>JAKWBJ010000222.1:7575000-9975000 GCA_023159175.1 Wohlfahrtia magnifica
TGCGCCTTTTTTGTTTTAATATTTATTGAAAATAAATTATTCGGAAGTCACAAATATATCCTCATATCACATATCTCTTGAACATTTTCGCGAAAAATTCTCTCTAAAGTTTTTCAAGTCTCTATTTCGAGCTTCTTAGACCTCTTCCGACAACTGCCCTATCGGTAATAAGGCATGATTTATCATTTCTGGTTCATAAATTAAATAAAGGGTCCGCCAAATATTTATTTTTTTAAAAATGCTATAAAAAAACTAATGAATATTTTCTCAAATTTCTTTTTTTACATTCCTTCCGGTTAATAATGGAAAATAATTTCACTCAAATGGCTGCCTAGGCTGGCCATGCAGTGGCCTACACGATCGGTCCAATTTTTAAGCACATTATCGATTGTGTGCAGCTGTATTTCACCAATGGCTTCACGAATATTGTCCTTTAAAGCGTCAATTGTCTCTGGCTTGTTCGCGTAACACTTATGATTGACGGCACCCCACAAATAATAGTCAAACGGTGACAAATCGCAGTTCCGAGGTGGCCAAACGACATCAGCTCTGCGGCTGATAATGCGATCTTCAAAAACAGGGCGCAAAACATCGAGTGTAGCTTCGGCTATGTGGCACGTAGCACCGTCCTAATATCCTCCTCTTCAATTTTTGTTAACAAAAATTCGTTTAACATGGCCCGATAACGATCGCCATTGACTGTAACGGCCGCTCCTTGCTCATTTTCGAAGAAAAGTAGCCCAATTATGCCTCTGGACCAAAATCCGCACCAACCAGTGACTCGTCTTGGGTGTATCGGCTTTTCAATGTATGCGTGCGGGTTTTCTGTGCCCCAAATGCGACAAATTTGCTTGTTTACATACCCGCCAAGATCAAAATGAGCTTCATCTGAAAAGATAATTTTTTTGGCAAAATGTGTTACCATTCACGAAATAAGCACTAGTTGAAAAAAAAACGTTAGATGGCGGACCCTATATTTGTGAACAGTTGGAAACATATTATACCAAGTATAAATTTTCACAAAATACTTATCGGTATCAAGTGAAAACTGCCGAAAAATGTCAATATTTATTTGAAAACCACTTGAAACTGTTACCCTTATTACTAGCATTCGTTTTATTAAATTGATGTCAAGGTTTGTTATATGTTGTTATTTGTGAAGAAATGTCTGTATTTTGAAAGAAACGCTTTGTAGTGTTGCACTCATTGCAAATTCCAAATCCGGATTTTGGCTGATCAATAACCAAACCCATTTGACGCTTAAATTCTCTTTGGATGCGGGCTTGAAACAATTTTTTTTCATCTTTAGAACCAGTGTACCACTTCATTATATCAAGTTTATACGATAAATGAAGATGCCATTCGAAGAATCGAATCCATCCATGAAGAGTTGAAAGGTCGGGTTTTTACTAACTTAAAATAATATTATAGTTATTTAGAATAGGCCACAAATGCTTACGTGGTTAATAAAAATATTCTGTTATAATTTACAGCAAGTAGTGTTAATACATATGTACGTATTTCATGTATCTATAGACATAAATCATTTTATTTTTAAAAGGAGCAAATATGAGCAAGATTTTTTTGAACAGTAAGTTGATGGAAGGTTGGTATTTTTAGAAAAAATAAAAAGTTCGCTTAACTTTGCTTAACTCACTACTTTAAGTCCACATATTTCCAAAAAGTGGCAGATTTTCAGCCTCTATTTCAAACAACATAAAAAATGTGTACATTCACTAAACATAAAAATAAAAAAAACACAAAAATAATCTCAGTAGCCTGTAGTTAATGGTTCCATTACTACTTTTTACATTATCCTTAAAAAAGCTATACAAATTTCACTTTGAAAAGTAAAAGATCTGTGTTTTTAATTTTATAAAAAAAAACTCTTACTTTGGAACGATGTAGCAGCATAACGAAAAATTATATCAAAAATATTTTTATGTCTAGTGATGTAGAATTTTATCTACTTTAACGTGATATAAAGTCTTTTACTGTTTTCTGAATTATTTTTTTAAATTAATTCCCACTTTCGGTATCAAATACCTCAATGTGCGTCGCCTGAAAAGGCTACTCTTATCGACTAGAATTTCAATAGTTGACTCATCTGAAAAACAAACCTAATGAAAATTATATGGCTTTTAACATTTGTAAAGATCACACCTTATTTGATACTAAATGGCAAAGTTTTTGCGAATTTACCTTATAGTGTTTCAGTCTGCAATAATCATCTGGCGGTGCTCTCGTGCCCAAGAGAGACAGTTATTCTTCATTGCCTCTGTCAACCGAGTATTTTTTTTAATGAACGATGGCCTTTTAAACCTTCCTCTGCCAATCTTCTCTGCTCAGTTCTCTTAGTAACTGGAATGCCAGACTCTTGGACCAATGTGTTAATATTCCTGCACTTTTTTTCGATTCTGTAGACAGTTATACCGAATATTCCTGTCTGTATGTGGTGCGGTAATGCGTTTACTTTCATTAACAAATCATATCCTCAAAAGGTGTTGACTATTACAAAAACTTATAAAAAATACTTGTGATACTCACATTTTAACAGATCGGTTGATTTTTTAGCAACTTTCTTTTTGGCAACACTGTTTTTCGCAGCTCAGCTGTTTTCGTGTAACATGTTACTCTTAAACGTCTTCAGTTTGGTCTATAATTTAACCATGAATCGACTTACAAGCGAACAACGTTTGCAGATTATTGAATTTTACTATCAAAATTCATGCTTTTTTATCGGTAAATTGTGAAGCTTATTTCTGGTTGAATGAATACGTGAACAAGCAAAATTGCCGTATTTTATGTGAAAAGCGGGCAGAAGCATTGCAAAAACTACATATGCATCCGGAATAAAACACTGTTTGGTGTGTATTATGGGCCGGTGGCATCATTGGAGCGTACTTTTTCAAAGACGACGAAGATAGGAACGTTACTGTGAATGGCGAGCGATACCGTGCGATGATTACAGTTTTTTTTTTTTTTTTGCTCACAAACAAAAAGCTGGATATGTGGTTTCAACAAGACACCACAGAGCCACACAGCATGCGAAATAATGGCCCAATTTTGTGGGGCTATGTTAAAGCAATATTGAAGAATGTATTTGTGAGATACCGGCCGATATGTTGGACCCAGCGGTCAACCTTTAGGTTGAATTATATAGATCCTTCTATCGGCTCAAATAAAGATTTCATACATGTCTCTAAATTTGATGTTTTGTTAAATCAAAAACAAAAGCTCTTAAAAGATCTATTTTTAATCTTTAATTCCATTCCTTATTTTGCTTCTTAAGCCCCTGCGTATTCTCACTATTTAAAATCTTGTAGTAATCAAGTACACTTCACTATACTTAATAAAAGCCCGTTGGACTTAAATAATAATTTTCAGCATTTAAATTTTCGCTTTAAATTCAACTGAGTGTACTTAAAGCCACGTAACGATAAAATAATTGACTGTTTTTATGGCGCATTCGCACGACGTTTATTCGTAATTCACTCTCTTTTTCATAATTCAACCCACGCGTGTTAGACGAATTACCCTGTGGATTACTACAAAATAATGTGATGTCACATTTTATCGGAATAATTGGTCTACGCTTAATGTGCTTATTTATTAATTCCTCCACCTTTTTTCCCAAAAAAAATTAAGCAACAAATAAAAATAATAAAAAATGAAGAAGAGTCATGAAAACGAAAACGTGTAAGTAATTTAAACAGCAAACAAAGTAGTTGGAAGTCTCGTGTAAACATGCTATAAAGTAATGTTTGGCGTCAATTAGAAAAGAATAGAAGGTAATTTAGCCCAATCCAGCCAGCGTACTTCCCAGATTTAACCACTTGCGAAAGCTTCCTGTTACCAAATTAAAAAAACCTGTGGGAAAGGAGAATTGGGTCGATCGGAAAGGGCTCGATGCGTCTTATTATTTAGTTTCAATTGTAAAACACTGTACCTAATGCATCGAGAAGGATATTACGTTGAGAATTAGAATGCGCGTTTCCCCAAAAAATTTCTCTTGTCTTCGCTCATAAGCTGCGTCAAAAGAAAATTTTTTGTTTTGAGTAAGAAAATAGGAATTTACTAGCAAAAGTTAGTACTCATAATTGGTATAATTGAAAAGCTTTTTTCTTAGATGGGAAAAGTTACTTGTACTTACTGTAATGAATTAATTACAAGGATAACGTAAACAGGATGACGAATAGGCTGACGGAGATGTTGCATTCGATTCATAAAGCGATTCTAAATAAATCGGTAATAAGAATGGATGAATATCTATTCCTTTTTTTACCAACAGCATAAATTCTAATATATCCAAACCACCTTCATATGTATGTATATACATATGTACCCCAGCATAGAATAAAAAAGATCAAAATCAAGTTGACACGTGCAATTAAATCAACGGTAAAACCAACGAAAATTAAATTATTTTTTGTCTACTCAACAGAATCAAAAGAAGGATTTTCTGGTCTTTTAACTTTTACGGAAATTCGAAAATAAACAATCAAAAAAATAAAAATAAAATCTGAATAGCCTGACAACCCATAAAGGCACAGTTTGTTTTTATCCACTTTTAAGATACCAGAGATAATGATACAGTGATAATTGGTAGACAATGAGAATAGTTTTTTTCTCTCCTTAGCAGAAATATGCCAACAACAATTATTTACTCAATTTGTATAAAAATTATTTTGAAATTTTACTGTTGGAAGGGATAATAACCACCATTACTTAACAAGTATTTTCTTTGGTTGCGCTAGCGGAAACAGGAAAACATTGATTTTCGTTTTCGGTATTTTATGGGGTGGAAGCAAATTTTGTGGTTTTAATGCATTACAAAAATATTGCTTGAAATTATTTGTATATGTAACCATAGTGCTAAGATTGATTTCAAATAGAATCAATGCAATGTTTACACAGGTGAATTTGAATAAATTGTATTTCCTTAACACTTGTACTTGCCCAAAACAGTTATAAAAAACTTATCTTAACTATTCATTTTAAAACTTTTTTAAAAATTTATGTATGTGCATATATGCGTAAAGTTTGATAGTTCACACATTATACAACACGAGCTTTTTTAAAGGTTCTTCCAATAAAAGGTTTCATTTTGATATGCAACATAAAACAAAACGGGTATTTTTAACCAAAATCATCGGATGTTTATTTAATTGTAAAGAGGGATGGTATTTCATTAATAACGGCAAAAATTATCAGCCACATGGCAACCACGGCTGCGTTTGCACGATTATATTCTGTATGTCCTCGATACTTCACGAATTCCGGATTTGAGGTCTTGTAGCAATGTTGCCCTACAGAAAAAAGTGTAAAGGTGGTCAGTCATAAGGTTTCGGTGACCAATTATGATCGCCTCCTCGAAAAATTACACGATCAGACAACTTTTCACGCAGAAAAACGATAGTTTCGTTACTTGTGTAGTACATAACTCCGTCTTTTGAAAATGCTCCAGTGTCATTTTCGAAAAGGGTAGAGAGACTTTCCAATTATAATACTTGGATTTTCCGAAGCCCAAATGTGACAATTCTGCGTTTAATGTAGCCTCCGTGGTGCAATAGGGGCTCATCACTCAAAATATTTTTTCGATGAAATTATGGATCATTGGGATACATTTTCAGGACTCAATCAGCAAAGGCACAACATTTCTGATGATCGGTAGATGGTTGCTGTCATCGTATACCACGTAGCGCTATCTTGTTGAAATAAGTCTTTCACGTGTCATTGTCATCAATATTTCTAACAAAAATTAGTTGATCCACATTATAATAAACTATCTCCATTGATTGTAACATGAATTCCGGCTACACGTTTAAAGGAATAAGGTCTAAGGATGCCACCAGTGCGTAAACCGCATCAAAAAGTGCATTCTCCCGTTAAAAAAAAATACAATCATGAAAACATCAGTACATTATTTGCATACTGATTTAGATGTTATGCATAAATCAGTACATTAACAGAAAATCAATACATATACTGTTAAAACAGTAAATCTGGCAAACCTGCTTACAGCAAAGAAATTACACTACTTCATTGTCTTTTTTAGTACAGATTACGGAGCCATTAAAAGACGAATTATATAAATACCATAGCAGGTAATAAGAGCATCGTGCTATAAGCTCGTTGTAGCTGAAAACTTAAAGACCGTGGCTCTCGTCAAAGCTTAAAGAGAACTGTTGTACAAAATGACTCGCATTTCTACAGCTTTCGAGGACGTTTCTACGAAACTTTGATTTATCTTGTTCGCTGTTTGAATTACTTATACGAATTACTTCCTTCACACGGCACTTTTGCAGTTCGTTTTGATGATGACCATAATAACAGCCATTGTTTTTTATTTGCCGGCAAATAGTCTTTTAAAAATAGAAGAGAAGGTTAGAAAACTAAATAATTAAATTTAGTATGGACAAAACCCAATAAAAATTAGAGATCACATTGATTTGCAAGGTAATTGAAAGTGAATTAGAATTTGGGTGATCGCTCTTAAAACTTTGTATGGGGAATTATGTAGTTCGGTTCATAATTGGGAGTTGAATTATGAATAAGACTTAAATATTAGAAGTTATTATTTAGTTACTCTTACACGTAAAGAACCCAGTAATTAATATGTGAAGAAAACTAATAAACTGGTGATATCGTATTAATGTATAGCATATTTGATTTCCGCAACCCTTGACATTAAATACGAAAATATTTCAATAATTATAACACCACCCACATTGCACATCCTAAAATCTCTTCCTAATACAGTAGACAACAAAATATTCTCTTTATTATTCATTCCATTCATTATTCCATTTACTCTTCTTAATTCATTTTGACAATCAGAGGCAGACTTTATTGTCGCCTTTAATCTTTAGCAACAACAACAACTCAATTTGTTCTCCTACTGATCGAATTAAAAGAAAACTTTTTTCTGTTCATTGATGTAATCGACACCTTCTCTGTATTTCTTGTTACTGGATTATTGTCGCCTTTTAGCCGTATAGACTGATATTTTATTAGAACCGGTTTCAATTGGCTTTAAAAAATCTCAGCAACATTTTTTTTTTTACTCACTTCGCTTTTGTTGTCACACACATTGTTTGATTAACGCTTCGTTTTGAGTTTTCTTTGTCATCGTCATCATATCACTGTCGTCGTCGTTGCTACTTTGATCATTGCTTGACGAAGTGTGTTTGAATCACTGAGTGAAATAATGAGTGTGTGGAGACATGAGTAAAGAATTCCCACCATGTAAACTGATACTGGTCGAGTATGATAATCTTCATCGTCATCATCGTCATCACCGAATCGAATGCCTTTACACTTGACTACATATTTTAGCAACAATTTTATTGATACGAAAGAAAGAATAAAAAAACGGTTTTTCTTTGCTGATATTGTTGTTTTAGTCCAATTTACTTGAAATGTTAATAAAAAAAAAACAAGGCAGTGTGGGAATATTTTGTTTTGTGTCTCAAATCAGTGTCAAAAATTCAACTTTTTCTTTGTCCATATGAAACAAATAGTTCCGTTAGAAAATGTTATAGTGGTTTGTGTTTTTATGAAGAGGTAATAATCGTTAGGTTAGAGCCCTAGCAGAGGACATGACGAAGAAAAAATTTAATTGTGGTTTCGAATGTTTAATAACAAAAAAAAAAGACTTCAACTTCCCCCAAGACAACTCCATCTAAAAAATAAAAAAAGCCCCCCTGACCTTCTCGCATACCTCTGGCGATGATGACAAACATCAGACGAATGATCAGGAAAAACACGCCACCTACTGGGAAAAAATTACAATGCTAAAGTAAATATCACCACCAATTAGCAATGATCTTCACCACTACACACACAAAAAAAAAAAAATACAAAAAATCATATGGAGGAAGCTACAGCGGATTAATCGTCTACTTAGCTTAAAAATATCAAATTGATTAAAGAAACTGAAACAAAGCAATATATACTTTGTGGAAAGCCAATAGCACAGCAATATTTTTACATTTAATTTCTATTGGTTACAAATGTGCACATATACAATTTCCTTCATGGTAGTTTGTAGCCCAATACGGAAAACTGACCATTAACCCTTAATGGGTTCTTGGGTTAGTTTTCGAGTAGTTTTTACATTCTATTTAAGTATTAAACTTCTCAAGAGTATATCTGATATTAATCATTGTTCCTTATAATTTTGCTACCAATTACCAAACCAACAGATTCTCATTATTTCACTTGAGAAATCAATTGCCCTTTATTACATCACATGTAATACAATGACGGCTTTCTGGAATATAATGAAGAAGCTTTCAACAATGTCAGTATAAAGTCTATCGGCCATGTCTTAGAGGTATCGGAAACAATTGGGGTGATAGATGGACTGAACATATGCTGGGAAATAGAACAGTTATATCGGAGCAGCGAGGATGTAAAGTGCCTAGACAACTAATTAGGAATACTCCCTAGTCGAGTAAGTGTGGCCTTAGCATTAACCTTCCGGAAACAGAACCACGGTCCTCAGATTTACGTTCCACTCATGGAACGTAACTTGCACCTTCGACTAGGGTTAAATATTTAAGTGTGGCACTTGATCTCTAACTTAACCGGAGGACAAACGTTGAGGAACGCATAAAGAAGGCCATATCAGCTTCATAATTAAGCATCGGGATGTTAGGTAGAACATAGGGACTGCGGCCGGAACTGACACTATGGGTTTTTACAGCAATTGTAAAACATATTTCGACATATGACTGTATTGTCTTGTGGCCGACTACGGGGTCTCGGTACATCGACAAGGAGATGGATAGGGTGCAGAGAAGTGCATGTGTTAAGGTAACGGGTGCATTGAGGACCTATCCCGGTTCGCCATTGGAAGTGGTACTCCATCCGCTGCCGATAGACCTACACATCCTAAACAGAATGTACATGGATTGCTGAGGCGCGCTGTAACATTTTATACAAGCTGTCAGGGGACTTCAAACTGTTTAAGACTACAAACCATCGACGTCGGTTTCATACGGTCTGCAATTCGCGAGTACCAAAAAGGTGGTGGTGGAGACTAAATTCAAATGGAATATCAGTGTATCCCGTTTTATGGTGATAGTTCGAAAATGGATAAAAAGTAAGTGCAACTGTTTTCTGCGGGTAACTTAACATCAGCAGGTCCTTCAGGCATTCGAAACACGCGAGTGTCCTTCAGGCGGAAGTTTATATGGTACTGAAGGCCGCGGAGGAGGCGATAAAGCTGAACGTCAGCAAGGTGAGATGCATTAACAGTCGTGTTACTCTGCATCAAGTTCCAGGGCATTGTGATATTGAGGGAAAGGAGACTACTTCATACCACCTTTAGTATGCACTGGCTCTTATTCCGGGAGATGAAGCAATGTTTATAGTTGTTGTTTCTGAAAAAGATGGAAGGAAATGTCTTCTAACAACATTTAGAGGGAATCGTAACCATCCTATAATAAACGAAAGACAGACACTCCAAGAGACGTTGAAGAAGAACCATTGCCGGTTTGTGGCATTCTGCACTGGGAACTGACCAATAGGGAAAATATGACAGATATCTCGGATTATTTTTTGTTTTTTATACACGGCTGAGTACCCAAGCTAATATCTCCTCAGTGTGTATCGATTTGAAGAACAGCAACGTATATTTATATTTACAACAGAGCTCGTGTATATACATATATTTAGGCAAATTAGTGTACTTAAACTCATTATCACGATTTTTACGCAGCAACATTATATGTTGCACGAACAACGGTGAGGAATTGTTGGCTCATCTACTTTGTGAATGACGCTTTTGTGCAGAAGCCGGCCTATAATACTGGCACTTCAAACTTTGCGGATTGTGCA
The DNA here is from genome assembly GCA_023159175.1 of Wohlfahrtia magnifica. Lineage (NCBI taxonomy): Eukaryota > Metazoa > Arthropoda > Insecta > Diptera > Sarcophagidae > Wohlfahrtia > Wohlfahrtia magnifica. The sequence continues at coordinate 7,584,847 of JAKWBJ010000222.1, forward strand.
GTTTCTGAACATAGCTGGCTAGATATAGGAGAGCGGGTTATTGCCTTTTTCTTTTTCTTAATCTCAGTATCATGATTATTGAACTTTTATTTCGAGGATGCCACCCGGACCAACTAACCATTACTTGCTGTTTTACATGGTTTATCCAACAGTAATAAGAAAGTATTGTGTTTGAAACGATCTATGTATGTTTTAGAGCCAAGACTGTTCATGACTTTCCGAGAAAATCGCTATCCTGTTATGTATTTTTGTTTTTCTTCTAGACTCTGGCCAAAAAAAGAGTAAACAAAAGGGTTCAATGACAAACCCTCATATTATCTCTTCATTCATTTATGTATCCTTAAAATAATGAATGAATTATCCTGGAATTTTTTTTTGTTTGTTTTTGTTTGGTAAAGAATAATTTTAAATTTTGTGGGGAATTTTTTGCATATAAACCCAATCTCTCTCCCGCTCAATGTCTGTCACTATAGTTCTACCGTTTGTCTGTCCGTTTGTCTTTTAAGTATCAGATTACAAATATTGACAACAAGAACAACAAAAAACCTATTTTAGTTGGCGCGTTTCACTCAAGTGGACAGAATTCGTTACAGAAAAAAATTTAAAAAAAAACGATTTTTAAATTAAAAATGAATTAAAAAAATTCGTCACAATTACAAAGACTTACTATCTGGCTCTCTCCCTGTTTATAAAAGGAAATTTAATACTTTTTTAAAAACCCTGTGATGATGATCGCCTATATGTATTAATAACTTTTTAATATTGTGTGTTTATTTTTCAGTGTTTGTTTTCTTTTATTAGCCTCTGTATTTAATTTTGTGACTCTTCAAGGTGACAAGTTTTTTTCCAAAATTTACAAACGAACAAATTAAAATTATTAGTACTTTTGATTAAAAATATTTAAAGGAATATATTTCCTAATACAAGGGAGGAAATATATTCAAAGCCATGCTAGACCAGCTGTCACCTATTGATGACTTGTTGTCACTCGAATTTTGATACAAGTTCGTACCATATTGTAGTGGTTGTTACAGTTGCTGTGTTGACAGTTGGACTAGTTATTGATACTTTTTTTCTTACAGGATTAGTTTTTTCTTTTTATTCCAAGTACGAGTCAAATGTTACGGAAATGTCATAAGGCCTGCCACAGAAATGCCAGGACAGTTGGTTTAATTTTAAAATTTATAAGGAAATGCAACAAAAAAAAAATGATCGTTGGTTCTTATTAGGAAAAACATTCAGTAACTGATATAGTATTTTACTCTTTTGATGTCAGGCCTATTTACTAAATTAATAGTGGCTTATACTATTAGTATTTTAATTATTAAATAAATTGTTGTTGGAGAATTAAGACTTTTTTTTAATACGACCAACAACTTTTTCTACGTTTCTTGACTTGACTGAGCTCTCCGAATCACAGCGATTTCTTCTTGTTTACGTCTCTATACGGCTATTATACTGTAGCCATCCCTGTAATGCTATGTTCGCACTAGACTTTTAATTACTTTATTCGCTGTTTGAATTACTTATATGAATTACATTGTTCGCACAGCACTTTTATAATTAATAAAGCGCTTTCAGAAAAGTGGTATAACTTCTACTTTTTCATACAATAATCTGACTTAAATTCTACAATTCTTGCTGTATGAGTTAACAGTGGTTAGGGCTAGTTACCTCAGTAACCTGGCGAATAAACATTAGTGGCCAAATGACCCTCCGTCTCATTCAGAGAAGTTCTGTGTTTTGTGCAGAAATTGTAGTCGAGCTGAGACCTGCCTACTGACTATCATTAAGAGTATGAATGTGTAGTAGTAGAGAAGCCTATTTACACCGGACGACATTACATCAGTCTTCTTGTCCCCATCTTAATTATGACCTAACAGGGCACAAGACCATACTAACTTTTGTGGTAGGTGGTGGCATTGTATAGTAGTTAGAGCGTACAACACAATCGGCCCAGGTTCGGTTTTGAGCCTTTAATGAATAGACTTCAACCTCGCTTCTGACAAATAAATCTCCCATGACCTTCCAGTTTACCTCTGGCGATGATGACAAACATCAGACGAATGATCAGTAGAAAATGCTACTTTCAATGCTAAGTAAGGTTCAGCACCATCATTTAGCAAGTATCTTCACCATTACACAATCATATGGAAGCGAGCTACAGTAGATTAATCATCTACTTAGCTTGAAAATCAATCCGATTAACGAAACTGAATCGCTTTGTGTAAAGCCAATGTACTCCCTAGAGAAGCGACAGTGAAAACAAAAAAAATTTGTGGAGTAGTTTGTGACTTAAATTTGTAGAAAATATCCTTGGGATCGAGCGAGAAACTAAAGTCGGATACAACGGGCGCTACATGCCACTGGAATTTAAGTTCATGACCAGTGACTTAGTGCAGACTATCGGAAAATACAAGTTATGGTTGTGGTTAAGACCTAATCGCAAAAACAGCAATAATTCCAGACAGTACAGTACCTCTAATGTCTCTAATTGGTAGTGGCTGTCTTTTTAGGAACTTGAGAACATCAAATACAAGACAGAAATATTGTTAGAATGCAATTTTTTTACTATAATTCAGTAGATAATTCTTTGGCATTTATTTTTTAAATATGATTGCCGGCATATCTCTGGCACGCATAGGAGTTACATTTTGACATTTTCTAATGAAACTGAGAGTATGAAATCAATGGTTCTTTTAATATTGGCATCCAATGCTGTTGTTAGTTTATCGGCATAAATCAATGACTTAACAGTGAACAATACCACTTCTAGAAAGAAAGTTGTCATCAAATTGATTTTGCAATAAATCGCTTGTTCTTGTTGGAACCAAATGTCGTTGATATTTAGCTGATAAATATTTGGAAGCAAAAATTCAGTCAGCATGGCTCGATATGGCTCGCCATTCGCCATTTCGAGAGAAATAAGGAAGAGATGATGCCATCAGCGTGTAAACCGCACCAAAAGAGACAATTTTAAATGGATGCAATGATGATTCGTTAATGGATTGAGGATTATCTTCACTCCAAATAAACAATTCATGATGACTTGCCAAACTTTATTAAAAAGAAATGTCAACACAGTTTGACATTTTCATTTGTCAAACCATAGTTATCGATATCAATAGTTCTCATGTAGCTAAAAAAATCCCTACAGAAAATTCATCGTCTCTGATTCATTATATCTGACATTCTCTCGTCTACTGAATGTAGATATTAATACTCACCCATTTGCTGACTTACACCCATTCGTATTGTATTGTATAACGGAGTGCCTTCACTTAGAAAATCATAATCAATTTGTTAGGTAAAACTGTTATCGAAAAAGAGAAGAGGGAACACACTCGTGAAAAGACTTTTTGTGCACTAGACGATCATTAGCGCAAAGTATCCCTGGATATTCTAAAATATCCCTTGATTCGAAGACTTCTGAAGGATACTGGTATCAAGCATAGATGTTTATAGCCGAATTTACAAATTAAAGATCTAAATCTAGGACCCAAATAGGTCCTATTCTGCCACAGTTTGATCTTTTACCCGATTTTTGTGAAATTATATGTGTTGGTACCAAATACATCATTTTTCCAGGCCGTACATCTCGGCTCAGAAGTACTTTTGGATCATGAAATAAAATCTACTGGAATCCTTAATGTAATGCCATTCCAACTCAATAGGTCCGATTCTGCCTATTTATATAAGTTACGCCAAATCGTTTAATATTAAGAATATAAAAAACCATATTTCGTTTTTCTGTCCACACCCAATTTTTATATTTGAATGTTTTTTTTTTAATTAAATACGAGTCAAATTAAAATAAAACATCTTAAAAAATTTGTCTTAATAAAGTAAATTGATATTTGTACTGTATAAATCAATATATTCTTTTTTGTACTGTACTCCAAAAAAGAATATAACTTACGAAGCTATCTTCACGCTTTTTCATGTTAAATTAACAGCCTCTGTTAAAATTAAATAAATGGTAAAAAGAATATAACTTAAAAAGCTAACTTCGCACCCTTATAAAAACTTCATATTTGGTATGCATGGGGGGGGGGGGGTGTGACACCCACTTATTAATTATTAAAAACTTGTTATTATTTATAAATGCAATTTTACAGCAAAAAGCTTAATCTTAAAATTATGCAACAGATTTTATTACAATCTGTCTACAGTTTTCCCGATACTTTTCAGAAAATTTATAAGTTTATTCAGCGATCGGTGAAAGTCGGTGGATTTTTGTTTGGTAAATTCAAAGAATAGACTCAGGGTTCATTCGGTTCTAGTAAGACGGCAGAGCAAGACCGGGCAACCTTCTTTTTTCCAATGGAAACTGCAAATGCTAAATATTTTAAGGCCATTTTAATTTGCTCATATCTACTAAACTACATAATCAATTTTTATAACTTTTTCTTTAATTAAAAAGGAGGTGCTCTATTTAATAAAAACGGCATTAAAATATTACCATTTAAAATACCTTACATATACCAATCAGTATATACATTTTACCTTAAATATTCACCCTTATACCAGTTGTCGGCGTCGAAACAAAAAGACATGATTTTGAGTTGTTTACTTCAAATTCTTATTCTTGTTGTCGTTATCGAAGATTATCGATGACTGTTGAAATATATTTTGCATTCTACAAGAAAATGTGACGACGTTATTGTGTTTAAACGACTTCGGTTGATTTAAAGCAAAAAATGGAAAAAGTCGAAAAATTAAAAATAACAACTATAACTCAGTTTGAAAAATTAGTGGAGGAATTGCAGAAGAATCCTTCTTTTGAAGTGGGATTTTCAGAGGCACTGTTCCCAGTAATTTTCAAGAACAGGGGGAAGATGTTGGCAAGTCATTAAATTATCTTGGCCCGCCGATAAGATCTGGAGATGGATGGCAAAAGGTATGAAATAATAAGCTTAAATAGTTCAATGAAAAATTAAATTTGTTAATAGGTTTGGCGAGACTTGAAATTTAAAGTTAAGAAGAAAATGGTCACCAACAAAACTGAGTATCATGCAACGGGCGGAGGGATATTTAAGCAGTTCACTTTTAGCCCGTTAGAGGAAGCTGTTGCAAATCTGCTGCAATTTCAAAAACAATTATACCCAGAGGAAGATGTTCTGGGAGGTCCGATAAAAAATGTTTCTAATAAATTAATGGAAGCAGAAGTGTACCTCAAAATGTGCCTTCTACGCAAATAGAAAACCTTGAAATTGTGCGCTCTATGGAAGTTAATGAAGACTTAACATCCATCACAATGCCAGGAACAGTTCCACCTTTAACACTTTGTAAGGGAGGAGTGAATATATGAAAATGAGAAATGAACAAATACACCAACCCGACTTAAGAGAACCAAAAAAAAGAGTAGTCACGTGAAATACATAAAAATTGAAAATAGAAACAAAACACATGCATACACACCTACCCACATAAAGTGTCTGAATTTATTCCAGAAACAAAAAACATTTTTAAGTTGTAATTTATTTTTTTTTTTTTTTTTTAATAACAATCAATCCACACAGCTGATATTAAAATATTTAGAGAAGTGTATTTGATTTGTTGACATAATCGATAAATAGTCAAGGTCGCCGTCATTTTCTTATAGAATGATAAATTGCTATCGGCGTTGAAACAAGGTGATATTATCTTAAAAATGATGGCGGCATTGACGCCGACAACTGGAATAAGGGTGATTGTAAAACGAAAACTGACGAAAATTTTCATGCAACTTACTGGTGAACTTCAATAGACTTTTTCTAAGACAAAATGTTCCTCTTTAATAAGATAAATTATGAATTTTACTTAGTGAAACACTTCTCCATAGAACAACACCAATAGATTCTTAAAAAGCAATTGTCAAAAAATTGTTTTTTTTTTTTGCCAACAAATTACCACTGTGAGGTGTGGCACTGCGCAGTTGGAATTTGTGACATGTTATAGCCTATAATTCCTTCTACAAGGCACAAACAAACAAACATACATATTAAGATTTAAGAATTAAAATATTCCCAGAATTTTAATTTTATTTCTTAAGTTTCTCACGCTTTACAACATGCTCTGCCTGTTTTATACTAGCGATAACCTTAAATTATTTGCACAACTTCTTACCAGTTAATCTTAAAATAAATTGTTATAATTAATCTCCCATTTACTTCGCTTTATGTACATATTTCATCAGTAGCGTATTCCATACAAAGCGATATTTTCATTTACTCAAATAGCCTAAAAGTAAGTGCTTTAAACATATTTTGAAAGACACGAAACAGTCAATCAAAACATAATAATTTGAATTGACAAGAGTAAGAAAGAAGAAGAGATACCAGAGGTACTCTACAAGTATTATATTTCAATTACAGTCATTAAATAATTTAATCACAAGTAACTGTAACTGTAACAGAATCGAAATTTGCCTCTATTTGTTGTTGATTTTTATCACCCACATTTATTCATTAGCATCGTTGTTTTAGAGATAATAGAGAACAAAGCTTATGACACGTGTCATATATACCGTTATTATCACTACCTCTCTCATTGCTTGTGTGGTCTTTTTCTAGTTGTCTCCCTGCAGTATCTCCTTTTTTACCACATCAATACGAACATAATCAAAGCCAATAAATGTGTCTTTATACATTTGTGTGAGTGTTTGTCTGCAATGGAGCAGAGATGGGATTTGTTCGCTCGTTATTCCTGTTATTTTTATTCTATATTTTCTATGCAATCACAATCACTTAAAAGAAGAAATACGCATTTTCTCAAATATTGAGAAAATTACAGAAGCAGTGGCGTGAATGTTATAAACCGTTATCTGCTTGACAGGTTAAAAATATTGCTACAAATAAATCGAAAAAGGTTAAGAAGTTTTGCCGAGTTTGCTAAGGTGAACCACCACTATATCTAAAAAGTTAACAAAAGCAACAACAATAACAATTAAATCTGTATATTAGGAATAGAAAAGGTAAGAATGCTTTACAAGCTGCTGAAATAATTTGTAAAGTTTATGGAGATGATGCTTTAACTAGAAATACAGCATCAAAATTATTTGCTCGTCTTTGGTCTGATAATTTTAATGTCACAATTACTAAAAAAGTCGACGAAATATTACACAAAATTGAGAAAGAGTGGCACATAAGCAGCGTGGACGTTGATAGCAAACTAGGCATTCATCACAAAACAGTTAAAAACTATTTGAAGAAAGCTGGATACACAAATCTCGATTTTAACAGCGAAAAATTCAGTGGGCGGAATTTTCATTTGCGATTCATTGATAAAGCAGAATGAAATCGGACCACGTCTGAAGCAAATGAAGACGGGTGATGAAAAGTGGATCAAGTACGACAATAATGTGCCAAATAGCGTTTCATTTTTGGTCAAAGCCATCGGTTGTATATGCCGTAACAATAACGTAACAGGTTTAGGAATTAATTTATCCCATCTCTGATTGGTTTCTTGCTTACATGTGTTCTTCATACCCTACACAAATGTATGCAAATGGTAGGTTTTTGTTAAACAGGTCCCCTATTTTATATTCAAATTAAAAAACAGAATCATTTTGTTTGTGATAGGCTAAGAATAGGTGTAAATAGGTGCTTAAAGAACTAGTTTAGTTCAGTGGTAGTTTGGTTCAAAAAAATATTATCTTTTGAAACCAAGATGGAATAGAATTTTACAGCCATCGGGTTTAAATTTCTCATCAGCATGTAGTACTAAAATCGATTTTTATTCACATTAAGCGATTGATAAAGTTCGGTAAATTGTGGCTGCTCTCCTAAAAAATTCCATTAACGAGAAGTACTATGCTCGTAAAGGCCTTAGCAACAATACCCTCGATCTGGCCGCCGCAGGAAGTAAGCTCTAGATGACTTGTCAAAAATTTTTTTAAATGGTATGTAAACCGCATTAAAATTTTTCTCATGTAGTTTTTTGAGGACAATGTAAGATCCGCTCCGGTTGTGTATCAGATCATTGGACATTCTAAGATTTAATATCAGCTTTACTGCATAGTTCTGTTGCTTTATATCGCCGTTAATAATTTCAAGTATGATCTCAAGACTTGCGCTATAGATCTTACCGCTCTTGTTTACTTTACCTATTTCTACAGCGCTATACCACATAAAATTCGAAGATCTAATAACAGCGTACATTTATGTACGTTTTGAAGGTCTCAGACCATATCTTCCCTACAGAAGTGGAAGTATTTTAACACTTTGATCTTAAATTTACGTTCCCGTGTAAACTTTGAAACTAAAATTACATCCAGATTCTCTGACCTATTCTGAAACACAAAGAGCACCACTGGTCGTGCTTGGTCATATATTGTATCACCCGAAAACTTTACGTGAACTGTTGATTTTGTCCGAGATGAGTTCACCCCTCAGAATAATAAATTTAAGAGCATATCAAAGCAGACGGTATTACCATAACTGGGGCAATAAGAACATGTCCAAGAGCGGCGTTGGAGACCTTGATTGGTTTAACAAAGCTTCATATCTATGTGATGAGGGCGGCGGCATATTCGGCGCCAAAGTTTTTCGTCAAGAAGTCCCAAAATGCGTCGGGAATTCTGTCCATTCTACGCAGAGTAGTCGGAGAACCATCTTGGATCCTGGATGTCATGCCTTTAAATCTATATCTATATATATGATTGATTGTGTGGGTACTGTTGTTCACGAACCCAACTGAGAAGGGTAAAAACATTAAAATATTCTCTTACAGCCAAGCTGCCTTAAGTGCACTTGGCTCGAATAGTACGACATATTGACTTGTCAAATAGTGCTACGTTACGTTGCAAAGGCTTTTGCTTAGAAATAAGGGGTACCTGGATAGATAGTAATGAGAAAACAGCGGATGCATTGGTTAGAAAAGGTTTCCAGGTACCCTATATTGCTCCGGAAACTTACTGTGTATCACCGCTAACTACCATCCTCAATCTAATCAAAGATTAAGAAATTGCAAGATACTTGAAACACTGGGAACTTCGCTACTCTAGTGCGGCAATCAGTCTGCAATTTGGGCGTAACTCTGAGGCTCTCAAGTACGGCAGACCAAACTTCAAACTTCTTACGGATTTTCTTACGGGTGGACTTAAATCGTATCTGAAGAGGATAGCGGTCAGAGATGTGTATGTTTGTAGACCGTACTCACAGGCATCAGAAACAGCTTAACACATATTGTGTGAATGTGGGGTTCTTGACAGGTTTAAACGGTTGACATATCCAACATTATGATTTCAGATCTGCTGGTATTCATGAGGAAAGCAATAGATCTGCTGAACAATGAAACCCATGTGTTGCAGTGTCCTGCAATAGTGCTTGGTCGGTATGATGATAATAATAATGATACGGTATTACTTTTGTAAACTGATACGTTAAGTAGGGTATCTAATAGAAGTGTCTTACTGAATACAATTTAATTGTTATTTTTTTTTTTTTGTTGCTATGCTTTACTCTCTTTTTGCAATTACTGACTCGTCAACATGTAACGTTATAAAAAGTGTTGAAAAGGGGTGTGTGTATGTGTGCTTGAGCGAGCTAATCATCATTCTTACTCCAAGAGTATCATTTATCAGCAATTTTATTATCTTCCTCTCATTCATCTTTAATCTTCTCTCACAATATGTTTATTGTTATAATTATTTGCTTATTATTTTTTTTTATTTTAGCCATTTGCTGGTATCCTGCTGCTGTCCTTTGAGAATTTCAATGGTATTTTGTACATTTTGTTGGCAGATCAACTTAAGATATGATAGCGGATTTTGAACCGCAATGTAACCACATCCACCACACAGCAGCAGTAGCAGAGAATTCCGAGGCAGCAGCTACTGCCTCAAAAACAACAACAGGTATAATAATAATGTGCATGTAAGGTAAGTCATAATTGTCACTGCAAGCGTTTATTAAATGTGTATGTGTGTGAGAGAATATGTATGTGTAATAGAGAGTCTTTTAGTGATTGAACTTGTAAAGTGTGGGAACATTTATTTGAGTGTGTTTGCGTGTTTTTAACTTCATTGAAGGATATTTTTTTTTATAAATATCCTTTATGAGCTTATCTCGTTTTATGTACGTGTGTAAGCGAGTATTATAAACTAGTTTACTTTGATTTTTTGGTTTTATTATTCGATTTTTTATCTTTTTGCTTCTCGTGTAACTGGTCTTCACAGTGCCTTGTTTGGTTATTACTTGTAAAAGCCACTTTTTTTTTTTTGGATTTTTAATTGAAAATATCGAATTTCTCTTTTGCTACTACTACTTCGTCACCATCAATACGTTGTGAATTGTTTGTTGTTTTAGTTCTCAGAGTGAAATTAAAATTTTGTGTATGATTCTTATTAAGTTTTGTTTTGAAAATAAATTAATTTTAAAAATCAATTATTTAAAAAGTGATACTTTTAATTGTAGTACAGGAAAATAATTTTCAACTCATCAATTGCCACACACGTTGGTTTGTCAACCCTTGGACAGTTCAATTCATATGACCTGTTGATAATATTGATGGGTTGGTTATTCACTTGCCAATTATTGATAGACTGTGGAGCAAAATATTATAAACTCGATATTATCATGCTGTTATTTCACATGTCTTTATACCACTGTTTGAATCTTTAAAGGACATTGGCTATAAAAAGTGTACTAAATAAGGTAGCGGTACATATTTTTTTGCTAACGCTCGTTACACTTAAAAATTTATTTTATTAAACCAATCAAATAAGAAACACTTACTGCATCTAATGAATCATGTCCTTTTGTTTGTTTGTTTATTCATGCTTATATTGCAGTCAGAATAAAGTAAGTTTGGTTGTTGTCGAATAATTAGTTTTGTTTGACTCACTTCGAAAAAGTTTGCTGAAGGGTGGCCTATCTAATCAGTTAGCAACATTTTAGTTTCCCTAATAAATAAAAAAAAAACTAAATACATGTATCGGGTTTACGGTTAAACAAGATCAAATCATAATAAAGCAAAGAAATATATTTTTAAATAACAACAAACAAAATATTGGCCACGGCTTCGGTAGCATACCTCTATCCGTCGGTCCATATTTTCAATGAATCTGTGACATAATTGAGGTTTAACCTCGTTATCTCATTCTTTAGCTCTTGTATTGGTTTTGGCTTATTACAGTCATTATCCCCAAAGGAAGAAGTTCAACGGAGTCAAATTACATAATCCGTGGCGGCCAATTAACATCGCCTCGACATGAGATAACACGGCCATTGAATTTATCGCACAAAAGAGCCATTGTTTCGTTGGCTGTGTGGCAAGTGGCACAATCCTGTTGGAACCACTTATCGTAAAGGTTCATATCCTCAATTTCTGGCTACAAGAAGTCCGTTATCATCTTGCGATAGCGAACACTATTTACGGTAACTGCTTGGCCGACTCATTTTCGAAGAAGTACGGCCCGATGACGCCACCAGCCCATAAACCGCAGCACGAAATGCATTTTGATTTGAACGCTCATTTTCGTAAAATGCTTTAACAATAACGCGCTGCTCAATTGTGTACCTCTCTATGATTGAATTAATAAAACACGGAAACAAAGGAATGTCAAATTAAGTTGAGCAAAGAACTTGACGTTAAGGTGTGACTCACAATTAACATCCTGCATTATGGTTGGACCACTTTTTATGATTTCGGTCATGTGGCCGTTAGAGCTGGCGCATATAAGGCGCAATCTGGAACACCAATTTTCATAAAATCTTTGCAGCATATGCGGCTGTGTTTCGTTAATAGCTTTTCGAATGTTGATTCCCAGGTGTTTAAATGTCTCTGATTTATCGACGTAGACAAGTGACTTTACATACACACAAAGAAAATAATCCAATGGGGTTAAATCACACGATCTTGCTGGCCAATTAATTGGACCATTACGTGAAATTACTGTTTCATCAAAAGTTTTTTTGAGTAAATCAATTGTAGCGTGCTTTGTGGCGTGTGGTTCCGTACTGTTGGAACTGCTTGTCAGCTCAACAAAATGAATTACAGCTAATTGAGGTACGAAAAAAATTCTAATCATGTCTCTACACCGTTCACCATTGACAGTTACATTCAGACCATCATCGTTATTCAAGCCATTTGGACCAATGGTGCCTCACTCCAAATACTACATTTATGCTTATTTACGTACAACAAAAGCTTGAATTTTTGAAGTTTGACGAACCATTATTTTGATAAAAAATTCAAACAATTTGCAAGTGTTGTTCTGGTTAATGAAATGTTAACCCAAACTAAACAAAAAGCAACTATTAGCTGTTAAATCGGTTGTTAAATAAAACAGTGTTACCAACTCAAAGCTATAAAGCTCTAAAAAAAAACACCCGATATAAAATGTTTTATAGGGTGCAAAAGTGATTTGTCTACTACCTCAGAAAAACTATTTGCCTGAAGCGTTTAGAAAAAATTTAATAAAATAATTTATATTTGTTGAGTTACGAGTATAATATTTAAAATCTGAACTAGTGATGAAAATTTTCTTGTCCTCGCTGAAATTTTAACCTGGGCTGCATGTATTATATGCAAGCCGCACCACACCACATTCATATTATTAGCCACTACTTTAAAAACTACTAAACTGAATGTTTGACCTAGTAGGCCTATTTCTACTAATTATTGTGCCGCCGGAACAAAAGAAATTAATTTTATTTGAAAATTTATTACTTTAAAAAAGAACATCTAGGGAGATTAATTTAAGTGGTAGAAACAAACGCCATCTTGTGAGATCCCAAAGCTTTTACAGCTGCCTAACACACGCCACCAACTTGAAGTGCCCTTGGTACAAGCCACACATTTTATAAATTGGCACTGGACTGGGATTCTCCTCCATTACATCTAGGATGATGCTGGCTAGGGCGATCTATGGGCGTGATGCCGCCATCAAGATCTGAGCGGCCAACTACTGTCATCTTTAACTATCCTTAAGTACCTTACTTTACATGATGTTTGTACGTTCTGTGTTTTTTCGCATCAGGTTCTGTCTCCTCTGTAGATCGCTGTCTTTGGACAGCTTCTCCCGCTGTTAAATTTCTTTTTGGCTCAGCTAGTCTTTCCCAAATAATCTTTTGCTTTTTCCGCGGCGTTCGGCGATACTCAAGGATATTTGAGACTCTTTCAAAAACTCGCTTCACCGAGTTTCGTTCTCGGCCTCTAACCCGGGGGGCTATCTCTCTTACCATCCTTTTTTATTTTTGTTTCTGTTTTTTCTCCCATTTTTTGATACCACGAGCTGCGAGGCACAGGTTGTCTGCCTGTGCAGAGACCCGCTGTATGGCTGAAGGTCGCCAGGTATTTTGAATACTCCGACTAGGCCTTTTTTGAGTGCTGACTCTCGGCGCGGGTCGTAGAACACCTTAGTTCAGCTCATGCCTCCATCCGATGGAGGGAGCCATACGGCCCAATTTTTTGTAGTGGTAGTGTGGTTACATGGATAGTGACCATCTCCTAAGCTGACGGTCATCCTGGTAGAGTAGGAAGAGAATTTTCGCAAGCCTTTTTAATTCTAAGTACCGCCAAATTCTTTCACTAATTTCTAAAATTGACTTTAACTTTATATTTTAATATTTTGCTTTTTATTTAGCTTTTTTTTCGTACAAAAAAATACACAAAACGACGACAAAATATGTGTTTACAACATCACTGTCAATATTACTCGACATCGACGTGAATACTTCTGTAGTTTTTAAGTTTTATGAAATAAAGGTAAATATAGAACATTTTACATCTTTTAACTTAAGCGATTTTTCGATGATTTTAAAAGACTTAAGCTGAAAAGTAAACGCATGTACAATTAACAAAAATAAATATTAAAAAAATGGTTTTAATACATTTAAGCGCCTTTACTTCCATGTGCAGTGTACATTTATAAAGTACACTAGATATGAAGCTTATGTTGTCTTTAGCTACTCTTATATCATCACAGATTTTTGTTTTTTTCAAAAATGTTAAATATATGAAAGATGTAGGATTTTTATTTAAATTTATAGATTTTCAAATGCATTTTTTTTTAGTAAATAGGCCCCCACTTGATTTATTTCAATAAAAACTTTATAAAAAGTGTTGGCTTTTTTAATATAAATATATCTTACATATCTTTAGGCGCTCATAATTAAGAAAATAGACTTTAATAAAATCGAAGCTATTTTTAAAATACAATTTTTTTTTTTTATAAAAAAATTCAAAAGGAACTAAATTATCTATTTTCAGACTTTAAACAATAAATCTACACATTTATGCGCAAGTCCATAATGGTATTTTTAAAATTTTGTTGAATATTATTTGGAAATAGGCCTTGTATTGAAAGTTATGAGTAGTTTTTCATTTCTCTTAAGCTTAAACTGGATGTACAGGTATATCCATTTTTCGGTTTCAAAAGTAAAGTTAAATAAAGCACACATTATAATGCTTTGACCCTACCATTATGTACAATGTCTGGTGATAGAGGTCTGAATTTACGGTAACGGTTCTTCCAGCGTCATTTTTGAACAAAGACGATCGAATGACAACTCCAGACCATAATGCGCATCAAACAGTGACTTTTCGGATCAAAGGCTTTTTCTTCTTGTTCGAAAGTTCTGTTTCGATTAAATCACCACTTTTGTAGTATGTTTTAACTATTTTTAAGAGTTCTTCGTTTGTTTAACGACCCATATCCGTAAATCGCAAACCTTTCACATTTAATTCATTTAACAGCTGCAAGCCTTACCATACCGGTTTTGAAACCAATTAATGTATAACTCGATATTTCATGTGAGAAGTGATTAATGGGTTCATCTTCGGAAATCGTTCATAAAAAAGTAATATACCGAGTATTTTTAACGAAAAAGTAACTCAAGCACAATCTTCACACAAAATAAAGCAAAAAGGGAATCACATTTTGCTGTTTAAAAATTTAAAAGTGGAAAGGAAAGAGAGTTCTATAAGATTATCAATACCTTATATTTCAGAAGACGATGAAGATTTCCAAGAACAAATTTTAAAAAAGAAAAATAGTTTTTGTATATCAAATTCTTCGAACGTGAATGTCATAATTGCAATTGCTAGCTTATAAAAATGAAATTATATACAAATGAAATGTATACATTGATATATACAATGCATATGCATATATGAAAAATATTCCAGATTGGGAAAAGAAAAAAAAAACGTTGTACTATTTTGAGAGCAACATAAAACGGAAACTTCAATATTGTATCAAGTGACTCAAATTATAATCACAGTACCTGCTACGCAAGTAAGCGCCGTTTCACCCTTGAAATTCATTTTTTTACGATAAAGAACAAATTCTAAAGAAGAAATCTTAAAAAGTATATTTATTACAAAACTAAACCAAAATAACTTTGAAAAATAAATAAATTTCATACTAATAAAACATTTGTACTTTTTTAAATTTTAAACCCAATCCGAACCTTGAACCAAAATCGAACCCCAAGTTTTTATGTTGATTAACCCGAACCTGAATCTGAACCCATATTCTCCAGGTTTTCAGTCTCTGCATAAGGCTTTATGTTTTCTATTGTGCCTTCTCTGAAGATTTTAACAGTATGTTTGCTTAGAACATGTTGAACTCTGTGTTGTCAGAATCCAAAATCAATTTTACACAAACAAGGCTCCAAAATTATCAAAAATTTTATAAATTATACATTTTGTGCTTGTTTGTAATGATTTTTATGAGTTTTTGTTAATTTTAATCCCATTGAGGCCGGTTTTTTATTTTAAAAACTTTTGCCCAATAACTATTATTGTCAAAATTGTGTTCAAGTTTGTGCTCTTTAAAATCTATGATAAGAAACTGGTTTCGAAATGCATTGATGATTTAACTTGACAATATTGTGCGTACTTTGGCTGAACAATTTTTAAAATTGGGTGCAATAGCTGATCATAATTTAATCTTTTTCTGATTAGACCAACCACTTCAATATGAAAGTTTCTCAAATTGGTGTCCATTAGACCCTAATCATCTATACATATGAATGCACATACAATATATACAATATTGTTACGAAAATAAAAATGCCTAAAAACAAAATACACTACATCAGGGACTGTATGATGAGATTTTAGTTATAAACTTTATTGGTTTGTGTCAAGGCTCTGTATATGTTACTACCCTAATTGTCTGCACTATTAAGAGTGCTACCACATGTTAACAGTGCTGCCAGCTTGATTCCATTTTGTGTATTATAATTTTACATCTTTTGAATTTAACGTAAATAAATGGTAATTTGTAGTAACTACAATATTCGATATTGATAATGAATTGCTATAAAAGGTGGCGGATTTCGTTTTCCTTTTGCAGACATCAAGTATAGTCGTGCTTAAGCGTAAATGAAAGTGTTGTATAAACGAATATTAAGTGCAAGATAAATAAGTTGTATTAAGATAAAGGTGTAATTGTGTTAAAAGTGTACAAATAAAAAGTGTACAAATAAAAACTAACTGTATAAAAGAACAGATTCGCTGTATTAAAACGTAACAATATTTTATTATTTGGCATTATTTGTATGATCAATCAACCATACATTTAATTCATTTAAAATTTGACTCCGTTTAAATTGAAATTCTTATTAAAAATTACCTACAATGAAATATTGTTGAAACAAAATTACACAAAACATTTATGGTTCAAAAATAGTTCAGGAAAAACAATTTTGTCCTGTTTTTGCCTAATTACATAAAAATTGGTTACACTGTGTTGAACCGATTTCAATTACATTTTACATGATTGAATACTTTGGTTACCAAATTCCTAAAATATGTGCACATGTATATATTAGCAACTATGGCATTGGCAGAACAACAAGAATAATGCTATATTCGTACGACACCGTTTTTTCGTCATTCACTCCCTTATTCATAATACAACCCACGATTATGAAATTAATTAGATAAATTTCCATACAAAGTCTTGAGAGAGAATCACTCAAATTGTATTACTTCAAAATCAGTGTCATCTCTAATTTTTATAAAACAGATCAAAAGAGTTTGGCATAACTTTTTAGCTCTTAATCAAAATGTTTTAATTATAGATTTAACATTGCAAATTTATTAAACTGACCTCCTTAAAGTATGCTGTTAAGTACAAAAAATAAAATAAACGAAATAAAGACAAAAACAAAACAATTGTCGCTCGCTGCATTAACTTCTTATGCTAGTTGTTAAAAGGTGTCGCGTGAACGGTAGAATCCAATTAAGTAATACAAGCAGAGAACGAAGTAATCCTAAGTCTCGTGCGAACATCGCATAACACGTGGCTGTAAAAGAAAACAATCTTGTTCCGGTTTTTATTCGATTACAGCTTAAAATTTTTTACAAATTAGCACACACATCTTTTGCAATAATTATTCTGTGAGGTATCCGATAAAATATGACAGCTCAACTAGAAAAATTCGTCAATTCTCGATACAATGCTCATATCAAGCTAAAGGCTAAAGAAGTAGAATATTACAACTCTTTATTATTATATTTTTAGGCCATACCTTGCTTTGCATACCATTGATGAGATATTCCTTTCAAAGCTGATGCCAAATTATTCCACTGTATTTCGTGAAAAGTAAAATTTTATCAATCAAAATGATAAATAGTAGAGAGTTTTGTAATCATGTTTACCTTACGCCCGCTTTTATAGGAACCTAGGCGGATAGATTAATTGCCATGCCATTTCGTCCTTTAAATATCATTCACTCCTTACTTTGAATAAAGCAAACTGTTATTAAAATAAACAAAAAATGTTTTGTTTTTTAAATTTTTATTTAAAAAAAGTATTAAAGTCAAAAAAAAAAAACTTAAAGTACTTTTATATAAAGAGAGTACATTAGATACCACACTTTCTAGTTATTACGTATTTAAACAACCCTACTTAACTTGAAAAGAGTTTTTAAAAAATTAAAATTAAAAATAAAAACTGTTCAACACTCAGTCTCAAAATAGTTTTGTTCTTAGATTTTTGGATCCTGAGGAGTCAATTTAACTATTTTTACAGATTCTTCCCAAATCTTTAGACCCTTTTCCTCATCCATAGCGGCAGGATTTAGAGTGGCCTCTTTACAGTCCATAAAGTATTTGCCACTGACATTGGCAACCTCATCGGATGTGGCCAAATAGATGGTGGTTTGGGCACCAGCTTTAGGAGTCTTAAAGAAACCTTTTGTAATAGCCATCATGGGTAAGTTCAAAGGGAACGGTACATTACGCCAAATGCCCGAATCAATCATGCCAGGGTGCAAGAAGTTAACAGTAATGCCGGAACCTTCTAAACGTTTGGCCAATTCACGGGCAAAGTAAATGTTGGCAAATTTAGAAACGTAATACAAATAGGCAGCAGGGAAAGTGCCAATAGGATTCAATTTGTTGACATTAACCGAAGCCAAACGATACAGTTCAGAGGCTACAATAACAATGCGGGCCGGTGCACTCTTCTTCAAGAGATCAATTAACAAGTGGGTCAATAAAAATGGACCATAATGATTTGTGGCCATGGTTAATTCAACACCATCCTCACTGGTCTGGCCACGGAAAGCCAAAGCCATACCGGCATTGTGTATCAAAACATCGATTTTCTTTTCGTTCTTAACAATATCGGCAGCAAATTCACGCACCGACTTGAAACTGCCCAAATCCAATTTCTTGACAATCAATTTGTCATTGCCTGTTTCCTTGACAATTTCATCTAAAGATGGGAAATTTAGAAGAAGAAAAAATGGTTATTATAGCACTCAAGTCAAATCAATATGTACTTACCTTTAACTGCATTAGCGGTTTCCAAATTACGACAGGCCATTATAATACGAGCACCACGTTTAGCTAAATCACGGGCTGTTTCCTTGCCAATACCACTGTTGGCACCAG
Organism: Wohlfahrtia magnifica; assembly: GCA_023159175.1. NCBI lineage: Eukaryota > Metazoa > Arthropoda > Insecta > Diptera > Sarcophagidae > Wohlfahrtia > Wohlfahrtia magnifica. The sequence goes on from JAKWBJ010000222.1 coordinate 7,603,684, forward strand.
TAATGATAACAGTTTTACCCTCCATTTTTGTCTGAAATAAATAAATACATTTATTGAAAATATATTGTTTTTGAAGGATATCAAAGAAAAGCGCTATGAAAGTTGAAAAGTAGAACTTCAACCGGAAAAATAAGCCGATTTTAGAATGAATTGCCTTATTAATTATTTAAATTTCTTTAAGGATATAAACAAAAAGCTAAGAAAGCTAAAAAGTAAAAAATATAAAAATAGGCCGAAAATATGAATTATTTTATTGTATTTGCATTGATGATTTGAAAGGATTTGAAATGTTTATCGCCATAGGAAGTAGGAGTATGTTGTGTGTGTGTGCCTAAAAATATGAGACAAAGGTTCACTTCTAATTATAGCTGTACAGTTTAATCTAATGTTAAGCATTTGATATGAAAGAGCATGCCCAAAACCGTGCCTTAATTCAGGAATTGGACAGGCTTAGAAGAGAGTTGCCCATGCTCTTCAATAGAGCACGGGAATCTGAAGAACCGAAACATTGGAAACATTATATAGTTTTCTTGATATTTAAGAAGAGGAACCTCAGAGGTGCTAAAAAGGACAAAGAGGGAGATTTCTGCCACAATACTGAGACCATTCACTAAACCTTTAAACTACAGACATTCATAACGAAACGCTTAACGCCTGTACCATGGACTAAGTAGGCGTGTAGAAGTGTTCTAACGGGTTTAAGTCGATTATATCATCTAGTTAAAAAAAATCCTTTGTACATGGTGTTATAGAAAACAAGTGGCTCATGGACCATTTTGGCGAAAGAAACTCTTGAGCTACTTCTGGATACTTACTTTACATACAGCCAAAACTCGAAGTACTAGCGTCTCATCCTAATGGTGAACCTTCTAAGGATTACACCACCATGGGCAATTGCCGGACTTCAACTACATACATTTTCGAGATCACAGACCTTCTACGGTATAGAAATGAAATACCTGGATCTACTAAGGGAGATATTCCTGACCAATCTCCGGCTGGATTATATTCTACCTGAATTGTGTAAGTTCAGAATGGTATTTTTACTAATGGCAGGACGCACTCCTAAGTATTACAGAACAATTAGTCTCTCCTACTCCTACTGAAGGCCATGGACAGGCTCATAGGAATCTATCTGCGTCGGAACATACATGATGAACTTCAGTCCAAAAGACAATATGCATAAAACAAGGAGAGACCGCCTTACACACCCTGGTATACAGGATAGAAAAGTCGCTGGAACAAGGAGAATATACCTTGGCTGCATTGACTTCATATGCTAGCAGTTAAAAGGTGCTGTGCGAACGGGAGAATCCAAATTAGTAATACAAACAGAGAACGAAGTATTCCGAAAACTTCTGCAAACATAGCATAAAATACGGCTTACGGTTTAGAAATTTGTTGGAAATTGTCGGAATTATTACATTTTTTAGTAAAGCAACTCATGAAAAATAAAAATACAATTTCAAAGTAATAAAAAGAAAACACCGGTTTGTTAAAAATTTTATGATTTTTTCATGAGTTGCATCACGAAAAAGCTTAATAACTTCGTTAATTTCCAAGGGATTTTTAAACCTTAAGTCTAATTTTATTCATAACTAAATACAGTTTCTTAATTAATTCGTTATTAGTGCGGTTCCCATAAAAAATAAAGCACAAATACGCATCTAAACTTAAAAAATGTGGTAAACATTTGATGAAAAATGTGTTTGCTTGAGAAATACATCCAGATTCTTTAAAGCTACTTAAAGGAAATACATATCGTTTAAAAGGCAAATTTTTCCTCTTTCCAAATCCGATAAGAAACTTAAAATCGGGTAATATTCAGCTTAGTTACTAGCTCTTAGGTGCATGAAAGTAAGAAAAACCGGTTTTTTACCTGTAACTCGAAATTTTGGAGCTGTTTCGAAAAATCCAAAAACGGATTCTTGTTCTACTCGATAGTGCCTATCAGAAAAATATTATCACTTGCCAGGTACTTTTTTTGTCGCATTGTGTTATTATTAGGGAGATCGGACGGTTATTATTCGACCGGTTTTAACCGGTTATTTAGGTTTTGTCGAATACGGTTTTTTCAAAATCTCCATTTTTCGAATACCGAATTAACCGGTTGACTTGACACGAATAACCGGTTAATTTAAATAAATATAATTTTTATACGTTTGTATGTTTTTTTATTGCAAATATGCTACACTATTTGTATAAAAATAGTTATTATATTTGTATATGTGACAACCTTGAACGTCTCACAAAGAATGTGAAAACCAAAGTAGATAAAAAAAAGATATGCACTTTTGAGCAAAAATAACCTTTTCTCATCTTCTGTAAATAAATATTGATTTTTATATATGGAGAATGATCAACTAGACTCATTGAAAGCCCGCAAACCCACAAACGCCGGTTCCGAACGTCAGATATGTTAGTTAGTGAGGTTTTTCACAGCGTTAATACACATAACCAGACGTTAGTAATGTTGTGAGGTGATATCGCTGTTAAAAATTGTCAGATGGCCTGAGATTGAACCGACTTCTTGGTCGGAAGGTGGGTTCTTACGTAACATACCTCAGTGACGCACACACTATTAAATACGTGCTGCAAAAATTTACATACAGTGCTGCTCGAAATCTAAGCTAATTTTCTTGTCGAGGCAATTAAGGACTCTATATTACTAATAGATTTATTCAAAGTAAAACATTTAATTTTTGTTAAATTAGGCATTTAAATATAACTATAATAACAAACCTTTAATTCCATTCTCTACTAAGTAATACAAAAAAACGAAATTAGCTCCCTGAGTAGCTTTTGGAAACTTAAGCATTTTTCAGTACTTTGTGTAATAAACTTTGTTTTTTATGGCCTCCGCACACCGTTTTGGCATAGTTTTTATGAGATTTGTTAGAATTATTGTTAGTATTGATTGCCACTTTAATTTTAAGCTCTCCATCAGCTTCTGCTTATTTTTAAAACGACATGGTCCAGCTCTGCTTTTCAAGGAAGAACAATTTTATTTAAATTTTATTTAAATAAAAGAACCAGTTAATCGGTTATTTGAATTATTATTATTAACCGAAAACCGGTTTTTTAAAAGTGCTTTTTTTCGAATTATTCGAAAACCAGTTTTTAAAAAAAGTCGAATAATCGATCTCCCTAGTTATTATTCAAGAAAATCTTGTATATTACTTTTTGTTGGTGTAATACTAATTAAAACTTTAATGTTAAGTGTTAAATACGAAGGTCAACGATTATATATTTAATCGTTTACTTGTATAAACAAATTCATAAATAAATATTACGCATAAGCAAATAACTACACGCCCCTTCCTCTTTTATTTCTTTCTCTTTCACTGGCTATTTTTAAGCTTTTAAAATAAGTCGACCTACAAATGACTAAATAAAAGACGTTTATAAAACAATTTATTTTTTGCTTTAACCAGCATTTAAAAAAAATATCATGATTTTTTTATTTGCAGTTTTAGTACTTTTTCTTTTGTTGTAATTGACTCGTATTTACATGTATTTTATACGGTACTTACAATGACGTCTAACAAAAATTTTCTTACATGGTTTTGTTTTTGTGTGATTAATTTTAATTATTATTTTATCATTTAATTATCTTAAATTGTTGTTGTTGTTATTATTAAATGACAAATTCTACTTATTGTCGTACAATTTAAATTCAATTCATTAGCAATTTATTATTCATAATGGAATTATTTGAAATTTTAAAGAAGGAAAACAAATCTAAACCTTTATTAAATGTGGGAATATAAATAAAACTTTGATTCACTCTATAAAAAAAGTTTTGATACTCAACAATTGTAGAATATTAAATAATCAAATAACTATTTCTAGTTACACGGGAATAGTTGGAATTATTTCTTAAATAGACCGAAAAATTTTTGTTCGAAGGTTATGGAAGCCCAGTTGAGGTTTTTACACTCGAAACAATTAAAAAAATTCAGTACGATGTTGGCTGATCGATTGTGGAAGACGCTTGACTTAATAGTTTAAATTTTGAATGGTCACTTTGGTCTAGGAAAGCTTTCCGCAAAATCGGTGTCGCGTTTGCTTACAATCGACCATTAACGCAATCATGTGCAATCAAGTGCAATGTGGACGAGTTTTTGCATTATTTCATAACCACGAACAAAACATGGATCTACCACAACACATCAGAGGCAGTCAAAAAATTGACATTTTCAGGGCGAATCGACGCCAAAGAGGATTTGTCAGCTAAGACTCATGCCGACCGCTTTTTTTTTTTGGATGCACACTGTATAATCCACATTTACTAACTTAAAAAGGGTAAAACAATCAATTGTGTATATTATGCCAACTTATAGGGTGGATTTAATTAGGATTTAAAAGAATAAAACAAAACAAAAATAAAAATCCTTTTTCTCCAGGACAATGCAAAAGTTCAAACATGTGCAGTTTTCATGGCAAAAATCTATTAATTAGGCTACGAATTGCTCCTACATTCGTCCTATTCTTCGGATATAGGATTCACAAGTAACTAAAAGTAACTGAGCAAAAAGAGATTTGACTTCAAACGATGAAATTATCTCACAAACAAATACCAAAAATACAAAATTTTGATAACCTTAAAAAGCTTACTTTTTGAAAGATATAAAAAAAAACTGGAGATAGGGCTTCGTTACATAGACCAATTACATTTTTCTTAAATCAGTATATTCTAACAGACGGAAAGTGAAATAAAACATTCGAGTATGGGCCAGTTTTTTAAACTCTCTACGGCAGATGGCAAAAGTACTCCTTAATGACGGTACAATATACGATTCTGGCTTAAGTTTTTATCGTATTATCGATATGAAATATGCTCAAATAATATTGGGAGACTTACTTCCAACAATATTTTTCCTTTAATATTGTAATACACGCCTATTCCTTCGACTGGATCACACAATGTATTGTTTAGGAAATTCACGACTTAGTTTAACAATATTCCTATGGAAATATTGCCAAATTATTTCAATAATTTTTTTCTTTTTAACGCCCACCTTAGATGGACCTGGAAATAGCAACTGTTTGTACGTTTTTGAAAAAATTTTATTGCTATTTTATTATTACCCCTTGAGATTATTTAATGCCATAGGGCATAGTCACTTTTCAGCGCCTGTTTTAGACAGAAAACTTATGGGTGTTACTTTTTTATATTTTTGTATATTTTTAGTGGGTTTTTGTAAAAATTAATGGAAAGTATATTTCGATTAGTTAGTCCATTACCAGGGAAACCAAAAATATGCAATTGCATATATCTTATCATGCAACCAATTAAGTCGGAAGTAAGATATTTATCCGTTTCATGAATTTTTATGAATTTTGGCATCGATTTGTTAGTGCATATTTTTGCATATTTCGCTCATTACAGCATTATTTGCATATTTTAGTTTTAAGAGCATGTTTTAGACAAATTTTCGTATTTACAGAGTATTTTAATTCTTTTTAGTGCATATTTCGTTTTTTTTTCTGCTCTAAGATATTTCTACAGCGAAAACAAAATTTTTGTTTTAAATTCTAATTCATGGCATTTTTGAATTATCTGTCAAATGTAATTAATTGCGTCATCTAGATCTCAATTAAGTTTATTACCGCTTGAATAATTTTTGGAAGAATATACAAACTATAAAGTGCGATCAGAAAGCGCTTAACGTTCAAAGTATGTTTGTATGTATGTCAAAAATATTTATCGAAAATGCTTAGAAGACATATGCCAATGCATAAAAGAAAAATCTTTATGGATTTCAGTAGACGAAACAACTGATGTAAAATTAAATAATAACTTCATTTTGCTTCTTTTAAATAAATAAAAAAAGCTATCGTGCCTCAAATGCAAGGGAGGACACAGAGAAAACTGCATTTGTAGTAGTAGTAGATAATTTTTGTAGTGTATGTTGAAGAGAAAAATTAAAAAAATAAACAACAAAGCAAATAAACAATTTTAATACGCCAAGCTAAATACATGTGCTTTCAACAAAAGCTATCACACAACTGAATGAAATTGTTGTTTATTCGTTATTCTTTGTTGAATATTTTGGTTTGGTGCTAGTTTGGCTAAGATTTCATAATTTGCTACCCCCATTTACTTCTCTACCACTATCTTAATTATTATCTTAAATATTATCTTTGTGACTTTTTATCCTTTCTTCCCATTTTGTGCCCTTCCGATCAAAATCCAATCATTTGTCGCTTCCAGAAAGACACTGTTGGTTCTGCTTTTTAACTGTATATAGTCTTCAGACAAATACACATTAATTTTTGTACAGTATACGTATATAGACAGCATATATCCAGTGTGATTTCTGCTGTTCCCGCATTTTGGCTAATTTGGATAGATAACGAAGCTTTAATAGTTGTCGTTCTCCATATATACAAAATTCAATATTTAGTATGAACGGAAGTTGTCACGCCCATTTATCCAATCTCACCCAGTTACTACCTAATGATATGTACTGTTTACGACGTTGAAACTTCTACTATTATCGTTCTCGAAATATAAAAAAATTTAAAAAAATTTATATGGGAGTTACCACGCCCATTTGTCAAGTTCCGCCCATGTTTTGCCTGATGATTTGTATTGACTATGAAGTCATTCAAACCAAATTACGAATCTTTTGGTTTAACCGCTCCCAATATATAATGAAATCAGTATTCAGTTGGAGGTTCCATGCCCACATGTATAATTCCGCCCACTTTTTGCCTGATGATTTGGCTTGACAATGAATCTATTTAGGCCAAATTTAGAGAATATTTTTTGTTACCATTTTGAAGATATAGACAAATATATATACACTTTATATGGGTACCGCCGAGTTGTAATTTTTAAAATTTATATAGCCTAAAGTTCCGTTCAGGTGTACAGAGAGATACTGCACAAATTTTGAGAAAATCGGCTCAGTAGTTTAGCTATTCATATGGCACAAACATACAACACACATTTATTTTTATATATTAAATATATTTTATTATTTTATTTACTTTGTTCAGTAAATTTGTGTAAGTAATTTACAAAGTAATCATTGACAAGTGAAAGCAACTCATTTTACTGCATTTAGATTTACGGCCTACATTTTTAGAACCTATCTAAGCCGTACAAAGAGGTATCAGTGTGTTTTTAAAGTCAAAAACAAAAAAGAAGTTCTAAAAGGGGTAACAATTTTTGTTAAAGCTATATAAACTATGCCTTATTTAAAATTTTTTACATGTTGTCTTAATCTCTTGGCCCCCACGTGGTCTACGACCCTGACCTACATACACATATTTCAAATAAGAAAAACAAAATAAAAATTGTTATTTAAACATACATAAAACAAACAAAAATAAATAAAATAAAATACCTCAGACACACTTTTTCCTTTTTGGTTTTCTGAAAGGCCAAAACATTCAAGACTAACTAATAACTAACTAAGCGCTTAGTTAAGCTTAAATTATTTATGGAAAATAAAGAAGGGGGAAGAGGCAAGTGAAAAGACAAATTAAGCCATAATAAAAAAAAACTATAATTTCAAAACACAATAGCTGTGTAGTAATAAATAAAAGTGTAAAAAATTATTTGTATAATTAAGGAAATTATTAAATGAAAAGCAACAACATAGCACGTACGATTGATTATTAATTATTTAAAGATTAAAAATTATTTCAATTTAATAATAGTAGCGAATTAGACAAAGGTGCAGCAAAGAGGAAAAGAAGATTAAAAAAATAAGATTACCTCCGTAAAACAACGACCAGCAGTAATGCGTAAATAAAAACGCAAACTTAAAAGTGTGGCCACAATTGCTGATAAAATGGCCATAATACATATATTACGTATATAAGCCTCCATTGATAAAAAACCCAAAAGACCCATCTATAAAATTGAAAATCATTATAATTGTTATTATTCATATTAAATATAAAAACAACAAAAAAAAAAACGTAAAAGAAATGTCATTAATTTTGCTATTAAACATGCACATGCTTATCGTAACGTGTCTATTTTTATAATCATCATTAAATACGTATTTGTTAAGCAAATTTTTGTCTTTATTATTATGTAATTTAACTTTTTCTCTTTTCTGTGTTATTATTAAAACTTTTATATAAACTGGTTAACACATTTAAGCTAAAATAAAAAAGAAATTGATTTATTAACAAAAAATTGGTGGTCTTCTTCACAAATTGAGTTTGTGTGTCATTGCATTAGCCGATATATTTATGCATTTTTTGAGTAATTTAACCCCTAACGAACCTTTGCAGACAAAGGCAACCCCAAATTATCATAGGTATCTAAACTGTTTAACATTAGTCATTCAAATGAATTTACTCCTGCATAAGCCTATAGCACCTCAGATAAGGAAAAATCACATTATTCTTTTCTTAGTTAGCTAGTTAATTACAGGAGTCTAGCTCAATTGGGTCCAATACTGATCCCACTGTGATGCCCATAGAAGGTAGCGTCCAGGTGGGTCTACATGTCTGCATACTGGCCCCAAACGATCCAACCAGAAGCGAGCACAAAGGAAGACAGCCTGCTGACACTTATACCAGCCAGGTCTGATATGGCATACATAAACGGACTGCCGAGAAAAAAAGTCCTAACCTCTAAAAGATTCGGATATAGTCTGTTCCTCTTTCTCATCCTGACAACTCCTACAGTAATCATTGAATGATAGACCTAGACTCCTAGATTGCACACCAGCCACCCAGTACCCAGTGATAACAGCCACCAGGATTCGTAGCCTATGCCGCGGCAAGCCCCTGGGGCTAAATTTAGCTCGATATAGAGCAGAACGTTTCATGCTCCCACCTTTGTGCTCTGTCCAACAAGTATCGCAGAACCAGAAGTCTGCAAGAGGAAATTGGCATACCAAGCAGGAGTTCAATCTTTTCTAATTGCCAAGGAGGGAGCCTTCCCTATATAGTACGTCTGCCGCACAATTTCCCTGGGTGTCAGAGTGACACCTTAGCCACATAATCTCCAGGTCTGAAGGTCTCGCCGTCTCGTTCAGACATGTCCGACATTCGCATACAAGCCGCGATGTCGAGACACCGGATAGTGCCCTGACCGCAGCTTGACTCTCCGTACAGATCTGGATATCAACATCGAATACCCTGTAGTACATCAACCAGTCACTACCCTCTTAATCGCCGAGACCTCTGCTTGTAAGACACTGCAGTAGTCCGGAAGTCTAAAGGATACTCTTACCGCTTATGCGGGAATATAGGCAGGAATATAGGCATGTAAGACACTGCAGTAGTCCGGAAGTCTAAAGGATACTCTTACCGCTTATGCGGGAATATAGGCACCACTTCGACCCATCCGTGTGCAACTTGACGGACCCGGGCCTAATGCCCAAGAAGGGTTAGGGTGTACAGTAATCCACCATATCAGCGATAGTATCCAATAATATTTGTATCATTTTCTGAAAAGATATGTATGTATATCGCTTTTGGGTTTCTGAATTGCTTGTAAAGAAGTCTATCGAAATTCTGTACTACAATTTACGATGGCGGGTCAATAAGTCCATTACTTTTTGAATGAATCTCAGTTTTTTTTTTTTTTTTTTTGGAGTTCTATATAATTTGTCCAACTTTCTCCATACATATTAAAAATATTAAAACTATTGATATTACAGCCGACTTCTAAAGGCAATGAAGGTGTTAACGCAATTCGTTAGCTAATCTGCAACTAATAGACACAGAAATGAATCCTGCAACCCTGGGACAGGGGTATCAGGCTCATTTTGCCAAAACATAGAAAGATGACGAAAGCGCTTGCGAAAACTATAGAGAAACCATACTTTTGGACATATGCTATAAAATCTTTACAAATATTCTCTTCGAAAAACTATCAGAGGCTACGACTGACGTTTTAGGAAAATGTCAACGGAGTTTCTGGCAAGGAAGATCAGAATTATGATAAATGCTATGACTTTACACAAGCCTCTGAACGCATCAATAGGAAAATTATCTCCCAAGCTTTCTCAAACTTGGTCATTTTACTTAAACTCACTTAACTTATTTGTGCTACATTAGTAAACACAACGGCAAAGGTTGTCATCAAAACAAACAAAAAACAGACGCCTTTCATATAAAGAGTAGAGAGCAATAAAGAAACAGTGGTATTCAACCTTGTTTTGCATAACGAGATTAAATACTATCAATAAAACGGTTTTGTTGGGTAGAAAATTTTATGACATTAGTCTTTTAATATGATTACGGCCATGTGGCCGCCACTGCTTGCGCATACAAGGCGCAATCTGGAACACCAATTTTCACAAGGTTTTCGCAGCATAAAGTATACGGCCGTATTTCGCCAATAACTCTTTTAATGTTCATTTCCAATTGTTTAATTGTCTCTAGTTTATCAACGTAGACAAGCGACTTTACATAACTCCAAACAATAACTCCTACTGTGTAATTTCTGTTAATTGTAGTCATCTGTTCCTTTTTTTTCTTGGATACCCAAATAGAATTTAAATTAAATTAATATTTAATTAAATAAAATTCATCATCACATAACCAATGAATTAGACAAATATTTCATAGAAATGCTACACATCAACACGCCTTAACATACATATATGACATAAACTAGTTCCTCTCTCTACCTCTGGTAGATAGACTTGCACAATGGTTAAGGTATCAAGTGAAATACTGGGTACTCGAATACGAAGTATTTAAGCAGTAGAATTTGCCATTTGTATGTGCGTAGTATCCATTTAATATCACCTTATCCTTTAAGAGAAGATCAAAGCTGCCAAGAATTCCAGAAAAGGCATACTCCATGAGGTCTGACACAATAGAATAATCCAATGAAGTTAAAACAAACTACCTTGATGGCCATTACTTGAAATTACCATCAAAAGTTTATTTGAGTAAGTCAATTGTAGTGCGCGTTGTGTGGCATATGTCTCCGTCCTGTTGGAATCACATGTCAGCAAGATTAATGCCAGTTAATTGAAGTTCGAAAATATTCTAATCATGTGCCTATTGATAGTAAAATTCTGACCATCATCGTTTTTGAAAACATATAGACCAACGACACCGCCAGCCCATAAAGCGCATCAAACAGTAATTTTCTGTGGATGTAATGGTGTTCCAAGAAAAGCTGGTGGATTATCCTCACTCCAAATTTGATAATTCTGCTTATTTACGTACTCACTCAACTATAAATGAGCTTCATCGGAGAATAAAATATTTGAATGGAAATTAAATTAAATAATTTCAACAATTTTTAAGCGTTGTTCTGGTGTGGGTCTATCCATAATGAAATTTCAAAGCAAACTAAATAAAAAGCAACTATCAGCTGTTAAGTAGGCTGTCAAATGAAGCAGTATTGCCAACTCAACTTATAAACCATTAAAAAAACACCAAGTACATGAAAATGTCAGCGTTCCAAAACAGACCTACAATACTGTCTGTGTATAGCGTATAGTATAAGTTCGAGGGTGTATAGAGGGTGCTCTTCAATAAAAACTACAACAGTATGCAAAATTATGTCAACGACCAGCTACTTTAAGTAGAAGGAAATCTTCGCATTGAAGTTAGTCTCCAAATTATGCAAAAGCATTATCAGACCAAACGCCACATGTGGATGTGAGAAGGTGGTCAATGACAAAAAACGGTCAATTCCGTCTAAAATTTTTTTTCTCCGTCACTCCACCCTATGGCTTTCCACAAAGCATCCATAGCTTTGTTTCAGTTGCGTTAATCAAGTTGATTTACAAGCTAAGTAGATGATAAATCTACTGTAGCTTGCTTTTATGTGATTGTGTAGTGGCGAAAATCTTTGCTAAGTGGCGGTGGTGGTGATGCTTACTTAGCATTGTCATATTTCTCCAGTAAGTGACGTTTTACTCCTGATCATTAGTGTGATGTTTGATATCATCGCCAGAGGTAAGCTAGAATGTCAGGGGGCAGGCTTCCTTTAGACGGATTTGTCTGGAATAGTGTTGAAATCCATTATTAAGCACTCGATACTGCAATTAAATTTTTTTCGTCACATCCTCTTCTGGCGATTCGAAACTGAGCCGCTTGTGTTGTCTGCAGGCACTCTAACCACTACACTACAAAAGACCTTTATGGTTAAGGCTGGATCCGATAATTTAAATATGTATATGCCTCTGTGGTGCAATTTAATCACTCTGTTCTAGCAGTAGTTTTTATATAAAAAGAAAAGTTCAAAATCGATGCATGTTGTTGATTTTTTTTTTTTTTTTTTGCCTCAATATTTCATAAAATTTCAAAACCCGAAAGGTATTAATTACTAGTCAGTCTTCAAAGGTTTAAAAACTTAATTTGATGTTTTTCTTTTCTTTCTTAATTTTCTTGTGTAAGACAATACTTTTGTCATAAAAAATTATTGATTGACAAACACCAACAACAACAACAGTCATAACTCACACAAATTTTTAAAAGACTATAAAAACACTATACAGCTCTAGATGCAAAGTCCATTTTAACACTTTCACTTAACACAGAAAACAAAAACAACAAGAAACGATCAAAAACAATTTGGCTTTAAAAACTTCACAAAACCAACAATAAAATCAAAGAAATTATGAAATATTTTAAAGGCGCAAATAATTTGATGATATGAAAAGAGGTGGGGGGAAGGAATGCCAGCCATAAAAGTTGATTAAAGTTCAATGTCATAGAGGGGAGAATAATAACAACAAAGATAACTAAAAAGAAAAGAAGAAAAATTAAAAAGAATCGACGACACAAGAAGAATATATGACTGTCAGCTAAGATAGTAAGATGTGGGGGGAAAGGGGAAAATAGTAGAAAGAAATAAAATTTGTACACGTCATTGAAAATTTTCTTAAGATAAAAATTAGTTTGAAAGATTCTAGTAAAATTTTAAATTTCTTTTTTTAATTTTCAAAACGATCTATTTCTCAACTAAATACTTGCATTTAAAGAAAGATAACTATTTTTTATAAATTTGTTTATTTAACTTACCTTGGTATTACAAATTTATTTCTTTTGAATTAATTTATAGTGAATAATCTCTTGTTTTTTATTTTATTAACTTCCACCACAACCTTCGCCTTGAACGTTTTCTTTAAGACTGGCTCACTAACAGAACAGTGATATAAAAATGAAGCGCTTCACTATAATTGAATCTCAGTTAAGAAAAACGCGGTTTAATAGTATTTACACACACACATGTTATAGCAGTAATAAAAAGCCACGTCTTTTCGCTGTTGTTGTGTTTTTTTTTTTTTTTTTTTGTTACCAACAGCTTTAAAAAAGAAATCAACAACAGCAACAGGTTGTTGTTAATATTTATGCAAGAGCAATATCAATAATTATTGCTGAGATTGCAGTACATATTACAACCGAATTGAAATACAAAAGAAAACTACGAAAACAAAAAACTATAGATAACAAAACACTAAAAGAGAATATCCAATAAAACTTAAAATAATTTTAACATTTTTCTTTATGTCTTTCCAATCTTACAGTTTCAATTGTTTGTTTGATTTGTATGTTTTGTTTGTTTTGTTTGTTTATATTTGATTTTCTTATATTTTCTTTTACATCATTTTCTTTTCTCAATGATCATTAATCGTATTCAAAAATTAGTGTTTTTTTAACTCTTTTTTATTGCCTGTGATGTGCTCTAGTAAGTTCGTTTCTTAAGTCTTTTGTTTTTGCTTTTCCCATTCAATTGTAAGATGTATAGTAAGTATACCACACTCTCTCTGAAATTAATGTTTTGTAATTTCTCTTATTCTCAGTTTTGTTCTATGTTTAGAACAATTACACTGTGCGACGAAATATCCCAGCAAGGAAATAAATAAAATTAAAAAATAAAAAAAAATTTAAATATAAAAAGATTTTCGAGTACAAATTTTAGTAAAATAATCCATATTGGTACGGAAATGAATATATGAAAAAGTGTATAAAAGTTCTGTTGACAATTGTTTTATGAAATGCATTCAGATCTGCTACAAAAGTCTTCCGATCAGATGACACAGCGACATCTAAAAGCTTTAGCTGTTAAATTTGTATTAACAACAGCTGATAAGAATAATATCTTGTAGTAGATTTGAGTTTTTACTAGAACGTTGGCAGATAAGTATTACAGCAGATTGCTCTGGATTGCTTTAGTCAGTAGCAATTAAATAATTTAAGAAAAAGGTTGGCGTGGTGTAGTGGTTACTGTGCCCGCATATAACACAAGCGGTCCGGGTTTGAATCCACAGCAGATAACATGGCTACGACATGTGGTTTCGAATGTGTAGACTTCAACCTCTCTTCCAGACTTCAACCTCTCTTCCAGACTTTACCAGCTTTACCTCTGGCGATGATGGCAAATGATTAAGAGAAAACGCCACCTACTGGGGAAAAATGGCAATGCTAGATAAGTAAGTATCATCACCACCACTTATAAGGGTCTTCAGCACTACACAATCACATGTAGACGAGATACAGTAAAATAATCATCTACTAAGCTTAAAAAATAAACTAATTAATGAAGCTGTCGTGGTGTCTAAAATTAAGTAATAGTTTCTGCTAAGGTGCTTGAGAGATGACATTTTAAGCTTTATTTTGTTAGAAGACATTATTAAAATCGCATTAGTCTGTGAAAAGTTACGAGTATCTCAGCTAAAAAATTAGTTAAAATTTAAAACGTATTTGATTTTTCTATTATAAGAAAGGTAAGAACGCGTCGTTATCTGATTAAAAAATTTATAAAATTTACAGACACGATACTGTAACTAGGGAAATAGCAGTCTGCTTAAAAAATTTGTGAAATTTACTGAGATAACTAGAAAAATAGCAACGAAGTGTAGACGCTATATGGAACTAGGCATTCATCACCAAACAGTTATCAATCATTTGAAGGAAAGCGAATATACAAAAAAGCTCAATATTTGGATGCCACATAAATCAACTGTGAACAATTCAATTCAATTGATCGGGTTGCCCTTTGCAATTCAGTGCTAAAACAGAATGAAATCGTACCATTTCAAAGCGAATAATTACGGACGATGAGAAGTGAGCATTTACACGAATTAGCAATGAAAAGGATCGTGAATGAAAGAAGGGGAAGCTTCGTAGATGGTGGCAAAGTCAGGATTAACGCCAAGAAAGATAATTTTGTGTGTCTGGTGGGCTAGAAAGGGAATTGTTCATTATGAGCTTCTACAACTTGGTAAAACGGTTAATTCTGTTCTCTACTGTCAAAAATTAACGAGATTACAGCAAGCAATTCATTTCAAACCGTCAGAATTTATTAACAGAAAATGCAACGCCAGACTACACACATCTTTAATCATCTTGCGGAAACTGATATACCTTGTCTGGGAAGTTTTGATGCATCAACCATATAGACTTTGCACCCACAGATTATTTTTATTTGCTTTGATCTCTGCAGAGCTCGCTATGCACCCAAATAAAAATTATTTAATCTCGACTTGTAGAAAAAATGAGAAAAGGATATTGCAACACTTGCAGCTGTAAGCGAAACATAGCATGAGGGTATCTTCGTGTTTAAGAAAGAAGGCAGACAACACGGTCATGGCCTATGTGGTTCATAAAAATACTCTGTTATAATTTACAGCAAGTAGTTTTAATACATATGTATTGCATGTACATACATATCTCTTAACATAAATCAATTTATTTTTAAAAGAAGCAAATATGAGCAAAATTTTTTTTCACCAGTAGTTGAGGGAATGTTTGTATTTTTAGGAAAAATAAAAAACTTTGCTTAACTCACTACTTTTAAACCACATATTTCCAAAAAAAAAAAAAAATCTGTTTTTTTTTTTAGTTTTATTAAAAAAAAAAAAAAAACACTTGCTTCGGAAGAAGCAGCATAACGAAAACGCACGCTAGAACTGATTTATTCAAAAAAAAACTTTCGATGAAAGTGTAATTACACGTAAAGATCCATTTAATTGGCCACCAAGATCGTGTGTTTTAACCCCATTGGACTACTTTCTTGGGTGTTATGTAAAGTCACTTGTCTACGTCGATAAATCAGAGACAACTCAATACCTGGAAATCAGCATTCGAAGAGTTATTGGCGAAATACGGCCGCATATTTCAGTATCAAATACCCCAATGTGCGCCGTCACTCAGCGCTGGCTAGAACTGATTTATTCAAAAAAAAACTTTCGATGAAAGTGTAATTACACCTAAAGATCCAATTAATTGCCCACCAAGATCGTGTGTTTTAACCCCATTGGACTGCTTTCTTTGGTGTTATGTAAAGTCACTTGTCTACGTCGATAAATCAGAGACAACTCAATACCTGGAAAGCAGCATTCGAAGAGTATTTGGCGAAATACGGCCGCATATGCTGCGCCTTGTACGCGCCAGTCGTGGCGAAATCAAGCAAGCCGTTTCACAGATATTAAAAATATATTTCTCTGTTTTATTATTATGTGACCAACGAGAATCACATGGTAAAGCAAGTAAGAACAGAAAATGTAGGTGGAACGATTACACCAACCAAAAAGATTCGAAAGTATCACCAGAATAGCACTCAAGAAATCCTGATCGAACAAGAAAAACTTGGAGACGCACTATTATCCAGCAACTAAAATAGAACAATCTAGCATAAGAAGAAACAAAAACAACAACTGTGAACCGTGTAAGATGAGTCATGAGTTACTTCTCCCAAGAGGAGTTACGGGAAAAAATATGAAAAATACAATATCTCTAATGCCTAAACTTTGCTTTTTATAAATAATTTATTAAGAACTACTTTGGAAATAATTATATCTGCTTAATAGCTTGATGCATTATTAAACCAATAAATAGAATTCAAATAACATTTAAATTAAACTTCTTACAACTAAGAAAAAAATATATATAAGTTTGACTCTACTGAACTCTCTGAACGATTTTCCTTTTCTTGTTATTCTAAGATATACGATTACTTTGGGTCTTACTGGTCTCATCGCTCGAGGTATCCGAATGTCTGGTGAGAGTGTTATAAATCTCACCGACATGCTGGGAAACGATGCGAATTAATTTGGAAACCTGAGTTTTTAATGTTTTTACAAGCTTGACAGCAACGCTTTCATCAGTATCGATATTGTTTTTAGATGTGACATCGGTATTACGTACCGCATCATTGACCTTTTGTTCAAACTGATTTACGCGCATAGGTGAGAGTTGATTGGAAACTTTTAAGAGTTCGTTATCTTTCGGTATTATATTATTATGCCAAGAATCTGAAGGATAACGGAGATCCAAAGAGCGTTTCACTTTTTTAGTTGATAAATCCCACCAAGGAGTTTCGTCAGATTTAGTTTGGCTGGCATCATGTTCTACTTGATCTTCATTGTTAGTTTCAGCCATAGAAGCGTCTTCAAAAACATTGCTGTCGTGTGTGTTTAAGAAATTCGCAGAAAAGTCTTCAATGTGTTCCTGCATTTTGGGTTCAGTTGCATCTAGTAAAGCCTCAGCATTTGTGTGCGGAGTTTCAGACTGCAAATATTTTTCCTCTTTGCTTTGTTGTTCTTGGTTTTCGTGATTTAAAGCAGCTTGTTGTGATATATCGATTTGGGCCTGGACAAAATCGTCTGCTTCATTATAGCTTGCGTCGTTATCTACATCCAGATCCTTGTCGGTTTCCATTTCTGCTACACCTGAGCTGAGATAATTTCTGTTGTATTGATCTGCATTGAAATGGCCGTAACCTTTTGTAAAGGGGTCAACCAACAGCAGATTATTTAAGGCAGTGCCTAGGTTAAGCATAGGAGTGTTCACAGGTTCGATAGGACGAGCCGGTAAAGCTTCAAAAAATTCTGTTGGCAGCAAACGTAGAGGTTTCATTTCATTTACGGGTTCTACGGGTTGTTGTCTACCAGTTTCAATTCTTAACACCTCTTCATTATCGTCGCCATCTACTGGAGCAATATTGGTAAGATATACATCACCCTCGGGTACATGCACGTACTCAGGCTCCGCTTGTTCATCGACATTTTTAAAAAACTTCTCTTCATCGAATTCTTGTGGCTCCATTTCGTTTTTAGGTATTTTCTTCTTTTCTGGCTTGCGTATATCGGTTATCTTTTTGGTAAAGACAGTCTTTTTACCATCCCGGGTCATGAAAAACGGTCCCCCATATATACTCGACTGGCGGGCATTACGCTTTAGTTGAGGTAATTCAAAGTTTAAGGGTTCCTTAAAGATATTACTTAACCATTGTAGGGCAGCCAATCTGCGTTCGGGGGAGAAAATGTCTCTTTTTAGAGGGGACTTTACATCACCCATAATATTCTCGGCAAAGTTAGACACTAAAGGATAATTCTCTTGTTCAGCGCCTTTCAAAACAAAACGCTTAAAACGATCCTCGTTATCCACCGACCGGCGTTGCCTTCTAAAAAGACCTGCGAGAGGTAAATACGAAGGCTTAGCAGATTCTTTAATTAATTCCTTTAGCAAACGATCGCTAGCTGAGTATTGCTTAGTCTTGTAATTGTGTTCCTCATTTGGCACTATTGTAGTCTCTACCTCGGTAAAGTGGCAGTGTTCCAAATTGGCATTGGGCAATACCCAAAAACTAACCGACCGGCCGGGTGTCCTTAATTGTAATGCGGACTTGTTAGGCTTATACTTAATCTCCGGTATCAAAGTACTATTCACCGTTACCACTTTATTATTCAACATAATCTTGCCATTAGTCATAGTCAGGGCATATTGCCAGACTTCAGTGTCCTGTAGTCTGCTCATTGGTCGAACGGCAATTTGCAAAGTCTGTTCATTTTTGTTGACCACCATGAAAGCCAAACCACCAGAAACCATATTAGCACAGTGGCTGTACAATTTATTTGAGCGTCCTAACAAACCCAAAGGCCGTGCCGGATAAACACGAGAGCCCATGATTTTTTTAAATAAGGCTGTTACATAGAAATCATATTTGGGCATCTCGAAATCCTCCAGAGACAAGGGCTTAAAAATTGTTTCAAAGCCTACATTGGCAGCATCACCCATAGTTTGAGCCCAAATCAAACCCTCCATAACCACATCATCATCTAGGCGAGTTAAAATGTTTTGCCTTTTAGGCAAAGATAGCCAAACGGGAACATTTTCTTTTAACAAAACCCTTAGGGCTGGATCTTGTTCACCTAAGAGTGTATCCAAACTGTTAGACCAAAACGTATCGGGTCTATAACAAATCCAAAAAATATTACTTTATTAAAGGAACTTTGAAAAACAATATAAAAACTTACTGTATCCAACCATAGGCCACATTCAGATCTCGCGACATATCCACATATCGTCGAGTCTCATCCGGACTACTGGCTGCTGAAATATCCGCACCCATTGTTTGCCAATTCATTTTCGATGATCTAAAAGATTCTACCATAATATGAAATGTTTTTAGTTCGCTGACATAGTCCGAGGCCCGTGAAGAACCAAAATCTAAGGATGGAAAATTATTAAATAAAGATATGGGTTTAGTTGCTAATACGTACTGGTGCCGAATTGCCAAATAGCCTCATCAATGCCCACCATATGTGAGGTATTTAAAATAGTTAGCGTTTTCATGGGATCCCAATCGTTTGGTTTATAGGGTACCGGTATAATCATGGTCCAATTAACAGCCCTTTTAGGAAAATAAGAAGAAAATATATTAATTTTCAATTACATTTATAACTATCCTTGTCTCCAAACAATGTTCTCAGTTTCAAACTTTTTTTAACCTTCCTATTTGGTCTATAGCCAGATTTATGTCGAAATTTCTCAGAAATCTTACTGAATGAGTAGTTATAAAAAACTACACACACAAGAAAAATTCCTGAAAAATTCGGTACGTAGGCATGACTATATATAATTACAAAGATAGGACGCCCTTGATTTTCGAAACTTAATACCAAGTGGAACAATATAATTTCTTATGCGCAAAAAAAGCATTCAAGCACAACGAAATACTTCATTTCATCTTCATGCCGTCTGACTTTCTTAATATTTCCAAAATCCTAAAGCGATCTGCAATCATAAACTAATCTTATGTACATATGTGGCACACTGACGCTTAGTGAGTAAAATATCTGTCTATCAGGGCAAACAGCTTTCATGGAAGCGGTTGCACTCTACTGCAACAAAAGAGCAGTTGGCGAGTGATGTGGACACTCCCCATCACCTATAGTATAAACTATGCCATTATATTTAGACCTATGGTATACTATGGACTGACATGGCTACTGACATATGTGTTTTACTTCGTGGCAGCCTGATATTATGGCGAAACATACTATATACGCTGTGCCGGCATGCTTTCCTTTCACTATGCGGGACATGCCGGCATTTTGAGACTATTTGGTGTAATCCCAAGTAGAACGGGCTATTACATCGTATTTTCAATGACGAGTTGATGTAATGTAGTGGTTTGTGCGATCGCATTAAACACAAGCGGCACAGGTTCGAGCCTAAACAAAAAATTTGATGAAATAGTTTAATTGTGGCTTCGAGTGTTTAATAAAGAGGCTTCAACTTCCCACCAGAAAACTCCTAAAAAAATAAAGAAACCCTCCTGACCCTCCAGCTACACTCCGGCGATGATGACAAACACTGGAAAAAAAATTACAATACTAAGTGACCACTCAGCAAGGATCTTCACCACTACACACTATTATATGGATACGAGCTACAGTGAATTCATCATTTACTTTGGTAGAAAAATCAACTTGATTAATGAATTTAATGCTTTGTTGAGAGCCAAAAGGCTCGTTAAAGGAGTGACGGAGGAAAACAATCACTGCCAGTAGTTTAGTACAAGATGTATATTTCCAGGAGGTTGCCCTGGCAGAATTCCCTAGAAAAATATAACGAATTTGCGATTCTTTGCTGATGATTCTAATAATATTTATAACAGCAATCATCACTAATGGTAATGGAGGTCAACATCAGGCTCATATGGGTACCGGGACACAGCAATACTGCTGGAAACTGTGTGTCAGATAAATTAGCTAGACGGAGCAAGACGGAAAAAGGAAATGTTATTATGCCAATCTCTACTTAACTTCTCTACCTTAAGTTCTTGGCCAGAAAATGGGGATAGATTTCTTCCTGTAGTCAGGCTGTTCATTGGAAGAAAACTGGTCACCTGGTAAACCTTCCAAGACGAAAAATTTCTACTGCAGTAGGTATGCTCTCTGGTCATTGTCTAGTTTAACATTGTGCATTAATTGTTCTGAAGAGGAGGTAGCAACAGCGAGACACTCTTGATCTTGGAATGTGTATCCCTATCGAAGCTGAGGCTAAGGATCCTCGGAATGTATCTTGTGGACTCTATATATGCTTCTGGAAGTTTTGGTAAGTTAAATCAGTCGCTTCGTGATCACTGCCGGTTTGGAACTGGTAGGTACGTACTTCACATTGGATTACTTTGACATAAGATCGGCTGACTATTTTTAATTTAATTTAACCAACCTATGGGTCTGTGCTTTGAAGTCTAGTTTGGAACTTATGTAGTTGATTTTCCAATGAATCGTGCAACGCTTTGCAGAGAGAAACACATTCTTCTCCCGCCCGGTTTGTTTGTGTAACAATATTCACGTTATACGTTTTCGTGACATTTTCTCTTCTTCGTTTCACAATCTGCTTTGTGATCATTATCGTATGATGATCATGCTCATACCAGCCAACGTACTGGCTTCACAAATAGTAATTCTGATATGCTGGTGATATATTACGAGGTTATGGTTATGCTGATGAAATCAAAATCGTCTCAATGGAAGAGTGCTGAAGAACCTAAACCACAGAAATACCAAGACTAAGTCAAACAAATATCCATATTTCGTTGAGTGCTTTCCTTTGCTTACAATGGCACAAGCTTATAATGGCAACAACGAATAGATGTTCAACCTTATGAGAAGCATAAGGAAAGAAACGCCTAGAAAAGCAGTCTAAAGGCTTTTACATTACGAACTTGTGGTTGACGTTTGGCCAAAAGTGTAACCGAATTTAGCCAACAGCGTACTTTCTTCTATTCGCAAAACTGCAACCTCTAAACGATTAAGTTATTAACTATATCGCTGAAAAGGCCTAATGCTGTAATCAAAATATATAATGCTTATCAAACGTTTTTGATAAGTATGCAACAAATTCCTAATGGGACTTTTCTTTAAGGGGAACCAAATAGGTACTAGTAAAACAATTTTTTGGAAGATATATTTAATTTTCTTCTTCTATTTTTAGATCTGTTTACTTACTTGGTCCATTTGTTGAAACCTTTCCAAATAATTTTGGTAGGATTCCTTAAGCGTATAGCATTCGTTTTGGTGGCAAAATAATAATCGCCCACAAATTTCACATGCGCATGACTTAACATAGTGGCCATGCGTGTTATAGTTTTTCTAACATCGAAAAGAAAATATCGTTATATTTAAAAATTACAAATACAATTACCATCATTTTCCAACCCTTCATACCTATTGGAACCATCTAAGGCTTTGTATAGATCTTCTGGTTTTAAAGTAAAACTTATAAATTTATCACTGACATCATATATCGGACGATTTATATTCAATTGCACTACAATATCAGCCCAAACCAAGTTGGCCAGCAGTAATAATAATGGTAGCCAAGAGTTTAAACAAAATTTAATCCCGGGGCAGGACATATTTGGTCCTTTTTTTTTGATTTCAAAACACCACACAATACTTAAATCGCACGTCAGTTTATCTTATACTTTTGAAATATATTTTGTATCTGATTTTGATTATGTTATTTCATTTGGTTTTTTATAAAAAAATTCTTTTTATTTTTGTTTATTCTTTTAAATAGTTTTTATTTAAAGTTGTTGAGTTTTTGGAATTTTAGATTTTTTGCTGATTCTAAAGTTTTTCATTTAAAAAGTTCATTGTCAGTTGCTGTTTTTGAAAGAAGAACAAAAACGTGATAAAAAAAAACATATATTTTTGAGAAAGAAAAATATTTTATTTAAGAAAACTAAAATGGAGAGATGTTCAAGACCGACTTAATAATACTATACATAAGTAATATAATATTATTATTATCAGGGAAACCAGAAATATGCTCTTAAAAAGTGTTTTATGCGCATAAAATATGCACTAAAAATCCGAAAATATGACCTAAGAATTAAAAAAAAAAAATGTTTTAAAAAATACAAAAATATCCTCTTTGTAAATGATTGACTTTAATTTTCAGAATTAAAGCTTTGTCTGTTACGTCTGAACAAACTTGTTTACATTGAAATCGTATTTCCAACGTCTACTTATGTAGATGCATATTTAAAGGATATTAATTCCTTAAGATTATGTTTTAAAACTTGATTTGAACAAAATACATTTTACCATGTTCAGACATATATTTTAATTGAGTCAATTAATTTTTAATTTGAACTATCGAATTTGCTGTTCACATATAACACAATTTAAGTTGAATTAATTAAAATTTGAGAGTTGAAAATGCTAAGATAGATTTTGTTCGCGAAAACTTAAATTTATGATTTTAAAACTAAATAATAAAATAAATACTAACACTTTGACTTTAAAAAGATTGTAAAACTTAAAGGAAAAACTTAAATTCAATGCAAAAAATTTTTTTTTCACTTTTTACATTTTGACAATATCTATTTCATATAAAATTGTGAGAAATCTGCATTCATACAACAACAAAAATTGATTTGTCTTAATTTTATTATTTTTCTAAGAAAAAACGATATAAACCAAGTGTTGTTTTTTATTTATTTTAACTAATAAAACCTCTACGTAAAACTGTATAAGAAATATATTTTTAATATTTATTTTATTAAAAATTAATAATTTTAAAAATACTATTTGAAAATTTGTATGAATACAGATTTCCATACTGTAAATAGTTGTCAGTTCTCACGGAACACACATCATACAAAGTTGGCACTCCTCATTCTACATACTTTAAACAGGGTTGAATTGTAAATTCGTTTCAATTAATAAGGCAATTAATTACTAATTGAGAAATTTATTAATTGGGCTATTAATGGGCTATGGTAAATTGAGCCCAATTAAGGCCTTAATTGCCTAAAACCCCTTAATTACCAATATAGAATTATGTGTGAACATAATTTGTATTAACATATTTATTTTACTACGGTTTCCTTATTTTACTATAATTTCTTTCAGTTTATATTAAATTTTCTTCTTGCCAATATTCTAAAGCTT
The DNA here is from genome assembly GCA_023159175.1 of Wohlfahrtia magnifica. NCBI lineage: Eukaryota > Metazoa > Arthropoda > Insecta > Diptera > Sarcophagidae > Wohlfahrtia > Wohlfahrtia magnifica. Next base: position 7,627,830 of record JAKWBJ010000222.1, read on the forward strand.
CTCAGCTAACATTTTAAAGCAATAAAAATGAATGCAGCTTTTATATTTATATTCAGAAGACCATCTATTACCACTTTAAAGCATTGAAACTCCCCACTATTTAATGAACTAAGAACTTCTAAGATCTTTTCAGAATTGTAAGCGTAGAAATTATTGGCTGTAACCCAAATTCCCCAACAAGTTAGAACTGAATATATTTGTTTAAAAATTTCATTTTTTAAGCTTTTAAAGACAGTTTTTACGTTTTTTTATTGGTCTATAATACGTTCGCATCCATTTTATTTGTGTTAGTTCAGTTATGTCTTTGGCAGCTTTTACCATATATGGAGCTGCGTCCATCACTAATATTAAAATTCAGTTTTTATTAAATATCTCAATATTTTTAACGCCGATGAGAATATTTTTTGTTTGAAAGTTCAGCTTGACGCAATAAATTTCAAATAATCGATAATTTAGAAAAGCCAAAATTTGGTCAAAACTTAAAAGAAAAATTTTGTTTTCGCTGTAAAAATATTTTACAGCACAAAACTTCAAAATGCTCCAAAAAATTTAAAATGCTCTTTAAATACGAAAAAGTTTTAAAAACATGCTCTTAAAACTGAAATATACAAAAAATGTTGTTAAAAGCAAAATATGCAAAAATATGCACTAACAAATCGATGCCAGAATTGATAGAAATTCTTAAAACGAACTAATATCTAACATTTGACTTATGCAATTGCATATTTCTGGTCTCCCTGATAATTATATTTTATATATGCATTCCTTTATTCCCATGTGGAACGTAGGGCCATTAAAGTAAATGACATTCGGATCAATCAAGGTCTTCCTATTAGCGGGCGTTCCCCTTCTTCGTTTTCCCTGTGAATTCCAGTCAAGTGCAATAATTGGCAGTTCGTGTTGTTCTTTATGTAACATATATCTCACCAGTCCCAATAGCGTCTTAGGATTTCTTTTACTTCTATTCTTGCCACATATCCCTGTTGGATATTATCGCTGGTCAAAATATCTTTAAAAATGTATCTGTAGAGCATTTATGTCTCGAAATTCTGCGTTCCGTGTTTTGAATTTATTCAAAAAAGTTGATTTTACATTGGAGTTTGAAATTTTGATTTTGGTCTGTCTTGAAATATGTGTCGAGTTTCAGAAAGATGTCGACTATTGGGGAGCCGTTGTTGATCTAAGCCCGGTTTAAGCTTGAGTGAGTAAAATGATTTTTGGCGTTGTGGCTTTGCTTTATATTGCTCTTCAGATGGTTTTGTGCTCGAGTGTGTCGAAAGCTTTTCTAAAATCTATAAATAGGAGGTAAAGTCAGTTTCTTTATGTGAGCACCTGCCCTAGGAATTTACCTCACGGTACCAAAGCATGCGTGAATACAATGCTTCCACCTATGATTAAAAATAAATAGAAGGTAGTGGGAAGACCTCCATTCTACAAATTCCAGGCAGTTGACACAAGTAGAACATAAGTCTACAACAAAAATTTTTCAAGTTTATTTGCCCTGCTTAGTTCCGCCTGATCTTCTCGTCTCCAACTCTGAGGTGGTCACTCTCTGTATCGGCTGCCATGAGAGTTTCTTTTAAGAGATTCCTTGCATATGACCTATCCATCGCCACTTTCTGCTTTTAATCTCATTATACATTGACATTTGGTTGCTCATTTCATACAGATGTTGGCTTAAGATTGTATTTGGTTAGCATACTCGCAAGATTGTCCTAAGACATCTGTGTGTGTGTATGCCTGGATTATGCCAAAGACCCTTGCAGATGCATGTCATATTTCACATCCAGAGTAACACACTACGCTTGTGTTGAATATACGATTTTGATGTTATATTTAATCTGGAAAGATTTCTAAGCATCATTTAAGGCTCTAAAGGCTTGTCAAGCCTTCTTTATCAATTCCGGAACCTCCGGTTGATGTTATATGCTATAGAGATAATTAACATTACTTTTTGCAGAGGTGTGATAATATTATTGTATTTTAGGTGTTTGTACGCATTGATTTGGTTGGCTGGTTGACTGGTTGACTGCTTGGTTTAAGTGGCCACTCAAATGGCGACTGTGCCTCTGGACACTTCTACTCTACCCATTAACTCATAAACACATGTCATAGTATGTCGCTTACATCCACTTTGTCAGATTGAAGTATCTGAGGTTGTAGTCTGGATCGATGCACGATATCTCCACGAATCTCCACGATGTCGTGCATAACTCCGCTAACAAAAACAATACAGAGGCTGATAATGATGGCGGGGCACCTAAGCCGGACACACATGGATTTGATTTTAGAGCTATTGCGAATGTAAAATCAGATCTTTTCGCACAGTTGGTTGACTTTGTGTTGCATATTGAACAAACTTAAAATCGGGTAATATTCAGCTCAGTTATTAACTTATAAGTGCATGCAGGTCCAAAAAACCGGTTTTTTATCCATAACTCGAGATTTTGGAGGTGTTTTGAAAATTCAAAAACAGATCCTTGTTCTACTCGACAGCGCCTATTAGAAAAGTAGTATCATTTCTCAGGTATTTCAACTTCGCTCATTTTTGTCGCACGTGTTATCGGCGTAGCCAAGATCCTCCAGGCAGCCATTACATCCACTGTTAATACCCAGACAATATTGGAAAGAAAAGGGAAAGGAAACATTCTTGGCTTACGCCAGTACACTGGCTGGTCAGCCCGTCATGTTGGATATGACTGTATGAGTCATCGTACATGACTTTAGTATACCTTTATATTGCAGCGATATTTATGTTGAGCTGTGACATAGTGTTAGAAGTCTATAAATGTAAGACGCAATGCTGTTCTCAGCTCTATTGATTGCTTTATAATTATCCTGAGTGTATTTAAATGGTCCACACATATACTATTCGCTCAGAGATTAACCTGCTTTTTTTCAAATTCGGGAGGGATCGAAAATGAAACCCTTCTGGTCAATGTTGACCACGCTCAGTAGGATTACATCCCTATGATTGAAGCAATCAGAAGGGTTATCAATGGGAAAATTGATTACCAGTACTTGCTTAAGCTAAGAGATCAATTCGCCCGATTTTCAGAAGTTGAGAAGTAAGAAAAGCTGGAGAAGTAAAGCTTTCAGTCATAGATCCGCGTAAAGCATTTCAGGAGCAGCAGATCCGTTGTTCGTTAGAGAAGATGTGACGTCACATATTTCCTATGTTTTGTGGTGGCAACGATGTATGAGCAAAAGTGAACTATTATGAAACAAGAGATATGGCCAATCTGCACATTTGCATCACAGTCTTTTGCTAATGGAAGCATTATTTCAAGGTTATTTACCGTACCAACTTGTGGTAAAACTGCAAGAGTACTTCATGAAAAATGATCTTCCGAAATCACAGAATTTTGAATAGAAGATTTATATGATAAATAGGGCAGACGGACATACATTTATGGTATATATGTTATATGCTTTATATCCATTTTACTTATTTCTACAAGGGGCATAGATCATTCGACTGTGCGCAATCTAAAACCAGATTTTTAGCATCACTTCACCGTAAATTAAGCAAGACAACTCCACTTTTATTTACCGCTTCCATATGTGGCCTTGTCTTCCCCTTCGTCGGCTGACTTGCAGATTCCAGTCGACTCATACATATAATATTGAACAGTGTTATAAAAACGTTCCATATTATTCTAAATCCTGCGGATTTGAGCATGACAATTGACATCAACTATTGAGCCACCAGTGTTTTCCAATATGCTTGCCAGATAACTGAATGATTCCATCTTCTCTATTGTTTCACCATGTATTACATTTTTATGCCGGAGGGACAGACATAATGTACTTAATTAAAAAAGTAATTCGGTATCGATTCTAAAACTATTGCTTTTGGGTGTTACAAACTTCGGCACAAACCAATATACCCATAGTGGTGTAGGCAATAAAAAAAAAGAGTTACACAAGATATGTATATTTGAGGGTTATTTTGTTTTTGATGCGTAAACATTTGCAATTTTTAAGACTGATATATTTGCGTTCAAATACGAGGGTAGTACGATAATACCATTATAAAAATTAGTTTTAAGCCTGATAATCTAGGTACAGCGTTTTTCGGCATTTTAAGGGTTCTTAAAATAAAAAATTATTGGAAAAAAATATATATTTTTATGAGCTTTTGATCTGTATTTCCAGCATAGTTTTAAAAGGCGATGCTTACTCACCTCACCCATAGACCAAACAGAGGTCTATATTTCAAGCATAAATAATAATAAATTAATAGGTAGCTACGCTATTTACATAAAAAGTACTATTATATTGGTACTTTTAATAGTACTACTTTTTTAATTTTCATATTTATATTTATTTTTTTATTATCGAATTTTATTAAAACTCAACTAAAATTTGACGAAAATTGTAATTCTTTTCTACTTTTTTGCAGATGACTTTTGACCTTTAACTAGAGTCCTCAAAGTAAGTATTTATTATGATTTGCTTTGCTTTTATTTAATTTTTCGTATATAAACTTTTAAATTTACTCTTCATCTTCGGCCTCTAAAATGGCTTTGAAACTAAAGGGATGGAATATGTAACCAGCACCTTCATAAAATTTGCTCATAAACTCGACCCTATAGAGAAAAAGACAAAGATTCAAAAAGTGCTCTATAAAAAAGTACAAAAACCAAATATTGTTCTCACCAATGCAAACGTAGGGTATGCAAAAAAGCAGATAAACCCTCCATCATTACCATAATGGCCATGGTGAAGAATACCCAAATGGCAAAAATAAAGAATAGGCCTATTGATCCTGTATAGCCCTTCAATTGCAGACCCAAAGATAAAACCATTGTCCATAAGACTTCCGACAATTCTGTTTGATAGCAAAAAAACGAAAAAAGTTAATTGGGAACAAAAGAGTTTTCTTTAACTAAACTTACGGGCATGAGCCAATGACAAGGCCCACAAACGTAAATACGAGGCTGTATGTGAAATGGTACTGAGTACATATTCTATAGTGTGTATAGCTTGATGTATCCAAATTTCACTCATAGGTTCCTCCCCATGACCATGACCTCCTTCACTGTCCTTTTGCCGGTTAGAAGTTTCAATAACTTCTACAACCACAGCTGTATCACCCTCTATCATTTCCAAAGTATCGGTGGAAGTAAACTCATGTGGATGGTGTGGCTTCTCTTTGCGCGTAAACTTTATGAAAAGGGGCTTACCTAACAACATCCACGGTATGCAAAGGAGCGCCACTACGACAAAAGCCATTTCTATAGTTGATTGATTTGCGAACATGAACTCGTCACAACCTTTCAGTGGGGGTGAACTCTTAAAGAGCACCATGTTAATGAACATAATCAATACGGAGGGAGCACAGCCGGGAGTATCGGGCTGATAGTCGGTAGTAGGTGTGTACTTGACCCATTTATAAAACATCATAAAGACCATATAGCCAAAGAGCAACAACAAGAAAATCATTTGAGGCAAAAACTCTAGAATAATGCTGGCATAACGTTTGAAATACACGAAATTCACCACCGACATGCAAATACCGAAAACCATATGCAGTACACCGAAAATAATGGACAGCTTCATTTTGTAGGTATTCAAAAATATAATCTTATTGGCCGCAAATTGCCAAATGGGATCCATACCCATGGGATAGACACCATAGGTAGAGGTAGCGGGATTTAATTGCAGACCCTGGGCATTAGTAAGTACCGTAGTTCTGTTGTAACGCACACGCCAAGTGGTACCGAAGACATTAAAAGACTTAGAATAGCAATCGTTGTAAATGAAACCTGTGTACATGGCAAAGAGACCCATAAGCATTATAATGTAACGGCCGCCAAAGAATATTCTCCAAATTTCGCCACCGCCTTTACGAGACAACGGTTTTTCCCAAATAACCATCCAGACACCGAATAGAAACAAAATGAAACCGTGGCCCATATCACCGAACATCACAGCAAATAAAAAGGGAAAAGTAATACAGGTGTACAAGGCGGGATTGGCTTCCCGATAACTGGATACACCATAGGCGTCTATAAGATTTTGGAAACCTCGCGTAAACTTGTTAGTACGGTTATACGTGGGAGGTTTATCATCCGTCTCTATGACATTGAGGAAAGAAGGCACGTGGCTGCCTACAGCTGCTGATCCCTCAGCCAAACAAGCCTGCACATTAACCAAATCCCGGGTGGGAACCCAACACTCGCCTATCAAGCATTTACTGGTTACATCCTGGCTTAACATGTTCAAGGTGTGATATACAGCCTTCATCTTAGTAACCATTACATTCCAGGCAGCCAATTGCTTTGCAACAGCCATTAAAACACAATTACGTTGATCCTCAGTCTGCTGTAAAACCACTTTTAAATCAGCTAGACGAGTTCTCAAACCTTTAATCATATCCTCTCTTTCATGGTGATCATGAGGACAGGGATACATGGAGGCATGGAAACCTGTGCACACCTTCTTAATACGGCTTCTCAACTGTTCACCTTGGAAGAAGACCACAAATACAGTTTTATAAATTAGATATCCTGTCTTGGGATCCTTTAAAGTCTCTTCTAAAGGGGCTCTCTTTACGTAGGCATTACCACGGGACACACGCCACAACATGCGCTCAAAGGCAAATTCACGTTCACGGCTTACAACACCCGCTATGAAAGCCAAATGACCACCAGTTTCATGATGATTATCATGCTTGTGCTTCACTTCTAAGTCGGTTATCTGTTGGTCGTCAAAGAAACCCTGAGTCTTTTCCAGTACCATCAACATTTCGGTCAATTCTAGAAAGTTGGCTTTCAAATTTATATTGTTTTGACCCAATTCAATTATTTCCTTTTCACACTTTTCTAGATGTGCCTCTAAATCGATCATTTCTCGAGGTTTAGGGGCAGCTGGTATATTGTCAATGTCTAATTCAGGCATAGGAAGGCCATCTTTCTGGATTTCATTCTCTACAAAACGAATTTTACGTTCTAATTCATCACACCGCCGGACTTCGGAAACATATTTCCGTTGGTAGGCAGTGGTGCCCTCGTTCATCTGGAAATGGAAAGAAAAAGGAAAAATATATATCAGCTTTTGAAAATATGTATGTAGAAAATAATCTAGTAAAACATATCAGAATTTCTAAATTCGTCTTAGGTTTTTATTTCGGACAATCTTAGCACAGTGACGAATTTAGTGACGACTTTTTCTAATTAACGCTGTCTGACATAAAATATTTACCCAAAACCCAAGATTTTAACAATTTATTGAGAAGGTGGCCAGTTTAATACATATTAAGTGAAATTTGATCCAAATAAATTTGTTTCCTTTATAATGTTGGTTTTAAAATCGGTCCTATCTGAAATATAAACCTTAACTTAAAAGCCGTAGACTAGGTTATATAATTTTATTCCCTTAACGGCTTCGAAATCAAGACCTATACGGGTAACCCAAAAATGAGGTGTATGGTAGGATCCGGATTCTTGCTGGTGGACGTTGACCTGAATCACCACTACAGTCTTCCTATTGGCTCAAGTGTTTTTCAGGCGGAAATATTTAACATTAGTGAAGCATGCTTACTACTATTCCGGAACGGTACACTAATACGCGTTTATATTTGTGTGGACAGCCGGACTGCAGGTGGGAGTCTGTAGGATCACGAAGTTGATTTGGCAGAAGGTATATTTCCAGACCGATAGCTGTGGTTACCGGGCAATGAACGAATCGAAATCATGCCCGCATGTTGGGGTTGCGGTACTAAGACCACTGTCATAGCTGCGGCGAAGTTGAGGCGGAAGAGATGAGAGTAAAGAGAGCTTCCACATAGAAGTTCCTGTAAGGCCTTCAGCGTATAGTTTCTACACGTGATCCTGTATTGGGCCGAGAGATGTTCTCAGAACCAACTGAGTTTTCTGCAAAATTTTATGAAATTTGGCTGTGACACATAACTAAAACAGTCGTGATCAAGAAAGAAGGCAGCACTTTGCTCCAGTAGGACGAACACCTTTGTTATTGAAACAACTTCTACAAGAAGGTTAATGTGGATAACCCGTACATTTAGACATACATACGAGTATGTCCAATTCCGAAGAAGCATAAAAAAATGACTGCCAAAGATCAAGAAGTTTTGACTTTTTCTTCTCCAGAGCAGGCATGCTGGGCTGATGATATTATTAGACCACCTCAGTTATGTCCCATTCAATGCCCATTATTTATAAAATTCGATTGCAGTGTAGGAATATCTCTTTACAGAAGAGTAGCATGAAAAGACTGCCAGGTAATTGCTCACTCAAATGGCTAAAAAATATTTCGACTTAATGACTCTGGAATTAATCGTTGTTAGACTGTACATACAATGCAAACGACCCAAGTTGTTATTAAAAAATTTTAAGCCGACAATTAAGAAGTGTCAGTAAGTTCTAATGTTGGCAGTAGAGTAGAGTCGAATTAAATCGTATCACTTTTATTCATACTTCTTCACTTTGGCGAATTTTGTGAAAAGCGGTCTATGTATGACCTCATCTACAATATTTATTTAATAGCAGGATAAAACTTGCTTTTGGTAAGTCTGCCATAAAATTTTACTACCATATCGTTTGTTGGAACCACATTGCTCATTAACTCTTATCTAGAATGAAATTTATATCTTAAAAATCGAACATTTGGCCTTTCACTGATAATGTAAAAATATGTCTGAGTAATTCTTCATAATTGATTACTGTGACATAATTGTCTTTAGCTTTTTTTTTCTTTTGAACAACTAATTATGATTTATATCAATTAGTAAATTGTGTGTAAATTCACAAATACTTACATCACGAAACTGTACACAACCACTCTCACCCAATAGCGCTAAAGAATCATAGGCCGCTTCCGGTTGCAGGAAGATCTGGCACAAGGACATTTTCTCACTGCGAAACATGTCCCCCATTGTGAAGCCGTTTAGAAAACTGTAACAAATATTTTTTTGTAATAATGAAAAAATTCCTAACAAAACAAATACTGATATACTACTTACCCTTAAGGATTCAAAATATTCTTTGCTGTCAAAATTTTACAAGGTTTCCTTTTTTAATGTTTTTTTTTAGAATTTTCAACTGTTCCGTTGAACTGCTTACAGTCAACTGATTTTAATTTTTTTGCCTGAAATATATCCATCAAATGGACAAGTTCTTGTTCTGTTATCATATCGAGTTTTTTATCTCTGTCATGATTTTTTCTTTAATTTCTTGTAATTAATTGCATAGTTTCTTATATTTGTTTTTATTCTATTTGCTGTAGTAGGGATTTTAAATAAATTAATAATTGCAAAATAATTCAAAACTAATCAGAACAAATCAATCATAGTTTCTATTTCGCTGCGTTTGATAAGACTCATCATGAAAATTGATAAATTTGGTTTGGCTTACTAGCATAGAATTCACATTTTCAATTTGAATTTATGAAAAACCTTTACACCCTACACTTCCTTAGGTTCAGCACCTAAAAATGTTAGTGATAAAGTCCACACTTTTCAAAACCTATCTACTCAGAATCAGGTTTCAAATTGAATTGCTACTTTCAATGCTTTTAATTCTGTCGGGTGATTTTTTAGCAACCTTCTTTTTGGCAGTTCTTCTGTTTTCGTGTAACATGTTACTGTCAAACATGTTCAGTTTGGTTTATAATTTAACCATGAATCGACTTAAAGACAAACAACGCTTGCAGACTATTGAATTTTATTATCAAAATTTATGCTCGGTTCAGAACTTATTTATAAGAAAACTAGAGTATCACTTCCCGCGTTGCTGGGAGCCTTTGTGTTCTATACCTACATATAAAATGTATTCCTCATAAGAAAAATGTAAAGAAATGCATTAAAACTAACGATTTTTATTGAGTACAAAGTCATTTAGCCCTAGACCAAGCTCAGAAACTGTCATTCTAATCGTTCTCTAGATATACAAAAATCAATATTAACTTATTCAATTTTGCCAATATTTTAACTGATACATCATCACCAAGAAACTTTTGCTATTATTGTTCTCTAGATATACAAAAATCAATATTTACTATATATGCGAGGTGCTACGCCCACTTATTCAATTTGGTCCATATTTCGGCTGATGATGTGGCTTGACCACGACGTAATTTATCAAATTTTGAACCTTCGAATATTACCGTTCCAAAGATATACTAAAATCAATATTTATTTACTTTGCATTGGAGGTACCACGCTTACTTATCCAATTCTGTCCACTTTTTGCCTGATGATTTGTATTTACTATGAAGCCATTCAGACCAAATACTGAAACTTTTACTTTAACTGTTCTCAAGGTATACAGAAATTAATATTTACCTTGTATGGGAGGTATCACGCCAACTTGTCCACTTCTGCCCACTTTTTGCCTGATGATTTGTATTTACTATGAAGTCATTCAGACCAAATACTGAAACTTTTGCTTCAACCGTTCTCAAGATATACAAAAATTAATATTTACTTTTTATGGGAGACACCATGCCCACTCGTCTAATTCTCAAGATATAATCAAATCAATATTTAGTTTGTGTGAATTTTGCCCACTTTTTGACTGATGATTTTTGTTGACTATGAAGTCATTCAGACCAAATTCTGAAACTTTAGCTTAAACCGTTCCCAGGATATATCAAAAGCAATATTTACTTTGTGTGGAATGGTACCCACTCATGTAATTCCACCCATTTTTTGTCTGATGATTTGGCTTGACTATGAATCTATTTGAGCCAAATTTAAAGAATCTTTCTGTTACCAGTTTAATTCTAAGAACCAATGGCCTTCAAAACCGCGTATACATAATAACCTTAGAATTGAATTCACCTTTCGTTTGAGGGATTTCAAAATAATCGGTTGGAGAATTTCAGAGAACATCAATTACAATGGATTTTATAGTCCTCTTTTATATATGCAGATTGTGTTCAGCGACGTAGTTCATATTTGGTTGAATGAATGCGTGAACAAGCAGAATTACCGTATTTGGTGTAAAGATCAGCTAGAAGTATTGCAAGAACTTCGAAAGCATCCCGAAAACTTCACTGTTTCGTGTGGGTTATGGACCAGTGGCATCATTGGGCCGTACTTTTTCAAAGGCGACGAAGACAGGAACGTTACTGTGAATGGTGCGATGATTAAAAATTTTGTTTGCTCAAAATGGAAGTGCTGGACTTCGCTAATATGTGTCACATGCCACCACACGCGAATAATTGCCAAATTGAGAGGCAAGTTCGGTGAACGGTTTATTTTACGTCAATTGGCCACCTAGATCTTGCGATTTAAAGCCTTTAGACTAATTTATGTGGGGCTATGATAAGGCTCATGTCTATAGATAAAACCTGCAACGATTGGCGCACTAGAAACCAATATTGAAGAATTTATTCATGAGATATGTTGGAGAGAGTATGCTAAAATTGGACTCAGTGCATGAACCCTTTGTGGCTTAGCCGCAGTCAGCATATACATAAAATCATCTTTAAACATAGAATTATAAAGATGTTCTATAAACTCATATTAAAATTTCATGCATTTCTCTAAATTGTATCCGTTTTTTTTTTTTTTTTAATCCAATCCGTAACTCTTAAAAAATCATACGATATAAATCTCATTTCCGACTGGAAAGCTACTTTTATTGATATAATTCATACATTATTGTTGATGTATAGACTGCAGTCGCCTGAATGCCGCTCTTGCTTAGTTGAACCTGTTGTTAACGTCTGATTTTTCACCGCCGTGTATTGTCATTGTGGTTTCCAGATAACAGAAGTTGTCTACATACCCAATTGGTCGACATGTAGAATAATATTTTCTATGTTATTGTTGTTTGTAGTTCTCATGGCTTTGGTTTTCTTCACATTTATCTCAAGTCCAATACTGCGAGATAATATTTCCAGGTGTTCTCGTTTTGTGAGAGTAGATATCACCTGCATAATCCAGGTTCTAGAGTTTTTTTGAGAGACTTAATGTGATACCTCTTCTCTGGACATTCTTGCTTTACTCCAGTATTAGTGTAGAATGATCGACTGATGCTCCCATTGTGAAGAACTGCGAGTTCTGAGTCCTCGTACTTTATTGACCTTATTATTCATATTATCTTTTGGAGTACTCGTTTTCTTCCCAATGCTTTCCCTTAGGCAGTCCGTTCTATGGTATCGAAAGCTTTCTTGTAGTCGACGAACAGTGGGTACAGTAATAGTAGCCACCATAAAAGATAGCCTCGGCATTCCTATAATAAATATCAATCAAGGGCCAGAGGGACAGAGCAAGTGGGTTTAGTTTTCTACCGTTGTTGTGCTCTATTCAACAAGTATAGTAAAACCAATAGTGGCATCTCGACTGGGTAGTCAATCTCCTCATCGCTCGGAAAGAAGCCAGCTCTAATCAGTCCTCTAATCACTTGGGTATCAGAGTGACCCCTAACCCAATAATATTTAGATCTGAATGTCTTACCACCTCGTTTATAGATGCCCGGCATTTACATACCACCAATAACAATGTCAAGTAGGCACGGGGGAAAGCCCTAATCGAAACTTAACTAACCGTAGAGATCCGAATATTCACGCTGAATACTCTGTAGTACACCAAACAGTCTGTTGCCCCCTTAATCGCCAAGACCTGCGCTGGTAGAGCACTGCACTGATACTGAAGTCTAAAGGTAATTTCTTTCCATATGTGGGAATAGAAACCCTACTTCCTGCTTCCCTCTTAATCCATCTGAGTACAACTCAACTGGCATTATGGTGGTGAGATGGCACTGCCAATCCATGCTCTGTCATTTGCATCCCTATTGTGGACGTATGGCAATCTGCTTCTCCATTAGATTCACTGAAAGCAGAACTCCAAGTGCAAAATATTCCACTATATGAGGACCTCCAAGGATCTCCAAAAGACTATTGCACCGCACATATGTATGAGCTTCACTACCATGTCGAAAATCGTCTTGGAAATCCTGGAATTAACACCCCAAGACTTAACAATGGCCCTGCGGTACATGTTTAGCGTGACAAAACCCTCTTCGATATTTTATTGTAATAAAGTCAGTAAAAATTATAGTGTAACGGTATTAAGTAGTCGGTTTTGATCCATCATAATTTGTTTATTTTATCTTTAAAATTAATTTATAATTAATTAATAATCTTTTTTTTTTTTTTTGTTTTGAATGAAAAACCGAAGAGTATTATTTAATTGGTTCTTATGAGAACCCATAATTGCAGTCATTTAGTAAAACTTTAAACGGTGACAGAATTGGTTGGTCGGTTGGTTGGTTGATTTGTAAGCAAAACAATATTGGCTCTTCAATATTCGTACTGTTTTAATACATTTTTAGAAGAATTTAAACTTGACACTAATTTTCGGGAATGCAGGGATATCTAAACAAGTGGAATAGACTTGGTAAAAATTAAAGGCTAATATTGGTAAATATGACACCAAAAAAGGTTATGTACACATCTGAAAGCTTCATAACATATTTAACCCTTTCAGTACGAGTGTTACACATCGATACCACTAAGCCATAAACATTCCAAATGGCCGCCCCGAAAGGGTAAAGATATAGTTTTTGTAAAAAACAAACTATAAGGAATATACTCTATAGAGCCGGTTAGAATGCTCAAAGTTCTCGTAGAAAGCCTTTAATATCTGCATTTGGGCATATCAGTTTTTTTATGTTTAATTTAGCGACGAAATATGGAGGAAACCAAATGAAGCGATGCAGCTAAAAAATCCAATTTCAACTGCTAAATAGGGAGGTGTGTATGGTGACAGCAGGTCAGGGTAATTGGTTTCCATAAAACCTACAATAGTTAAGCACTTATTCCTAAACATTCTTCATGGCAACCTCAAACAAAGTGCACCTAAATGGGATCTGAGGCAAATAAATTTTTTTTTTTTCAATAAGATAATTTCCTAATAAAACACACCATATTTGATCAAAGAATGGCTTTTCGATAATTGTTAACAACTACATATACCACCGCAATCACCAGGTCTTAATCCAATAGAACACAGAGAAAAGGTTTCGAAAAAATAATACCACTTAAAAATAAGTTGTCAACTAGAGTATCCACTCGATTAATCTAAGATTTTTTTGTCATTATTTGACTAACAAATAACTCGAACAATGTGTGTCAATTAATCGCACAACATTTGTATATAAAATTTGGCGCGTAAAATAGCAAATGTTTATGATTATTTAGTTTTACGTTTATATTATACGATAAAATTGTATTAAAAATGTGATGTGTGATAAATGCCACTTCTTTTGATTTCATTACACACTTTTCAAATATAATTTTGCTTACTTTCAGATCATCAAAATGAGCTACTGGTTTGTTAGACATTTTAGTTAATGTTTTCAAAATCAACCTCAATTCCGCTAGGTTCCTCAATAACGATAACTTTGAAAACATTTTTAAAAACCAAAACAAAATAGTGCAATTAAATCATACAATCGATTGTTTAATATTAAACCTGACCAAAATGTACCAGACGATGATTTTTAAGAAAAAGATGTGGATCTAAACGAAAACAATCTTCTAGACGAGCTCAACAAAACCATACAAAGTGTTGCAAGAGAAGATCAGAAAGGCTCTGTTTTTTCTCCTACACTATTTCTAATGTTTCTTAACGACTTTCTTCTTCTTACAATCAGTCCTATCTACTCTTTCGCAGATGTCAACAACATTTGCCCTATTCTTTTGATTGTATGCCTAGCCTCTTGGAGATTGGGGCAAAATGGATGAATATGAACAACACACTTACAAGCGATCTGGCGAAAATCTTCGTGTTTATGGGTAATGCATATATTGGGAAATCAGATGCTCTTGATGTTCTGAGCATAAGAATTCACTGTGATGTTAATTGAAACGATCACATAACTCATGTGTCGAAAGAAGCATTCAAGCATTAAGACAGTGCAAGAAAAAATTTACTCCATATGATCATTTTAATATTAACAAGACGTATATCCGGCCCAAAATGGAATAAAACTTTGGTGTATGGGCCGGTGCTTCAAAGTCTATTTTGTAGCTTCTCTACCACATTCAGGAGAGGGCGAAGGTACTCATTAATAACGGAGAGTAGTCAACTCTATTGATTCGTTAGAGCATCGTGGTGTGTGTCTCATTGTTCTATCGGTACTATAACGGAATGTGCTTTGACGAAATAAAGGAATTAATTCCTAATAATCACATATTTTCACGTTGTGCTCGTTTTTCTCATAGAGCGTATCCCTTTGAATCGCACAACGCATTATATAAAGAATTCGTTTTTTGCCGCTACTTTCTTTACGACATATATAAATTTAAATCAATCATCTATAAATTCTACTCCCTCTATTCTTCTTCCCATAACTACTTACCTAATACCAGCACAATGGGCTACATGAGTAGGGGCCATCCCCTGAATGGTAGACTCAAAAAAAAAACATCGGTTACGTTTTTAAATGAAATGAAAGAAAGCATTAAACCACATACACGTGTTTATTAAATAAATTTTTTTGAATAATTTGTTAATTATTCGAGTTGTTCGAACAATTTGAAAATCTTACTCGATTAATCGATCAATTTGAGAAGTTTAAATTCAATTAATTTCTTATTCGAACAAAAGTAAATCTCAAATAATTGGATACTCTATTGTCAACAGAATAGCTAAAAATAACTGAAAATTATACTAAAACGATTAGTCAGAAGTATGTAACTTCTAAAAAATGAAGGATTTTTGTTTGAAAATATGGATGAGATTGATCTGGGCGAAATGTGATTTAAATAGAAAGACGCTACGTGCCATACGGCGACCGCAATCATCGTCTCATTGTAATCAATGTTTCCTCTGCATTGTAGAAAGCGAACATTGTTCATGTGATGAACACACGTCCAGCAATGCCTGTTAAAAGTGGCCCAAAATCGGACCATTTGTTCCTAATCAATCACTAGTCTACATAATAAAATGGCAACAATAATAAATAATTAAATTATATACAAAATTAAAGCATACCTTGAGGCATTATAAAAAATATTTGGAATAAAATCTATCTACTCAGCCATGTCACAGTGGTTGCACTTATATAACAGCAACCGCAAAGGCATGGTAATTTCAAAGTGTGTCAATTTTAGTACCGCCTTTAAAGACAATATCTTAGCCATTTTAAGTTAACCGATCAAATTAATGTAATGAAATAGATTTTTGCAAAAAAATAAAAAAATATTAGAAATTATGGGCAACGTAATCCAACCATGGAACTTAGCACAGTTATGACAAAATTTTCACCCGCTGTGTCGCAACTAAATACACTCAAACCTTGTTTTATACGATCAGTTTTTTCCACAAATATCCTCATAAATCGAATTCGCATTAAACAATGCATTACATATATATAATAACTACTGATTCGTTTCTGAATTTGAAAAAACGCATTTACTGAAATCAAAAAATTTAATAGTCAAACAAAATTATATAAAAAAATCGTCAAAAACAATTTTAATTACAAAAAGAAAATAAAAAAATTATTTTATAATAATATTTAATATATCAACTTCAAAAAGACGTGTCTACACCGTTTTGAATTGTTTTCATATTTCATCATTTGATCACTAGAGGAAACAAGTAATGTGTTGTCATCATCAATTTCATCACCAGAAATATTTTCATTATGACTGGAAGGAACGGTCAACGAGTTTTCAGTAGTTTCATCTTTTTCTTCTCGTGCTAAATAATTTGTCATCAGACTATATGTGGTTGAATTTTCTGGTTCTGATATCTAGAAAATAGATTATGAAGTCCACGTTGAAAGTTATTTCTTCCTTCGCTATCTGGATCCATATTAAAAATTTCGTTTCGCATTAACTTTCTTAAGAACTTAAAATTTTTTTTTTATTATTTCTTCACAATTACTTTCACAAATATTGTCATATGGACATTATCTGTAATTGAACCAATAATGACGTCATCAAAAATGACACTTCTATAAGTAGTTCTGCTAAATAATTATGGTTTAGAGTATCAAATCCCTCGCCTCTAATATAGCGAACCTGTTGGCTAATTCTAGCGTTCGTATACGAACGAATTCTTATTTGAACGACAGAGTTTTTGATTATTTGGTATTGTCTTTTTCAATCACGAATAAAATGAATTGAAATTTCTAATGATGGCTTTCGATAACGAACAATAATTCGAAGGTAAGTTTTCGAGTCGAGTTTTTTCTTAAAAAATACTAAGTTTAATATGCCTTAATAAATATTAAGCTTTTAGCACCAAAACATCGTTAGTACTAAAAAATAAGGTACTAAATAAATTTATTTTTTTTGCTTTCATTTCATTTTTACAAAAATTTAGTTTTAAATATTTTGTTTAAAATACGTATTTTCTTAAATTTATACTTAAATCCTTATACGGTTCATATGCCTTAATTAATATAAAGCTCTATCTAATATGTGTTTTCTAAAATTTGTTCTAAAATCCTTTTAAGTTTAATATGTCTTAATTAGTACTTAGCTTTTAGTACTAAAAAATCATTAGTACTAAAATCATTAGTACTAAAAATCATTAGTATTAAAAACTAATTAGTACTAAATATTAATTTCCTTTTAGTATATGTTATTTCGAGTTTTTACTCGTAAACTTACCTTCTAAGCATTGTTCATTATCGAAATTAAGTATTGTTATTAAGTATTGTTCATTATTAGAAATTTTAATGTATTTTATTCCTAATTGAATAAGACATTTCCAAATTTCCAAATAATCAAAAACGCATGCGAAGTAAAGTTTTTACACAGAAAATTAATTTAATAATAATTAAAAATTTATTTATGAAAATTTTTACATTTAGTCACTGTTGGTCCAAAGTACAAAAAATAGTTCAATACAGAAGGAAATATTTAGGAACTTAATGGTAAAGCAAACAGAATTAGCAACAAAATTTAATTACAAATAGATCCCAAGAAAAAGCAAGGACTAATCAACTTTGGGATGACCTTGCCCTTAAATTTAAAGCCTAAAGTCTATCAACAACATATTTCAAGTTGTGGCACAAGGTCGTCACAAAGAAAAAAAAAATTTTTTTTTTTTTCTAATTTTTAGTAATAACTTTTTATTAGGTGTAAGCTGACTAAAATAAAAATAGGTGCTAGGCCTAATGAATAGCAAATAAGGGAAAAAAAATTTAACCTTCGTGAGGTTTAAACCTATGCTGACTGTCTTCTATTCAAGCACTATAACTACTATACTACGCCATTTATTTATTTTAAATCAATTTTATTAATATTTTATCCATTGTTTTAAAACAAATTCTTCGAATCCTTAAGGCTCCAGGGTTAAAATTTCATCCGATAGTGTCGATATTTCATCACCAGTGTTGCTATCAACACAATCTGGATATACAGCAGGCATTTAAGGTTTGCAAAAATATTTTTAATGCTGCTAATGAAGCCATAAAAATGAAATCTAGAATGGTAAATTTTCTTCCACACTTCGTTAAGGCTAAAAAAAAAGTTAAACGGCATAAATTTGAATTCGTTTTAACCGCGGTATTTAAAAAAATGTGTAGTACATTACAATAGGTTTATAGTTGCATTTTTCTAAAGTGAATTGAATTGTATCAGTTCAAAAATTAAACCAAATGTGATTCCCGAATCTTTAATATCCTTAAGAACTTGGCTGGACCACCTCTACCTTTTAACACGGCATTTATCAGCTCAAAAAGTGAATGTGTGTATGTGTTTTATGTGGTCTGGCTTGTTTGACCAAAAGCTTTTTATTTGCCTGTTTAAACTATAAAATTGAAAAATAAATTTTTGTGCTGTTCTCTCTCTCTTTTTAATAAGATTTTATTGAAAATTTAAAATATATTTTCAATAATAATATTGCTTTTTCAAATATTGTTCATAAATCTAAGCGATAACGATTAAAATATCAATAATTATTAATGTATGTATATTATAACAAAAATAAATTTAACAAAAAAATAATAAACAAAATAATAGACAACATTTTTTAATTGACAAAAACAAAAAATAAGTAGTGTTGGTTACACAAGTGGGAAGAGTACCACCAATACTGGAATAAATAAAACGGAATAAATTACTCTTTAGCATATTGAGGAGATGAATTTATTCTTCATCTTCGCCATCTAAAATGACTTTGAAGCTGAAAGGTTGGAAGGCATAACCCAAACCTTCATAGAATTTGCTCATAAATTCGACCCTAAAAAGCGGAAAAAGTATAAAATATTTTAATATTAGAATGTGCAATAAAATTAAAAAGACAAATATTTAAATTTAAAACTAACCAGTGCAAACGTAGAGTGTGCAAAAAGGCAGAAAGGCCTTCCATCATAACCAAAATGGCCAAGGTGAAAAGACACCAGGCACCGAAGATAATGAAAATAAAGATGACACCGCCATAGCCCTTTTGTTTAAGACCCAAAGACAAGACCATGTTCCATAATACTTCGGATAATTCTATAATGGAGAATAATTTAATTGTGTTGACATTGCTTAAAAATAAAATAATTTATTTTTTGATACTTACGAGCATGAGCTAAGGACAAGGCCCATAAACGTAAATAGGAGGCAGTGTGTGAAATAGTACTGAGCACATATTCAATAGTGTGTATAGCTTGGTGTATATAGATTTCGCTCATGGGCTCATCACCATGGCCATGGGCACCACCCTCATGTCCTTCGGAAGCGGTAGGCAATTGAGTTTCACCTTCATTCAATTCCATATTGCCAGTTAATTCACCATTGTGTTTGGCCTACACACAAGAGATACAAAAATAGAGTAAATTAATTAACCCTTCAAGCCTTTTAGTAGTTTTTTTCACTTACGTGTTCCTTATTTTTACGTGTAAACTTAATGTACAATGGCTTGCCCAACAACATCCAGGGTATGCAGATTAAAGCAATGAACACGAATACTCTCTCAATAGTAGGTTGACTATCGAACATATATTCGTTACAGCCATCCAAAGGTGGAGTATTCTTGAACAACATCATGTTGATGAACATGATCAAAACAGAGGGAGCACAGCCGGGTGTGTCGGGTTGATAATCTGTCTTGGCAGTATATTGTACCCATTTGAAGAACATCATGAACACCATGTAGCCGAACAACAGAACCAAGAACAAAATTTGAGGCAAAAACTCCAAGAAAATGCTGGAAACACGCTTGAAGTGTACAAAGTTGACCACCGACATGCAGACACCAAAGATCATATGTATAACACCGGTAATAATGGACAATTTCATTTTGTAGGTGTTGAGGAAAATAATTTTATTGTCAGCCATTTGCCAAATGGGATCCATACCTAAAGGATAAACTCCATCGACATGGTATTCGGGATTCATTTGCATGGAAGGATTTGTTAAAACGGTGGAGGTATTGTAGCGTACTTTCCAGGTGGAGCCAAAGATATTCATGGATTTGGAAAACACATCATTGTATATGAAACCAGTGTAGCAGGAGAAGATACCCATAAGCAAAATGATATAACGACCACCGAAGAAAATATTCCAGATTTCACCGGCCTTAACGCGGCATAAACGTCTTTCATACATGCACATCCAGCCACCAAAAAGGGTCAAAATGAAACCATGACCCAAATCGCCAAACATCACTGCGAACAAGAAGGGGAATGTAATGCAAGTGTATAAGGCAGGATTGCACTCCCTATACGAGGCAATACCATAGGCATCAATTAGATTCTGGAAACCTCTGGTAAACTTATTGGTGCGATTAAAGGTTGGTGGCTGTTCATTGGTGTCGATAACATTCAAGAAAGAGGGTATAGTGCTACCCACAGCTGCTGAACCATCAGACAAGGCCTTTTGGACAACCGGCAAATCTTTGGTGGGTACCCAACACTCACCAATCAAGCATTTCTTAGTAACATCCATATTGAACAAGTTCAAGGTATGGTAGATGGCTTTCATTTTCTTAACCATTATAGACCAGGAAGGCAAATTTTTGGAGACAGTGGCCAATACACGGCTGCGATGATCTTCGGTTTGGCTCAAAACTAATTTCAAGTCTTCCAAACGAGTGCGTACACCCTTAACCATCTCTTCTCGTTCGGTATGCGAACTAGGACAGGGATACAAGGAGGCGTGGAAACCAGTGCAGACCTTCTTGATGCGATTCTTCAACTGTTCACCTTGGAAGAAGGCCACAAAGACGGTCTTGTAAATAGGATGACCAGTGCTTGGATCATTTAAGGGTTCATCCAAATCGGAACGTTTAAGGAAAACATTACCGCGAGAAATACGCCACAACATACGTTCAAAGGCGAAAACGCGTTCACGGTTAATTACACCAGCAACGAAACCCAAGCGGCCGCGGTTTTGGGCAGCACCAGCATCATCGACTACAACACCGCTGACACCTCGATTGCTGGAATCCAAATTCATAACCTCTTGATCGGAAAAGAATCCCTGGGTGTTTTCTAAAACTTTGCGCAATTCGGTTAATTCCAAGTAATTGGACTTCAAATTGACCTCATTCTGGGCCAATTCTAGAATTTCGTTTTCGGTCTTTTCCAAATGGGCCTCCAAATCGATAATTTCCCTTGGATTGGGAGCCTTGGGGATATCATCCAAAACATCAGGCAAATTAATGCCGTCCTTTTTAATTTCAGCCTCGATGTAACGGATCTTACGTTCCAATTCATCGCAACGACGCACCTCTGTAACGAATTTACGTTGGAAGGCATTAACGCCGCTATTTAACTGTCAAAATAAAAACAAGGAAAACCGATTAGTATAAAAGTAGAAAATTAGTTGGGAATATAAAACTTACATCTCTAAACTGTACACAACCAGTTTCGCCCAATTCGGATACGGAAGTATACGCGGCCTCTGGCTGTATAAACATTTGGCACAAGGCCATTTCCTCACTACGGAACATGTCCCCCATGGTGAAGACTGGTTAAATGTAAAAACCTCTGTAATAAAAAAAGAAAAAATATTAGGAAAATGTGAAGAAAGGAAATTTTTAATCGAAAAAGAAAGACGAAAGAGGAGTATTGTTTAGAGATTGAGATCGTAAGCTGTTGAGAAATTAATTTTCGCTTGCGAAAAAATTATCTAAAAATCAAGGAATGTAATATATTCTCAGCGATTGTATATATAAAATAATAAGAAGGCTCATAAAATCGAATCAATACGCAACTGTTCAGCTTTAAAAGAAAGAAAGTTTCAATTTATTTCTTATTAATTTAGGAAGAGTTGCGGACATTGCTTTGGAGAACCTGATAAACGTTATCAGAAAACCTTTCAGACTCTGGTTAAAGCCGTCTTTTAACCCAATATATTAAAAAGTGTAAAGATTGACACTAAAAAGGGAATATGTTTTTTTCCTTCGCGAAAATTGTAATATGCTCAAAATTGTGGAATATTTTGAAACACTTTGGTTGTAATTTTGTGTACAGCTGTGCCGTGTTAACTAATATACTCGTCTAGCAACTACTAGCTGCAGTGTTCAATCCCAGATCAGCCCTTCTGTCAATTTTCAATAGCGGCATCACCTCATTACATTGCTAGCGACTGGTTTTGAGTATTTACGCTATGAAAAACTTCTCTAACTAATGTGTCTGCCATTTGTAGCCGGCGTTAAACTGCAGGTGCTTCTCAATGAGCCTAAAAATTGAATCTGACGCAGCTCACGGACTTGAAAAAAATACTTCTTGTTCCACTTGGAATGTTGCGAGAATTATATATGTGTGTGTAAATGATTTTTACGACAATTTTAAATAATACACAATACTGTGTAGTATAGCTACTGTTGTTTTCCGTTTACGAAATTTTTAAACTTGGGCGAAAAGGCATCAAATAAAGAGTTATTTACTGTTAACTAAAATAACAATGATGATCTCGTTTTATATGTATCTTAACATTTTGAATGCCTTTTCTAAAATTATATAGCTTCAGTATGCTATTTTTACAATCAACACTGTACATTTATCATTGCCATGAGGCCACCTCAAATCATTTTCAAATAGCTCAATATGTGTGTGTGTCTGTCTGTGTCGTTTTTTTTTTATTATTATTATTGTTTTTTTTTTCATTTCAATTTGTTGGCCAGTATGACAGTACATTTTAGCCAAATTTAAAGCAAATCAAACAAAAAAGCATGAATAACAACAAAAAATCAAAATACAAATTCTTTTATGTCTTTATGGTTATTTTTGTGTGATTAAAATGCTTGTTTCTTTTGTCTTAACCCCGACGTCTGTATTTTAGAAAATTTTCCGTCTGTCTGTCAGCCAGTCTAGTATAGTTTTAATAGTTGCTTTCCCAAGAGATGAAAAGTGTTCATGACCGAACTTTCGTTTCATATTTTATTTTTTAAATATGTATGTTAATATTAAAAACTAAAAAAACCAAAGAAATGAAATGAAAAAAGTTAAAAAAAATATATTTAATTTTAAAAACAAACTTAGCCCTAGTAAATAATGTGGGAAAATTGTTAATGACATCGAACATTTTTTTTAATAAGAACACCGTTGAATACCTTTTATTGGCGCAATAGTTTGGAAACTATTTCTCTTCTAAGGGACTTCATTCAAAATGTTTATATAGATTTGTGTTGTAATAAATCGTATAATACGTTAATTAATCTTTTTTATCTTTATTAAATATTTTTATCAAAAAAAATAAATAAAAATTGCTTGAAATGAAATAGATGTTTAATAAATATATTGGGTGTGGGCATTAGTTTCCATTGCGTTATTAGCGTTTTTTGAAGTAGATTTTCATATTTAAATTGTGGCAATCTACTGAAAAGTATATACATAAATAATAGTCTTTGGATTATCGGATATGGAGAAATTGTTAGCAAAAATTTCATTGTATATGGTAATGAGCTTTCATCCCTTGAAGGTAAAGATTCTTTAAATATAAAAAACTTTTGTTAACCAATGTAACCAATGTAATTGAGTGCTACATAAAACGAATCCGAGAAATGTCGAAAGATAGTTTTCTATTGTTTTAAGTGCTACTTCACCACAACAAAACTCAAATCATTTAAACATAACAGATAATGTAATTTACTTGCAAATGATAATTCAAAGAACACAAAATATGTGTGTAAAGAGCCAGCAGAAATCCAAAATATCGATAACAAACTTTATGTTTTCTATTCGATTAGAATCAAGTATTATTTATCAATATTACTTGATCAGAAAGTTTCCGAAATAACCCCGTGTGGCGATCCCAACGCTCAGATTTGTTTTTGTTTATTAAGTTGGTTGTTGATATTCTAAATCTAAATCTTAGCGTCATAGAGTACATCTATCTCTATGTGTGTTGGCGATTTTTTACAATTTTGACCGTGTTGAGGACGCAAAAGACATGATTTGGGAGCTTAATTCGATCCCACATGCATCAAAATGATCAGTACTGGAAACGAGATGTGGGTTTATGAGTAAGACACGCAATACAGAGATCAGGCAAGTGAATGGCGTTCACTAAATGAGCCAAGGCCATTTTCGGTCAAAAAAGAAGGCAATGCTCACGGTTTTCATGGATTACAGTGATGTAGTGCATCATGAATTTTTGCCAGAAGGCCAGAAAGTAAACAAAGTGTATTATTGGGACGTTATGAGACGTTTGCGTGAAGCAATTAGTCGAAAAGGGCCAGAATTGTGGGCAGAAAACTCGTTGATTTTGCACCATGATAACACACCGTCGCCATCATTGCCATCATTATTCGAAAATTTTGAACGAAAAATGCAACAAATCCCATGCAACAGCCACCGAGTTCACCTAATTTGGCTTCCTGTGAAGCCTTTCTGTTCAATCGAGTTAAAAAACCATTAGGCGGAACGCTTTTCAGCAGCCGAGAGGATATAATAGAAAAACCGCAGAAAGCACTGATGGACATACCGAAAACCGAATATAAAAAAACCAAATGTCAAGCTATGAAGCTAAGATTTTGCGGGAATATCAACAACAGATGTACCAACTTAACAGAAAAAAAAACTCAAATCGGCGGACCCACACGGGGGTTATTTCGAAAATGTTTGATCAAGGTAGTGTACCATCTAAAGTTTTGTGTAAGTGAAAGAAATTTTTTAAAAAATTATCGATTCGTCCGATGTAAAGTAAAAACAAAACATAGACTTAAGCTTTTTCAGCGCTATAAGCTTAAGTTTTAATAATAGAAGAAAATCAAATTCGCTAAATTTAACTAAAACTAACAGGTGATTTTTTACTATGTATTTGGTTTTTCTGTATAAATAAAAGATTCATGACATGGGGCAATGCCAGAAATTCTCAGAAAGTTTTGCCACCTCACCTCGAATATACTAACAAACGACAACACCTGCAGATTACTGAATTTTATTATCGAAATTCGTGCTGTGTGAGAAATGTGTTTCGTAAATTAAATCAATTTTATGGTCGTCACAATTGGCCCATCGAACATATGTACATATGTGCCATTGGATTTGAGCCCACTAGACATATTTTGCCCAGATACGTGAAGTCTTTTGCGTCCAGGGACGAAGCAGCAACAATGCACACCCTGAAAGACTACATCTGTCATTGGTCAAAATTCTGGAAGAAGTATGGAGCTCATGGATGGACAATCTACGACACCTAGTCGCGGGGAATGTTTAAGAAGTAAACGTCAGACATAAATTTATCGCACAAATAAATATTACATTCACTTTTTCATCACATGTTTTTTTAAATTATTTTTGACAATTTCTGACATTTAACCCCATTCGTGTAAACATGTGATTACAACTCCTTATACACTTCAGCATTGGAATTAAAGAAAACAGGGCGCAAGACTTTGACAAATGATCGAACTTTCGTGCTATACGATTGTGGCGATTGGTCTGAAATTTTAATGCCATAACCATTTACGCATTATTATTCTCAGGGAAATTAAGCAACTTAGAAACAGACCTTGCTGCCATACGTCTCATATCTAAATTACGAGGGTTGAATTTCTCTCTCTTAACTGCTCCTGTCAACAAGCATTTGTCCCTTAACTTCTACAAATTAGAACAAACTGCGTCATTTAGTTTTTGTTTGACAGTCATTGATAGCAGAAAACATTCGCGATATGGAATTGGCCCAGTGGTTTCAATTTTGAATAATCGCTGGGGTATGATGAAGTAAGCATGTTTGCTTACAATCGTCCACAAATGTAATTGTGTGATAATAACGCAAAAGTGTTTGGTGTTGTTCAACCACAAGATGAACAAGTTTTTCTTGCCGTTTTGTAACTGTGGACGAAACGTCGATCCACTACAAATCTCCGGCATCTCCGAAAACCTGTTGGGTTGATTTAACGAGGTTTTTAAAAAAAGGACCGCATTTGGCCAATAAAAACGTTATTTTTCACCAGCAAACATGTGCAATTTCCATGACAAAAATCAATAAATTACTGAATTAAGGAAACTTTCGCTTTACTTTAATTACCTCATTATAGGGCTAAAAAAGTCGCAGATTCAACGTTTTTTAAGAAAAAGTGTAAGGCAAGTAAAGCAACTCTTTTTACCATATTTGGATTTACGGCCTACATTTTCAGAACCCATCTAGGCCGCCTTATTATGTAAACACCGTCTTCTTAGCCTCAAGTGACTATTTCTTGCTTCTAAACATGAAGAAATTTCTCGGCGGATAGAGATTTGATTTTGATAACCTCGACAAATCTTATTTTCTGGAAGGGATATAGAAATTAAAGAAACTTGAGACAAAGTATATATTGCTTGAGCTCTATAAATAAAATGATGACAAATAAAATGATTTGCCAATAAAAAGTTACGAACTTATTGACTAGTCCGCATTATTCAACGTATTTCCAACACTATTTTTTCACTCTCTTTATTAGTAGGTAAAGTGCTGAGCACTCTTATCAGATTTTATATTTACGCTACCGTCACCAGAGTTAGTTTAGAGTTTTTGACAGCACTTTATTCTATTTTCTAAATGAAATTTTATACAAGTTTTGTGATTTCTTATTTTTTCGACAGAAGACAAATGATTAAATAGGCCTGTTTATAAATGCATCACTAAATATCTTTAAAATGATTATGTATAATATTATTATATAGATATGTATTTATTTCTTCTTTACTCATTTAGGACCACAAAATACCATTTATTTCACTCCAGCTCCAACTGCTTCCACTTCAATTGATCTTGTCTGGGTGTTCTAGGGTATCGAGTTTTGTCTTTCTTAGGCTATGGCCTATCCATTTCCATTTGCGCCCACTTTTTTGATGATAATGTTTTCTTTTTCTTTTAAAAATCAAAGGCAATTGATTAGCAAATGCTTAGTAAAACAATATTATTTTGCAGAGCAAAGTATGATTTACAAAGTGACCATTTTTGTTTTTAACGATTTCTCATTTTTATCTGTTAAACCAGTATGAAACAATTTGGCAGAACTATTTCGAACGCAGTAGAATATCAAAATAAGATAAAAATCACGACATAACTTGCTTAAAAAGTATTGGGCAAATAGTGAACGAAAAATTTGCCACACCTATCATATCTAAACTTTGGTTTGATTCCATTTAAAAATGCCTTTGGACAAGTCAGCAAAAATCGATTTAATTAATAAAATGAATAAATAAAAAAAACACGTTGAGAATTAACGATGATACCCAATAGTGTATAGACATGAATGGTGTTTTAATAAAATACATGTCGTGTTACTACTGTCTGTTTTATAAACTGGGAGCATGTGACTTGTAATCAAATGGAATAGAAAAAAATAAATATTTTAATAATATTTTTTATCTAAATACATAAATTATGACGTCAAGTATGATTCTTTTTTTTGTATGTGTTCATATTCATATCTTATCATAATTAGTTAAAATATATTTATTTGAGGTATTAATTTAAATGGTAAAAATATAATTTAACGAAATACAAATAAAATTCCATCGTACA
The DNA here is from genome assembly GCA_023159175.1 of Wohlfahrtia magnifica. Taxonomy (NCBI): domain Eukaryota; kingdom Metazoa; phylum Arthropoda; class Insecta; order Diptera; family Sarcophagidae; genus Wohlfahrtia; species Wohlfahrtia magnifica. Next base: position 7,655,712 of record JAKWBJ010000222.1, read on the forward strand.
ATACTTGACATGAGAAGATAAATCCTTTAAAATAAAAGCTTTTTAATAACATTTTGTATAGGACGTGCAAATAACATTAATTTATCAAATTTTAATATCTCAGTAGCTGTTCAAAATATTTGAAAGGGTATGTGTCCTATGTTTCGTTTAAATATCTTTTAATTTAAAGTTTTAAGAATTTAAAAAATATCCCTTAAAAAATGTATAGTTTAAGCATCTTACTGTGCAACCGTTCACTTTTTTCTCTATTTAATTTTAATTTTCTTGCCGTATATTCCTATCATTGTTTAATTAACTTATCATTTTACTCGTAAATTGTTGATTTAAGAAGCAAACGAAAAAAAAATGAATTATAAAGAAACAAATATAACAATCAACTCAAATTGCGTAAATTCATGTGTATTTAAGCTAAAAAAAAAGATCAAACATATTATTAAAAAAATTAAAAGTCAGCTGATGTGGAAAAAAAACTTAAAAAAATAGAGATCATGTGTCTGTCCGTAAACTAATAATTGAACTGGCTGGAAACAAAACAAAATATACAGAAAAGTATTTCTATTTTAATAATATCTATGTATACATTGTAAGTATATGAGTCTAATTAGAGCTTAGGTGTAAAAAAAACTACATAAATACAAATTAATACGAGTATTCAAAAAAAAGAAAGGTTTTAATAAAGATATCACATGATATATATGTATATATGTGCATATATCTTTTTATTAGGTAAAAAAGATGATGATTGACAGTCAAGCCAAAAAGTTTGATAGCTAGTATTACAATCTAATCATATTGTCAAGAAAAAATATTTGCTTATATAGCAGTTTATGTTATGGTTTATGTTTTCTGCCGAATCAGACATACCTTCACATATTTTTAAATTGGCATTTTTACGAATGTGTAATTTGGGGGTAAATTAGTGTGAAAATGTTATTTGTACCAAATCTTTTCTATACACACATACATACTGTGAGCGCCAAAATAAAGTGTATGTAAGTAATAAAACCGACTTCTCGTACCTTCATGCACTTATAAGCTAATAACTTAGCTGAATATTAACTGATTTTGGGGTTATTAGTGAATTTGAAAAGAAGAGGAACATACCTATTAAATGGTGTATACTTTACTTAAGTAAACTTGAGAAATCTGTGTATATTTAAAAATTTCACAAATTTGGAGTTACACGCTATTTTATATAGTAATCGTCCTATTTTTTGGTTTATTAAAGTTTTTTAAAATTCGATTGAAATTGATAGAGTTATAGCACCTATTAGGTAAATCTTATATGGTAAAGCATAAAAGTGTACACTTTATTGTGACGCTCACAGTACATGCTAACACAAAACCACCGAACACTTTTGTAAAATTCCATCGGCTATTTTAAGTGCGACACTTCGCACTAAGGCCTAATAGTCCTGGGCAGAAGAGGCTCTATAAACAGCATATTTTACATATTCTCTGTATATACGCCAAGGTGGTTCTGTCTTTTCACGGTCCAACTGTTACACAGTTGTCGCTCTTGCATAACCATGTACATCATAATTTTTTTCTTCCACTTACGGCCGAAAACCAGCAATAAAATTGTCGGTCCAGCTCTAGCCCTCTCATAAGCATGTACCTGCTGATAATCTTATCCTTAAATGAAATGTGTTTAAAAGTTTTTGTAAATTTCCATCGCATTGCATTAAACCTTTATATCGGGTCCGCCATCTAACGTTTTTTTTTCAACTAGTGCTTACTTGGGAAATGGTAACACTTAGCTCATGTCTGATTTGACAGATAATTAGTTTTATGCTTCCGCTGAACGAATATGGTTGTGTATACACTTGAACAACGCTAGGAATCTGGGCCTGCGATCGACTTAGAGAAGATGCCGATTTTGCCAAGAAAAATCATCTTTTCAGATGAAGCTCATTTTGATCTTGGTGGGTATGTAAACAAGCAAAATTGTCGCATTTGGGGCACAGAAAACCCACACGCATGCATTGAAAAGCCGATACACCTAAGACGAGTCACTGTTTGGTGCGGATTTTGGTCCAGAGGCATAATTGAACCATTTTTCTTCAGAAATGAGCAAGGAGTGGCCGTTACAGTCAATGGCGATCGTTATCGGGCCATGTTGAACGAATTTTTGTTCACAAAAATTGGAGAGGAGGATATTAGCAACATTTGGTTTCAACAGGACGGCGCTACGTGCCACACAGCCGAAGCTACACTCGATGTTTTGCGCCCTGTTTTTGAAGATCGCATTATCAGCTGCAGAGCTGATGTCGTTTGGCCACGTCGGAGCTGCGATTTGACACCGTTGGACTATTATTTGTGGGGTGCCGTCAAAGATAAGTGTTACGCCAACAAGTCAGAGACAATTGACGCTTTAAAGAACAAGCTATTGGTGAAATACAGCTGCACACAATCGATAATGTGCTTAAAAATTGGTCCGATCGTGTAGGCTGCTCATGGCCAACCGAGGCAGCCATTTGAATGAAATTATTTTCCATTATTAACCGGAAGGATTGTACTTTCAAATAAAAAAAGAAATTTGAGAAAATATTCAGTAGTTTTTTTTATAGCATTTTCAAAAAAATATATATTTGGCGGACCCTTTACTATACTTTATACTATTGTATAAGGGACCTTGTTCTAAGCATAGCCAATATAAGCATATTTTATCAAATTATAATTCTTATTAGCATGTTTATACTTGCCTTCGACTTAATTTGTTAGCTATTTTAACTACTTACACGAATTACTATATTCCGCTCTCAAGGTAAACTTGTAATTTGTTTTGATGGTTATTCTACTATTTCCGTTAAATTGCTTTTAAAAATGGTAAAAAAATAGATAGGCAAGGTTAGCTTGAACAAAAACCCGATGAAAAATAGAGATGACGTTAATTTTGTAGTAATCCACAGAGTAAATTAAAATATTTTACTTGCAATTTGTGTGGTTCGCTCTAAAACTTTAGATGGTGAATTATGTAATTCAGCACATAATTAGAGTGAACAACACGAACATTGTTATGTGAACATTATATTCTATTTTCACCAGCAGTGTCAATTTAATAAAACCCATGGACTTTTTGTACAAAAATTCAGCTCGATCCGATCAAAACAAAACTTCACTCCACACGCAACAGAAGCCCAAAAATGAATAGATTTTAACCAAATCTACCCATCAGGAGGATCTTAAACGCCTTCGATCAACCGTGGTCACATCGAAAATAGTAAGCGTGTCCATAGACCTTCACAACACGTTGGTGAACCTTAAAAACACTAGACAGAATGAACAAATTGTGGAACACCAAACCTCAAATTTGGTTTAAATTCCTTAATATGAGAGGTTAATGTAATAATTTTTGCACAATAAATTATTTTTGGTAGCAGAGCTTTCTGACCTTGAGTTACATGTGCACATTGCAACTAAACTCCACGTATCAACAAAATAAAAATTACAAATTTACTAATAAGTTTATCGAGCTTTAAGTCCAAATTTGAACCAAATGATTTATTTCCATCGAACTTTTGCTTAGGAAGCAGTTAAAATATTCGACCAATATCGATCAAAATTAATAGGCATTATTCAAATAAGAAAAAAAACTTTTAATGAATTTCTTCAGAATCTGTCCAACTGCAACATGTACCTTGACAGCAATACTGACATGTACAGGCAAACAGATATGCTCTATTTAACTCAAAACATAATCTAATGTTTTGAACTTTTATTATTATTTAGACAGTGTGTGTAGGGTAAAGACTTTAATACTGCAATGGCCATTGTTGAGTATTATTTGCGTGTAAACAAAAATATTAAATTGTTAATAACCTTCACTTCTTATTAATTTTTATTTGTTTTTATGACTTATGTCTATCTCCTCATTCGTTCCACTGAATAATTCCGAGAGTAACTTTTATTTTTTATTAGAATCATCACATGTAAACGTGAGAATATTTAATTCGAAACTCAAGTTCGAACTTTTTTCCTTTTCATTACAATTGTAGGCATTTGTTGTTCATTCATTCATTATTCATTTACTTGTACATTGATTGGCCTTCGCCAAGCATTTACACGAATAATTTACACTTCGATAATATGAAAGCAATTTAGAATAGATATTTATATGAATATATCGAGAAAGATCTATTATTTTTCTCCTAATGCCAAATTGATGACTTATTACCTGTCAATTCGAATTTAAAGATAATTTTTTAGTTTGACAAAGAAGGTAACGTAGAAAAAAGATAAAATATTGTATATGAAATAATGACATGAGACGACATTCGACAGACAACTAAATTTAATATGAAAAACGAAAGCGAAAAATCTTATAAAAAAAGAAGATAAAAATTAACAAAATTTTACTGGTTGTGGCAACAATATAGGTCACCTAATTACAATCTTGATCTAAAAAAAATTTGTAATGTAACTTAAAAAATAAAACTATTTTATAACTCAGTACATCACACCCAACCAATTTTGTCACTGTAAATATTTTCGATTTATTTATGTTTAAAGTAAAAATAAATAAAAAGAAAAAATCAACCAATTTAATGAAATAAATTTAAATTTAAATTTAATAAAATAAATTAATAAAATTTAAATTTATATTGACAAACTACGGCCTTGATAAACAATATATTTCCGGTACATACCATACTATGAAATGTGAGTAGAAATTTATTAACTTCCTATTTTTACTATTTAAATTTAAAAATAAAAAAATATATATATGACAACCATTAAAAAAAAATGCTCAAATTATTAATGCCTGTCATTATGGTTGTTGTCCCTTTTAGTTACTACTCTCCTCTTTTTTGCACCCATTATTATCGACAAACCAACGACATTATCAACGAAACAAGATTGAAAATTCTACACTCTATTAAAACACACACACGCACAAATATTTTTTACTCCAATAATAATAATAATAACAAAAAAAAAATCAATTTTCAATTAATAGTGGAGAGAATAACAAACAAAAACAAAAATAAGAATATTTTATGAGGCCTGATCAATAATGACCAAAACAGGCAGGCAGTGGCATTGCTTAGAAATATATAATTTTAATACAATCTACACACACATGGGCTTTTGAAAACCTAAAACAATGTTGTGTTTAATTAATAAAATAACAAATTTTCATCGGAATTTCATGCCAACGAAGTATATGAAGGAGAATTTCTACGTAGAAAGATGAGAGATACCCACACATCTACACTGGTGGCCAGCTATTTAGGGACAACAAGTGTTTGTATACTGACTGAATCAAAGTTAATTTTTTGATTTGGATGGTAAAAAGAATGTCAGACTTCCATCAAACCAAGAACTTTACCCGAGCTATACTTTCAAGAACTTTTGCTTAGGATTTTTAAATGGTCATATTAGTATACAAACACCTGTTGTTCCTAAATAGCTGGCTACCAATGTATGTACTTTGTATTGTTTGACTATCCCTTTATAGCTCTCCAATTAATCTTCTTAACACATTAGAGAACTTTAAGGCCGTTACATTGCGCTGGGTTACTGGACATGAGGGTAATAATGGTTTTGAACGTATGGCAAATTGGCCCCGAGCCATTCTCTTTAAGCTCTGTTTAGATCATTGTCATATCAGATAATGTACAAAAAATACCTTATAACCGTGTGAACTTAAAATTGTCAGAGAAAGCATTGTTAGATTATAAGATGTCAAAATTTTTAACATCTGACAACGGCAAATGTGTAATAGGATTGTCAGACATTTGTCAGAAAATCTGTGAACTGACAATATAAATTGTCATAAAAATGTTCCATTATCTGGTCGTTGCCAGCGAACTCCAAGATCTGACAATCGTCTGAACAGAGCTTTACAAATATCCACAAAAAAGCAAGTGGATCGATGTGTGAGCTAGTTCAAATGATAGTGCTTTATTGCAGTTGAGTAGGCTGTGCGCAAGATGAGCTCTGTGTTTACTAACAATCGTTTTAAAAGTAGGTGAAGACAGTTCCATTTGGAGGCAAATTTATAGCGTCTGTTTTTGGAATAATCGTGGGATTTTGTAGTAAAAAAAAACGATTTAATTGATGAAATCGGGGAAAAAAGAACGGAATTCGAAAAAAAGAAAGCAAAGCTTCATGGAGGCAATACATCAATACTATACACTACTGCGATGGCCAATATCCATGCATTAAAGTTGGAATTGCTTTATCACGTACCTTATTCGCCAGATTTATACCACTTGGATTACTTTATATTTTCAAATGGCTTGGTAGACGTGAAATCTGCATTTATTGGATATTTTAAGAAACTAAAGAGTTCTTATAAACATAGTATCGAAACTATTGAATATCGCTGGAAAAAGTGTATCGAGCTAAAAGAAATTATGTTGAGAAATAATAAAGTTGTTTACAATAGAACCGACTAAAAGAAAAAAACTTACTAAACAAAATAAAGAAGAAGTAAAGGCTTTACACTATCAACAGAATCGCAAAAAGCGATTGAACTATTTTTTTAGACGTTAAAAAACATTTGGATTCATGTCAGTTCAGAAAACTTAAGTATCACACAAACTAAAGTTTAGAGTTATTTAGATAATTTTACACGTCTGAATTATATTGGTCAAGGCTGGAGTTTAGTTTCCCCTATTTTTAATTTTTTTCGATTAATCGGCTTTTTTATTTGATCGTAAAAAGCGATTTCTAAGAGTATTAACAAATGAGTATCACTGTTATCAGACGAGATGCTTTTATAGAAATCGTTGTGCCATGTTCACACTTCGTTTTTTTTTTTTTTTTTGTAATTCCTCTCATTTATAATTCAAACCACAATTATGAGCCGAATAACATAATTTCCCGTAAATAATTTAAAGGCAAAACACTTAATTTATAAGTCAAATAATTTAAATTAGGCTATGGATTGCTACAAAATCAATTGATCTCTAATTTTTATGTGGTGGTTGTCCACTCTTAGTGTGTTTATTTACTTACAACCTTTTTGCCAATCTTAAAATACAATTATAATAATATTGTGCCTCGGATACGCTAGTATGTATTGTGCTAGTATGTCAGTTCCAGGGTCATAGGTTCGTTTCACACCAAAGACTCTAATCATCACGCCGAACATTAATATAAAGTCTTTAGTTACCAGTTTGTAGTTATAATTTGTATATGTATTCTAATTTAAAAAAAATAAATAAAAATAATAACAAAAAAGAATGATGGTTCTTCTTCGTATTACAAAAATATCATGTAAGCGGTGTAATTCGTATAAGTAATTCAAACAGTAAAAAAAGTAATTCAAAGTCTCGTGTAAACATGTTATTGCACAAAACAACTGCCAGAATATACGATCAGTTACAGGTTTATAATTTTTCAGTGAAGTCGTACTTTTCAATAAAAAATCAGCCTTATTACGGTTCTTGAAGTCGTTGTCGATCTCAAGAGTTTTGTAAGAGATTAAAGAAAAAATTTGTCTATTGTTTTTAATCTATTACAAAACTTCCGTATTCGTCTGCGACTTCGAGAATCGTAATAAAGCTGAATAATTTGAATTCAATACATTGCAAAAAAATTTATTTTTTGCTATTATTCAATGAAACAAATTTATCGTTAAGAAAAAAAAAACAAATTTAATTATTAAAATGAAATGCTATCAGCTGTACAGGACTACATAATCTATTTTTAACCTTAAAAAGTGTACCATTTTTTATGAACTACTGAAAATTCTTGCATTTAATAAAACTTTTTTCTGCATAAATCGATAAGTTAGTGCCATAAAAACGGAATTGAAGGCAACCATCCAAAAAACAAGAAAAACAAAAACAAAACTATTTCATTACATGTAATTAATCAATTAAAGTAGTCGACAGTCAATACAAAGTCAATATATTATTATAACGGGTAGTATTTTTTGGTTGAGGGGATAATATCAATTGAGACTAATAATAAGCAATTCAATTGTCATAAATCACTTTAAAGTAGGAGCAGAGTATCACTGAATTAATATAAACATATATACGAGTATATATATATATATATATATATATATATATATATATATACTCGTATATATGTTTATATTATTATTATATATATATTATATATATTATATATTATTATTATTATATATATATAACGCTAATCTGATTTAATTAAAGTTTTTAATTATCTTTGTGGGAAGTCAAAGCCTTGTATAATAATTGTTTCTTTTCGTATAAAATCATGAAAATCTATAAAAACGTTTTTAAAGATAAGGCTTTGTTTTATTATTATTAATCAGTGATAATTAGTGTTTTTTTTTAGTAATTAAAATATACATATACATAGTCACTGGGGGAAGCCTTTGAGTAGGAGAATATATGTATACTATATATATATATTGCTATTTTGTTTTATATATCACTACGTAAAGTTAAAAATTTGTTAACCTGATGTTGGTTTTCAATATTGTCGATAAGAAACGAAATATAAATTAAATTTATTTGTAATATATGAAAAGAAAATAATTTATGTTATCGCTAAAACTGAAATGTTTTAAATACTTTCTTTTATAATATTCGTATATATTCTCGTATACATTACTTGATACAAATATAAATTAGAAAAATAAAAATTTAAAATATACAGGCTGTTGACAACAAATTTTAATATCAATATTATATTAATTTAATATTAATTAATATATATTAATTTAATATTTTTAAAATAAGTCTATTATTCAAGTCTATCTATATGATATCCTTTTACAGCCTAATGTTTCTTATATGGCATATTCACACAACACTTCGAATAATTTTGTTCTTGGTTTGAATAACTTGTACGAATTACCTCGATCACATGGCATATTTGTCATTCGTTTTGTTTACTCTTGGTTTATTTGTTATTCTAATTTATTAAACCAAATTATTTATTTTAATTTAATAAAATAAAAAATACAAAACTTAATGAAACTTAATTGCTACAAATATTTTAAAGTTTAAATAATCAAAGAAATTATTTTCAAGGTAATTAAACAAATATCAAAATCTCTTGAAAGTTCGTAGTGTCATTCGATTTCCGTGTACAGAACATACGCGATTGTTCTGTTATTTGCCGTTAAATTGTGTTTAAAAAATTTAAAAAAGGTTAGGAAATTAAATAAATAAGTTTATCAACTTTTTAGTAATAAAAATGGTAATTGAAATTGAATTATTCACAATTTGGGGAATTCATTTTAAAACTTTATTATTGGGAATTGTAATTCAGCCCATAATTGAAGGTAAGCATAGCATAACTCATTAAAAGGATAAATGATTAATCGTCTAAATTTAATAAAGTGATTAATCACTGAGATTTGCTGCTTACGGAATACAGTTGCACCCAAAATGTAACAATAAACTTATCTAATCTATGTTTCATTCTCTATCTAAGAGATTATTTTATTTTTGCTAGGGTTGTATTAAGAATAACAAAAAAAATCTAAATAAAATTTCGTCTTAATTTGACTTAATCTGACTATTTCCTTAAGTAAATACTACTTTTTTTTTTTTTTTTTTTTTTTTTTTTTTGTTAAAAGAAAATACTTACATGGTGTTATTGTAGTTGGGCTTCCATATAGGCGGACGGGGCTTCCATTTAAGTTTTTGTTGAAACAACAATCACATACAATATTTGAAGCTACTTGAAGATGCAACATATATCTTTTTGGAAGTTGGTACTTCCATCCAACTACACACTAACCAAAGCATACAGTAAACATTAAATGGGAGTGGTTTTTATATACGTTGTTTTTTTAGCTTCCTGAGAACTATCGATAATTATGGTTTGAAGCTGAAAATGTCAAATTGTATTGACATTTCTGTTCATTAAGTTTGTCAAATCATCATGGATCGTTTAACGCCAGAACAAGACTTAAAAATTGTGAAAATTTACTTTCAAACAAATAAATCTGTTCTAGTTCATAGAGAACTTTATCCATTTTATGGTCAAACACTTGTGGTTAAATGGCGACGTCAATAAGCAAAGTTGCCGTATTTGTGGGAAGACAATCCTAAAGCCGTTAACGAATCACCATTACATCCCTTAAAATTGTCTGATGCGGTTTAAACAACATCATTGGTTATTACGTCTTTTGAACTTTTTGAACAAAAAAAAAATGAGTATTCTCAATAAAAAACTCTTCCGATGAGTAAAGATGGCTCTAAAAAATATTAGTTAACAATTAATAATTTATGTTACATATGTATATACATTTTTTTAGAGTAAATTAGTTACCAATTTATGCAGAGTATGTATACTTTTCAGTGTGCTGATAATTGAATTTCTTATTTTTTTAATTAAGAAAAACTTGCATTATTTATGTTTCATTTTTCAAGTAAATTTACATTATATCGCTTTTGAAAGTCAAAACCTTATAAGTTCTGTGTAAATTCTAATTGTCGGGGGCGTATGTATACTTTTCTGTGCAACTGTATGCATAATATAATTTCACACATTAAACTTATAATAGATACTATAATGCATGTATAGACTTGCCCGATAATACTTTACACAGAATAAAGTACTAGCACTGTTCAGTATAAAACGAATTGAATGGTTTCATTTAAGATCTTAAACTGAAAATCTGTTTTCATTTTCATTATTTCAAAAATACAGAAATCAAATCATCAATTTTAAAGAATGAGGAATTATATTTGTAAAAAAATAATAATAATTTTGTCTGTTTTGTTGTTATAAAAGTATTATTATGTTTCTTTAAAAAATGTCTTTTCAAAATCTGTAATAACCGGGTGGTGAACGTTATAATGAATCATCGTGACAAACGCCGACAATGGTAAAGCACCGATGACTGAAGATTAATTTTCCTTGGTATCATTCATAACTTTTTAAAGTAATTTTTTAGATTTTTTGTCCTAACCAACAATATTATCAAAAAACATTGTCCTTTATTCGTTAACGTCGAAGTGTAGCAAGTAAAATCCTGCATCGTTCAGCATTTAGTTCACTTATAGCAGACAATGTTTTTTTAAATTTCAGCACGGCGTCAATTCATAACAGACGATTTTAGCATGAAGTAGACTCATAACAGACAATGTCGCTAAATTTCAGCTTTCTTTAGTACGAGTATATTGACATTCAATGACGTTATCATACATAACACCCTTTCTTTGTGTCATTGTCTTGAGGATTCATCAATGAAATTTTTAATTAAGTCCGTACGAATTTTGACTTGATAGTTGAAAATATCGTAACAATGTCGTTCAAATACGCACCCGGAAAGTAGCCAAAATTTATAAAAAAATTTCCAAAAAAAAAAATTGTTGTTTGCATTTTTAGTACAAAAAGGTATATTTTTAGTACAAAAAACATAATTGCATCCATCATTAAATCTACTAGTTTTCAAATAGATTTCGACTAAATTTCGTGTCGAAGTAGATTTGGTTTTGTATAGAAAATCTTAAAATCTAGTAGATTTTGATAGAAATCTCGTAAGTAAGTTATAATTTCTTCAATTGATGTAATTCCTTAATTTAATTTGTAGTTTTGTAAAATATAATTATGTATATCATGTTTTCAAATACATATGTGTAGATATTTATGTTCAAGAGAACAAATAAAAACCTGAAGTTATAAAATCTTTATATTTTTTTTTCTTTTAGTCTTTGATTTTTTTATAGTGCCCTTATGTAATCACATGATCATTTATTTAAAAAAAGTTTATAATTATGAATCTGTATGATTTTTTCCATTTCAAAAAACATGATTTTTATGTACTTATATAAGAGCTTAGTATTAGTTTTCCCCATGACTAGAATTCTTTATCACAAGATAACAACAACGCCACTGTGCTAACTTTTTTTATCATTCGAGTTGAAAATAATACACAAATAGGCAATGAAATCATTTTAATTTCAATTAAAGCTTTAATTTATTTAAATTTTACTTAAAAATTCCAAAAATTACATACATACATACATTTTTTACATTTGAAAAAAAAATTAAGTAAATTATGTAAAATTCTATTCTTCACAAGGTCAATTGTATTAACAACACTATTTTACTTTATCGTTTTGAATTTAGAATTAAGTTTTAATTAAACAGCAAGTAAAAAAATTAATTAAATACTTTATTTTATTTGAAGTTCAACTACATTGAAAGGTAGTAAAAAAATCACATGATTTAACAAAACAAGTTTTGTTCTAAAACTTTTTTTTAACTAAGTTTTAAAAACTTTGAAATTGTTACTCACAATGGTAGGATTTTTAATTTCTAAATTTTTAAATAAATTATATTTGTACATATTTGTTTAAATTTTTATGTAATTTTATTCTTTTATTATTATATTTTTAATTATATAAAAACCCTACTTAATATTTTTCAGTCACATGATCGTTATTTTTTTCACAGTTTTTGCAAAATAAAAACGCCACTGGTTCTTGCTCATCTCACCCATACTTCGTTAAGCGGTTGGTGTATGGGTTATTATGAGTGCGTGTTAAGAAGAGCCCGAAGGCACAAGCAAGATAAAACCTCAAACTCACTCACAATTACTCACGCACACAAACTCACACAAAAACGAATTAAGGAAAAATAAAAACAAACAAACCAAAAACAAACTACAACGACAACAATAATAAACATTAACAGATATTTTAATTTTAACGTACTTTAAAACAAAATTATATAGTTTTTATTTTTATTACTGCTAACATTGTTGTTGTTGTTTTCATTTAAAGTTAACAAAATTGATTCTACTGGGTGTGTAGCTAATGAGATATGAACAAAATAAACAGGCAGTGTGAGGAGGGAGTAATAAGACTGTTGGTAACCAGCGAAATTGTTAATGTTTTTTTTTTTTTTTTTTTTCTTCAAATTTAATAATAAATGCTTGTGTGAAGAGTAAAAGAGAGGAGAGAGAAAAAACTCAGATATTACTTGATTTTTTATTCAAAATACCGCTTAAAAGTAATTTTTTTGCTTCAAAAGCAACATTCATATTAGATATGTAAGTATTGGTATAAAAGCAATGATGATTAACAGAGTACATATTATTATATTCTAGTTGTTGTTGTTGTTTTAGTTTTTGTTAATTTGCACTTTATTTTGTGTGTTTGTTTTGCTAAAATGAAAAACCACTCATATGACTTAAAACTTTGTTGTTGTTAAAAGAAAAAAAAATTAATTAAAGCTCATATGACGTTTTTTAGCATGCAGTTACGGCTTAAAAAAATTATTAAATAATAGTTAAAAATCACGTGCTTTAAAGCAAAAATTTAATAAAATTGTAAATTTAAAAACTTACACAATTTTACTTTAAAATTTCGTAGTTTTTGTAAATATTTTTAATATGTAGGTAAAGTCGCCTTTATGCTTATTTTTTGGCACAGTTTATGCTATTTTGTTGTTATTTTTTATAGTATTTTATTTTGTTTAAATTTGATTTTTTTTTTTAATTCGTTTCGCGTGTTTTTTTGAAATACTATGAATTATTTCAGTCTTTTGTTTCACCTAAAATATATAGTATTTTAATAAAAATGTGTTGTTTTTTGTGTTTGTTTGTTTTCATTTTAGTACTTTTCTATACTTTATTTTTTTTTTTATAAAAACACATTTGGCAATCACCTTGTTTAGTTTGTATATTTGTCTGCTGTGCGTAATAAGTATTTTTTTAATATTATTTCTTATAATCATCCATTTAAAAACATATTATTTATTAACCAGAAACACTTGTTTCATTAATAATTATTGTTTTGATTTGATACCCCACTCTCCCCAATACTCTTTATTCTCTTCCTCTTTTTAACACGAAAGTCTCTTAGTATGAGTGTTATGTTAAGAAAATTTACTTACGTTATTTAAAATTAAACAATTTATTCCGTTATAACTAGTTTTCTATATTAAAACCGACGTTTTATTTATAATAATTTAATTCCGTATTCTACCTTTTTTCGAACCTGCCTCGTCGGTAGATAGCACTTGTCTGTTTTTAGTTCGATTCGTCTAACTTTTAGCAAGTCTCTTATCTGACATTTCGTTACAGTCACAGTCACGCACACATTTAAAAAGTCATAAAATTAATAAGAAAACCAATGTTGTCAACTATGAACAAAGCTAAAGCATTCACAAAATAAAAAATAAATGGTAGAAAAGAGTATTTTAATTTATTATAAATTAAATTAAATTTAAAATTTAAAATTCACGTTACAATCCAAATATTTAATTTAATTAGACAGCGTTTGTGCAGCCAAGCGGTTTATTTATATATTCAGCCTATGGAATTACATTTTTACGGGCTATTTTACAATATTTTCAACAAATACTTTAATAATAATTAAATATTTGACGTTTGTGATGCAATTGCGTGAAAGTGACATCAAGTATTTAAAAAATCAATCAAAACTTTCTTAAAAGTTTCATATTCCAATGAGTAGTCAATAAGGTGGAAATAGGTTTTTGTAATCTGCATGCATTCTTCTAAATGCGTCAAAATTAACGTAATTAAAACGAATGTATTGTAATTTTAGAGGAATGTAGTATCATACGTGCGATTTGTAAAAATAAATTCTACCTTACTTAGGATTTCAGAATCAATAAAGCCGTGTAACAACTTATTTGCAAAAGAAATTTCCATAAAAGTTATTCTACTCTCAGGTGTTGGTAGTTTAATAAGTACATTTCATATGGTGGTAAAGCAATATTTGGAGGCCATTTAAAATTATTGCTGGACGGATTCAGTTGAACGCATATGAGAAATTGTTAATGCGTTTAGGTCTGGAAGTGGGTAATAGAAAAAAGTTAGGAAAAAAAGCAATAAAATACCTATTATTTTTAACGACAAAGTAACCAGAGCACAGTCTTCACACAAAATAAAGTAAAAAGCAAAATCTCCAAAAATTCACAAGTGGAAAGAGAAGAGAGTTTTATATATTCTTCGAATATAAATGTCACCTGTCATTAGACTGGCCGTGGTAGAAATAGGTATTACCGGTCAAATAACCAGTTGTGGTATGTTAATCGTAAATAATAAAATTAAACCAAAATTACTTTGAAAAACAAATTAAATCCATACTAATAACACATTAGTACATTATTAAATTTTGAAACCAATCCGAACCCTGAATCGAACTCGAATCTTAACTTTTTATTTTGAATAATCCGAACTCGAAGGTGAACCAATTATTTCCAGGTTTTTACTCCATACCCCAGTGCTTGATAAATCCTAACATTACTTTTTTGAGAGATGTGTGAGTTATGTATCGACTTTTTCTAGAGAATAAGTATCAAACCTATAACTGTTGATAATTGGACTATCTGCATAAAACTGCATGTATTTACACTTCATATAACTCAGATGGGTTCTAATGTTGACTATGGTATGTATCGAAAGCTCAAGCATAAAGTCAGGTATACTTTTGCTAATAATGCAATTGTCTTAAACTTTAGATTAGATCATCTTATAACATTGAAATTCCGATAATGTTTTCCAAGTCCAAAATATTGTAAGTTTTAAAAGTTCGATTTTGGGTGTTCGAAAAATGTCTTTTATAAATTTTACTAAAAATAAAACATCTTTTGCTTATATTCGAAAAGACCTTTATAAACAAATATATCAGCCATTTTGGTCCATAAACTTCTGGCACTTTTAGGGTAAAACCATTATTCCATCAGAACTGCTGGGTTTGCTGAGCGAAAAACATATCCAATCGCGTTTTGCAGGCCTCTACAGAATTTAAATTTACACCATTAATTTCTACAGAGATCGAAAAAAATTAGAATCTAAGAGACTGTATGGTGAAACACTTAGTTTTACTTTAGAATAATTTCTTGAGTCCTTGTCTAACCTTTAAAGTTTAATTTTTGCAAGCTTTTGCGTATTGTTGTAGTTATATTTCTCTTCCAAATGACCTTTATATTTGGTCTTCCCCAAGCTGATGGTGTGCCCTGTATGCGACCTAAGGAAAATAGAACAAAATTTAGCAATACAATACTACAGATATTGCTAAATTTAGCTCTATTCGCCATTTATATACTTCGAAATAGCCAATGGCCGTTATTTTATTTCTTAAACATTTTTGATTTACATTAAGGTACAAAATATAAACAATAGGTTTCTCCAGCATCATACTTACAGACCATAATGCGCACAAAACAGTCACTTTTTCCAGTTGCAACGGTTTTTACGCAATAATTTTGCGGCAATTTTGCTTGTTGACGTAGCGACCGAGTGAGAACTAAGTTTCAACGCTGATGAAAATTGGTTGCGAAAGTTAGACCATTTTCGAATTACCGCTTTTGTAGTTAATTTTAACTATTTTTACGCGTGCTTCAGTCGTTAAACGATCCATATTCGCAGATGTTAATAGTGATGTTGATGGTTTTAAAACCACTAAATGTATAACTGGTTATAAGTATGACTTCGCCTCTTATGAAGTTAGTTTAGATCTTATTAAGTCTTCTGAATTGAAGCAGCTAAAATTTCCAAGTATTAACGTCTTTTTTCATTCGACTTCAGCGGACTATTAAATATTGTTTCCTATGCGTGGATTTTGTCCGGAGTTCAATATTAGGGTTTTATGACTTGACTTGTACCGTGAGCAATATAAAACATAGTCTGCTTGCTAATTGTTTTTTTCATTTATTAATTTTTTATTTGATTATTGTTTTTGTTATGTAAATTTTTAACTAAAATAAGTTATTGATTAAATTTTTTGGGTTATTCGCCAACTCTTTGAGTAAATGTGTGTATTTCGCTAACTATTTGTAAAAAAAAACAGACGATACGTATATTTTGCTCACTAGTGTTTGGAATTATTCATAATTTTTTATTTTCTAAAAAAAGCTTTTTTCCTACTACAAAACATTGGTATCTCTACTAATAACCACTTAATAATTGTTGGTATTTACTGTCTCTCACTACTCATAAAACCTTTTCGGTGGTTTGTTCAAATTAATAAAATATATACATATGTATCTGTGTATAGTTGTGATATAAGCAGTGTTGCCATCTCATTTGCTTCATATACCCGTATATTTTTCAAAAATACCCGTTCTTATAGCGGTTTTTTGCTTCTCTTTCAGTGCTTTTTTATATAACGATGAATTCTCTACAGCGAAACGGTATTTATACCTGAACGAAATTACGTCAATTACTTACGTAGTTTGTAAATTTTGCTTCAAATCTAGAGCAGCTTTTTATATTTAGCGATATATCGTGTGAGTGTAAAACGTAATGTAAAAAGAAAGTCAGAAAAAAGGGAAGTTCTCTTAATCGATGAGCTGCACCTGATTTTATTTTTAGGCTCATTGAAAGCGATCTACAGTTTAACGCCGGCTCCAAACGGCAACTTCATAATAGCATCATAGCGTAAATAATCCGTTGTTTAAAATTATCGGATGATCAGGCCTGAAATTGAACCTAATTTTTAGTATAGATAAGTTATTTTTTTAATACAAAAAACAAACTTTTATCACTAAATCTACTAGATTTCAATTAGACTTCGAAAAAATTTCGTGACAAAGTAGATTTTGTTTTGTGCAGAAAATCTTGTTGAAATCTATTGAAATTTAATCGAAATCTCGTAATTTAAATTTAGTTCAGATGGAAATACCCTATAACAGATTTACACTTCTATGATTGTACGATTAGCATTTGTTGACATATCAAAAATAAAAAAACGGCCAATACAAAAATGGATTATAGTGAAAAGTTTGATATTTACGTGTTTCTAATGCAGTTTCTCATTAGATAAAAAAAAGCAGAAAGAAAATATCAAGTGCTTTTTAACGCTATTTTTAAAAATTATTTGCTTTTTAGTTTTTTTATTTTAACCCGAAAAAATGTAAATATAGAAAAGCGTTTCATTTTTGGGTAAATTTGTAAACGAGCTTTTTCGTACACCTAATTTTAAAATTTAATTAAAAATAATTTGGATAAACTAAACTAGGAAACCAATAGACTCAAAGCGCTATACGTTATTAATTCACTAAAGACAATTTAAAAAATATGGTTTAAAAAATCTTGAGAAATATAATTTTTCTTCATCCTTGACAAGCTGCAAAATTCTTGTAAATCAAGCGAAAGAAGACATGTGGCGACCTTAATATACCCCCATATTTTGAACTATTCTACTTTTACTAAAAAACGATTGGTGTTTTTTTATCCTTTTTTTTCGCAAATTCTGTCCCACTTTGCCAGTTTTTTAGACTAGCTTTGAAAAAATGGCAACACTGGATATAAGAGTAATTAAAATAACGCTCTCATGAGTATGCTTTCATATCATTGGTATGTGTCCTACGATGACCCAATCGGAAATTATAAGCCCAGTAATAAATATTAAACAAATGCACACATATTTTAAAAAAGAATTCATCGATCATTTTCATTTTTTTATAGCGTTAACTTTGTTGTAGCCAGTGAATGAATGACATATAATATGATTGTTTGCATTTTAAATATTAAAAAAATAATATTTATTGAAAAGCTTTTAAGAATTTTAAATATTCATTCAGTTCAAATAAAAATAAGAATTTTCTAATTAATCAAAGGGAAAAGTAATAGATTGTTTGTATTCAAAGTACAATCCTAAAATCAAATAAAGAATGTAGCTTCAGACCACCGAACAGCTTTTTACGTTACGTCAAATCCTATAGAAGCCTGGCAGCCTGTGAATCGAATTTTGGTATTTCTGCAAAACTGATCAGACTTTTGATAAAATCTATTTAAATTGGGAAATATCTTCGCTTTAAAGTTTTTCAAAATTTTATGTACGAATTATAGATCCAAAATGTTTTTTACGTTTGATTTTACTGATTCCACATACTAAGTTTGAATTCATAATGCTAACTCGACCGACGAGATATTACATTCTTCTAAATCAGCAATATCTTCGTTTGCGTGACGTAAATTTTTATCCATTTCGAAGAGTGTGTGCTTAATTTAACAACCACCGTCAATATCATCTTTAATAGTTTCGATAGTCTTTTTAATCATAATAAGTACTTGGATAGACTTGTTCCGTATATAATTAAATCTTTTAGAAAAAGTTATAAATAAAATAGTACGATCAGACACGAGTTCATAATATGTATTCTATCATAACAATGCTCAACTTCATGTTATGCCAGCACCAATTAGCTGTCTATTTAGTATACGTTTCATTCGTTTTTAAATAGAGTCTATATAATACCAGAAATATGTTACGATCATAAGCACACACAATCAATTAAAACAAAACTTCACACATTTATTCATTGTTAAGTCCTTTCAAAAAATCATTAATAAAAAGTATGATACATGATATGAAATGAAAAAGCCAATTATATTAGAGAATCCGCATTCACTTAGTTTTGCTTATATTTTTAACAGAATTCTTAGAGATCCTTATTTTTTGTGACGTTTTTAAGGAATTCGGACGTTATTTCTAAAATATGATCCAAAAACGTAAGAGAAATCTGGTTCCATTCGCATTACTATCTATATATTCGTTGTTGTCATATCTCCAACAATTCCTCGAAACCCAATTATTTTTTTATAGGCGTTTTTAAAATTGTTCAAAAATTCTCCATTTCTGGTGGCCAGCTAAAGTTTTGTTGCAACAGCCATTCTATGACAGTTTTAACGGTCTGTCTTGGATCGCCATCTTACTGAAAGACGACTTTTTTTTCTGGATAAGGGTTCATGCCTCCAAAAAATTTCCTTGACACCTTGACACCAAAACATGCTATGGAGCTTTTAAATAAGGACTTCAATTAACAGAATACGCTCTGAGATCTGAGAAATAGATCTCAATGTATTGTATTTAGGAGCAATAAATCGAAAACTATTTCTATTCCTTCTGGAGTGCCTGAAGGTAGGTCCTTTAGTTTTCCTTTTGTACCTTAATGACTTAACATAAAGTGTTCCAACATCTTAAGGTGTGCCGACGACGTAAAGCTTTTCCTTCATCTCAACAATTCTAGCTTCAGTTACTTACTACAAAAGAACTAGGAAACATTTTTTCACTAGTGTGATACGAATTTAATGAACCTTAATTTGAAGACGCGTAATAGTTATAAGTTTGATACTTATTCTCTAGAAAAAGTCGATACATTTCTTAATCTTGATGTATTACTTGATGCACAGCTTACATGTAACTCACACATCTCTCAAACTGTTAATGGGAAAAAAGGAGTGGTGGGACTAAGCAAACCCAATTATCCTAGAGTACACATCCCTAAAAATTGTTTACCACTTTATGAAATCAAATAGCCAAACAAAAAAAGTTTAACTGCAATGATTCAAATCATTCAAAAGTGTAGTTAGTTATGTATACGTTTTTTCATTTTGGCTAACGATATCTTATTGTTTGTGGCGTTTGGTTTTGTTTGTCTTTTTTAATAAAGAGCTATTAAGAGGGCTTACAAGAACGTTTACATTTGGGCCTGGACAAGAAGAATATATGATGCGATAAAGAAACCTGATACGAAATTAATTTTTTTAATTTATTCATTTATTTCAAATGTTCATTTTGTACCAGAATTATAATTTTAAACAAAATACAATAAAGTATAATACAAACACCTTGAAGATAATAAAATATTTATAAATTATAAAGTCGATATTTAAACAACAAACAAAACAAAAAATAAATAAAAAACAAATAAAAGTAAAAAATGTATGGAAAAAAATGTTAATGAAGAAATACAAGAAAACATACCCACTACCGGTGAAAAGTTTAACAAAAATAAACAATTTAAATAAATAATGAGTAAAGATGACATGCACCGAAACAAATTTCTGTGGAAAAATAAGTTAAAATCGTTATTGCCGCTAATATATACATTAGGGTGGTCTTTAGATGTATGGAAGATACTTTTTTCAAGTTAGACACCGACGTAACTCCCCCTTAAAATGTGTGGTTTTGTGTAAAAATACGTCTTGTATAGAAAGTTGTGGGCGTCGGATAAAGGGAAAGCGTAGCGCATTGCTTCAGAAGATAGCTGTTGTTGGTGGAATAATCAAAAATATAAATTTGTTTTATTTGCTTTAGGGCGCGATAGAGATAGAAATTTTTTGCTATCATTTTATTAAATTTACGATAATTGACTATAAAAACTTATGTGGAATTAGAATTTAATTATTGCGGCAGCAAGTAAAGTAGACCTTTTATATTTACCATTCCGACATCACATCTATGAAATTATTTAAAGAGTGTTTTCGATGAAGAAATTCTAAAATCATCAGGGTCTGCTGTTTAATTACCAAGCAGCTTTAGAGACGCTTAGAATAAAATTGAGAAAACTAAGTAACTTTATAACTGGTATTGAAGATCAGTATGTGAGCGATGTAGTTGGAAGTGTATCTGGGATTATTAAATTTGCATTTCAAAGTCTTGAAGTAAAACAACCACGTGATGATTATAAGGCACTTCGTCAATTGAGAATGGTTTTCTTGGTGGTAAATTCGCTACTTACCTTCAAAAAACCTGGAGCATTTCATTATGCCCGTTGGATGACATAAGATATTTATAGTTATTTTGAAATTAATTTAAAATGACACAATTGAAATTAAACAGTATTAGAGATATTTGTTGTAAGGGTGTACCTAATAAAATGGATACAAACACCAGTTGCAGCGGAAGTCTCTATACAAGATTTAAATTGCTTAAAGATTTGCATGATTATAAGAGTATTGATGACAAGATAAGTCTGCGTCACTAAGCACATTAAGTAATCATATGTGGTATCTAACTCCAGAAACAGCAGCGTTGACCTTTTTTGATCCAAAGGTATCATATGAGTCGAAAAAGTTTATGATGCAAGCTCTGGATAATCCTACTAAATCCGAGTAAAAAAAAATTGCTCCTAACTCTTCAGGCTTTAAGCCAATATCTTAACAAGAATATTGAATATATTATGTAGCGAAATCACATCGCTTTTTTAAAGATTTGGTATTCCAATGGACTTTTTGAACAAAGATATCAAACTTGGGATAATGAACCTAGTTTTAACGTTTAATGAAGAAGAATAGCAATTGATAGTTCAAATTGTAGTGGATTATCGGAAACTATATCATGATGTGAACAAATGTTCTCTTTTGAAATCAAACTGTCAAACATGTTCAGTTTGGTCTATAATTTTACCAAGAATCGACTTACAAACGAACAACGCTCGCAGATTGTCAAAATTCAAAATCAAAATTCTTGCTCGGTTAAAAATTTTTATCGGAATATTTTGTTCTGCGACGAAGTTCATTGCTGGTTGAATAAACAACCAAAATTGCCGTTTTTGGTGTGAAGAGCAGGCAAAAGCATTGCAAGAACTGCCAATATATCCCGAATAATTCACTGTTTGGCCGGTGGCATCATTGGAGCATACTTTTTCAAACACAACGAAGACAGGAACTTACTGTGAATGGCGAGCGCTACTGTGCGATGATTACAAATTGTTTTGCTCAAAATAGAATATCTGAACTTGACTAACATGTTGTTTCAACAAGACAGTGCCACATGCCACACAGCACACGTAACAATGGCCCAATTGAGAGCCAAGTTCGGTGAACAGTTTATTTCACGCCTAGATCGTACGACTTAACGCCTATAGACTTTTTTTTGTGGGGCTATGTTAAGACTCATGTCTATAGGGACAAGCCCGCAACGGTTGACGCACTCGAAGGCAATATTTAAGGACTTATCCGTGAGGTTCCGGCCGCTATGTTGGAGACAGTATACAAAAATTGGACCCAGCGTATGAACCATTTGTGGCGTAGCATTGGTCAACTTTTACATGAAATCATCTTTAAATATTGAATTATATAGATCGTTCTATCGACTCAAATAAGGATTTCATAAATTTTTCGAAATATTATGTGCTTTTTTTAATCAAATCCGAAAGAACTTAAAATATCACCCGATACAAACCAATAAAAATAACATTCTCAATTAATTTTCAGTTTTTTATGTACATTTATACATACCATACATAGTGTGTATGTGTGTGAAAAATATAATTTTAATAAATATCAAAATTTTATTTTCAAATTTCAAGAGCAATGCGCCCCGTGATAATATTTTTCACACCATGTTTTCAAACTATAACGAACATTTTTAGGAGGAGTTAAGCTCGAAACAGCAAAGTTGAAAAATAAGGACCGCCCTAATGTACATATACACTATGTATGATAGACTTACACTAGAGCAACTTCTGCAAATTGTTGATTTTTTTAATCAAAATAATGGTCTGTTCTTCAAACTTATGGCGTACATAACCGTCGCTTGGAGCGGCTAATTCGAAGTCACTGGATTATTTTCTTTGAGGTTATGTAAAGTCACTTGCGTACGTCAATAAATCAGCGACAATTAGGCACCTGGAAATCAACATTCGAAGAGTTATTAGCGAAAACGGTCGCATATGCTGCGAAAAGTTTGTGAAATTTGGTGTTTAAGAATGCGAAAAATGTTTGAAGAAAATTTTGAATGATTTAAAATTTGAGAGTCCATTAGCTGGTGATGAACGGGTTGCCGCAGTCTCTTTAATGCTTGTTGTTGGAGAATTTTTATGAAATTCAAAAACTACAAATTGTGGAAATATTTTTTTTGATTTACTTAGAGATTTCGAAAGGATTACATTGAGTATCACTTAAAATCATACAGCACCGTTTTTAAAATAATTTTAAATTAAACAGACAAGATAAATTTATTATATTGTTACTTTTCAACCTCCTCAAAACGTTTGAGTTCTTTCGAATTGTGCTAAATAAAATAAATACACGAATTTGTTCTTTAATACAGTTCTTTTTCTTTGTACATTTTTACTTTATACAGCAACTTCAATTAAATACACAAATTAACACTTATATCTACGTCTTAACACGACTTTACTTTATGACTGCACAACTATAACTGAAATAACTAATGCGTAATGCGCCACCTATCTTGCGAATGTTATTGTTCTTACTACAACATTCGATTCATTTCCGTTAATTCAAATGTAACACCCAAAATCGGTACGTTAACACTCTTAATAACACATATTAAGTATAGCATTACCAAGGTGGCACATTGACGTCGTTGACACAAGCCAATGGACTAAAATCACACAACACAGTTTTAAATGCACTGATGTTTTGTATCTTCTTTAGGCAGTATTTATTTTCGTAACAATATTACAAATTAAAAGGCACATCAATAATTAGAAGAATAAATATGTGTTTCATCAAAAAAGAATTAATAAAATATAATTCGTTGAAACAGTTTTGACAAAAATTAACAAATTATCGCAAAATTCATGTTTCACTTAAAATCGGACATATAAAATAAAAAGAATATTAATATGAAATACTTTAAATATTTTGTTGCACCTTTTTAGAGCCTTCCCGATATGGATTTTATTCCATTTCTCTTGAAGTGCTTTCCGTTGGACTCTTATGTAAGACATGGAATTTTGCTTAAAATCTTCATCGACGTACGACTTAAAAATAGTCGAAATACCCATTTTTTCCCACTTTTTGTAAAATTTTGCTTTAAAACTCTCTGGTAGACAAATATTGCCTTCAACAAATACCAGGTTTATTGATAGGTTTTTTTTGTGTTTTATTGGATATTATAATTGCTTCATAATTTCTTTTAATTAGACAATATTTTTTATTTGTTAGTAAAATTGCGTTGTTTTTGTATTTATAATGCAATATTGCACTGTAAATACTATACTTCTCAAGAAATATCTATAAAATCGGCTTCAAAGTTCGATCGCCTCAAAAGACGAGAATTTTTTCTGAAACAGGATTTGAAAATTGGTTCAGAGTTGGTGAGAATATGTAAGCAGTCATTTCATACATTTTTATTTTGATAAATTTGTTAATTCATTATCTTTTTTGAGATTAAAAAAAGACCGAATTAATTAAAAACACGTAAATTATGCTTATTTTTGTTGTAAATAAACTACGAACTGCTTTAAATAAGAGAACCCAACCGAGTTTTTTAAATACATATAATACCCAATAACACTAGGGACGGCTTAATTAGGTTACCCACTCGGTTGCCAACCCTCCTATTAATTTTTTTTACATATGTAATTTTTATATATATTTATTTGTACATTTATTGCTTTATTAGGATTTGTACATAAATTAAACATAAATTTCATCTTTTTGAGAAACTCTTAAAATAATCTGTACAATAAATTATTAGTGCATTAAAATGAGAACATTGTTAATTCATACAGTCTAAACTAAATATAATTTAATGGGCTTTAAAACTGTGCTACATCTCCTTTATTTATTATAACAGCTTTTAACACTTTTCATAGTATTTGTTAGGTGCTGACACTTTTCTGGGGTTATTGAAGCCCAAATTTCTTTTTTTTCCCCAAATTTCTTTTTTATCCTTTATCCCCTTTATAGTTGTTTGAGATTCATAACACAGCCATCTCATCATTAATACCAAAGAAATTAAAGCCGGGACTAGAAGAAAGCCAGTTCAAAACATCAATGCCGTTGTCTTGAAACCACTTTTTTGTGATTTTGGCTGTTTGGCATGAAGCTCCGTCCTGCTGAAAAACTAATTCATTAAAAGAAGTTATCATATGTATCGATATGAATAGGTATTTCTCTAAAATTTTACAGAGCAGCTTCGCTACATCCTTTGCTGAAAAACATCCCCATACCATAACACTTGTTGGAAATTTTACTGTTCGTTTTAGGCTGTCTTTGTGATGCTCTTCACTTTTTTTTACGAATAACGTATTTCCTGTTATCACCAGCTTAAACGTAAAAATTATCAATAAATTATGAAAAAATTTGCACTGTATGACTTCATAGTTTGCTTACTAAAAAGCTTAATGGCTTTGTCAATTTCCAATGGAGTTTTAAAAACAAAGCAGTTGTTTATTTCCAACTAAACAAGGTTTTTCAATTAAATTATAAATAATATGGTTCCTAAATAAAATAGTGTGCAAAAACAGCTCTTAACTTGAAAAATATCGAAAAAATTTAATTCCCGCAACATTTCAAGTAAAACAAGGAGTACTCCTCTCAATCAATCAGCTGCACCTGACAGTTTAAAGCCGTTTACGAACGATCAGCAGATGCATTAGTTGGAGAAGTTTGTCATAGCTTACTCAGAACCAGTGGCTGGCAATGTTATGAGGTGATATCGCTGTTGAAAATTTTCAGATGGTCAGGCCTGGGTTTAAAACAAAGACCTTTTGATTTGATAAAAAATACATACATATATATCATATAAAAGGTCTGTTTCTCTTTCCGAATTCTCTGATTTGTTAATATTCAACTAAGTTATTAGCTTATAAATGCATGAAGGCACAAAAAATTGTATAAGTATAAGATTTAAATCTTAAATTCTCAATAGTATCCTCGAAAATGTTAGTACATATTCGTTTTTGTTGTGCTAAATTATTTATTTGTTATTTACAAGCAGAATGATTATGTTTGGTGTAGAACAACAGAACGGAGTCTCCGGTGAAAATCAAACAAAAGATCTTCAGGCTAACTGATTAGCATACTGCAAACTAGACTACTGGGGCACCCGAATACCAAATTAATTATATATGAATTATTAATTATGTTTAATTATAACAAAATTGTTGTAATTTAGAATATCTTTTGGAATTTATCGCAACTAATATGTATTGTAAATTTCATATTATAACGTGAATGACTAAAATCTATATATATTATTGAAATAAAAGTCTATAAGTTATTTTTATTTATATGTTTTATTTATTTTATTTATATAAATCTTTAAATACAGTACAACAAGACATAGGGTCTTATATTACAGTACTGGGTGGATAATAACAAGATTATCTGAGCGTTCATTTTACAAAAAAAAAAAAGAATAGAGAAGAAAAATAAAAAATAAAAACTAATTTATAATAATAATTATTTAAGAATCAAAAATTAAATAGTTACATACGTATTTATTTTAAAAATCAATAAAAGGAAAAAAAGAAACAAATATACATCTCCATAGTTTAATTAAAGTGGCAAAAAATTGCCTCCTAAATTACATTGCATTGCTTAGAATTTGAATAGAAGGAGGAAGTTGGTTCCAAAATCTTATCGCATTAACAAAATAGTGTCTTTCGGATATCAGTTTACGATATTTTATCGTATTTAGTCTATTTCCTTGATTTGATCTAGAGAACTCAACTTTATCGTAAAGGTTTTTAGGCTGTTTGGTATATATCATCTTATGAAGAAGAATTAGAATTCGACATTTTATCAAGTTATCTAACGATACATTAAAAATCAGCTCTGAGAGATGCGTTATGTGGCTATATGGTCTGCGTTTAAATATATATTTTGCAATGTTGTGAAATGCCACATTAAGCTTTTGTTTACTAATTAAATCCAAGTCAGCAAATAGTTCACAACCATACAAAAGCGTAGGGAGTATATATTTCTTGTCAGGAGCATGCGAATTTTAAGTGGTGTAAAATATTGCGTCTTCCAAAGGTTTCTCAAGAAGATCTGTGTTTTTCCACATATTGTATTTATATGATTTGACTAATCAAGTTATTCGTTAAACATAACACCAATATTTTTTGCTTGTTGAACACATTCAATTGACGAGTCCCCAACAATTAAATAAAGTAAAGGATATACAACGTTTTTAGGTTTACCGATAACAATACATTTTGATATGCTAGCAATAATGTATAGCCCATTTGCAGAAGCCCATTTGTAAACACTATCGAGATCATCATTTATTTTACATATATAGTTATTAATTTCCGATGGTAGGCAACTGATATAAAGTTGTACATCGTCAGCATACATGTGAATATTGCAATATTTAACTTGAGATGGTAAATCGTTTGAGTATATCGTGTACAATAATGGGCCTAAAATCGATCCTCTGTTTTTAACACAATCATTGGATTTCTCCTGGTCAGAATGTACCGATTGAATTCTATTGCTCAAATATGATGATATTAATTTTGTTGCAGTTGTGGAAAAGTAAAACAAGTTTCTTAGTTTATGGAAAAGAAGAGAATGGTCAACCGTATCGAACGCCTTTGAGTGGTCAAGAAGGACCAGAAAGGTAATCATGTTCTTGTCTAACTTGGATCTTATCTCTTCGCAGAGATCTATTATTGCGGTGACGCAGCTGTGTTTGGGTCTGAAACCAGACAGTCTCTTTGGTAACATATGATTATCATGTAAATATTAACTCATTTGTAAATAAATCATTCGTTCAAATATCTTGGATAAAAACGGAAGTATAGCAATTGATCTAAAACTCTTATATGCCTTAGGAATGGGTATTATCTTGGAGTGCTTCCACACAGTAGGAAATTCAGATGATGTTATAATTGTATTGAAAAAATGAAATATATATTTTAGAATATATCTCAAAATTATCTTAATAAAATTAGAATTTATTTCATCGTATCCAACGGATTCTGAACTAATGCTATGGAAGGCTTTAATGATATCGTCCATCGAAGCGTTTCGAAATTCAAAGCCCGTTGTTTGTTGATTAATGGTGTCATAGAAGTCAATAAGTCAGCTGGCTTCGGTAAACTCATAATTTAATTGATTAATATCAATAATCTTATCAACTTCATTGTTTCTACAAACTACATCCATATTACGTATTTCCTTCCATTTCTTTTCCGAAGAAACAGCAGATTTAAATTTATTTTCATAATGTTTATATTTTTCAAATCAGATTTTTAAGTTTACCCTTCTTCTACACGCTTTATAGCAGTTATCCAACTCAACAGTGCTATATATTTTCCACCGATTATACGCATGGTTTCTCTCATTTAATAAATGTATAATTTCATTCGTAAACCATGGTTTATTCATTGGCGTAATGGTCTTAGTCTTGGTGATTATATATTTTTCATACAAATGTTTGATGTTATAATGATGGAAAGTTGCCTGTTCGTCTACAGCTGGCTTGCAATAAATGTTATCCCAGGGTAAGGAAAGCTTCCAATGAAGACATATTTATGTTTTTAAAATCCCTGTAATGTATTTTTTGATCTTTAGGTTTCATTTTAAAATTATATGATAAATAAATAAGATCGTGCCTAGAAAAAAAAGAAGCTGATAGTTGTTCATATAGAAGTATTTTATTACGGTTACCAACAAAGTAGAGGTCTAGTACTGAACTTGCAGTAGAAGTAAAGTGTGTAGGCATGGTTTCATTTATTAGAAATAGACCAGTGACACTCATATCTTGCATGAGGCTTTTATCAGTTATAATATTTGAATTGAAATCACCAGTCAAAACAGTATCAGTGTATTCAAGAGTAAGTGAAGAAAAATAGTGTAGAAATGGATCAATGTCAATGCTTCTGTGTGGTCTGTATATAGTTCCAAGTAATAATTTTTGATTATCAATATGTAATCTTGCATTGAAATTGAAGACAAATTGTCAATCTTACGTAAATGGCAACACCTCCACCATGTGATTTTCTATCTGAGCGATGCATGTGATATCCTTCTAATTTGTACATATTATCCTATATATGAGCATTGAACCATGTTTCCGAGACACATATTATATCCATTCTAGAGTTCTTAAAGATAAGACCAGAAGTTCTTTTAGTATCCGAATCATGTTAAAAAGACTATCTTCAGAACCATCCCTCCTAATATTAGTTTGTGGGCTCATAAGCACAAAAAAATATAATTATAGCAATGCAAGCGAATCTAGGATCTAAGTATACTAAGATGGTATAATCAATTTTAATAATTAAAATAAGCATGGAGTGGTAAAAGTAAAACATATATTTAAAATTGAAGATTAAATTAAGATAAAGGTAAAATATTTTAAATGTAATCAAGTTAACGTGTCGTTAATGTGCCGAATTTTATCATCCTTAAGCTCTTGAATTGTACTTGCCTTATTGACGTATACTTTTTCTTTTAAATATCCCCAAAGAAAGAAGTCCAACGATATCAAATCACATAATCATAGCGGCCAATCCACATCGCCATGACATAAGATAACACGGCCATTGAATTTCTCGCGCAAAAGAGCCATTGTTTCATTGGCTGTGGCAAGTGGCTCCATCCTGTTGGAACCACATCGTCCAAATCCATATCCACAATTTCTGCCCACATAAGTCCGTTATACTCTCGCGATAGCGAAAACCATTCACGATAACTGCTTGGCCGACGTAATTTTCGAAGAAGTATGGCCCGATGACACCGCCAGCCTACAAACCGCACCAAACAGTCATGCGCAAGTGTTTCCATATTTCCTACAGACCTGATTTACTGAAATTTGGGCACAATTCCCTCGATTATGGACACATTTGGTCAATTATGCTGACCAAAAAAAAAACACGAAGTGAAATTTTTTTTTTTTTTTTATTTGAACACCCATTTTCGTAAAAGACCAAAAATCTTAACGCGCTGCTTAATTGTGTGCCTCTCCATGGTTGAATTTTTACTTGCAGAAGCACTCAAACATTATAAAAATAAGACATCGAAAGACGACTTTTCATACCTAAGACGCTGTTCAAAAGCCACAAAAGGAGATTATTTATTTAGTTATCTATTTGGAATAGATTTTGATTCATATCAAAATAAGATATTAACAACAAATTTGATTAATTTTTTGGGTCTTAATAGATGAAACAGAAATTTGGTATAGAACTTTTCATGTGGGTTTTACTGAATACTTTTAACGTTTTTCTTTTTTTATTTAATTTTTTTAAAAATTTTATATATAAAATTATATGTTAATAGTTTTTTTTTAACTTTAAACTAAAATAAATATTTAATAATTCAATCTTAAATTACACATAAGGTATTGGGTATGTAAGTTAATAATGTCGATTTGGACAACATATGTCATAACTATCACATATGGTTTGTGTCAATAATAACGAATAGGGTAATTTGGAAAGTAAACTTCTGTCATTATAATTCTGTATTCGATAAACGCCAAAACGTAAAACACAAATTTTTTTTAATCGCTATAATAATGTCGAATTTTGTGCCTAAAAAAAATGTTTTGCGGTGAAGTCTGATAACCTTCTTTCTTCAAAAATGGCTGCTGAAAGTTATCGATTGTTGATAGAAGCTTACAGTCGATATGCACCAACTCAAGAAACTTGTGAACGATGGTTTGCGCGATTCAAAGGTGATTATTTCAACACAGAAGACAAGGAGAGGCCTAGTCAGCCGAAAAAGTTTGAAGATGAGGAATTGGAAGCATTATTCGACGAACAAAGCAAGCCATTTCCCTACGTTTAAAAGCATTGGGATTCTTTCAAAAGCAAGGAAATTGGGTCCCATATAAATTGCAGCCGGGTTGAAAGGCGATTTTACATGTAGGAAATGATGCTTGAACGCTACAAAAAGAAGACATTTTTTGCGATGAAAAATGGATATATTACGATAACCCCAACCGCTAAAATTGTTATGTAAAGCCCGAGCAACCAGCCAAATCAACTCCGAAGCCGAATATCTATGACGCCAAGGTAACGCTCTGGATTTGGTGTTATCAGAAGGGTGTTTGGTATTATAAGCTGTTAAAATCGGATCAGACGATGTGTTGTGTACCGAACACAATTAATTCGTTTGAAGGGAGCAATTAACAAAAAACGACCAGAATATTCGACCAGACACGAGGCCGTAATCTTCTATTATGACAACGCTCAGCCACATGTTGCAAGATCGGTCAAAAACTATTTGGAAAACAGTGGATGGGAAGTTTTGGCTCACACGCCTTATAGTCCAGACCTTGCGCTTCTTTACCTCAAAACCGGAGCAGTTCCTTTGGCGCGGAATCCATATTTTACCAGAAAGATGGAAAAAAGTAGTGGTTAACGATGGACTTAAAGTACAGTAATGTATCGATTCATTTTGTCATTATAATAAATGCATTTTTCAAGCAAAAATATCGGCATTATTAACTTGAAAATTCATTATATAACACATATGTAGCTGTGTTTTCATTAAGCGTTGTATTTTTTAATACAGTTGTATTTAAGCCGTTAAAATTTAAATTTCACATAATTCAACGAAAATATACAAATCAAAAAAAAGGTACCTGCCACGAAAAATTCTCGATACTCGGTACCATTACTCAATACTTTGCCAGCACTAAACATACTATTTGATTATAAGCAAGATAATATCAAGTCGGATTCAATGCCCATTTTTTGAGCACTTTTCTTTAAATTACCTTTAAAACTATTAAGATAGTGTTTTGTCTATTATTTCGTCGATAAAAAAGATCTCCACAACACCAGCCGTCGACATACACTCCCATACCTTAACTCTAGAACTTCCATGTTTAACAGTTACCTGTATATACTTCATCGTACAGTGCCATCATTATTCGAAATAATTGACGAAAAATGCGACAAATACCATCCAACAGCCACAGAATTCACCTGATTTGCATCCCCGTTCTGTTCAATCGAGTTAAAAACCGTTACGGGGAACGCGTTTCAGCAGCCGAGAGGAAATAATGGAAAAATCGCAGGAAGCACTTATGGACGTACCGAAAACCGAATATAAAAAATCCAATGTTAAGCTATGACGCTAAGATTTAAGAGAATTATCAACAGATGTACCAACTTAACAAAACAAGAAAAAACCCAAATCGGAACTATAGAACCACCAAGGTAGTATAAGACTAAGAAAGAAAATTGTTGTTTAAACTCTAATTATATTTAAATATACTATAGTTTTTGTTGAAAATACAACATTTTGTGTTTTCAATTATATCTATAGCGTGGTAGTCCTTCGAAACTTCTAAAGATGAAATGACGGTGACTTTTGTCCACCAGTGTGCATGAAAGCGGACATTGGTAGAATAGAATTATCTAAGGCACTGCTGCCTTCGATATCTTATAGGCTACATCTTCTGCATAAGACGTAAGCCGGCTCTGTTTGAATGAGGAGGCTACCACAGACCATATTTAGTGTAATTGCATTGCTCCATTGTATCCAAAGAATATTAGATTTCTTCATATCAGGGATTTCATTGACTTTATTCGGAGGGTGGGGAAATTACTGTTTGCAGATGGCTTCTGGGGTCCAATTTCTATATGGGGAACAATTGGGTAGGATGGTATCAGGGGACGATTGTGTTTTTAAAATTAAGTCACTAAATTATCAAACTGCCCCGTATTTGAACAACTGACATAAATACTCAAGTACAAAAGCAATCACATCGTTTTAACTTATTAATTCGTCTTATTTAGTTTCATATCAAAACAAGTCGATCCGTATCACATGCCTGAATGATAAAGTTTATTAATTTAATCTTTTTGTCGTTGTTGTTTTTTTAACCCTCTGATTAACGACAAGGTTCCTATGGACATTTCACATTTTCAAATGAGCAGTACTTTTGCATGATTTCGCCGATTTATTTGATTCCTTGAGTTTTTCTTTTTACGCATATTTTAAGACTACTTAAGTATAAAAGAAACAACAACATTGAAAAATTGCTATTAATCAAAGAGTTAATTTAGTTCTGATGAAATTAGTATATCTTTGATCTTAGACTCTATTAAATCTGGATATACACATTTAAATATAATTTATAACGCTCATACCAGATGTTCTAATAAATTTCAAATAAAACGTTTTATTAATATGTTTTTAATATTTATTTTAATATCCATTTAATATATATATATATTTAATATTGATAGTTTTTATATTAATATTTGTTTTTAATATTTTAAAAAATTTTTTTTTAATGACGTGTATGTTGTTTCTGTTTGCATCAATTTTGTTTTGTATTAAAAAATTTAATGTTTTGTTTGTTTATTGTTATTGCTGGTATTCGAGTTTAAATTTGTTGATTACATAGGGCTTTTGAATCATTACATGTTGATGTAAAAAAATTGAGTGTGATGTGTTGTATAACTGTATAAATTATTAATCTAATATCACAAATAAAAATAAAAATAAATTTTGAAAAAAAAATAATTTGTGTAATAACTATGTATGTAAATGTTTTAATAAATAAATGAAGTTTTTTTGAGTAGTTAATGGATTTAAACATGTGTGTCTTTTACAACAAATATACATACCATACATATGCATGTTTAATTAAAAGATAATTATGGAATTAAAATATTGTTACATAAAGTATTTGATAATATGTATGTATGTTCAATTTTGTAATGTAAATTGTTGTAAATCTAAATAAACTTTAAATACTATAAAATAAAATTCTTAATTATTAAAGAGAATACAAAAAAATGGCTGCCTTGATAAATAAAATAAATATTTATAATGATATATATATCACCCACTTATTGGAACACAATTAAAATTTTCAACTTGGTAAAGAAAAAATGTGTTTTTTTTATAAATATGTGTTTATTATATATGAATATTTTTTTAAACACTCGGAGCAGAAACCTAACATTTTCGAAAATTTAAGTGTCACATTTTTTAAATTCTTTTTTTAGATATAACTGTGTTACAACAAAATAGCGATATATACACATACATATTAATAATAAAAAAGTTATTTCATTCCAAGATATACTAGGTATAGTATATATTATGGGCGAAACTAAATAAATTAGAATGATGTCTGTTTTATCAGTGTTGCTATAATTTCAAACAATTTACTTGACGTTATATGTATTTATCTTAGAGCTTTAAACAAATTCATGAAAAAAGTTAAAATCACTATTTATGATAGCGATTTTAAGTTATAAAAAAGGTGTCCTGCACACAATAGTTTTCGAAATTTTCACCGAAAACCGGCCAGCAATTATCGCAATTTTATTGTAATTACTTTAGTTAAGACTTCATAAAATGTTGTTTAAATGAATCATTTAATGTCTTTAATTGATTTTTATGGCAAAGAATATGAAATTTTACATTCAAAAATATTTAAAAACTATGTTACTCATATGTGATCTTAAATTTGATAACTACATAACTATAGATGCATTGCATTTTCTGTGTTACTTTTGTATTTAATCATTTGGGATATCTACTCTTTAAGTTGAGAGCAAGCACTAGCATCTTAAACTTATTTCTTAGCGTTTCAATACTATTGACGCTTTACAAAAAAATCAATTTAAATGAGTTCAATTCAAAACTGTTACAATTTAACAGTAAATTTTGTTGTCGTTTTTCAATTTTAAAACAAAATGTCACGTGGCAGGTACCTTACTAAAATTGAAAAAGGCTAAGTTTTAGCTTTTTTAGGAAACGGTCATCGGAAATAAGTTACAGGAAAATTAGTCGAAAAATTAATGGATTAGATGATTTTTGGAAATTTTGCAAGAAATTAAAGTGGATACGGAAAAATAAGGGGGAGAATAAAAAAAAGTTCTTAAACAGAGACCAACGAAGACTTGTCGACGCTGCTAGCAATTCCATGAAAGTCTATCGCAGT
The DNA here is from genome assembly GCA_023159175.1 of Wohlfahrtia magnifica. Lineage (NCBI taxonomy): Eukaryota > Metazoa > Arthropoda > Insecta > Diptera > Sarcophagidae > Wohlfahrtia > Wohlfahrtia magnifica. The sequence continues at coordinate 7,691,009 of JAKWBJ010000222.1, forward strand.
TTGAGTGTTAAAATCAACAATAAGTAGAGTACTAAAAGAGTCTAAAACTATAACTAGGCTCAAGCTGATGACAATTGCCTAGCTATTTTGTGATAACAAACTTCCTAGCTTTCTCGTCTGGTGTTTGCTAAAAAATATGTACTTTGGATCCTCTTCCGCTTTAATTATTTAAATATTTTTTATAAATGTTTTCAACTATTATAGATTTACGAAAGGAACTAAGATATTTCTCTAAACGCAATTTCGGTTGCGGTTCGCTAATGGTATGAGATGCATTTTGCAGTGACGGTATGCTTGATTTGGAATTTCTTAGTTGTCAGATGGATTCTATGGATTATGTCAATCACTTGGAAGAAATATTGGTGCCATTTTTGGAGAGTTACACCAACGGTTTTCCAGTAAGTCAACGCACATACTCAATAACTTTTTCAGTCTAAAAGCATTATAACTAAAGACTGGCCTGCACGCCTGAGATGACAAAAACCCAATCGAGAACATTTGGGAATTGTTGGTTCGCGGTGTTTATAAGGATGACCATCCTTGACCTTATATGAATGGTGGTAAATAAATGAAAAAATTGCGAGCGAATTTGGTTAGCAGCAAATTCTAACAAATAAATTATTTTTACCTTAACTCCATGATTCGAAAGGTAAAGTATTAATATTTTTGAAAGTTTTCATTTTCAAACACTGTTAATATAAACACTTTAGAATTTAAAACCAATTTAAGCTGTGTTATAATTTTTGAAATTCAAACAATTTTGATTTATGGAGTACTAAGATATAATTTTAAAATATATATGTTTCACAACCATTTTGCTAGACAGCACTGATAAAATATTTAAACCACATCATAAAATGTATGCATATGAAAACCTATTTTTTTTGTAATTTAATAACAAAATATATTTTCACATTTTTTAGGAGATTCAATAATTGTCAAAAAAAAAAAACTGTAATATTGATTGCGCTTACAAATAATTACAAGAATGTAAAAAAAATAATAAAAATAAATTAAAGCATTTTTTGTTTTGTGTTAATGTGTGAGTGTGAGTTTTAATAGAAGTAAAAATATTAGAATTATAGATTGGGTAATGTGTGGTGTGGTAGGGTTTCAAGTGTTATGCACTTTTGCTTTTTTCAATATTAAGTTATTTCTTTATTTGATTATTTGTTATTATTTGTAACTGTGTTTTTTTCTTTTTGATAGGAATTTTCAATTTCTTTGAAGCTTTCTGTTTATGTTAAACAGATTGATTGGCTGAGATTTTTTGTTTTTTTTTTACATTAGAATGTATATTTTTATGTTATACTTTTAACTAGAAGCACCATTATTAGAATTTAAATATGATAAGGGTTTTATAGTTTAAATTATAAAAAACCTTTACCATCACCAAAGTCATTAATTGCTAGCCCTAAAATAAAATTATTTACCATTTAAGTTTTATTTAAAAAAAAAAAAAAAAAAAAATTGTTTTTAAGGACTGGGACTAGAGTTTGTGTATGCACATGTACGTTTTGTTTTGTAGCTAATACATATTTTGTTACGAATTAAATCCTTGTGATTTCGAAAAATTCTACTTCAATATTCAGATAGAGCATAATTCATTTTCTTCTTTTGAGTTTTTGAAATTTTAATATGATGGATTTTTAACTTTAAAAACGATTTTAAATCGTCTGTTGGCAAAAAAAGAACAATTAACTTAATTAGTTGTTAAACTCTTTATAAGTAACTTGTTTTACATATTGTGTGTTTTTAGTAAAACATATTTTTACACTTTTTTATAAAAATGCCTTTTTAAAAAAATAACCTAAAAAAAACTTAAGAAAATAGTTTAATTTTATTCATTTTCGTTTATAATAATAAGTGTTATATATTTTGATATAATTATTGAAGATTTATTAGTCTATTTGAGCTCCTGTTTTTCTTCATTTTTATAGTTCACAGTGTGTGTTTTTTCTTTATAAAATAAAATTATCTTCAAAAGTATTCAGAGTTTAAAATTTTCTAACCATTTATTCGCTAAGATTAAGTGAATATTTTTTATCGAACATGAAATATTAAAAATACATATAAAATTAAAATAACTTTGTTGATTACGTTAGTAAATGTTATAAAAATATCAAACTGACTGAGCTTTTATATGTTTTTAATTTGACTAAATTTTAAAAATTATAATTTTATGTGAAAATAAGCCCAATGACGATATATGATTGCAAATAAATGATTGTAAGCCTTGCGAAGGTTGTAGTTCTAATTTATAATTATTGTAGTAAAATCGATAAAAAAATTTTTTTGGGGATTTCGTAAACAAAAATAATTACAAATAATGTGTTATAGTGTGTAATAGAAAGCAATTGACACTATTAGTATGTTATACCTAGTATGTAATCATATTGCTTTTTAAGTGCTACAGTGCTCTCCAATTGTACACTCTATTCATTACATAGTGTGCCCATTTCTGAGAAAACGAGTTAAAGTTGCTGCTTACAAGCGAATATACAATGAATAAAGTGAAAATAAACCGAATGTAATAAGAATATACATACGGTGAACTCGCCATAATGTGAATTAATAAAAAATAATAATTGCAGAAACTTGTATAAAATTTGTTTTTTTGCTCAACAAACTCTAAAAAGAATTGAAACTCTAGGTATTAGTAATATAACGTATAATTTATTGCAAACTTTAAAATTGTTATTTAACAATTTCACTTTTAATATTAAATATTCGCTTGAAAGAAAAACACATAAAAAACTATTGAGCCACACCTACTCTTTATAACACTATTTTTCATTGAAAATACAAGTGAAAATGCAAGTGCATTTTTCAAGTCTAGCATGCTTTTAAATGCATTTTTGGTACTTGGCGGACTAATTTACAATATTTCATAAATTTTCCATGGGGTTAAGTTAGGTGGCTGGAGCGAAGGATGAAGCTGTTTAAGAATGTTATATAATAATGACTCCTTTACCAACCTTCTGCGTGCTATGTTGGGTCATTATCATGTTGGAAGCACTAGCTTTCAAACACCCATTTACCCACTGGATACGACACATCTATTCCAATGTCCCACAGGCCTACGAACTTACGCCCTATAAACCTAAGGTTGTAAACCGATATTTGTTTCGCAATACCTTTAATTACAAATAACACCAACTGGCACACATAATTCAACCTAATGTATATTTTCCATCTCTCCCACAGAAAAGAACAACAAGGCGCAGAAATGCTGTTATAACAACATCAAAACGCGTTTTGTTTGCAGATTGTTTTAAATGATCTTTAAGTATGGTTAAATAGGTAAGACATCCCATGGTTGTTTTAGGAAAAACTAAACCTTCAACCCCAGCCACTGACGTACAAGCTTAAACTATCACGTAGCCATGGGCATAAAGATTTTATTGACAACAAAACTCGAAAGATTGTTTTCATTTTCGTTAATTAGGAAATATGCCAAATAAGAAAAAAAAACAAAAATGGTGTCAAAATTTCTATTCACTATTTAAAATTTTTAAATTTTGTAAATATATAGAGAACTCACATTACTGAATATCCACTATATTTAAAGTTCACATTATCACGAGTTCACTGTATATTGGATTTAAAAGAAAGTGAAATTGTTTATGAAAGGCCTCTTATCACAAAACTATTTAATTTCCCTTATGTTTTCATAAGTAAACAGAAAAATTAGTGGCAAAATTCTGTTAAAGATATAACCAAATAAGAGTCAATTCAGTGAAATACCAAACAACTCTAATGGACAGACAAGGATTTCAATAGTATACTCTCAACTGTCTCTGTCTTTAGTTTTTAAAACTTTATATATATATTTTTTAAACCCAAAAAACACTTGTGACGGCTTTGCAAAACATTTCAAAATCTTTAATTAAAACTGTTATCAAATACAATTTAAGATGTGTTTTATGATTTAATAAAACAAGAACTTATTAAAGGTTATAAAATTGTCATAAAATTTATATTTTTTGTTGTATTCCGCCGTGTTGTCTTAAGCACATAAAAATATACTTTTTATTCTCTTGTATTGCACTCTTTAAAAAATACTCATTTAAAATTGGTCTACTAAAATTGTAAAGATTTTCTATCATTATTTTAAAGCGCACACTGTCCAAACAAATATGTCATAATTTTCTATTAAATAAAACAAAGGGATAGTTGTAAAATCAACTAATTATAATTGATGAGAATTGAACTCATAAAAAATTCGATAAAGTGTTTGTAAAACATTTACAACAACAATGAAACTCTTTAAAAAAAGAAAATGTTGTTGAAGAAAATTGTGTGGAATTAGAAGAAGTATAGTTTGTTGAAATAGCATTATATTTTTCGTTTTCATTTTCGTCACAATGATGATTATACACAAATAATTTGTGTAAATTTATAAACTTTAATATAAATGTTTTTAAAGACTTTAATGGTTTTTGTAAATGTTTTATAAAAACATATAAGAATAGTAGTAGCGGTAGTAGTAATAAACAATTAAATAATAAATTAGAAGGAAGAATATAATTTAGAAAATAAATCACATCAATTACACTAATTAAAATTATAACAATCACAAACTTTAAAACTAATTTAACGATAACTAATAAAATACCATCGCTATTATTAGTTGTATTTTTAGTCTTAAAAAATGGCGACAATTGTAAAAACTTTGGTAAAGGTTCATTGGTTTCTGTCTCTTCTAATAATGGTGTCAACAATTGTGGTAATGGTGGTGGTGGTGATAGTAGTGTTACTGCTTGTAACAAAATGGCAAATGGAAGCTTAAAATCTTTGAAATTCATTTTTTGGTTTACAATTTTACTCTGTGTGGTTGTTGTTGCTGTGTTTTTGTGTATTATTAAGCAAAGCTGATGACGATTATTATCCTTTGCTATTCTGCCACTTATTTTAAATGTTCTTAAAAGTGCATTCGTTTTATTTAATATCTTGAATAATATTTCAATCATAGTGGTGTTGAATAGAATTGTTTTTGTTGTATCACTTAATAATAATAATAGTAATAGTAGTAGTAATAGTTTTGGTGGTTGTTGTTGTGGTGGCTGTAGTGTTGTTGCTATTAATACCACTACTAATATTATACGTGATTTATATATTATATTAATGAGATTATTTAAATTGTTAGTTGTGTCGATAGTAGTAGTAGTTGTGTTAAAGGAAGAAACATTGGTAGTTATTTTAGTATTAAAAGTTTTTTTAAAATTGGGTGTGTTAATATAGGTGTAGGCGTAATAGGAGGAGGAGGAGGAGGAGAATACAGAAAATGTTACTTGTGATAGTATTTTTTGTTTTATAATAATACTTTTTAAGTTACTTAAATTTAAATGATATTTTATCATTTCATCTCTTATATTACCAGCTACTGCTGCTGCTGCTTTCTTCTTCTTATCTTCAGTTTCCTTTCTTTTGATATCTTCAAAATTTTGTGTTGATGACACCTTGTTGGGATCCTCAATATCTGTCGTTTCCATTAAAACGTTTATGTAGTATGTTGATGGTATTGATTTATAATTATAGATTTTTTTGTTTTTTGTTTTGTTGTTCTTTAAGTTTGTTAGTAATATGCAGTTGAGCTTTAACTTTTTAATAAAATATTTGTAATAAATTTTCTTCAACTTTAGTTACGGCTGAATTGGCTTTTTGGGTTTTTTTAACTCAGCTTCTTCATCGCGTTTAACTTCTGTATAACGTTCGCCTTTTAGGGAGACAATTTTATTATCTCTATAGCGTACAAGCTTTTTAGGTTCCACTTTTGGCACCATCGGTTTGTATTCCTTTTTATTGGCATCCTTATCAACATAGGAATATCTAAACGATGTTAAAATTACACAAATAGATATATTGAAACAATATATTTCTTCAAAAACAACATTGATTGAAATAAATATTTTAATGAAATTAAAAAATTCGCAAAAATATTAATTTAAGGAGTTTCGGAGCGCTTTTTATTGTAAAATATGATTTAAAAAATAAATTTTAGTAATATACCTACATATCTTTTAAGATTTAAAGCAAATTTTATAAGTTTTCTTTTTATTTACCTGGCAATAATACGATTTTTTAGTTCGGCATCGTCCACAACAACATTCTTACGTCCGGCTATCCCATTGCTTGGTTTATCAGATAAACTTTGTCCTGTTTCTTGACGATGCAATAGAGCTTGTGTTGCACTATCAATATCTCCTTTTGCTATGGCAATACAATATTTTATCTGTAAAAAAAGTGATTACAAGACTTACTATATTTCATTGCAAAAAATAATTTAAAAGATGAACTATTTAAAAAAAATTACATAACTTTAAATTATATATTAAAAATTTACACATAGTGCCTTAAGTTTCGGTTACATTTGTCAAATATTTGACGAAAAAAATTTATAGAAACATTTAACTTAATAAAAAAAATAATAATAAATTAACTAATATTTCCATAAAATAGTGGTCATTTTTTTCGCCAAATATTTGACAAATATCACCGTAATTTTCCTTAATAATACTTCAGAACACCATAATGAATTTCGAACTTTTACTCTGTCCAAAAGCAATTCACCTTTTAATCCTTTTCAAGACAATAAATGTGAATGAAAGCAAGTGTATCTTAACGTCTGTGATCATGACCTTGTTGATCTCAAGAACCACCATAACCTCTGGCTCACATTCACCCTAAGAAACTAACTGTTTTAATTTGTTTGTTTACGCTTATGATTGCGTATGCGCAATCAGTGCACGGACTACTAGATCAGTTTTTTAATATTTAAATTAATTAATATCCAATATTAATTTTAAGAATTTTATCGACATTTTTGCTATGACATGACAACCAATATTAGGCGACTAACATAAAATTTCAACCTGGTAAAATCACTAGAGGTTGGCGTGGTGTGTTGTCTAGAGTCCACGCATACAACACAAGTGACCCAGATACATCCAAATCCACACAAATCAAATGACACTACAGCTAACCTCTGGCGATGATGATAAGCAACACACGAATGATTAGAAGTAAACGTCACCTACAAGGAAAAAATGGTACTGCCAAGTAAGGAACATTACCACAGAAGACTAATCGACTACTTAGCTTGAAAATCAACTGAATAACGGAACTAAAAACTTGTTCTTAGCAAGTTGTATTCCGTTGAGGCTTTTTTCAGTTTTCGTAATTGTGAATGTCCACTGATTAACACGCCGGTCCCTGACGACCGGCACCAGAATTTTGAAGTATTAACACTAGAGTATTAAAGTTAAAAAATAAAATAAGTGCCAATGAAATGTGATCAAATATAGTTTTAGTTAAATTTATTGAAACACTAAACAAAAATACGGCTTATCTTTACAGATATTACGAAACAACTTTTTTGACAATATTTGTAGCTGTCTTTCGTCCAAATAGTTGTGAAATAGCGCGACAGAGAAGAACTCCTTATCTAATTAATACTAAAGTAGTCTCTTGGCGATACCATAAAATATTGTATCAGTTGCCGTTGCCGGCTGAACGGAACGGACAGCAAATTCGGCACCAGGCTCAATGTATTAAAACAGTATGTCGACGTGCTGATTTACTTGCGTTTACTTCAGCTAAATGTTTCATTATATGGATCAAGTGAGTTGAATTTGAAGCAGTTGACCTAAATTTTTGTTTGTCCTGTGCCGTTAAAGCTGTGTAGGTACCTCTTTGTATTTCACGATTTTTTAGACAATTTATTACCAGGTTTGGCTCTATCCGTTTTTTTGTTGAGATTTTCCGATAAAAATATTCTTCAAAGTGGTAAAAATTAACTTTTGCCATTTCCGAGCAGCTTTATGTCCTTTTTCCACCCGTTTTAATTGAGTAAACTGTAGTCACTAACTTTAGCTTTAATTTTATTCAGTTTTTATAAAAGTACGGAGAGTGTTTCTATCCTCTTGAACCAAAAAAATTAACTAAAAATTGTTTGCTTGACTAGAAAGGTACCAATAGAATGAGCATGAGTTTGATTTTTGAGTTTCATTTATCATTTAAAGTATTTGCTATGTCTGAAATAAATTTCACTTATTGTTTCTGTTTTCGCGATTGATGGCACTTTAAAAAATTTGGTAACTTCAAAGTTACGTTTGTCTACGTGTTTTATCTTTAAAAATATGGCAAAATTTGTTATTTTATATTTCCAGCTAAAACTCTAACTCTATCTTATAATTTTTAACTTTTTTTCCCATTTTATCCCCTTCCAGTCTAAATCCGAATATTTAAGATGGCTTGTAGTTCTTCCTGAGGGCACTGCACAAATTTCAAGATAATTGGTTCTGCTTACAAACCTACAAACACACATTTATTTTTATATGATTATTTGTTTTTATATGGGCACAAAATTTTTGAAAATTATTTAACATTTCTATTAAAAATACATACACTGTGCCACAAAAGTCTATGAACGACATTGAAAACTGCATTTTTTAATATATATATAACCAAAACACTCCATGTTTTTATCTTTTTATTGTAATATTCAATAAAAAAACTTGAAAAAAACAATTTTTTCACAATAAAATATAGAATACGTGAAAAAATTTAAAAAAAAGTTTAAAACTTTGATTTCTTCAGTCCACCAAAGTCTGCGTACGATACATCCAACTTAGCTTTATAAGTTTTTGAATGACTGAAGCAACCTCTTTTTAATATTACAATATAATTTAGTCTATTAGGCATCGAGTACGCCAGTTTTTTTTTTTTTTTTCTTTGTAAGTTCTAAGTAGACCTTCTCCTATTCTTGAATTAAAAATGACAAGGTGTTGAACAGATGACGGATTCGTTTTTTGTACCTGTATCTTTGATATACTCAAAAAAAATGGCAAAATATCAAACTATATTTTTCATCAGAAACACAAAAATAACTCAACGCTTACATATAAAGTATTACTGTTACCAAGAATTACGAAATTGCTTTTTGTGCGGATGATAGCGCTTTTATTTTTTGCGATAAAGTATCGAACGCAATAATTAAAAGAATGGAGGATAGTTTAAAGATAGCCCACAAATATTTTGGCATTTGGAAAATAAAAGTTCATAATAGTAAGACTCGGGCTACAATATTTCCGCATAATAGATATCCGAAACGTATTTCTACCAGATTTATTTATTCTAGAGTAGTTCTGTTAATACTAATGGATGAGGTTGAATATTTAGAAGTAATTTTAGACAAAAAGTCATCATTAACAAATATAAATATATTTGTGAGAAGCCAGTAAAGGTGAATTAGTGCCCTTTATCCTTTACTCAACATATGTAAACTTAATTGTAAGAATAACATTCTGTTATACAAGGTGTGTATTCGGCCTATTTTAACCTATGCTTGAACTTATAGAAGAAAATTAAAGATAATGCAGAATTAAAATTAGAAGATAATAAATGGTCTAAACCTACTAAATTGCTGCACAGGTACTTTAATTCACGTAATGATTGAATTATTCGCCAGAGAACTGACTAGTAATTTAATTAAAATTGCAGATCGTCATATGGAATAAGGAATTTGCTAAATAGTCACCAAGTCTCTTTTTTTCTAAAAGAGTCAATTAGAGGGTATTTCAAAAATTTCTTATGATATTTCAAGTTTGTACAAGGCTTTTTACACAACTTTTCTTAATTCTGTCATTTAGTAGTTTTATTTATTTAATTATTAAGATATTTATTGTTGTAATACTTTAAATAAAATCTCAGAGATTTCAATAAATATAATAATAAAAAAACTCAACGCTTAATCGATCAAAGCATATATGAATACCTTAAATGAAATAATCGAGCAATTAGTAATAATTTACGTATCCTTTGTAGTCCAGAACAGTCAGTAAGCGCCTTGGAATTGATGCTAACAAATTTTGGCATACTTTTTGCTCTACGGAGTTACATTGTTTTGATAATGTATCCTTAAGCTGAACTAGTCAATTGCTTCTAAAATATTCAATTACATTAGGTTCTGGGCTCTGCGCAGGTGTTTCTCTTTTGGTCAGTTACGGATCAAACAAACCTTTTGTCTTAATATAATGGGAAATTGCTTGCAATAACCCCATTCTCTGTACTTTGCTTCCTATTTTTTTTCCAAATATTGAGACAAACAAATTTGCCCACTTCACCGTCAAAAAAATATGCATTGTCGTCAATAGAATACAAGATACAGTCCTTACACCCCCATGCTTAACAGTAGTTTTTGAATATTTATGATTAAATTCGGTTTGGTTTGCAAATTAGGGAATTTCGTATATCAACTTTCATATGACAAAAATTCAAAATACAGCGATTAAAGAAAAGGGTAAAACAAAAAGAAAAATTACACATGAAGCTAATTACACACGAACTACACACATGAAAAATTACTCACAATATGTGTTATAAGTTGTAACAACGATCGGGTTGGAAGATATTTAGGTAGAAAAATCTGTTAATGTTTTCAAAGTTGTAAACAGACGGAGTAATTATGAACAAAAATTGTATTTGATTGCGAAAAGGTTACAAGCGGTGGTGCACAAAACTGTGTAAAGGATTTTAATCAAAAACCAAATACAGAAATTTATTTTATTTTAACTGCAATCTACGAACTCATAAATAAACGTTTTTAAAAAGTAAAAATGTAACAATATATTATTAATGCTACAGGTTAGTATTACAAGTAATTCGAAAACAGAATTTATTAAAAAAAAAAAAAATAAGAAAAAAATGTTCGTGACTTTTTAGTTTTGGTGACAAAATAAACCGTTTGAAAATTATCTCGAGTGCCTTCTCATTCCATTGTGTGGGCTGAATTGTACAAGTTCAAGGATTAACATCAATATAAAATTACTTTGGAAAATATATGTCCACCCGTTTATGTCTTCCTGGCTTTCAAATAAAAATATTTAGTTTTGTACTAGCCACTGGCGAAAACCTTGCTTGGGTTAAATCGTCGCTATCGATATCAAGTCACTTTGCCATTTTTATCGAATATTTTTATTTTAGGATAACGACATTCGATATCATATAAAAAACACCAAATTTTAAATGATGGTAGAGATTCTTCGATTGAATATAATCTTTTAAAGGTTATCGGCAGCAAAACAGCTATCGTAAGCAAAATGATTTTTTTGCAAATCCAGCGAAGACTTGTATTAAATTTGTATTTTATTAATTATTTATCATTAAACCTCGTCTACTGATTTCCATGAGGACAAGTTATTAAACACAAAATTCTAATTAAATTAAAAAATATAAATTCTTAACTTATATGAATAGTTTTGTATTTTATTTTTTCTTTAATTTCATTTGTACATAGTTGCCAACGTATTACGATTATTTAAAAAATTTGGTCAAATCATTCACAATGAAAATTCTAACTTTATTCGACAGCAATCGATTGCCGTAATTAGGAAACTTGGTGCGTATTGAAATCTAGTTTTATACGATGATAGACTATTATCAATTGAAAACCTATGGACAATTATAAAAAAGAGATCTCATTAACAAAAAAATCACAAAGTATAATTGCTTCAATTTATACATATATGTATATGTACTCGTATGTATATCCGCAAATATGTTGAAATTTAATACAAAGCGAACCAAACACAACTGGCAAATGTATCAAAACAAGATTATCAGCCAAAATCTTAAAGGAAATGTGTATTTTGTTTAACTTTATGGAAACATTTTTAAATTATATGTAAATATAAAGGGTCCCATCTAACGTTTTTTTTTTCAGTTAGTGCTTATTTCGTGAATGGTAACACTTAGCACATGTCTGATTTGACAGATAGTTTTATCCTTCCGCTGAACGAATATGGTTGTGTATACGCTTGAACAACGCTGGGAATCTGGGCCTACGATCGACTTACAGAAAAGGCCGATTTTGCCAAAAAAAAAAAATCATCTTTTCAGATGAAGCTCATTTTGATCTTGGCGGATATGTAAACAAGCAAAATTGTCGCATTTGGAGCACAGAAAACCCGCAAGCATACATTGAAAAGCCGATACACCCAAGACGAGTCACTGTTTGGTGCGGGTTTTGGTCCAGAGGCATAATTAGGCCATTTTTCTTCGAAAATGAGCAAGGAGTGGCCGTTACAGTCAATGGCGATCGTTATCGGGCCATGTTGAACGAATTTTTCTTCCCAAAAATTGAAGAGGAGGATGTTAGCAACATTTGGTTTCAACAGGACGGCGCTACGTGCCGTAGAGCTACACTCTATGTTTTGCGCAAAAGATAAGTTTTACGCCAACAAGCCAGAGACAATTGGCTTTAAAGGACAATATTCGTCAAGCCATTGGTGAAATACAGCTGCAGACAATTGATAATGTGCTTAAAAATTGGACCGATCGTGTAGGCTACTGCATGGCCAGCCGAGGCAGCCGTTTGAATGAAATTATTTTCCATTATTAACCGGAAGGATTGTACTTTCAAATAAAAAAAGAAATTTGAGAAAATATTCAGTAGTTTTTTTTTTTATAGCATTTTCAAAAAAATATATATATATATTTGGCGGACTGCTTAGTATTTTTGTAGTTTTTCATTACATGGTTCAACTGAAATCGTCTTTTTTTACATAGGTATTTAATTAATTTTTTCATTTCACACATTTTGTAAATGTTTCACTTTTAACTCAATAGCATTAGTTTGCTACTTTACTCGTTTTTAAAGGGGTGTAACTGCTGCATATTAATTTATCATTATAAGTAGGAGAACTCTAATATGTAATAAATTTCTTTAATAGATATTCATACTGGTTATCAACTTACCTCAACGGATGGAGAGTCCGGAAACATTTCCTGTAAAATTTTAGCCTCTTGACTATAAATCAAATCAAAATTATAGCCACTATTTGTTACATAGCTATCGTTTTCATTTAAGGAAAACTCATCCTTTTCCGAAGAGGAGGAAGAATTACGAGCACGTAATTTCGATTCGGGTATAATATCCGACAAAGAAAGTGAACTGAAAACACAAAAGAAATGAAATGAAATAATGTACACACATGCCCACACATAAAGAATGATTTTCTGGCAAATACATATAAATAAAAAAGATATATTATAAATTATAAGGATATACATATGTACTTACTTTAGGGAGAGATTAGCTGCCTGCTGATGGTTGTCTTGATTCTTTTGTAATTCAATCAATTCATTGGCTAACTTGTAAATCCAATCACATATAATTCCCTGGTCTATGGAAGAAAAGTCTTCAAAATAGGCGCTCATCATTTCAACAAAGCCCTCAACATCAAAACATGGATCCTGTGAGGCTTCTTCTAAAATCGATATTATATAGGAGAGAACAATTTCATCGATGACACTAAAATCAGCACCCGGTATATGGGCACTGACAAACTGCACCAGACTTTTCTTAACCAGCTCATGTTGACGCTCCAAATTGGTCATCGTAGTGATGTTAGTCTTGTCGTTTTATTATCGATAGCTTAAAGGAGTTTCTTTAGGGAATATGAGTATTTCAGATCCTGCACCTTTCTTCTCTTGCTGTTGTCAAAATGCCCAAGAAGTTTTTTAAAAGAAAAAATAAAATAGAAATTAGTTTTTTTTTCTTTTATGTTCTTAATCACAACGCAATTATTTTATTTTATAAAATCTTATTTAAATTTATAATTCTCCAATTTATTTTTCGTCTTGCACTATTTTTCTTCAACTGGCGTTCAGTCTTTGCTTTGCAATAGAACTGTCCCTTTAATATATGATTTTCTCTCTATACCAGTGAAAACTGTTCATAAAAAACTAAAAAAAGGATTTCCTTTTGCCACCTACCTCCCTCCCACTGTTTTCCCCCCTCTGATCCCTATCAACTAACATATACATACGTACTATATTGTTGATTGTATGTACATATTTCTCAGTGCTCAGTATATTGGGTTTATTCGCTGTTGTTGTTATTGTTACAATTGTTATTGTTTTTATTAGCGTTGTAAGTTGTTGGGTTTCATTGTTGGTTCGCTTGTTTCGTCTTTCACACAATTCCATTCATTCTTCCTCAACTGATATTATTTTGCGGTCGACTGGATGTATGGATGGATGGATGTATGGTTGGTTGCCCTAACTAACAGCTATTTGATGTATGTATATTATTAGCGCGTACACACATATATACATAGTTTAAGGGGCCTCTGCCCCACTACCCCAATTGATACATACCGTCTAAGAGAGAGAAATATAACAAAACCAATAATATATAAAATGCAGCTAAGCTACTGCTACCGCAACAACAATTTACTAAACTCACTTTTTAAATTTATAAACAAGCCCCTCTTTTTTCTGTTGCTTTATAGCTGCGCTCTTCTAGTTATTTATTATTACAACTATTGATGTTTTTGCTGTTTTTTACTATCCCACAGTTCTGTTTTTGTTTTATTTCATTTATTTTTATATTTATGCTCTCGATTTTTTTCGTTTTTTTTTTCTTCTGGTTGTTTCTATATTTTTTTAAAATTAGTGTTGCTTTTAAAATGTTTGAGTTTTAATAATTAAAAAGATTTAAACATGTATTTTATTCTCATTATTTTGTGTATGTTATTTCAACATAACTGAATTTCGTCATTAAAAAATTAATGCACTAGATTTTCCTCTACGTCTTGTTTTTGCAACTAACAATAAATTCTGTAGTAGAGAATTAGATGAGAGCGAATAACATATACACAACAAAATAAAAGTTGCCATATACAATGGTTTATGTTTGGAAATTTAATAGCAAGTTATGCCATTCATTAATAAATGTTAAGTGTGAATCTTTACAGATTGGTTGTTTATTTAATAAATGATAGATAACACAATTTAATGAATCGGTATGTTCAAAATTAAAAACCAACATACTAATAAAAGTTCAACATATATATGTACGAGTATATATTCAGGATCAATACTTATGAAATAATTCACAGTGTGGCATCCCTATGTAAAATCAATAAGCATCGACTTCTTTGTGCTCTTTGTTTTTGCTGGACTGCACTTTGTTTCGTTGTTCGCACAAGCAGAATACAAAGTTGAATACTGTTTTACGACGTTGCATATTTTACAGAGCCATCTTCTGGTCTGTAGATTACAAGAAAATTTATTACATTAATTCTTAATTGCTTCCACATTAGTTAAACATAGAGCACATAACCATTTTTGAGTCAACTTTTTTGTTTTTAACTCAAAAGTAAGCAAAATAGCAAAGCATGCTTTCTTTTGGTTGTCTCGAGGCATTTTTGACCAATGACTAAATCATACGGCATAGAATCATGAAAATACTAGTGCAATAAATTTTTAATATGTAGCATACGCGTACCATCTATCCATCTGTTAAAAAGGATAATGATCCAAAAATTAAAATATGTACATACATATATGTTAAACGTATAGCAATATATCATACCCAACGTTCAATAAATATTGCTTAACTGGATTACGGCCAATATATATTGTACATGTAACAGTCCTATAGAAAAAATGTATTTTAACGTTTTCGTGAACATTTGCATTTCCGCTTAGTCCTTTTGTGCGACAGATTTGCTTAATGCGTATCCATAGTTTGGGTGGAATTCCTTCTTATTCTTAAATTTTTCACTAAATTAAACAGCATTTATCATCAGCGAATGGGTTTTTTTTGTAAATTAATTTATTTACTTACACTATACCAAAATCCAGTGCTTATGGGATTTTTATTACTATATTTTCTATATAAACCAAAATCTACTTCTTTTCTATATTCCTGTCGAAATCAAAAGTATCTGGTAATAGAACACAGTTTTTTACAAATTGTACAACAAATATATTTTGTTTAAAAAATAGTTTTTGGCATAATTTGTTTATATTATTTCATATTATTATTTTAGTTTGGTCCTAAATGAAATCCAAGAATGTTATTTGTTTTTATCTACATTCGAATGTAGCTGAAACTTGTTCAAATCTAATTGATTTACTTGTGGTACATGTATCTAGTGTAAGTGAACTATATCAACAGTTGCCTTATTATCACTGTCACACCAAGCGAATGGCAACACTAAAATTAAACAGCTGTTTTCGCTTACAAATGTAATTTTTATTCAGTGCAAAAGAGTGGATAAATATTGTGGAATTTAAAAAGGCTTATTAAATTATAATAAGGTTTATAAAATAAGTTAATAAAATATAATGTTTAGACATGTACTGGGTAAGTACGTTATTTAAAAGTATAAATAAATTGTGTAATTATGTTTAAAACAATAAGCCGCATTTTCTAATTACATATAAAAATAAAAACAATAAGAATCATTTTCTAACATGTTTATTATAAAGTACAGTTGCTTTAATAAGTATACATACAATTATACACTTTATTCTATTTTATAAAAATAATTACACAATTTTAACGTTTCATATTTAATTCGAATGAAAATAAATTAGATTATGTTTAAATTTATAATAACTTCAAGCAATTTGAAGGAATTGAAATTTAATGTAAATATTAAATTTTATACTGTGAGCGTCAAATTAAAGTAAACACCTATCGTAAATTTTCACGATAAGCACCATTAATTAATTTTTTTTTTTTTTTGAAAGCTGCCAATTATCGAAAATTTTTCCTCTAGGGAAATAGCATGCATTTATGTGTTAAGTAAATGGATGATGCAAATAAATGAATTCATTTAAACGAAAATTTTTGATATTACATATTTATCGAACTTTAATTTTTCATTACCCAAGGTTTTCACTTAAATAACTTTCACTAGTTACAATACCCCACAATAGTGTTTTGAATATCGTTAGAAATATAATACATATCGCACTTGTACCTCTTAAATGAGTCAACTCAAAATTTTCAATAGAGGCAAAAAACTGTTTCGTTTTTATAGGAGTAGGGCAAATTTTCCGTGATTTTAATCGTGTGTATATTAGAGCCACTGTATATCATTTTCTGTCAAAAATTAAAAGTTGACTTATTTCGAATTGACTGCGGTGTCCGGGCGATGATTCGTAGATGAACAAATGCTGACACGGATTATTGTACGTTATGCGAAGACGAGGAAGAGTTGAAGACGATTGAACACCTCTTGTGTCGTTGTACCAGGCTCTCGGGCAGGAGACATTGCATCTTGGGTGAATTTATGATCCAAACTCTAACCTCCCTGTCAGGTATAGACCCTACTGCTATCCTCTAGTTTGCAAAGGGCATGGGCTAGTTGTGGCGTGGGATCTTTAGGATTCCGGGGAGTAGGTCTTTCCAGCTTCTTCTTGCGTTATTTATTTTCCTTTTAGCACTCACTGGTCTTAGATTAGTGAATGTTCGTCCTCAAACTAAACCATCATACTTTCTGAATACACATAAAAGTTTTGACATATCGAATGACTAAATCTGTAAAATAAGTCATGGCGTTAAGTGGGCACTAATTTTGTGGAGTGACTGTGTGTCAGCCGCATGAACTGAAATCTTGCTAAATGACAAAAAACTAGGTGAACGCTTTTAATTTTGAATGAAATTTTAAATCTAAATGAATTGTAATAAAAATTCGGTTGACTTAAATACAAACAAATTCCTAAGTTTTAAAGTTCTAATCAAACCGATTTTGTAAAAAATACACAACAACGACATGTTCGCGCAGTCAAGTGCTAAATTATAAATTCCAGAGAAAACAATTTTTGTAATGAATTCCTGAAACTTTACCAGCCAATGCCATCCTTATGAAAAATTAAAAAATATAAATGTGCGCCAGTATGATTGTATTATATGGTACTTGTTTGCTCTGAGAGCGGATGACGCGTCTAAGATGTCATTTGAGTTTAGACAATTTTAACATGCACAATTCTGTTCATTTCATCATAGCTTGTATTAGTCATAATAGAAGAGGCAATTCAGTATTTCGATGAATATTATTTGCGATAAAATGCCCCTTTATGTCAGAAATAAATGAATTCTTAAGTTAAATGTACTGCTTTTACTTACTACTCCCAGTGACCAAAAATTAAATCCGTTCCACATTCAAATATTTTCTCAAATAAATACGTACCCAAGTTGTTAATACATAACTCAATTTGTTTGTCTGCAAATTAAATGTTTTTTCTTTACATAAATTTAGTTTTATAGGTACTACTTCTAAATATTAATATTATTAGCGCATATGTTAGGTCGTTTGTGTACTTTTCCGGTAAACTCTAGTAAAAATACTCATTAAGAAATTTACAGAGATTAAGACAAAATTTACTATCAAAAATAAAAATTTCTAGAAAATTACGCAAACGGAAATCCAGTAAGAATTAGTAGGATAGTGAAAAATAAATGAAAAATGATGAAACAAAATTATCTGATTCACTTGCCTCTTCCATTGTAAATAAGTTAACAACTTAATCTTTTTTATTATTTAAAGAAAGAACTTTTTATTTATTTTAACGGGTTTTTTTGTTTTTTACATATATGCTTTGCTATCAGCTGTTTTTTATCTATCCTAAAAATTTTTACTGGCAAAAATTTATCCAATGAAAACCAATAAGTTCGCTTGCCTCGAACTGTCATTCTACTCTCTTTTTTCTTCCCTCGTTACCGAGAATTTGTGTAAACAAACACAATCCAGTAAAAACTTTTAAAAAAT
Source organism: Wohlfahrtia magnifica (assembly GCA_023159175.1). Classification (NCBI taxonomy): domain Eukaryota; kingdom Metazoa; phylum Arthropoda; class Insecta; order Diptera; family Sarcophagidae; genus Wohlfahrtia; species Wohlfahrtia magnifica. The sequence goes on from JAKWBJ010000222.1 coordinate 7,709,581, forward strand.
TTGTACAAGTTTGTAAAAATTTTGGAGCACATAAACAGACCTATGGTAAAAAAAATATATACGATGTAAGGTTTAACTAATACGAATACACTGAGTTTATTTTTCACTTTTCTCACAGCGATGCCATACTAAACATCAAAAATCAACAACAATTTGAAAAATACTAATGTAAACAAACAACAATTTGGCAATAAGTACATTTTCAGCGCCTAATCGTTCTCAGTTCCCGCTTTTTTTTTTTTTTTTGAAAGTTCATTGTCGATCACACTGTGTTTTTAAATCATTGAAAAAGGGTTCATAAAAAACTAAAGTGATTGTTCTTTTATCTTATTTTTTATAAATTTTAAACTTTTAGCTAAAACAGCAGGAAAATATAAAAAAAAGACTAAAAAACAAAAATTATCAACAGTATTTACAAGTCAGACCGGCTGTTTTTAAGAGAATTTTTTAAAGTATATTTTTTTTATTAAAAAGGTAAGAGAATTACTATCTTGGGGAAAGTGTTTTTATAAATAGCGGAACTAATAAGTATTTTGAAAAAATTATACCTGTAAGAATTACATTCATCTCTTTTATTTAAGGACGTATTATAAAAATAGCTGCTATGTCTGGAAATGGTGTCACAGCGTCAAAGAGACAAAAGTTCGCTGCCAATAGTCAACCGTTTACTGTACTAATCGAGGGCAATATTGGCAGCGGTAAGACGACGTTCCTTAATCATTTTGAACAATTCCAAGATAAAATTTGCCTAATCACTGAACCCGTTGAAAAATGGCGTAATCTCGGCGGCGTCAATTTGTTGGTAAGTATCGATTACAGAAAAATGTATTTATTTTTGAACTCTATTGGTGGTTTTATATTTTATCCTATAGGAATTGATGTATAAGGAACCAGAACGTTGGGCTATGCCATTTCAATCGTATGTTACCTTGACCATGTTACAAAGTCATACACTGCAAACACAAAAACCTGTCAAACTAATGGAACGCTCAATTTACAGTTCAAGGTGAGTTAAGACAATATTTTTGCATTTGACGTAGTAAAACGCTTTGTTGACTATTTACATAATCTGGATAATTTTATAATTCAGAGTGCTCTTAACGATCAGATTGATCTTAATTGGTTGAATGCGAACTACTTCTCACCCCTGGGCTACACTAGACTATGCAGAACATGAAATAGAATAACTTATTGTCTAATTTTTACGTCTATAAAATTCAAGGTGTCCAATAGAGAACAAATTGTATTTTTCTGATTCTTTGTTTAGCCCAATTTATAAATTAATTCTTTTATAGCAACAATAAGGCCTAGGCCGTCCGATGGCTTCAATGGTACAAACATTGTAATCATCTTTTGATGATTTGTTAGGATGCAATTAGTATTTAGCAGCAGACAAATAAATATTGGATGTGTTCTACTAGGATCAATTATGGTTTAGGTTTAAAGTGTTAAATTTGTATTTATTTATTAAACATTCAATAATGAAAATCTAAGCTATAAGCCATAATCTATTCCATGTGTACTACATCACACAAAAAGGTTAATCTACTTGCACTTTTAAATCGGTTTACTTTTTAACATTTTACTTTGAAAGAATAAAAAATAACAATTACTAGTCTTAGACTTTCAAATGTTCTGTGCAGGATATGAATCGAAATTGGTATTTTGTGTTTCCTTTTAATTTAGAAAAGAACTAATTTTACCATCCGGCATTGCCCGGAAATAAATTCCTTTCCCTATGCTATCCGTTCTTTTGTTACCTATCTGCCTATATAAAGAAAATGCAAAGACGACTTCTGCTGATACATTTATTGAGATGTACGATAATAAATATCATTTTTATGGGATATACCACGCCCACTCTTCCTGTGAAGTTAATATTTTAACTTAATGTATAACGGTAACAGGAAAATGTGAAAAGTTTGAAGACTTATATATAACAAGTTATGCCGTAAGAAGTATTTATTTTATAAAAATATAACCAAGAACTCTACTTTTGCCCGTTATTAACCACTCAAAGTGCAACTATTGAAAATGTACTTCTGTACAACATATTTAAGGAGATAAGAAAAAATTTGTGTAATTTCAGGAAAAAAAGTAATTAATTTTGATCGTTTTTCCCCTTTTTAAGACGTCCCTGGGGTCCAATTTTGAAAAAATTGCATACTACTGGCTCTGTTTTCATCTGCTATACAAAAATCGTTGCTTAGTTTTACAAGGAAACCATTGTTTTGTAAATATTAATTTAAAATCTATGTAATTAATGGGCAAACACACTTTTCCTTCTCAGATGTGCACAAGGTCAATTTTATTTAAATCAGTTCAGTATTTTAGGTGTAATACGACTATCGAATTATTACTAACACAAATAAACAAATATTCATATTTTTGGCTTAAGGTCGAGATACTTAGAATCCGTCGTACTTTATACTGTCCTTCAATGATATTTCCACCTTATATTAATAGAATGAGGCCAATTGTGTCGACTGTTAAATACTTAGCATTAATTTTAATATTTTTAATTTTTAGGTACTGTTTTGTTGAGAATATGTTTAGAAATACAATTATAGATCCTGGTATGTATCATATATTGCAAGAGTGGTATAAATTTATCGATAATTCCATACATATAAGAGCAGACTTAATAGGTAAGTTTTTTTTTTATATTATTTAAGGCCCCAATTTGCGTCAGTAATATGGACCGCGAAAATATTTTTATTTTCATTTTTATAAATAATGATTCTTATCTTTATGTTAGTTTATTTGCGTACTACACCAGAAGTGGTCTATGAACGTATGCGTAAGCGAGCTCGTTCAGAAGAAAGTTGTGTACCTTTAAAATATTTAGAAGAATTGCATAAACTTCACGAGGAATGGTTAATAACTAATCGTGGTTATAATTCAAATGTAAGTAAAATAATATTACGCTTTTACCTTCTGATAATATATTTTTGTTTTCGTTTCATAGGTTCTCGTTTTAAATGCCGACTTAGATTTGGAACAAATCGGCAGCGAATATAAACGCTACGAAAATCACATCATAAACCCTACCTTTACACAACAACCTCAAGCAGTTTTAATATCGCCTAGTAAACGCCAACATCTTGAATAACAACAATTTAGTTAATAATAGTATTTCAAAAATAGATTATATTTTGTAGTTCTTTTCTTTTAAAGGACTCTGGCTTAGATTATATTTTTAATTTAAATGACTTTTAACGGCTTTAAAGGAGCTAAAGAAAACTCTTAATTATTTTTCGACTAATACTTTTTATCCCAGTCATCTAGAATACTTTCTTAACACAATTTCTCCAACAAACAAGACACGTCGAGATAAGTCTTGAGTCAACAATATCAGAACTATATTTTAGCTAAATTTTAATCATAATTTAAACATTGCTTAAGCTAATTTGTAATATTATTAGCCTTACTATTACTACTTATTCCCTTGTGCAATTATGTTGTACTCACTGTATTTATTTTAATTTTAACATTATACTAAATCGTAATTTCTTGCAAGCATTTAGGACAAAAGAATTTCAAACAAAGTGTAAAGAAATGTATGTAGTATATCTAATATGACTAAATTTGATGTTTGTATAAACTAAATAAATGTTAATTAGCTTTAGCCCTAGCTTTATAAGAAAATATAACAAAAAATACATAAATTTTAAGTGAAAATCTTATTTTTCGATTTTACCAGCATTTTGGAATAAGCACAAAATTTAACATATTTTTTATTTGCGTTTTTTTTAAGGTATTCTTTAAACATCCCCATTCTGCGTTTTGATTTAAATCGAAATTTCGTTGCAAATTCGGTACGTCGTGTTTTAATTCTGTTTTGTTTCTTTAGATTGTATGTGTTCTGTATTGCGGTCTTAAGATTTTCTTAGTCGTGACAGAGATTTTTGTTTTTAGTCCAATATTTATTATTTGCGTTAATGTATTATTGTATTGGCCCTACTGGTTGGTACTGCACTAAACAGAAAATTCAACAGAAAGAAATATCGATCGATAAGTTCTTTGCAATTATTCATTCGTGCGGTAAAGTTTTCCGTGAAATCGAACGTGAACGTCCCTGTTTTAATTAATTTTTAGTTGCTATTGTGTCAACTGTCAGCAATAAAAAAAACTCAAAAAGTTTACAAGTGAACTTTATGTAAAAACATGAACACAATAGTCTTTTTGAGGGTAGTAGGGACGGCGATTGCTTAGATATTTGCGTAAAGAAAGGAGTTTTGAGCTATAAATCTTAAAATTTGCCACAGATGAATGATAAAAAGTTGGAATAAAGAAATTTAAATATATATTTAAGATATCAAATATAAAAAATATTCTTATAAAAGCAGCATTTAAATATATTTTCTCTGAGCAAGTTTCGGAAGTAGTCGTCAAGAACCACTTTCTGCAAAAGATAAACTTTTGTGTTAAAAATAAATTACTTGTTTGCATTTTGTCTGTTCATTGCGCTACAAAACTCTCTTAAATGAGACAGAAAAACTAAACTAGAACAAATGTTCTTTAATGTTTGTTCTTTCCGTCATCCTTATGTTATAAAGTTTTAACATAAACAAAATGAAATACCTATTTTGCGGAATCAGTAATACAGAAATACCGTAATGGTAGACACGATACCGCAACAACGGAACCAATACTTTAAAATTTTGCTTCCGTACAAAAAATGCTTTCCGCTATCATGCAACGGAATAAATAATGGGGCCCATTATTTATATATATTAAATACGAAATGAAAATATAGAAAATGTGAAGAAATTTAATAAAAATCAAAATTTTATTAAAATGAAAATTCACGCTTTTCGATTTGCATGAAAAACACAAACTGAGTGTTGTCTTGCTGGGCCCCTCTGTGTATGCACTGTATTAAAATTTGCTTATTTTTATGGTTCTATTTCACACGTTTTTATGCTTTGGATTCGGTTTTTTTTAATACCAATTTTCAATATAGAGGTAACTAAATGCGAAGACGTAATCGAAACGCAAAATAGGAGTGAATAACTCAGTACTTCTTAATCTGAGGTCAAATCGTCTTAGGTTCCATATTGAATAATGTTAATTTATATTATAAAATGTCAAGATTTACAATAGAAATTGCTTGATCACGAAGGCGACACTTTGGGCCCAAAGCTCAAAGGGGTTTTTTAACAAGTAATTTTTTCCAACTTCTTATTAAATATTTTTACGACAGCTAAATTGTTGAGATATGTATGTTAGACACTGATTTGGGCCAATTGTAATGCAAATAAAACATTTCGTGCAAGTTTTAATCTCAAAAGCGTTATTAGTATTTACGTTTGTATGAGAGGTATTCAAATTCATTAAAATTCTAGTTAAAAAACGATTAAAAGTGCTTTAAAACCAAATAAAATTAAATGGTCGATTATGGATGGGAACCGAACTTCATTTGCGTTGCCGAAAATTGCATTACATATGACAACTGGCAACCAAAGTACTATTAATTTTAGTTGTCATATGGGCAACGTTCAACGACGCAACTGAAGTTAGGTTGCCATCCATGACTAATTCATTATGGCTCTTTTACAAAATTGTGGTAGTCAAAAAATTGTTATGTTACCACTCTGTTTCATGGACCGATTAAAGTAATTCTGTTACATACAGATTAAGCCAGCTATGTGAAATCTAATAAAGTTCCTTTTAAAATTAGACCTGGAAGAGATTAAGATCGGGACAAAACTGGCAATACGGGAACGGGACTTTGCTTCTAAAATTACACTTTCTTTTTGAAGAAGTTTTTTGTTTGGTAACACTTATCGTCCACTAAAAGAATTCAAACGTTAATTTCCAAATACTGCTCTTTTTTGGAGAATACATACATAATATTTAATTTCTAGTTCATTCCTACAAAATAAGTAGTTATTACGATATATCTTGGCAACTATAAAAGATAGAACCCATAAACTTGGTTTTGGATCTGAGATGCGCATTAACCTTCATAGGAGAAGCGAAAAATATTTCTTATTGTACGTCTTAATAAATATACCAACGTGAAGCTTAAAATTACTTTCATTTATGTTTCTTATGCTGCTAGACCTTTTGGACTTGTGGGAACTTTTGGACAATCATCTCTATTCTGCGTTTCGATTCGAATCGATTCGAATCCTCCGTTTGGCAAATTTGGTATTCTGAGGTTCGATTACGTTTAATTTCTCTCTATTGTTTGTATTCTACATTACGATCATAGCTATGTTTTTCTAAGTTGTTAAAGTTGTGACGGAGAATCTTTCGATTTTTGTTTTTTAATCCAGAATGTATTTTTTATTATAATTATGTCTGTTCCTTTACTTTTTGGATAAAGTTCGGTAAAATGAGAGTAAAGAATAATTTCTTTCAATAAGAAAAAAACATGTATAAAAGTACGGAAACAGAAAAACCAAATATTTTACTCCATGATTTTACTCAAACAATTACTCGACGTCCCAACAAAATTTTTACGACATATATCTCCAATCCAAGACCACTAACAATGTTAGTAGGACCAATCCATAGTCTGTATATAATTCATATTTACATTTACACAGCGTTAGCCTAGTACAGATACAAAAAAGTTTTCCAAAATTCCTCTCCGTCACCCCGAATTCTATAACGGTCAACTGTCTTCACAAGGAAAGATGACCAGGGTCCGAGAGTAATCTATATACAACAGAGTTTTTCGCAGGAAAATAATTTTAAATTGCTGTATTCTAAATTTTAAAATCAGCCACTGTCTTCGTAGAGTGATATGCAGGTACAGGAATAAAATAGTAGATATTTTTACGGTATTTTACAAAACAGTTGCCAAGGGCAAACATTCTTTCCGTTAATCTTTAATAAGTTCTTATTATTGTTGTGATATTGATTCCTTGAAAGCAATTATGGCCTATAAGCTGGATTATTAAACTTTTGATAAATAAACAAAATTAAAAAATAAATATTTGACAGTTAAAACCAATTCCACTTTTATCTTTAATGTCTGTACCATCGGATCCACCAAATCATCGCTTATAATGTACAATTTGTATAAATGTGCAATAGTGCCCAGCTGATTAGAGAGAATTGTTTGTATACTGTTAGAGTGATTATAATCACTCTTAATTTGTGTATTTCTGGAGCAAACACGTTTTCACCCAATTTTTCCCACACTTTTAAGAGTTTAGATGCGTTTTTGCGCACTATTTTGTATGGGAACTGTAGTATTTATAAATTAATTAATTAATTATAAGTTATGAGAGATATTGATGGAGTTAAAACGCATTTTAGTAAAGCAAATCACTAAAAAAAAAAATCATATTTTTTTTTTGGCAAAATGGTGTTTTTTTAATTACTTTGACACTGAATTTTTGTAAGAGTTTAAAATTTTGTAACAGCATGATTTGTCCATGAGTTGCGTACAATAACCACAAGAAAGGTAAATTTTAAAACAAAATATTTATCTTTAATAATACAAGAAACAAAAACCAGCTGGCTTATTTAATTTGTTCGTCAGGATGGACTTTTCTATGGAAATTACATGATTTACATTGAACTCTTACCTAAAGACGTTTTTATCAGTTAAAAAAATTTTCTGATATAAAACCATTTCATTTTTAAGACATTAGTAGTGTTGTATGATATATTTATTTCGTAATGTATAAGTATGTACGTTATAAACTATGTTAAAGTATTACTAAATATCGATACCAGATTCAAATTGGAATACATATATATTTTTCTTGTGAATAATTATTATAAGAATGTGCTTTAATAACTTAAAATAATTTTTTATACAGTTTAAGAACCACAAGACATGCAGGCGTCTTTATTTTCAAGTGAGCACACCATTTCTGCCAAATGTTTTTCCCTTTCAGAATCATAATTACTCGAAGAAGAAGACACATTATGCGAGCTATCAGTTTGCTCACGACTTTTCTTAATTTGACTTTCATTTAGCTTAGCTGAACGCGCTTTGTCTACCGTAAACTGTATGGCATTGGCTGCAGGTTTTGTTCTTAAATAATACATTCCAGTCTTTAAGCCAGATTTCCATGCGTAGAAATGTATGGTAGTCAATTTACCATAATTGGGTTCAGCAACGTGTATATTAAACGATTGGCTTTGGTCTATGAAAGCACCGCGATCAGCCGCCATTTTAATGGTTGATTTAACAGAAATTTCCCAAACTGTCTTATATAGATCACGTATTTCTTGTGGAATTTCTTCGATGGTTTGTATAGAACCACGATTACTTATTATTTTATTTTTCATATCATCATCCCACAAATCAAGTTCAGTTAAATCTTTTAATAAATGATGATTTACAACATTGAATTCTCCCGACAAAACCCTTCTAGTATAAATATTAGAGGTGTAAGGTTCGAATGACTCATTATTACCTAAAATCTGAGCAGTTGAGGCAGTAGGCATAGGAGCTACAAGCAAAGAGTTGCGTACACCATGTTTCTTGATTTTTTCCTTTAAAGCGGCCCAATCCCATAAATCTGTTGGAGTTTTATTCCACATGTCGTATTGTAATATGCCTTTGCTGATAGGACAACCAGGATATGTTTCATAGGTACCATATTTCTCGGCCAATTCACAACTAGCTTCCAAAGCACCATAGTATATGGTTTCAAATATTTGTTGATTTAATAAAAAGGCCTGCTCACTCTCATATGGGTAACGCATTAAAATAAGAGCATCGGCAAAACCCTGAACACCTATACCTATTGGACGATGACGAAGATTTGACTTTTTGGCTTCGGGCAGAGGGTAATAGTTGATATCTATGATTTTGTTAAGATTCCGGGTTATGACTTTAGATATATCTTTTAATTTAATAAAATCAAATTTTTTCTCTGGGGTCACATACATATTTAGAGCTATGGATGCCAAATTACAAACAGCAATTTCATCTGGTGATGAGTACTCTACTATTTCTGTACATAAATTGCTACACTTAATTGTACCAATATTTTGTTGATTACTTTTACGGTTACAGGCATCTTTGTAAAGCATATAGGGAGTACCAGTTTCTACTTGGGATTCAACTATGGCAAACCATAAGTCTCGAGCGTTTACAACACGATTAGCTTTACCTTCATTTTCGTATTTAGTATACAAGGTTTCGAACTCATCACCCCACACATCTTGAAGACCGGGACATATTTGAGGACACATAAGAGACCATTCACCATTTTCTTCCACTCTTTTCATAAACAAGTCAGGGATCCATAATGCGTAGAAAAGATCTCTAGCACGTTGCTCCTCTTTGCCTGTATTTTTCTTTAAGTCTAAAAATTCGAAAATATCTGAATGCCATGGTTCCAAGTATATAGCAAAGGCACCTGGACGTTTGCCGCCACCTTGATCCACATAACGGGCCACATTATTAAACACTCTAAGCATTGGTACTAGGCCATTTGATGTGCCATTGGTGCCATTAATATCGGTACCATTGGCTCTAATGCAATGCACATTTAAGCCTATGCCACCAGCCGACTTGGAAATCAGAGCACACCGTTCTACAGTCTTGAAAATACCTTCTATGGAATCATCGGCCATGGTCAACAAGAAACACGAGGACAACTGGGGTCTATTGGTGGCAGCCGCAAATAAAGTTGGAGAGGCATGTGTAAAATAACGCTCTGACAACAGATTATAAGTCTCTATGACTGCATCTATATCATCACCATGTATACCTACAGCTACCCTCATTAACATATGCTGAGGTCTTTCTGCAATCTTACCATTCATTTTGAGCAAATAAGATCTCTCCAAAGTCTTAAATCCGAAGTAATTATAGCCAAAGTCACGATCGTATATAATAGCAGAATTCAAACGCTCAGAATTCTTTTGCACCACATTATAGTGATACTCTGATATCATAGGTAAAGCCTTACCAGTTTTCTTGTTCACGAAATGGTACATATCACTTATAACCTCTGAGAATACCTTTTTGGTTTCCTTGTGCAAATTAGATACAGCAATACGGGCAGCCAATATGGCATAATCTCCATGATTTGTTGTTAAAGAAGCTGCCGTTTCAGCGGCTAAATTGTCAAGTTCCTGAGTGGTCACTCCACAATACAAGCCACTAATAACTTTAAGTGTAATGGCCACTGGATCAACAAAATCCATATTTAAGCCATAACAAAGCTTCTGTATACGCGAAGTAATTTTATCAAAATGTACCTCTTCCTTGCGTCCATCTCTTTTTAACACAAACAATTTTGTAGGTTTCATGCTTTCCGTTCCTCGTTGGTATCGACCGATAGGTTTGAAAATAAGTTAATAAATATAAAAGTTTTATTCTTGTCACCGACGTATTTCACAAGTTTTTGTGCGCCAAAACACGCTTCCCAAGCAGCGCTGCCACACAAAAAATTGACTTTCTACCAAAAATTTCTTAAAATTCTACCAAAACCGTTGGCTGTCTCCCAAATTTTCAAACAAAAACTTTAAAATTCAATTCTCAATTAGTTAATTTTACTTATGACAAATTTCCATTAAAATTAAATATGTATTTACTCAAATGACCATTTTTAATGACAAAAAGATGCATAAAGTAACATACTTATAATCACAACGCCCTTTAAGGGGGAAGTATTTAATATTTTTATTCTGATCAAATACTTTTGGGAGTTATAATCTTTAAATCCTCTCTATTAAGGTCAAATCTTACTTATAAATGTATGGTAAACTGTCTTTGCACAAAAGAATAGAAATGTTTTACATGGAGGTATTACAGTTAGTCAAATGTCTTAAGAAAGTGTAACACTAGTGAAAATTGTTGTTAATTCAAATCAAAGCCAAATTTTTTTAATTATGAAAAGTGTTAAGAGGAAAAATTTAACAGAAATTTATGAAATTTCCAACAAGAAGAAATTCTAATTCTATAAATTGCAAAAAATTAACTAAGCTGTTTTAAAACCAGGAATAACCAGAGCGGCAACGCTGTTCTCGAACTAATTTTAAAAGGGTGATACATTGGCAAACATTGTGCATGCATGCGTGAAAAATAACCCTATAAGTAATTCAACAAAGCACTAATATAAAATGAACTTTTATTAATTATTTGTTAACTAACTATAAGCTAGATACAATGCAATGTAAACATAAACTGAAAATTTTATAATAATCTAAATTGATTTAATTCTTTTGTTGAAATATTAAAATTTATTTATTATAAGAATTTAGTTTTTTAAATTTAAATTTGTTGTTGAAGATAAAAGTTTTTTCAATTGAATAATTTTAAACGCTAGCTTCTGTTTAACATTTCTACTTTCTGTCATTGTTTCTTATTTTGTTATTTGCTTTTTTATTCTATTTCCTAAAAAGGACCCTCACTGGCAGTTAGCTAGCTTAAACTATATTTTTATATAGTCAACATAAATCAAATTTAAATGTGGTTAGTTTATAGCTAAATATATATTAGATAACTTTAAGCTGACTTGTGTTCAACTAATTTAAAGTTAGTTTCAAAGTCATACATAGTTAGACAATTGACTACTGTCTATGACATGACAATGTTAAAAACGTCCATTCTCCATTAAAAATAATCTAAGTATCAACCACCGCTAGTTTCAAAAAAGTTAGTTTAAAGTTAGTTGAGTTGCCTGCTGAGAAATAAATAGCTATTCGCAACATAGAGAACTTGCACATAACGTAGGCGTGTGGCTATTTTTTTACTTTAACGCATGCATACACAATGTTTGCACAAACATGTTTGCCAATGTATCACCGCTTTAAATGTCAAAAGTGATTGAGAGTTACCAGACGATATTTATTTAGTTATGTTAGGGCAATGCGTATAATAGAAATTATTTTATGTGGTGCATAGTGAAATTACTTATGAGATGGTGTTGAACAACTAGCGTTTTTTTTTAGTTATTCCGTAGCTGCCAACAGTTTGGCTTTTATTCATGTTTTTGTTTGTATTTATATTTTCTTATTAAAAATAGATACATAACTTTTGTGAATATGTGTGTAATTTTTTTACAGAATGTTTGTGTTTTTTAAAAATAAATGAATAAAAAATAAATAATTCCAAACTTTTTTTCTAATTTGCTGCCGCTGAACAAAATACTAACGATTTATACATATTTTTAGGAAATGCATCGCCAAATAAAAGCGTGGGTGTCTTTTGATGTGTCATCATCATCATTATTTTAAACACTCTTTTATTATTATTTGTCTTGTTTCAAATAAAAACTAAAAATTAATTGGTTATTTGCGTTTTTTGTTTGTTTATTTTTCTTCTCGTTTATTTATATTTATTTGCAGCTGCTTTTTATTTCAAGACGAGCTCTTTTGACATACACGATTTAAAAAATGCCCTGTTGTTTTTGTATTGTTGTAGAGTGCCACTAATTTCACCATGATGTCGTGTTTACACCAGAGAATGACAAAAGTATGGTTTTGTGTACTTTTAAAGTATTGGTGGCCAAACATGTATGAGTGAGTAAAGTTAAAAATAAAAAAATGCCAATACATAACATATTCAAAGCCAGTGCAACTTAAATAACTACAAGAGTTGCGTGAAGTACTTGTCATACCCGCTCTTATAAGTGTAAAGTGCTTAGCATGGGTATATTTATACTTGAGTATGTTTATATTTCTACTCCAGTATACTTAGAGTATATTTCTATAAAATAAAACTTTTTGAAATCGTTGAGATACAGTTAATAAAAGTGTTTTATATTTGACATTTTAGTAATGCTATGGCTATATATGTACATATGTGGACAATTTTCAAAACATTTTCAACGGGTTTTATTTAAAAAATTAAATTGCTTGTTTTGTATAAAAAAAGCGTTAAAAATTTTTGATAAAATTAACATCATTAAAAATTCATATGATAAAAAATTCTCTAATAAATATTTGTATGTTTAAGCAAAATTTTTTATTGTTTATTCCGTTTGATTGTAAAGATATCGCAGGAGGATATAAAAACAAAGCTGATTTATGTAAAAATTTTTGTAATCTTTAGAGCTGCAATTTCAGCTTCATTATTTTGAAAATAGCAAATCATTTTATTTTATTAAGGGATGGAATAGCTAAACTTAATGTAGGAGACATACTCGCTTGAAGTTTTTTGAAAATTAATTCGAAGTCCTTGCAAATCTCTACTAAGCCTTGCAGAACATAATAATTACAATTTAACATAGATACTTCGTCTTTGAACATTGTCCGCAAAATTTCATTGATCTTTGTATAATTTTCAAAAATTGACTCAAATATACCGAAATTCGGATTCCATTGTTGTTTCCAGCAAGTGCTGCTTATTTGTCTTTTTAAAGTCTTCTACTATTTTTTTTTGCAAGTATGCGCAATCGCCTTTAATTAACTTTTAGATTCGAAAATATCAGTTAGGACATTAGAAAAAAGACGGGCCGAACAGTTTAATCTTGTGAAAACTCTTATTGCACTTAAAATATTACTTCCGCGGTCTGTTACGAACACCACATTTGATATATCAGTCACATCGAATTCTTCCAAAAGGATGCTTATTTTTCTTTTATGTTAACTGCTGTACTAGACATAATATTCGAAATTCACTTGGAAGTGTAAAGTGGCATACAAGAAATTTCTCTTAATAAAGTCGTCGATCCACATATCAATTGTAACTTCAGCCTCACCATTGGTAAAGTGGTTTTATTTTTTTCTTTTCTCTGTAGCCATCGATTGGCTTTTTCTTTTTCCTTGCGCTGGGGATAAGGATGTCTAAGTCAACATTTTTACCACACTTTCCATCAATTTGTAGACACTTTTAAATTAATTTACGAAAAGCGGAGCCTTCAACGCTACTGACGACAGTCTTTTATAGCAAAGTCCATGAATGCTTCAGCGCAAGCATTTTTCTCTTCGGTATTTATTTGAATTGGTGTACTGTCATGAGGCTATGAATGAATGCACTTATGGTAACTAAGCTTCTTTACAAATTTAACACTAAACCTACCGATACAGCGTTATACCTATTCCTACCATAGCGGGTTAAATGCCCGTTGCTGTAAATTAATAAGGGAGGAGTAAGTACTGAAAAACATATTAAATGTATTTCTACATAAAAGTAGTAAAGCCAAATGACGAAATTATTTAGGAGATATTTTGACAGAAAATTGTAGCTTTAGTGTTAAAAATCTTTCGGCTCTCTAGTTCTTCTTAGCACATTGCCTACTCTTTTAATTGTTTTCTTTAAAATTTCGTTACAGTTCTCTATTATTAAAACTTGTATAAGTGTACACACATCAAAAGTTCAAATGCTAATGAAAACGTGAAAACTCCGATTGGCTTATTATTTACGGTCTAATTTTGGGGATTTCCCACATTTGTATTGCCCCATATTTTTTGCTCATGATCTTCCATATAAGTATGTATGTATATGAACATTTTTGGAAATTTGTCATAAGTGAAAGATCGTAAATATTCTTATTAAGCGTTTGTATGTTTTTCCATGAAACAGAAAACAATTATTTTTTTAAATTTTTCGCCCAAGTTTTTTAATGACTTTTATAGCAGGTAGTGTTCTTCAATTGGCTTTGCAGAATCAAAAAAACCTTGCAATAGGAATTAATAATACATTATTAAGCGCAATTAGCCTTAGATTTTTGAATGCTAAGTACCAGGTATTTTTTATAAATGCGTTTTTAGTTGCTACATATATAAAAAATTCTAGGAATTTGCTTAATAATCGGACAATCGGTTAAATCAGTTTTATTTAACTCACTTATGCATAAGGGGCCACATTTTATATACAATTTAAACTACTTCCAAATGTTCTTGTTCTTGCTACAACTTTCGAATTATTTCCGTTAATTCACATGTAACACACAAAGATGGTTGAATTGACAGTGCTACCAAATACACAAATAAGTATAAGCGAAATAATGTAAACATTAAATAAACGTATTTTGCGCCAGTTTTAATGTCCATTAAATTGTCAAAAAGTTTACGTTTATTTTTATGATAAGATTTGTAGTTTTTTCGTTCCCGTACTTGTGTGCATTTTTGTCTCGTATTGAGTGAAATTGTTGTTTACTCTCATTTTAAAGAACTTTACCCAAAAAGTATAGAAACAGACCTATTATGTTAAAATATTAATAAATAAATATCAAATTTTTTTTGTATAAAATTTTTATTAAAAATATGTTTTAGGTAGGGAAGGTGCTGCTTGAGCAAACACCGGAAGATTACATATGTAAAGGTTCATTGCAGAAAATAGATTTGAATAACTTAAAACAATTTCTTATACAGTTTAAAAACCACAAGATATGCAGGTCTCTTTGTTTTCAAGTGACCATAGCACTTCTGCCAAATGCTTTTCCCTTTCAGAATCATAATTCTGCTCACCACTTTTCTGAATATAACTTTCATTTAGTTTAGTTGAACGTGCTTTGTCTAACTCAAGCTGTATGGCATCGGCTGCAGGTTTTGTTCTTAAATTATACATTCCAGTCTTTAAGCCCGATTTCCATGCATAGAAATGTATGGTAGTCAATTTACCATAATTGGGTTCAGCAAGGTGTATATTAAACGATTGGCTTTGATCTATAAAAGCACCGCGATCAGCGGCCATTTTAATAGTTGATTTAATAGAAATTTCCCAAGCCGTTTTATACAGGTCACGTATTTCTTGGGGAATTTCTTCGATGGCTTGTACAGAACCACGATTTCTTATAATTTTATTTTGCATACGATCATCCCACAAATTAAGTTTGATTAAGTCTTTTAATAAATGATGATTTACAACATTGAATTCTTCAGACAAAACCCTTCTGGTATAAATATTAGAGGTGTAAGGTTCGAATGACTCATTATTACCTAAAATCTGAGCAGTTGAGGCAGTAGGCATAGGAGCTACAAGCAAAGAGTTGCGTACACCATGTTTCTTGATTTTGTTCTTTAAAGCAGCCCAATTGCATAAATTTGTTGGAGTTTTATTCCACATGTCGTATTGTAATATGCCTTCGCTGACAGGACAACCAGGATATGTTTCATAGGTACCATATTTCTCGGCCAATTCACAACTAGCTTCCAAAGCACCATAGTATATGGTTTCGAATATTTGTTGATTTAATAAAAAAGCCTGCTCACTCTCATAAGGGTAACGCAATAGAATAAGAGCATCAGCAAAACCTTGAACACCTATGCCTATAGGACGATAACGAAGATTTGATTTCTTGGCTTCGGGTAGCGGGTAATAGGTAATATCTATTATTTTATTAAGATTCCGGGTTATGACTTTAGTTATATTTTTCAATTTAATAAAATCAAATTTTTTCTCTGGGGTCACAAACATATTCAGAGCTATGGATGCCAAATTACAAACAGCAATTTCATCTGGCGCTGAGTACTCCAGTATTTCTGTACATAAATTGCTACATTTGATTGTGCCAATATTCTGTTGATTACTTTTTCGGTTACAGGCATCTTTGTAAAGCATATAGGGAGTGCCAGTTTCTACTTGGGTTTGTATTATGGCGAACCATAAGTCCCGTGCTTTTTCTACACGGTTAGCTTTACCTTCCTTTTCGTATTTAGTATACAAGGTTTCAAATTCTTCACCCCAGACATCTTCAAGACCCCGACATTTATGAGGACACATAAGAGACCAATCATCATTTTCTTCCACCCTTTTCATAAACAAGTCAGGGATCCATAATGCATAAGAAATATCTCCGGCATGATACTTCTCTTTGCTAGTATTTTTCTTTAATTGGAGAAATTCAAAAATGTCTGAATGCCAAGGTTCCAAGTATATAGCAAAGGCACCAGGACGTTTGCCGGCACCTTGATTCACACAACAGGCCACATTATTCAACATTCTAAGGATTGGTACTATACCATTTGAAGTGCCATCAGTACCTTCAATGGAGGTGCCTTTGGCTCTAACGCAATGAACATTTAAGCCTATACCACCAGCCGACTTGGCAATCATAGCACATTGTTCTACGGTTTTGAAAATACCTTCTATGGAATCCGCTATCATGGTCAATAAGAAACACGAAGGCAACTGGGGCCTGTTGGTGGCAGACGCAAATAAAGTTGGTGAGGCGTGAGTAAAATATCGTTCTGACAACAGATTATAAGTCTCTATGACTGCATCTATATCATCACCATGTATACCTACAGCTACCCTCATTAACATATGCTGGGGTCTTTCTACAATCTTACCATTCATTTTCAACAAATAGGATCTCTCCAAAGCCTTAAAGCCAAAATAATTATAGCCAAAGTCACGGTCGTATACAATGGCAGAATTCAAACGTTCTGCATTTTTCTGCACCACATTATAGTGATACTCTGAAATCATAGGCGAAGAGATATCAGCTTTATTATCCATCAAATGATAGAGATCACTTATAACATCTGAGAATTCTTGTTTGGTCGACTTATGTAAATTGGAAACGGCAATACGGGCTGCTAAGATGGCATAGTCAAAATGCTTTGTTGTTAAAGAGGCTGCTGTTTCCGTGGCCAAATTATCGAGTTCCTGAGTAGTTACTCCACAGTATAACCCATCGATAACTTTCGAAGTAACGGCCATCGGTTTAACAAAATCCATATTTAAGCCAAAGCATAGCTTTTGTATACGATAAATAATTTTATAAGAATGGAATTCTTCCTTGCGTCCATTTCTTTTTAACACAAATAATTTGGTAGTGGCCATGATTTTCACAGAATATTAAAAAAAAAATTTCTTTTTTAGCCGACAAGGTTTAAAATTTTTTGCGGCAAAGCACTAGTGCTGCCACCTTATTTGTAATTACGTATATTGTGTGTAGCCCGTGCATAGTTGGCATTACATAACATTACGAAAACAAAAATACAACACCACATTGTGGGATTTTGGTATATGTCAAGTTGGCAGCACTGCCACATCGAATATCTTTACGTTACATTTGAATTAGCTAATATAGAAATAGAAGATGGTCGATATTTCTTGAACCCTCTAAAATGCAGGCAATTAGGTATATAAAGGGCAGTTTTTGGAAGGGTGGGATCATTGTGCCTATACCCAAGCCGGGACCTGACCCTGGTGGTGCTGGTAACTACAGACCCATATCTCTGCTCTCTAGCCTGGGTAAGCTTATGGAGTGGTTTATTTTGGAGCGTATGAGAACGTTCATGGACGATAACGAGATATTGCTGGATTGCCAATTTGGATTTAAGGGGGTCACTCTACGTCCCGTGCACTGATGGCACTTGCGGACTATGTGGCAAGGGGACTGAATAGGAGATGTCCGACGATTGCTGTGAGCCTGGACTTCGCAAAGGCTTTTGACAATGTTTGGCAGGAGGGAATAATTCATACGATGATGTCCTTTGGTATCGACAGGTATTTCTGCGGAATTGTTGCGGAATTCCTGAGGGATCGCTACCTCAGAGTGAGAGTGGGTGATACACTCTCTGATGAAGGAAATGTTGTTGCTGGAGTACCGCAGGGGTCACTACTGGGACTTGCCCTATTCAACATATTCATGTCGGATATACCTCGGTCACCTGACGGAGATTTACTCCTTCTGTATGCGGACGATGTGCTGGTTGCGGCATCTGGCCCCAGAGCGGCAAGGGTGAATGAGAGAGACTCAAGGGATACCTGGGTAGAATGCACGGATACTTCTGCAAATGGGGTCTCTGCCTGAATATGGAAAAGACGAATTGCGTAATATTGTCCGAAAGGATTAAGTATCTCGGAGTGATTTTCCACGAAAGCTTTGAGTATTATAGACATGTGGATTCTGTTTGGTATAGGATGAAGGGGATATACCACTCCTACTGTAGGTTACTGCGCCGAAGGAAAGGTTTGCGTAGGGAGGTAAAGCTGCTTATATACAAGGCAGATCATCAGACCTCTGATCTCTTATGCCTTCCCCGTCTGGTTTGGGATTTCGTCCCATCAGATGGAGGCTTAGGGTCTGGGAGGGGCGTATTTTGTTGGCTTGCCTTGGATTAAGGGCTCGCTAGTTCCCCGATGGTTCGTTCCGGAGACCGTCTTGTCGGATCATTTATGACCATGCGGGTTTCGAGCGAATCGGCGCTTTTCTTATGAGAACTGCGCTGACATTTTTGAACGATCGTCCGCCCTAGAGAACGGGATGGTGACCGGATGCTTCGAGAGGAGGAGTGATATGGAGACCCTAAGGGTGCACGGATACCTGTTGCCTGTGGATCTCCTAACGTTGAGGGACGAGGGGCTGCTCTATGGCGACGAGGGCCTGCTATTTTATCACAGGAGGGTTAATACGCTGGATTTGGACAGCCTGGTGTATAACACTGCACAGTGAAGTGGATGTCTATGCACTGTTGTTGTTAATTAGTTGTAAGTAGTGTTTTGAGTTGGTTTTAAATATATGAATGTTTCCGTTTTTCCATTTTTTGCGGAATATAGTATAAGAGTTGATTTGTTTTGGTTTTGGATTGCGACTATTCTGCAGTATTTTAAGTTTTAGTTGATAAGTCTATGATAAGTATCATTTACGCATAGAATAAGTATCTACATGATTAATTAGTTTAAGATAAACTGTGTAAGAACAGAATATTTGGATAAATAATGTTAAGTACATGTCAGTTATTGTTCGTTTGGCTGTCGTAAGATAAAGACGTGTTAAAAGCGGAAATAAAAGTTTTGTATAGTGAATATTAAGTTGTTGTAAACTATATAAAAGTATTTGCGTAGTAAATAAAAAATATAACAGTAAAACAAGAAAAAAACGGTGTTTATTTTATTTAAAAAAGGTTAAAACGTAACAATATAGTCATGTGAAAATTAATAGGGACACTTATTTCAAAATAGTTAAAATTCCAACTCTGTTTTTATATTCAAACATTTATCAAAAAGATCTCATAAACTGTCTGCTTAATTTTCGACGACGTAAAGAACCGTTATTTGACAAACAAATTTAGAACCGTTTCTCAGTTGTAGTATATTTTTCTTTTAAGCTTTTAAGGAAATCCGTAACGTGTCCCTATTATTTTTTACATAACTATATTTATATTTTAAGTTTTTTTTTTCGTTTTCTTCAGTCGCTAGAATTTTGATTCTATATCCAATTAAAATTTTCATATCTTTTTTGAATCGCATTTTGTCACTTGATGTGCAAAGAGGTCATTTATTGTTCTTTAATTTCAAATATATATGTATATATAAAGTATACATATACAATGAATATGATCATTTTGTTAAGAATTAAAAACCACTTAAGATATTTCCAAAATACATTTTAAATATAAAATAGTAGCGTAACTGGAAAAAAAATCAATTTTGATATACTACTCGTATATACATATTTATTGATTTTTTACAATTTAAAAAATATTTCGCACGCGACAATTTAAAGTATAAAAATCAAACAAATTAGATTAAATCTATTCCTACATATAGTATAATTATAACATTTTATTTGTCTCGTATACCCCTTTTATTTTTAATGACACTTTGAAGTCGTTTCGGTATACTATTAACCAAGTTGCCTAATGTTTCTGATGATATCCTTGCTTATTCAACCCGTAACCCTGTTGACGAGCTTATGGATTCAATTTTACTATTCGAAGATATTTAATGTCCCGAACTGATGATATTTTATTAATAGAGTTCAAATTTGATCATCCCGACAAACTTTACCATATTTAGGTTTTATTATTTTTAAAAAATGAGCTTACAATGCGTAATGTGTATTCTGGATTGATGTTCTGTTAGAACAGGATCGATTCTAACTTCATTATTTCGGCAGATTTCTTAAAATCTTACTTATTGATCTCTAAACTATGATTTATACTGAGCGAAATTAAGTTTTCTTCTATAAAAGACAATGAAAATATTTTCGGAATGAGGAAATAAACAAAATCGTTCGGAATTTGTAGAACGAAAATAAAATCGAGCCGAATTGCAAATAAGGAATCAAAACCATTTTGATCGGAATGTGATGGGTATATGTTCTGTAAGGCGAAAAACAGTGAAATTGAAATGAAGTAAATTTTCAAAGACAGATAAAACTTCATTTCGACAATTATTATAACGTTTTGATAATCAAAAATTTATTTAAGGATAATAAAGCGAATTAATTAAACAATATCAAAATTCTTTTAGATTTGTGAATTATAGCAATTCGAAATTTCATTCGATTTCGGTTTACAGAACATATCCGTGTGACACCTGTTTGACTATCTTAAAAATGTTACCCCTTCGAACCAAAAGCTTAAATCCGTCTGAGACAGAAAAATGTAAATGTCAAAAACGAAAATAGACTGGAAGGTTACTCACTATATTTTGAACTTTTGTTATATGTCATCTATGTTTTTAGTTCATTCAAGGCACTTTTTCAAGATTTTGTATTCTAAATCCATATTAGGGAAAAATTCATTTCCAAAAGCATGGAAATATTCTGGTATGTGACGAAAATCGTTTTCGACAACAAAACGACTTGAAATCGACAAAAGATGTGATGTGTGTACATTGTCGATTTACACTAACCATTTAATATTCCACGTTGTTTCATTATAAAAACAACGTTTGTAACTTGTGCAAGTTTTGATAATATAGGTTTAAATTCGTTTTGAAATCGATTAAAGTTTTTTGTACAAAAAGCTAAAAAGTGTAAGAAAATGAAAATAAAATGTTTTTAAAAATAGTATAAATATGAAAATTTTTTTATTGATGAATCGCAAGGATAATAAAGATGAATAATCAAGATGAAGGTAGGTGGAATGGCTAACCAGCTTAACTCGACCACGATTTCGTAAACAATGTAATAAACCTCCTTTTTATTTAAATAAATTTATTTGTGTAACTTAAAACAAATAAATATGGGCCTGCTCGTGAAACATCATTACACTGAATCACGTTCATAAATGCAAACAGTAGTAACACTGCAACTATCAGATGGCCAAAAAACTACCATTTCGCTCAAATAATAATCATAAAAATCTACGATTTAATGGCCTTTTTCCAATTAAAAGTGAGAAATCTTTTTTTTTAAATTTTGATTTAAAAGAAATTTATAGTCTGCTTCTCAGGCAAAATTTGGCACATATGAAACTGGTATAAATATAACATATAACTGGTATATGAAAAGTAAGCTCTAAATTTTTTTGGATTAAACAAAACCGTTCGGATTATTATAGAACGAAAAACAAAAACACCCGGAAATTCAAAGACACAATCAAAACCATTTCGACCGAAATGTGTGACATATTTTTATATACATATGTATGTTGATTTTATAGTGTAACCATAAAGCTCCAAAAATCCGTTCTAGTACATGTAAAGAAGTTTGAAAACATTATATAAGAAGTAGAGCTGAACAGGCATTGATAACCATTTTTATTAAAAGTTAGTTTCACTTCCGTAAACATGGTTATTCACGTTTAAATAATAAAAATACGTACTTTAAAAAAACTAAAAAAAAAATAATAATCGACGGCGATATAACAAATGATGGAAAAAATAGGAAAAAGGTAAATAGGAACAATTAAATTATCGAATGTAAAGCAGTTGCTACAAATTACCATATTTTGCAGCAAATTTTTTAGTTTTCCTTATACAGTGTCATACAACCGCTATACAAAGCATATGACTTTAGCAAACAGAAGAAACTCATTCCTTGTTGATTATAACAAGCAATACTCATTTACTGCTACCGTAGGTCAACTTGTTTATACAATCTCTGCAATGCTCGAAAAATTTTAATGCAAGACTTAAAGAATTGGAATTGTTTTGCATTTTTTGGAGCCGCTGTTAGCTATTAGTGTTGGTTGCTGAAAGTGGTTTTTCACATTTATTGAATATGAAAGTAGCATTAATTGCATTACTGCGCCAAAACTTGGTAGAGATTGCAGTATGGGTGGCTCAGTGCAAGGAGTAAGTCCCGGCGTGTTTCATAATAATGCCTAATTGCCACATAAATTTCTGATCATTTAGCATTTTTCCAAGCAGAGCAGTCGAGTCGTATGGCCAAATAAAGTTATTCAATCTTTTGATAAATTTGCCAAAAATCAGATCATTCTTGCGCTTAGTGTACAGCTTGGATGATATCAATTAGTGTGAAAATTTAGCTCCTATTACATATCTGAATTTAGTCAGTCAATACATTATGGTGTTTAACATCAATTTCTGTGAAAACTGAAAATTGTTGAACCCATTTTTTAATACCTACCTATTATTTGCATTTTCATTTCATTGTGTTTATTTTATTCTGTATTTATTATAAAGTACATTTGTTGTATTGTAAACTTTTAATACTAAACTTAATGCAAAACTTAAGTTAAAATATATTTTGAGTTACCACTGATCTTATTCAATAAGTCGAACGATTATTGAATATTATATTTTCTTTAAATATTTTCCATATCAAGTCTTTCCCGTCTGCGTCAAAGCTCCACTTCCCGTATTAAACTCATGTTATTTTGGTGGTGGTCCATTCAATATTGGAGGCCGTACGCCGGCCAAGTTACCCAATGGTGGTGGTGGTCCCATCATACCCATGGGCCCCATCATTGGCGGTGGTCGCATACCCATCATTGGTGGTGGTATAGCACCATGTGGACCCATCATCATTGGAGGCATGCCTGGTGCACCTGGCATACCGGGTGGTATCATACCAGGTCTGGGTGGCACAGCCATGTTAGGTGGCGGTGGTATGGCCACACCACCTGGTTTAGGTGGTCCACCAGCGAATGGATTTTGTGTAATCTTACCCGCTTTAAAGGCTGCAGTAGTAGCATCAATTAAATGTTGAGCCTGTTCCTCCATCCATTTTTGATAATAGAACTTTACATTGTCACGATGTTTACGACCAGTGCAGTGTGTTTTGCGCACAGATGGTGAGTCGTGAGTCAAGTACGTGTCACAATAATCGCAATAGTATTTTGGCATGTTTGCCAACAACTTTCTTAATAATTTTTAATTCTATTTATTTAAAATAATTTAAAATTTCTCGATTTTTCACGAATTCAACGATTGTAATGAGGAAATGTATATTTTGTCAACAATAAAATGAATTGGTTGTCAATTCTTCTTTGCTGTCATTCAGCCAGTGCTGATGTTTTGACAGCTGCTGAATTTAGAATTTAAAGTGTAGCCAGAGTAATGAGATTTAGTAAAGTATAGAATATAAAATTTTCACAATAATAAACTTTACTGAAGTATGAAATAGTTTATTATTTGTTCTTTATAGATAAATAAATAAATATAAGTTGTATTTCTAGTAATATTTGTTGTAAATGTAACAGTACAGTGACTTAAAATACTTAATTTCAGTACTACAGGTATGTATCTGACATATAAATAATTGATCTTTGACCAATACTATTTTTAAATAGCGCATTCATAGTATTTAGCATTACATATGACAGTCAATTACTCTTTTTTTGCGAGTAAAACACGACACAACTTTGTCCTGCTTATCAACCACTACTTTGCCTTATTGTAATATAATATGTTACCATCTCAGGTTTAATGCCCGAGCGATTACTAATTTCTGGATTACGATAAAAAGTACTGAGAGGAATCGCATACTTTTTTTCTTTTTTTGCACATACGTAAAATAAGAAAAGATCTGCCTTTTATTGCCAACATCCAATTGATGTGATGTATCTTTGATTTTGATTACTACATTCTATTTATTATAAATTGCTAATACTGATAAACTATCACAAAATATGATTCTTAAGTAAATTCTAACGGATGTACGTAGAGAGTTCCCAATCTACGAGGGCGGATTGATATTGAAGCTACCTAAGTAGGAAAAAAACCTTTTTTTTCAAAAACCATTCATTTCTCAACATAGTCTCCTTTTAGCTCAATACACTTAGTAAGACGATTTTCCAAATTTTTTTGTACCATCTGAATAATACGATTTTGGGAACTCCTCAAAATACGCATTAGTTTCGGTAATAACTTCTTCGTTTGAGATGAATCTTTTTCCTGCGAGCCATTTTTTTTGTTTGGAAACAGGAAAAAGTCACTAGGGGCTAAATATGGACTATAAGGTGGATGATCAGCCAATTCGAAGTGGATTTCTCGTAGTTATAGCATCGTATTTAATGCTGTGTGAACCGGTGCGTTGTCTTGAAGAAGAGCGCTTTTTTTGTTTAAATGTGGTCGTTTTTCCTTGATTGCATCAACCAATTGATCCAATAATGCACGATAACACTCTCCTGTGATTGTGGATCCCTTTTAAAGATAATCGATGAGCAATATTCCGTGTGCATTCCAAAATACAGTGGCCATAACCTTGCCAGCCGATTTCGCTGTCTTTGCCTTCTTCGAGCACTTCCACCAGCTTCCACCCATTGTTTCGATTGATTTTTGGTTTCAGGTGTGTAGGGGTGGACCCACGTTTCATCAACAGTTATTAATCTACGCCAAAAATCAGCAGGATTATGGTTTATCATGTCCAAACACCGCTGTGAAATGATCTGTCGAACTCGTTTTTGTTCAACACTGAGCAAACGCGGCACCCATCTTGCCGATAGCTTTTTCATATGCAAATGTTCACGCAAAATGTTGAACGCACGTTCATATGATATGTTTACCATTTCAGCAATCTCACGTATTTTGACCCCGAGGATTTTCTTGATATTTTCTTCCGTAAGCACCTCTTTTGGCCTTCCTGTTGATGGTATTGTTGCAGTGCTTGTTCGGCCCCGTTTAAATTCAGCAGTCCAATATTTTACCATATAATCTGACGGAGCAGATTCGCCGTAATGTTTATCAAGCTTTTCTTTTGTCTCTTTCGCCGTTTTGCCTTTCAAATAATAGTGTTTAATCACTACAGGAAATTCACTTTTTTCCATTTTCCAAAAAACACAAAAGTTGTTTACTTCAAACGACTACAACAAATAAACTAATTGATGAATTTGGCTATAATTTTAACAGCTGACGTTCGACAGATCGTAATTTCTAAGAAAGAAAAAGTTTTTGTGTTTGTGCTGCCATCTAGCGCTAGGTAGCTTCAATGTCAATCCACCCTCGTAAAATATTCTACGAAATCATTTACAATAGCATACTATATTCTAATTGTTTGCCTTTAAACAGTTCGTTCATTTTGATAGGAAGTTAATCAGAGTTTTATTATTTTAATTGTTGAATCTATCATCATTCAGGCTATTTTATATACACTGTCGGTTTTAAATACGATAGAATATCTTAGTCCAGCATATTTAGTGATCCTTCGAGTTCTATCAGTTCAGATATCAGATATCAGTTCATAAATTTTTAGACGTCTTACGTTTATAAACAAGATTAAAATTAAAGTAAGCCATTAAAATAACTATGCTACGTTTGTTTGAGACACAATGCCTACAAATTTGGACTTTCTTTGTTTTTAAAGACAACATTTTTGTGCACGAACAGTTTAATTTTTAATATCTTGGATCTATAGGTAATAAATAATAAGTAAACTTCCACTTAATAAGAAATATTTGTATACACTTTCAATATTACTAAATATTCTTATCATTTATTCTTTCAATATTACTCGATAATAATATTATTTAACTTCTTAATAAATTTTAATGAATAAATTAAAATGTCTTAATACCAATACACACTGCATTTTTGAAATTATTGTCTTCGGTATTTGGCGATACGTTACGTGGTGATATTTACATTGTTGATATTTACTTAGCTTTACTTCCTTACAATAACAATAGAATTGAATTGTTGCCGACAAAATATTCGCCTGTGTGAACGCGAATGAAAAACAAAAGAGAATTTAAAATGTTTCCTTTCAAAATGTTTAATCGTCTAAACTGGGACTTAGAATCCGTTTATATGGCAACATTTTACTGTTATATATTATGCAGCTTTTATATGTATACACTGAAAGAAGGCGTTTTATACTATGTAATATAAATAAATAATAATATATAAATTTACTTATCAAATAAATTTGGGAAATATTTTTATATAAATTTAAAAGAAAATGGTAAATAAATAGAACATTTATTAATTTATTATAAAGAAAAGAATTAAATCGATGTTATAAATTAAATTTTATATTGAAATAATTTGCTTTAAATATTACGTTATTTTTTCACTGTCTGGCATCTTTGTTTCATGCCTGTGCTTATGATTCTCAAGAAATGCTCCTCAGTAGACAACCGGTGTGCAAGAATGACGCGCGTAGCGGATATAACGTCATAGAGCAGGAAGACGGTTTCTTTTTTGTTTTGAAACGCGTGTTGTTTTTGTAAAAATGATGATTGAAAGAAATGCAAGAGGGGAATGAAATTCGATTTTTATTTATTTAAATTATAACTATTATTTATTTATCAATTGTTAATGTGAATGAAAATTTATTTATAAATAATACAAAAATAGGTGTATATATGTATGTAAAATATTACTAAAATAATTAATATTTGTATTTAAACAAATTTTATAAAGAAAAAAGGTTTCAAGTGCAAGATCATTAAAGTAAAGGAATTTTGTACCAATAACAACAACAACTAAATAATGATGGCAACGACAATAAAAAAGGCTAAAATCACATTGATAATGTGGTAGTGTGTATGATAATAACAACAACAATAATAACAATAACAACGTAGTTAAAAACATAATGAAGCATCATCAGTCTGCAGCATAAATGAAGGTGTAGTGTAGAATAACAGAAATAAGAAGAGCCTGCAAGAATTCAAAAAATAAAATAATAAAATGAGACAAAAAGGAGGATTTATGTGTTCGATAGTTGAAATGGATAAAGTTGTTTTACCGGTTTTATGATAATACAGTGATAGGTTTATAATAAGAATTGAAGAATTAGAAAATATAGGGAAAAATAAATTTTAATTAATTATAATCTAATGAAAGAAATCAATTTAAAGCAATACTAAAGTGCCAGTGTTTATATATAAAGTTTTTTTTTAAGAATTTTTTTGTTTAATTAAAATAATATACAAAAAAGTGCAACAATTTTGGAATGTCTATAGAAATTTGTTAAAAATTAAAACAACAATAACAAGTGGCAATTAATTGTGAGAGTAAAGATTAATTAAAATGCCGTTTGTTCAACGTGTTGTACAGCCGGTAAATCTTGCACAAATTTGTGGCTCTTCAGCAACAACGGGTAATAATAGAGCAACGAAATTTCTTTGCATACCGGGCAAATGCAAAAACAACAATTGTATTAATAATAAACCTGCTGCGAAAATCTCTATATCAACTAGCCAACCCCAGCTAAGAGAGGCATCCCTTAATGTTAAAACGCAAACGGAAACGGAAGCCATTCTTACATCAAGGCTATTAAATCAAAATAGTGGCTTAAAATCTCCTTCATCAACTTCCACCTCGGCCTCTTCCACTACTACCATAACCACTGCCATAATACATAATTCCAACATTAAGGATAATAACTCCAAGGATACCACAGACAATGTTGCCGCTACCTCAACCAATCTACCCCAAACTAATGGATTTGCTTCTAGTTTCTCGTACAATACCGATCATGAGGATGATACTGGTATTATAACACCGGTCTCACCGGCACCTTCAATGCCTATGAAAAAATTGAAACAACATGTTGAATTTCTATCAACCGTACCTTCTCCAACACGTACGCATCACTCAAAACCCTCAACTGCTGCCGGTGCTACGGGGACATTACGTTCGTCTTCGTCCTCTTCTTCTTCTCGGCAACGTTTGCGTTCTCCCCAAACGCCGCAGACACCAACAGCTGCCAAAATAGTGGCCGGCTATGAATTTGATTCGATTAGTAATATTACTTTGAGTAATGCCTTAAGGCAATTGGCCTCTTTGGTTCTAATAGCCAGTGATATATTCGATGATTTGCAAAGAGAATTGCAAACGGTGGGTGACAGAGCACGTTTAGTCCAAAAGAAAATCGTTGCAGTTGAGAGGCGTGTCAGTGCTTGTGATCCAAAAATGGTCACAGTTCGTAAGTATCACTCTTATTTTATTTTTTGGCTTTCACATAAGAAAAGTTGATCAAAAATATATGACGGCGTTTTAAATATATGCAGAAAAGTCTCGGGAATTGTTTTTTTAAGTTGAACTTAATAGCTTACTAGTAATTAAGTTCAACTTATTAAAGTGAATATGAGAGTTTACACTTGATAATGTTCAAATGATAATGTGTTCTGTTCTTATAAGAGAAATTTACAAAATTTTGAAGTAAATTGTGTGTTAAGTTTGAACGAAATTGGGCAAAAATCCTTTTTTAAAAGTAATAGCCAAACTACAGTGAAAACTAGCAAAATATCAGCAAGAGTTAAAGTTAATTTTAATTTTTGAGTAAATACCTAAATTGACCCTGTGCTGATGTAAGAAACGTCAAATTATAACAATCGACAAAACCGGAACAATCGATGTCTATGCAAAATTTTTTCCCTAAAAGTATTTTTGTCGCATAATTTATAAAAAATAAACCCATGTTTTTATGAAGTTTGCCCAAAATTAAAATTCTATATGGCTTAAACTCTGTGTTAAATTTGAAGAAAAAGGTTAAAAGTGGACAGGAATTATTAATATTTTGGGAAGATAGCCAAGTTAAACACACCACAATGATTTCCTTATTGATTATATGAGTCTGTGTAAAGAATAGAAATTATAAATTTTTAATTAATGTAAGAAGAATTTGATTCGATGAAATAAAAATTCTAAGAAGAATTCAGGAGTTCTTGTCAGCGACTAGGATTTGCTTAGCTTGTAAATATATAAGTTTCCATGGTTCCTATATAGAACAAAGGACCTCCACGTCTGTCTCTTCTAAAAGTGTCAAACGATTGAGATGGCTACCCGAAAACTCTAACTTTTGAATTATCCAACCATTCTTTGATAATTCATGTTTCAAGTCATTATAATTTTGAAAACCCAAACCAGACGCGTATTTTCCTGAAACTTCTTTTCTAATCGTTCTTAAGAATACAAAAGTCAATATTTATTTTGTATGACATGCCCACTTATCCGATTCCATTCATATTTTGACTGATTAACTGTATTGACTACGAACTATTTGGATCAAATTTAAGACTTATAATTATCGCTTTGAAGATATCGACAAATAAATATTTGTATAGGCGTGGCAGCGCGATTTTGAGCTTACTTATCTCATACATACGATTCTTCATTCAAACAAACCTACCGTATACCTACCTTGTATGTATACATAGGGTTGGTTGAAATCGGTCGACGCTCTTAAGCGTGAATGCAATGAGAATGTACGCACAAACATTATTTTTTCTCTTATCCTATTTTCATTAATTTTTCATAAGAATTAGTATTTGATGTTTATGGTAATTCTTAGCGCTAATCATGAAGTGCCATGTTATAGTATCATGTTTAATTACTACTAGGAATGTAGTCAATCCAAAATTTAACTTAGATTTTATAAATGACACATATTTTTCTTAGAATAGATTCATTTAGGGCATATCGTATAGCCAGACTTAAAAAATTAAGTTTTCAATCTGGGCTCAAATAGTCGCAGTCGTGATCGAACAACTTTAACCCCAAATTTTTGACATTTTGTAATTTAAATTAACATTATTTGATACAAAAGCTTATACGATTATAAGTGAGACGCTTTGGCCGCTGTTTTTTTTTTAAATGAAGAATTTTTAATTTTTAATTTTAGGAGTCTTTTTTTTGTCCTTCATCTATTCCATTTTTAATTATAAAAAAATGTTTAATGTTTTTATCTATTTATGTGAAACTATTTCAATATTTATCTTTTGTTACTTTTACGATTGTTCAACGATGATAGATGTCTGATTGTAAAAAAAACTCGCACCTTTTTTTGCTTTTCAACCTTAGGCAAGTAGAATAGGTTAAAAATTATAGTAATTAAAAAGTAATAAACCCAGTATTTAGAACTTAAGCTTTTATTACAGAAGGGGATACTATTTATATAGGGTACAAGGGCAGCATTTGTTCCTTACAACTAAGGAACTGTAGTAAAATAATTAAGAAATTAAACTCAATTCTTAATACGTACATACGTTTACGTTATCAACACGTTATCATTTCGGCAAGTTCTTATCATCTTAAAGAAATAAAAATATACCTTCAATTTTTATTTTTGCACTTGTGCTCTAGCTGTCGGCTTGATTGTTTAGTTGAATGGTTGACTGACTAGGCTGTTTTTGTTTGCTTCTATCCAGGTTATAAAAATCGAAAGAAGAAGAAGTACGGGGGAAATATACTTTAATTCAATAGAAAAATATGCAAGCACCCATTTTTAAAAGGTATTTTTATTTTAACACGTCTCTCGATATTTTTTAACCGTCTTTGTAATACGCAAAGATACATATTCACCGTTTGCTAGGAGTAAATAAAAATAAAGAAAAATGAATAGAATTGGAAAAATGCACACCACAAAACGTGTTTAAACTTCAATTACACTTGCACGTAAAGAAGGCAAGAGTGTTTGTGTGTGTTTTTTTTTTTTTTTTTTTTTTTTTTTTTTTTTTTTTTTTTTTTTTTTTTTTAGCTATACGAGCTACGGCTAGGGAATCTTCAAAAGATATTGGTAGTCCGGACTAACCAATATGCACGATTCGCGACAAGTCTTACTATCTGGCTTGTCATGCGCCTACGTACTAAACCCCATCCACGTTCGTAATCCTTCCATCCATTTCCTCCCCCGGGACCACTATCAAGTATTACTTCAGGGGAGTGGTGATTCAGCGAATGCTGCTTCCCCTTTCCGCAGATCTTGCCATCTCGGCCAATCTCTGACGCACCAAAATTTCCTTTGCGAAAACGCACACCAAGTCCCAATTCCTGGCTGAGGTCAGCATTAGTCCAACGATGTTGTTCGGCACAATCCGGGATCGAATCGCCGTTTCCAAGGAACGCCTTTGATCCTCATACCGCGGGCAGTCAAAGAAAACATGACCCGCGGTTTCGGTCACATTCGGACAATCCGGGCACACATCATCGTCGTCGTGCCCATATTTAAAAAGGTAGGCCCTAAATCATCCATGACCGCTCAACAACTGAGTCAGGTAATAATTTACCTGCCCGTGACTCCTTCCTACCCAATCAGCTACGCTCGGTATGAGCGTGTGGGTCCATCTTCCCCTCAAGGAGTTATCCCAATCACGTTGCCACCTTTCCATAGCACCTTCCTCCAGTCGGCCCACGTTTACCGACCCTGATCTTTTCGCAGCATGCTTCTTTCCTTCAACATCCGACACCAGCTGCAGTGGCATCAGTCCCGCAATAACAAAAGCCGCGTCAGTGGATACCGTGCGGAAGGCAGAGGCGACCCTGAGCGCACATCTTCTATAGGCTGCATCAATACCCATCCTATATGTTCTCCTAAGCATGGCCTCAGCCCATATGGGTGCCGCGTATAGGGCAATCGATCTTACCACACTAGTAAGCAACAGCCTCCTCTCCTGTCTAGGGCCGCCTATGTTTGGCATTATCCGTGCAAGTGCACAAGCTGTGAGTGCACATTTCCCACCGACATATTTCAGGTGCTCCCTAAATGTGAGTCTGTTGTCGATCATGATCCCCAAGTATCTGATCGCTTGTCTTGAGGCTATCCGCTGGTCACCAACCGTTATAGTTATAAACTCCATTTTCTTTCTACTGCTTACCAGTAGAACCTCAGTTTTGAGATCCGCAAGTTTGAGACCTGCGCTCACAATCCAGCCTCTGACCACAGCAACTGCAACATTGCAAGCTCTTTCCAGTTTGTCGAGATGTTTTCCCCTTATCACCAAGGCAATATCATCTGCGAAGCCAATGATTTGCGCTCCCCTTGGGAGTTCGAGCCTTAGCACACCATCATACATAATATTCCAGAGTATAGGGCCTAAAACTGAGCCCTGCGGTACTCCAGCCGATACTACATATGATTTCCTGCCATCAGACGTGTCGTACAAGAGGACTCTGTCCCTGAGGTAATCGGCAATCAGCTCGATCAGGTATTTCGGCACGTTCTTCTCATCGAGTGCAGCCAACGTGGCATCCCAGTCCGCAGAGTTAAACGCGTTCTTAACATCCAAGGTGATGATAACACAGTATTCCTTATCACCTTCAAGCCAGCGGTCTCCACTGATGGCATCTTTCGCCATGTTCACAACTCTCTCTATGGCATCAACTGTAGAGCGTGCCTTCCGGAAGCCAAATTGGCGTTCCGATAAACCCGATCCATTCAAGGCCGTCTCCAATCTCCTGTAGATTATCTTCTCCAGCAATTTGCCGGCTGTGTCAATCATACAGAGTGGGCGATATCCGGATGCATCCTGTCTGCCATTGCCCTTCGGGATGAGCACCAGCCTTTGCCTTTTCCAGATCCTAGGGAATGTCCTCTCCTTGATACAAGCATCAAACACTTTCCTAAACATTTCCGCCTTGCTCTCAATAGCCGTCCTTAATGCAATATTCGGGATTCCATCAACTCCTGGTGCCTTTTTCAGCCTAATATCCTTACACACTGCCTCAAATTCCTGGCTGCTAACCCCCGGAATTTCAAGGTGGGGTGGTCCTTCTTGTACAGAGTAGGTTATTTCGGCCCTACGCGGGAAAAGTCCTTCGACTATTGATTCCAGTCTGGACGCAGATGTCGTAGGTGGTGGTCGAAAACTATTCAGTTTCCTCATCACAACTTTATATCCCGTACCCCAAGGGTTGTTCTCTACTTCGTAACACATCTCCCTATAGCATCTTCTCTTGCTTTGCGCAATGGCCCTTTTCAAGCAGGATCTTAACGTTCTGTAGTCCTCTTGAAGTTCTGTAAAGTTGTCACGACCTCTCGCCCTCTGGCATACCCGCCGTGCATGGTTACACCTACGCCTTATCTCAGCTATTTCTGCATTCCACCAGTATACATTCCTTCTGCCAGGTCTATGGAAATTTCTTACCATGGATGCATCGCAAGCGTCCGTGACCCGCCGCATCAGTTCAACTGCCATATCGTTCGCG
Source organism: Wohlfahrtia magnifica (assembly GCA_023159175.1). Lineage (NCBI taxonomy): Eukaryota > Metazoa > Arthropoda > Insecta > Diptera > Sarcophagidae > Wohlfahrtia > Wohlfahrtia magnifica. Next base: position 7,743,473 of record JAKWBJ010000222.1, read on the forward strand.
CCTCCAGTCAACTGGCTGTCCTCCATCGCAAAAACAAAAACAAAGGCCTCCTTATCAAAGGTGGAATCCCTCCATCGGGGACCGGGAGGGACCACAGGTAAAGTTGGGCCGGTGGAACGTTCGCGTATCTCAAAGATAATAGCGTGGTGGTCGCTGTGTGTGTATATGTCAGATACGCTCCAGTCAGTCGAGATTGCCAGGGCATCGCTGACGAATGTCAGGTCTATCCTGGAGCTTCTTCCGTTCCTCGAGAATGTATCCCTTTGACCGCAGTTCATCAACACCACATCCAGTGCTGCAAATGCCTGCAGTAAACACTCTCCCCTCGGGTTCGTGTAGACTGAACCCCATTCAACTGCCCATGCATTAAAATCCCCAGCGATAACCACAGGCCGTAGATCCTTGGCCCTGTTGACAAGGTCATCCAGTCTGATGCCATACTCCTCGATTGACAAGCCCGGGGGAAAGTAGCAGCTAAAGAAGTGCACTCCACCAACAGTACCCCCAACAAAACACTCCCTACTACTATCAACATTCTCCAAGGGGAAGTTACCACAAGACCATATCGAAGCCTTGTTGCACCCACTGTTAGCCCAGCGGGGATTCTCTGGTACTCTATAATGTTCACTCAACAATGCCAGGTCTATCCTCTGGTCCCTCACAGTTTGCCCCAGGATATCCTGCGCGGCTTCGCAGTGGTTCAGATTCAGCTGAAGGATTCTCATTTCCGCTGACTTAGTAGCTTCCGGCGGGCCGACAGATAGTTGGGGCATTTAGGCCCCCCCGTGATGTGTTTGGCATCAGTATTCGGACGGCCCCTACAGAGTAGACATAGTGGGTCACCCTGGCAGGTTCTAGCGAAGTGATCCTGTCCGCCGCACCTGTAGCAACTTCCGGACCAGTCTTTCTCACCTCGGCACTCTCTGGCCACATGCCCAAAGTCAAGACACCTGAAGCATCTTTTTGGAACTACCTTTCTACGTAGACGGCAAACTGTCCACCCAACACGCAGTTTGCCTACCTCCTCTGCCCTATAAGCCTGTCTCACTGTGTGTGTGTGTGTGTGTGTGTGTGTGTGTGTGTGTGTGTGTGTGTGTGTGTGTGTGTGTGTGTGTGTGTGTGTGTGTGTGACAGAGAGAGAGAGAAAAGCAAAATCAAATAAAAACTTGCTTGAAGTTTAAAGTTAAATCAACAACTTAATTGCAAAACATTCAATATGGAAGCCTCTAATTATATGTAGCCTTTACAATAATAGCGAAAGAGCTGCAAAGCGTTAAGAAAATGTTACAAAATAGCAACAGTTTTTTAAAGTGTCAACACTTTTTTGAACTTTAAGTGTAATACATGCTATCGAATTCAAATGACAGCTGAAATTTTGCGTGATTGTTAGCACTTCGTAATTCAATTCATGGGTCATTAACCATACATGTGTACCGCGCATTGTTAAATCAGCGTTGGACAAGCTAATATGCATTTAACAATGTGGTAGTAATTTGAGACTCTCCCACTCAGGCGACTTTGCATTGTATTTTTCCACTTGTTTTTTCTTGTCTTCTCCTTGCCCGGATATGGTCTAAAATAACTATTTATTACTTGTATGTTGGTTGAGATACCTACATCTCCAGCGAACTAACGAACTTTGATTCTTCGATCGTCTAATGCCATATTCACACTAGACTTCGAATTACTTTGTTCGCTGTTTGAATTACTTATACAAATTTTCCTGTTTACATGGCATCTTTTCAATTGGTTTTGACAGTTGTTCTTCTTCTTTTCATTGTTTTTGTTTATTATTAAATTGTGTATTAACAATGGAAAAAAATGAAATATCTATATAAAAGTTGTATTTGTTCAACAAAGCGAAAAGCAAATGGAGTCAGTGCTGTGAGTTTTGCTTGTTTTTATGCTTGACAGTTGGTGTGGTAGTGGAAATTATACAATTTGGTTGAAGAGTGAATTACGAAAAACCGTTGTCGTCTGAATATTATTAATATCATATTAGATATTATATCGAGTAATTTTGGTATAATGATCTCTTAGAATTCGGCTCATATATAATTGGCGGTTGAATGAAAGAGTTGTTGTCGTCTAAACATGACATAATATCATACCAAGTGTTTTATAGAATATTTTAAGCGTGACGATCTCTTTTGATTGACATTAACTTAGAAAACTAATAAACTAATGTCTGACTAATGAAAGCAGCTTGCTCAAAATACGACATTAGTCCAGTATTAGGTCGTAATTAACAGGATAACTATTATTTTTAAAGTTGGTATTATCGGTTTTTTCTTACAGTTACACAATTTTAATTCATAATAAAGCAAAATAATATATTTTTAATATCAATGAAATACGGGGTGTTTTTTATAGAGGTATAGAACTTTAAGTTGCAATAAAACAACGATGGATTATTCGATTGATATGAATTTTATTTATCCGAAAGATAATCTTGTGGCATTACATTTTAAATATGATTTCTGGCACATGACCGCCGCGTCCAATTTTCGATAACTTTTTCCAACATTTGTGGTCGTACATCGGCAATAACACGGCGAATGTTGTCTTCCAAATGGTCAAGCGTTTGTGGCTTTACCGCATTGACCAATGACTTTACATAGCCCCGCGTGGTCGCTATGGGCAGCGCTTATAAGGCACAAACTTTTCGCAGCATATGTGGTCGCATTTCGCCAATAACTCTTCGAATATTGATTTTCAGGTGTTGTCTCTGGTTTGTTTATCGCGTAGACCAATGACTTTAAATATTAAAAAAAAAAATAATCAAATGGAGATAAATCATATAATCTTGGTGACCATTACGTGAATTTACTCTTTTTTCAAAAATTTCTTTAAGTAAATCAATTGTAGCTAGTGCTCTGTGGCATGTGTCAGCTAATTGAGGTACAAAAACATTTCTAATCCTGGTCCTATACCCTTCATCATCGACAGTAACATTCTCCTTTTTAAAGACGAATGGACCAATGACTACGCCAGCCAATAATGCGCACCAAGCTGTAATTTTCTGTAGATGTAATAGTGCTGCGACAAAAATCAAATCTTGTGGATTATTACCACTCCAAATGCGACAATTCTGCTTATTATGTACCCATTCAACCAAAAATAGGCTTTATTGCATAACAAAATTTTGAATGAAATCTTAATATCAATATGAAACTGTACTTTAGCCCATTCGCCGAATTGGCAGCGCATACGATGATCGCTTGGCTTTAATTACTGCGTAAGTTGAATATTGATAGCTTTTAAGCGAAAATCCTTTGTAAAATCATTGATAAAGTAGTAGGAGACAACCTCAAATGCTGAGAACGACGACGAATTGATTGAATCGGATCTTCTTTAATGCGCACGATAAGTTTGATGAACAGAACCATTATTTTGATAAAAAAATTTCAACAATTTGGAAGTGTTGTTCTGGTATAAACTTATCCATAATGAAACGTCAAACCAAACTAAACAAAAGGCAACTATCAGCTGTTATATCGGTTGTTGTCAACTCAAAGTTATGAACCTCCAAAAAAAGACACTCGATACAAAAAATCATAGATTTTCAAATTTCTTTGAAGTGATATACCTCTGTTGATAAAAGCGTTAAAGTTGTGTCATGGACAGTAATGTTAACTTAACTTTTCAACAAAACATAAATAAATAGTAATGAAATAGTAAGTAAACCGCTAGATTTTACATGTGAATAGTTTAAATGGCGTTACCCACTGATTTCTGATTGAAAATAAAGATGTATCGATAACTTCATTTTCTAACGCATTGTCAAAAACAGATTTTCCAATTGCAAAGCGCTAAAGCCGCGCTATTCCAGTTTGCTTCATACAATTTGTATGGAAGCATGAGAATTTTTGACAGATAGACAATGTAAACGCTCTGCTTTAAGTTAGAGTGTTGTACCGAATGTTAAAAAGGTAGAAAGTAAAAGGCGCTTCGACATTCTATGTTAAATATTTAATTAAAAACGTGATAATTATTTTTCCTCAAATCAACGTTTATCGCTATAATTGTGCACTGTATTATCATCTTTAATGTGAGGGTGTAACGCGAAATAAATATTAGAGGAGAATTGTGCAGAATAAACACAATTCATGTAATTGTAGAATGACGACTGGTTGAAAAATAAAAAAAAAAAAAACAAAACAAAAAATTAAATTAAAATTTAACACGTTAAAGTTGTTGTAAAACATTCTCTTACTTGAATTACAATTTTTTTCCATTGAAATTTGTTACATTTGGCTGATTGTGTGTGTGTTTATGCACATAAAATGGGTCTGAGATATAAATGACTCTGTGCTGTGCTGCTGCTATATGTATGACTTGTTGGTTAGTGGTGGTGGTATAACAATTGCTGCAATGATGTGATAATTTGTTAAAGCTTTTCAGTTTTAACCATACACCTATTTACTAATTGTTCGTGTCTATTTAATTAACAAAATAGAAACAAAAAAGGTATAATTTTCTTTTGTGTACATATTTTGTATTTGTTTGATTGTTTTTTTTTATAAATGACGTAAATTAAAGAGATAATTTTTATCTTTTTTTCCAAACATGTATGTACTCGTATAAAATGATAAACAAAAAATTACTAAAACAAAAACAGAAACATTAATTAATAGATAACAACAGTATTGTTATTTTTATTTATTTTATATTTCATTTCCAATCGGTTACCCATTACTTTAATTGACCTTGTGATAAAACACAAAAAATAAAACAATTAAATAAATAAGTATGTAACTTAATGCTAAAGTAGTTATTAAAGCTTAAAATCTTTTATTAAGTAAAAAAATAAAAAAAATAAACTTTTTACTCGTACCTAAATGCCTTAATTAATTAATTTTATAGGGGTATTATAGTGTTAATGGCCAAACCTGTAACTGCAATAGTTTTTAAATGTCGGATTAAAGTTTGAAATGCTAATTCAAAAGCATTTTTTCATTTTTTAACAAGAAAATCTTGAAATTGTGATTCATTTACAGGGCTATTAAAATTACATTGTAAATTTACATACATATGAATAAGGTGGTCCAGCCAAAACGCACGATGTTAATTGTAAGTAAAACAAAAAGTTTTCAGAGAATTATCTTAATATTTTTTATAATGATAGAAGGATCTATGACAATTATATATGTGTGAAACATAATATCGGCCAAATACTCGTCACAGCTTCGGTGTCATACCTCTATCCGTGGGTTCATATTTTTAATGACTCTGGGACATAATTGGGGTTTAATGTCGTTAATGTGCCAAATTATCTCATCCTTTAGCTCTTGAATTGTTCTTGGCTTATTATAGACATACACTTTTTGCAGCCAAAAGGAAAACTGGCCCTGAAGCCTTAATACCTTGGCTATAAAGCCCACCAGGTCCGATCCCCCCACAATTGCATCTTAGGTCTGATTTTTCATGAACGATATATATACATGGAAAAAATGAAAAAAAAAGTTAGCTACGGTCTATATATCTCCGATCTGGTACTTTGCAGCCCAAAAAGGAAAACTGGCCCTGAAGACTTAATACCTTGGCTATAAAGCCCACCAGGTCCGATCTCCCTAAAATTGCATCTTAGGTCCGATTTTTCATGAACGATATATATACATGGGAAAAATGAAAAAAAGTTAGCTACGGTCTATATATCTCCGATCTGGTACTTTGCAGCCCAAAAAGGAAAACTGGCCCCGAAGCTTTGATATCTTGGCTATAAAGCCCATCAAGTCTGATCTCCCCACAATTGCATCTAAGGTCCGATATTCTCATATTTTTATGGACGATTGTTTTAAATATAATTATAAATAAATTTCAGTTGTTATTGTTATTATTGTTATCTTTCGAATGATCCTTTTTTTAATTTTTAAAATTCTTTACCTTATTTTAGTTATTTTTGTCCAAAATTATATTTTATAATCCACAATTGTGGAAATAATGTTAGCATAGCAGTCTCTATTAACTAAACAGAAAAATGTCATATTCGTATTTATCTTCACACATATTATGTTAACTTACACAGGTTTTTGTTATGTTAAGAAAAACGTATATAATTTTCGTATTTAACTTCACACACATTATTTTTAATGATTCTGAGGCTTAATTATGTTCAATGTCGTTAATGTGCCAAATTATTTCGTCCTTTAGCTCTTGAATTGTTCTTGGCTTATTAACGTACACTTTTTCTTGTAATTATACCTAAAGAAAGAAGTCCAACGGTGTCAAATTATCGCCACGGCATGAAATAACACTGCCATTGAATTTCTCGTGCGAAAGAGGCATTGCTCCGTTGGCTGTTGGACCCACATATCATCCAGGTCCATATCCTTAACTTCTGGCTACAAGTAGTTCGTTATCATCTCGCTATAGCGAATACCATTCACGGTAACTGCTTGGCCGAACTCTTTATCGAAAAAGTACGCCTGATGACGCCGCCATCACATAAACCCCACCAAACAGTAACTCTTTGTGAATGCATCAGCTTTCCAACAATCACACGTTGATTTTCATTTGCCTAAATGCGGCAATTCTGCTTGTTAACGAATTCATTGAGATGAAAGTGTGCTTTGTCGCAGAAGATGATTTTCTTTGTAAAGTCACCATTCACTTCTGTCTGTTCAACTAACCATTCGGCGCATTGACGACGCTTGAAATGGTCAGTAGGCTTCAGCTCTTGAGTCAATTGAACCTTGTTAGCGTATAAATTCAAATCTTTATTCAACGTTCGCATCAGTGATGATCGTGAGATGTTCAATTGTTGGACACGACGACGAGTCGAGGTTGACGCCTTTGTGCCACATTATCACGAGCAACAGCAATGTTTCCACAGAACGAGCTGGGCGAGCATGCACAAGAGTTTCTACATTTCCTACAGACCCCGTTTGCTGAAATTTGCGCACAATTTTCCCGATTGTGGATACGTTCGGTCAATTGTGCTGACCAAAAAATTCACAAAATGTACGAAATACATTTTTACGCCCATTTTCGTGAAACGCTTCAACAATCTCAACGTGCTGCTGAATTGTGTATTTATCCATGGTTAAATTTTTCAAATACTGAAATAAAGAAGTGTCAATTGGTGTTTTTATAAGAGTGTTCAAACTTTAGGTTAGGTTAGGTTACATGGGTCACCCACGTCCAGCGTGTACACTCGAAAGTTCTGTGTCCCATCATAACACCCTCAAGAAAAACCCGAAAGCTCATCACAGACTCAAAGTTAAAGAAGAGGCAGATCGAGTTGAACCCTCCCAAAACCTGGCAAAATTTACCATATTCGTCTGATATCGCTGAGACAATCCAGATCATTGAAACATGTGCACCAAGATGCCTTAGTATAAGTTCTCGTAGAGCAGGACAATCACAAAAAAAGTGTTGTACCGGTTCCTTTTCATCGTCAATCTGAAAGCTCCTACAGTAGGCATAACATGGATGAGCTCAAACATTCGTCCTATCATACATTGCTCAGTAGTGCCCGTAAGAAGTCTAATCGAATCTCTTTCAAAAGCCAGGAGAGTCCTAGTTCTTTCCACTGACAGAGAAGGCCAAAGCATTTTGTATCTCCTGCAAGTGGTGAATAGGACCACCATCATTTCGCGCTACTCTGCACCCACTCATCTATCAATCTCGATAGTTCTCAAGAGGACCTGTATGTCCTCATGTGTAAGTGTTATAATTGTAGGTGACCCCGTAGTGACGCACTCCTCAGAAAAATCAATTCTCCGAGTGTCTCCAGTGTCCAAACTTCAGTTTTAACTTAATTAATTTTTTTTTCCGTCTATTGTTTTGTTTTAGTTTCATTAATCAAATTGATTTTTCAAGCTAAGTACTCGTAGATGATTAATCCACTGTAGCTCACCTCTATATGATTATGTAGTGGTGATGAAGATCTTTGCTAGGTTTGGCGTTTTCATCTGATCATTAGTTTGATGTTTGTCATCAATGCCAGAGGTAAGGAGAAAGGTTAGAGGGGCTTCTTCTTTATTTTTTAGTTGGAGTTTTTTGGAGGGAAGTGGAATCCTTTCTCGAAAGCAGGTATTAATTTCTTTCAACATTTCCTCTGCTGGGGCTCGAACTTAGCTGTTATGTGTGCGCTCCAATCATTACACCATTAAAAAAAATTATGTTTACGTTTTTTAAAATGGTTTTGTGGCCTACGCAAAGTAATATATTCGTGTAGAATGCAGATTATAAAAAACGCTTAATTGGTAACTCACTCATTGATTATTGCCAAATTGCCAGGTCAATGCTTTGTATTTTTTTGTTTTCTTTTCAGTTCGCGTTTTTTTGCTGGCTTTTTTGGTTCATTTGCTTTTAATTTGTTTCTGATATCAATTGAAATTTATTGCAATTAAAATTCCAATGTACAGAACAGAGAACAGCACTTCCAATTCGTATGGGTTGGTTTTAAGGGGATGATGGTGTTGGTGGTATTGCTGTTTTTTTTTTTAATTATAGATGAAAAATATCGAATTATTTGGAAATTGTTTATAATTTTCCACATCAAATGTTGAATTGCCAAATACATACGTATATTTTTATAAACATCAGCTCCTTAAGTAATGGGGCTATAATGTGTTAGTGTCATAATTCATAGCATCTTAAGAATAATCGGTATATAATTGATCGATCGAAACAATCAGCAAGACTAAGTTAAAATGTAAGGATATTTGTAACAATTTAACATCAGAGTACCTATCTTAATTAATGAGAATGGGTCAATAATGGAACTAGTCGATAAACTTTTACTTAAAAATTGGTGAAATTTAGTAAATTCTTAAAAAGAATCAATCCTGCAGAAAGCGTATAAGAATTTATATTTTACGTGTCCTATCAAAATTAGTCTGACTATAACTATAGGGTGGCCATTTAAAAGTTGAAATTTTAAATTGCAATGAAACAAAAACGGTTTGAAATTTTGTAATATATATTTTTTTTGTGAATTACAATCGTATAGAAATGATATATTAATTCATTCATATGATTGCAGCGGCTGGCCTCACAGTACCCCATTCGATCGGACCAATTTTCGAGAACTTTTTCGAATGTATGGGGTCGCATTTCAGCAATGGCATTACGAGATACGGCCTTCGAATGCTCAAATGTCTCTGGTTTGTCGGCATAACAATTGTCTTTAACGGCGCCCCACAGGAAATAGTCCAACAGTATCAAATCGCAGTTTCTTGACGGCCAACTGTCATCACTATTTCGATAATTAAACGGTCATCAAACGTTGCAAGTTGCATCATCATATTGAAACTAAACATCGTTCACATCAATACCATGAAGAGCGGGCACAAAAAAATGGGTTATTATGGTACGATAGGTGTCTACATTGACCGTAATTGTTGCGAAGTATGAAATATGGGCCAATGATGTCTCTGCTTGGGTGCAGAGGATATGGATGCATTGTCTTCTGTAAGACCACGTTTGGGTTTATGAGCCCTAAATACGGCAATTATGTTTACGTACCCACCAAAATGAAAATGAGCTCCATCCGAAAAGATGATTTTAAATGATGATAAATTTCCAATAAATTCCAACGTTGCTTAAGCGTATCTCAATGCATTTCGCTCAGTGGAGATATTATACTGAATTTTGTGATAGTATAGGATGACATAAGTATAGCCAAATTTGAAATAACCGCTGGTTCATATTTAAACCGATAGGTGGTTCACCCGATACATATAGTAGGGTGACCAATTTCTTAATTTTTTTTAAACAAAATTTCGGCAGAAAATCTTTAATGTTCTGGATGCATTCTGCAACCACGAGTACAAAAAAGAATTCGACGGTCCAGACTAATCTAAAACAATTTTTTTAAAAGAAGTCGGGGAAAAATAGAATTTTTCCGCAGGATAATGCCCCATTCACAGTACTTACCAAACACTGCATGTCGTTGGAGTCGTAAAATATAGTCCTGATACCATAGAAAGTTTTGTTACTCGATTAGAATCCAATGGACTATCGTGGGCCGCCAAATCTTTTTTATGATAAACTAGAATTAGATTGAGGTATTTGTGTAAAACCTACCATTTTTTTACTGTGTTAAAACTACTTAAAATTTTCATTATTAGTAATTGATAGCTAAAGAAGAACTGAAAAAGCTAGTGCGGCTAAAATATTGGACTTCAGTGTACTATAGTTGCAGTTGAAACTCAGACCTAGTTTGTCTTCGCAATTTAGATCAAAATCATAGCCTCAGCATGTACATAATCAGAGGATAAAACCACCAAAGCTTATTTTCTTCTTATTTGCGTACCAGAAAAAAAGTTAGCTTTGAAATGCCCACGAAGTTTAAACCAAACATGTGATCAGCATCTTATAGCGTTGCAGCTTCTTCGTTCTCGGCTTTTTGGTGATAGTGGCGTATACCCAAAATTCAGAGGTCTTCAACGCAATCTTTCTATCTGGTTCTTGACTGGCCCACCTTAGTCATTAAGCCGTTATGAATTTATTTATGCTTTTTTTCGCACATATCGAGCAGTTGATCGTTGCCCCTTTAGATATAGTCACCATTCATATCTTTGAACCCATATTCTCAGATATGTATGTATGCCGTATTGTAGGTCTATTTTGAAAAACTGAGATTTTCATGTATTTTGCCTTTCCTTCATTTATAGTGAGGTCGACAGTCCTTGCTGTTGTTTCGATATTTGTTAACAGCTCATCCATGTATCGAATATTTTTCGTCACGGCTGCAATGTTATATAGGCTACAGTTAGGCCAGATCTGTTCACTAAGCTGCCCGATCTGACGAAGTCTTTAATTTCGTAAGGCGAAACTAGGTTGAAAACCATGGTTGAGAGCACGTCTCCCGGCTTAACGCAACTCTTTATATTTAAGGCGTCAGTTTCTTTCCGTTGGATCACAATCTTGGCAGTTCCGTTTACCAATGTATCGTAGGAAAGTCTAGTGAGCTTTGTCGATATGCCCAAGTTCGAGACGCACAAAAGTGCACTCTTTTAATCACTTCCCTATACACCTTCCTGTATACACCCGAACGAAAAGGCTAAATTTCAACGTTTTATAACAAATAAACAACAATTTCATTTAGTTGTGTAATAACTTTTGATGAAAGTAGACGTATGGTACGGCGCCTGGCGTATTAAAATTGTTTATTTGTTTTGCTGCTTATTTTGTTGATTTTTTTGTTACATTAGCACCACTAACATTTTTTATCTTTTAAATCAGAATTTTTACGATCAATTATCATAACCGCTAGAATAATAATAAATAATATCAACTTTAGAAAAAATTAACGTTATTCAAGAAGGTTTACAATTTGAAAGCCTGGTGTATATAAAATTTGTGTCCTGTGTATTAGTTATAACGAACAAAATAAATAAATGTTTTGAGATTGAAACATCACAAATTATATTTTTACTGAGTTACACAAAAGAAATTTTAGTGCAAATCTTTCAAAATAGAATACATTAAAATAGCAAAGACTGAGAATACTAATTACAAAAATACTTCTAATATAAAACATGAAGTTAAAATAACAATAAATTTAAAAAAAATATATCGGATGTAAAATGTATAGCAACAAACAGAAATATTTTAAAGTTTCACCAAAAACTATTTATGTGACGAAATATTATTACAAATCAATTATAAAAGGCTTAAAGTCTTAAGTTTTTTTCAACCGAGCGCTTTTTCAAGCAGTGAAGGTATTGCCTACGTACATGGATCCCATTTCAGAATTTAATTATATTATAAGTGATCTAGAAGCTGTTATTAGCGAATTTATATTATTAGAGAGTAAGTCAGAAGATAAACAATATGAATAGAATTTTAAATTTAATAACTGTGAACATTTTTGGCACACAGTAGGTAATATTAAAAATTCATTAATTGAAACTTTGTAAAGGGTCCGCCAAATATTTTTTTTTTGAAAATACTATAAAAAAAAACTACTGAATATTTTCTCAAATTTCTTTTTTTATTTGAAAGTACAATCCTTCCGGTTAATAATGGAAAATAATTTCATTCAAATGATGCCTCGGCTGGGCATGCAGTAGCCTATACGATAGGTCGAATTTTTAAGCACATTATCGATTGTGTGCAGCTGTATTTCACCAATGGCTTCACGAATATTGTCCTTTAAAGCGTCAATTGTCTCTGGGTTGTTGGCGTAACACTTATCTTTGACGGCACCCCACAAATAATAGTCCAACGGTGTTAAATCGTAGCTCCGAGGTGGCCAAACGACATCAGCTCTGCGGCTGATAATGCGATCTGCAAAAACAGGGCGCAAAACATGGAGTGTAGCTTCGGCTGTGTGGCACGTAGCGCCGTCCTGTTGAAATCAAATGTTGCTAATATCCTCCTCTTCAATTTTTGTGAACAAAAATTCGTTCGACATGGCCCGATAACGATCGCCATTGACTGTAACGGCCACTCCTTGTTCATTTTCGAAGAAAAATGGCCCAATTATGCCTCTGGACAAAAATCCGCACCAAACAGTGACTCGCCTTGGGTGTATCGGCTTTTCAATGTATGCGTGTCGGTTTTCTGTGCCCCAAATGCGACAATTTTGCTTGTTTACATACCCGCCATGATCAAAATGAGCTTCATCTGAAAAGATGATTTTTTTCTTTTTTTCATTCTGCAACATTACCATGATTTTCAAAGTAATGTCGCAATATTTCCCAGCGTTGTTCAAGCGTATACACAACCATATTCGTTCAGCGGAAGGATAAAACTAATTATCTATTATTAAAATTTCAACAGGACGGCGCTACGTGCCACACAGCCGAAGCTACACTCAATGTTTTGCGCCCTGTTTTTGATCGCATTATCAGCCGCAGAGCTGATGTCGTTTGGCCACCTCGGAGCTATTTGAAAGAACTCAATGGTAACGCTGCAAGAGGGTAAGAATACGTGTGAATTGAACGCGGTTTAAAGTCTGTGAAAAGTAGGTATATGTCGATACCACAGTCACAGCACTTTTTGTAATTTTTTTTTAACAGAAATAGTTGATCGATTGTTGATCTTCCCTGTCGGATACAGTTTATGGAGAGAATTTTGAAAAATTTTGTAGCATACACCTAAATGTATTATTCCTCTATAGTTTTCAAAAGTGCTTTAGTCGCCCTTTTCATCTACATATTAGTACAATAAGTCCAATCCACAGAGACAAAAGACACGGCGCTTTGAATAATAACATTTGGATTTCTACAGTTAGTTTATTATCAAAGATGTTACTGCTTGGACACTCTGTCCATTGAACTAATCATTTCAATTCTTTTTACTTTTTTCACATTTCTTTCGACAGAGTTGCCAATCGAAAAATAGAGTTGTCGAATATCGTTAAGCTGTATGTATTAGATCCCAGAATCGTTACTGCAAACAACAAAAATTTTCGACTACTGGATCTCTTAAGCTACTCTGTACATTAAAATGATCATTTCAAAAATGTACGCTGTGATGTAGAATATGGTAATTTTCTTATATGTATGCATGTATGTATGTATGTTTTGTCATTTCTTCGCAATTGATGTCTTTCTTTAGAGTGAATGTTTTCAAATCAGATTTTTATTGAAACATTATTTTTATTTACAATTAATCCGTTGTTTTTCATATTTCTGGTACTCCCTTTTCTGTCATTTATTGACAAAACGTGCTTTATAAGCATTTATTTTTGTACCATAGTTTTTTTGGCTGCTCCAAAAATAAAACATATATTGCGCTCTTGCGAATATATACATACATAAATTCATACTTATATAAGTTACTCACGTATGTATGTAAAAGTGTTGATTTAAAAAAAAATGTTCAATTTATTTTGGCGTTCATTGACAAGCCTGACACTGCACATTGTTGCACAGACAGACAACACAGCAACAGCTATAAACCAAATCAAATCCACTTTTAAAATAAATAAAGAAAAAAATCTGCTTATTTTTTTGGTGATTGCATAAATCCATATAATTTTTAAGAACAAAAAAAAAAACCCAAATCTTACGAAAACCTAAAATTGTTTTACAAAAAAAAAAAAAAAAAAAAAAAAAAATAATAATAAAATAAAATTAAACACTACGAGTAGAATGTTTAAATTCCAATTACTTGACAGGCATTTTAGCGGTGGTTGGGATTGTATGAGTATTTTTGTTTTGTAATTTCAGCAAAATGTTTGTGATTGTGCTGAGAAGAGGGTAGGAGGAGGCGTGTGGGGGCACTCCAGAGGGATTTGCATAAGTGTATATTATTTTGACATTTGTTGCGTGTTTGACTAGACAATTTGACAGTGCATTCTTTCGTTTATAGTATTTCTCTCCCTATTGCTTTCAGATTTTGCTTTGCATTTTAAAAGCGTATGCCAATGGTGTCGTCTAGCTTTTCCCGCTTATTCGCTTATTTAAAAATACATTTTTCTTTTTGGTGTTGACAGTTGGTAAAACAGATTTATAGTTCATTTTTTTATTTATTTATTTATTTATTTTTTTGATGCAGAACTTGAAATATTTTAAAAAAATGAAAAAAAAGGAAGAGGAATTTTTTAAATAACTTAGCTGGGGCGTTTCTAAATGGTTTATATTAAAAATAAATTAAAATCGTTTAATTTTAAAAAATGTTAAATTTAAAGTTTCGAAATCCTTTAATGACACACATTAAAAAAAAAAAAACAAAAAAATAAACGATACAAGTTCCCTCCCACTCCCTTCTGAAAAAAGCGTTTTGTTTTTGGCAATAATGCTATGAATTTATAAGAAAAAAGAATTTTTTATATATTTTGAAATGCAATTTTGCAGTTTAAAGATCAGTGATCCATAAACAAAAATATCCACTTAAAATTAAAATATGTTTACTAACAAAAAAAAAAAAACTTGCTTTTCACGAAATCTGTTTAAATTTTTAACAACATTTAATTGCATGTATCTTAAGGCATTATACTGTGACACTTTTTCTTGTACACACACCTTATACTGCCAGTTATTTGCTTAACCTACACCATTTTGTTTGCAATGAAACATGGACCGATTTAGAAGACTATTTGCTTTGCTATACTGTGAATATACGATTCGATTTTATTAGATTTTTTCTCGACTACTGTCTTTGGCCCATATTCATAGTCAAAAATAAATTATACTTTAAGTAAACAAAAGTCGGCTTTTTCTAAGAGACCTTTGACGTTAGAGTCGATTCTAAATATAAAACCAGCTGAAAATATTTTTGAAAAAATGTTTCGATTAGAAGAAGTTTTGCTTTTATTGATTATTGTGAAAGGAATTTCGATGAAAGGAAGCCTTAAATATATAAAAGAAGGTGTAATCCTTTTGACCTAAATAATGATGAATCTTTTTCGTTACTTTCATGCGTAAAATATAGTTTCAGGCATTATTTTCCAATCGCACTTTACGTACGTAAACAGCTGTATGTGTGTTGTATGCAAAACAATAACAAAAGAAACACGTTGTGTAATGGATGCTCTTGCTTTTATTCGTCACAGCAACTATTAAACATGAGTAGCGGGTGTAAGCAGATTTTTTATTTAAACTGTGTTAGTTTTCTGATAATACTTAAATGTTTACACAAAATACAATTTTTTTTATATTTTTAATAAAAAATAAATTCATCCGGATACAAATAATGCTATTCAATTAAACTCTAAGATAGCAATTGTCATATTCTCTCTAAGAGAACTATTCAAAAAGTACACTATAGCCACCAAAAACTTGATTAAGTACTTGACAAACTTTTCGTTGAGTTTTTTACAGTATCTTAAGTAAGCAAAAGTATATTATAGTTGGGCCTTTATTATATACATATATTTTTTAATGCTATATTTACATTTTAAATAATTTCATAAATACATAATGTAACGGCCGTTTATCATTTACTTTATCTTATTATATTATTCTATTATTTTGTGTTAATACATATTTTTATAATTCATTATATGTTGACTTTTATTTTAAATTTTAACTTATGACCACTTGCTTGTTTAGAATTATTTTGTTCAAACTATTATTATTAAAATTATTTAGTTATTACTTGACTTAAATAATTTCCTACCCCTTAAGGGTTAAATAGTTACTTTTATTTACAATTCTGTGTTATCTACTTTTGTGAATAGTGGTAAAGAGAAAGAAGAAAATAAGAACCGTTTTATTAAATTTTGTTAACGAACATTTCATTCGATGATCAACAGTCAATAAATAAAGACATACAAAAAAAAAAAAAAAACTAAAGGAGTTATTTTACTTATTAATAAAATAATAAAATAAAAGAACTTGAAACGCAAGTAGACTTAATAGGCTCTTGTGGATCAGTTTCTGCATATAACAATATATATACAAATTGTGGACACAGCTAGACAGTATTGGCTGCTGTTGTCCCTTTTTTAAAATAACACGAAATATTAATAACAAAGGAAACTATTTAGTAAAATCATTGAGGGATCACCCAGCCGGGTAACTTCTCCCTACAATAGTTAATAATTTATTATTATATGAAATTTTCTATAGAATTTTCGTAACATTTAATTTTAAATAATTTTATTTTTTATTTTTCTCTTATTCTTCTTTCTTTATTTTCATTTGTTTCTTCTATGCAGCAAAGTATTTAGATTTTTTCAACATTTTTTTTTTTTTTTTTTTAGAATTCTGTAATGCTTATATTGTTGTTTATGTCTTGATGGTTTCATTTTTTTACTGTCGACTCATCCAAGCACATAAACCTTTCAAATGATGCATCACGTGTTGCCTTGACCAGTCATTCTTGCCCTGCCCAGTAATTTGTAAGTTTGTAATTTTTTTCTTTGTTTATTTGTTGCGAAAACTCACCGCAATAAACGAACTCTGGCAACTGGAAAACAGCAGCTGTTTTACAACGTTAGGCATTGAAAACAGTGGCAAAGAAACATTGAATGAGAGAGGAAGAGCAAAGAGAGAAACAAAAAAAAAATATGTTGCTAATTACTTGTCTGTTAGCCTAACACCGAAATTTGAAAAAAAGCGATTGTAACGTGTCTTTCAAAAGGAAATTCCGAACCTAGCAGCAGCCATATTTTTGAAGATACATCTGTTAAATAGACTGTCATTTATTAAGTTTGTTTTACCAAACCAGCATTAATAGGTATAGCATGCAACAATACGTGTAACTAAGAAAATTAATATTTCGAAATTGATGCTTTTTTACACAACGTTCCACGTATTTCGCCTGTTCTATGGCCGTCGAAATCTCCCTACCGAGACATTTATTTACAGTATGATCGTTTCAGTACACATTATCTATGAAACGCAAGATGTGCCGAAAACATCACTGCTGTCCGTGAGAGTGTGCAGGAGAATCCAAACAGTCAATTTCGTGCGGCTCATAAGAACTCGGCCTATTGTAAACCGTAACGTATTTTGCGTTGAGACTTGCATCCAGCAGCTGAAGATAAATGACCATAGACAATGTGTGTTCACTGAATATGCCCTAAAGCAGTCGGAAACTGGCTCTAATTTTGTTTAAAAATTTGTGTTTACCGGTGAGGTCCATTACTGGACGATTGTATACGTCGGAAAACAAAAATTTTCGAATTTGGAACGATACCAATCATGTGAGATCTAAGTGTGTGATGGTGAAGTCATCACCTTCAACGGATAGCGCTTCAAATCGATGGTTACCAATGTCATGGTCATCATACATGCAGGTGATGTTAACGTACCATTGAGATATTTCGATTCGACACCGTTAGGCTTTTTCTTAAGGGACTTTCTTAAGTCCCAGTCTATGCCACAAACCTCAGCGCTTCACAGAGCCATTATTACTCCTACCATCTATTATCTCAACCAGATTTATGCGCCAGAGCCATGTTAATAGGATATTTTGCATGGATGCCATTTACAAAAGCTACGGCGGTCATTAGCACAATGTTAAATCTAATGCATATTGGCATCGTTAGGCCTTTGAAACAAATAATAAATTTCGATCATAGCACAAACATACTTTGAAAATTGCATAAATAAGCTTCAAGATAGAAAGCGTTGAATGTATGACCCTCTAGTAATAAAAAAAGCGAAATCACCTGTTAGCCAAAACGTATTAAGTATATTGGAATTAGTATAGTATAGGGTGCTGTTTAAAGCCAGATAGAATTTTAAATTGTATAAAATAACGAAAAATTAAATTTCATAAAAATATTTTTTTATTCGAAACTTCTATATATGGCATTGGCGAATCGAATTCTGGACATCCAATTTTGGGCCACTTTAAACTTCATGTTGAAAGTTGCGGTCGTCATCCTATTGAAACCACATGTTGTCCGGAGCTATGTTAACCATATTTTTTTTAACAAATAATCGTTGATCATGCTGCGGTAGCGATTTTCATTGACCGTAGCGTAAAATCCAACTTCAGTTTAGAAGAATTAAAGTTCAGTCATGCCCAACAGCATGAAAACTGTACCAAATGGTGTATTTTTGTGTTTTTGTTTAACCAAAAAGTTGCACTTATTGAAGACTGATTTTAAAAGTAAATCTGGATGATTTCATAGCGTTGTTCGAGCTTTAATCTATTAATTATGATTTGCCAGATTATATTGATCATAAATGTCAAAACTTGAGCTTAGTAATGCATATCGCTTCACAGTTAACACCTTTGCAGGTTCTATCGGGCATAAAAACAAATTTTTGAAGAAATAAAATTCTAAGAAAAATATTAAAAATTTCTTGTAACATTTCATTACATTTTGAAAATTTTCCTTTTAATGAAACAAAAACATTTTACTATAAAAATAAATAAGTTATTTTTTATTATTAATTAAGTCAAGTAAAATTCTATGTTTGTTTGTTTCTCCCCTCTCTCCCTCTTTCTTTTAACATTGTAATTATTTTCTGTTTTTTTTTCAATGTTGAAAAAACGGTAGGTTGTCTGTCGTTAATATTTATTTGTTGGTTTTGCGTTTAATTTTTGTTATCCATTGGTATTTCCTTTTCTATTGTTTTTGTTTTTCTAAATAATTTACGAGTAGTTATGTTTGTACGTAAAATGTTAACAATAATGTTTTATTTGTGGTGGTTTAATTTTTATTTTAACTGCCAATATATTTCAACAAACTCAGCCAAGCGTTTAATACTTTTTTTTTATTTTACAATATGCAGGTTAACAAATGTTATTTTTGAATTTTATTTTCTTTCTTTCGTTGAACATGTAACATTCAATTTTGTGGGTAAAATTTTTATACTAAAATGTAAAGTGGTGGGGGAAGCTCTAGACTAATATGTAAACGGATGCATTTCATTAAAGAACTATGTTTGACAATACTTTTCTTTGCCAGGCTGATGGTATGTCACTGAGATGATTAATAATATTGCCGACTAACGTAGCGAAATTTTTAGTGAAAAAAAAGTAAAAACTGAATAATTTTAATGTAAAATCAAAATCGCCAATATTTTTTTTTGCAAACTTTTTATTGTATTATATTAAAAATATTTTTTTATATTTTTAACTTGGGACCAGTACTCAGGGGATGACCCCTACTCATGCACCGCATTGTGCTGGTACTAGGAAAATAGGTTGTGAGAGAAAGAAAGAGGGAGAAGTGTTTATGAACGTTGGATATAAATTTACTCATGTCGAAAGTGGCCGGAAAGTCTTTCACGGAAAAGAAAAGAGTTCTAGAAAAGAACAGAGCGCCTAAAGTAAGAATTTTCTCTATAATGCGTTGTTGTGCTCGACGAGAAATACGGGTATTACGTGAAAATATGTGATTATCGGGATATAATCATCTTCTTATTTCGTCAGAACACATTCCGTTAGAGTATCGATAAAACAATGAAAAGCACGCCACATGCGACGTTGCTCTAATGAACCGATGAAGTTGGCTACACTACCTTCGCCCTATCCTGTACGCGATCGAAAAGCTCCATAACAGACTTTGGAGCACCGGCACTTACACCGTTTTAAAAATCCATGCACTTGAATGCTTAAATCTACACTCGAATGATGTGATCGTTCCTACGTAATGCAGTGTTGCTATTAAAAATGCGAAATAACAACAGTGAAAATATCCCGAAGTAGGTGGCTTTTACAAAGCATCTTCATCTTACTCGGTTTGCCGCTTGGGAAGGCGCTTAAACAACAGGCTAGTTATACTGTCCTAAGTTTTAAAGTTTCGTGCGTCTCCAGGTGCCATACTTGTGGTTTTGTCTAGCTTCTTGCTAATGGTATATCCGATCCATCTCCATTTTCTTCGTTTTATTTGCTCAAATATGTGAACCTCGTTAGTCAACTTCCAGAGATCTGTGTTGCTGATTCTATTAGGCCAGCCTGGATCTGAGGCTCTTGTTGATGAATACCTGTAGCGTAATTGTGTTTAACACTGGTCCGCTTTTACTGACGAACAACATGATTGACTTTATACATTCGTTGAATGTGGCCGAATGCCTCTCTCACTTTATTGAGCCTGTTGTTTATGTTTGTGTTTGCGCTACCATTCGATATGACTATGTTTTCTAAATAGCAAAAGCTATTTGACCAGTTGGCCTTGTAGCATGATGTTATAGATGCTAATTTTAGTTAAGACCAATATTGCGGCAGCATGTTGGAGATCTTATTCTAGAGTAGACAAATATTATTTGCATAATGCAAGTTGTTAAATTGGCGTGAGAGACTTCATATAAATCTTCTTCTCTTTGAACTGATTCACTCATGTCGTTATCCAGCGTGGTGAATAGTTCAATTAATGCTTTATTCCGGAATTGTTATGAAATGATCGGATGATGTTGCCGTTATAAAGAGCTAAGAGTTCTCCATGCTTTGGACTGCTTACCCAATAAAATTAACTAACTAAACTATCCTATTGAAACCAAAAGCCATTCATATTTAACTCATTAATTTTTGGGAACCAAAGTTCATTGTACATACCATGATAATGTAGTCCGTATACTGTAACTTCGGGTCTTACCTTATTTCGAAAGAAGTGACAAAATTTTTGTGGATGCAAAGGTTTTATTAATTAAATTATCTCCGCACCATATTTAATAATTTTGCTTTTTTAAGTCTAAAGCTATATGGAGATGTTTCGGACTCCCTGAAGGTCACAATACGGCTAGAGTCAGACCAATACTTTTCTGTAGCTTGGCGGAGGTCTGTGTATAAGAAGTATATCTGCGGTAGTAGGGGCATTTGCGGGTCATTGACTATCGGGAAAACACGCCCTTATGTTGGGCCATAGGAAGTCCATCTTATGTAGGAGTTGTTTGGAGGATGAGAAGGAGACCAAGGAGCATCTTCTTTTGGAATACTCAGTGTTGACGGGACTTAGGTTCGATGGGTATATAGTTATATAATTCCTATATGGCTGATCAGTTCATGAAGGGGCGAACTGGTTAGACAACTAACCAATGGAATGTTTAGTGTACTGGACATTTAGACCGGCGGCCCATACTAACCTATCCTAACTTTACCTAAGTTTAAAGTTTTCTAAAAACGTTTTGTAATATTTTTTAAATTAATTTTCAGTAGCTTTTAGTAATGACGCGCCATACTTTAGAATGAATTCTAAAAAGTTTGCCAAAAAAAAAAATTGTCGTGCATGAGCTTATTACGCCAGACAAATAGTGAAAGTGATATGAATTTTATAGGCTACAAAATATGGATCTAAGAATCTAAGTTCGAAACAAGATTTCTTCGTAATATATGACGAACACGATTGATTACCACACTAACGAATCATTTGATTACTAAGAGAATGTGTCGGTTTTAGAACACTGTACAACAGAGTGCCAATAATTTCTTTTGCTATATTCGGTAATTCCAACGAGGGTTTTTTGGGGATTTCTCTGTGGAACTCATCTATTGATTGCGCTTAGTATGCCTAACCAAATGACGTTATAGGCTTTTAATATGTTTCAGTATATCTAATTAGATATCGGAAACTAAAGTGTGAACTGTGTTCCGATTTTGAAGATGTAGAGTGAAAAATTCGTTAGAAACTGGGCATTTACACATGTAAATTTGATGTTAAATTTCATATTTAAAATATTTATTTTATTGGTTTTTATCATGCTAAGCTAACAACAAAGCGTATTCAAGTGTTGATAAATTCGCGACTTTTGCTAAACAAATTGGCAACTTAGTAATGTAAGTGGTAAACAAAGTAAAAATTCTTCCGGTTTTTGTTTGTTTGTTGTTGCGAAAACATAAAATTAATTTATTTTTCTTTTCTTCTTTTTTATTGCCTAAAGAGAATTAAATTTTTTTAAGGATTCCTTTTCTCTCTTACCTACGTTTTTTCTCAATTGCAAATGCATTTTTTTTATTTTTTTTTTTTACCAAAAATAATAAATGACAACAGCTGCTACTGAAGTGTGATGGTTAAGGGGTTTACTTGTAGCGTGTGTGTTTCCTCACAAAAAAAGAGAAACCGAAAAGAGTAAAAAATTTCCAAGTCAATGACATGCAAGTGTTTTAAATTTTTTGTTTTAAAAATTTAATACAAAACAAGTAAGAAATTTATAGGAGGACAAACCTCTCGACTATATGTCATGCTACACCACAATACATACAGAAATGTTAAAGGCTGCCGGCAAAAAACTTAACATCTAATTGCTTGATTTTTAACTATTTTTAGGTAAAATTTTAATGAGACTTAGAATCGCCTTTAGGAAGTTTCCAATCTAATTTGTTGTATCTGATATTAAACGTCTGGTTACCTAATTTTTTTTTCTTATTTTTAAATAAAATTTGCAGATACAATATAGCTAAAGATGGACCACATTGTACTGTAAAAGATGAGTAAAAATGTTAAAGATATCCTGGAATTCAATTTTGAGAGTGTGTGAACTTGGCTCCGAAGAAAAACGAAAAGAAAAAGTAAAGCCATTTGGCTATTTTTACGTCAAATCTACCGATTTATTCACTATTTCATTTTTATTTAGTTATGTTGTGTTGAAAAGTTAACCCTTTCGGTGTTTTTATGCCATATGATAATGACTTTTTTAATGTTTCTACATTTAGTTGGGCTTGACCTTAGTATTTTTTGTTGATGTACTTTTGTAATAGAAAGTCATAGAAATCACATTTTTAAAGAAAGACTTACATTATTATTATTTACATTTGGTTTTACATTATTAATACATTTGTAAAATTAGATATAAAAATTGGTACCGAAAGGGTTAACATTACAATATTTACGCATATCACTGCAGCGTCAACTAAAAACTCCAATCAACGCAACGCTCAACACTCTTACTTAGCTTGGTCAGTTACTGAAATCCAGTACTTGCCTTTATTTGGCCCTTCCATTTTATGAATGTCTAACCTCAACAGCTATTTCGATTGCTAGAAAATTTTAAGGGTTTTTTTAATCTACGACTTTTAAGTTTGGTCAGTGGTTGAATATGATTTTATTTTGAACAGTTCCATCTTACTCTTGAACAAACTAAAAAACTTCTGGCTGTCAGGGTCTTATATGACACTGTTTGCTTGTTCTTTCTTGAAAAAGCAAAAAAAAAAATCTATCGATGACATTATGCAATATAATACTGTACAAATGGTTTTTTGACGCGCAGCTAAAACTTTCCATGTCCCTGGTCATCAGGCTGAATTCGACCGATGACATGGGTTATATTTAGGTCTGATGTGGTTTGTGCCTTATTCGCATAGACCTGTAACATAAGAAGACCCCACTAGAATAGTCTAAATGTAGGCATTTCACATAACATCTACATTAGATAACCATCTAATGTGTCATGAGATGTATGGCACGTAGCGTGATCTTAGTCAAAACGCATGTCGTTGGTGTCTATATCACATAATTTAGGCCAAAAGAAGGTAGTAAATATCAACATAATCCGCACGTCGTTGACGCTTACGGTCTGGCCGACGTCGTTATCTAAGAAATATTGACCGATAACGCCGGCATCCCAAAATTTATATGAAACAGTGAGTTTTTCAGGATAAATTGAACGCTCTTGGCTCTCCTATCGTCCCCAATTGAAAGATTTTTTCATTGATAAATAAGATGCATTGCTGAAGATTATTTTATGATAAAAATTATGGTCAATTTCAATGTGCTTTTAGGGCCCATTGAGCAAATACAGGTAATTGTTTATGGTCGTTTACACTCATTCCCGGGTCAGTTAAATTTTGTACGAGTCACAAAGTACAAGTCACAAAGCAACATACTTCAAGTTGTGGTCTAACAAAGGACGAGTTGTTGTGAGTGACGTGAAATCGACTGGTGCATGTTCTCACAGACAGCGACCATATTTTCGTTAGTCCTTGCTTTTAATCTTCGTATGGGTGTTCGTTTATTCGAATTCCGTGGAAGGCTATTGAACAGAACACCCATTTGTGATAAAATAATTTTGTTTTGTTGTTGAAAGCTACATCCTGCCATGCTGATTCGGCAAAACAAACCTAATAAATGACAATTAATTTGACAGATGTAGCTTCAACTGTTAATGTTCAGAAGTAAATATTGGAACACACTATACCCAAAAAAATATTTAATAAACATGTGTTGAAAATATTTAACCCATTTAGTGTTTAAGCGAATTATTTTTTAAAAAATATTTTAAGAATTTCTGTCGTCTTTTTTTATTTCTTTTTGTTTTTAATCATAATTAATCATTTTCTTGTTGGTTTTGTTTTATTTTCTTCTCTTTTTTACTTGTTACATGCATATGTTGTTGGTTTTGAAACTCTGTCCTGTAAAGTGTACACTGTAAGAAAAATGTGGTACGAACAAACGCAACAGTAATTGTAGCATCAGAGTGAGGAAATAGTTTTTTTTTCAACACTATTTGAATTTGTTTTTTTATGATTTTTTTAAATTTAATTTTCGTCGTCTTGTCTCCTCTCAAATCTTTAAGATAAATATTACATTTTAGGTTAAATATTATTTTATTCTTTTTTTTATCGAAATGCGTGTGCCATAAAGTCCCTAATGTATGTCTTAATAAAATACATGTATTTATTTAATGTTTTTTTTTGTACTTGATAAATATAATTAACTTGTTGATATTTGCTTAAGGAAGACCAACAAAATCTTAAGAAAAGCCACATAATTTTTGTTGGCATTAAGAATAAAAATTTTATTTTATTTTATGATCGTGTTTTTGAAAAAAACATTCTGATTGACAAGGTGTGATGATATGGTTTTCATGGTTCGAAACGTGGGTTACCATATGTTTTTTCCTTCTATTTGTAAAAATAAGTTTCAGCACAACTTCTAGTTTTGTATTCCGTAACAATAAGTGTTAAATATATTGTAACGTTTTAAGCTTTTTAAAACGTTTGAGTTCGTTTAAGTTGCGTTAAAATAAAATAAACACCGCTATTTTTATTGTTTTACGGTTATATTTTTATTTACTACACAATAACTCTTATATAGTTTAAAACAACTAAATATTCGTTTATACAACACTTTAATTTCCGCTTCAACACGGCATTATCTTACGACAGCCAAACGATAACTAACTGAAGCGTAGGTAAAGCAGCCCTTTATATACATAATTGCCTACAATTTGGAAAGTTCAGGAAATATCGACCATCTTCCATATCCGTTAATTCAAATGTAACGTAAAAATGGTTGATGTGGCAGTGCTGCCAAATTGACAGGGTGACACAAAATATACCAAAATCCCACAATGCAGCGTTGTATTTTTATATTCGTAAAAATATTTTAAATATCTTAGGATCGATGATATATCATTATTAGTACTGTAGCATTAGACAATATTTTTAGTGTGTTATACTATGACACTATAATCATTCTCGGTAATGTTCTGTCGCAGGCGTTGGATTGCCATAAATGCGGCATTTAATGGAGCTACGAGTAACATCTCGAAGACCTTAACTACTCCGACGACATCTGTTTCATATCATCTCGTTAAACAGATATACAGAACAAAAACGACGATCTGAATCGTGCATCGAAGGGAGTGGGTCTGACGATCAACCGTACCTGGACAAAAACTATGTCCGTTCCACCAATCAGATTGAATAACTAGTTCCGTATCAAGAACGAAAGCATAGAATGCTCGAAAAGTTTCTGCTGCTTAAGGAGCCTAATCATACCAACATAAGAAGGCTAAAGCTGTGTTTGGTTAATTTAAAAAAGTGTGGAAATTAGTAGATTTATCCACGATCTCAAAATTACGAATATATAGATCAAATGTGAAGTTCATCTTACTGTATGGCTGCCAAACCTGGCTGATCATTGGAAAACTGGCAAATAAACTGTAAGTGTTTATAAACCGCTGTCTGAGACATATATTCAGAATATGGTGGGCATGAACTTTCACGATCACAGCTTTTGCTGAGATGCGATAAGGAGTTAGTAACAATTTAAATTAGACGTCGCAAATGGAGGTGGATTTATCACACGTTACGCAAACCAATGTGGCGTTGGACTCCAATTAGTATCAAATTGGATCCAAACTAGACGTCGCTAATGAAGGTGGATTTATCACACGCTACGCAAACCAGAAGGTGAACTTTCCAAGAAGGCGTTGTCCTGAATCCCCAGGGTACCAGAAGTCGCAGACGGCCAAGAACGAAAAATTGAAGCTTCTGGCAAAAGTTAAAGAAGATAAAAGCGATTGCGGGGAACAGAGAGAAGTGGAGAAAGTTTGTGAAGGCCTTTTGCTCCAACTTGAAGCCTAACTAGGACACAAAAATATACTATGAAACCATCATTTCGTTAGAAGACTGCCTGCAAAACGTAAAGTTCGTAAAAACAGAATCTGAATTATTAACATATTCCGATTTTGTGTCAAGTTTTTCAACTTGTTCCAGCTTTTTCCCATTGC
Source organism: Wohlfahrtia magnifica (assembly GCA_023159175.1). Classification (NCBI taxonomy): domain Eukaryota; kingdom Metazoa; phylum Arthropoda; class Insecta; order Diptera; family Sarcophagidae; genus Wohlfahrtia; species Wohlfahrtia magnifica. Next base: position 7,770,229 of record JAKWBJ010000222.1, read on the forward strand.
AGCCAAAAAATTCGAATCAATCTTTGCAATAGGTCTTGCCTGTTCCTATAGTCGGCTGTTTGAGGTGACATTTGGCCAGAAATACGCCTAATTCTTCTGAGGTTCTTATTCACAAATACTTGGATTTTATATGTATCACCGCGAACAGTAGTTTCTCATCAAAATAGTAGTGTAGATATCACTTTCGTTTTAAAAGTGTTTAGCTTAAGATGTGTCGATTGTCAAACGGTCAAAGATCTACCGAATCTTGTGTATGCTCCCTCTATGTATATAATGTTTCCTAGGTAGCAAAATTGATTGACATCTTGTATCTGGATATTGTCTATTGTAAATAGATTAGTGGTGGATGTATTCACACGTAACATTTTGTCCTTGGCTTCGTTTACATATTTCTGATATGTTGCGAATGTTCAATGCATTATTATCATCATATCGACCACTGCTTCTGTCGGTCTATAGTTTGTTCATTCATTTGTTCATTTGCCTTCTTAATAAACACCAGCAGATCTGAAAGTGGTACAGTAAAGTTCCAGACCAATATAGGAGTGTTCAATGCAAGATCAGTAAAATTTTGAGCCAGAAGACAGATATAGTTTGCATAATTCAGGTCATTTAGACTACCCTCAAGTGCCCATGTAATCCTCTTATATCTTTAGAGTCCTACATTATGCTAAATAAAAGGGCAAAATGACTTACCTTTACCATACACCAGTTTCCATCCCAATAGGACTGCCTGGAGTCCTCCCGTGTTTTAAACTTGATAAGAAAGGCCCAAATCAGAATTGGTTAACTCAGAGTCAAACAATTTACTGCATTAGATACAGGCAGCTCTGCTGAAAACCTGCAAGTTTTCGATTATCGGATTAGTAGGAATAAAGCGTTTGATATAGTGTAACTTACTAAACTTTTATACAGACTTGTTAATTTGGGCGTCGGTAGTTCCTTTTCTCGGACCAAAGATAATTTTCTCAGATGTTAGATTGATAAACTTGTTTTCAAAGAAGTTTTGAATACACCCTCGGTGACCTAACATACCTCAGTGTGTTTAGATAGTTTCAACCCCTGAGCAAGAAGGTCTAACCCTATATAGCAACCAAAAAAAAAACTATGTCAAGGATTCTCTAAGTATGTTTGCAGGCTTTTTGTAGTAATTCGCGTAATAATTCATCATTTAAAGCATATGAATTAAAAAGCATCACTGCTGCCCAACATGTGCTATTTCTGAACTTTAAGATTGAATGAATCAAAAACGATTTTTTTGACTTAATACATATGTGTTTGGGCTATCCATTCCAATAAATCTAAAGAAAACAATCTTTTCGGATGAGAAACTAAGTTCTGGTATAACGGGCAACGGAAATTAGGATTCTTGATCAGTAATTGGTTGCGGTTCTCCGTGACAGTAATTTCAAACGAAATCATAGTAAAAATGTTAGAATTGTTTTTAAAATAATGCTTCAATGGTGTTGCGTGGTTCTAGAAAGTCCCAAAAAGTAAAATTATAGTAAAGGCTTGGAGGACGTTGGTCAAGTAAAACGCATTACATATATATTGCAGAAAAAACGTTTGCAATTACTGAACAGAACATCAGATGATCTGTCAAGTCAAAGAATTCCAATGTGCCAAAGAGTTCTTGAAAACTTTTTATTTCTTCTACATTTCATTTTGTTTCACATGGTTATAGCAGAGGCTACTTTTTCTTATAACGATCCGGCTGATCTAACTTAAGTATACTACTTTTAACTGCTTTATACACAAATGTTGATTATTAAACACTTAATAATAAACATATTTTTATGTGAAAAATAGCTCAAAAATGTAAGAAGTCTATTTGTTTCCTAGCAGAAAATACAATAAACAATTTTAATAATAACATTTTGGCCATTTGTAGGCAGCATTTCTGTTTTCCATAATGATTTAACAACATTCCTTCTTTAACTCTTTTCTTTTAATCTTTCAATAAGTTTATTTGTTCAACGTTAATACCATGGCCACAACGTTCGTTTGTCTACTTAACAATCAGCATCGTTATTATTATTATTATTATTATCGGTCATTATCTGTTGCAACAAACTTCTCTCACTAAAGCTATTTATAACAAGACAATAACAAGTGCTTGTTATTACCGAGAATTGTTTATAAAACAAATGAAAAGCTAAAGAAGAAATTCTTTAAAAATAATTTTTGAAGCATTAAGAAAAAAAAGAATAAAATAAATAGACATTGAGTTTATTTCGTTATACTGTAAACAATATTCCCTTAGTAATCTACCGATATTGTTGTTAAAGAAAAATAGCAACAACAAAATGTAAATAAATAGTTAAACGATCAATTGTTTGATCGTGTGTCAATATTGGGTTGTTATTTTTGCGTAGTTTCTTGTTGTTATTCTTATTTAGTTCTCCTTGTGTGTTGTATTGCTTAGCACAACAAGAAACAATTTGGGTGTATGTGTGTGTGTGTTTTTTTTTAAATTGTCTACATCAGTGGTCGGCAGAGCAGGACGTAAAAGTGCTGTAGTTGCTTTTTTGTAGTATTTCTTATAAACACTAACACCCCTTGTGGAACGTCTGCCGACCACTGGTCTGGAGATAGTATCGATTGGTAACATAACAAAAATATTATCAACAAAAAAAGACAAGGCCCTTTTGATTACACAAATTCATGCACGCACACACTATCACATTCTAAAATACATTTAATGATGATACTCCACACAAAGTTGCCAACTTATTTTTTTACAAATGTGAGTTGAATGTTAGTGCGTTAAAAGCGCTAAATTAATAAAATTTATAAATAATATTTCTATTTCAAAATGTTTGCTTGGACAATACTTATAAACTTATTAGTATTTGGTTTGTCTGTTGTTTTAAGGAATCTCCTCGATGCAATCCTTGATGAACACTGATAATCAAAGTTTAGTTTAGTTTTTAGTTCGTTAGCAATGCAGTTTTTATCCTCAAAAGAAACAAATAAAGTTTTAGGGAGACAAATTTTTTGAATATATAATATGTGCAAAGTAATCAGGCATCTTTTTTGGTCTTGTGTTTTTTGGGCTCACCGTTTGTACGATTAGAGTTTGTTTCGAACTTTGTAACCATAAAGTCATTCTCCGAAAGTTAAGGTTTTTGAGGAAATAGGATTCAGAATTGACGATTTTCAACAATGATTTAAACTATTTCGGTACTCTTTGTGGCTTGTCGCTTTCAAGGATTTAATCACCCCTATATTATCAGTGAAGCCATCCCCCTTATGTGCGCTTTACTTATAGCTAAGATTTCAGCCTTGAAAATTATAAAAAAAGTTCGAACGAATAATAGAGAGAGTTATCAAGCGCGCCTATCTGTAAACTTCAGGGTATTAATGAAATGACAACCACAGTCTAGATGTAATATCCACTGCTTGAGTCAATAGCCCCTCGTACTCTCTAAAGTGGCGCATAATTATGTTGTACGAAGTTTATTCAGACCACAAAAGCTTTTTTCTATTTAAGCACTATACTAGCAGTACCTGGCCTTTTTATTAAGAACTAACAGCCGGAGTGCTTCGCTACCCCTATATTTATTGTCTTAACTCTTATCATTGTTATATTTTTGTTCTTTTTTTGAACAGATAGCTTAGCTTTAATTTAATTTCGAATCTTACCATTACCGTTCTCAAGATATACAAAAATTTATGTTTACTGTGTATGGATGATGCCACGCCCACTTGTCCAATTCCGCCCTCTTTTTTACTTATGATTTGCATTGACTACGAAGCTATTTGGACCAAATTTAGGGACTCTTGCTGTTACCATTTTAAAGATATAGGCAAATAAATATTTACTTTGTATGAGCGTGGCACAGTACAGGTGGAATACAAAGTCCAAGTCCAAACATACATATATATACAAACACACATTCATTTTCATATATAACCTTAGAACGGTTGGAAATCCACTGATGCTGAAATGTTTAAAGTAGAAATTCAAAAATCAAAATGGTGAGGGAAAGTATTTTTAGTTAAATAAAAACCGCTAAATAGGCATTTTCTATACAAGTGTAAGATCGAGAAGAGGAAGAGTCATTGAACTTTTTTCTTTTCATTTTTTGTTTGTGCTCTGGCTAGAATAAAAAAGATAGAAATGAAAAGAATCAGAAACAAAATGGCATACCACAAACTTAGTAGAAAAACCACCAAAGCCAACATAAGTAGAGAATGCAGGCGAATGAAGAAAAAAAAAACATTTTCACTGTGGGAATAACATACTACATAGACGTATAGGCCGGCCGGCAGAGATTGCTTGGCGTATTGGGAATGCATTGATGTTTGCTTTAAATGAAATTGATGTGATGGATAAACACACACATACCAAGTAAATACTGGCATTGAGTTAACAATGGCTAAGATTCTAGAACAAAAAAAAAAAAAAAAAAAAAAAAATTCCCAACTAATGAAGGTGCATTGAGGTATGATTGTTGTTTATTTATTTATCGAACATCTTTAAAAATGATTAATAAATCTTAACATACTCAATGAAATGTTTATAATTTAAACACATTTCTGTTTTCTTACAAAATTTTTCAAAACAATAACAAATTAAATGAAAAACATTTTTACACAGCTGTTCTTAATAAATCCTCACCTAACCCTGTATTGATAATGTTTTATATTTGAGTATTTTTTTTTTTTTTTTGTATAAAAATTCTCACCCATCTACTCTTCGGTGGCTCTCTTTTTCTTTCTATTCATTATGATTAAAATAATTTGCATATTTATGTCTTTGTTTTATTATTGTTTTTGGTAATCTAATCAGCTGCATAAGTGGTAGATATCCACCATATGTAGATATGTTTAAATCTTTCTCTCTCTTAACAAACAAGACAGATGACATCTGCATTAGGCCTAGAGAACAGAAAAATGAAAGGAAATTTTAATAGTGAAACCCCTCTGTTGCAGAAACTTGTTTTTTTTTGTCCTTTCTTTGTTTTTTATTTTTTTCTCTTCCCTTTCCTTACTTCTGTTATTTTTTACCGGTTTTGTTGTTTTTGTATAGCTATTCTTTAATAAATTTATATGTGTTGTTGTTTCCTTTTTTAATATATTTTGCTGTGCTAAAAACATGGAAATAGGGTTGCTGTATGGCTTGAAATACCTTTTCATACTACTTTTCACTTTAATTGTGTTCATATATATATTAAGTGCAATCATATGTGTGTGTTTCTTTTTCTATGGGAAAATTTGGTATAAATCTAAAATATAGGGTTCATTTGTTGCATTTATTGTCTTTTTTTTTAGTCTGTTTAGAGGGTTTTTGATTACTTTTAAATATGTTACCATTTGTTTTGTAAGATTTTGTAAAAAAAGAAAACTATGTATTTGTATTTGGAATGTTTGGCAAGTAATAAAATGGGAATATATGTATTTTACATAAATTGTTCTCAACAGCGAATGTAGGGAATGTAAAAAAAATGTTAAAAATCATCATTTAACAGATATTACGTAGGCATATGAAGTTATTTTGTTAGCGGAAAACACCAATTTACTAACAAATTCAAAGTAAAACGATGACTTTTTTAACTTTTTTTATTAACAATTTAAACGGCCGTAATAATAGTCATGACTATGCTCCAGCGCCGTAGAGAAGATCCGGGATGATGAGCGACTTGTAAAGTATCGATTGCGCCGTGCGAGAGAGGTTTCTGTTACCCAATTGTCCATAGCATAACATATATACGAGTACACTAATAACACTTGTTGGCAAGAGTGATTCTACACTTAATGGCAGTGCTAACGCAGATAAACTTATTCACAACATCCAATGTATAGTTGTTAACCCAATTCGCCGTATGTCCTACAGTGGTAAAGCTTCTAAAAAATATAAGGGGTAGTGCTAGATCATTAAACTTTGGTTTTCAGCAATCCATTGATTAATTAAGAAAAAAATTAACTTAACCCGGTAATGCCAACAACTATGGTAAATATGGGTCGCCTAGGGTTCATGTTTTTTATGAAAGTGAAAATAGACTGGTTTATTTTAAATATATAAGCATTTTAAAATTAATTTCATTAACGACCAAATAATTTTGAATACGTACACCTACTGACATCTTAATACTATTTATGTCACCAATGTTTTAAAAATAAATAAATTCTTACGTAAACTGTAGAGCTTTTACATACTACTCAATGCAACCAAAAATTTAGTCCATTCTACATGCAAATATTTTCTTAAATAAATCTGTATCCAAGGGGTTAACTACATCTCTAGTTCTAAAAGATGTTCATGGGGATGACATCTTATACTACTTGTATACGAAGAGAATACCAATAGGAAGTACTGCTGCTCAAATTTTATCTCTTCCATGTATTTCTACTAATTGTTAACAAATTGTCACAATTGATTTCCTGTTATCAATTATAACAACAATCATTACAAAACTTAATCCTAAATATATGCAACAGATGTTATTACAAATCTTCACTGCAATATTCATGACCGACTGGTGAAAGTCGGTAGATTTTTGTGGCTAAATTTAAAGAATAGACTCTCACCCTTCATTTGGTTCCAGTAAGAAGACGGACGTAGCTGGAGCTATATTCTTTACCATCAAAATACCGCTGTTTGTCCCTTTTTAGTCTTGGCCTTATTCACTGTCAGACTGTTTTTACATAACACTGAAGAAAGTAGTCACATCTCCCTTTGTAAGCACAATTATGTCTATGTCGTCAGCGTATGCAAGGATCTGGACACTTTTGTAGAAGATAGTGCTATTGCGATATACTCGCCCCTTCTGCATATAACTCTCCATGACGAAATTTAATCGGTCGCAAGATATGTAATATTCTTGTCTGAAACTTCGCACAGTATCAGAAAATTCTGCAGGAAATGCATTTAATTAATACATTTCAAGATAGACGTTGTTTTATTAGAGAAAATTATCTTTTACATCACAATTATGTACCTGCTTATTAATATTTAAGCTTTTTGACCAATAACAAAATTAAAGAGATCGAGATTTGTAACGGTTTAGAAGATAAAAACTTCTTAATGCCAAAGGAATTAAAAATAACGATGGCAACAAACCGTAAGTGTAGTTGATTATTTTCAATTGACTGAATCTCTCTCACCAAATTTTCAACAATTCAGAACAGTGGTCTTAATTGATATTACCCAGCTAACGAAGTTGTTCGACTAACATATTTATCTATTCTCTTCGTGAATATTACATCCAGGATTGCTAAAAGAAATAAGATTTCCAACTAAAAATCTTCTTGAAATGTACCAAAACCTACTATACCGATAATCTTTCTTGCATTTCTTCTAATTTAAATATCGTACTGTATTGACGAATATTTCTTTTATAATTCCAGGAAAGCTATTGTTTTATTTTCCTATTAATATATTAAGAAAGTTAAGTTAACAGAGCTACAAAATCTTTTATAAAAACAATTCATAAGTTTGTTTGCTTTTATCGTACAAACGGCAACCATAATTACAATAAAAAATATGAGTGTGAGACATACATTTCATTCAGTAGCTTGTTAGCTTTTAATAGATTAGGAATATAGCGGATTTTTGATGTTTTAAACATTTTAAAGAGAGCTAAAATTTTCGTTTAATATACGCAGTGTTGGTAACAATCTACATGCATTTATGCATGCTTATATTGCGAATAAATACCCATTTCTTTCTCTTTGTGAAGACCACTGGTTCGATATGATAGATTGTTAAGGGCTTACTCTGTTTTCCTATAAGCTGCGTAAGTACATATTTACTTGTGTTCATTGATGCTTTTAAATTTATTCTGTTCAAAATCACCTTTTTAGACGATTTTTTTTAGTTTATGTATATGTGTGTATGTATGCATTTATGTATGCATGTATGTATGTATGTATATGGACACAGACATGCTACAAATATTTCAAGGTAAAACTTTTAAGTAAATAAACGAGTATGAATGATAGTGGTGGTGGTGGTCGCTGAACAACAAGAAAAATGAAATCGGTTTTTATCTTTTTTGTTTTTGTTTCTTATAAACTTTAGAGTTTTGAGGAAAAGCATATTATGTTACTTCACAGCTTATACTTATATAAGATTACAGAGACGGACGGAATAATTTATTTAAACAAAAGAAAAAAGAAAAAACAAAAATCCAGTCAATACTTCAAGACGCCTGTTTGGTTATTTTTGTTTTCAATTATACAAAAAAATATTCTTGTATGTATGTATGTATGTATGTATGTATGTATGTATGTATGTATGTATTTGTGTATGGTTATGTTATATTGATCATACTCGTATTCTGCTATGAAAGATCAGACTTAATTGCAAACTGACAGACATACAGACGAACAAACAAAAAAGCATATAAACAAACAGGTCGTGAAACATCGCCATCGTAGTGGGCGACGTACTAGTATATCAAATATAGGATTCTTTTCCTACATAAACTTCATGAATTGCTTCAAGTACTTTTTTTTTCTGAAATCTAAATGAAAAAAACAATTTTTTAAAATTGCTGTTGAAAATTTACTATTTGCATACAAAACCCAAGATTTGTTGATGATTTTTGTCTTTAAATAACAATTTTAGTGCAATGGCAACCCTGTACTATTTGTACGAAAATAAAATCACTATTGGTAGCAATATGTCCCCAGACCAAAGTATTAATCGAATACAGAATTGGTCCATAACTATAAGAAATAAGTCTTGTGCCAGTGTCCAAAATCTTTTGGATATTAGGACTGCTTTCCTTGGCAGTCCGTTTCTGCATGCCTTGTCGGACCTGGCTGATGTGAGTATCAGCAGGATCTCTTCTTTTGTGTATGCGTCTGGTTGGTTCGGTTCGGACCGGTATGTGGACATGTAGATTTCTTTTTTGGACTACCAATATGGGCATCACAGTGGGATCAATATTAGACCCAAGTAAGCTGGACCGGTGTCTGGCTACCCGTCGTAACTAACTAACTAACTAACTACTAAATTTTTTGGAACAGTTGTGTGTGTAAGCGGTTTACCAGAAAAGACAATCTTTCTATAATTTTTTTTTAACTCTAAAAGCACTTCTCATAAAAAGTTTTAAAATAAGAAAAAGTCTTAGAAACCATAAAATGTGAATATTATAATTGCATTTAAGAACAATTCAGATTTTTTCCCCAAAGTCTGGAAACCCATGGACAATTGGCCCTGTGTTTTTCAGGCGGAGATCCAGCCAAGGGCTTTTCTTCGTAGTAGTTCGACTTTAGAGTGGAAAGCGAGTATTACGCAAATGTGTACACACTGGCATTGGGGAACAAGGCAACACTGTCTTTGGGTCCCTGGACACACTGGTGATATGGGAAACGTAATCGATAATGAACTGACAAGGCGGGGCTGGGCCAGCGATCTCGTGGGATCAGAGCCGTACTGTCGTACTAGTTGGTCTACAGCCAGGTGGAAGATTGATGAATAGGATCATGAACTCTGTTTGTCATATAGACAAACGAACCGGCTAATGATCCTTTTACCTATAATAGAAAGTTGAGCAAGGTATCAATGAGGAAACTTATCTTTTTCCTGATGGGCCACTACCACCTAGATTTTCAGCTCTTCAATTTCAACGTGATTCCTAAATTGACGGAGGGAGTATATTCTCCGTGAATTTGTTGCCTTGGTAAATTTTTGGAGACGAACTTTTCTGCAGCCCCTTATTGGGCATAAACAGTTAGTCGACTGCCCATTGGAGATATGGCGGTCTTCATAGGTAAAGTTCTTCTGGCACACGGCTTCAGGACCAGAGCTGGAATGATATCCGGCCTAAAAGACTTATTAACGTTGTGATTTACCAGAAACATTCTTTTAAGTTTTGGCAGTTTTTGAACGCTCTCCGGCAAGGTTGAATTACTTGCAAACATTTCAGCCAGGTTTGCCTTTTCAACAGGGTTTGTGAATGCTTTGTCATTTTTTATAAGGATTCGAAGCGCTATTAATAAGCTTTTAATGAATGGCCAAAAGTTCTGACTTCTCCGTAGAAAAGGAAGTACTTAAGCACCAAGGATGCTGATATAGTTTTTTTCGCGCCTCAGTACTGTGGCGCACGAAGTTTTCGCCTATTTAAATAGCGATTCAGTATCATCGCATTTGTCACATGTCTAAAACTGATTGCCAGTTTGCACGTCTGATTAAACCAAAATTTATTCCTTGGTTTAATCGAAGTTTTCTTGGATGGTAAAATATAAAAATATCTATCCCCAGCCTTATTATATTGTTAACCATTTCGGCCATGGCGTCGGCGCTAGTGTCGAGAAAACAGACTTTTTAATTGCATGTCCATAGAAACCGTTGATGTGTTCCGTAAATGAAAATCAAGCGCCTCGTTGCTGTATGTGAATAAATGGTACAATGATTCGAGTATCCGATAGGAACAATAACCTCAACTGCATACTTTTTAGGGTGTGAAGTGAGGAAAAGGACGAGGGTGTTACTTTGGTCCCCATCTGTACACGATATACAGCTTCAGTGACTAATTGCGCAGAGAGACTGTGCACGGGAAATGGCTCAACGTATTAGCCTTCTGGAGTTGTGCGGCCTGAAAGGAGTGGCAAGACCAATTAGGAACATTGAAATCGCCTGCAACAACAATATAACTGTTCGGGTAATTCGCAAAGTATACAATCGATATAGGATCAGAAAGAGAGTCGAAGCCAGATATAGTAACTAATCTTGCCGTATTTGGGCTTCTATACAAAAACCTGAATTGCAAAAGATGTGTCCTGATTCTGAACTTAACCCAAATAAAATTAAATTCTGCAGCATACTTGCCAGTGGTTGCTGGTACTGGTACTGGTACTGTTGACCGTGATTTTCCACACGCAAATCATAGTATTCTTTGGATAGAGATAAAGCTTAGCTAGCCATCTACTTTCTTTTCTGCTTTAATTTATGTTTGGATTGCCGCCATTTCTCATAACTCGTCGATTCGGTTCAAAAAGTGCTGTAAACTGTAAATAAAGTAAAGCAATTTGTAATAGAAGTTATAAAATTTTTTCTCAGTGTTTTTATTGTTTTATCTTCTCAGTGCTTTCAATGCTGTCTTTATTTGTTATTATTTATTATTTACTTTTTTGTTTACGACTTTTTGCCAACAACAACAATAGTAACATAATTTTTAAGTGTTGCTGTAGTGTTTTTCTCTTATTTTCAAACAATTTTTTTTTTTTTTTTTGTTGGTTATAATCATTGATGATTGGGGTATCAAAGCATGTTGCTGTTGGTAATGGTTATTACCTAGAAAATCTGAAATTATTTCGTAATGGCTTTAATTTGTATGGTGTATGTATGTGTCAGTGTCTGTGTGTGTGTTTAATTTATTTTATAGTATAATGACCGGCATTTTTGTTTTTGTTTTTGTTTTGTTTTTAATCAACATTTTTTAGCCTGTCTTACTGGTTTTTTATGTTGATGATTATTATGAGATTTTTAAAACAATTTATTTTTTTAAATCTTATTTTTTATAACACCAATAATAAGTTCAGATTGTTGTATTTGTAACTTGCAGTCACCACGTGGGACTGTTTTTATGTACGAGTAGTTCTTTGGTTTCATTATGTTTCCATATATTTAGTTTAATATATGGGCGCCTTTAGGGTCGTTTGTTCTTTTCTTTCAAAGGGTTTTTTTTTTAGATTTTAATTTATATTTTTTTATTATTAAAGATTGCAGACAATTAGGCGTTTACATGCAGCGATAGGGCGATAAAAAAAGGAGTAGTTTATGGAATTAGTCATAAATTTCAAAATGTGGAAAATGAGAAAAAAAATTTTTAATTACTTTTTTTAAACTTCATTTTAAAAAGACCAGAAAATTTACCTGAGATTGTTGCTTTTTACTTTAAAACTTACTTTCCTACTTTTGCTTTAAATCATTATTATTATTTTAAAGATGTTAAGTTCATATCAAAACAAAATTTTTTTTCTTGAAATTTAGAAATGAGCTTTTTAAGAAACAAATGTTATTGGATTTGTTAAACCAAATACAGTTGTTTGTAAAAATTATTTGGAAGTAGAAAAAATGTTAAAATCTTGTTTTCATTTGAGAATTCCAACAACAAATTCTTAAGATATTTATTTTTTTGGACACAGCCCGTTACTGTACCTCTTAAGAATTTCGAGACGTCAAAATTTTTAAAATAGACCTACACATTACAACGCTAACAACAAAACACATCTTTACCTGATTTCTTTACTGTAAAAAAAATGTTTTCAAAATAGGAAATTATTGGAATTTCTTGGAATTCCTTTTATGAATAAGTCGTCACTAGATATACATACGTTTTTAATAGAAAAGTGAATTTTGATGAAACTTTCACCATCGTTATGCTACGTCACCTCGCTTCAGTTCTTGCAGCAACTGTATTTTGAATGGTTTTATACATTACGTATAACCTTAAGGTGGTCGTATAACAAAGCCCAATTGTTGAATTGTTGTCGGCGACGAATTGACATATCGCGATTCATTGACATTGACCAGTACAAAAGTGCTATTTGGCGGTAGAGCTTCAGCAATGGATCTGCACGATGTCAACTTTGGTTGGTCATACTTTTGCTATCCTGAGAATTCTATTCAAATCATGTGGGATCTATATTATCAAAATATATTTTTTTGAAGTTTTTGTTCCACACATAACCATTTTCTTCAGCGGCTATTTTCTCGTGTAGTGTTGCATTTGTTTTTCTCTCTAGCCAAAAAATTTGCAGAATGCAACGTAGGCATTTGATCAAGAAGGTTTCTAGTTTTCTTAGGATGTTTTTCGTAACTTTCTATATTCGACAGCCGTATAGCAGCACGGACTTTACACTTGTGTTAAAGATACGAATCTTATGTTCATTCGAGAGAGAGAAAACCGCCAGGTTTTACCTAAAAAAAAACAAATACATGTCTCGTTTTATTTCATCGAATCTGCTCCTCCATCTGTGGTGATTATGCTACGAAGATAGCAAACGCTGCTCGCTGCTTAGTATTTTTGAATGCCAAATAATGTTTGTGGCATGATACATGCATATTACATCTGCGTAACCAAGATTGTGAAGCCGTTGGTTTAAATGCCATTTAATTTCATCTGTCACCTATTGAGCTATAATAACTTTTAACTCAAACTCTACATAGTGCATCACTTTAGAGTAGATGTTGTAGTCAGTAGTAAATGCTCATTTAAAAATGCTCATTTGAAAATTACAAATATTAGCGAGTTCCATTCCATCGTTTGCTCAACAATTATGTAAAGTGATTCACTTCCTTGTTCAGTTCGAAGTAATGCTGCTATTATTTTATTTAAAGGGCTTATGCTAACTATGGCTACTTTTTTATGGGTTATAGAAATATTTTTTGTCATTTTTGACTTTCTTCTTTTTCTTTTAAACTAAAAGTGCATACTTTTAAAGGTCTTAAGAATAAAAACAATTAAATAAATTCCTATGCAACAATGCGATCATAATTTAAAGGAATTTAAAATTTAATTTATAAATAAAGCTGAAAGTAATAAATAAGGAAAGAAAACAGCCACAGTAAAGGAACAAAAAAGAGGCAGAAAAAACTACTCTTCTACTTTTCTTTATTATTATCTCTTCCATTGTTATATATTATTTATCATAACAACTATTCCTAAATCAGCGGTCGGCAAAGGAGAACACAAAAGTAGCATATTTGGTCTCTTTTGTAGTATTTCATATGAGCCCTAACACATACACACACGCATCCACGCGATAAACGTTTGCCGACTACTGGTCTCAATGCAATTTTTGAAACAGCATCTTCTTTCATACCAAAGCCATAGACAACAGACACATGTACATATAATATGAAACCACCCTGTATTATTTGTTTGTCTGTTTTAGAAGAAACACTTTCGCGTTAAAGAAACAGAAACAAAAAATTAAAGAAAAAACTCTCTAGAGGAATTTTATAAATTGCAATGACTTTTTGGAGGAGTGCTCTCCTACGGTTGCATTCATAGCTACCAGATTTGACAATTTATCGTCATTTTGACGATTTTTTGCCCTAAAAATCGTACATTGACGATTGGACGATTTAAAGCCTTACTTTGACGGTTTTAGGATTAGGTTTTAGATTCTTGGTATTTTTAGATCATTTTTGCTTCTAAAATGGCGCTCGAGTAATTTGGTCTTCATATACTACCACAGTGTGCCGCTGTGGTATGGTAGGTAAGACATCCGCCTACCAACCAGAAGGTCCTCGATTCAATACCAGACCAAATCATCTGAAAACAAAATTTTTTTTTTACAGCGTTATCAACTCTTAACATTAGCTAGTAACTGGTTATGAATATTACATACTATTAAAAACTTCCCTAATGCTTTGCCGTTCTTAGTCGGCGTTAAACTGTAGGTCCCTTTAAATGAGTCTAAAAATAATATCGGGTGCAGCTCATTGGCTGAGAGAAGTCCCCATGTTCCTTCATGGAATATTAAGGGAATTATTATTATTATTATACTACCACAAATACTCTATTGGTTTAAGGTCAGTGCACTGAGAAAGATGGGTCAGCACTTTTTTACATTATATGAAAGTCCTTACTGTTAGTAAATAATGCTTATGGTCATCATTCTGATACAAGCAATAATCCAGCAGTCGTGCCTAAAAGCTATGTTAAAATTTTTGTTTTTGAAACATTAATAACTCTGATGACGTTTAGGGCACAGTGTTTTTGACGAATCCAAATTTATTATACAGTGACTCCAACTCAAACTCGGACACTACCAAAATATTTTCGATCGCTTAAAAATCATACATTTTAATTATTTTTAAAAAATGTAGTTATTTTTTTATTTATGTATAGTTTTCACGTACAAAAGGAGAAGCCAACTCAGAAATTTAATAATTGTGCCTAAAATTAAAGTTTAAAACGCTTTGAAAGTCAAAATAACTTATACAAGCCAAACTCGGACAGTAACTTTTATGGGTTAATAACTGTAACTCTGTAATTTCAATGCGACAACCTCGCTGATATAATTTACATATTTAGGGGAAAACCGTTTAGTTCAGTTTTCTAAAATTATACAGAATTAACAGCTGAAATCAAGACGATGGCTAGACAACGGGGACAAGCTAATATTGAAGTAAAAATGCTTATTATTGAGCATGCAAGAAAAGAAAAAAGTGTTCGCGAAATTTCAATAATTGTCAAAAAAAGTCATTCAACTATGCACGACATAATGAAGCGTTTTTGGAGAAGAAGAGAACGTTTTTTTGTTGGAAAAATAAAAACAAATCCCTTCCTAAGTGCTCCAAGACTTGCTGCTATTGCTGAATGCCCATCAACAATAAGAAACTTGTTTTACAGAGTTGATCCTAATGGTAGAAGAGCTAGAAAAAAACCTCTTATTAGTAAGCGCAATCAAACCAAAAGACTTAAATTTGCAAAAGAGTACCAACATAAGAATTTTTTTTTTGGAGAAACGTTATGTTCACCGACGAAAGCAAATTTAACGTTTTTGGGTAGGATGGAAACCAATAGTATGGAGATGGCAAAATCAGGAACTACGTTTGAATAACTTGCAACCGATAGTTAAGCATGGGGGTGGTTCAGTGCTTGTCTGGGGCTCATTTTCTGCATCAAGTCCAGGATCTTTACATTTTATTGACACTATCATGCATCAAAATTAAAAAAAAAGAAAACTTGCCAAAAAGTGTGAATAAGCTTGCTCTGGATAACGGTTGGTACTTTTACCAAGATAACGACCCCAAACACAAGGCTCACAAAGTAAGATCATGGCTGCTACATAATGAGCCACGCGGAAACACCACCCCACAGCCCCGACATAAATCCTATTGAAAATTTGTGGAATTATCTCAATAAAAAAGTTCATCATCATTCGGTTTCCAGCAAATTTGAGTTAAGAAGGGTTTTATTAGAATAATGGGAAAAAATACCAGCTGATTACTGCCAAAAATTGGTCGAATTTATTCCCAAAAGACTCCAAATGTTTATAAAATACAATAAGTAATGTTCTCAGACATTTATGAAGCTGTCCAAGTTTCGCTTGTGTTACTTAACTTTTTTTTAAACAAATTGAAGTCATTTTAGTTTATTTCTACTTACAACTACTGAATTTGAATTCCTATTCTTAATAGTTTAATAGCTTAATATATAAACAATAAAAAATCAAACAAAGGCAGTCCTTAACTATTTCTTATTAGTTTGATTTTTAACAACAAAATCAGTTTGTTATAGAGTCCGAGTTTGGCTTGTATCCACTGTACTTTGATTTAATAGTCGTCCTTTTGTGTAGCTAAAAGAAGGCCAAGCCTCAATACAAACATTTTAACAACAACTTTTCAAGCCAAAATCAACGTCAAGGTCATATTGAATTAAAAAGTCCCGCCCATATGTGGATGCACCAGCTTGATTGTCAACACCACCCGGCAAGTGGGTATCAGGAAAAAGGTTAAGCGTATTTTTGATTGAGGTAGTCCAGCTTACGTTAGGCCTCCAAATGCTATCGAGAGGTCTGTCAGCGGAAGGGCCTACGACGGGCCTCAGTAGAGGATTCAACGCTCTGGCAGAAGTTTGTCCATGAGGCCTTTTGTGCTTTTAAAACTTTCCATTTTTTTTTTTTTATTTTTTTTTTGATGATTTTAATGAACCACTTACGGTTTTGACGATTTTTTCTCAATATTTGACGATTTTATGCCTTATTAATCTGGCAGCTATGGTTGTATTGCATCATAGAATAAATGCACTAAGAAATATAAATCACAGTAAATCAAATACAAGAGAATGTGCATACCTACTATGTACAGAACTACAAATGGAAAGACGATGGGAACTGTAAAGTGGGAAGACTAACAATAGAACTCATATATATGTATGTTACTATGTATATATACGAGTCCATGCATATGCTCTTTACTTATGCTTTGTAATAATCCGCATCCGTCCATGTATTTGTTTTTGTTTGTTTGGTTTTAACACCTATGGCTGCCGCTCTTTAACTGACTTACATGTATGAATAATGATTTCTTGTTTTTGTTGTTTTCTTCTTTCATTTGAATGGTAAATATTGTTTGTTATATCATAAGTGTATGTGTTTGTCTAAATGTTAACCTTAGAAAATGTAATCATGCATGTGTTTGTGTGTGTTTGTAAGTTTTTAAAAACGTGCCCCATGTAATTTTAATGACTGCGTGTGTGTTGAATATTTGTAAATGTTGGAGTTGTTTGAAAAATATACACAATGATTGCAACTTCGGGCAGGATATTTGTAGGCGTTAGAAATACAATACAATAACACAAAAATAAATAAATGAATAAAATAAAGTGTATAAATAAATCGCAATAACTGAGAATAATTTGTGATATTTGTTATTTGTTACAGGATAAGAAAAAAATATTTAATTTTGTGTGATTATATTAAAAATAAAATAAAAATTAAAAAAGTAAAGTTAGAGGTGATTTGTGAGAATTGAGAAAAATTGTTGAAGGGTTTTGCCCTTGTGAAAACCAAGTAAAAGTGTGTTTAAAGAAAACTAAAAATATCTTCCAAGAAGAAGAAAAAAATCTATATGTATAAAAATAAATTGTCTTATGTTCGTCATTTTATATCTTGAGAACCACTAAACCGATTTACGAACCAATAAATGCGTTGGAAAGGTGTACTCTCACTGATGGTTTTGATTCAACTAAGTAGTGACACGACCTTGTAAAATGTATACATATATAGTGTATATATCTTTAAAATGGGAATAGTGAGAGTTTCGTAATTTGGCACAAATAACTTTGTGATCAATACAAATCATCTATCAAAAAGTGGGCGGAATTTGATTAGTGGGAGTGGCACCTCCCATACAAAGCAAATATTGATTTTTGTATATCTTTAGAACGGTATTAGTAGAAGGTTCTGCATTTGGTCTGAATAACTTCGTAGTCAATACACATCATCAGTCGAAAAGTGGGCAAAATTGAATAAGTGAGTGTTGGACCTCCCATACAAGGTAAATATTTATTTTGGTTTATCTAGAGAACGGTTAGAATGGCAGTTTCTGAACTTGGTCTCAATGACTTGGTACTCAATAAAAACTAGAGTAAACCCTTCCTGCGATATGAATTAACTACTAAGTTATTTAAACCAAATTCAGAACCTTTTATTCTGATCATTCTCTAGATATGAAGAAATAAATATTTACTTTGTATGAGAGGTGCTACTCACACTTATGAAATTCGGCCTAATTTTTGACAAATGATTTGTACTGGCCACAAAGTTATTTGGGATAAATTTGGAGATATTTACAATTATCGTCTTAAAGATATAGACATACAAATACAAATTTTATATGTGCGTGTTGAACAATAGTGAAGTCATATACCAAATGAATGCTTTCTACATATGCTTTTTATAATACAGTTTTAAAAATATTTTCTAAAATATTTTTCATTTTTCGTTTAAGTGCTTACAAATTAAAATTTCAGAGAACATCAATTACAACGGATTTTATAGTCTTCTTTTATATATATAGATGATTAGTCTTAATGCATTCTTTTGAATTTTGCTTACTTTTTATATGTACAGTACGCAAAGGCTCCCGGTAACGCTGGAAGGGTTGCTCTAGTTTCAAATAAAATTAGCGGTAACACGAGATCGCTTTTTCCTCAAGAAAATACACAAGTCAACTCAAGTATGGCCTAGTACCATAGTACTGAGATTCCAATAGACCACATTACGTTAATTGGCCGATGCCGTGGATCTCTTTTGGATGTTCGCGGCTTCTCTTCCGTATTTCCAAGCAGATTACATTTTGTTGAGTACTTGCACATGGTTGTTTGTTCGATAATTTATCGGGCCAGAAAATGTCAAGCTGACAACATTTTTAGCAGCCATGTTCCAAGTTTCTCAGCCATATAGAAGAACGGATTTCATACACGAGTTCAAGATGTGAGTTTTAAGTTGTTCGAAAGTCTAACTAACTTTCATAACGCGATTTGAGACATCAACAAACGAGTCTCCAAATACCAAAAGTAGTTTACTTCCTGGATGATTCGTACATTCTCATAATCTTCGTTTTATTTATAAGTATTCTGACACCTGTGTTTGCAGCCTCATTCTCCAACATTTTAAGGCTTTCCACCATATCGTGCTGACTACGTGTCAGAAGACTAATGTCGTCTGATCAGCCAGACGTCCACCCTATGTTATGCCTCTGTTGTTGCTCGTTACATTTCTCATAACCATATCTAATACCACGTTAAAGCGTAACGATTCGTAATTCTTTGCATTTAAGATGAAAGTCATTATTTAAGCGCTTTGTTTTTACTGGTGAATTGAGGAGTTTTAATTTTTCTTTAACATTATTATTTTTTTAAAATCAACACAATTTTTAATTTTAACATTTAAATAACGCTGCCCTTTCAACGCCCTTAATTAACCGTAATTATTAACACTTTAATTTAAAAAAAAGAAAATATAAAATAAATAACGTTTAAGAAGAAGAACATGTGAGATGTGCTTTTGTAACTTGATTTACAATAACAATTTTATACAAACAAATATGTCATATACATATGGTATGAAGGCGCAACTGTATAAAATGTGTGTACAAGTGTTTGTGAGTATGTGTACACATGTTTTTCTTTTTTCCATAAGTGGTTTTATAATTTCTCAGTTTTAATGCAATTTACACTCTTTCACTTGCAAAATTGCTCACCTTCTTCTTTTTCTTTTTTTTTTGATCTCTTTAACGGTGTTTGTTTTGTTGGTAAACAATTTCACACATTCTTTGAAAAGATGAAAATTACGAAGGCTAACAGACAGGAGTTGAATGCACAAAAAGATGTGAGAAGTAAGAGAAGAGTTAAATATCGCCATTAATCTGCTTTAAATTCAGTGTGTTTAACAGCCATCCATCCAATTAACATCATGTTTAAATAATTTGTAGTTTTTTGTTTATTGTATAATAAATACCACAGTTTAAAGAAAAAAGGGGGAAAAGAATAAGACCTAGAAAAATAAGAATTTCTTCTTTACAAATTATATCTCTGTTATGCTCGTGAATTTCATACTTTAAGGTAATTTTTGTCTGTGAAAGTTTTTGACTTTTATGTATGTTTTAAATCTTACACGAGATTTGTTCAGATTTAGGAGAGATTTCTATAAATTTTGCAGGTTACCTAAGTCGAATAGTATACTAGCGCTCTTCAACACTTGCTTTAGAATAGAACCGGGTGTTTCCAAAGTTATTGAGAGTATGATGAAATACTTAGGTTAGGTTAAAACCAACAGCCTTCACGAAGATCAGCTAACTTAGGCCAAATAGGTCAATTTGCCGCAAAAGATACTGTGTTTAAAAAGGAAAAGACGCTTCGGTACTTCTAATGGCAATTTAGGTGCCACAAGGTGACGTGCCAGAACCCTCAATTTCAGTCTTGATAGCGCCGTAAATTTCGGAAGCCTGTGTTTCGCAGTTGCAACTCCTTCTTAAGGCAATAGCTGTATAACGTTGATCCACTTTTCCGCATTTCCATTACTGCCGAGATTCTTGGAAAATTTCTCAGTTGTGCCATTCATTTCCAATCAACAACCAGCCAATGCTCTTTCACCTGCTTACATGGAGAAGAGTGCTTCTAAAGAGTATATTGCTGGCCAAACCGTTAAGATACGGAATACAAGTAGAAATTTGCATACAAATACTGTCTTTTGCAAGAAAAATCTGTGCCGTCATGCACCGTCTAACTAGTTCATCTGCTACACGATTGCCTGGAATATGACTATGTCCCGGTATCCATATGAGCTGTCTAAATATTCTGCCTTCACCATTAGTGATGAGTGGCATTTCTTCATCGTCCGGGTATTAACAGAGAACATAGGACTTCAGAGACTTGATTGCTACCTGATTATTGGCGTAAATGTATACTCTTTTAGTCGTGATTATATTCCATACAAGCCAAATAGTAACTTCCCGAATGGTAGTCACATTTGCTTGAAAGACGCTGCAATGATCAGGCAGTCTATGCAAGACCCTAATGTTTAGAAAAGAAGAAAAATTACTATATCCCTCTCTATTGTCTAATTTAGAACCATCACAAGAGTTTTAAACTCGTCATGTTTACCTCCAGTGAATTTCGAAAGGATGTATTTTGAGCATATACACTCTGTAATTTGCGTCTAGGAGCTAAAGTAGGGTGTAATAATCCTTTTCGCCTCGAATTTCATCGGTTAGTCTCAAAATACTCTTACGACCTTCATAATACAATGACTCCATAGTAATATATAGGTCTAACAATCGGGGTATAGATTTACATCATAGATAGTGGGGATACCCCCAGCAGTTGCCAAACGCGACTTTGCTGCAGTAGAGTGGAACCGATGCTTTCTTAGCTAATTCGTTAACATTCGCCTTCCAAGAAAGTTTCTTCTCCAGAATATTTCCCAGATATTTTACTTGCTCACTAAGTTCTAGCAACACTCTATTGAGCGCAAACAGTCCATATTCCGGTACTTTATGTTTCGTAGTAAACGAAATCAGCTCCGTTTTAGTAGGACTTAGATAGCCGTTTAGCTCATTTAGTGAGTCCCAGGTTCACTAATGGTACTCAGGTAATTATCCCCTGTATAATAACAAGGTCATCCGTATAGGCAACAATCTGGCATCCCTTGCACCCTGAGGTGAGGCGAGAAAAGGATGAATCCTCGCCTGACAAGGAAACTAATAAACTCTTCCACACGGAGTTTAGGCAGAGCGTTCACCACAATGTCAAGAAACGTGCCTAGGCAAATATCTTGCTATCCACTAAGATTTCAATCCTTTTGAGAAAATATTCAGTAGTTTTTTTTATGGCATTTTCAAAAAAAAAAAAAAAATATTTGGCGGACCCTATATTTGTTGTTTGTTAACATGAACCAAATAGCAAATAAAAAATAAGCGAAACAAAATCACACTATTTTTGAAACTAACCCCCTCCTTATAGGTACATGGTATTTTATTTTTTATTATTTTGTTATATTTTTTGTTGTTCTTATATTCGTTGCTTTCAAGTTCATTATGTCTGTTCTGGTGTATGGAACATGATTTTGAAAGGAAAATAATATTTGTTTTTATTTTCTTATTTTTATTTGTAGCATAAAATCCTGTTTGTGTTTTTGTTTTATTTTTCTTTTATTAACTGACATCATTTCCGATTTTATTTCATTTTTTATCATATACCCATAATTTCATTGTATTTGTAGTTGTTAACTGCTATGCAGACAAAAATAAATGCTTGGCAAAGCATTTACACTGCAGAGTGGCATCTCCATAAAATATCTTAAAATATTTATTGCAAAAGAGTTCTTTAAAATTATAACAGTTTTGAAACAACTCAATAAATTCAATGAACAACTCCATACATACACAGGCTCAGTGATATTTCATTTTTGCTTTATTGTTTTAACCTGTAAATTCCTATTTTTCTGTATATAAGAGAGCCTGAGAGAAAGAGAGAGAAAGACAGTTAGTGACTGTATATGGTATGTTTGTCTATAAAAATAAAAGATTAAAAAAATGATTCAATTTCAACTCCCATCTATACGCCATAATGCCTCGCCAACCATCCTTTTAATCTTTTCCGTTTAGTTAAGCCTGAAGTCATATGGAAACTGAAAATGTTAATGGTGCGCCCGCCATCATTGAGAAGAGGCAAAGCAAAAATCATCATTATAAAAAGCGCTTAAACACGTTTTTTTTTGTCTTTATTTTTGGGGTTATAAAAAGTGAAATTGAGTAGAATTTTATTTTCAGTTTCATTTTATTTTTTTGGTTTTATCTGTTCTCCTCTGGTTTAAATGGAAATTCATTTTTTGTTAAGGCTTCAGGGGCTTCAATTTGTGGTTTATGGTTTTAAAATTGTTTTATTAAAATATAATATTTAACGTTTATCTCGTTTCTTTTTCAAAATTCACACTTAATAAAAAAATAACTGTTAAGTCGAGATGTACACTGAGAAATATGTTCTGGAAAAAAGAACTAAATTTAAAGTTAAATAAAAACATGATTTTGATTTAAATTTTTATATAAAGGGACAGCGATGGGTTCAGATGTCTTACTAAACCTTGTTTACTTTATCACTGAAATTGTAGCTTTTCTTATACAAGGCCATGTTTTTTGCATGAAATTTTCCATCATTAGTTTGCACATTTGCAGCTGTATGTCCCCGATAATATTACGAATTCCATCTTTGAGGTCTTGAATATATTTTGTGTCACAGAACTTATGTTTCATGCAGCCCCAAAGAGAAAATCTAAAAGTGTTAAATTATAAAATCTCGGTGACCATTTCTGGTGGTCTTTCGAGAAATCACACGGACAAATAATAGTTGCTTAGGCCTCGTTTTCAAAAAAGTTATGTGCAATGACCCCGGCAGACCAAGAACCCTAAAGGCTTGCGAATAATAATTCTTGAGCTTTCCGAACCCCAAATACGACAATTCTGATTGATAATGTAGACTTTGAGGTAAAATAAGCCTCATCGTTTATGATGCTCGTTCTGTGAAATTCAAGGACCCAATCAGCAAAGATATGACATTGTTGATGGTCGGTTGTTGTAAATTCTTGTGTAAGCTGAACTTTGTGCGCCTTAAGACCTAAGCAAAATTCGATGTATTGTCGTTTATGCAATTCCTAATTCCAAAGATCAGGAAATTGACAAACCTAGGTTTTTGTCAACATTATGGGATATATGTACGTATATAACGGCAATATTTACAGTTGTTGCTATTGTGCGATGTGCACGAGTTCGTTTCTTCACATCACTAACTATACCTAGCAACTCAAACTCGTCCATCAATTTCATAATTGTTGTTCGAAAAGGTGCTTCATGACGATCTAAGAAATGCTTTAGTTTTGCGAACTGTGATCGCAAAGTTTTCACCATTTTTCTAATGAGATTTAGGAACTGGAGTAGCTTCTAAACAACCTGGGTTTGTGATACCAGGGTAGGTAGTGACTATCTATTTCTGGGTATTCTGCGTCCGAATGGTAAAAAAATTAGTTGTTTCAAAACCTTCGGTCTGGAAAGGCTCTCAGCTGTTAAATATCAGTTATCTCATTTATTTAGTTAAAGGTTTGCCACTTACGTATATGGATCGTTTATTAACCAATGAACGCAACAGGCTTCTAAGCTGATTTTTCAAAAAAAATTTGCTTCAGCGATGAAGCTTATTTCTCATTTAGTGATTACGTCAATTGGCAAAATTCATGAATATGGGTCTCGAAGAACCCTGAAGTTATTGCGAAATAGTCATTGCATCCGAAAAAAGTAATTATTTTGTGTGCATTATGGTATGGTGGTCATTGGGTTTCTAAAATGGCGAACCATTACCGCCAATTCAGAGCGCTATGGCCGTATGATATCCGAATTTTTTTGGCTTGCAATTGAAGATTATTACCTGGATGATATGTGTTTTCAACAAGACGGTGTCACCTTTTCGCAGTCACATAACATATTTTAGATATATCGCATAAGAAATTTTACGGTCATGTTATTTCCCAATTTGGCGACCTTTAGACTTTGATACCTTTAGACTTTTTTGTGAAACTACTTCAAATACCAGTCTACATAATACCCTAATGTGCAGCATTTGAATTACAATATTCGTCAAGTTATCGTCTAAATACCGCCAGAAAAGTACAAAAAGTGCTCGACATTATATTTCGTACATAATGGCAAGGTCCAAGCATTATAATGACATTATAATGAAATAAGATTTTCATCGAAATCATAGCTTTATGTATGTGTTTTATTTAATTTTATTTTTGAAACTGAAAAATGGAAACCCCATTCTTTTTAAAACTTGATGGTAATGTGACCATTGAAAACTCTCGCAACTAAGGTTGCTCTGCGGAGTAAAATCAATTTAAAAAACTTAGTTTGAGCTAGACAGCCATTACTTAACACTGCATATTCTGATAAATGGTTAAACACATGACATCTCCGATAATTTGCATCTATAGTTGGCGTTAAAAAAGATCGTTAGATCTTTTATTGGACCATATATCTTTAGAACAGTTAACAATTAAGTTTCTTGACTACTACTGATTTCTTTACCTCAAAAATGTTGCTGACTATGAAGACTTGAAAAGCAGAATAGGTTTGCTTAGATGTTCTAGCTGGTGACTGAGCGAGCTGTCAATGCAGGGTAATAAATCTAATGACTCATGGTAAACAGTTTGTCACTCATGTATGATATATTCGCATAAACAAAGAAAAACCACTAAACTTTAGTGAAATTCTTTAGAAGACGTATCACCATAAAACGTGTCTAAAAATTAAACGGTCTGCCATGTGTCTTAATGATATTAAAAGGCCTTGCGCATATAAGTTTTTCGTTAATAATCCGTAAGCACATTTTAAAAAAAATTAATGCTTCTTGATGAGCATGATGGGCTATCTCGATGGAAATATTTAATTGTGGGTCTAATCATATAATCATTCTGTTATAATGATAACTGTTAATATAACTTTAGTTTAAGTTTTTTTACAGTTTACTTAAATTCTAATATTTTGTTGCTTTCTTTTTCTTTTCAGGTAAGTGCTCTATTTTGCTTAATCAAACTTTTTCTATTTAAGATTAAAAAGCATACCAGGTAAATTTAGTTTTAATCTGCAGAAATTAAAAGAAATCAAATTTCTTTAAAAGTCATTGTACGAGTATAAAGCTCAGTTCATAGAATTGTCAGAAAAATGTACAGCAAAATTCTTACCACCCCTACTCATGCAGTGCCATTGTGCTGATACTAGTAAAATAGGTTGTGGGAAGGAAGATAGAGAGAGTAGTGTTTATGGACTTTCGATTTAAATTTACTTATGTCGTAAGTGGCAGAAAGATTGTTCCACAAACGAACAGTGCGACAAGAGAGCGAATCCGCCCTATAATACGTTGTGCAATTCACAATTAACTACAAAGGAATGCCCTCTACGAGAAATTTGGAATTAGGAATTTGTTCCTTAATTTCGTCAGAATAAAACACACACCACATTGCGACTATGCTCTAATTAATCGATAGAATTGGTTACCCTGCCGTCATTAAAAAGTTCCTTAGCCACTCCTTAAAGCGGTCGAGAATATCCAAAACAGACTTTGAAGCACCGGCCCCCATACATGAGATTTGTATTCCAATTTGGGTCGGATATAGGTCTTGTAAACATAAAAGAGATCAGATGGAGTCAAGTATTTCTTGCACCGTCTTAAAAAACCAAGGCACTTGAATGCTTCTTTCGACACTCGAAATATGTGATCGTTCCAACGAACGCCACAGTGAATTCTCATGCCCAGAACATCAAGAGGATCTGATTCCTCAATATCTACATTACCTATAGACACAGATGATACCACACCACCACGTGTGTGTAGTAAAACAGAACATTTGGTCTTGCATGCATTAAAATTGACACTGTTCACACGACCTCACTCTGAAATGTTCACCAGATCGCTTGTCTGTGTGTTGTTCATATTCATCCTTTTTGCTCCAATCTCCAAAAGAATATAAATGACAAATGTGGCTGTCATCTGCGAAAAAGTAAATTGGATTGGAAATGAAAAGAAGAAAGATTGTGAGATGTCCCAATGTTTAACATCTGACAACGGAATCATTGCCAGAAAAGACATATGTTCAATGGGATTGCCAGATTTACTGACAAATGTCTTGAAATCGCGTGTGAACTGGAAATATATGTACATTGTAGAGGCAATTTTCCATTGTCTGATCGTTGTCAGCAAATTGCCAGGACTGTCAATGTTGTCACATCTGATTATCGTCTAAACAGAGCTTAAAGGGAAACGGCAATTTAAAAACTGTATTGGCAATCCTAAACACTCACTCTTATATTCAATTTAACTGTAAACGTCTTCAATTTTTCCAAGTGTTTTGTGACGCTATGTTATGTACTGTACAAAAGTGTTATAATTGAGCCTCTAAGCTATTTTCAA
The DNA here is from genome assembly GCA_023159175.1 of Wohlfahrtia magnifica. Lineage (NCBI taxonomy): Eukaryota > Metazoa > Arthropoda > Insecta > Diptera > Sarcophagidae > Wohlfahrtia > Wohlfahrtia magnifica. The sequence goes on from JAKWBJ010000222.1 coordinate 7,797,162, forward strand.
TAGCTTTCTTTCTCTTCCTCAGCCACTAAAGTGTTATAATAACAATAATGCATTTAAAACAGTTTCAAACTTGTAAGCTTTCACTCTTACATAGTGAATTAACAAAACTACACATCTGTTGTGGGCGTTTTTATTTTTAGAATTTTTCAAATAATATTTCATTTTTTTGTAGGTAATTAAAGTCTTAAAAAATGTAAGTAAATATCACGAAACTTTTAAGTCAATATTTTTGTTTTTTGTCACTTTTGCTAACACTTCAAATTTTGCGTTGTTTTTAGTTTTATAAAGGAAATCTTAAGATAGAAAAACAAAATAACAACTTTAACCATAATACTTTGAAAACAAGTAATGGAATACAACGAAAAAAAAAAAGAAAATGAAAATTCAGTTCAATTGCTATTTTCTCAATATAGCGAAACACCAACTTCATACTGAAACTGGAGGGAAAACGACTTCACAAGTGCGTGGGCTTCCATAACTTGTTTGAAATTGCTTGAAGTTGGTTGGCTTCATTTCAAAACCCACTGGATGGTATAGAAAAAAATAAATAAAAATGAGAAGCAAATAAAAATAATTACAAAAGAAAAAAGCTCCATATACTTATGTTAAGCAACTCCATGTCTATATTTCTAAAATAGCGAAATCTTTAGAAGAGAAATTTTTGTGAAATAAAAAGTTGTGAATTTAACACTCTTTGTCAACACTCTTTGTTAAATCAACTGAAGATTTTCGTTCGTTTTATTCTTTAAATGAAAAACTGTTCCATATATATATTTTACTACTTTCTTTAGCACAATGCGACAAAAAGAGAAAAAAGCCTCACGAATTCTCCAATAGATCGATAGCATTGAGTACAAAAATTGAGTTATGGGTAAAAAGAAAACGGCTTCACACACCTTTCTACACGTATTAGCTAACATAATACCTTAGTTAAATATTAACCGGATTTTCGAAATCGTCAAAGTTTACCGAATCTTGCACTTACAATTAAGTAGCAAGCAAACTGTGTCTTAGATATTTTTTGTTGCAGGTTTTTGGTCTGACGTATAATTTTCCAATATTATTTTTGATTCAGATTGAGCAGAGTTACAAGACATGAGATAAGTGGATATGTCCCCACCTGAAAATGGTTTAAGGTCTACACTGCCTTCCTAGTGATCGCTAGCAGGTCTGAAACTTTTGTGGCGAGACCATTTGAGACCCGTTGATGCTTCCCTAAACACACCTATCTAAGTCTACCAACAACACCACATTCATACGATATGTGTTCCGCCGTATTTTATGTGAGCAAGCAAAATCTACAAGCACCTACATCCGTGATCGCCATTCTCTGCTCTAAAACTTCAGTGACACCTAAGAAAATCTGTTAGAAGTTTCAAATTCGGCGTCTAAATTCTATACCGATTGTCGCCTTAGCGTGCCCAAGATTCACTTGAGTGGTTCAGTGTTTCAATTGCCGACTTCCCAATCGTTAGTAAGATTGAGAATAGTAGTAAGTGGTTCTCTACACAGCCTCATTGCCACTTATTCTATAGTGTCCAGGCACCCACAAGAACCAGACTCTATTTCTAAGTGCAAGTCTTTGCGTCATTGTGGTGCAGAAGGGAAGGAACCCGTCTACTAACAAATGTTCGCCATTTGCAAATATGGTTCGTTTAACAACCGAAAAACGTCTAAAAATGTTTAAAACTTGCTACAAAACGTGGCCACAGATTTTCGATTTTTCGAACAAAATTTTCTTCAACAATGAAGCCCAGTTCTCACTTGCTGGTTACGTCAAAATTGTAGCATATGGTGCTCGGAGAATCCAGAATTGGTTGTGAAAAAGCCATTGTCTCCGGAACAAGTGAATGTTTGTTGCTCATCATGCTGGAAAATAATGCTGGAAGAAACGTTACCGCCAATTCAGAGCGCTCTGGCCGTATAACAAATTAGTTTTTGTTTTGCATACAATTGAATATTATGAACTGGACGATATATGTTTTCCACAAGACAGTGCCACAAACCTTACAACTCGACCGATTTTGGTTTTATTGCATGAGAAATTTCCCGGTGTCGGATTTCTCGATTTGGCGATGGTAGTTGTAGACCAAGACCATGTGATTTCAAGTCGATCGAGTTTTTTGTAGGCCTACGTCAAAGACCTAGCTTCCTCAGGGAATTTTCTAATAATATTCGTCAAGTTATCGCCGAAATACTGCCCGAAATGTGCGAAAAATTGGTCGAGAACTACCTCAAAAAGAACGTCTGCTACAACTAATCTAGAGGCGGACATTTAAATGACGGTTGACGGATGCCAAAGATGTTCGGACTCCATTAGCACCGCTACAAGCTATCTTATACACTTTCTCTGAAATTGCTTTAAAAAATATCTTGTATTGAGCGCCTATTAATTTACTGTATCTTTTTACATACCAACCGGTGGCGAATTTGGACGAAATTGTCAGTATGATATTATTATCGATGAATCATCGTCACAATTCAGTATCAAGTCCAAATAGTGACACTTACATAGGGAGATATGTATGACAACGTCATTAAATGTCACCATAGTAAAAAAGGCTGTATTTAGCAACATTGTCTGTTATTAGTCAACATGTGCTAAAAGTTAGCAACATTGTCGGCTGTGAGACGACTTTGCGCTGAGAAGTAGAGATATTGTCTGCTTTGAGTCGATTACATGCTGAACTAAGCACCGTTAACGAATAAAGAACAATGATTTTTGATGATATTGTCTGTTGGGACTCACTAATAAACAGACGTCTGCATGACAATTTGGACAATTACAATTTATGAAAATTTGGTCATGTATGATACAAAAAAAATTTGTTGTCACCATTTTCAGATTTGTCGCGATGAATCACGTAGGCCATGTGGAATATCAGTATCAAGTTGGAATTCCTTGGAACTTAATTTAAATGAGAAATTTTATTGATGAAAAATAAAGCGACCATGACAACGTCATTGAATCTCACCATACAAACAAAAAGCTGAAATTTGGCGACATTGTCTGTTATGAGTCGACTACATGCTATTTGCTGATATTGTCTGTCAGGACTCACCAATAAACGAACACCTGCAAAACTAAATCAGCTTTTCTCATCTATGATAATTTGCACAATTACTTTAAAAAGTCTTGTGTCATCATGTCAAACAAAATTCATCGTCCGTCATTGTTTTACCATTGTCAGCGTTACTCACGATGATTTACTATGACGTTTACCACTTGGTATATTTGCTTAAAAATAGTTGGTAACACTGTTAGGAATTTCTTTTATTTTGTTATATAGTAGTGTGGGTAGTTCTTTTGCTTTTGTTTTTAAGAAGAAAAGTAATATGCAAAAACAAAAAATATATATTTTTTACAAGAATATATGAAAAACGAAAGAGAGAAATATAAAAGTATATAAATTGTAAATCATATGTATGTATGTATGTACACATACTTCTATAAATATGTACAATACCATTAAACTCAATGACTTACTACTCTACTCTAATGGCTGAAGTAATAAACAAATACTTTGAGAAGAAAAAGAAAAACAGGTCAATGGGCTGCTGTGCTAGTAGTAGCTGATGTCGAGAAAAAAAAATATAACAACAATCTAAGCTTTTTCCCCCTTTTTAAATTCTTTACAGGTGTATGATCCCCTTTAAATGTGGTAACCATTTACATACACACACTTACGAATTAAATTTTTCTAAACTGCTGAACTAAAAAATCACTTTTTTAATTTTTTTACGGTTAAAATTAATTTTGGGTTTGTCTCGGTCTTTTGTTTTTACTCGGTCACCTAAACGTCATCATCATAATAATTATTTACATGTTTAGTCCATCAGGAACTTCATTATCATTTTTTTTTGTCACTCAGCCATGTATAACAAAACCAAAAAAATATAATTTTTCTTCTACGTTGTACCCCCACTTACTGTGACTTCAAAATAGCTGGACTGGCAACGTTCCCGGTATTTTGGCCGGCTTTTATTTATCAGCCACCAAAAATAACAAAAAGAACAACAGTGAATAAAGCTCTGAAAAAGTATTCTTTTAGACCTACCATTGGTAACAACGACAATACTACCAACAAGTCATTCAACCAATGCATGCAGCCAAGCAGATACCCAAAAAAAGTGTTTAAATTCAGACAGCAGTAGTCTGCCTATGTTGCACACAACGTGGTGCTAGAAGTTGAAATCATTAAATATGCATGTACTACAACAACAACTACCATCACTACTACCACCACTAAAATATTAGTAAATGTTTCAATACACTCGCATATGTTTGTACGATAATACAAGTATTAAACATAATTGACAGGGGGTGGACAGAAAGATGGTGACGACTTTAACACGTCGCCTTGCACACAATGTTGTGTAACAAAAGTTCAGAAACGCGCAGTTTCAGTCATCATATTCCGCCTAATGGTTTGGATGTCAGTATATATTTTTCTTGTTAGCAAAGAAATCTAGTAGCTAGATGGCTTATTGTCCGGCTGTAAAAGGTAAGCTAGAGTTTCCATTCATTAGTTTCTAACCGAGAGTTGTCGTCAAGAAAAATTGTGAACACATGTCTGATTGCAAGTTCGTTGAACGTTCTCCTTAAATGGATAAATTGTGTTTAGTGATCTATTGTGATCGTTTCAATCGGTTTTAATTAATCTCGCCAAATAAAAAGCATCAGTGTTGGCAATATTGCGTGTAAGATTTTTTGCGCTTTAGAATATCGTAAAGAATATACGTTCTATTGTCCGTAACAATTCGTTAAACCTAATTCTTGCGAAAAGCAAGATACGCTACAAAAGATATGAATGAGCTCCCTACTATTCTTACTGCTTCTAGACTATGTGACATAGATTACGCAGGCAATATTTGTGCTTCCTTTCACGTTCTATCCTTTTCCGCTAGAAAAGTTGGGTTAAAAGAAAATGCGAAAAAGAATAGGAAACAATCGAGGATATAGACTTTTTATCTGGGAAGATCAAATTGATAGGACCCGAAAGACCATATTATTTACAACGAAATTTCCTTTTTTAAATTCTTTAAACCCCTCTCACAACTAGGGATGCAACACATCGATTCTTTTTCGATGTTTTATTTTTCTATCAAGTAATAATTAAATATGAGATCAGAAGCAGTGCAACGGCGAATAATTTTAACGACGTAAATAACAACAATAACAATGGAAGATGGTCCAGGTTCGAATACCCAACTGAGGAAATGACATAAAAATTGCATTCTCCTTTCAGACAATGTAAAAAGGAGCCTTCTGACCTTCCAGCTTGTCTCCAGCAATTATGACAAACTTCAGACGAATGGTCAAGGGAAAGCGCCTCCTACTGCGAAATAAAATTATAACGCTAAGGAAGTATCACTACTAAAACTTAGTAAGGATCTTCACCACTACACAGTGATATGTAGGTGATCAATAATAGATAATCGTGGCAAACGCTGACAATGGTAAATTATTATTGACACACAACGCACTCTTTGGTGTCAGACATATACATTTTTAAAGTAGTTTTCTAACATGATAAAGGTTCATTTTATCTTGCAGACTTCGGTGTATTAGTGAGTCCTAACAGACATTATCATTGAGAATCATTAGTGCTTCATTTGGTAACGGGATAGCAGAAAAAATTCTTCATCGTTAAGCACGTAGTCAACTCTTACAAGATAATGTCGCTGAATTTCAACATTTAGTCGTTTCATAACATAGTAGACAATGTCGCTAAATTTCAGCATTCTTTATTATGGTAACGTTCAATGACGTTGTCATACTTAACTGCCTTTATATGTGTCATTGCCACAAGGATTTTTCGTTTCTGATAATTTCATAAAAATTTTCACTTGATACTTGATTTTGTGACAATGATTCATCGATGAAAATGTCAAATACGCCACCGGGTAGTTGAATTAAACAACGTAAAAGATTTATTAAAATAAACGAAAATTAACGATGATTTCCAAATATCTATACGTCGTTTGCATTTCTAATCACAACAGGTTGCCTAAGTTAAAGATCAAAAACTAGATGTCGACCATATTGTGAAATCTTTTTAAACATAGTAGACATATCGCGATTTTTTTTTTAAATTATTCCTTAGAGTACGAAGCTCTTTACCGCAAACGAATACATATATACAACATCTCATTTCACAAATTGGTTGTTCAAAGTCAACTACTTATACCATTAAGCCATGACAGCTCATTTCATAAGCAAAAACTCTTTGTTCATAAATATTGTTAGTACATAAATGTCCTTATTTTGTTGGCGACCGCCGTTCGATGCACTGCTGTGTTACCAACGTTTCACTACACAGTTTCAATTTATTCTAAACGTTTTAAAAAAGTGTTATTTTTTAAAACTTTCACGCTATATTTTTCTAAAAAAAAAAAAATAAAAACTGAAATATTTTTCTTTGAACTTTAAATATGTACATTTATACGTCGGCTGGCTATAGATAAATATATTCTAACTAAATTGTATGTGAGTATGCATTATAAAGTAAAAAAAAAAATTAAATTCAAAAGAAAATAGAAAAGAATTTACATATTTTATTTTATTTTTTTTTTATATCAGAGCATCTATTTATTTAAAACTTGTTAAATGGGTTACAACTTTATCTCCCATTTCTATTGAGTGCACTGGTATTTCATACGAATACATTCAGGGCGTCTAATTTGAAAGTTTTCAGAAAAAAACGTTCTTTTTCTTTGTTTGAAGCAGAGAGACACGTTCTCTGTATTAATTAAATTTCTAATTAGTGAAATGACATTTTTAAATAAGATTACAGAATTATTTTCTTTTTAAATAAGATTAAATTTAAAATGTCAAAATTAAATTCAATACGCAAGTATATCTGTCGGCCTCTTACCACACGAAAAAAGTACATATTTTTTTAATAGCATAAAAACAACACTTTTTTTTGAATTTGTTTAATCAATTTCATAGCTTTTCTTGGGGGTGGCGAGCATCCGAAATTTCAAATTTTTCATGCCCCTGTGGCAGGATTTTCTCTGATAGTCAGGCCTAGCAGCAACTCGACTTTAATTCTCCGTTATAAGATGCAGATGAAGCTAATCTTCAATACATGGACCATTTCCTTGATCTGGAAACCTGGACACAAAGACATCGTTGGGAATAAAAGGCCGATGAACTCGCTGAGAAGGCCTTGATGGATGTAAAATGTATCACCTCCTTTTCTGATATCTGCTTTCCTATGATAGTCGTCTTCTTCCGTAGAAGATCAGAGAACAAGTGCAGTTCCGTCTTCTCCTTTTTTATTTTACAGACAGTTCAGGCCTGCTGTAATCCCTTTTTTCTTTTGGATGACTTATTACCTATGGTCTGGACCACTGGGTTTTGCAGCATATTCGCATAGACCTGCGGCTTAAGAAAACTCCACAAGAAAAGTCTGAGTCTAATCGCACGATCTTGGTGGCCAGTTTATAGTCCTTCCACGTGCGATGACCATACACTAAAATTGCATGTGTGGAATAACCAAGGTGGCATATGTGTCTGAAGTTAAATACGAAAGTTAAATATGTTTTTCTTAACATAACAAAAACTTGTGTAAGTTAACAGAATATGTGTGAAGATAAATACGAATATGAAATTTTTCTGTTAAGTTAACAGAGACTTCTATTTTAGCATTACTTCCACAATTGTGGATTATAAAATATAATTTTGAATAAAAATAACTAAACAGAGGTAAAGAATTACAGAAATTTGAAACAATATTTCTTAATTCTCATTAGGTCAATTTTTGGTTTACTATAATAGCATTGAATTAAATTGGCTGGACGGTGGGGAGGTGGGAGGAAAAAGTTAGTTACGGTCTATACATCTCCGATCTGGTACTTTGCAGCCCAAAAAGGAAAACTGGCCCTAAAGCCTTGATACCTTCGCTATAAAACCCACCAGGTCCGATTCCTCCACAATTGCATCTTAGGTCCGATTTTTCATGAACGACATATATATACGGTAAAAATGAAAAATAAAAGTTAGCTACGGTCTATATATCTCCGATCTGGTACTTTGCAGCCCAAGAAGGAAAACTGGCCCTGAAGCCATGATACCTTGGCTATAAAGCCCACCAGGTCCGATTCCCCCACAATTGCATCTTAGGTCCGATTTTTCATGAACGACATATATATACGGTAAAAATGAAAAATAAAAGTTAGCTACGGTCTATATATCTCCGATCTGGTACTTTGCAGCCCAAAAAGGAAAACTGGCCCTGAAGCCTTGATACCTTGGCTATAAAACCCACCAGGTCCGATTCCTCCACAATTGCATCTTAGGTCCGATTTTTCATGAACGACAATATATACGGTAAAAATGAAAAATAAAAGTTAGCTACGGTCTATATATCTCCGATCTGGTACTTTGCAGCCCAAGAAGGAAAACTGGCCCTGAAGCCATGATACCTTGGCTATAAAGCCCACCAGGTCCGATTCCCCCACAATTGCATCTTAGGTCCGATTTTTCATGAACGACATATATATACGGTAAAAATGAAAAATAAAAGTTAGCTACGGTCTATATATCTCCGATCTGGTACTTTGCAGCCCAAGAAGGAAAACTGGCCCTGAAGCCATGATACCTTGGCTATAAAGCCCACCAGGTCCGATTGCCCTACAATTTCATCTTAGGTCCGATTTTTCATAGTTTTTGGTGGACGATTGTTTTAAATGTAATTACCAGCTACAAGAAATAAAATTCATTTGTTATTGTTACTGTATCTCTCTAATTATATTTTTTTAATTTTTACAATCCTTTACCTTGTTTTGGTTATTTTTATACCAAATTATGTTTTTATACCAAATTATGTTTTATAATCCACAATTGTGGAACTAATGTTAACGTAACAGTCTTTGTGATCTTAACGGAAAAATTTGATATTCGTATTTATCTTCACACATATTCTGTTAACTTACACAAGTTTTTGTTATGTTAAGAAAAACGTATTTAACTTTCATATTTAACTTCACACACATAGGTGGCATAAGTTGCTTGACACGTAGCTTCGTCCTGTTATAATCACATGTTGTTGGTGGCCACATCATCTAATTCAGGCCAAAAGAAGTTAGTAATCATAGACTTATAGCGCTCGTCGTTGACGTAATTGACATTGCCAATGACGCCAGCTCCAAATCGCTATGAATACATTGCACGCTCTTAGATCTGATGTGGCTTGGTAACATTCCAAATTCAACAATTTTATTTTTTGACCATTCATTTAGAGATGGGCCTCCTCGCTGAAAATAATTTTTTTGATGAAAATCTAGGTCAGTTTTCAATTGTTCTAGCTTACATTCAGCGAACACACTTTGTTGTTTATATGTTGTTTCGTCTTCGTACTAGTATTGGTTAATTGTTAACAGAACCAATAAACAAAAATTTATCCACCAAACTGACATTATTTTTCTCGGTAAGATGGTATATTAATTATGGCTAAACACAGCATCTGTCTAGGGTAGGGTTAGCAACACACTGAGTAACCCAACTAACCCAGCTGGGTTTTGATGGGTATTATATTAAAAAAAACCCGAGTGGGTATTGTGTGTAAAGGTTTTTGTAGTTTATTTATAAAAAATATTATACTGATTTTTTTATATGTACGTATTGGAAGTACAAATTAATCACTACAAGATAATAGTGAGATACTACATTAACATTTCTTAATTTCTACTTCTTCGCGGATGACAGCAACATTAGTCATTTACAATATTTTGATTCTAGGCCAAGCCTCTTGAAGATTGGGGCGAAAGGGCGAAATATAAACGGCACATTTACAATTGACCCGCCAAAAACCTAGGAGTGGGATTGAAATAAGTGCAATAATGAGGGAACTTGCTCTGTACACTCTTGTTAATAAAACTTTTGTATGTAGATCAGCGACAGGCAAAACAGTGCTCTGAGTAAATTTTCTTTTTTGATCTCGTACACATACGCATAGGTAAAAAGTAAATAGAGAAATAGAGAAATAAAAAAAAATAAATAAATGGAAAAATACAGGGAGAGGAAAAATGTTCAATTGATCATGGTATTAAATGCCTTATTTAACATTTTTGATTTATTTTCAATTTCTTTTAATTTAGTGGTTTTCCTATTTTCTTTTCTTTATTATTTTTATAATTCTTTTTTTGCTTTCCATCATAAACATAAGGTATGAAAGCACTCTTTTTAGTGTACACAACCATTTGTGTAAGAAACAAAAATGTATTTTTTTCTTGCAGTGTGATCTGAGAGGTAGACTTACAAATCACTTACACAATTGTAAAATGCAGATATATAAGTTTGCCTGTCACTGATGTATGTACCTTAACTTGGTTGTCTTGTAAGCTCTAAAATTATTTTAAAAGTATTAAAAACACCTATTATTTTAACAAATAATTTATTGTATAAATTTAAAATGCAACCCAACATTAATCAACACACCCGGCTTCAGTAATTTTCCTATAAAAAAAAAAAAAAATTTAAGATAACATTTACATGTAATTCGATTAGGGCGTTTACATGTTAAAACGCCTCTCTATCAAATGCTCTGAGCGAGCACATGTCAAAATTAAAGAGGCGAAAGAAAACCGTAAACAACAAAAAAAAAAGATCTCGGCAAAGTAAAACTGGTTACATGTTTTTTACTTAATCCCTTTACACATATGTACATACATTTGTATGAGTACCTTTGCTCTATAAAGGATTAACAACAAAAGCCATAATTATGTACAATGAGAGAGATAGAAAGGTAACTTAGAATTAGAAATAAAAACAAAAGGGTGTTAAAAAGACCCCTCTTTTTAAGTATTAGAGCTAAAAGAATTTTGCACATGAAACAGCTGTTAAGTGTTTGCTGTTATTTTTTCCGCTTATAAAAGCGCATACATACACGTATGTATATGTATGTATTAAATAGAATGCTAATACTCTTTTCTCATAAGCCGCAGAGATAGAGATCAATTGAAATTATTTTGTTGTTATGCTTTGTCCTTGAAAATTACAAGTGGTGAGTTTTTTTCAACCATATTAATGTGCGTAACGTATGCATTTGGTGTCGTCAAACGGTGGTGTATTTAATTGCAATTAAAAGGATTTTTATTTGAGGCACGCTATTGGCGGCAATAGGACATCGTAACTATAATTAAATTAAAAAGAATAACAAAATACATACTAAAATTTTAAATTTTAAATACCATATGTATGTACATATTTAAAAATAATTACAAAGATTTGAAAGAATTTATAAGCATTTAACAAAAGAAACTCAATTTCAAGAAAACTTATTCTCAGTTACAAAATTTTTCTTTTCTGGTTATTGTGTTTTGTATACTGCCCCTTTGAACACACATATATCTAATAGTCCACACATAACAAATAATTAACCAAAAACATTTAAAATTAAAAAAAATGTCTAAGCACTTTAAGCGTAAAATGTTTTATGATGAAATTGAATATTTGGACATTTCAGTATAATTGCACGAACGCTTTTAGTTCATACTTTAAAAACCTTATCATTAAATCATGACTTTAATTAAAAATCGTTTATTGTTTTCAGTTTTAAGCCATCATGAAAATTAAAAGCTTTTTTACACCTAAGCGGAGCAAAAGAAAATTTAAGAATACCATGGCTAAAAGCATTATAAAAAATACATTTCAAATGAAAAGAGAAGAAGTTGTAATAAAATCACGATCTGTTAGACGCTATGTGTACATAAAATAAATAATTTATTTTCATCCATCGTTAAACTTTAATTTTTTGTTTACCCATTGTCTGTTTTGCTTTTATTGTTAAACTTGGCACACAAAGATGCCGCTGATGAAGTTTGGCCGTAGAAAAAAAAAATCGATTAAAGTGCCAAAAAAATAATTTTTAAGCATTTTTTTGGCTTCGTATTGGTATTGAACTTTGGAAATCATGCACGTATGTATATGCATGCATATTTAAAAATTTTTGCAACAGATTTAGCCAAATTTAAGTAAATTTGTCCAAAATTAAAGTTAATTTTGATTTATTTATTATTTTTAAAAGTACCGCTACCATAAAATGCCTATAATTTTCTAGAGTGCATTATACTTCGCTTATTTACAGCTGTCAAATGGTGATTTAATATTTCAAGAGGGTTTTTGTGTTATCCAAAGTTTTACAATTTGTGCTTTATTTATTTTGTTTTAAATTTGCACGTATGTGTTAGTTTTGGGATTAAGTAATATAAGCATGTATTTACAATGTAAACTGTACACTGTACACTGTACACATGCTTGTGTGTGTGCATAGATGCGTGCTTTAATTTGTTATTGTATTTTCTTTTTTGTTTTACTTTTAAACTAAGCAAGTTATTTCCAAGTAATTAAATTTATTGTTGCCGTCATACAAAAACAATACTAACAGTTTTTTAGAGAAACTAAAATAAGCCCTCTCTCATTTTCTTAACTAAAATCAATATGAAATAAAAAAAAACACAAAAAACTAGGAGACAAATAACAAAATAATGCAGTCAATAAACAAAACTTTTTTGGGTACTGCACGAAGTTATACACATGCCATTTAACAAAACGATACGGAAAATTTAAGGTTATGGAGAATTTAAAGTTTGCTGGGAAAATTATCCAGAAAGAAATTGGATAAAAAAATAAGCAAATAAAGCATTTTCGCAACAAAAAAGTATTTCTATTTGTTTATTGATTAGGAACATTTTTAGATTCCTGTGGGAAAGTGATATTAACTATGTACGATATGTTTTACAAAGTGGCAAACTAGCAAATAATAATAATTCTTCAAATTCATATCATTCATCAACTGTCAGTTACAAATGACATTGACGTTATTGGCAATTGTGTGAAAGTGTAAATAATTGTTTGTCAAAACTCAAGATTGTTTATAATCAAGGGAAATCGATAAGTAAAATTAAAAATATATCTCCTTGGACGTGACACATTTTGAGGTTGGTTTTTACAGTATCCACAAAGCAAAAAGCAAAAATATTGATTTTTTGGTATGCCTGAATCATTCAATCTTAAATTAGCGCTGCAAACCATAGCCTTATTTCAATATCCAATGTCAGAGCTCGTAAATAGACAAACATTTAAAATTTTTCTTACATTCATGGTCCGTGCTCGCTTCGAAAGCAGTTGGCATTACTGAAAAAGCCTATTAAGCTTAAGCACATAAATAATGAATGCTATAAATGATTTTTAACATACATATTATGTATTGCTTTTTGTCGTTATAATTTTTTTTGTTAACATTCAAATCATTTGCCTAAAAATACAATCACTATAAAGTTATTGATATATGGTAGTTTGAAAATTCAAAGTGCCATGTCCACTAATAAGAATGTTAATAGGGTTATACTCATTCTACTGCCACCGTGTGACGAATAACAAAACATATGATAATTTTACTACACTATTATAAAACGTCCTACGGAAAAAATCCCCATTTAATGCTTGAACGCCCAAGTCTCTAAAATATTTTCGGTTCTTATTTTAAAATGTCAATGGACACGCTAACTGATGTTATAAAGCGGTGGTAACCGTACGGTAGTCATAAGCGCTATGGTTTATAAAACCTTTTTTTTTTAATGCGTTAAGTAAAGTACTCAAAAAGCGACTTAAGACTACGCTGCCTGGGCATAGTTCAAGCTATTTGCTTATGCGCTGAATATTCAACAAGTATACATGGTTTTGGATCTAGGCAATCGAAAGCTGTTTCTAAAGTTATTTAGAACGCTGAATCCGAATCAGCACTTCGTTTTTTTATTGGCTTTTATTTCTGGTTTTCGAGATAATGAGCATTTCATGTTTTTGTTTTTTTGGAATATTTTGTTGAATAGTGTGAAGTGATGCTGGAATATCTTCAATATTCTTATTTCGTAATTTCCAGAAGTTGTGCTTTCTTTAAGTATAACAACCATTTTCTATCTATATGGATACTGTTGGAATTCAGCATCAAACACAAAATTTCTCTTTTCTCAGTTTTGAGCGCATAGTCTCCACAACAATAACTTGTTTTAACTTTTAGTTTGTAAAGCGTAAACTAGACACTTTAGTAGTTAAAATAAGCTATTAAAGTTCTAAACCCTTGACCACTTCCAGAAATATTAAAAAAAGTATTCGAAATTTTTTATAAAAATTTTATATATTTTTATATGAAATAATTACACAAGTATACATGGTTTTTAGAAATAAAGAGCAGTCGAACTGAGTCGCTTGTACTCTTTGTGATCTGTTTCACGCAGTAAAGTCCAACAGTCGTCGCTTATCATGCCCTCGTCCCAAAATCCTTGGCATTGTTTTTCGATTTTCGCCAAATCTTGGTGTAGTCGCTCTCCTTGCTCGTCGCTTGTATCACCCAAGTTTTCAGGAAAAAAATCGAGATGAGAATGCAGAAAATGTATTTTGAAAGACATTCGAGCTCCAATCTTGCAATAATTTTGCAACAAACTGTCGATTTTTTACTTGAAATCCGGGGATTTACGGTTGCCGAGAAAGTTATGGACAACGTCTTGAAATGATACCCATGCTGCTGCTTCGTCGACAAGAAAGGTTGCTTAGGTTTCGAACAGCACTGTATGTAAATTCATAGTGTGTGTGTTACTGTCATCTGACAATTTTCAACAGCGATATCACAACATTACTAACGACTTGTTATATGTATTTACGCTGTGAAAAACTTTACAAACTAATATATCTGCCATTCGGAGCCGGCGTTTGTGGGTCGCTTTTAATTAGTCTAGTTAATCATTCTCCATATATATTAAAATTAATCTTTATTTACAGAAGATGAGAAAAAGTTATTGTTGATCAAATATTCATATCTTCTTCGAACTACCTTGGTTTTCACGCTCTTTGTGAGACGTTCAAGGTTGTCATATCTACAAAAATAATAACTAAATTTATACAAATAGTTAAACGATAAAGCATATTTGCAATAAAATAACATACAAACGTATAAGAATTATACTTATTTAAATTAACCGGTTATTAAGATTTTGAAAAAACCGTATTCGACAAAACCAAAAAACCGGTTATAATGTCCCTCGATATAGGGAGTTTTCTCCTAATGCAATAAAAATGATATTTATATTGGATCGGATAGTTAATATTTCTTGGAAAATGCGGGAACCTTAATAACAAAACTTTAAGCTATTTTTGCTATCGTTTTTATCTGGCCACCCTGTATTTTTAGATGATGTGTAGTGAAAATAATAGCTTTCGCCTTTTTAACCACGAGACATTAAAAAAAAGTTACATACCATGATAAACTAAGTTCGTATATTGTTATCTGAGTGGGGAGAGGCGTTATTATATTTAATGTTTGCTCTTCTTCTAAAAATAAAAAAAAAACAATTTTTTATGTGTTTTCTTTAATAAAATAATGAACACTACGGTTGTGATATTTTCAAAAGTACTCGTAAAATTCCAGGCAACAGACGGATGCTTATTCGTTTCTTGTTGCTTCCTTTTCTTAATTTTATTTCAATAATTTCTTCCTGTGTAATTGTTGTTGTCATTCATATTTTAGGCATTTCATCATCCATCAGTTGTTGTTTGCTTTCTCTGTGTTGCTCCTATTTTCTCATCATCATCATCTTCTTGTATTAATATAAACAGTAAATAGGTCATTGAAAAAGATTTTTTTTGTTTTATCACTTCTTAATTTTTTGTTTTGATTGTTATATGAAAACAATGTAATACTAAAAATTTTTTTTTTATATTTAATTTTATTTTGTAACCCCAATAATTTTCCATAAAAAATAAACATCTTTGGTTTTGTGGTTAAATTTTTATGAACCATTTAATGCAACAACAACAACAACTAAAATGTAGAGTGTATGTAAATCTCTTCTTCTTTTACTCCGATACTCACCATTAATTATTAGGGAAATAATTAATGAGACAATTGCGGAAATAGAGTTTAATGAAGCAACAGAAACAATGGGAAGAGTATTTACATATACTTCTATAATTAATTGTTATTGTTTTGCATCACAGCACCAATGTGACCAAATTTTAAAATTAAATAAAGCTAGAAAAGAAATGTAGAAATCCATTATTTCAACAGTGTAGAACTTCTGGGCTTGATAAGTGAAAAAATGATCCACTTGTATTCTGCAGGCCTCTACAGAATTTAAATTTACACCATTAAGAGAGTTCTGCAGAGATTGCAGCAAATGATAAACTTAAAGATCATGGTCCGGGCTATAACTTTCCAGTCAGATTCTGCAAGGTCATCAAAGATGTGTGTAATCTGATATTGTCATGGTAGAACACAACACCTTTTCTCTGATCGATTCTGGCCGTTTTAATTGAATTGCTTGCTTCAATCCCGTTAATTGTTGACTGTAGCGATCGAAATCAATGGCTTTACCCGGGTGTAGAAATAAACAATGACTTTCCAAGTCCCTCAGAAACGCAACATTAGCTTTCATAGTGACAATCCTGTTTATGAATTCTTTGTTCCCTAGCAGCCACAACATTGCTTATATATCTGTTTTTCTTAATTTTTCCATGATTTCAGAAACAATATTACAAGAGATATAATTTAGAGTCATCTAACCACAATTTGTAACCGAAGTTGTTACACGGAGAGAAAAATCACATTTTAATATCGAAATGGATCGTTGTTGAATTAAAAATTTTGCAATATGGTTTTATTTAACGGTAATTCAACGGTGAACAACTTTATAAAATCAAATTAATTTAACGTATTCATTTTTAAAACATAAATGTTTTTTATTAATTTGAAAATGTTCAACATAAAAATGTTAAATTTCTGAATTAGTTTATTATCAAAGACAGCAACCGCAAGTTGAAAATGTTCCAGTGTCGGTTTTAAAATGCCAAAACATAAATTTAAAGGCGTACGTTTTTAAATTAATAAAATACGTTTTAAACTCAATGTGAAAACACGTTTGAAATTATAATGCATGTTGTTGAATATATTTTAATGATGAAACAACATTAAATTAACATTGGTCTATGCCTAAATTCAAAACTCATTACTGCTTTGAGGTTACTCGTTTTTGTCTAAATTTTGTGGTACTTTAGAATAAAGTTACACAAACAGAAGTCAAATAAAAAAAAAAAAAATAATTAAAGCTGCCAAATAAAAGTTCCGTATTTTGGTCTAATAAAAAAATTAACAACTTTGATAAAATTTATTAATTTATTAATACTGTTGCCGATATTACAAGGTAAGTAAATACATTTCGTATAAGACATTGCCCCGTTATTATAATTTTCACATTACTAAGGGTTCTCCAGTTATTCCAAGAGCAACTGAGTTCTCGATTTATTAGCTTGAGCCATAACTTCAATTACTCCTAACACTCCATACACTCTCGGATTTTACCGAGACGCATTCTCCTTTCTTTCTGAAGAAATGGCCTATTAGTGATTTCATCAATCGTTTCACAGGTAAAGTCCTTCTATCCGAATGCGGTCTTGTTAGCTGGCTGGCAACTCTGTTGCCGCTAAATCTGTAAAGACCCGGTACTCATCATAATCGGTCCATAAGCCCCTAACGGCAATCCCTCTAAATCTTTCTGTCCCTCCATAGCCCTAGGTACCCACTAGCTGTCAAAATAGGCCGTTGCCCCTCCTCTATTGCAATATTCTAAGCTCTAACATGAGTAGCCTTAAGAACAGCCAATATTTTAGCCTGAAAATCTATTGTTATAACTATATATATATATATATATATATATATATATATATATATATATATATATATATATATATATATAAAATAAAATAAAATATGTATAATATATAAAATAACGATGGTCTATCAAATATATATGGAAAAGCTGTTTGATGAAATTTAATTATGTTATCCTTCCAAAAAATTTATTTAATTTAAAGTAAGTAAAAGGTTGGAAACTGTACTACTATAGTAGTATTAATAATTCAACGTTGAAAGTGGTCGATTCAGAGATTCTACACCTTTGAAGTAAAGTTGTGCTATGTTGATTTGAATATTTTCAACTCTGATTTAAAAATGTTTATATTTTGAAATAATCTAGAACATAGTTCATTCAAAGTTGCACGTTTTTGAATTAAAAATTCCAATTTTTGATTTTAAGTTGGCCAATGTAAAAACAAATATAAACAATTTGAAATCAAAGCTGTTTCCACTTCGATTTTGAATTTAAACGTTTTTACTGTGAATGTTGTTGAATTTACGATTTGCAGCCTTGGCTAGATTTTATAGTTGTTTCTTGTTGATTTAAGATTGTTTTTGTTGAATTTCTGTTGTTTTTTCTCGGTGTGTATATTTATATATTGGGTGTTCTTTTACAGTTCACAAGTTTAAATCATAATAAAACAAACAAATATATTTTTATTATCAATGAAACGAGGTTGTTGGAAAGAGATATTTTATTACATTAATGTTTCAATACGATTTCGCCAAGGTTGCTGCGTACAAGGCGTAAACCGCATATGCGGCCGTATTCGCCAATAACTTTTCGAATGTTAATTTTTAGATGTTCAATTGTCTCTAGTTTATTGACGTGAACAAGTGAATTTGCATAACCTCAAAGAAAATAATCCAATGCGGTTATATCACACGATCTTGGTGGACAATCAATTTGACTATTACGTGAAATGGTGAAATTGTGTGCCTCTGTGGTATTACTTACTATTGAAAACTTCTTTAATGTATTTGCTGTTCGGAGCCGGCATTAAACTGTAGGCCCCTTTCTATGAGTTGAAAAATAGAATCGGGTGCAGCTCATTGACTGAGAGAAGTCACATATTCCTTCATGGAATGTTATGGGAATTAATTATTTATGAAATGTTTATTTGAGTAAATCAATTATAGTGCACGCTGTGTGGCATGTGGCTCCGTCCTGTTGAAACCACATGTAAGCAAGATTAATGCCAGCTAATTGAGGTACGAAAATATTTTTAATCTTGTCGGTATACCGTTGAAGACATATGGACCAATGAAGCGCACCAAACAGTAATTTTCTGGGAATATAATGGTGTTTTGACAAGAGCTTGTGGATTATCCTCACTCCAAATGCAACAATTCTGCTTATTTAAGTACCTATTCAATCAAAAACGAAGTGCGGAATAAGTTTGACGAACAGTACCATTATTTTGATAAACAAATTTTAACAATTTGCAACCGTTGCTCTGGTATAAGTCTATCTCTAATGAAATGGATGCAATAGAAACAAATAACACAGTGCTACCAACTCAAAGTTTTGAACCTTTAAAAAAATACCCGATACATATAGATTTAATCGCAAACATAGAAAAATCTAAATTGGATATTTGAAGCAAATCAAAGAACTAAAAACTAAACTATATTTAGTTCCAAAAACGCTGATATGGTCACATTGCACATCACAAACACATACTTATGTATGTACATTATATATACATTTGCATAAGCATATTAATAACTGTAAAATGCATTAAATTTAATAAGAGAGGTGGGGGCCAAAGAGCAGAAAATTATATTGTTTTTGTTGAGAGATTTTAAATACTAATAAAACCTCTCTTAATAAACGTAATCAGGCATTTCCCATTTAAACTCTACTAATGTTTAATTGCCTTAATGTTTTTCTTCTTTACGGGGTGGTGCACTTAACATTTTTTATTACTTGTTGTGTGGGTATGGTTGTTGTGTATGTTCATTTGCAATAAAATAGGTCAAACACATTCATCCATAGACAATCAGAGATTTTAATGAGAAAAACTTTAAAATTAAAAGGAATATGCAGATTTTTTATTATAACAACAGTTAAAACAAAAGTTTATAATTATTTCTAAAATAGTTTGAGAATGTGAGAAGTGTTATAAGCGCAATTAAAGATTTAAAAATATTTTGCAAGATGGTAGTTAAATATGTATGTAATTGTTTTCTAAATAAAAAAAAAATAGGAAAATATTTGATTTAGGATGTCATATCCCATTTCCAGTTATTTAGAAGCCATCAGCCCATTGCGTAAATTCATATCTACATATCAAGTCTCGTGACTCTTACGAAGCCAGCCTATATTCTTAAAAAAGCTTATTAGGAAATTATAAACGTTATTTGCTACACTGGAGGGTTTCCGTAATAGGTAGTTACTTATCTTATCTTGAGAGCATATACAAAAGTTATTACAGGTCTTTTGGGCTCCGCAATTCAATTAAACATTTTGACATTTAATGCTTTCCAAGTTCTAATAAGAATTTAGTTCCCTTGCTTTTGCGAATTGACAATAAGGATTTTGCATCATAAAAGAATATTGTAGGGATTTTCTGAGGCCAAAGCCTTATATTTGATCATAATGGTAATAGCCGCCGCATTTTCTGATTGACTTAGAGGATAACCCTTATGTGGCTGTCTAAACATAAAAGTTTATTTTTTCCCACTCTTTACCTTTCTACAACTTTCGACGGTTGTAATGGACTACCTTATATCAATCAATGAGTTTATTGTCCACAACAGGAACACTATATGTTGGGTACCAGGCCATGAGGCCACCCTGAGAAAGAAAGTGCTTACTGTCTGGCAAATAGTGCAGTATGGCAGGTTTTTATTAGATATGTACGGTTCTTTGGTGTCCCTGTTTAATGCTCTGGGAGGAGGATCGGCTCATGTGCACTCAAATAGGCGAACAAAATTGTCTTTATGTCTCCAGTTAGATTCTGCTTCTCTTTTGTTTAACAATAGTGAACTGCGCGTCATTGTTGTCTCATATAACATCAGAATAATTTGAACTGCTTGTTGTTGCCACTTTTTTTTGTCATGCAGGAGGTGTAGTATCTTCATAAGGTACAGCCCGTACTGTGGCTATTTGAACTGCTATACTGTGCAAATTTTCGCTGCGATTCGCCTTAATGTAGTATTTGATTGAGTCTTTCGATAAATTGATTCACGTATGTATACCAGTTTTCCTCAGATTTAAGCATAATATCGATAATATTCTCCGCGCGTACACTTTCACCCAAATATGCCTCGACATGGCAGCGGCCCCGGAAAAATGTAGTCAGTGGAATACAACGTGTTTCGGCTTTCGTCTTTATCTAGACATCGGTATAAAGATTTTCTCTAGCCTTCATGGCTTCTTAGGAATTGGGTAAGATTATAGTTCATCTTGTCATGCCTTCTCCGTATCTACTTATCTATCTGCGGAATCACCTTGAACTTTCACATTCCACATAGTGAAATTTCCCGCCTACGTGCCTATCTGGTCATTTCCGCTATCACAATTGTTGCCGCCCCAGACACCGTTAGGTAAGCGCTGCACACTCTTAGACAACTTCTTTTGATGTGATTCTCATTGCTTATTCCCGCATGGGTGTAGCGTAAAGTAGTTTGGACTTGGTCGATATTCTACAACTCTGACGTAGTCCCCTGACGTTTGGTATCATCCGAACCAATCCATTTGATACACCGGCTGCTTTCGGAGAGGCATATTTTGCATGTTTCTTGTGTCTCAGGCGATCATTGATCATCAAGCCCAAATATTTTACTGCTCCTAACGACATAGTTGCGATATTTCACACTTTGACACTCAGACTTTCCTTTTTCCTCTTCCTGATGAGCACTAGCTTCGTTTTGTGATCTGCCAATTAAAGATTTCTGGAGAATAACCATCTTCTTATCTCTCTAATAACATCGTTCTTACTTATTGACATTTCGTTCTTATACCTTGCTCTACCTACGATTGCAATGTCGTCCGTAAAGCCAACGACGCTTACTTCCTCTGAGACGTTAAGCTTAATTAAGTACTCGTATGTCGTCATACAACGATAACGCTGCGTTGTACATACAGGTAACGCTGTGTTAGGTATACCATCAGTCCCAGGTGCTTTTTTGTCTCCGATTCTTCAATATTTCATATTTTCTCTTCTGTTATATTAGCATTTCTGCCGTGGTTACCAAAGTCTGTTCTGTGCTGTTTTGTCTCACAGATTAAGGTTCCTGGGGTCGATGGTAATTCCAAGGAGGTATTTGTTCTCTGAACGAATAGGATAATTGGACGTGTATGGCTGCACAAAGGATCCTTTGATCGTATGGCCTCGATCAAGCAATTAAGCAATTCCCATTTTAGTTCGTTAGACCTATGTTTTTATATGCAGATTATTTCCAAAACAACGTATACAAAATAATAATACTTTTCCTCCAGATAGCTAATAAGTAGGACTAGTGGATGGTGTGCTAGTCTGCTAGTATGAGGGTTTTGGGTTGTATTTCCACAAAAGACTCTTGGTCACTCCGCTCGTAATAATTAGTATAATATTAATGCCTCTATATCATCTTACAACTAGACT
Organism: Wohlfahrtia magnifica; assembly: GCA_023159175.1. Classification (NCBI taxonomy): domain Eukaryota; kingdom Metazoa; phylum Arthropoda; class Insecta; order Diptera; family Sarcophagidae; genus Wohlfahrtia; species Wohlfahrtia magnifica. Next base: position 7,819,447 of record JAKWBJ010000222.1, read on the forward strand.
CAGTTATATTGAGAGTTCAGTTGAAATCTTACAACAACTTAACATGTTTATAACGTAAAAAAATTACAACAAATTTCAATTCAACTCAAATTTCATTGAGTCTAGTTGTAAAACGTAACAGAGGCATTAATTTTATAGTAATTATAACGAGCGAAGTGACCAACAATCTTTTGTGGGAATACAACCCACTCAACTGAATTGAGTTCTAAACCGTAATAGAAGCACAAATAATTTATTGTCGTTTAAATATTAAATAACTTTTTTTGCTGACTGTATGCTCTTTCCCTTTCTTATTTCGCCAGACTTTCGCTTGAAATATAAGTTTGCTTTAATTTACTGATCATAAGTAAGATCATTCAAAAATTTTAAAACGATCATTTTTTCTACTCGCTTATAGACTTTGCCTCGTTTACCATATCCAATGTTCTATGGATTTTTGCAAAACATATATAACGGACGGTCTTCCAAATAATTCAATAAACTTTTATTTGCGTATTTAAAAACTCTTTTGTTTAGTTTTTGGTGTGAGAAATTTTGTTTTTCTCAAAAGGCTAAATGTAAGCCTGACATCTCTTTCACTCGTATTTGTCTTTTTTTAGTGTGGACAACACTTGTTGCATTTACAATATCAATTTGCTTTCCCATACCAATACACACGAACATAGTAAAGTAAATAAATTAAATGTGTAATAAAGAACAAAGAAGAATAACCGTAACTTTTACACAAGAGAAAGTAGAAGAGTTTATATGTATGTATGTGTGAGTTATTCTTCTTCTTTGTTGTTTTCTATATGTACTTAATAAATTATTATAACATTAACATTTTTATGGTTAAATGTATTGGTTTGATCATAATAGACAGCAGAACAACATACTTCTTACACTCATGTCTTTGCTGTTGTTTTGTTTTCTAAGAAAACTGTCATATATTGGTAAAAGAAACATGTAAACATTTACTAAACCAAAACATGTTCACACGTCGTAATGCATTAACATGCTTATGTTAAAATTAAATATAAAAAAGGTCATTCTGTCTCCTTTGCTCTCTTTTTGGGAGTTCTTCGTTTCGTGAGTATGTGATAAAAATAACAATTAAATGGACACGTTAACCTCTAAACTCATACTAAAACAAACAACAAGAACAAACATGTAAATTAAATAAATAAAATGGTAATTAATTTGAACTCTATGAACTCAATAAATTATACGTACATACATACTTATGTACAAACATATGTAATTGTGTATGTGTGTATATTATATGGATCTACATTGTTTTTATAATAATTTTAATTTTAATATTTTAAATAATTTTATTTTAATTTATTTTCGTCCATCATCATTGACGGTTGAATTGAGAGACCTATTTTATTATTCACATACGTATGTTTGTATGCTTACATGCTTATATACACTGGTGGCCAAAACTAAAGCAACCAAAATCAATCACTAACTTAATGCAATAAAACATTTTAATTTTTGAGGAAATTTGTAATTTTTTCTTCACAGTGTTACAGATATTATTATAATCTACATGTTCCAAATAAAAAATATTCATCTTCAATGAACTACGCGGAAATTTTTTCACTTTTTTCAAATTAAAGGATTTTGTTATCTGGTCAAAACTGAAGCAACATTAATGTTTAAAAAAAACAATAATTGTTTTTACCCTTATATTTTGCATATTTTGCTTTATGGTCTTATTTGACATTTCAAAAAACATTTTTATTAAAGTTTACTTACAACACCACGTGAAAAGCTTTCGACTTAGAGTAATTTTAATATAAATTATGGAAAATGGCTAGAAACAAGTACTCCACTTATCTTAAAGAGCAAATTATAAGTGACTATCAAAATAGTTTGTCCCAAAAACAAATTTCCGAAAAGTTTTCAATATGTAAATCAGTGAGTTCTCGAATAATATGTCGATTTCGAACAACTGGATCAGTAGTGACAGTACATTCTGGAGGTAGACCGAGGAAAACTTCACTCGTACAGATAAAAAAATAATCCGCGAAATAAAAAAGAAGACCTATGTCACATCAACTGAATTAGTGAGAGATTTGTCATTGGTTGTAAGCTGTCGAACTGTAAGAAGACGAGCTGTAGAAGCAGGTTTAAATGCTCGGAAACCATCAAAGAAACAATTTATTTTCCAGAAAAATCGCAGGGCCAGGTTAGCTTTGCAAAGACCCATATTAGTTGGAGTCCTGCTCTGTGGAGAAAATTCAACATAAGGTTCAGACATGAAGAACTTCACCGTAAGGAGAACAAAAAATGAACACCTTAAACCGCAATATTGTAGAGGAACGGTAAAACATGGTGGAGGCTCAATAATGGTGTGAGACTGTGTTTCATACGATGGAGATGGACCAATTTAAAAAACTACTGAGAAAATGGATCGATTTGTTTAAAAAAATCTGTTGGAAAACGAAATGCTGCCATACACAGAATAAAATATGCCACTGGCTTGGGTTTCCCAATATGACAATGACCCAAAACATGCTTCAAAATTTGTTAAGGAATGGTTGAGTCAATCAAAAGTAAGTGTTCTCGAGTGGCCAGCTCAATCGCCAGACCTTAACCCTATTGAAAACCATTGAAGCATCGTTGACCGCAAAATAAAAAGGGATTTAGGGACAAATAACACACCATCGTAATTTAATCGTATCCAGAACGCATGGAACAGCATTTCTAAAGATCAAATTGATTCCATGCCCCGTAGATGTGCTGCCGTCGTTAAAAATAAGGGTTACGCTATTGACTATTAATTTAATTTTTAAGTTTTGTTACAGAAATACAAAAGTTGCTTTAGTTTTGACCACTAGAATTGTATGGTTATTTCGTTATTTTGAAAAAAAAAAAAAAATATATTTTAAGCAAATGGATTATAATTTTTTTGCATTTACGTTTAATCTGAATAAAGTGAAAACATAAAAACCAAAAAACATCCAGTTTACACCTTTTTAGCGGAACATATTTGCTAAAATATGAAAGTGTAATGTCAGTTGCTTTAGTTTTGACCACCAGTGTATATATGGATTTATGATGGTATGTGGCTTGACTAACTGAGTGACCAGCTATTAATATGTAAAATTAATAGCGTCTGGCTTTCTATCAATTTCTAATAGACGAGAGTCTTTCATTCATTAACTCAAGTATGTATAGCTACCCAGCCCAGCTATTTACTGTGTAGAGTGCTCTCAATTAGTTGTATGAATGCAAGTGATTCTTCTATATCAGTGTGCTAGTTTATGTTCGTATGTATGTTTGTACATGCATATATACATGACAAGCCTAATAACATATGATTAGCCGGAACAAGTGCAAACCATATACGCATACTATGTATTTGTTGTTATTTGTGTAATGGAATTAGAGTTACACAGTTATATTATGTCAACCATGTTTGTTTATGACATATGTACGAGTACAATGTATTTGTTGTTTTTGCATACAATTTATGTTTTACTAAGTGCATGCAAATATTTGCATGAGGTTGATATGCGTGTTTGTATACGTGGACGTGCCAATATTGCTATTTATAGTTAATGGTGTTATTAGAATTCATATTTAATAAATTATTGATACTCCACTCCACATTTGGTTTAATTTGAAATACAGACATAAATTAGTAAATGGGTCATTAACTAAAAGTATGGACGAGTGTCAATCATTAAATAATCATTAGCTTTCTATTGCTAATGGTTTGTTATCGGCGTGTATGACTTTAAAAGGTTGCCAGATTGAATGGTCAAATTTTAGTTTTGCTTTCGATTCTTAATTTAAGTTAAATCATTGACAAAGTTTTGTAGGTGAGAAATCAAATATTTAGCAATTAGGTACTTACCTCACATTGAAAGGCGGGCAACTCATTACAAAAACTTTAGATGCACCTTAAAGGAACAAAAGTAAACTTTTTCAACATTTTTTTAATTACATTTAATAAAACACTAATTAAGCAATAAAAACAAACAAAAAATAAATTTCTACCTGTAACATAAAAGTTTATAAAACAGACCAAAGTGAATCATATGGTGGAAAATGCACGCATATTGGGTATTAATTAGGGAGATGGGACAGTTATTATCCGACCGGTCTTAACTGGCTTTTTTGGCTTTGTCGAATACGGTTTTTTCAAAATCTTCATTTTTCGAATACCGAATAAACCGGTTAATTTAACACGAATAACCGGTTAATTTAAATAAGTGTAATTTTTATACGTTTGTATATTATTTTATTGCAAATATGCTTTATCGTTTAACTATTTGTATAAATTTAGTTATTATTTTTGTAGATATGACAACCTTGAACGTCTCACAAAGAACGTGAAATCCTAGGTAGATCAAAAAAGTTATGCACTCTTGAGCAACAATAACATTTTCTTATTTTCTGTAAATAAATATTAATTTTTATATATGGAGAATGATCAAGTAAACTCATTGAAAGCCCACAAACCCTCAAACCCACAAACGCCGGTTCCGAACGGCAGATATATTAGTTAGTGAAGTTCTTCACAGCGTAAATACACATAATCAATTGCTAGTAATGTTGTGAGGTGATATCACTGTTGGAAATTGTCAGATGGTGTGGCCTGGGATTGAACCGACGACTTCTTGGCTGGAAGGTGGGTTCTTACCTAACATACCACAGTGACACACACACTATACATACAGTGCTCCTCGAAATCTAAGCAAATTTTTTTGTCGAGGCAGTTAAGGACTCGTATATTACTAATAGATTTATTCAAAGTAAAATATTTAATTTTTGTTATCTTAGGCACCTAAATTATAACTATAATAACAAACTTTTAATTTAATTATCTACCAAGTAATACAACAACAAAAACGAAATTATCTCCTTGAGTAGCAGTTCGAAACTTGAGTACTTTGTGTAATGAACTTTGTTTTTTATAGCCAGAATTATTATTTATGTCTGAATTATTGCTAGTTTTGTTTGCCACTTTAATTTTAAGCTCTCCATCATCTTCTACTTAGTTTTAAAACGACGTGGTCCAGCTCTGCGCTTGAAAAATTAGGAACAATTTAAAATATAAATATTTAAATAAAGGAACCGGTTAACCGAATATTTGAATTATTATTAACAGAAAACCGTTTTTTTTTAAAGTGCTACCTTTCGAATTTTTCGAAAACCGATTTTTGAAAAAAGTCGAATAATCGATCTCCCTAGTGTTAACGATAATTTCAAAATTTATTAAGCCATTAGGTAAGTGAAGCAAAGCATATATCACTGATAGCGAAAAACTGTCTGTTGTATGACTTCCTAAAGTTCTCGTAAAGACTTCCCCAAAGTCCCAAACTAAATATTATTGAGTATTTGTAAGATAAGCGTGGACGTTGAATGTAAAATCGTTTGTGTACCAGTTAAGAATAACTAAAAGTCACATTTAAGGAAAAATGGAGCCAGATAAGTCCTAATGTGTGAAGAAAATTAGTTGAATCCGTCCTAAGGAGACAGCAGACTTCCAAAAATCGAAGAAAATAATAATTTGTATTTTACAAGTAGATGTAAGAGTCTGTCCGACTTTATATGTGAGCTCTAATTAGAAGTGTCTCACTTTGGTTTGTTTTATAAAATTTTATGTTGCAGGAAGAAATTTTCTTTTTGTTTTTTTTTTTTTTTTTTGCTTAATTAGTGCTTTATTAAATGTAATTAAAAAAATTTTGAAAAAGTTTACTTTTGTTCCTTTAACGTGCATCTAAAGTTTTGTAATGAGTTGCCCGACTTTCAAATGGGTGACTGTATTGTCCCGGTATTCCCAAAAGGGTTAAGAGTTGTTTTTATGGGTTATAATCGCAACCACAAGCCTACAACACCCAATTATTCAATTTTTTTCCTAAGAAAAATAGAAAAAATACTTACGAGTACATACGAGTACATATTTACATTTTTATTGTTTGTTTTTCTACGATCGTTCTATTTGACATTTAAAACTGTGTCATAAAAACATTTTTGACACTTGCATTCCAAAAATAACGACTGACACTAAAAACAGAAAATAAATAAAAACGTTTTTAAGTTACACATACAAAGATTAAAACAAATACTATAACAGTCCTACAAAAACAACCAAATAAACTAGAAGGCGGGAGAGAGACAGAGAGAGTGAAAATAAAATACAAAAGACTAACAGCTGATAATATTATTTGACAATCAATTACAATTCTCTAGAAAAACAATTACCAAAACAATAACAACAATGATAATGATGATGATGATGTTAATGATGATGATGATGTTAATGATGATGATAAAATATAAAAACAGAAAAATGCCGCCTGTTTACCATTTGCATACACAAAAAGGAAACAAAAAAGAAAAACAAAAAAAATGTAGCATTTACAACAAAAAGGAAGAAATAAAAATATAAACAGAGAAGATTTTACTTTGCATGTGAAAGAGGGTCGTAATCGTATCGTAAACATAGACCATAATACAGTCCTATACAAAAAAAAAACTTTAAATATGTCAACACTTCCCAATGTTGAATGTCATTGAAAATTATTTTAAACTTTTTATTATTTAATCTTTAAAACAAAATATAAAATAAATATTTATTTGTTTTTTAAATAATTTGTGATGAAAATACAATATAAAAAAATAATTTAAATAGACCCGTAATATTTACGTTAAAAATTATCTTAAATTATTATAAAAATATGTCAGTATTTGACATCTAAACAGACTTTAAAACATAATTATGTCAAACTGAGGGAGATTTATAAGATAAAGACAAAATCATTTTTAAGATGGAAAAGGTTAACAAATTTTCTTTCCATAAAATAAAAAATTTATGAGAAAATATAAAAGTAAAAAAAAAAAACTTTAAAGTTTTTAAAAGTGATGTGATTATTTGTCGTCAGCGTAGTCTTTACTTTTATAAGATATAAAATAACAAAGAAGAAAAAATATGAAAAAAATAAAATCGAATTCCGGAGAAAAATGGAGAAAATTTCATGGTATTTAGGCTTTTAAAATGATTATCACGCTGTTAGCTGTTAAATTTTGATATTATTTTATGCTATGTTCGTACGAGACTTCGGATTACTTCACTCTCTGTTTGTATTACTTATTTGGATTATGACTTTCGCACGGAACTTTTTTAGCTGCTAGAAAATGAAATCAATGCGGCGAGCGGCCATCGTTCTGTTTGTGTCTTTTTTTTGTTAATGTTTTTCTTTGTGCTTGACTGCGTACTTCTAGAGAGGTCAATTTAACCCGATAAAGATATATACTTATATATTTTGTCTACCTGAGCACAAATTTGAAGTCCATTTTGCAATACATTGTCATACTTTTGTGAAAAACGCGAAAAACTAACGATCCCGTATGGCAACTATGGGTAGTAAGATGCGTAGACATATAGTACCACCCTGTACATGCTTGAAATTTATTTCATTGATTGTTGGATTGTTGCCTGAAGTATTCACTTAATAAATGGGTTTTATCGCTAAGTCCATTAAAATCTTTATAAGTTTATCGAATGTAGCACTAATTTTTAAATTAAACTTTCACATAGAGCGTATCAATGCAGCAGTAAAGTATCACTCCAGAGAAAAAACTTCTAGCGATTTATCGTTTCGTTGATAATGGGTTGTTGTGCTTCGGCTTATCAGACGTGCCAGCAACCTCTGAAGACGCTGGAGGGACACGATTATCTTAATCAGTATAGAGTTCATCCGTTGCACGCTACTGCCTGGTAAAGTTAACAATGTTATAATAACATATTTGCCGAAACTAACTGAAAAGAAACATAAAAACAAGTTACAGCTTAAAATTTTACATACTTACTTACTAGTTATTCCTATTAAAAGATCGGACAAGATAAAAAACAACCTTTATAAGAGACAATCGCAATAGCAGGTTGGACTTAATAATACTGTGCTCTGAACATTAGGTTTTTATAAAAAAGATATGTTAGCACTACCGGAATCTCTACTACAAGAGACAAGCAAGTTGCATTTTAGAGCTACATTGTCTAGGTTTCGTATCAGCGCTTTACTTAGTTCTTGATAACTATGAACTACTCTGCCATGTAATCTGAGTTTATATATTAGGGTGTATCATTTTACCCGAGGGTTTATCATTTTACAGTTACACACATTGAAAGCATAATAAAACAAGGAAGTATATTTTTAATATCAATAAAACAGTCTTTGTTCGATAGAAAATTGTCGTTCTGCTTCGCACGGGATGCACATTATTAGTAAGAGTAAACGTGGTTCGAAAACGATCCATTGTTATTCGAATTAGTCGCTCTGAAGGACGATTATGTACGCCATAAAATGGACGAAGTTTACGATATATTTGACGAATAGAACCATTATCCTGATATAAAATTTCAACATTTCCAAACGTTGCCCTGTAAGGAAACTACTATAAAAATAACGATTAAAAAACACATTTTAAATTAAAATGAAACTCCCTATTATGTACAGTCGCTCACAGCTTATTAAAAAACAGAAAAATAATGGCTCAATTTTACATTTTTTTGGTGAAAATAAATAGAAAACAACATTTAAAAGCATCATTTGAAAAGAAAAGTTTGATTTCGAAGTATTTTGTAGTAATTTTTAGCAGAAATTGTCGCATTGTGTTCTTCAACAGTTCAGCACACCATAGAAAGGTTTGCCAATGAAAATAGAATTAAAAATAAGTGTAAAGTAGCACCAAATAAGATATTTAATGATATCGATAGGCGGTGGATTGTACGACAGGTTAAGGAATAATTCATTCTTAGTGCTCCGAAGTTGGCAGTTGAAGTAAAAAAATACTTGGGTAAGGCAAGTTTTACTTGTTTAGACCAGATGATAAATCCTATGTTTGGAAAAAACTAAAAAATGCACTAAATTTGCGTAGTAGTAGTTAAACATGATGAAAGTAATGTAATGGCTTGAAGATGCATATCGTATTCAGGCGTTGGAAATTTGACCTTTATCGAAGGAAGCATGGACAAAAACATATATCTGGATCTATTGAAGGAAAGTCTATTTGCAAAGTGTTAAGAAGCTTGGCATTAGGGATTCATTTAAATATTATCAAAACAATGATCCCAAGCACACATCAGCTATTCTAAAGAATTGGCTGACTGGAACTGCCCATATAAACACCTGCTCAGAGCCCAGACCTTAACGTCGTAGAAAACTTGTGTCCAGTGCTTGAAAATAAAATTCGTAATCACAATATTTTTAATGCTTCCGACGTGTTTTACAAGAGGATAATTTTGATAAAAAATCGGCATAATTAAAAAATAAAATCGGCATTATCGGCACTTCGATTTAAAAAATTTGGCAAAAAATCGGCAAATTTCCCCCTTTAAATACGATAATAATATTTTAAATAAGAAAACAGAACAATTCGGCAATGTTTATAAATATAAAAATATATAAAAATAACAAAATAAAATAAAAGTTATACAAACAAATTGCATTTTATTGTTTGCTTGTTTGCTTGTCTCAATTTTCGAGAAAAAATTGTAAACCGTTGAACCCAGAAATTTACGTAATTGAACATATTTTGAATGAATTGGCTATGGGAGTCCATCAAAAAGAGTCGACAGCTTAAAGCAAATATATTTTTGTTTGTTAGTGCGAATAATATGTTTTATTATTTATTATGCTTTATTATTTTGCACTCTTGGTAGAACCAAGCGGGCGTTATATACTACAAGCTGCTAAAATCACTGTGCACAATGCAATTACTTAATTTGTATCTTGAATTATGAGAAAAAATGGCCGGAATATAAGGACAAACATGATAAAGTTGTTATCTTGTGTGACAACGCTCGGCTTCATGTCACAAAAGTTGCGAAAAAGACGAGATGTTTTTTCTAGACGAGATTCGAAAATTACTTGAGAGGCTGGGAAAAGTTACTAGCGCTGATGGACAATATTTTGATTTACTTGTTAACTCATTATCAAAAAAAAAAAAAAAAAAAAAAAAAAATCAAATTATATTTACTTATTTGTAAATACACCGTGAAAACCTTTCAATTAAATTTGTTTTACTGATTATACAAAAAAACTTATAATCCCACCAGGATTTTTTTTAATATAATACCCTATTAAGCCTGGGTGGTTTAACTTATTACCCAGTGTGCTGCCAACGCTGGCTTAAAGTAAATATTAGAAATATTGAACTCAATTGCACCGGATGTATGACAAAATTCTTCAAAAATTCTTCTTCTTCTTCTGTTTGTTCTAGATTACAAAGGATATGGAAATTGTTATTAATTGGCCGATTATTGTACTTTAAGTATTCATACGTTACTGTGTCCGATTATGCGTTGAGTTAAAAACATTTGGTTATATATGAAGCAAGTATTTCAGTGTTCACAAAAATTGTAAATTTTTCTGAAACAAATTAAGTTGCCATGTTTTTAGATATTCTCGAAAAATCGGCATTTTTGAGCAAAAATCGGCAAATCGTCATTATATTAATTTTAAGGCAAAAAATCGGCGAAATGCCGATAAATCGGCAAATATGGCAGGCCAAAAAACGTGAGTTTTTTTCCGTCACTTTTCTAGGAAGCATATTTATTGGCTTTCCACAAATCCTTCATTGCTTTGTTTCAGTTTCTTTAATCAATTTGATCTTTCAAGCTAAGTAGATGATTATTCCACTGTAGCTCCTCCATTTGATTTTGCGTAGTGGTGAATATCCTTGCTAATTAGTGGTGATCTTTACTTTAGCATTGTAATTTGTTTTCCCAGTAAGTGGCGTGTTTTCCTGATCGTTCGTTTAATGTTTGTCATCATCGCCAGAAGTATGCGGGAAGGTCAGGGAAGCTTCTTCTATATTTTTTAAATAGAGCTGTCTGGAGAGAAGTTGAAGCCTCTTTATTAAACATTCGAAACCACAATTAAATTTTCCTTCATCTTTTTTCTTCTGCTGAGGCTCAAATCCTGGGTCGTTTGTGTTGTTATGCGTACATTCTAACCACTACACCACGCCACTCCCATAGAGTTATTAAAAAAAGAAAGTTATTTTTTATTTTGTTGTAATTTTTTATATTGAATTATTTTTGTTAATTTATTGTTTAATAAAATTTACTATTTAGTAGTATTATCGTCGTTTGATTTCTTTCTTTTGCAAGTAACAACATTCGGGATATTTGCAATTTTTCTTTAATCCTCTGACTGCTTCAAATAAGCTGTGATTACATCTAATCACTGGATAAAAGCCTATTCGTTTAAGCTTTTCGGTTATCTTTCTTTGCGTTAAAATAGTTTCTTATTAACCTTAAAATCCACAGCCAAAAAACACCTGATTTTGTTAAATTTTAACTTTTATGCTGTGTTGTTGTAGAATCTAACAAAATGGATCATAAAAATTAGTATAGAGCAAATCTGTGGAATGTAAGGCTTCGCAAGAGATCGCACTCTTGCATATGGATCATTACATATAGAGGTTTAAAATAGGCCTCGTCCATAAAAATTTTCTAATTTTAACAGAAATTTCGTTAACTTTTTGTAATAAAACCAATTTTCTTAGAATTTTCCACAGGAATTTAGTTTTTTTTACATTCTTTTTCTTTTTATCATATCATTTTGTCTTTTAGTAGAGAAGTAATCGATCAATTTATAAATTTATGGGGCAGGTGTTAAGGAAACTGTTTATTTGACACTTAAAACCTGACAATATCTATAATATAATATCGGTTTTAAAACCAAATTTTACCAGAACTTTTATTATGACAACGAAAATAAAATCCACATAATGATTTATGACTTCTAATAAATCTATATAAAGAACATATGCATACAAAATTAATATTTTTTTTTACTATAATAATTTAGAATTTAGCTGAAAGCGTATAGAAGGGAAATATAAATTTTCACACTTTTTTTTCAAATATTTCCGAATACTATTCTTGACTTTTATATCAAGAATGCACGTAATAAAATTCGAATAAAATTTATTTGTTTTATAAAGAAAACTAAAAAGACAAGTTTCAGACATAAAAATTTTAAATGCTCACACTCAAACTCCAATTCATATTGAAATTTAAAATAGTGTTGGTAAAGAGACATTAAGAATTTTTGTTATGTTCTTTTTGTTGCAGGTTTTAAAAATCAAAAAAGTGCATTAAAAATAAGAGACACGAAGTAATAAAAATGCAATAAAATTGAAAACACAACTCTGTGCCACATACAAAAAAAGAAAGTAACGATAAGTTAAATTGATATTAAAAAAAGAAAAGATAAAAACCAAATTGCTTTAGAATTATTGTATGTTAAGTACGTTGAATATTTAAAAATAAAAGTAAAATTTCATTTCAAAATTAAACACACCCGCATATATACATGCACACACACACATACATACATACATTCATCTACTGCCTACCTATGTATTCGCCCTTCGTTTTTCAAGTAACAATGTTACTTACTTAGATGGCCGTTTGTAAGTTAGCCGATTTTAATACAGACTTTCACTTCGATTTACTGCCGAACTTCTTCTTCTTGATTTGACACCAACCGTAAAGTGTCTTCTTCTTGCTATTTTCATCTAAGTTTGGGTCGTCCACTTTTGAGCGAGCTATCACCATATAACATTTTCAGCCATTCTCAAAACATGACCTAACCAACATGTTCGTTATATCTTACTACACTTAACTACGTTAATGTTTCGGTATAGCTTACATAGCTCGTGATTAATAGGTTCATAGATCATGTAAAGTATCTACCTCTCAAACATTCCAAGTATTTCCTTGTCTGATTTCGCAAGTGCCTATGCTTCTGACTCATACAATAGCATCGGCACTAACAGTGTTTTATAGAGTAAGTCACAAGTTTAAGTGGGTGTCGCCAAGCTGGCTCAAAGCACGAGTGAATACTATGCGACCGCCAACTCCACACATATAATAAAAATCACATGTGGGTTCCTATTTTTAAATTGCTTACTTAGACCGAAGTAGCATTTGTTAAGCCAGAATAATTTTTCGCTGCTTCCCTAAGCTGATGTTATTCACACTGGGGTTGACGGAGCCGCGGTAGATAAACTTACTGACCAAGTCTCGTAATCTTTTTTAAAATATTACCGGGTAGCGCTCGTAACGTCCGACCCAAAATGTATTTATTGTGGACATAAGCGATAAGAGATAAGATATTTGAACCAAGATATTGAAAACGGCCGTATGATACTGGCGCCATGTCTGAAACCTCGGTTGGTATCGAACGGGTCAGCAAGGTTCTTGTGCCAGTTAAGACCGTTATTCAAAGTCCAATCAATTTGGCAGGAATACCAAACTCAAGCAAGGAATTGTATATCTTTGACCATATGGTGCTGTCGAAAGCGGCTTTTTAATCGACGAAAACGTAATAAGCACGATACTTAACATGTAGTACCACACTGCTCAGTTTTTATTTAATCTAATCTTTACGTTTCTAGGATTTTATTAATACATACTTATTAACAAAACTAATAGGCAATAAGATCTCCTCAAAAACAGCTACAAGGAAAAGTGACATGAAAACCTTATCAAAAATGTTTGGTACAAAACCCACTTACACTTACAACTCCATCTGCAGTACTTTCCTTACAACTCCGAGCGAACAACTTGTAAGTTAACTCTTAACAACCCAATCGGATTAACGCCATCGATGGAAATGTATACTGTAACCAATTGCTACAACACATTCGCTGGAATTATGAAGAAGCCTCAAACAAAGCATGAGCTGAAGAAACGCCATTAAAACTTAAACGCAACAACGCCCTGAGCAACGATAGCATATCTGCTTCCATGCGATGTGGTAGAAATAGCGACATTGTGGCACCTATTGGTATGTAGAATATGGGAGAAGAAGAAGGTTTACCAACCCCTTAGAATGAGCGAATTGTTCAATTTAAGGACTAAAAAAACCACCGTGGAATAACAATACTTCAGTACCGAGCATGTTACTAAGTCGTATAATATTGTCCTGAATACAAGACACAGTTATTACTAAACTCTGAGAGAATCAGTTTAGCTTTAGAGAGAAATGCTCTCTGAGAATAGTTTTAGAGAAATGTTATGAGTTCTGTACCACTATTTACTTGTCGTAGATCGACTGAATGAAAGCGTTCGACAGTCTCAACAGGCAATGTTTGTGAAGAATACCGGAGAGGCGTAGAATGCTATTGAAAATTCTTAATTTAATCTGGGCCATGTAAGCGGATTTCAATTGACGAATCCTATACAAGATAAGAATGTATCTGTCATCTTTATCAACATTGTGTTGTTCGGCTAGGCTTTGGTGTATGCCCAAATGAATTCATGTCATGTATTAGTCTCATGAATGTCAGGTATTAGTCTCAAGCTCGATGTGGAGATTCTGTGATGAGGAAATTGAATCACCAGAGCACATATTTGGATACTAGTTAGGGAGTTGTCGCAGTTGGTACCAACCTACATCCTGAATTTCGTCAGATGGACAAGATTGGGGGAGATATTATAGGAAACCCTATATAGATTGAAGACTGTACAATAGATCGAGAGGTCGTAGTACTTTTGTACCTCAATGATAATCATAATAATGACGAATGTCTTCTGAGCCAAGTTCCAACACATCTTCAAGAAAATATTGACGCAAATTCTTCATCACACTTTAATGTGGATAACAAAGTCGCTGGATGTGTTTTTTTAATGACTAAAGAGCGGTGCTATTGAGGACATTAAAGCTGCAGTCAGCATGCTCGATCTATTTGGAAATCTCAACAAATATCGCATACACAATTATTACGGCAAGTCTATCCTATTTCACGCTTGTTAAACGCAATCGAATAAATCGCATACCGAGGGTTGATTTGCTGATTTGCTTCAGACCAAATCTCTGCTCCTGTGGAGGTATGTAAGCGATAATAGTGTTGGATATGATGTACACGCGTTTAGGTGGAATAGGCCAGGAAGAGGCCGGCTTGTTGGTGTAGCTGCTAAAACTTACGGAAGATCGACTGATAAGGAGCTGCAAACAGCAGCAAATTTTTCATGAAATAATATCAGCTAAAATCTTCGAGTCATTACTGACTCATGTATTATTTGATAGAACAAGAGACAATGTTAGTACAACAGTAGTTTTGACAACAATAACCAGTGTAGACTTGTACATTATTGCTGTATTTCCTCAAAATGTGCCATATAATTTGATTGAGTGGTTAGAGAGTACGTAAGTATGTGTGTGCAAATCAGAAATTGAGACAGCAAAAGGAAATCTTAAGAGGATTTTCACTGCAAAAAAACAAAACGTCCTCTTCTGATTGAATAGAAAAACGAATATTAACAGAAGTTAATGTGAAGCGCTGCCATCCTTGATTTCTAACAATAAAATACCGAAATTATAACGTTTTTTCTTTTGTTTCTTTTTTATCCTCATCTTTTACTTAATATTTGTCAATTATGTCAGTATTGTATTTGGGACAATGGTATTGCAAACATATTTAAGTGGTTGGTTGGTTTTGTGTTTTATATTTAAAAACAAACCTTGACATGACATGAATAGGGATTAAATTTTTTTCGCTTTTTATTATTTGCAACAATAAAATATAGGTCTGGGCTGTTGAAATGCAGGATACATATGCTATGGGTGCCATATTTGTTTTCCTTTTTGTATATGATTTTAAGGAATTACTAAAAGAGGTGGTTGTTGTTAAACATACACATTAAAATGCAAAGAAAGAGGAAATGATAGAAATATTACATACTAGTATTACCCAACCAGCCTTCGTACGTGTAATTCAACTTTGTTTAAATCATATACATTTTTTGTGCCACCTATTTGTCTTTATAAAGGAAGAGCTAAGACAACTTATAAATATATATATAAAAAAAATTATTTCTCAGCCTTCTTCACATACTTTTAGGGTAATAAATTTAATATATTACAATATATGTATGTATGTATGATTATAATTAAAAAAAAAGAAAATATTTTTATTAGTAGATACTTTTCATGCTTTTTTCACAAGATCGATAAGATGTAAATGACCAATCATACTCTATGGCAGTGACAGGCAAATTAATACCAGTGCATTTCATAATTGTGGTAGTCATTTTAGTGTTTCTTTTTTTCTTACATAAATATTTTTGTATTTTTTAAGTTTAAATATTAAAAGATAAAAGCAATAAGAATAAAAAATTTTTTGATTAAATTAAGAAAAAATTTACAATAAATAAAACATGTTGAATAAAATGTTTAATATCCAATCAATTAAAATTTTTCTCGCACTGTATTTTTCCATTTATTTTCTCTTTATTCCTCTCTGTTTATTTTTTTTACCTACGCGTGTGAACACGTACTAGGGGGATTGATTATTCGACTTTTTTCAAAAACCGGTTTTCAAATAATTCGAATAGTTATAATTTAAAAACACCGATTTTTGGTTAAAAGTTTTTTAAATAATCGTGTCAATTCTTATTACATTAGCAAATAAGTATGCTAGAGCAACGTTCTGCTTTTTTAGGGCTTAAACGGATATTTAATGCTCGACAACACACCGACATAATATTTCAAAAAGTGATTCAATTTTTACAGCGTAATTTGTATGAGTTTTATTTGCCAGCACCTAAAGACTACTTGGCATAGAATAAAGTTTTCCTTTCTGCACAATAATGTCAATTTTATAGACATATTTAAGGAGCTTAATAATTTATGGTGTCGAAGAGCCTTTACAGATTAACATTTAAGGACACTCAATATATCTAGACTTATCCTTGATATCGAAAACTGCTTTATAATATATATATATATATATATATATATATATATATATATATATATATAAATATATGTATATATATATATATATATATATATATATATATATATAAAATAACATAAAATTATCAATTAATTATTCAAAATAATAATTTTATAAAAAATGCGTTATATATAGTATTAAATTTAGAAAAAAAATTAAAGATGAACATATTTGCAATAAAAAATATAAAAACGTTTAAAGATTATACATATTTAAATGAATGCATTATTCGTGTTAAAATAACCGGTTTATTTAGTATTCGAAAAATTAACATTTTAAGAAACCGTATTCGACAAATGTCCTTTGCACGTACTTGCGATAGCAAACAAAAATTTGTTCAGAGTCATGTTTTGCCGGACTCTGCTCTAAATGTATTAACTTATAAATTAATTTTTTTAGTTTTAAAATAGTTTAAAGCAATTTCGCATTATAATTTCAAATACTTTTCTTTTTTTTATTTTCAGGTAAGTCTCAAACATTGTTTAATCCTTTAAATTTTGTTAGAAACAAACAGGTAATTTTTAGGTTTAAGGTGAAAGGAAGTTTTGATTATTTCACACTATTTTAAAGGGTATTATAGATATAACGATTTACTGATCTATTTATCATGAAAACAAAATTTATAGTGACCTGTGACTGTGACTCTCAAACCATATACAATCAAAATATGCACCTTTCTATTTACTATCTATTCTATTTACAATGCTATCTCTTTAGACAAAGTCTGTAGCAAAAAATTATGTATGATCTTTGTAATTTGCAACATAATTTTTAAGTTAAAAAAGCACTTAAGTAATGACCTCCATTATTGACTGTTAAAACAGAGTGCAGTGTTTGCGCTAGACCTCTACGAAATAAAACTGATTCGTTTGAAAATAAATATAAAAAAATGACTTTAAAGATTAAAAACTCTTTAGGGTTTTGTGGAATCAATATAAACTTTTCATAATTGGGAAAACTATTAGCGGACTCTGGAACCGAATATCTATGGCGTCAAAATAATGCTTAATACTTGATGATTAGATCACCATCTTTTGTAAACTTCTAAAAAGGGGATAAAATAATCAGAATCGGTTGAAATTTATTTTCAAATAGATAATGAAGTGTTGTAAAGTTTTAAGCTACTAGATGTCTTGCTTTTGACATAAGTTTGCCTATTTTTACTTGTGACTATGAACATGTAAATTTTTTTCTGCATATCCGGGAATATAATGAATTTCTACCTGCAACGTTAGGCTTATAGCATGCCCTCCTCGACACAAGGTGTAAAACAATGAGTTTGCACACCTTCCGAGGTCTTTGCAGTTAAAGATAGTCAATTTGAAATAAAGGGCTTCTAGTTCAGAAGTTGAGGAGTATATAAATCTTACCATTGGAAATTTCTGTTGTATTGCAGCTCTCTTTGTGTTTTAGGTGTAAATCGCAATGATAATTTTTGCTCCCCCAAAGCTGTGTGTACACTAGCAAATTTTCTTGCGCAAGTTGCTTCCAGAAGTGATTTGCAGTAGCTTATGTCGTGTAAACACGTACTAGAAGTCGACTTCCAGAAATTTTCGACTTGCAGAAGTAACGGAGTCACATGTCACACACCGCACGCTACAATTGATTTACTCAAAGAAACTACTAATGAAAAAGTTATTTCAGGTAATTGTCCAAATTATTGGCTGGATTATTATTTATTTTTTTGGGGTTATGTAATGTCACTTGTCTACGTCTAAAAATCAGAGACAATTGAATACCTGGAAATCAACATTCGAAGACTTACTGGCGAAATATGGCCGCATATGCTGCTAAAAGCTTGCGAAAATTGGTGTGCGCACCAGCCCATTCCATTAATATTAAAAACATATTTCTTTGTTTTATTATGATTTAAATTTGGGTAACTGTAAAAAACACTCGAAATAAACAACTCCTTAAAGGAATGTAAAAATAAAAAATAATGCCTCTGCGTGATGAGTTTCATTTTGAACACTCGATGCGCTTATGGGCAAAATAATATACAAACGTCGTTCCAAATTTAAACACAAACTAGGACATTAAATTTGAATTTCTGTAAAATATAGCGTAACTAGAGTAATC
This sequence comes from Wohlfahrtia magnifica, assembly GCA_023159175.1. Classification (NCBI taxonomy): domain Eukaryota; kingdom Metazoa; phylum Arthropoda; class Insecta; order Diptera; family Sarcophagidae; genus Wohlfahrtia; species Wohlfahrtia magnifica. The sequence continues at coordinate 7,838,284 of JAKWBJ010000222.1, forward strand.
CCTCCTGCGTTGCTGGAAGCCTTTGTGCTGTACCTGCTTTTTGACTGATGTGGATAGATAAAGAAAGCTTTAACTGCTGCCGTTCTCTACACACGCAAAATTCCGTATTTCTTTTTAAATGATGGTTTTATTTGTTTTTATGGGAGGTATCAAGCCCGCTTATCCGATCCCGCCCTCTTTTTAATTGATGGTTTGTACTATCTAAGAAGACATTTAGACTAAATTCAGAACCTGTCATTCTAATCGTTCTCTAGACAGAGTGATTCACTCTAACGTCAGTAGCCCGCAAGCCAATGGATCTAAAAACCTTGTTATTAACTTTACCTTTCGTTTAAGAGCTAAAATCGGTTGGCACATTTCAGAGAACATCAATTACAACGCATTTTATAGTCCTCTTTTATATATATGTTTATAGATTTTGGCAACTGTTTAGGGAGCAATTAAAACTAAATTTTGATAGTTTTTAATCAATGGTAATATATTTTTACAACGATTTTTTTGCATTAATCAGCTGTCATCAAAATAAAAACAAACAAAAAATTCACTACACATTTATGTAGAAGCACAGCAATTAGAAACCACAGAGTGTTTGTTGTGGTCATCACTAGATAAACTGCAAACTGTTTTCGGTTTTCCCTGATTTCCTCTGATTGATGTGATGGCTACTGTGCTTTTGTATTATGACATACGGATACGGCAGACCTTTTTACAACAGCAATCATGTGTTTTGCCCAAAGGCCAAATCTAACGCAACTGAACGACCATCCGTCTAAAGAAATTTTAATTTTTTTTTTCTGAACATACTATGTTTGGTCATGCAACATGACGTTTAGTTCAAGCATCAGGTTATTATCAAGATTTGTTTTTTTTTTTTTAATTCCCCGCTAGAGAAGTGCATAAATAGTCTGGTGTGGTCATGGCAGGTGCCTTTAGTTTTTTTGTGGTTTAATATTTGTTTCTTTCACCGCTGTTGTTATTATGTTCTATGATGAGAAAGGGAAGGAGAATTTGCTTCTGCGGCAAAATCGTTAATTTCAAAACTTCCGCATTCAGATATAGTAGCAGCGGCAGTTAATTTGCTCTGTGTGTTATTGCTACACATGCAACATTCTAATAAACATCATTGTCAACATCATCATCATCATCATCGTCATCATCATTACAATAGTTTGTTGAAACTATTACACTAAATGCGGCAACCTTTATTACGAAGGCTTTGGTTTTTCAAATTTTTTTCTTGTTTTCCTTCTACTTGGCACAGAGACATAGTCGCCCATTATGTTATAAAAACCATTGGAGAAATCAAATAAATCTAAAGGGACAAAATATATGTTTTCTTTCCATTGCTGTGACCCTTAATGGATGGTCGTAATATGTCGCTATTATTACTACAACAATTTAATTTTTTTTCTTCTTCGAAATAAGAAAAAAATAAAGGGTTGAAAACGGGTTAAGACTTCTTAAGAAAAATATATAGTAAATATTTGTTCGCTAAAAAACTTTATAAGTTTGTTGACTTGTTATCTACAGTAGTGAATCTCTGCTAAGTCTGCTCTAAGACTCAATGAGTCAGGCGGATTGAGAAATAAAGGTTGTGGTCATGGCAATTTCTATGGGAAATAGTCAGGACCATATTTGGACGATAAACGAACTATATATATATGTATGTATGGAATTTAGACATAATCTTTATATATATATATATATATATATATATATATATATATATATATTGTATAACGGGTGATTTTTAAACCGTTTGGGTTTTGAGATAAATACATGCCTGCCATTTATTTTTTAAAGACTATTTCATGTAAATGTTGTCCGCAACTACGCCGCAAGTAGTACATTCCTGAGGCCTAATTTTGGCATACTTTTTTCAGCATTTCGGCCGGTATCTCACTAATGGCAGATGTAATGTTGGATTTGGGGCTGTCTGACTTCACGTCTGTAGTGGGGTCGAATCGCATGAGCTTGCTGGTCAATGGATTGTTTCGAAATGTTAGATTAATTCAAGCTCGCCTATTAATCGATTCATGGAACGTGTGGCATGTAGCACCGTGTTAGTGAAACCACATGTCAACCAAGTGAAATTTTTCTATTTTCGGCAAAAAAAAAAATCGGTTATCATTGCGCAGTACCAATGATGCCGCCAGCTAACAAACCGTACCAAACAGTGCATCTTTCAGAGTGCATTGGCAGAACTTGATCTACTTTTGGTTGCTTTTCACATAAAATTTGACAGTTCTGTTTGTTGACGTATCCACTGAGCCAAAATGAGATTCGTCGACGTATTTTACGAAACCAGTTCTCACACAGTACCAATTTTGATATTAAAATTTACAAGCGTAGCTCGTTTTCTGAACTCTCTTTAGACGATTGTCAGGTCAAAAATGTTGTCAGAAAAATATACAGAAAATGTCTTACAACCGTGTAAACTTACAATTTTTTTCTATCAACCTTGTCAGAAAAAGCATGGTCAGATTGTCAGAGGTCCATATTTCTTAACATCTGACAAAAATAGCATACATATGTATGTATGTCAAATGTCGTGCAACCGTGTGAACTGACAATATACTTACATACACTGTGGTGACTATTTTAATTTTCTGTTATTAGATCTGAAAATCGTCTAAACAGAGCCTTAGGCTATTCATGGTGAAATGTCAAAATTTACTGAGCATTTTGGCATTGCCACATGTTACGAATCGTTCTTTACACTGAAAAATCAGCCCTTATTTTTTTTCAATTGTCATTAATTAAATTTGACCAATTTTCTGTTTTTTTATTGCATTCAATCCAATTAAGAAACATTTGAATAGAAGACAAATTCAATAATTTATTACTAATAAAAATAAAAAAAAATATTTCGTTGAAATAAATTATAAAAATATGATGACATTTTATCCATAAAAGTAATAAAAAAGGCCGTCAGAGCAGACCTTGCACGCGTTCATTCAAATAATATTTCATTTCTAAATAGGCATAAAAATGTCGCAAGTTTTGATTAAAATGCTGGAAATAATAATTAATCATGAAAATGCTTAATAATTTTTGAAAATAAAAAATAAAAGAAAAATTCCATAAATAATAAAACAAAACAGCATGAAAATTATTCTGTTTTTTTATTGGAAACAGAAGCTTTAAGCGTTTTTTTGTTTTTTTCTCTTCTTAATACTTTCTTTGATGAAAATAAAAACAAATACGTAACAGTAGTTGACACTACTTTTCTTTTATTCATATTGGTTTGTTGTTATTGCTGATGCTGTTAATGTTTATAAACAAATAACTTTTCTTCGAGACTACGGGTATTGTTTACATTTGTGTTTTCAGATTAAAACCTCAATTTAATAATATGGCATCTGTACGTATGCTATTGTTGTTGTTTAAGCTAAAAAAGGCTTCTCTGTTGTGATTTCACATACTAACACATATAGCCAGCCCTATAGTAAAATGACAACAAATGATAGAATTTATTAAATATGACACAATGTAATGGAATGAAGTGGATAAATTCTAACATAAATACGCACACACAAACACACGTGCACACATATATTAGTTATGCTATATAAAGCAGCAGAGAGATCGAAAAGAAAAAACAGATGTTCCTTTATTATTAGAAAGAAAAAAAGCTGATGTATATCGATTGATATGCATTAGAGATGAGTAAAAAAGAAAAGAAAGAAAAATATTTCTCCCCTCTAATAAAATACCGTTTTTTATGTTTTCAATTTTTAATGGTTAATGAAAATTATTTCTCTTGTCTTTTCTCGCATTTCTTACGAGTGTGATAAACATAAATACATACATACATTCGTAAATCATTAATAACAACAATAATAGATAAATTTTATAAACAAAAAAAAAAAAAAAATTTAGTTTATGCTGTGGGAACTCTGATTAGAATTTATGATGATTTTGAGTTTTTTTTCTATAAACTTGTTGCTTTGTAAGGAAAATTGAAAATAAATAAGATTTTTGAAAAATAAAATAAAATTAATTAGAAATGCTTTTCTACCATAAACTTGAATTATTTAAAAAAATCACAATATCCGTGAAACTATGACTTATTGGATAAAAATTATTTCAAGTCCCTTGAATTATAGGCGTTGAGCCAAAACTTTAAAATGGAATATCTCTGGCAACACTATAGCTTTGACAATATGTATCTATATACTATGTATATAATATATATAGCTTCACTTTGTTAGAAGACACTATTAAAATCGCATCGTTCTGTGAAAAGTTATCTGTATACGTTCAAAGAGAACTAAAAATTCGGAACGTTAACGACATATTTTGCTATTATACCCATTATAGAAAATGCAAGAATGCGTCATAGTCTGTTTTACGGAGACTATGCTGTAACTCAACTGCAGCAAAATGGTTTTCTCTTTTATTATTTGATAAAATTGATGTTAAATATGCACCTTGATCTCGTTGATCAATCACTAAAAAAGTTGAAGAATTGAGAAAGACGGGTATATAAGCAGCGTAGGCATTGCTAGGGAAGTAGCTTTCGTCACAAACCAGTTATTAACCATTTGAATAAAGTTGGATACACGAAGAAGCTCAATGCTTAGGTGCCACATGAATAGCCAGTGACTAACTGCTCAAACGGAATGAATTCGGACCATATTTTGAGTGAATGTTATCGGATAATCAAAACTGGATCGCGTACGGGAATAATTATTGATGGAGCAAGGTGAAGCTTTGCAGACGGTGGCAAAGCCAGGATTGAAACAAAGAAAGATAATGCTGTGTATCTGTTGGAATTGGAAAGGAATTGTTCATGATGAGCTTCTACAACCTGGTCAAACGATTGATTCTGTTTTTCACTGTGAACAATTAATGAGATTGAATCAGGCAATTCAATTAAAACGGATAGAATTGATCAATGTAAAAGGTGCTGTGTTCCATTAGCACAACGCCACACTCCACACATCTTGGTCACACGGCAGGAGCTGAGAAAGTTTGGCTGCGAAGTTTTGATGCTTCTACCATGCAGGCCGGACTATGTACCTTTAGATTATTATTTGTTTTGATCTCTGCAGAACTCTCTTAATTGTGTAAATTGAAATTCTGTAGAGGCCTGTAAAACGCAATTAGATCCGTTTTTTTTTTCTCAGAGAATCCAGAAATTTTATGCTGATAGAATAATGGATTTAGCCTTAAAAATCTCAATAGGTTTTTTATCAAAATGGTTTGAGAAAACTGGTTTCTATTATAAGAAAAAGGTATTCCATTTTTGATAATTTTTTTAACCGAACTTAACCCAGTATCCAATATATACTTTCGATATGTTAACACGCATTCACATGGTTAAAGCAATGGAGAATAAGGGTTAACGAGCAGAATTGTACACACGAAGGATTCCCAAGGCTACAAGGAGTTACTGCACCTATCTCTCATCTACCTAGGATATATTGTTTTAAAATTATTATTTCTATATTAGTTTTCCTTAAAAACTAAAAATACTGATCTGGTCAAAGTGTGCACCCTCTAAGTGTTATCTAATCTTCTTAAAATTTAGTTTATATAACATTTATATTTCTGAGGCTCGAGGCATTATCAAGTCATACGAAAATAAATCTTTGGTAAAAATTAAAGAAATGAACCAATGAATCGTTGGTTAGAGACCAATTCGCAAGGTATGCCGAAACATATTCGAAGAAGTTAGAAGTACATCAGAACCCACTAGCTCATGCTATCTTGAATACTGCTAGACATACCATACTGAAAAGAAGAGCCACTGCGGCAGTGTTGGCACCTTGTGTGTAATTACACATTGTGTGTAGCCAGTGTGTAATTAGCTTCATGTGTAATTTGTGTGTAATTTAACTTTTATTCTACCGTTTTCTTTAACCGCTAAATTTTTCATTTTTGTCATATAATATTTTCTGAAACCAAAGCGAATTTAATCATAAAAATACAAAAACTACTGTTAAGCATGGATGATAGTTTGGGACTGTATCTTGAATGCTGATTACAACAATTCACATCTTTGATGGTAAAGTGGACAAATTTGTGTATCTCAATATTCGAAAAAAAAAAAATATGTCAGCAATAACACAATGCTGAAGTAAATTGCTTACAAAGGGGGTATCGCAAGCAGCATCCCATTGTACCAAGCGAACGATCCTTGATCAAAAAGTTCCTGGAATTTATTCAGAAAATTAATCCATCCATTGCAACACACTTATGCTAGCGCTTGATCCAATGCTCGAAGCATTTTTTGTATTCGGTTTTCGGTATGTCCATCAGGCCTTCCTGCGATATTTCCATTATTTCCTCTCGGCTGCGGAAACGCATTCCCCGTAATGGTTTTCTAACTCGATTGAACAGAAGGAAGTTACAAGGAGCCAAATCAGGAGAATTCCGTGGCTGTTGGATGGTATTTGTTGAATTTTTCGTCAAAAAATTTCTAATAATGATGGCACTGTGCGACGGTGCGTTATCATGGTGCAAAACCAACGGGTTTTCTGCCCACAATTCTGGCCTCTTTCGACGAATTGCTTCACGCAATCGTCGCATAACGTCCAAATAATACTCTTTGTTTACTGTCTGGCCTTCTGGCAAAAATTCATGATGCACTACACCGTTGTAATCCATGAAAACTGTCAGCGTTGCCTTCTTTTTTGACTGAAAAAGACGTGTTTTTTTGGTCACGGCTCATTTGGTGAACGCTATTCACTTGTCTGATATCTGGATTGCGTGTCGTACTCATAAACCCAAGTCTCATCTCCAGTAATGGTCCATTTGGTTAAGGATAAAATTGAGTTCTTTTGTCACCAACTTTGCTGCAACACGACGGAAATACAAATCAGTAATCAAAATGTCTTGGACAGATCTATAGGCAATGTTCCGCTAACCGTTAATTTGCGGTCATTTACTTTATTAATGATTTCGTTGGTTTTCGATGTAGATAGTCTGCCACTGCGTTCATCATCTTCGATCACTTCATCCTCACGATCACTTTTGGACCGCTCGTGCTATTGGTAAACTACTGTTTATTTTAGAGAATCGTTGCCGAAACATTTCTCCAACGTTTGCGCACCATTAATTCCGTTTTTTACGCAATATTTAATACAAGTTCGTAGTTGTAAATTTAAATCCATTTCTAAAATTGAAAAAATCGCCAACACACAAAGAGATACACTGGTGCATATTCCTATAAACGCACTTAATTTTTTTCTGTATTTTTGTTATATCTTTGTTGTTCTCATCCAAAAGCAAAATTTAACTATTTTAATGAGAGACAACTTAACGGTACTTTTTAAAAGTAAACAATTTTTTTTCTTATTTTTGTTGTTTGCCTTAATTATGCGATCAAATGTTCTTTTGCTATTTTAAGTGGAAGATTCGTATAAACGCACACTCGAAATTTGTTTTTAAAAAAGTGACCAAAAATAAAATATTATCAATTTTAGTTTTTTTTTTCAACCAAAGGTACGTTTTTAATAGTAATATCCCAATTTACTGTAACTTTTCCTATTTTAATCAATAAATTTCATCACTTTTAAAGATGCCTAAGGGAACTTTTTTGTCCGATCAAGAAAAGATTCAAATTAAATTTTTTCACGACCAAGGATGCTCTAATAGAGAAATTGGACGTAAAATCGGTCGTTCGGAAAGTGTGGTGCGAAATTTCTTTAAGAAAGGTCAAAATTATGGAGTTCGCAAATCAACAAAGGGTAATACAAAACTAACAAGAAGACAACTTAATCTAATAAAACAAGAAGCAATCCGCAACAAATTGAATTCCACACAAATAAGGAATAAATTAAATCTTCCAAACACGTTGCACACATTTTACGAAACGATGAAAACATAAAATGGAAAAAGCTGAAATGTAAACCAATGCTAAAAAAACACCATAAAGAAAATCGTCTAAAATTCGCAAGAAAATATATGAAATGGACAGATGAGTGGAAAAAAGTAATTTTCTCTGAAGAAAAAAAATTTAATTTAGACGGTCCAGACTCATACTCATGCTATTGGCACGATTTGAGATCTAAAGATGTTCGGATGTCAAAACGTAATTTCGGTGGTGGCAGTGTTATGGTTTGGGCAGAGTTTTTGCAGTTGGAAAGTCGAAAATTTGTTTTGTTCCGACAAAAATGAATAGTTCGATTTATAACAAACTGTTGGAAGATGCTCTTCTCTCTTTTATGGACGAAAAAATGGATGAAGATTGCATTTTCCAACAAGATAATGCTGCAATCCATGTTTCTAAGCAATCGAAATCTTGGTTCAATGAACATGCCATTCCTTTGTTGGACTGGCCGGCTTGTAGTCCGGACTTAAACCCAATGGAAAACTTGTGGGGATACATGGCCCGTAAAGTTTATGCAAATAATGCCCAGAATGAAGGCATAAAGACTGTGACAGAGCTGAAACTAAGATTTAAACAAGTCTGGGAGGAAATTGATTCCGATCTGCTTAAAAAATTAGTGGAATCAATGCCAGACCGTATTTTTGAAACAATCCATAACAAAGGATCATCCACACATTATTAATAATGCTACAATGGCCCAAACATTAAAGTGCGGTTATAGGAAAATACCCTTAAAAATGGCTGTTAATATCGAAATAAATTTTAAGTGAAGTCTTAACTAATTTAATACACAAATTTATAGCCCCCTAAATATTTTCTTGTTTAATTTTTACCTTTTTTTTTAAAAAAAGTAGTGTGCGTTTGTAGGAATATGCTCCAGTGTAGATGTACTCTTGGCGTACGTAGATGTACTCTTGTAATTGTCAAGCTATGACGCTAAGATTTAGCGAGAACGATAACAACAGCTGTACCAATTTAACAAAAAAAAAAAAAAAAAAAAAATAAATAAATAAAATAAAAACGAAAATCGGAACGATGGGATCGCCACACGGCGGTTATTCCGGGAACTTTTTGATCAAGGTGGTATTGATTACGTTGCTATGTTGGTGGTGACCATAAACTGAACAACGAATCATTGCTTTTGAATCTCTTCCTTATTTACTCCCCAAGTGTTTTGATTAACTTAACAGTTTCTTCATTAATTGTGTCACAACTCGAAATAATATCGGGTGGGCCATTTAAAAGTTTAAATTTAAAATTGCAATTAAACAAAAACGATTTGAAATTTTGCAAAATTAATTTATTTATTGTGAAGTACAATTAATCCGACTAGAAATGAAATATTTTTTCATTCATATGGTTGCCACGGCTGTTCTCACAGTACCTCATTCGATCGGACCAGTTTTCGAGAACTTTTTCGAGTGTATGGGGTTGTATCTCGGCAATGGCATCATGAATGTTGGCTTTCAAATGCTCATTTGTCTCTGGTTTGTCGGCATAACACTTGACTTCAACGGCGCTCTACAGAAAATAGTCCAACGTTGTCAATTCGCAACTTCTTGTCGGCCAACTGACATAACCATTTCGGCTAATTAAACGACCATCAAACGTTTGACGCAATAAATCGATTGTGGCATGAGATGTGTGGCAAGTTGCACCATCCTGTAAAAACCAAACATCGTTCACATCAATACCATGAAGAGCGGGCACAAAAAATAGGTTATCACGGTGCGATAGGTGTCTACATTGACCGTAATGATTGCGCGGTCCTCATTTTCAAAGAAATATGCGCAAATGATGCCTCCGTTCCACAAGCCGCACCAAATAGTGAGTAGTAATTGGTGAATTGGCTTCTGTAAGACCACGTTTGGGTTTCCTAAGCCACAAATAAGGGAGTTTTGCTTATTAACTTTGTACAGTTCTCCTTAATGTTCCAACTATAAACCTTATCAGCATTCTTGATGCTGTTTTTCTTTTGTTTTTCGCAAATTTCATACTTTTAAAGGATAATTGCTAATGCTAATATTTTGGCTCATATTTTATTGTTGGAAAATTTTAAAGAAACCATTAATCTTTATTGCTGTTGTTTTTGTTGCATATGTATGTTGTTTAATGATGTTGTTTGTTGTCAGCAAAATTCCTTAATTTTTATTACTTGTCTCTGTTGCTGGATCTTTGTTTCTTTTTGTTTTCTTATCAAATTAAAATGAAAAGAAAAAAGTTTTTTCTTTTGTGACATTTTATCTTTTTCTTAAAAACCATGCACAAGATATTTTAGAAAGTATATTTTTGCCACACACATAACACACACCGCTGTTAGAGCGACCCAGAGCTCAGTTTAGTGGCTTGCAAATGGAGAAAACGATTCCATAAGCCATGAACCCACAATGTCGCCTGGTCGTTGTTTTTTCTACTTTTTGTTTTTGTTTTTTTATGTTGCTCCTTCTTAGTTGTTGTCACCACAATGATCTTTGACTCGTTCATTGATTCGTTGTTTTTTTCTCATTTTTTATCTTGTTAAGCAATATTTAACAGACCTCGTATATATTGAAATGAAATGCTAAAAAAATAAATACAAAAAAGACAAAAAACCTTTAATAAAAAAAGGAATTGATACACAATTTTAACAAAACGGTGACCAAAAGTCAGAAACGAAAACAAAAAATATTTTTTTTATTGCCATTGTAAATGTAAGATAGACAGACAGACAGACAGATAGACAATTGGATAGACCGACGTCGCATAGAGGACGTTTTCTTTCTTTGGAGGACGTTTGTTTGGCATGAACAATCGACAAAACATTGAAAACATTGTTGTTGTGTTGCAAGCAGTTGGTATTTAATTTAAATGACACTGCTAAACAAATGATCTTTTAGAAAAAATTTACAGCAACAGTAACAACAATAACAATAAAATACCAAAAGATATAATTTTTTTTAGATATGGTGGAAGGAAAAGAAATTAAAAAAAAGCTTTATTTTAGCAAAAGCCTTTCACTTTAAAATGCGTTGTTTACACTTACCTTGTTGAGTTTTTAATTAAAACAAATATTTGTTAGTTTTTCTTTTCCCACTTCTGAAATACATTTTTTAGTATAGCCTTCATCTCTATTTTGTGATGGAGTCTTTATCTCTTCAGTCGTGGTGAATGTCTACTTTTTATAGTCTCTTCAATTTTGGTAACACAAAAGGTAATTGCATTATCGTGAGATATTATGTTGCTTCTGGGAAACGGCCCATGACTTTAAGGTATTTATTTCTATTGCCGTTGAACGATCAAGTAGAATTCCTGATTAATTTTTTTCGTCACTCCTCTTGGGATCATACGGCTGGCTTTCCAGAAAGTAACCATTGCCCTGTTTCAGTTTCGTTAATTAGCTGCCTTTCAAGTTATTTAAGTAGGAGATTAGTCCAGTGCAGCTCGTCTCCATGCAATTGTGTAGTGGCAAAGATCCTTGCTAAATGATGGTGGTGATTTTTCTCCCGTAGGTGTCTGGATCGTGATCCTTCGTGTATTACCTTTATCAAAAAGTTCCCGGAATTTATCCCGAAAATTAAAAATACATCATCTAAATCTATATTGTCCCCTTCACAGTAATCCCCATCGACTGCAACACAGTTATGCCAGAGATTCATCAGAGATTCCTGCGGTTTTTCAAGTATTTCCTCTTGGCTCCTGAAACGCGTTCCCCGTAATGGTTTTTTAACTCGATGGAAAGAAAGAAGTCACAGAGAGCCAAGTCAGGTGAATTCGTTGGCTGTTGGATGGTATTTGTTGCAGTTTTCGTCAAAATATTTCGAATAATGATGGCATTGGGCGACGGTGCGTTATCATGGTGCAAAATCCACGAGTTTTCTGCGCACAGTTCTCTTTCGGCGAATTGCTTCACGCAAACGTTTCATAGCGCCCAAATAATACTCTTTGTTTTTCACCGTTCTAATCCATTAAAACCGTGAGCATTTTCTTCTTTCTTGACTGAAAACGACGTGGTTTTTTGGTTTCGGCACATTTGGTGAACGCCATTCACTTGCCTGATGTCTGGATTGCATGTCGTTCTCACAAACCTACGTCTTGTCTCCAGTAATGATCTTCTTGATGAATGTGGGATCATATTCAGCCTCGCAAATTATGTCTTTTGCGACCTCAACACGGTCTCTTTTTTGCATGAAATTGAGGTCTTATGACACCAACTTTGCTGCTACACGACGGAAACTCAAATCATTAACCAAAATGTCTTGGACGGGTCCAAAGGCAATGTTCAAGTCCACCGCTATCTTGCTAATGTTTAATTTGTGGTTATTGACTAACATTTATTTTATTTTTATTTTCGTCTGTTTTCGATGTCGATGGTCTGCCACTGCGTTGTTCATCATCTTTGATTGACTCACGACCACTTTTGAAGCCACTGGTAAACGACCGTTTTCTTAAGAGAATCGTTGCCGAAACACTTTTTTAACATTTCCAACGTTCGCGCAACATTCGTAGCTGCAAATTTAAATCCAATTGTAAAATTGTAAAAAATCACCAACACACATAGAGGTTGTATATGTCAAGCTATGGTGCTAAGATTTAGCGGAAATATCAACAACAGGTGTACCAACTTAACAAAAAAACTCAAGTCGGAACGATGGGACCGCCATATGGGGGTTATTCCGGGAACTTTTTGATCAAGATGGTATGTCATCACAATTAGAGGTGAACTGGAATGTCAGTGTGGCTTGCCTTATATCGATTTGTCTGGAGAGGTGGTGAACAGCGTAAGATGAAGATGCTTTGTGAAAGCTTAACGAAACAAAAAGATAAAATTTTTTAACCAGATTTACAGTATGTGTCATTCTAACCGCCTGAAATTCCTGACATCAGGTGTGGTCATCGAATCTATGTTGCCATACGTAATCTTAAGCAACATTGCTCGTATGACTTTTTATTATAAGTCAGTCATTGAACCTGATTTCCTCCATATGTACATATGTTTATAAATATTTCTTAAACCATTTCTACCGTTTTCTATAATATGTTCAACTTTTGCTTTTAATTGCAATTGTTTTCTTTGTTTTTTCTTGAAGTGTAACATTACAATACAACAACAGATAAAACCAACGTTTTTCATTTCTTAAACCACAACATTAGCGCAGTGGTTTCCTTTAAAAAAACAAATTGAAAACTGGTACTGCAGTGTGGTAGTGGCATAAAATATTTTAAAGTGGTGGCATTAACAACTTCTCTCTGCTGTTGTTTCCTTTAAAAGTAAAAAGAAAAATATGTTTTTTTTCATTTATGTGGGTTTGAAGCAAATTAACACTTTAAGTTAATTTTTTTTCCTCCACTTCATTTTTACCACAAAAGTTTAAATAACAATAATTACAATAAAACAGATTTCATCTTTTGCGGCTTTTGTACGAGTATATGTATCATCCGCCTCTCATACACTCGTACTATTCTTACAACCAATACCACTGAAGGAGACGCTCTATTAAAACTTTTGTTGTATTTAAAATGTTATTTTTTTTCGTTTGAGTGCCTTCTTGTCTAATTAACATTAAAAACAGTTACTTGAGAAAAACTTAAATTTTTACAAAAAACGAACAACAAAACAAAGTAAACCGGGGAGAGAGAGACAGAAAAGAGAAAAAATAGAAAGAAAAAATCTTCAAGGAATTGAATGCAGAAAAGTAAGAAAAAGCAAACAAAAAGGAGCATAATGCGTCTTTCGTTAAGTATTTCATGTCTCAGTCACGCCTTAGCTGGGTATTAAATTTTCCATGATAAATCTGAATTTAATCGATGATATGACTATGTTGTCTTTGACGACGGCTTTGTTTATGGCTGGCTAACGCTGGTTCTACAAAAACATAGGCCGATGAAGCCGCAAGCTTCATAATCCACACCTAACAATGATTTTTTGTGTTTCATTGGACACCCTTAGATCTCAAATTCAAAAATTTTATTGGTAAACGTATTCATTCATCCGGAAATGAGCCTAATTACTGGAAATGATTTTCTAATGAATATGAGGATCAGTTTCATGTTGTAGTCTGCAGAAGATCGTGTTCTTGTAAACAATGCTAAATCGGTTGCTTCGGATACTCCTTAACACGGAGAATAGCGATGTTTTCGATAGATTTTTCATTTCACTGTTTACTAAGCCTGTAGAATTAAATTATTCGCTACACTGTGAGTAGTCATCACGGTGGGACGATTTTATATATACATATGTATATATAAATTCCTGTTGCACCTATAAGGTTTGCCTTACATTTTTTTTCCGATGCGAGAGGTTCCAGCTTGTTCCCTGATTTGTTTATTTCAGCTGCCGTTCCAAAGTGTGGCTTGGAAATCTTCTATTGCAGCTGCCCTGAGGATTCTATTCAATGGCGTTTCTGGTTAATTCGGTGGTCTTTGCAAAGCATCATCATCTTCATTTTCGTCTTCTCATCTCAGTTTCGACTGGGGTTTGCCAATTTTGCGTCCAGAGCTGACTATTACTGGGATCGCAGCGAGCTGCATTCCATGATTCACATCGTACAAAACAACTGACCTTACACAGCTGCTAAATATGTTTAACTTGGTTCGCCTCGAGATTAATTATAAGTTCCAAACTATTTGACTTGTTCTCTTAAGAGCCCCCGGATGATGTTATTATATATTCCAGATAGAAAACAAGTGTACGTCTTCGATTCCTTGCTGTGGCAATGTAAAATTTTTCACATTCGCTGTATTAACTCATGCCATAAGCCTCATCGAAGTTCACAAATATCACATTCAAGGGTAATCACCATTTCACCGATTGTTCCCGTATAATTCAGGTCTTTCAGACGACTATTCTAACGCATTACGATGCCATGATGTTTTCAATGATAATATTAAACAGTAAAGACGATAGTGTGGCTGCTTGCAGCATCCTTGTATTGTATGTGGCGTTTACAGGTCTTCAATGAGAAATAACGTCTTTCCCGGTAGCGATGTGTGTCGAAGGAATATCAGTCCATTTCATCGATTGTTCTGTGATTATTCTCAGGCTATTAAGTTTGTTTTCTTGAGATGTTATGTGAGCGTCTCTCAATCGTTATGTTGGTATCTGCCAGACTTATATATATATGTTATGAATATGTTATGTTATATGTATATGTTATGAATGCCAGACGCCTTAGCGAAGCGCGCGGAGTATTATCCGATCAGAATACTTATTTTTATAGAACACTTTTGTCACTTGCAAGTGTTCTCCGTCTATGGTGTATTTCACTGTTGGTTCTTTCAATGTTTACTAAATCCGTGAACTAAATTTTTTCAATTTCGGTAGGAACACAACACCCATTTTGATAAAACATTTTATCATTGGCACTTGCTATTGAATGTCTTTGGTGTAGCTTTAATAATATGCTCGCCATCAATTGTCAAAGCTAGGAAGTTCCTATGGGAAAACACGTTACATAGAACAGAGTAAGTGTTAATTAGAAAGAAAAAGAGACTGAGATAAAGAAAAAGAGAATATTATAGGAAAAAAGCAAAAGTAGCAAATAGAGCGCAGCTGTGATTTAAAGCATTTTCTTTCTGTTCAAGTTTTGAATTTCTTTAGTTTTTAGTCTTAGAGGCGCGCAATGAACAATATAGGAAAAAAGGGAAAGATGTATGAGTATTTTAAGTAATTTGATCATAATTTAAATGAAGTGATGGTACACCATCCTTCCTTTTCATTTAAATGTTATTCATTTTGTGGTTTTTATTAAAATGAACTACCGAGAGTAGTGCCACCCTTTGCGAGGTAGAAAAAACGAAACTTTCTTTTGAATTTCATGTTAAACATTTGAATAAATATAAAATAATAAAATTTTTATAGTTTTTCATAAAAAATCTACGCAAGTCTTTAATAAAACAATAGTTTTTTTTAAATATATTATACAGTTATGTTCATAAAAATATTCACATAAGTGAAAAATAGCGTTAGCAACTTCTACATAATATTTCTATGTTTTACTCTCGATTCGTTTTTGTGTGAATGTTTTTCGTACTCTGTATTAGGAAACCATCGAATATATTATTAGTTTTAACCTTTGTAAAACGTTTGAGTTCTTTTTAATAGCGTCAAAGTAAAATAAATACCACGTTGTTGTTGTTTTGCAATTTTTACTTCCTCACTTTTACTTTATACACTTTATCTCAATACAACAACTTATTTATCTTACACTTAATAATCGCTTATACAACACTTTTATTTACGCCTGAACACCACTTTACTTTATGACTGCAAAACGATAACTATATCGACGTGGGCAAATCAGCCTCTTTTTATACCTAACTGCCCGCAGTTTGGGTAGTTCCGGAAATTTCTCAAACGCTCTCAAATCCTCTATTTTATATCCGTTAATTTGAAACATGTAAGATTGTGTTACCCAAAGATGAACAACCTAGACACAAATCAAGGCGCAAAATCCCACAATACAATCCCAAAGGCACTGATGTGGTGTATTTTCTGTCTTAGTCATTTTTACTTTCGTAACAATATTATCTGAACTTAGTTCCATAAAGCCATAAGTTCCTTCATTTTTCTACCGACCAGTTAATATGTTCTTAAGCAAACCAATAGCGTCCCATCATCTGCTTTTCTTTACTTTCATGGTACTTTCCTAGAACTCACGACATATAAATCGGTTTCAGTTCTTTTTTTCAGTGGTGTTCAATAATGTTGAAGAATTGTTTATTACAAATTTGATAATTCTTTTAGTCGCTATTAGTTATTACCTCTTTAAGAAAATCACGGTCATTCTTTATTTAAAAAAAGTCAGATTTAGAAAACATATGTTGTCTAACACATTTTTTAGAGATGGCGATGGCATCAGCAACCAAATGATGAATGAATGAAGTTTGGATATTCGACCCAAGCATTGTCTCAATGGAACAGCATTTCGCTGGACAAAGCCATTTTTTCTACAAATCTATATTAAACCAGTCAAAAAGAATTAAATAATATTCACTTATAAGGCGCATTTATCAAAAAAAAAAAAAAAAAAAAAAAACTGTGGCCATGTCCACGTGGACCGATATATCAAACTTTCTTCTTTCTTCGGTGCACGCTTACACGAAGAAACCTTTTGTTTTGTAAACATTTACATATTTTCGTTGATATTGCATCAAATACTTCTTTTAACAGACTCTAACGATTGCTGATAAGCGAAAAACAAAAGTTACTGTATGCGAATTTATCTGCTCCCGGTGATAATAGTCAGTTTGTGCTTGCGGATTATTCCGTCAAATGATGCAAATGGGTTAATCACATCACAGGGATGCGCTTACGGTGGAGTGTGAGCAACTCCGGCAAACACATTGAATGACTAGATTTTTCCTTTCTACTATACGTCGTTGATACCTACAAGCTGCTTTACGAACTTTCATCTGCTGTCCAGGATATTATCAAAGGTCTGGTTTTTTCGAAAAGAAAAAAGTTGATGTTGTTGGTTGTTTTTTAAGATCAAAGCGTTAGCTTAGAATTACTTAATCTACTTAAAATTATGATCCTTCAGGATTTTCAGCTGCAGCTAGACCTCAGGGCTCCTTTTGCCAGTGGAGCCTTAGTGCCAGACTAAAATATCAGCGGTTCTTAAATTCTTAATATGAAAAAATTTTGGTTGGTTTTACAATCGGCTTTTTCTAAATAGTAAAAAAAATTTTAGAAAGTTCTTAGATTAAACTAAATACACAACAGATTTTTATATTCGGCTATTAAATACTAACTAAAATAATACGATCACTGCTGTTAGCTGCTTAATGTAGAAAATATTTTTCTATTTATGATTCCAATATTATAAACTGAATGAGAATTATGGTCGATTAGTGAACAAACACCTTTACGTGTTTGTATATCCAGTGTTGCCAATTTAGCGTTTCAACTACCAAAAAGTCGAATTTTTTCTTTTTAGCGCTTTTTTCAAAAAACGCGTTAGGTAGCGCTTTTCTACTTGCAATTTTTTGTAAGAAATATAAATTTAATAAATTCAATAAACTCATTAATTCATATAAACTATTGCTTCATGCTGTAAGAATTAGGTAATTCCAGATAATATTTCTGAAAAAATGAATAAAAATAGTGTTTTTGAAACCTATCTCAAGTCTAAGAGCCCATTTTTTAAGACTTATAAGTCATTTTAGAAGAAGGATAAAAATTTTAAGTATTTAATTAAAATATTAAACTTGTTATTTGTCCCAGGGGGATCACAGAGCCATCTAAAGTCGATGACCTAATCTGATACCAAGTCATGCTATAGCTTTTCTTTCAATCTGTCTTCCTAGTAATGAGCTTGCCTTCCGAGTCTTCTGTTTATCTGCGAGTTCCATTCAATGTGTAGTTTTAGTTAGTTGTAGTTTGGTTTCCTCAGAGTGTACCCAGTCCATTTCCTTCATTACAAGAACTTGGTGTGATATGGTTACTGGCCAGAAAATTTTCAAAATCCACCGTACAGTGGTTTATAAATGCCTGAATGGAAGAGAACGCCCTATAGTAATCAGACGGCCTGAATAGGTCCAATCTGTTCTGAATATCAGCGCTGGAACCTCAGGACGTCATGAGGGCGTCAAAAAGACGGGGCATATCCCATATTTCTGATTCAGATTCGGAAGATCGTTGTGTTATTAGCGTTGGTTGATACAGATAATTTTGATTTTGAAGATTTTTATCCGCAAGCTCACTCTATATGTTTCTGACTGTATAGAGTCAATTTTTCATTGCATTTCGCAATGTCTGTTAGCAAAGAGATAGATGTCGTCTGAGTAATCTAGGTCTTACAGCTGGACTTTATGTCCCAAGGTTATACCACCTTGCAACACAATCGAGTACAACGTTAAACAGCAGTGGAGAAAAAACACATATTTGCCTAACACCAGCACCAAAAAATTAAGAAAAAGTTTTTAAGTTCTTGTTTTGTTCTAAATCTTTGTTAATTTCATTTTTTAATCGTTCAAATTATTAAAAAAATCTTTGTAAAAGTGGAAATTTTAATAGTAGAAATTGTTTCTTTACAATTTCAGTATATTTTTTGGCTTTAAATATTTCTAACGTTTTTTTACGGCACGCTTGGATTACAAATAGTTACATAAATTATAATTTACTGCTTTTTAGCGCCTTTTGAGTACTAGGTCTGCCCGTTTTGATCAAAAAAGTTGGCAACACTGTGTATATCTGTACTACCTATTACCGAAATTAATGTTTGTTCTTGTGGCAGTCCTATTCTGAAATTGATTATATTTATAGTTATCAGAGAATTTTTTAAACATTTGAAACGACTTCTTTATACATTATCCCGCCTTCAATATCACTAAATGCATTATATTAACCTTTTCTGTTGTAACTACATGTTAGCACGACTACAATGAAACTCAACAAACCACTCCTTAAGCAGTGACAATTAAGCAGTTCTTTTCAGTTTTATACACTTCGGATAATTTTTTAGATATTTTTTATTTTCAAAATATGCTTTAAATTAGACAACTTTAAAAAAATACATAAAAATTCAAATATTTTCTTTTTCTAGTAAAAATTCTCATTTACATAAATTGCTTTCTCTGTGTTTGTATTAATCAGTGTTAAGATTTAAATTCCAACTCTTATGGGAATCTTTACTACAATCCAAGCATCTTAGATACAAAATATATACATAATGATTTGTTAATAGACACTTAAACGAGGCATAGAGCCTCATGGCTTTGAAAAATTCCATTTCCATCAATCAATGTCTCATTAAAGAGCATTTAAGGAAATTATTTGGAAGAAAAGTGTTGGGTTAAGTTAGACATGCAAGTAAAAAAGACTAGAAAATATGTTTTTTTTTTTTTTTAATACAAACCCCTTAAGAAATATGTGAAAACTAAATGATTTCATCTTTTAAAATAATTATCTAAATAAGTATATATGTTTGTCCGAGTAAAGTATTAAATTACAAAAACAACAAGAACAAAAACACTTTTAATTAAATATAGAAGACAAAAAAAAAAACGGAAAATAAAACAAGAAAACTTAATTAAAATAAATACATACATATTTCATTCAGCATAAATAACATTTATTATACTCCATGTACAATAGTATGAGAATAGTTAATACAAACAGTTTAACAAATACAATAACAATTATATATGGATATAGTATATAAATGTGTTTGTGTCTGTCTCTGCATAACAGAGAATTTACCTTTTTATTTGTAACTGTTATACTAAATAGCAAACATTATTATGTTGCTGTTTTTGTTATTACAATCATTTGTAACCTTTTAAGTGGCATTATGCAGTGTTGCATTTCAAGTGAGAAAAAAAAGAAAAGCTTCTGACACTTGCTTGTTTGCTTATGCTTCTTCTTATTTTATAGTTTTTGTTGTTATCTGTACTTGAAATTTGAAGACAAAAAAAGAAAAAAAACTATAGAACTCTCATATTTATGTTGAACATACTTTAACTTCTGACACTTTGTCAGTGTTGACAATTTAAAGTTTTTGATTTTTTTTACTGTTTACCTTGCATTAAACATTTTAAAAGAAATTATTTCCTTCAATTTTCTTTTTTACCAGTTTTTTATTGTCGATTTTCTTTATTTTACAAGCAATTTTATTTAAAAACACTCGTTGTAAATTAGTCATCATGGCTGTCTTTAAATAGTTTGGTATTTCGAAGAGCATTTCATATTATGATTTAAATCTGAATTGTAGGAAGACTGTGAGCTTGGTTTGGTGTTAAACTTTTAAAAGGATGCCATCATCCATAACAAGGGAAGAAATTGGTATTCAAACTCTTGGTTAGATAGTTTCTTAAAAGTTCCAATCGTTTGCGTGGCGCTTAACTTTGTTCCAATTCAGTCGCGCACTGAAAAGATCTTCCACCAGTTAGCAAGCGTCTGCAGATCTCTCTACCCGCTTACTACGCTGCCTTATCTTCCTGGCGATATCATCTTCTGCCTTATTTGATTGGGCATATAATCTAGTTTCACTTACGTTTATTTATTTTAACTCAACTAACTGTTGGTTGGCTATTGTTGGCCAGAAGTTGCCGGCGATTATCCACAGACATTTGTTGATGAAAACTTGCAATATGTCTGTGTCACGTGGTGTTATGGTCTGTTCCACGTTACGCTGGAATTGAATATTCTGATTATAATCTTTTGCATTTAAGCCAGGTTCGAGCCACAGCAGAGGACATGACGAAATAATTTAATTATAGTATCGTTTCGAGTGCTTAATAAAGAGGCTTCAACTTTTCCTCCAGACAACTCCATCTAAAAAAATAAATAAAAGAGGAAGACACACAATGAATGCTTTGTGGAAAGCCTATATGCTCGCTAGAGGAGTGACGGAGAAAAAAATCTTTTGCAATATGTTCAGTTAATATTAAACTCGTTTAAGGTGTGCGAACGTCTTTCTTGCTTTATTACTCCAATGGATCTGCTCAGATAACAGAACGAAGGCAAATCAATCTCTTTCTGGCCTTGAGTAACGAATTTGTTTGTATCAAATTTATTTTCAATTCACATAATTAAACAGCCTCCTGTACGGCATATAGCTTTGCCTGCATTTCAGAGAATGCGTGACTTAATAGGCAAAAATCACCTGAGTAGTCTAAGTCATCCAATCGACCTTGCAGTCACCATACAATTCCTCTCCTGTATGTTAAGGCTTTGAACAATGCTACATCAAGCCTTCTTAAACTCCTTCTTAACTGCAAGAATGGTTATGTTAGACACTTTGTAATTCTTGTGTAAACCTTTATTTAATTCCGGCGATATTCCAAATAGAACAAAGGGAAGTTCTCTCAAACAATGAGCTCTACCCGATTCTATTTCTAACACAAGGTCAGAACGGCAGATTAATTAGTTAGAATGGTTTTTCATAGCGTAAACGCTGTTGAAAATTATTAGATAATTTGGCCCGGACTTAACTCGAAGAACTTTAGGTTGGTAGGCGCGTGTCTTATTTTCAATTCACATAATTAAACAGCCTCCTGTACGGCATATAGCTTTGCCTGCATTTCAGAAATGCGTGACTTAATAGGCAAAAATCACCTGAGTAGTCTAAGTCATCCAATCGACCTTGCAGTCACCATACAATTCCTCTCCTGTATGTTAAGGCTTTGAACAATGCTACATCAAGCCTTCTTAAACTCCTTCTTAACTGCAAGAATGGTTATGTTAGACACTTTGTAATTCTTGTGTAAACCTTTATTTAATTCCGGCGATATTCCAAATAGAACAAGGGGAAGTTCTCTCAAACAATGAGCTCTACCCGATTCTATTTCTAACACAAGGTCAGAACGGCAGATTAATTAGTTAGAATGGTTTTTCATAGCGTAAACGCTGTTGAAAATTATTAGATAATTTGGCCCGGACTTAACTCGAAGAACTTTAGGTTGGTAGGCGCGTGTCTTACCTACCATACCTTGATCAGGTGGATTAATTTCGTGAAGACACCTTCAAGGGTATCAAAGGGCTTTTCAAAATCGATAAATACTAGACATAGGGATAACCTTCATTACACTAACTGTTATTCGATGATTCTAAAATTGTTTACATGGCCAAAGCAGGACCAGCAGCATTTTTCTTTTCCTTTGTTAATTTTATTGCCTTTTGAAATTTTGAAGTTGACAACATTGCAGACAATGTCTTTTGACACTATACCACTTTTACAATAACAAAAGCAATGGCAAAAATATCATTTCACTCTTTAGGGAGTTTTAAAAGCTACTCAAGAAGAAAAAAAATAAACTTCAAATGGGTAGAAAAGAGTACAAAAAATTCCTTTCGAAGAAGTATAACAAGACAACAACAATAAAATAATAACAACAAAAACATCAACCTTCTTAAGGTGCTTGAGTGTACGAAAAAGGGGTAGAAAAAAAGAAAGTCAAAGGCGAAGAATTAAAGGAATTTTTGTTTAAGTTTTTAAATAAAAACATATTAGTAGACCTTAAAGTTATTAAATATATTAAAAAAATTTTAAATATAAAATAAATGATTGAACTCTCAACTTTGAATTAAAAATATGTAATTCTCCTGTTTTTTTATTATCAAAATAAGTCATCTTTGAAACAAACATCTATTTTGTAGGGTACTGAGAAATATATTTGGGAAACGAAACAATTTTTGCGAAAACAAATATGTATCCAATATAAACACTCCAGATTTTGGAGAAAACAAATTAAGTTTAATTTTCTATTGTTTTTGTTGTAATATAAATGCACTCTTTAGTTAATTAAAATTACCCTCTCCTTCCATCATCGCACATACACTTTCTTATAAAAACTCTTTAGATTTTATTCTTCGCCCTGAACACACTTCAAATTCGCTAAAATTCTCCCACAACCTTAAAATGTTTCATATGACCCTAGAAACTATAGACGTTCCTTGACAGAAATAAACAAATATTGCCGCGTTGTGAAGAAAGCATAAGAGTTTTTTAAAATAAATATTTATTTTAAAATAGTAAATTTGAAATGCGAAAAATTGTGTTTCGTTTAAATACACCAAGAATTTAAGACTCTCTGTTGTGTAATTTAATCTGGACGTTAATGAAAAGCGAACGAAAAATTTTCTGACAGGGAAGTTGTACGAGTGTTTGAAGAAATATTTTTTAATGAAATACAGGCTGTTGACAGACATTTAGGGAAGAAGTACTTGAGAAGGCATATGTTTAAAAAGAAGAAAGAAATTAATAAAAAGGATTTCTTTAAGACATTTTGTCCTTTAGACACACACAAACATACAACCATAAAGGCATATGCATTTATTATAGTGTAAGGCTTCCGATGTCTATAATGATGACGTTAATTGTAAATTAACAGAGTAAGCAAAAATAAAGTGTACAAGAGTAAATTTGAAATATGATTAAATGTAACAGTATTACTATTTAGAGAGAAGTCAATATGGATTATTATTAATTTGCGGTAAAAACATGTTAAATGACTGGAGTTAAAGATCACTAAGCCCTTGGCAGTTGACTTCTGTCAAAATTTGAATATTTTAGTTTGTGTTTGATAACAGACTACCAGGTGATTTGAGGAGAAAATTGGAAATAAGTGAATTTCGTGGGCTTATTGAGCATTATTTTTACGAAGAAAAATAACATCACTCACACCACAAGGCTAAGCTTAATAAATGCTATGGAAACTCTGTACCATCAATTTAAATGGTAATTAAGTGGTTTACTATATTTATTTGTAGCTATACAAGCGCGGAATATGCCGAATGTTCTGAACGCACAGTTGAGGTCTCTGCATTCGAGACAATTTAAAAAAATTCACTATATCGTGTTGACATATCAGATATTAAAAGTGCATGAGATTATGAAAGCCATAGGCATCTGAACCATGTACAGTGGTTTCAATTTTGAATAGTATGTGAAAGCTTTCCGCAAAATTAATGACGTGTTTACTCACAATAGAGCACAAATGCAAGTGTTTGGCTCTGTAATATAGACTAGTTCTTGAACATCTGGGTAAACGTGGATCCATCCACCATAACACACCGCAGACCAAACAGCAGCCAAAACAGCAGGTTTCTCGAAGTGGTTTGGCGCTAAGCAAAGTCAAGGTGTGCTTTTTTTGATGTGTTATAAATCGCACATTGAATACCTTCAAAAGGGAAAAAAACAAAAGTATGTGAAATTAGCTTCAAAGTTATATTCCAATTTTTCTGTTTAAGCTGCTTCTCTGTAAATTAACATTGCATTGTTAATTTAAAAGAGTCAAATTTTTTGAAAGTGGACAGGAATCTTAGATGACTCAATAATAAATCCTAATAAACGCCACTACCCCACCCTCGCACTTCTAGGACACTTTTCAAATTTGTAAAATGGCCATATTCAAATTTCCGAATATTGGCTAACTTTAAGGCGCTATATCTAAAAGTCGGTAGCGGTTATGGACATGCGGTAAAGTGGACAGGAATCTTTGATGCCTTATTAATAAATCCTAATAGACGCCATTGCCCCACCCTCGCATTCCTAGGACACTTTTTTCAACTTGAAAAAGTACCTGAGTGCGTATTTTTTTAAATGTACAATTTTGCTGTTTTACGCCTCTACCTGAAACCAGCTATTTAATTTTTCTAAATTAAAAAAAATTTGGACAAAAACTTTGAAAAATAAATCGACTAATTTTTCCTTGAAAATATTGTACTCCTTCGAAAAATTTAACTCTGTTAATTTAACAGTACAATGTTAATTTACAGAGAAGTCGCGTTAACAGAAAAATTGTAAGAGCTAACTTCGCTCACTTAAAAAACAATGGCGAAAATTATGCCAGCTTATTCTATCGTTTTTATTAGGACCGCATTTGGTCAAGAAAAAATTTTTTTTTCTTTAGGACAATGCGCACAGTTGTGCAGTTTTCATACATACTCATGAGTATTCATGAATCAAGCGAATTATGAGTATTTGCTGAGAAATGATGAATGCTTTGAGTATAAGTACAACGTTTGAGTATGAGTACAACATTTGATGTACTCATGGCTATTTATCCTTATGAATCAACGTTATTGTGAGTATAAATGAGTATGAGTAGTTGATTTGAACGATGTTTACTTACTTATACTTATAAATTCACGAGTATGAGTAGTCAAAAAACAGTTCATTGCTCATATTTGATACATACATAATTCCCGAGGCTTCCCAAATGAAACAAGGCAGAGCTGCAGTTTAAAGCCAGTTTGGAGTGGCAGATGCATTAGTTAGAAAACTTTTTTTATTTTTCATAAGTACTCATTACCTGTCGCTAGTAGTGTTATGGTATAATACTGCTGTTGAATATTGTCAGATGGAAGTGACATTATCTGTTTTTTTTTTTTTTTTAAGGGATAAAAATATTGAAGAAACGTTAGACAACGTGTATAGAGCTCAAAGAAGACTATGCTTATACAAAAACCAGTCTGACAGCATCAGACAATCATTAGACGGGAATTATTATTGCACGGATTCATTATTTGTATGTTTCCATACAACCTTGATTGAAACCAAGGATGGTATTTCTAAATATGATTTTGGTTTAAATATAATTTTGGTTTTAAATGATCTGTTATTTCGTTTGATTTAATGGTAACAAACCAAGTTGTGCCAACATATATGATGGCAAATTTTACCAGATCATGCCAGCTAAGCTCTTATACAATTTGTACAATATATTCTTATAATCGGTTCATAATTTTAACCAGCTTTCATATAAACTATTGATTTTAAAGCTCCCAGCGATTGAAGTTTCTTGCAGTTTCTTGTAAAAAGCTTTACAAAGTTCGTATTGGTATTTGGTTAAAATCTATATTTAAGCATTAGTTACATATATATTTAAGCCCTTAGTTAAAATTTTAATGTAAAGCTCACAATTGAACTGAAATTCGAATGAAATAAATTTAGCTTTGAATTTGATCACGATTTATTGTTCGGACCTAGCCTCTATACATTATAATTGTAAATTTAGCATAAATTGCCATTTGACGTAATCGGCAATTGGGGATTTTTTGTGATTAGAGTGAAATACGGCATAATTGTACTTTATGCTTTATGTGTAATCGATATTGCGTTTGTAAAGTTCAGTGAAAAATTCGATGTAGTTTTTATTAGATTTTGTTAATTTTGGTAAAGGTTGCATTTGACGCTACTGATCAGAGCAGATTTCTAATTGAACTGAAACTTAATACAAACAAGTTAACACACTTTACCTATGATCGTATAGAAATTTCTGAAGAGTGATAGGCACTCGTTGCACAAATAAGCAAGACTGTAAATAATAGTAAAATGCTACTTTTATGTTCTTTTTACACTAACTACTGCTATAAAGTGAGTAAAGTGAGTGAGTGGTGAGTAAAGAATGGTTGTGATCGGCTTAAAGTTTCACTCAAATATTTATATTGTTCCATATTTTTACTAGACGGTATTATTATTCATAAGAATAAAATATTTGGTCAAGATTTCCTTTAACAAATAGATCAAAACTTCCGTTTAATGCTTGCCTTAGTTGCAACTAAGTTGCAAGTTCCTTATAGACGGTTGAAAATTTTTTAGTTAAAAATTTTTTTAAATATCCACGTCTTGATGTTCTATGACTTTATTTTTTTTTTACTTTGTTACTTTTTAATACAACTCTGTCTTTTTTATTATTCCCTACAATAAGAAAACTTTGAAGACATTGTTACGAGCAGTAATTTACATAATGATTCAAGATTAAATTGACAAAAGAAGTGACAAACAAATATAAGACATACTCATACTCACAGACATTCACTCGCTCCTGTAAAATTCTGTGAGAGCGATATCAGGAAACCTTAAAAATAAACAACAAATTATAATTCTCTAGCATATTCAGTTTATAGTAAAATTCTCACACTCTTCACACTAATCTTTTGCTCTTTTACACTCTCACATGCGTACAAACAAAGCCCAAGTGTCGTGTAGAATAGTATCATGGCAGGATAATACTTTTAAATGCTGATATAGTACGACGACGAGTACAATGTTTGAATATAAGAGTAGTTATGCTCACTTCATCTCACTCCCTTTTAAGTTATAGTAGCACTACTATAGTTTTGCTGTTGTTTTTATCGTTCGTTCTATACATTTATCAAAATTTTTGTTAGTTCCTTGTTAAAGTCCCTTCCTGTTTTTTTTTATTGTTTTTGTTTGTACCTGTTTCTCATAATAAATTACCAAAAAAATAGAGAGAAATAATAAAACAAATACGTACACACACATATGAATATACATCAAAACAACATTTGGTGCGAACTTATGGGAATTTTGTTTAACATCCAGGCACTTTATGAGTATTACAACAAAAGCTAATAAAAGTATTTGTTGTTTTTGCTAAATTGTTTTTATTTATGTATGGCTTACAGTTGCTGTTGATTTTTTGATTTTAGAAAAAATCCCTGTTTTTTGTCACTTCATAAATTTGGTTTTTTTAATCGGTGTATGCGATAGCAGGGAATTCTTTGGTTAAAACCATATGTTTTTATTTTTCGTTTTGTTGGCTTGCTACTGTATATAAATCTAAATAAATTTTTTATTGTTGTCGTTTACAAAACATGCAATTTTTGTATTGAGTTTAATTAAAACAACTGTCCTCGATAGATTAACGAATTCCATCGTTGAAGTTTTTAATTAATTATGAACCATTGGCATAGACCTTATCTTTTACGTAACGTAGCCAATAGAAAAAAGTCTAGAGGCGATGTATCACCAGATTTCGGTGTCACTATCAGGAAACTTTTCAAACAAAAGAGCAATGGGATCGCTACTTTTGTGGCATGTAGCGCCGTCTTGGTAAAAACAATCATCGTCGCCATCAATATTTAAAATTCCAGCCATCATCATCATCATAACTGTTGCTCCAGCTTCATTTGTGAAAAAGTAAGGTGATATGGTCCCGCTCCTCTTTGAGGATGACAATAATAATTCCGTAAATGCAACAATTCTGTTTGTTTGTTAACGTATCACTCAAGATGATTTTTCGATGAAATTTCGTTAAACATTTCAAGGACACAATCAACAGAGACAAGACTTTGTTGATAGTCGGTAGGTGTGACTTCTTGTGTTAACTGAACTCTAAAAGCTTTCAGATCGACGAGGAATTAACAAACCTTGGTTTCCCTCAACATGATGGACTACAACAGCAATATTCTGAGTTGTTTTTGAGTAGCGTACACGAGCTTGGTTATTCACATTACTAACTTGGTTCAATAGCTTAATTTCTGCAATTGAAAAATGGCTGTAAAAGTGTTTCGCCACGACTTTTGTTGTGCAAACTGTGATCGCGATATTTGAATTGTAATAATTTTAGTGCGTTGTTAACGCGTGTATTGTTTCATTTTTAGTTTTTACTTGTCATCTATCGAAGTTGACTCCTAACAATCGCTCGGTGACATATTTGGACGATGTTGTCACTATGATAATTGCATCGATAAGTCATCGTCACAATATCAGTATCAAGCCGAAATTTGTACGAAATCATCGTAAATGAAAAATTTCATTGACCAATCCTTGTGACAATGACACAATCAAAAGGACTTATGGATGACAACTTCACTGTAATGTAACCCTACTAAAGAAAATTGAAATTTTAGCGATATTGGTACTAATGATTCTCGATGATATTGTCTGTTAGGACTTACTAACACACGCGCAAGACAAAATCAACTTTTGTCATCTTTAAAAGTTGGGACAATTACTTTAAAAAGTCATGTATAACATTAAAAAAATCAACGTCAATAATCGATGATTTACCATTGCCAGCGTTTGTCTTTATGATTTACTATGACGTTTCGAAATAATTGGTCGAGGGTTGCAATTTAGGGCACTGGACTAGTTGCTGAAATATAGGGACATATGTAATTGACTATCTACCACTGTTGAATAGGTATAGGAAGGGTCTCAGGTTTTGGTCAGACACTTAATTTTGGCATCGCAAGCACTTCGAATACAAACAATTTAGATTTCAGTCCATTGAATGGGCGTGGCCTTCCCGAGAGTGGGCCACACCTAGACGGAGTGAAAAGGTTATTCTACACTCAGCGTGAAGTCTTAATCAGAAGTTTAGATGGTTCCAATCTCAATCCAAGTCCAAGACACATAGTGTAGTAACTCACATTTTTCTTTTCTACTATATGTTTTGGTAGCGCTTAATCATGGGCAATGAACACGTTAATATAACGCCTTATATTATCTCATATATGCTATTTCTCTATATCAGTCAGTGTAAGCTGACACATTGTTTATTTACTTTAAAAAATTTTATACTGATGGAGAAAATTATAAACAACTAATATAGTATATATGTTACGTACCAGAGACCAAATGAATTTGTTTAAGAAATTTTCTATTGTTTTCTAAATATGTATTTCAGAGTTTCATTTCTAAGATTATCTTAGTTTTTAAATAGTTTATATCAATTTTATATTAAATTTTTATATATTTTATTTTTTCTTTTCTTTACAGGTAAGTTTCAAACACTCAATTACAATTTAAATATGATCAAAAGAATAGAACAGGTAAAGTTTACAACAATACCATGAGAATAGGGAATTACTGCCCGACAATGCAATAGAAAAGAAAGAACTAAAAATATCTGGGAAATGAACTGCATCTCAAAATTTTGCAGATGTCTGGAAAATGGCGTAATTGTAAGAAGAGAGTTATAATCAGGGTTGGCCACCTACTGGGTAACCCAATTAAACCAACCCGGGATTATTGGGTGCATCCACTCGGTTTTTTAATTAAGTTTATTTACAACAAAAATAAGTATAATTTACGTATTGGGACTACAAATTGATTCGATAATTTTTTTTACCCTCAAAAAAGATAATGAATTAGCAAATTTGTCAAAATAATAATTTATCAAATCTCTGCTTACATCTTTTTCTCGTTTTTGAGCCATTTTCCAAACCCCGTTTCAGAAATACTAAAAAGGGTTGACATGCTTGTAGATAAACTCATACCTGAAAATGTAGGCCGTAAAACGAGATGAATGTATGTTGCGTTTGGTTCCCATACACTTTTTGTTAAAAAGCGGTGAATCCACGCCGTAGAACGACGTAATTTGTGCCATAAAGCCATAATTGTTCCATAATTCAAACAGGCCGTTATAGCGAAATGCCATATAAGCAAGGACCGTATAAAGAGATATGAGTGAGTGTATTGTATCCGTAGAAACAGCCAATAGTCAGACGAAGCAATGTTCAGAGAATACGACGGAAGTGGCATTTTATCGTTTCTAATAATTGTTTTGAAACTTCTGCGACGTGAGGCAGGGAGTTGTCTTGCAAAAAAATAACTTGCATGGTTCAAACGAAGTAATTGCAGCTTGTTCCGATCACCGAGCTTTAGCAGCTCATGGCTCCCACCAAGGATGTAAAATTGCATCATATCGGGTGGGCCATCTATCGGCTTAAATTTGAACCAGCGGTTATTTCGAATCTGGCAATACTTATGTCATTCTATTCTGTCACAACATTCAATATATTATCTCCACTGACCGAAATGAATCGATTTACGCTTGAGCAACTTTGGGATTTATTGGAAATTAATCATCATTCAAAATCGTCTTTTCGGATGAAGCTCATTTTCATCTTGATGGGTATGTTAATAAGCAAAATCGCCGTATTTGTGGCTCAGAAAAGCCAAACGTAGTCTTACAGAAGTTAATGCACCCATTACGAGTGACTGTTTGGTGCGGCCTGTGAAGCCCATATTTCTTCGAAAATGAGGACGGCGCAACTATTATGGTCAATGGAGACACCTATCGAACCGTGATAACCGATTTTTTGTGCCCGCTCATCATGGTGTTGATGTGAACGATGTTTGGTTCCAGCAGAATGGTGCAACTTGCCACATATCTCATGCCACAATCGATTTATTGCATCAAACGTTTGATGACCGTTTAATTAGCCGAAATGGTGATGTCAGTTGGCCGCCAAGAAGCTGTGGAGCGCCGTTAAAGACAATTGTTATGCGGTTAAATCAGAGTTAGTTGAGCATTTGAAGACCAACATTCATGATGCAATTGCCAAGGTAGGACCCCATACACTAGAAAAAGTTCTCGAAACTTGGTTCGATCGAATGGGGTACTGTGAGGCCAGTCTCGGTAGCCATATGAATGAAATAATAAGTCATTTCTAACTGGAACAATTGTACTTCACAACAAAAAAATAAATTTGTCACACGTTCAATCCATTTTTGTTTTATTCCATTTTTAAATTTAAACTTTTAAATTGCCCACCCTATTAACAGTAAAACAACGTAATTTATATTAACGTATTTATATTAACGTATTTATATTAACAAACAAAAAAAGTGTCGACTTGAACGAAATTTGGAAGCAGTTATAAAACCCAATAAAAAAATCTTCAAAAAACCTAATTAAACCCGGTGGGTTGGGTTAAAAAAACCCGGCATTTTGCCAACCCTGGTTATAGTATAAGAAATTTCTACTTTTTTTCCTTTAAATATAGGGTCCGCCAAATAATTTTTTTTTTTTTGAAAACAGGGCGCAAAACATCGAGTGTAGCTTCGGCTGTGTGGCACGTAGCGCCGTCCTTTTGGAACCAAATGTTGCTAAATCTTCCTCTTCAATTTTTGTAAAAAAAAATTCGTTCAACATGGCCCGATAACGATCGCCATTGACTGTAACGGCCACTCCTTGCTCATTTTCAAAGAAAAATTGCCAATTATGCCTCTGAACCAAAATCCGCACTAAACAGTGACTCGTCTAGGGTGTATCGGCTTTTCAATGTATGCCTGCGGGTTTTCTGTGCCCCAAATGCGACAATTTTGCTTGTTTACTTCCCGCCAAGATCAAAATGAGCTTCATCTGAAAAGATGATTTGTTTCTTCATTCTGCAACATTATCATGATTTTCAAAGTAATGTCGCAATATTTCCCAGCGTTGTTCAACCGTGTACATAACCATATTCGTTCAGCGGAAGGATAAAACTAATTATCTGTCAAATCAGACGTGAGCTAAGTGTTACCATTCACGAAATAAGCACTAGTTGAAAAAAAACGTTAGATGGCGGATCTTGACAAATTAAATCAAAGCCCAAACATTTGTTTCCTTTTAACTTTTGATATATACAAGTCTTTTATTTAAGTTCCGAGATATTTATTTATAAAAAAAACTTTCATTTAACTTACTAGTACATACACACATTACATACAGATACATATATCAGAATTCATTTTTTATGGTACTTGTTCCATAAAATGTTGTTCCGTTAAAATGCTATAATTTTTTCTTAATCAGAAAAATTAAAATAAAAAAATATTTTATTTAAAAATTAAGCAATAATAAATGCAAAAAAATACTTTTTCCCACAGAAAAAGGAACATAAAATTATTAAAGTAAAAATAACAAAACCAAAACAACAAAACAAAATAATAAAAAATGATAATTTTTTTTTTTTATGAAAATTCATATTATGAAACATACGAGTGCATTAAATAAGTTGGTTTATTACAAAAGGAAACTTCATTTCATTTGAAAATAAATATAAATACGATCATATCGCTCTTTTACTTCAATAGTTTCATAAATTAAGTAGAAAAAAAGAACAAGATTTTTAGTGGGAGCTTCTTAAAGAATAAACATTTTTAATTTAAACCTTCAATTTTTTACTACAATATTAGACAAAAAAAGCCCCCTGACCCTTCTCGCATACCTCTGGCGATGATGACAAATATCAGGCGAGCGATTGGGAAAAACACGCCACCTACTGGGAAAAAATTATAATGCTAAAGTAAAGATCACCACCAATTAGCAAGGATCTTCACTACTACAAAAAAAAAAAAAAAAAAAAATCATGTAAAGGAAGCTACAGCGGATTAATCATCTACTTAGCTTGAAATATCAAATTAATTAAAGAAACTGAAACAAAGCAACAGATGCTTTGTGGAGAGCCAATATGCTCCCTAGAGGAGTGATGGAAAAAAATAGATCATAATATTGCACATGAGTATTTCTGCTTACTTAGTTAAAAAATCGTATTTTTTTTAATTATGATTCTATTATATAGGCTGCTCTTAACAGAGTTTTAGATAAACTTTTCTAAGATTCCTTCGTTTAAGTCAAATATCGTACGACTTAGAAATTTCTTTATATTTGAAAACACAAAATTGTCTCAAGAGACTGCATTTGGTGAATATGTATTTGTTAGTGGCTTGTAATCGAATGCGAATTATCGCCATCTAGCAATTTATCGATAAACTAGTACTATTAACTTTGCTGGATAAAGTCATTTTCGTTTCCATATCGTTTTACGCTTTTTAATGTAATCAATATGAACAACACCATGAACATCTGAAATAACTCTAGCTATGACCGCGAGGTTTACCTTGGCCTTCTTCGGTACGTTTTCACTTGAAAAATAGGCCATTGTTTTAAGTGTTCACTAATCTGTGGTGTGCTTTGACGGATCCTTATTTTGTCTGCAGTTGCAAAACGTTGAACAACTTTTTCGAATTTTTCTTGAACATGACCCAAAGACTTCTTTAATGTGGCCACGCGTCTGCTCTTATTGTCGAGTGTAAGCATTTAAGGTAGCAAAGAAGTGATCGTAAAAAAGAAATATTTAATAAAATCCATAGATTTCTATTGGGTGATCGGAGAATTAAAGTGTCTAAAGTAGATTCAGGCAAGGAGCTGCTCTTCTCTTCTATTTTCACACGTACGTAGTTATTAATTCCCATTAAATTCCATGAGAAGACACACGGGGAATTCTCTCAGTCAATGGCTGCACCCGATTCTATTTAGATTCATTGTAAGGGACCTACAGTTTAACCCCGGAGCCGAACGGCAAATGCATTAAAGAAGTTTTCAATAGTAGCAATACTTACAACCAGTTATTAGCTAATGTTATAAGGTGATACTGCTGTTGAAAAAACGTTTTCTTTTTTTTTAAGGTGGTCTGGCTTGGTATTGAACCGAGGACCTTCTAGTTGGTAGGCGGGTGTCTTACGAGGGCGGATTGACATTGAAGCTACCTAGCGCTAGATGGCAGCACAAACACAAAAACTTTGTCTTTCTTAGAAATTACGATCTGTCAAACATCAGCTGTTCAAATTTTAGCCAAATTCATCAATTAGTTTATTTGTTGTAGTCGTTTGAAGTAAGCAACTTTTGTGTTTCTTGGAAAATGGGAAAAAGTGAATTTCCTGTAGTGATTAAACACTATTATTTGAAAGGCAAAACGGCGAAAGAGACAAAAGAAAAGCTTGATAAACATTATGGCGAATCTGCTCCGTCAGATTATATGGTAAAATATTGGACTGCTGAATTTAAACGGGGCCGAACAAGCACTGCAACAATACCATCAACAGGAAGGCCAAAAGAGGTGCTTACTGAAGAAAATATCAAGAAAATCCTCGATATCGTTATGAATGATCGCCGGGTCAAAATACGTGAGATTGCTGAAATGGTAAACATATCATATGAACGTGCGTTCAACATTTTGCGTGAACATTTGCATATGAAAAAGCTATCGGCAAGATGGGTGCCGCGTTTGCTCAGTGTTGAACAAAAACGAGTTCGACAGATTACTTCACAGCGGTGTTTGGACATGATAAACCATAATCCTGCTGATTTTTGGCGTAGATTAATAACTGTTGATGAAACGTGGGTCCACCCCTACACACCTGAAACCAAAAATCAATCGAAGCAATGGGTGGAAGCTGGTGGAAGTGCTCGAAGAAGGCAAAGACAGCGAAATCGGCTGGCAAGGTTATGGCCACTGTATTTTGGGATGCACACGGAATATTGCTCATCAATTATCTTGAAAAGGGATCTACAATCATATCGTGCATTATTGGATCAATTGGTTAATGCAATCAAGGAAAAACGACCACATTTAAACAAGAAAAAAGTGCTCTTTCTTTAAGACAACGCACTGTTTCACACAGCATTAGATACGATGCTAAAACTACGAGTGACTTTTTCCTGTTTCCAAACTTGACAAAATGCCTTGCATAAAAAAGATTCATCTCAAACGAAGAAGTGATTACCTAAAGGCGTATTTTGAGGAGTTCCCAAAATCGTGTTATTCAGATGGCATAAAAAAGTTGGAAAATCGTCTTACTAAGTGTATTGAGCTAAAAGGAGACTATGTTGAGAAATGAATGGTTTTTGAAAAAAAAAAAATGTTTTTTCTTACTTAGGTAGCTTCAATATCAATCCGCCCTCGTATCTACCATACCAAAGCGGCACACAAATTCACAGTAAACCACTTTTTAGCTATCGAAAAGAGAATTGTAGAGTTCCTTTGGTACCAGTATTTGGTTTCCGTTTGGATCAGCTCGAATAAAAATAAAAAATAATCTAAAATTACGATCAAATCTTCATATTCGCGTAAGATGAAAAAAAAACATTAAAAATAATGCAGAGGTAATCCAAACAATGTGTTATCCTTACGAATCTACAGAACAGTTTCCATACTCAATAACAAACTAGAGAGTATTAGAGAATTTATAAAGAAATCTCTAGAATTGGGTTCATTAGCTCTTTTTAATGTTCGCTCTTTTTAGTTTAACACATTTTATTGAACTAAGACGCTCTTTAAGTTCAATAAATCCGTGCTCAATTGATTCTTGATATGTTATTTACGGGATGGCATTGACAACGTGAACAAACATGAACCAAAAAGAAACATGAACGAATAAGAGACATGAACGAAAAAAAGACATGGACTGAAAGAAACACCAACTACGGAGCTAAAAAAGTTTATTGTTTTTTAAGATCTTACTTAGTCTGACAATACTGCGTTCTTTGTGGGGAGGAACTGCGAAGAAACATGGACGAAAAAGTAACACTGGAAAAGAAGAAATTTAAACGAAAATAATCATGAACTAAGAAAAAACTACAGTACTCAAAAACTCATTTTTATGATCAGCTCTCTTAGTTCATCACTTGTGTAAATAGTTCAATTGAACTGGGTCATTTACGATCTTCCTAAATATAGACAACTCCTGCTCATTCGCACATTATATGGAATGCCTATTTCCTTTTACATTAGCGCCTATTAAACAGTTGCCAGTTATCATCGTGATCAAGTTTTTTTCCTGACCTTTTAGGTGGTTTGCTATGTACTGTCAACCCACATGCAGGTTCTTTGTACGAACTCATTTACACTTTCAATAGAAAGGTGTATGGAATCTCAGCCAGTTATTATCACAATTGAACTCAGAATAGAATAGAAATTAGTTTGTCACAATTTAACTAGTTTAGGTGATGACACATACGAAGCTGTATTTTTTGAATGCTTATCAAAAATCAGCAAATAGACTCAGCTTGCACTGAATTTGACAAATTAGAAAATTAGAAAAAAAAAAAATTAGAAAATAGTTAACAGAAGAAGTGGTGCTTCAATAGTTAGTTATTTCGCTTCAAATACAAAAAGTATATAATGATTACTGCATATACATATGTGTGTATATATGGTCTCGAAAAACCAAGCCGAAAATATTGATTTGACATCTTTCTTTTCCTTTTTAATTTTCGGAATTTGATTTCTTTGGTAAAAAAAAAAATACTTTACAATTGAAATAGTAACGAAAATCAATTTTAATTTATTTCCTGATTAAGAAAAATGAAAACAGATTAAGACAAAAATCAATGCCATTAAAAAATGTGTTAAAATGTTTGTATGTGTGTATAAAAAAAACAATAAAAATGCTAAATAAAGGGTCCGCCATCTAACGTTTTTTTTCAACTAGTGCTTATTTCGTGAATGGTAATACTTAGCTCATGTCTGATTTGACAGATAATTAGTTTTATCCTTCCGCTGGTTGTGTATACGCTTGAACAACGCTGGGAATCTGGGCCTACGATCGACTTACAGAAGATGTCGATTTTGCCAAAAAAATCATCTTTTCAGATGAAACTCATTCTGATCTTGGCGGGTATGTAAACAAGCAAAATTGTCGCATTTGGGGCACAGAAAAACCGCACGCATGCATTAAAAAGCCGATACACCCAAGACGAGTCACTGTTTGGTGTGGATTTTGGTCCAGAGGCATAATTGGACCATTTTCCTTCAAAAATGAGCAAGGAGTGGCCGTTACAGTCAATAGCGATCGTTATCGGCCATATTAAACGAATTTTTGTTCAAAAAATTGAAGAGGAGGATATTAGCAACATGGTGTTTCAACAGGACGGCGCTACGTGCCACACAGCTGAAGCTACACTCGATGTTTTGCGCCCTGTTTTTGAAGATCGCATTATCAGCCGCAGAGCTGATGTCGTTTGGCCACCTCGGAGCTGCGATTTGACACCGCTGGACTATTATTTGTGGGGTGCCGTCAAAGATAAGTGTTACGCCAACAAGCCAGAGATAATTGACGCTTTAAAGGACAATATTCGTGAAGCCATTGGTGAAATACAGCTGCACACAATCGATAATGTGCTTAAAAATTGGACCGATCGTGTAGGCTACTGCATGGCCAGCCAAGGCAGCCATTTGAATGAAATTATTTTCCATTATTAACCGGATGGATTGTACTTTCAAATAGAAAAAGATATTTGAGAAACTATTCAGTAGTTTTTTTTATAGCATTAAAAAAAATATATTTGGCGGACCCTTTAGAAATCTCTCTACTTTTAATTCTCTTTCACTTCCTGTCTCTCTATTCGAAATATATACTTACATACATATATATGTATTGTATTGTATTCTATTATTATTCTGATTATTTCATAAAGCCACATACACTTAAAATTTGTATCAGATTTTGGTCTTCCTCGTTTTATAATCTAATTTTAAAATTATTCCAAAAATACTCTTATATCTACTTTATATGTAGCTCTATCCCACCACTTCTCTTCATTTTTATCAACAGCTCTTATCCCTCCTTACCTCCTCTCAAAGTGAGTGATCTTAAAAAAATATAAAATGAAATAGTATGTAAAAGTAAATATTTATGTTAAACGCGTGCCTATTTTTAACCTTTTAAATTAAAACATTTTTATTTTAATGTATAACTGCATGTGTGTGTGTCTATTTGTATGCATGCTTATCGTACTCTTAAAGACAAAAACAAGAAATAGTTTTTTTGTCTTTTGTAAGGAGTCTTGCATGTGAGTTATAGTAAAAGAAAGTTTTTGTGTAGGAATGTTTGTTTATGTATATGTGTGTATTAATTTTTGGTACTTTATGGCTCATTAAAAGTTCAAAAGCTTTTCAACCCAGACCTTCCTATTCGTGACATACAGACGCTCACATGTACGCAAATCCATTAATATTTATATGCAAAAGATATAACGGCTTACTCTCTTTTCTCTCCGATATCGTTTTGTATGCGAGTGTAGAATACTCGTAATTTTAATTACCATAATAAGGCTGTAATTTTCATGAATTTTAACGGTTGTAAAAGATAGACGGAAAAGTTACAAATTAACAATAAAATGGAAATTTGTTAATTAAAATTCCATAATCATTAAAAATTTGATTAAACTATACGACAAACAAGAATAAATTTGAAATGCGTGGGAAGTGGTACTATTATTTTTATAGGTGTTATCGAGTACTACAAGAATCTGTTTCGGACATTTTCAGAACATCTCCAGAATCGTAACTTAGAATTAAAAAAAAAAAAAAAACGGTCAGGTTTCACAGCTGTTTTGGAAAGAAAGAAAACAGTTCGAATTGCATGTATTTCGGCCTTGAGTAAACGAATTTTTCGTTCTAAAATGTCCACTTTTTTAACTAGTCTTGCATTTTACTTTGCTTTTAGCGACCCATTAAAAACTGATGGAGTTATTAAACTTTTTATTAAAACAACTCATGAAAAACCTAAATTCGGTTAATATTGAGCTGTTATTAGCTTATAAGTACTTGAAGTTAAAAATTACAATTTTTTTTTTTTACCTACAACTCAAGATTTTCGAAAAATTTCAAAAACAGTTTCTTGTTGTACTTGACGGCACCTATCAGAAAAATAGTATTATTCCCTAAGATATTTTTTTGTTGTACCGTGTTATTCATTGAAGAAGAATAGCTCAATACTTTAATCAGGGGTGGTACAGAATCCAAAACAGAATTGTTGTTATTAATAGATTTGGTGTCATTAAATCCTCTTGGTTTTGCCTTGTTTCGAACATAATTAAAATCAATATTCGAAACAGCTGTTAGGGTTTTGTTTACATTTGGTTGGCAACGTTTGTTTTTTTTTTTTTTTTTGGTTATGTTTACATATTAGGTGTGTTTTTATACTTTTTGGGTAAAGTTCGGTAAAATGAGAGTAAACAACAATTTCTCTTAATAAGAGGAAAAAACGCACAAAAGTACGGTAATGCAAAAAACCAAAAATTTTACCACTAAAATAAACGTCAATATTTTGCCAATTCAGTTGACATAACAACTGGGGCAAAATACATTTACTCAATGTTTATATTATTTCGCTTAAATAAAATAAATAAAATAAAACAAATGTTGGTTTCTAAATATTATTTAAAGACTTTAAAAACTCTTTTGTGAACACAACTTGCAAATGTACGCAAAACACAAACACCATAAGTTTGACTTATGCGTGATAATTAAACAAAAAAGCAACAGTTAAAAAAAACAATAACCAGAATTAAATTTTAGTTATTCACACCAAGTGTTTAAATATTTTTTAATTCAACTTTTCAACTTTTTTGTAATTTTATAAAAAATACTTGCTTTTTACTTTGTTATTGTTTATCTGTTAAACAGCTGACTGTTGTTTACCTGCACAAACTATCCCGAAGAAAAAATACGGGATGTTTCGTGCAGGAAGAAAAATAATTTTAATCTCTCAAAATCGTTTTTCGTAAAGAAACAGGTCTATTGTTGGTTTTGTTTATAATTTGGTGGCGTATAAATTTATTTTTTTTTTATTTAGTGGTAAATAAATTTTGATGCAACTTTTCTTTAGCAAAATTTTGGTAGCGGCTGTTGCAACATTGTTATTAATGGATGATGAGTGTTGTGAAAAAAATCAAAAGAAAATTTTTAATTTTTATTTAATTAAACTGTGACACCAGAATCATTTTTTTTTGTCGATTACAATTCTGATTCTGACAATAATCAGATTCTGTAACACACCGAAATATTTTTTAAGGCGGTTATACATAAGCATGGAACTCCCATACAAAGTATATATCGATTTCCGTATATCTTAAGAACGGTAAAAATGGAAAATTCTGAACTT
Source organism: Wohlfahrtia magnifica (assembly GCA_023159175.1). Taxonomy (NCBI): domain Eukaryota; kingdom Metazoa; phylum Arthropoda; class Insecta; order Diptera; family Sarcophagidae; genus Wohlfahrtia; species Wohlfahrtia magnifica. Next base: position 7,878,793 of record JAKWBJ010000222.1, read on the forward strand.
GCTGTGAATGACTTCTCAGACAAGACAATAAAAAAATGGATGGGATTGGATAAATGGGCGTTGCATAATTAGTATAAAAATTTATATATTTTTATCTTGAAAACTGTATGGTAGAAGATTCTAAATTTGTTTGAAACATGGACAATACACATCATTAGTCAAAAAGTGATCGAGTGATCATACTAAGTATGTAATTTTGTACCGGGTGTTTTCTTTACAGTTACACAAGTTTAAATCATAATAAAAGAAAGAAATATATTTTTAATGGCATTAATATTTACATATAATTTCTACCATATGGCCATCACGGCTGCAGCATACAAGGCGCAATCTGAAAACAACAAGGTATGCAAACTTATCGCATTATATGTGCTGTAATTCGCCAATAACTCTTCGAATGTTGTTTTCTGGCTGTTCAATTATCTCTGGTTTATCGAAGTAGACAAGTGACTTTATATAACCTCAAATAAAATAATTCAATGGGGTTAAATCACAAGATCTTGGTGGCAAATTAATCGAACGATTACGTGAAATTACTCTTTAATCAAACGTTTCTTTTAGTAAATTAATTGTAGTGCGCGCTATGCGATATGTGCCTCCGTCTTGTCGGAACCTCAGGTCAACAAGGCTAATGCCAGCTAATTGAGATACAAAACAATCTCTAATCATGTCCCTATACCGTTCACCATTGATAGTAACATTCTGACCATAATCGTTTTTGTGGACATATGGAGCAATGACTCCGCCACTCCATAAAGCACACCAAATAGTAATTTTCTGTAGATGTAATGAGGCTTCAACAAAAACTTGTCGATTATCCTCATTCTGCTTATTTTCGAACCCATTTTACCAAAAATGTGCTTCATCGGAGAACAGTAAAAGCTTTGTTATCTATCCAAATTAGCAAAAAAGCGGAAGAGATTGGAAAAGCTAGTATTGCACAAAGTCCACCGGGTAAAATCGACTTATACACAAAAATTAATGTGTGTTTGTATGTGTTTTTTTGAAAGTGATACATCTCAACAGCAGAACCAATTACCATGAAATTTTTACAGTGTCTTTTTGAAAGGGACTATAGGCAATCTTTAATGTTTAATTGGTCATGTTGGACTCTATCAAAAGCTTTTTCATAACCGATAAAGCATAGGAATACATCTTTTTGTACATCCTTGCAATTTTGTAAGCAAACTTTAATACCAACTACCGAACTAAATTATTGCGTCCTCGATTTTTAATTTCGCTCTTTACATGGTAGATATGTTCTAGAAAAAGTCGTGCAAATCGAGGTTAGAAATTATTTATATGAAAAATCGTATAAGTCAAAAGCAAAGTTTGATTTGCTACAAAACCAGTAAGTAATACAGCAGTTGTTCTTCAGCACCTTTTATTGACTGAAAACTGGTTAATATTCAACTAAGCTTTTAGGTTCTAAGTGCTTAAAGGCACGAATAGCGGATTTTTTATCCGTAACTCAGCATTTTGGAGGTTTCTCGAAGATTTCAAGATCAGAGTTTTGTTGTACTCGATAGCACCTATCAAAAATTTGTATTACTTCCCAGGTATTTCTACGTCATTGTTTTTACGGCATAGTTTTCATCTTGTGCACTTTTTTTAGCCCGTAAAAATGGAGTAACTTTCGTTTTTGTTGTACAACTTTAGTTATTGTAAGAACTTTTTTTTTAACAAAATCCCGGCTAAATTTTTATTGGATCAGAGTTAGCAAAATTACAACGTTAGTTGTTCGGCTTAATTTAATAATTTTTCCATTATTATTGTTATTATTGAGTTACAATATAATATTTTTATAGTTGAGGTTAAGAACCCCATTAGTAGGAGACCACCCTCGCTTTTAGAATAAGCACATAAGTACGTATTTTAGTTTCATATTGCACTGCTGCAACGCTATTGTTGTGTTTCTTAATTATCGTTGTCATTAAAACATAGACACGCTTATGCTTTAATCATATTAAAAGAGAAAAAAAAACATAAAAATTAAAAGATGATGTGTGTGCTGGCTGGCAATCTACAATGGGAAACTGCAATCCGAATACTTCCCTTCAATAAAGGAAAATAGAAAATAAATTGTTTTGAAGCCGATTTTTCCTTTTGCTGTTGTTGTGTCAAAGTGGTTTTTGTTGTAATTGTTGCATTCAACACACCCTCAGCACCTTATTTTCTTTTTTCAGAGGAAATAAAATTGAAAATTGTAAAAATAGAAAATGCAACAACAACAACAATAGCAACTGTAATAAATAAATTAAATTGTTAAAAGTATTTGAAACAACCAGCAGCTAAAAATAACGAAAACCAAATAAATCGGGATTTTCCTCTATTTTCGTTATAGAATGGAAAATCTAAAAGATTAAGAAAAGGAGGGGAGCTATTAAAAGTGACATCGTAGCAATGCACACAGATATATACACACACACACTCAAACTGATTCAATGTTCATATTGACAAAAACATTTGTTTCTGTTGCTCGAAATGTTATAAAAAGATCAACAAAATCAACTACAACAAATACAACTTTAAAAATAAATTGAATTAGATTCGTTCGGTCAGTCGGTCAGGACCAACTACGTGGTATCCTACACCATATTGCAATTGCAATACGTTTCTGTTTATCCTATTTATCTATTAAATACCATATAATGTTCTTTTCATATTCAAAAAGGTTCGAAAAATGGTGGGTGAAATATTGATACTTTTTTAAGTTTTTATATCTCTGACTTCTGTCATTACTACGATTTTTTTTAATGCTTTCTCTCAAGCTCAAAACGTTTGAAAAACATTGCGTGTCAAGATCCAATTGTGCTTTGAAGAGTTTTAATTTTAAGCAACTTCCCAATAACGTGTTTCTTCACTTCGTCAATGTTTTCACAAGCTTTTAACGTGTTAGGGCGTTACGAACATCTCTTTCTTGAAAGGATTCCTACTAATTATAAACAAATCTTGATGAACCAAAACTAAATTAATTCTGGAAAATCTAAGCTTGTTACTTTATTGAGAATATTTTTTTTCTTAATCCTTTCTAACGCAAGAAACCAACCCGAACATCCAGAATGCACTAGATGCCGCTTTAAGACCCTCAATCTAAGCCTTTATAGCGCTTCGTCTTAAAATCGTGTAATATAGCGTGTTTTTTATAGAGGTATAGAACTATAAGCTGGCATTACTTTTCAAGATGGCGACCGATTTAACAGCTGTCAAGTGATTTATTCTCAGTTTTGCTTGGCAATTCATCTTGAATAGACTCACGCTCGGCTTAGATTCGTCGAATAGGCTCAAAACGAGATTACCGTTGTTCCCGATTTTCATAAGCGAATTTTGTTTAGCGATGAAGCGCACTTCTGGTTGAATGGCTACGTCAACAAACAAAACTGCTGCATTTGGAGTGAAGGTAATCCTCAAGTGTATGTTGAAACACCGTTACATCCAGAAAAACTGACTGTTTGGTGCGCTTTATGGGCTGGTGGAATCATTGGTCCGTACTTTTTCAAAAACAATGGTGGCCAGAACGTTACAGTCAATGGTGATCGGTATAGAGCCATGATTACTAAATTTTTCATTGAATTTTCATTTTCATTAATTGAATAACCACAGCTCGCGCAAACCACTAGACTAATTTCTGTGGGGCTATGTAAAGTCATTGGTCTATGCGGTAAAGCCACAAACGCTTGACCATTTGGAAGACAACCTTCGCCCTGTTATTGTCGATATACGGCCACAAATGTTGGAAAAAGTCTTCGAAAATTGGACGTCCAGATTGGACTAAATCCGCGCCAGCCGTGGCGGTCATATACCAGAAATCATATTTAAAATGTAATGCCACAAGATTATCTTTCGGATAAATAAAATTCATGTCAATCGAATAATCCATCATGTTTTATTGCAACTTAAAGTTCTAGACCTCTGTAAAAAACACCCTATACAAACCTAATACAATACAAACATCTGCGGTAATGTATCGAATAAAAATATCTCTCTCTCCCGCTCTTTCTTTCTATCTTACTTTCACACAAATCTTACACATCCGTTCTCTATTTGTTGTTGGTGATTTTCTTCTTTCAGGTTGTGAAAAACAATTTCCTTCTTCTCTGCCTTGTTGTACAATACATTTGCATGTATTTGTGTGTACAAGTATGTGTTTTACATCATTATTATTGTCACCTTGCAATCCATTTTCTTCTCTCCTTTTTGTGAGTTTTTTTTTGATTTTCTTGTAAAGATTTCAACTAAAAAAAAAAATTCCTTCTTTTGTTTATTTTTGTCATCAGTTGACATTTTTTTTTCTTATTACATTTGTTTATCTAAAGCGTCATTAATGACCAGTGACTGTCTGTTTATCACTTACTAAACCTGACCTGATAGATGGACAAACATGTTTGACCAACATTTTATTTGTGTGGATTAAAGGATAAATAATTGCCACATACAACCCATGCTTGTAGGCATATTTTTATCTCTTAACACACACCAACATAATGATGGTCGAGCATGTTTGCCCGTCTATCAGACCTTCAAGTGTGACCATTTGTCGACAATTCTTTGTTTTTAAAAATAAAAGCAATGTTTTTAAAATTATTTACAGAGAGTGTTATAGAGGAAGTTGAGAAAAATATTCCCTTGAAAATAATAAAAGAGATCTTCTGTCAAAGAGGGAGAAGTTTAAAGAATTTAAAAATAAACAAAATTTCCAAATATTTATTTGTAGGTAAGAAAATATTACATTTTAATAAAATAAGAACTTTAAATAACATTTTGGAAAAGCATTATTATAAAATAATTAAATTAACTTAAATCAACAAATAAATCTGGGTTTAATCAGACGTTCAAACTTGCAGTCAGATCCTGAGAGGAAGCATTCAGATATTGGCTTAGTAACAAATGTGATCATACTGGTTCGATATGCAAGCAGTCGAGATCTTCGTGCGCCGCAGTACTTGAGCATCAAACACATAACCGACAACAAAATGTCAAAATTAGAATACAACATACGTTTATATGAAAACAATTATTTTAAGGCAGCACGGCAAAAGCCTAGACAACAGCCTTTGCTGCTGGTGCTAAACATGAAATAATTTCTATATTTTGAGGCAGCAAAACAGAAATTAGTGATAGCAATACAATATTAAATTAAATAAAAAAATGCTTTTATTTACCAGAAAACAACAGTATAAAATTAAAATATTGTATCAAACAACATTTATGTAAATAATTAAAAAGCTTTAAACACATAATTTAATTAATTTTTATGTTTTTGAGAAATATTAAAAAAAAAAACAGTTTTATTTTGGTGGATTAAGCTTGTGTGTCAACACTGAAAAATATTTTTCTATAACAAAGATTTTTATGACACATAAAACAGTTGTCAATGAAACGTAATTTTATTGCTGCAATTAAGTCGATGGAATAGCAGCAAATGATGCCAACAACAACTTGCAGCTGGTTTTCATGCTGCTTTCTGTCGTCTATATATTTAAAGCATTAGATGTGAAAGGGCTCTATACAATCAGCGCCTACGTGATAAAGTTCTTACTTTTCCGCGGGGACGTAAGAGCCTTTGGTTATTCATTAAAAAGCTTAGGAACAGAGCTAGTTCGTTACCAGTCTTTAAAGAATTACCAAATATTCCCTAACCCGGTTGAAAGGATCAAGCTTCTGGGTGAAATTTTTGCAGGTAATTCGGACATGCCGAAGAGCGTTCAACCACTGCCAGAACTAGTAAGATTATCAGTGACTATGTCTAGTATATTAAAATATATATGCAAATCCCGACTTTAAAAAGTCTTCTGTTCTGAAACAAAGCTCTTCGACGTTTGTGCGTCCATTGGCTAATCTTTTCAGTGCGTCTTATCGGCAAGCGTGTTTCCATCTTGTTGGAAGGTTGCCAATCCCTAAAAAGGGTGAGGCTAGTAACTCTGAAAACTACAGCCTAATAGCAGTTTGTTCGCCACTTTCCAAAGTTATGGAGAGTATGATTAATAACCACCTTTTAAAGTATTTAGAGTTCAACAATTTGCTGAGTGATCGCTAATATGATTTCCGTAAGAGTCGCTCTTCTGGTGATCTCTCGGCGTTACTCCCTGAAAAGTGGAATAAGTCCATTCATATATTTAGTGGCAATAAGGTTGTGGCCCTGGATATTTCCAAGGCGTTTGACAGAGTCTGGCACGAGGATTTTATATCCCAACTTATTGCTTTTGGTGTCGGTAGTCATTTCTCTTGATTCATTTCGAGCTTTCTTAGAAATCACACTATAAAAGTGGTTATAGATGGTATCTCATCCGACGAGTTCAGTATAAATTCAGAGTTATCACAAGGCTCTGTTCTTTCTCCAACTCTATTTCTAATATTTCTTGACGACTTTATTTTTGTCACTTTCAGTCCTATCTACTCTTTTGCAGATGACAGCAACATTTGTCATTCATATTCTTTTGATCGTTGGCCGAGCCTTTGGACAAAAAGGCAAAATATGAACGACACGCTTAAAAGCCAAACCTCTGAATGGGGTCACGCGAACAGGTCAACTTTAATACACGCAGGACCCTATGTTTTTTTTTTTGACACACAGACGTGTTAGTTTGTTGTCATCTCTGTCTATGGACAATATAGATAGATGCTCTTGATGTTCTGGGCATGAAAATTCACTGTAACGTTCGTTTGAACGAGTGTCGAAAGAAGCATTTAAGTGCCTCGGTTCTTAAGATGGTGCAAGAATTACTTCACTTCTTTTGATCCCCTTAATATTTACAAGACCTATATCCGACCCAAATTGGAATACAACTCTCATTGTATGGGCCGGAGCTTCAAAGTCTATTCCGGAACTTTTCAACCGCGTGCAGGAGAGGGCGAAGATTCTTCATAATGACGGACGGGTGTCAACGCTTGTTTTTCATTGTTCTATCGGAATGTGTTCTGACGATATTAAGGAGCTAATTCCTAGTCACCATATATTCTTACGTAGTACTCGTATTTCTCGTAGAGCGCACCCCTCTGTAGTTGATTGTCTAGTGAATCATAGGAAGCTTTAAAGGGAGAATTCGTACTTTGGTCGCACTGTTAGTTTGTGGAACAATTTGTTTTCGAATGTCTTCCCTGCCAATTACGACATAAACTAATTTAAATCGATCGACCATAAACGCTACCCTCTCTAGGTACCAGCAGTACCTGGGTTTTGACCTAAAAGAAAAAAAAAATTTTTTTAATGAAGTTTTACTTGACTAAGAAACTTTCTGTCGTACAACTTGTGTTATTAACAAATACCAAAAAAAAAGTATTTTTCGGAATAAACAGTAAGTCTCCTTAGTTTCTAAATAAACCTCGCATTATGAAGTACAGCACATTGTGGCTTAGGGTGTCACTACGGTTTTTGAAAACCCTTTTCTATAAAAAAATAAAAATAAAATAAATACTGTAATAAAAATAATCCATTGTTTTATTAACAAAAGTTTTCCCCATTTAATTTGAATTATATTTTTTGGTTTTATTAAACCAATTTTTATTACTTTCGCATTTTGATTTTTGGTTTTTATTACAATTGCTCATGTTTCTTTTGTTTGTTGTTATTGTTATTGCTATGACAGTCTGTTTCTTTATTTTATAGAAATTGTTTTTTCACAAAATATGTATAAAGAAATATAAATATTTTAACCCTTAATCCAATGAATTGCTTACTATTCTGCTATATATTGTGCGGTTTCTTTGAACAATTTTGATATTTTTTTATCGTCAATACTTTAATTTTTTTATTTATTAAATATCTTATTGTTTTCCAATTCCATAATAATTTTTTATTCTATAATCGCAAAGAAACAAAAAAAGAACAAAACAAAAAAAAATAATAAATTAACATTTTTATTATTTATTCATTGTGCCAATAAATTCGTATGTAAGTCTGAAATATCGGGTCCGCCATCTAACGTTTTTTTTTCAACTAGTGCTTATTTCGTGAATGGTAACACTTAGCTCATGTTTGACAGATAATTAGTTTTATCCTTCCGCTGAACGAATATGGTTGTGTATACGCTTGAACAACTGGGAAATATTGCGACATTACTTTGAAAATCATGGTAATGTTGCAGAATGTGTGCGATGTAGCTCATTTTGATTTTGGCGGGTATGTAAACAAGCAAAATTGTCGTATTTGGGGCACAGAAAACCCGCACGCATACATTGAAAAGCCGATACACCCAAGAAGAGTCACTGTTTGGTGCGGATTTTGGTCGAGAGGCATAATTAGACCATTTTTCTTCGAAAATGAGCAAGGAGTGGCCGTTACAGTCAATGGCGATCATTATCTGGCCATGTTGAACGAATTTTTGTCACAAAAATCGAAGAGGAGGATATTAGAAACATTTGGTTTCAACAGGACGGCGCTACGTGCCACACAGCTGAAGCTACACTCGATGTTTTGCGCCCTGTTTTTGAAGATCGCATTATCAGCCGCAGAGCTTATGTCCCTTGGCCACCTCGGAGCTGCGATATGACACCGTTGGACTATTATTTGTGGGGTGCCGTCAACAAGCCAGAGATAATTGACGCTATAAGGACAATATTCGTGAAGCCATTGGTGAAATACAGCTGCACACAATCGATAATGTGCTTAAAAATTGTACCGATCGTGTAGGCTACTGCATGGCCAGCCGAGGCAGCCATTTGAATGAAATTATTTTTCATTATTAACCAGAAGGACTGTACTTTCAAATAAAAAAAGAAATTGAGAAAATATTCAGCATTTTCAAAGAAAAAAAAAAATTATTTGTCGGACCCTTTAGTAGCGATTGCTTATGCATTGTTCTAAAAAGTTTTTTTTTTTTTTCTTAAGAAAACACGCAATATTTATACATCGATTTTTATTATTTAAATATTTATCAAATCTATGATCTTGGCAGTGGAATAAATTAAGTTTTATTGTTTTTTAAATATTTAATCAATTTTTGTTTCATAATAACTTTAATATGCACATGTATATGTCTTTCAAAACGTTATTCTAATTTAAAAAAAATATTAAATGAAATATTAATTTCTTTTTTTTTTCCTTTTTCAATCCTAAGCCAATGTATTGGATTTTGTAACATTCGGTTTATTGGAATTATAAAAAATATGCGTATTTACTATTAAAATAATGGGTGTTCGAAAAAGTTCGGTTACAAATGTTAGCAAAAATTGAACATCTTTTTCTTATATTTGAAACTTTGAATTGTATTAAACCAATTGTGTGCCGTTTTGATCAGTAACCTTTTGTCAATTTTAGGATAAAGCCATTATTCCATCAGTTTAGGTGTACAACGTATCAAGAGTTTACGAGTTGTCATTAAGTGCATCTTATGTGGTAGTATTTTCTTTGAAAATAAATTTCAATCGTTGGAACTATTGAATGAACACCGGTAAGATAGTAGATATATTTAGACTTTCTTGAAATATATATAAACAAATCTTTTGTTTTCAAGTTTTTCTAAGTTATAAATCACGCTTTTCCACGTCTTGATGAAACTGCAATTGTCTTGCGAATATTTTAAAAGAGTTTTTGAAAGTGTCCAAGAGTGTGTTACTAATTACGAGGAGATTTATTATAGAAAATATATAAGAGAAAGATCTGCACTATGGGATTTTTACCCTTGGTGCCTTTGTGGATATTGAGGTTGCCTTCAACAATGTTGAGAGTGGGGCGATTAGGGAGGCACTGGTTGACCTTGGCATCCATGATTTCCTTGTGGAGTAGGTAATCAAAGTAATTAAGGGTAGGATTGTCCGCTCGGAGCTTGGTGAGGTACGCCTCGAGAGTCTAGTGTCTCGTGATACTTCTCAAGGAGGTGTACTTTCGCCGCTCTTTTGGAATCTTGTTGTGAATAGCATCCTTAAGAGATTTGATAAGGAAGGAGGAACGTGGTTTGTTATGTGGATGATCCGGTGATTCTTGTGTCGGGGAGGTTTCTCCCGACTGTTGGTGAGATCATGCAGTCGGCGCTTGGCAAGCTATCTTCCTGGGCGTCCGCAAGAGGTCTTAGCATCAATCCCTCGAAGAGGGCTAGTCTCTTTTCCAGGAAATATAAATTTGAAAAGTTTAAACTACCTAGGTTAAGTGGGATTGTGCTAAAACTCTCTCAGGGGGCCAAATTCTTAGGAGTTTACTTGGATAGGAAACTTAATTGGAGGGAAAATACCCTTTTGAGAATGAATAATGGCTTTAATGCCTACTATACGGGTAGAAGTGCCATTGGTAGAAAATGGGGTCTTCGCCCGGCGATGGTGAAGTGGATCTATGACTCCATAGTCATACCTGTACACACCTACGGCTGTATCGTATGGTGGAGAGCCTTGGAAAATGCCAGTCGGAAGAGGCTTCTGAATAAGATGTATAGGTGTGCCGCTATGGGCATATCTGGTGCCTTTAGAATTACTCCTCAGGCAGCGCTGGAGAGTATCCTGGGCCTGGCCTCCGTTGAGGTTGCAGTGAAGAGAAGGGATGCTAGGAGTGTGTCCGTGTGTCTCTTCCTGTACACTTCTGACCCTCTTTCTTCTTCTATTTTATTCGCTATCCTTCCTCTCTCTTTTCCTTTTACTGTTTCTCTTCATTCTTTTTTTTCTGTTTCGGGGAAGGGTCTTTCCACAATGGGCCAATGTGGTCTCTGGGTGGGGTACTTCGGTATCGCCTTTCATACCTACCTACCTAAAGATGGTTCAAGTGGTTTCAACAAGAACCATATTTGTTGTGGTAAATCTTATACTCAACCTAGTCATTTATGGCAATATTTGTATTTTCATCACGGTAAGTCTTACAAGTGATGAAAAAAAAGTTTAATATACTGTGGGTTTTCTGAGCGAAAAACTGGTTAGATTGCGTTTTGCAAGTTTCTAAGGAATTTACAGTATTAAGAGAATTCTGCAAGGGTCGAAACAAATGATAATCTGCAGTCGCAAGGTAAAGTCTATATGGTGGATATGTCAACATCTCCCTGTCAAGACTTTATGAAAGCCTTCGACTCTGTTAACCATAACATAATATGGCTTACGCTACAAAAAAGTGAAGAAAACCATCAATGTCATTAGAGTAAAATACCGGTACGCTTCTGCGAGTATCGTGTATTGCGGAAATATCAGAGCCCCTTTTCCCAGTCAAAAAAAGTTATGACCACTCATGTTTCCAGTTACACTAGATTGCGCCTTATATTGCAACAAAGCGAGTTCCACTAGCTCCTAATAAAAAAAAATTGGCAATTTGTATTTCACAGCAGTTGCAGATGGTTTAAAAATCAACGTCGCAGAAACTTAGGCCTCCAATCACCTAATCTACCAACTTTTGTTAGCTTAATTGCCTTTACGGTTGGTGCAGTATGAGACGTATGAAACAGAATCAGTAAGATTTGATCTGCTTTCGTCATCGTACGCAACATCTGACGCTCAAAGTAGTAAATGAGTTCAGACTGTGCTGCACAGATGCTCCGAAACTAGGCTGGTTAACGCAAAAAATAAACGGAAGCCACAAGTAATTTGCAATTAATGTCCAGCTTGAAGTAAAAGAGAAGAACCTTTAAATTTTTTTATGAACTTAGATTTTCAACTTTAAATAGACACAACTGCCGGGCCATCACAAAAGTACGGGGTCAATACTGGCCGTTTCAATTAAATTTCTTGCTTCAATCTCGTTAATGACAGTAGAGATCAGAATTAATCGTTTAACCAGTTTTTAAATGCTCATAATGAACAATTCCCTTCTAATTCCAACAGACACATAGCATTACCGTTCCTGTTGTCAATCTTGGCATTTCCGTTGTCTTTGTCATATGTGTTCCACTATTTATTACCCGTAATCATTCAGTTCAGAAATGGTTCAATTTCGTTACGTTTTAGCAGTGCATCGTAAATGGAAATTTTATCCGTTAAATATTTCGCTGTTGAGCCATGTATCACTCAAACATCAAGCCTCTTTGTGTATCCAGCCTTTTTCAAACGGTTGATAACTGTTAAGTGATGTCCACGCTTTCTCAATTTTTTTCCATGATTTCATCGCTAGAGCGAGGTGCATCTTTAACACTAAATTATCAGATTGAAAATAAACAAATCATTTCGATGCTAATTTTCTAGTTACAGCATAGTTTCTGTAAATTTCAGAAGCCTGCAACGAAGCCTTACCTTTTCTAAAATAGAAAAGCAAAGTATGACGGTAATGTTCTGAATTTTCACATTAATTTTTAATTGTAGATAACTCTTTACAGAATAATACGATTTTAATAATGTCTTCTAACAAAGTAATGCTTAAAAATCTCATCTACATCTCTTATACAAGCTGTAGTTTTGCCTGATGGAATTAATATTACCAGAAATATTACATTTTAAAGCCATCTACCAAAAATTTGTAACTGAAGTTTTTCACCCAATATATCAAACTGCCTTCCTCTTAAACAAAATTTTAAGACTCTTTCTCTCTTTAAGTCACTATTAGCGAAGAATTGTCGAAACAACCATATTTGCTAAACTATAGTAAATTAAAAAAAAAAATGTTCGCAATAGTGAATTATTAGCGAAGAATCATCTCTTCGCTAACTTCTCAGCAAATATTTGCTACAACGGATGAACTCTATTAGTTTTTTTTCGTATTTGCTCTGCACCTACGGCGGCAAAAAAGTGTACACCATCATTCTCAACCTGCACACCTACTTTTCGAATTAGATGTGTTAACTTACTCAATTTTCATTGGATCTTAAAAACCAAGTATCACTGTATGCGCAACTAAACTTTCTTCTCTAATGAATTCATAAATAGAGCTTTACTTATATAAAATAGCGTTTAAAAACAACTCTAAACTTTAACACTTTGGAATAAATTAGATTAAGTATGCGCTCACTTAAGCAATGCACAGATTATACAAGTTTACTTAAGTAAAGTATATACCATTTAAAAGGTCTATTCTTCTTCTTTCCATATCTTCTAAACATCTTAAAATCGTCTAATATTTAGCTAAGTTATCAGCTTATAAGTGCTTGAAGGTACAAAAAGCCGGGTTTTAAACCTAAACTCAGGCTTTTGGTGGTATTTTGAAAACTTTAAAAGCAGATTCTTGTTGTACTCGAGAGCAGCTTTAAAAAATGGTATCACTTCCCAACTGTTTAAATTCATCGCATTTTTAAAGGTGGAGAATGAGGGTGTACACTTTTTTTGACGCGTTGAACGGACAGTTACACTGTCATTGCACCAAATTTTCGAAAACTATTGGAGGATATTTAAGTTGTAGAATGAAAAGTATTATTTAATTGTAATAATCTTCACTCTACTAGTCTTATGTTTTTCTAAGCACATTTAATGGGGAAATACCCTTCGCTACTCAGTTATCAGTATTATTTTAAATATTAAAGTGAATTACTTTGTATGCAGTGCTCTCTTCTCTATGGCTCGTTAAAATATGATTCCAAAATATTAAAATGATCGATCCAGCTGTTTCACTTTCTTTACGGTACAAATAAACACAGGAACACAAATTTATTTTTATTTAAAAAAATTGTTTCCACTCTCTCACGTCTTTTAACGTAGAGAAGGGTGCTCACGTACTTTGATTTTTTTTTTTATAGGAAGTCTTATAAATTTCAAAGAAAAAAAATGGAAAAAATAAAGTGAAAATCATAAATTTATTACTTTGAAATCACAACCGAACCCTAAACTCTTAATGCTAAATGATGGCTTCTTTCCACGCCTTATCAATGGTTGCTTGATTTTCTATTTTTTTTTTATATTTCTTTTTTTAATTTAAATCTCTGTAAAAAATCATAAAATAATGAAACGAAAGAAAGAAAAAAAAAATTGAATAAAACACACATGGAAAATATGGCATAGCAAACGGCGGCTGTCAACAAGATTGTTGGCTTGAACGGTTCACTCTATAGTTTGGTTGGTTATTCTGTGGGCTTATACAAGTACGAGTATGTGTGTGTTTTGAAAAAAACGCGCTAAAACTATATGAAGATTTAATGCCTCTAATAATAGGTCTTATAAGCAGAGGTTCTTAAAATTTTATTTTATTTGAAAAATGTGTATCAAGTCTGATATGTACTCGTATGTATATTTAAATTTGAGTATCTCTGTATTTATTTGCTAGTTTTTTCTTTCAAAGAAAACTGCATATGTTACGAGTACAACGTGTAACACCCATCCAACAAATAAACTCACACAAGTAAGTTCTTTGTAAAATATTACAAGTAATTACCTAAAAGCCAGCACTGGCAGTGGCAGCAGCAACAGCAGCAGATGGCGCCTTAGAAAAGCATATTTCCCTCATACAATACATTCTTATGACCGGCCAAACTATTTCCTACATTTTTTTTATTTTTTATTGGAAACCACAATTTAAAAATGTGTAAAAACCACCGTTACACCTTAAAAATTGTTTTTCTGAAAATGTTTGACATGAAAGACAGAAATTTTTAAATAAAAATCGACGAAAAAATATAAAAACAAAGTAAGGAAATAAGAGACGGTCAAGCCTAGCTCTTTGATGCCTTACACAATAGGAATCAAAATAAACTTTTTAAATTTTGTATGATTTTATGTTGACTGGGAACAATAGTAGGTTAGGTATATTATATTTACCGGATTTTACCGGACTTTAATAGATTACGCCCACTATAATTGTTAGTGTCAAATGTTAGTCCTCGTAAGCCTTCCCAACTTTAAGAATTGATTATGGCTGTATTGTAAAGCTATACTTGTTGTAATGGCTGTCATTGTCGATTAACATTACTTCAAGAGCGATAATTATCAACTTCTTTTGGCGTGAATTAGATGATATGTAAACTTTTGACATTCTGCTATATCAAATTGAGGGCATGGTCACCTAACATAGAGATAATGTAAACTAGCTGCCGAGATCGTGCTATTTGACCCCTTCAGATAGTCCAGTTGTTTTGGGTACCTGGACACTGTGGATGTTAATAGACTAGCGGATACATCAGCCAGAAAAGGTTCCACGACACCATATATCAGTCCGGAACCTTGCTGTGCAGCACCACTTACTACAATCCAATCTAATCAAGGATTTAGAAATTGCCAGATGGTTGGAACACTGGAATGTTCAAAGGGGACTTTGGCAGTCTAGGGCGGCGATCAGTCCGCACTTTGGGCGTCGGTTTGAAGTTTTTATGTATGGCGGATCGAACTTGTAACTCCTTACAGAGTTTCCTTCGGGCCTTTGAAGTCTAAGAGCGCATCTGAAGAGGATTCAGATGTTTGTGACTGTGCTCACAGGCATAAAGGACAGCGGAACACATATTGTGTGGATGCGGGGTTGTGGATAGGTTTAGGTAGAAATATTTAGGTGTAGATAGAGTCTCACTGTGTGATGTATCCACCATTATGGTGTTCATTGGGAAGGCAGCAGATCTGTTGAACAAACTCTCGACCGGAAGGGGCACAATAGATGCCATGGGTCGCAATGTCCTGCAATAGTGCCTGGTCGGGAAACAAAGCGGCCGTCAAGGTCAACATAAACCTCGGAAGCTTGTATATTTTATATTCCGTTCATAATCGTATTGATACGCCTTCCAAATGAAACAAATTTCAATGATATATCACACACACTTTGTTCAATTTAAACTTACAAATAGAAAGAGCTAATGAAAGACCAGTCTCAAATATGGGCCAGTCTCAACTTAGAGCATAGACCAGGCTATGTAAAAAGTGTCCGTTTTTTTTTCGATACATTTTTTAACCAATTTGTCTTTATTGAATTGCATTTATTATCTGTGATGATATTTCGTCAAACCACTCCTTATGGCTGAGGCACATAGAATCCGTTATACGTTATTTGTCACATGATCGGGTAATGTTGATTCAATAAGTACCTGTTTTTTTACCGCACGTTTTTGCAACAAAAAATTTAAATTTGTGAAACTTTAGTAGATTGC
The DNA here is from genome assembly GCA_023159175.1 of Wohlfahrtia magnifica. NCBI lineage: Eukaryota > Metazoa > Arthropoda > Insecta > Diptera > Sarcophagidae > Wohlfahrtia > Wohlfahrtia magnifica. Next base: position 7,894,689 of record JAKWBJ010000222.1, read on the forward strand.
ATTGACGTAGATGTACTGAATAAAACAAAGGAATGCATGTTTCCAAATCTTTAGTCCAGATTTTACTTAAACCATTCCCTCCGTACACTTCAGAAATTTTTTCAGCATGATTTTGCAGCGTTTTTTAAAAGAAAAAGAATTTCATTGCATAGCTCTTTAAATATTTTACTCATTATCAGATCAATATAAAGAACTTTTTTCACCAAAAATTTAACCTGAAATGTTGCTAGTGAGAGCAGAAATAGTCATACAAAACCTCCTCAATTTTTTTTTTTTTTTTTTTTTTTTTGACAACCGATTGAACAGCTAATAGTTGCCTTTTGTTTACCATAGTTTTGTTTGACAATTCATTTTGGATAGAATTACACCAGAGCTATGCTTGTAAATGAGCTGAAGTACAAATTGACATTGATATTGAATTTACATTCAAAATTTTGTTCGACAAGCTTTTGTCGAAACACCATTACATCCACTGAACACTACTACACTCGGAGTCACTGGTTCATAATTTTTCAAAAACGATGATGATCAGAATGTTACTGTCAAAGGAGAATAATGGTATAGTAGCATGATTAGAAATTTTTTCGTACTTCAATTAGCTGGCATTATTCTTTATGACATGGTTCCAACAGGACGGAGCCACATACCACACAGCGAGCGCTCCAATTTATTTACTCAAAGAAACTTTTGATGAAAAAGTAATTTCATATAATCTTTCAATTAATTGGTCACCATTGGATTATTTTCTTTGGGGTTATGTAAAGTCACTTGAACACTTGGAAATCAACATTCGAAGAGTTATTAGAGTAATTTGACCGCATATGCTGCGAAAAATTTGTGAAAATTGATGTTCCAGATTGCGTCGAAATTATATTTAATCATTAATGTCAATGGATAGGACATTTTCTATCCAACATTGATTTCAACTTGTGTAACTGTAAAAAAACACCCGATAGTAGCGTCATTGGAAAATTTAAATTTGATCTTATGCGAATATAATTAATCAATGAAAAAACTATTTATTAGCACCAAATTTTAGCCCGATTCCAACAAGCCTAGAACTTTTTAACACTTAACTAATGTGTCATATAAAGAATAATCCAATGAAAATTAGTTCAAATATTCAAATCCACAACTATCTGGCAGAGTAAATTTTTACTGTATTTTTTAAGGAATTGATTGATTGATTTGTAGATAGATTTGTTATTTGAACCCAAATTAGGTCCTTTCGTAATAAACCTCTACTACGAAATTTTTGAATGCTTACATACATACCTTTTATTATGAGATTGTATAGGATCAAATATGTAACAGTCTTATAGCTAATGCCCAATTTGTACTGAGTTTCAGCTCTTTTGGCATACACCGCAATATGTATAAAGCCAAATTGCCAGACAGATAGGTATTTATTTTCCCTTGCCCGATACCAAAAATAGGGTGGATCATGTATGGCAAATTTGTTCCATACTACTCAATCGATATAATTTGAATTGCCGATTGACGAATTACTTTGAACTTTACAAGCAGCATAAACTCAATATAACCTCACTAGTGCTGGTGGTTATGTAGGGTATACGAAATGTAATAAAAAAAGTACAAGTGTTGGAAAACTTCATTGACTTGGTTGGTCATAAATTCGTAACAATTTTTTTAATGCATTTTAATGCATTGCATATGTTATTCTATACACGAGAGCGCATGTTATTCTGCAGTTTAAAGTCATAAATCATTAATTATGCACGTATTTGTAGATTTCTAGTAAAAATTTTCATCTCAATGATAATCTCAGTCATGTTTCCTGGTTGGTTTTACATCAACATCATCAACATCATCATCGTTATTATCATCATTATCATTATTATTCTCTAACATACTTTACCTTGAAGGAGAAATGTTTGATTTATGATTGTTAGAATAGAATTTTATGTAAATCTTGTAAGTTAATCGATCTTGTCGTAGATTAGAAAACGGCATATGGTTGGATGTTAATGTTTTTTCTAAATATTGATGGATCCATTACGTCGTTAAGATTTAATGATTTCTTAACAGCAACTGAGATGTACAGGATACTTTTCTATACGTGAATGCAGAGAAGAACTCAAAATTGGTTTCCATAAACATAAACTTTCTGCATAATTTTTTATTACCTTTGTATATTATAATTCTGAATATGTATTTTTACATTTTTTACATTTTTTACATTTTCTAAAAACAAATTGTTTTTAATACTTAAGTGCAAAAAGTAGTTACTTTGAGAGTGCAGATAGTTATGTGACATACTTACGTCTTTTAATTTTTAGTCAAACGTCTGTAATATTGGTGAATAAAATGCAAATGTTCGTCCTGAAATAGCTCTCAAAGTCTTTAAAATCTTTTAAGAGGTTTTTGTTGTTTTTTTTTTTTTTTTTTTGCTTGAAACGTGCATTTATTTAAATAAAACTCACATCAGAACGATTGGACCGCCACACGGGGGTTATACCGGAAAATTTTTGATCAGGGTAGTATGTCATCGTTGGTACAACCGAGCAGCAGGAAAAGCCTGGTTTAAAGCTCAAAGCAATTTTTCATAATTCTCGTTGGTTTTTAAAACCGCGAGTTGTTTTAAAGCTCGCGTGAGAAACTTTTTACAAAATAAAGTTACTTTATCTTACAGACAGATACTTATTTCAAAGAAAACTAAAACACTCAACGTTGTTTCAATTTACATCGTTTTTGTTTCAATTCATTCGTTTTACGTGAAAAGTCTATCGGCGCGAAAGTTGCAGAAACGAGACACTGATCTCATTCATATTTGTTTAAAGCTGATTAGGAGAGCTTAATTAACAACGATGTTTTCAAAGTTTTTATTTTATTTTTTTCATTTTCTCTATTTTATTTTAAGTAAAGTAAGTTGGTTAATTAAAAAAATTCCGTTTGATTTATCAAGAACAACGTTTGTGTGTCATTTTATTTTAAGGAAATCTTATCATTCTGATGTAGGCTTTGTTGAGCTAACATACATATGTTGCACTGAGATTTGAAGAGGAAGTGTTAATTAATTTGAATTACTTATTTAAAAATAGAAAAATGTGTAATTAAATTATGAAAAAATTTATTTTAACTTTTATTACGCTTTTTTTACTCCTCATTTATTTATTGTCTTTTAAACAATACTTTAGAGGTTACTTTAATAGCTACATGTAGCTAAACTGCTAATAAATTTTGCCTCTTTTCTCTCTTCCAAAAACAGTATGATCATTGAAAAAGCGCCAAAGGCTTTATCGCAGGAAAACAAAATTTCATATGTGTTATACTCAGATCAAATTTAAAAAGAGCGGGTAACGTCTGAACATTACCGACTTTTAATATATTAGCTCTTGATCTTCAATAACCTAGATTTCAATACCAGCTGCAGAGATATCATCATCCTATTTGAAATAACAAATGTTGCCGTGTTAATAATTTCAGTAAAGCCTTAATCTGAGTTTTCTCTTTTCATTTATCTCATTATTATCATTCCCTTGACACTGTGAACCTTCTTGAAAATTATAAAGTCTTTTCGAAAAATTTGTTCTTCAATTTAAGTATCTTTTCTTTTATTGAATAGTGTAAAATGAGTGTCCTTATTCTTTTATTCTCAAACTGTTACAAGTGTTCGAACATAGTTTTGCTGACTAAAGTGTAATTTGAAATGGTGCCTTGATTTTCTTGTTATTGTTGCCTTCTTTTTATTTATTCTCTTCTCTTCAATAACAGGCGGCTACAAATACAATAGGTTTTCTAAAGATTATACAATTTTAAAATTAAAATTTATTTTTTGCAAGTAATGCAAAAAAGTGGAAAAAATAATGACACTTTGCTTTAACAGCAACAAAAACTACAATTGCATTAACTATATATATATAAATAAACATACATACGAGTATGTGTGCATGCTCATATATTGTAAAGAAATCGGTTTCGAATAATCGAACACACTTGTAAATCGTATGCGACGGTTAGAGTAAAAATCATCAAAAAAAAAAAGAAAAAAAAAACTAAAGAGCATCAATATAATAGACAGTATCTGCAATAAAAACACAAACAGTGGGAGATAAAAGTTAATTAAAAAAAGGAGAAATCCTAATGCATTTTTTGAGCATATTTCCTATATTTTAGAACAAGAGAAGGAGGCTTATACGTCAAAGGGAGTAGGGAAGGGTTAAAATTTAACAATATGATTTTTGTTTTAATTATAGGATGAACTTTAAATTATTGTTACGTTTTAACCTTTTTAAAACGTTTAAGTTTGTTTAATTGCGTTTAAATAAAATTAACACCACTTTGTTGTTGTTTTACAGTTTTTATTTCCTCACAATATCTTTATGCAGCTTATCGTAATACAGCAATTTACTAACTTGCGCTTAATATTCGTTTATACAACACTTTTATTTACGTCTAAAAACGACTTAACTTTATGACAGCAAAACGATAACTACATCACTAATGCATAAGCCGCCGCCTTTTATATACAATTGACATTACTTCCGAATGTTCTTGTTCTTGCTATAGCATTCGAATTATTTCCGTTAATTCAACAAACAAACACACAAAGATGGTCGAATTGGCAGTGCTGACAAATACACATATAAGTACAGCATGGACAGGGTGACACATTAATACCAAATATAACAAAATCCCACAATACAGTTTTAAAGGCACTGATGTGGTGTGTTTTTTCTTTAGGCATTTTTATTTTCGTAACATTATTATAAATTAATTTATTTATAAAAAACTGTGATTTTTCTAAAATTGAAACAATATTTGCTCCCTTCTGTAAAAAAAAAACTTAATAAGAATTCTTTTTACTGGAGGTTTCCAGACTTTTGGCGCCCTCGTGCCAAAATTAACGGTGGGTTATGTGATTTTTTAGATATTTTTCGAATAATAACCGTTTAATCTCCCTATTACATATATATTTCTGATATATGCTATGTGATTGTGATTGTAATTGTATTTTTACCTTAACATTTGGTCATAATACGGTAGCATTTATCTGCTTATTGCTAATGATTTGATCTCACTGCAGATTTTCCTATTGTCTTCTCTTCTCCAAGTATTAGCGGGTTACTTTGTTGATTCTGAACAAGCGCGAATCGTGTTAGGTCGTTCTGGGGTTTCCGCAGCGTATGATCAACCAAGTTCTATTTACGTTTAAGAATTTCCATCGCTATAGGCATATATTCGATTTGAAAATTTTTATTTTAAACAGCCACGATATATATATGTGTGGAGTTCCATAAAGTATTCAAGAGCCTATATGTGCGTTTAAAGCACATATCAGCATATCAGCAGTGGACCCTACTTTTATATGGACAATATCATTGGCGAAATTTTGATTAAGAATAGGTGGCTATAATTTGCACTTAGTGATATTGATTTTGTTTTTCCACAGATGATTCTCTGACAAGCTTTTGCTTCAAATGCTTTTATAAGTTTGATTCTCTTCGATATATCAGTGTGCCTGTGGTTTAGCAGACATATGTACATATGTCGTCGGTATATTCCCAGTCACCAAGTTTTCCTTTAAAAACCATGCGTTCCATTTGTAGTGTAGTTGTCATATTTTATTAGAATATCCAGGATAATATTAAATAACGGTGAAAATTCACTCTATGCAGCAATCTATTTATCTGGTCACTCAGTAGATTTTTATTTATAAGTTTACACGTAGCTTCTCAGTGTAATTTTTGGCTTAAAGATATAATTTTTGATGGTTTAACTTTACATGCCAGAGCGGGTATCGAAGGCGTATTAACTCTATATTAGAGAAAATCCCAAAATGCTGAACAAAATTCTACGAATGATTTCACTCAGCGTTAAAAATTGCTTGACGCTTCTTAATGTATTTTTAACTTAAGCACAAGTAGTAAAAGCAAAAGAATAAAATTTTTGCTCCGCTTCAATTTTTAAATGCAAATTAAACAACTGTACTGCTGAGTGCTTACTGAAATATTTAACAGTTAATAAGCAAAAACAAAAAAAGCAAAAAAGTGAAATAGTAGATAACTTACTTCATATTAATATGTATGTGTAAGTTCTCTGCTTAAGCAATCAGCAAAGCAACCACTTTATCAAGAATTGCCCTTCCTGTAGGAAGCAAGTTGTTTAATTTTGCTTTTGCTTAACTGTTTATCACTATTCATTTGCTTCTATTACTGTAAGTAAACAGTTATGCAAAAGAAAAAATAAAGTAAAACAACAACTTATTGGTCAAACTCAAGGTGAGGTAATTATCAGGGCCACTGGGATCAGTACTGAAAATTCGTTCCCTTTCTTCTTTAAATCGAATTGCCTATTATTTTTACTTTTACCCTCCACTGTTGCAATATTTAAGATGCAGCAAAGGCTACTACTACTACCACATATCAAGTAGAATAAGAAAAAATCTTTAAAGACAAGGCAAGACAGGGGTTTCTTTTATTTTAAAAACACAACAATAACAACAACAAAAATTATTTAATATAATATTTTATATGGTTGACTAACAGACTGATAGCCAGGATGACAGGCAAACACAGTCTTATTGTCAGCCAAGTCAAACCAAGTTAAGAAAGTCTGTCTAGTCGAGTAAAGTCAGTTCGTCTGTAGTATTGTCAACAACAACAAAATACTGTAAGATTGTGGTTTATTTTTGTTGTAATTTTTGGTGCGTTCTTAATATAACCACTTTATGAACTGCATACGAATATGTTGTTGTTGTTGTTGCAACTATAATATACTCCTATCATCGTATCTTTTGTTGTACATTTTGAGCAGCAAAGACAAAAAGCAAAAAAAAAAAATGTTGCAATAATAGCAAAACTGCCATAAGTGACATTATACGACAAATATTATAAATACATATAACATATTGTATTGTTGTTGTTGTTCTTGTTTTTTTATTACATTTGTGCCTTTAAATGGCAATAAGATGATGATGAAGATGATACTACTGCATCTTTCGAAAAATAAAAAATAAAATATGATCAGAAGACCTCAAAGATGAATCTGTTAAAAGATTTAATGAAATGCTGAAATAATAGCATCATATGATAGCAGTATACATGAACTATTGTGGTAAGAGTTGCTAAGGGAGGGGGCCGGCACTTGAATAAAAGACAACAATTTACAGTTCCATTACATTGACATTAAAAGCTAAACTAAAATGCAGAGCAGGGAAATTTTATAAGATTAGATTTGTCAGCAAATATAATTAAAATTTATTTATTATATTAAAAAACATGATACACAACTTTAGAAATCACCGGGTAATTTTTTACATTTACACACGGCTGGCGTGTACAAGGCGCTATTTGGAATACCAACTTTCAAAAACTTTTCGCAGTATATGCGGCCGTATTTCGCCAATAACTCTTCGAATGTTGATTTCCAGGTGTTAAATTTTCTCTAGACAAGTGACTGTACATAACCCCAAAGACAATAATCCAATGTGGTTAAATCACTCGATCTTGGTGGTCAATTAACTGGACCATTTTGTGAAATTACTCTTTCATCAAAAGTTTCTTTGAGTAAATAATTCTAGTGCACGCTGTTCGAACCACATGTCATCTTGCTGACATCATAATGCCAGCTGAGGTATGACAAAATTTCTAATCATGTCCCTATACTATTTACCATTGACAGTAACATTCTAAACATCAACGTTTTTGAAAACATGTGTACCAATGACCAATACAGCGTACTAAACAGTAATTTTCTGTGAATGTAAGAGTATTTCGACAAAAAGTTTTGGGTTATAACACTCGAAATGCGACAATTCTTCAATTACGTAACAATTCAACCAAAAATGGGCTTCATCGGAGAATAAATTTATAAATGAAAATTCAATTTGTGTACCATTCGCCGAAATGGAGGCGGAAATAGATCCTCAGAAAATTAAAAATACAAGTTTATTCATCTAAATCTATATTGTCCCCTTCAAAATAATCCCCATCTTCTGCAACACACTTATGCCAGCGTTTGATCCAATCGGTTTTCGGTATGTCCATCGGCGTTTCCTGCGATTTTCCCATTATTTCCTTTGGCTGCTGAAACGCGTTCTCGGTAATAGTTTTTTAACTCGATTGAGCAGAAGGAAGTCACAGGGAGCTAAATCAAGTGAATTCGGTGGTTGTTAGCTGTATTTGTTGCATTTTTCATAAAAAAAAGTCGAATAAATTTGGCATCGTGCGAGGGTACGTTATCACGGTGCAAAATCCACGAGTATTCTGTCCACAATTCTGGTCTCTTTCGACGAATTGCTGCACACAAACGTCTCATAACGCCCAAATAATACTCTCTGTTTACTGGCAAAAATTCATGATGCACTACACCGTTGTAATCCATGAAAACCGTGAGCATTGTCTTCTTTTCTTGACTAAAAACGAGGTGGTTTTTTTGGTGAACGCCATTCACTTGCCTGATGTCTAGATTGCGTGTCGTACTCATTAATCTACGTCTCGTCTCCAGTAATGATCTTTTTGATGAATGTGGGAAATCGCAAATCGTGTCTTTTGCGACCTCAATACGGTCTCTTTTTGGTATGAAATTGAGATCTTTTGGCACCAACTTTGCTGCCACACGACGGAAACCCAAATCATTAACCAAAATGTCTTGGATGGATCCATAGGCAATGTTCAAGTCCTCCGCTATCTCTCTGATGGTTAATTTGCGGTTATTGACAAACATTTCTTTTACTTTATCAATGTTTTCGTCGGTTTTCGATGTCGATGGTCTGCCACTGCGTTCATCATCTCCGATTGACTCACGATTACTTTTAAACCTCTCGTGCCACTGGTAAACGACCGTTTTCTTTATAAAACATTTTTCCAACGTTGGCGTACCATTAAATCAGTTTTTTATTGCAAAATTTTATACAAGTTCGTTGTTGCCAATTTAAATCCATTTCTAAAATTGTAAAAAATCGCCAACACACATAGGGATAAATGTAGCTTTAGCAAATGTCAAGCGTTAAGATTTAGCGGGAATATCAACAGAAGATGTATCAACTTAAAAAAAAACTCAAAACGGAACGATTGAACCGCTACACGGAGGTTATTCCGGGAACTTTTTGATCAAGGTGGTACACACAGCAGAACGGAACATATTTTAGACTCAGCTACGAAACTCACATCAGAGTTCTACGTAATATATAACATCAGCTATTTAACTCAGACTTTTTTGGAAAAGTCTTAGAAAATTGGAAAGCTAACATCGGGTTATGCATTTAAAAGAAAAATTTTGTGAATTTATTTACCTCGTCTTCACTCTATCCTCAAATCGACAAGTTTCTTTTTTTTAAATCATTAGCTATCTACGTTTAATGATGACTGAGTAGGAACATTCTTTTTTGCAAAGTCACGAAAAATATATCTGCAAATCTGGGCGTTTTTTATGTGTGTGAAGATAAATTTAAATTTTTAGCCGATGCACTTCTGTTAAATTGTGTCTTGGCTATAACAGAGGACTGTTATGTTATTAAAAGAGTGATGTAAAATATAAAACTGCAAAAATGTTAGAAAACATTTAAAAATATAAAATGTATTGCACAAACAAATTTATTTATTTTAATTAAATTATAAGAACTTATAGAATAAGACTGATTTTTCTCTTAGAGATATTTTAATTTGATAAAATTGTCATTTTGTAAAGCATAACAGAACTGAAATTTTTTAAGCAGGCTGGTGGGGATGGAGGGGGAAAAACAAACTGTTGCTAAAACGTCCGAAAATTTTCATCTGCCCACATATCACCATTTTTGAGATAAAGGATCCTTATCCTGGAAAGGCCCAAGAGGGACTTTTTTGGAAAAAACGCTATAACTTTTGAAAAAACAAACTGTAAGACATAGTGGAAAGTGTTTACTTATCGGGAGGACTTCCTGAACAACGTCCGAAAAATTTCATCCGCCCACATATCACCATTTTTGAGAAAAAGGATCTATATCCTGGTAAGGCATAAAATGACATTTTTACGAAAAAACACCATAACTTTTGAAAAAACAAACTGTTAGACATAATGGAGGGCGTTTATTTATCGGGAGGACTTCCTGAACAACGTCCGAAAAATTTCATCTGCCCACATATCACCATCTTTAAGAAAAAGTATCAATATCCTGGAAAGACCCAAAATTGACTTTTTTGGAAAACACACTATAACATTTGAAAAAACAAACTGTTAGACATAGTGGAGGGCGTTTATTGATCGGAAGGAGTCCCTAAATAACGTCCGAAAAATTTCATCTGCCCACATATCACCATTTTTGAGAAAAAAGATCCTAATCCTGGAAAGGACCAAGAGGGACTTTTTAGGAAAAAACGCTATAACTTTTGAAAAAACAAACTGTTGGACATAGTGGAGGGCGTTTATTTATAGGGAGGACTTTCTGAACAACGTCCGAAAAATATCATCTGCCCACATATCACCACTTTTGAGAAAAAGGATCCTTATCCTGGAAAGGCCCAAGAGGGACTTTTTTGAATAAAACGCTATAACTTTTGAAAAAACAAACTGTTAGACATAGTGAAGGACGTTTATTGATCGGAAGGAGTCCCTTAACAACGTCCGAAAAATTTCATCTGCCCACATATCACCAGCTTTAAGAAAAAGAATCCTTATCCTGGAAAGGCCCAAGAGGGACTTTTTTGGAAAAAACGCTATAACTTTTGAAAAAACAAACTGTTAGACATAGTGGAGGGCGTTTATTTATCGGGAGGACTTCCTGAACAATGTCCGAAAAATTTCATCCGCCCACATATCACCATTTTTGAGAAAAAGGATCCTTATCCTGGAAAGGCCCAAGATGGACTTTTTTGGAAAAAGCGCTATATTTTTGGAAAAAACAAACTGTTAGACATAGCGGTGGGCGTTTATTTATCGGGAGGACTTCCTAAACAACGTCCGAAAAATTTCATCCGCCCACATATCACCATTTTTGAGAAGAAGGATCCTTATCCTGGCAAGGCATAAAATGACATTTTTACGAAAAAATACCATAACTTTTGAAAAAACAAACTGTTAGACATAGTGGAGGGCGTTTATTTATCGGGAGGACTTCCTGCACAACGTCCACAAAATTTCATCCGCCCACATATCACCATTTTTGAGAAAAAGGATCCTTATCCTGGAAAGGCCCAAAATGGACTTTTTTGGAAAATGCGCTATATTTTTGGAAAAAACAAACTGTTAGACATAGTGGAGGGCGTTTATTTATCGGGAGGACTTCCTAAACAACGTCCGAAAAATTTCATCTGTCCACATATCACCATTTTTGAGAAAAAGTATCAATATCCTGGAAAGACCCAAAAGTGACTTTTTTGGAAAACACACTATAACATTTGAAAAAACAAACTGTTAGACATAGTGGAGGGCGTTTATTGATCGGAAGGAGTCCCTAAATAACGTCCGAAAAATTTCATCCGCCCACATATCACCATTTTTAAGCAAAAGGATCTTTATCCTGGTAAGGACTAAAATGACATTTTTACGAAAAAACGCTATAACTTTTCAAAAAACAAACTGTTAGACGTAGTGGTGGGCGTTTATTGATCGGGACGACTTACTGAACAAAGTCCGAAAAATTTCATCTGCCCACATATCACCATTTTTGAGAAAAAGGATCCTTATCCTGGAAAGGCCCAAGAGGGACTTTTTTGAATAAAACGCTATAACTTTTGAAAAAACAAACTGTTAGACATAGTGAAGGACGTTTATTGATCGGAAGGAGTCCCTTAACAACGTCCGAAAAATTTCATCTGCCCACATATCACCATTTTTGAGAAAAAGTATCAATATCCTGGAAAGGCCCAAAATGGACTTTTTTGGAAAAAACACTACAACTTTTGAAAAAACAAACTGTTAGACATAGTGAAGGACGTTTATTGATCGGAGGGAGTCCCTAAACATCGCCCGTAAAATTTCATCTGCCCACATATCACCATTTTTAAGAAAAAGAATCCTTATCTGGAAAGGCCTAAGAGGGACTTTTTTGGAAAAAACGCTATAACTTTTGAAAAAACAAACTGTTAGACATAGTGGAGGGCGTTTATTTATCGGGAGGACTTCCTGAACAACGTCCGAAAAATTTCATCCGCCCACATATCACCATTTTTGAGAAGAAGGATCCTTATCCTGGCAAGGCATAAAATGACATTTTTACGAAAAAATACCATAACTTTTGAAAAAACAAACTGTTAGACATAGTGGAGTGCGTTTATTTATCGGGAGAACTTCCTGAACAACGTCCGAAAAATTTCATCCGCCCACATTTCACCATTTTTGAGAAAAAGGATCCTTATCCTGGAAAGGCCCAAAATGGATTTTTTTGGAAAAAGCGCTATATTTTTGGAAAAAACAAACTGTTAGACATAGTGGCGGGCGTTTATTTATCGGGAGGACTTCCTAAACAACGTCCCAAAAATTTCATCCACCCACATATCACCATTTTTGAGAAGAAGGATCCTTATCCTGGCAAGGCATAAAATGACATTTTTACGAAAAAATACCATAACTTTTGAAAAAACAAACTGTTAGACATAGTGGAGGGCGTTTATTTATCGGGAGGACTTCCTGCACAACGTCCACAAAATTTCATCCGCCCACATATCACCATTTTTGAGAAAAAGGATCCTTATCCTGGAAAGGCCCAAGAGGGACTTTTTTGAATAAAACGCTATAACTTTTGAAAAAAACAAACTGTTAGACATAGTGGAGGGCGTTTATTTATCGGGAGGACTTCCTAAACAACGTCCGAAAATTTTCATCCGCCCACATATCACCATTTTTGAGAAAAAGGATCCTTATCCTGGAAAGGCCCAAGAGGGACTTTTTTGGAAAAAACGCTATAACTTTTGAAAAAACAAACTGTAAGACATAGTGGAAAGTGTTTACTTATCGGGAGGACTTCCTGAACAACGTCCGAAAAATTTCATCCGCCCACATATCACCATTTTTGAGAAAAAGGATCTATATCCTGGTAAGGCATAAAATGACATTTTTACGAAAAAACACCATAACTTTTGAAAAAACAAACTGTTAGACATAATGGAGGGCGTTTATTTATCGGGAGGACTTCCTGAACAACGTCCGAAAAATTTCATCTGCCCACATATCACCATTTTTAAGAAAAAGTATCAATATCCTGGAAAGACCCAAAATTGACTTTTTTGGAAAACACACTATAACATTTGAAAAAACAAACTGTTAGACATAGTGGAGGGCGTTTATTGATCGGAAGGAGTCCCTAAATAACGTCCGAAAAATTTCATCCGCCCACATATCACCATTTTTAAGCAAAAGGATCTTTATCCTGGTAAGGACTAAAATGACATTTTTACGAAAAAACGCTATAACTTTTCAAAAAACAAACTGTTAGACGTAGTGGAGGGCGTTTATTGATCGGGACGACTTACTGAACAAAGTCCGAAAAATTTCATCTGCCAACATATCACCATTTTTGAGAAAAAAGATCCTAATCCTGGAAAGGTACAAGAGGGACTTTTTTGGAAAAAACGCTATAACTTTTGAAAAAACAAACTGTTGGACATAGTGGAGGGCGTTCATTTATAGGGAGGACTTTCTGAACAACGTCCGAAAAATTTCATCTGCCCAAATATCACCATTTTTGAGAAAAAGGATCCTTCTCCTGGAAAGGCCCAAGAGGGACTTTTTTGAATAAAACGCTATAACTTTTGAAAAAACAAACTGTTAGACATAGTGAAGGACGTTTATTGATCGGAAGGAGTCCCTTAACAACGTCCGAAAAATTTCATCTGCCCACATATCACCATTTTTGAGAAAAAGTATCAATATCCTGGAAAGGCCCAAAATGGACTTTTTTGGAAAAAACACTACAACTTTTGAAAAAACAAACCGTTAGACATAGTGAAGGACGTTTATTGATCGGAAGGAGTCCCTAAACATCGCCCGTAAAATTTCATCCGCCCACATATCACCAGTTTTAAGAAAAAGAATCCTTATCCTGGAAAGGCCCAAGAGGGACTTTTTTTGGAAAAAACGCTATAACTTTTGAAAAAACAAACTGTTAGACATAGTGGAGGGCGTTTATTGATCGGAAGGAGGCCCTAAATAACGTCCGAAAAATTTCATCCGCCCACATATCACCATTTTTAAGCAAAAGGATCTTTATCCTGGTAAGGCCTAAAATGACATTTTTACGAAAAAACGCTATAACTTTTCAAAAAACAAACTGTTAGACGTAGTGGTGGGCGTTTATTGATCGGGACGACTTACTGAACAAAGTCCGAAAAATTTCATCTGCCCACATATCACCATTTTTGAGAAAAAGGATCCTTATCCTGGAAAGGCCCAAGAGGGACTTTTTTGAATAAAACGCTATAACTTTTGAAAAAACAAACTGTTAGACATAGTGAAGGACGTTTATTGATCGGAAGGAGTCCCTTAAACACGTCCGAAAAATTTCATCTGCCCACATATCACCATTTTTGAGAAAAAGTATCAATATCCTGGAAAGGCCCAAAATGGACTTTTTTGGAAAAAACACTACAACTTTTGAAAAAACAAACTGTTAGACATAGTGAAGGACGTTTATTGATCGGAAGGAGTCCCTAAACATCGCCCGTAAAATTTCATCTGCCCACATATCACCATTTTTAAGAAAAAGAATCCTTATCTGGAAAGGCCTAAGAGGGACTTTTTTGGAAAAAACGCTATAACTTTTGAAAAAACAAACTGTTAGACATAGTGGAGGGCGTTTATTTATCGGGAGGACTTCCTGAACAACGTCCGAAAAATTTCATCCGCCCACATATCACCATTTTTGAGAAGAAGGATCCTTATCCTGGCAAGGCATAAAATGACATTTTTACGAAAAAATACCATAACTTTTGAAAAAACAAACTGTTAGACATAGTGGAGTGCGTTTATTTATCGGGAGAACTTCCTGAACAACGTCCGAAAAATTTCATCCGCCCACATTTCACCATTTTTGAGAAAAAGGATCCTTATCCTGGAAAGGCCCAAAATGGATTTTTTTGGAAAAAGCGCTATATTTTTGGAAAAAACAAACTGTTAGACATAGTGGCGGGCGTTTATTTATCGGGAGGACTTCCTAAACAACGTCCCAAAAATTTCATCCACCCACATATCACCATTTTTGAGAAGAAGGATCCTTATCCTGGCAAGGCATAAAATGACATTTTTACGAAAAAATACCATAACTTTTGAAAAAACAAACTGTTAGACATAGTGGAAGGCGTTTATTTATCGGGAGGACTTACTGAACAAAGTCCGAAAAATTTCATCTGCCAACATATCACCATTTTTGAGAAAAAAGATCCTAATCCTGGAAAGGTACAAGAGGGTCTTTTTTGGAAAAAACGCTATAACTTTTGAAAAAACAAACTGTTGGACATAGTGGAGGGCGTTCATTTATAGGGAGGACTTTCTGAACAACGTCCGAAAAATTTCATCTGCCCAAATATCACCATTTTTGAGAAAAAGGATCCTTCTCCTGGAAAGGCCCAAGAGGGACTTTTTTGAATAAAACGCTATAACTTTTGAAAAAACAAACTGTTAGACATAGTGAAGGACGTTTATTGATCGGAAGGAGTCCCTTAACAACGTCCGAAAAATTTCATCTGCCCACATATCACCATTTTTGAGAAAAAGTATCAATATCCTGGAAAGGCCCAAAATGGACTTTTTTGGAAAAAACACTACAACTTTTGAAAAAACAAACCGTTAGACATAGTGAAGGACGTTTATTGATCGGAAGGAGTCCCTAAACATCGCCCGTAAAATTTCATACGCCCACATATCACCAGTTTTAAGAAAAAGAATCCTTATCCTGGAAAGGCCCAAGAGGGACTTTTTTTGGAAAAAACGCTATAACTTTTGAAAAAACAAACTGTTAGACATAGTGGAGGGCGTTTATTGATCGGAAGGAGGCCCTAAATAACGTCCGAAAAATTTCATCCGCCCACATATCACCATTTTTAAGCAAAAGGATCTTTATCCTGGTAAGGCCTAAAATGACATTTTTACGAAAAAACGCTATAACTTTTCAAAAAACAAACTGTTAGACGTAGTGGTGGGCGTTTATTGATCGGGACGACTTACTGAACAAAGTCCGAAAAATTTCATCTGCCCACATATCACCATTTTTGAGAAAAAGGATCCTTATCCTGGAAAGGCCCAAGAGGGACTTTTTTGAATAAAACGCTATAACTTTTGAAAAAACAAACTGTTAGACATAGTGAAGGACGTTTATTGATCGGAAGGAGTCCCTTAAACACGTCCGAAAAATTTCATCTGCCCACATATCACCATTTTTGAGAAAAAGTATCAATATCCTGGAAAGGCCCAAAATGGACTTTTTTGGAAAAAACACTACAACTTTTGAAAAAACAAACTGTTAGACATAGTGAAGGACGTTTATTGATCGGAAGGAGTCCCTAAACATCGCCCGTAAAATTTCATCTGCCCACATATCACCATTTTTAAGAAAAAGAATCCTTATCTGGAAAGGCCTAAGAGGGACTTTTTTGGAAAAAACGCTATAACTTTTGAAAAAACAAACTGTTAGACATAGTGGAGGGCGTTTATTTATCGGGAGGACTTCCTGAACAACGTCCGAAAAATTTCATCCGCCCACATATCACCATTTTTGAGAAGAAGGATCCTTATCCTGGCAAGGCATAAAATGACATTTTTACGAAAAAATACCATAACTTTTGAAAAAACAAACTGTTAGACATAGTGGAGTGCGTTTATTTATCGGGAGAACTTCCTGAACAACGTCCGAAAAATTTCATCCGCCCACATTTCACCATTTTTGAGAAAAAGGATCCTTATCCTGGAAAGGCCCAAAATGGATTTTTTTGGAAAAAGCGCTATATTTTTGGAAAAAACAAACTGTTAGACATAGTGGCGGGCGTTTATTTATCGGGAGGACTTCCTAAACAACGTCCCAAAAATTTCATCCACCCACATATCACCATTTTTGAGAAGAAGGATCCTTATCCTGGCAAGGCATAAAATGACATTTTTACGAAAAAATACCATAACTTTTGAAAAAACAAACTGTTAGACATAGTGGAAGGCGTTTATTTATCGGGAGGACTTCCTGCACAACGTCCACAAAATTTCATCCGCCCACATATCACCATTTTTGAGAAAAAGGATCCTTATCCTGGAAAGGCCCAAAATGGACTTTTTTGGAAAATGCGCTATATTTTTGGAAAAAAACAAACTGTTAGACATAGTGGAGGGCGTTTATTTATCGGGAGGACTTCCTGAACAACGTCCGAAAAATTTCATCCGCCCACATATCACCATTTTTGAGAAAAAGGATCCTTATCCTGGAAAGGCCCAAAATGGACTTTTTTGGAAAAAGCGTTATATTTTTGGAAAAAACAATTTGTTAGACATAGTGAACGACGTTTATTGATCGGGAGGACTCACCATATATCTATGTCATTAAATAATTGTAATCGGAATTTTCATGTTTTGTTATTAAGTAAATTATTTTATTTACATAATAATATCTCCAGTTTATGCAATTTATGCATTACAAAAAAACATTTAAGCTTAAAACTATTGAGAAAATATTTATGTATGAAACTCGATTACACTTAACTAACATACAGAAACTTTTATACATTGCAAAATAAACATTTTTGCTCTACACTTAAATTTATTTGCTTATAGTGCCATTCGTAGCATCCTTTGCAGGATGGTCGACTACACTCGATGCAGATAAAATCATTTTTTTTTACGACATTCCCGCAATGTACGCATATTTCGTCCATGTTGTCGGAGTATTGAATAATGGTATCTTTCATGCTTTGTCGGTAAGAATTCGGGTCTCCTAATGCGGTAAGGTCTTTGTTGGTTACTATTCCCTCGATGAACTGACAAATGAAGACACCGCAGTTATACGTGTCATTTTGAAAATTATGTGTTTTTTTTCTTATTGTCCATATTCTATTTTTGCCGAACTTGGTTTTAAAAATATTAAAGAATTTTTTTCTGGTATTATCATCTTCTTTTAGTGGATCGAAATAAAAAAATTCGAGCTTTTCAGAATCTATGAAAACTAGAGTGAAGTGCGCAGAGTTTAATATTGGAATAAAAATCTTTGTGTATTTTTCCACTGGAACTTCGATGTTACTATTGCGATAAAAAATATGAGCACCTTCTTCAGTCGAAACGGCATATGCGGATATATTTGATCTATTTATTACAATATTTATATAAATATCAACAATGTGGTTGTATGACTGCTTTCGTGGTTCCAAACATGTGAATTCAGTTGCTTCTATGACTGGATAATACATAATGTTTTTGCCTTTATAAATATTGTGGAATGAGTACAGAATATATTTCTTATTTCGAATAACCGATGGCATACTTCTTGTGTTTTTAAACATTTTTTCAAAAACTATCTTACTATTAATTTTTGTTTGAGCTTTTTTAGGCGTCCTTTTCCATTTTTCTTCGTAAAGTTTTGTAGACTCTGTAATTTGTTCTTCGTTTGTTTTGTGGCTAGTTTGAGGATATATGCGCTCTATTTCTTTTATTTTTGCTGTTATATATTCGTAGCTCTTTCTCACATATTCGCTTGGAATGACTTTTAAATTTCCTTCTAGGGTGGAATTCTTCACTAAATTAAAATAACTTTCCACTGGACTGTTCGAAGTTCTTGTATTTTGTTTGGTTTCTACAAATTGTCCCATAATGTTTGTCCAAAGTGAAGCATACGTCGAATATTTTTTTAATATTATAGAAGCGAAGTTTTCATTGTAATATTCATTTTTAGCTTCGGACTCGCTTTCGTTAGTGCAAATTTTTTTAGTATCGAAAAATATTTTTAATGTTTTTAAATAAAACGGACTTTTTTTATATAGAGGTAAATTCTGTTGTTTTTCAATAATTTTTGTATTAGTTTTGTTAGTTTCTTCTAAATTGATATTATTAGTTTTTAATTTTTTGACGTCTTCCAATCCTTTTCTTACTAATTCAGTTGAAAATTTGTTTAGTAAAATTATTAAAATATTTTTTATCCAGTAAAAAAATAGATTTACATCACTTATATTTACGGCTATAATAAATTGATATTTGAAGAAATTTATGACGCTTTGGTTGTTGAAATGTGTTTCTATGTCTTTATACGATATTTTTAGGAAATGATAACAACATATTTGAATAATTACAATACTTATTTTTTTCTGTGGAGGATCTTTTAATATGCTAAAGCATTTTAATAGGTATTGTTGCAAATTATGAATATTTTGATCTTTGTTTAACACCCTTACTATTGAATTTATGGAAGCAAAACTCCAATCTACACAGATGCGTTTTGTAATAGGCCACATAATTTTGTTGGTTAGGCAAAAGATTTTTATATGCAGTAGAAAGCGTTCTATATCCTCTGCGTAATGGCTTGTTAAAAAGGCTTCAGCTATGGGTATAAGTATTCCAGTGTCTCCGTTATTTTTAACGTGGGCAATAAAAGAGTATAAAAAAACTCTTCGATGTTTTGTCAACTTTGCGCATTACATTTCCTGTAGCGTCAAAAAAAGTGTATTTCTGCTCATTATTTGATACATGTGTCCATTTATTTGAAATAGTTTTAATTGTTTTGTTGAATATAAATATATTTCTTGAGGATGGCTTATTTCTTGAATATAATGATTCCAGTTTTTGTCTCTTTGCATTTTATATATGTCTATGAAAATGTCACCATCTCTTTGTAGGCATCGATTTTGTTCAGATTTAATTTTACGCGCCACATCTTTTGTTGGTACGAGTTGGTCATTTCCAAGTTTTCTTAAAGTTTTAGATTCTTCTATTATAATCTTATTCCGCCAATTTGTAGCCCTATTTTATTTTATTTCCTGTTTTGCTATCATTCGTCGTACGCTTCGGATTTGCTGCCTTTTTAAATCTTTTAAATGAACAAGTGGAGCACCATTTGAATAAACCTTTGCTGTTATTGTACTATTTTCGAATTGAATAACAAATTTATATTTGGCACATCCATTGTATTGGTATATACATTTAGCGTAAAGTGTTAGTTTTGTAAATTTTTTTGACCAAGAACTGCTCGTATATGTAATCGGGCAAACATTATTAAATAATTTAAATTTCTCTCTGGTAAGGTCTTCCAAAAACGGAACTAGATCGGCACATTTAAAAGGCGAAAAAAAATTTTCTTCCAGAAAGAGATACTCGCGTTTTGAAAATTTAATTTCTGTCAAATATTTGTGGTATATATTATGTGGTATTACTTTTTTGGAAGATTTTATTAAAATAGATTGATTTGGTTTTCTATTGTTATCGATATGTTTCCGGATGATTTTATATTCTTCAATTCTACTATTTTCGTGTGTTGTAATATTTAACTGTGCACTGTTTTTTGTAGATGAAAATTGTATCTTATCATTGAAATCCGTTTTGCTTGATAATTCTGATTTTCCAAAAATTAGAGAATCTATTAATTCTATATTTATATCACTCGATTTTTCTGAAATTAAATTTTCGTACTGTGAATTCCAAGAATAATCTTTGTTTTGGTTTTCGCTATTTTGGGTCATATCTGTATCTACTACAAAAATGGTGATATGTGGGCGGATGAAATTTTGTGGACGTTGTGCAGGAAGTCCTCCCGATAAATAAACGCTCTCCACTATGTCTAACAGTTTGTTTTTTCAAAAGTTATGGTATTTTTTCGTAAAAATGTCATTTTATGCCTTGCCAGGATAAGGATCCTTCTTCTCAAAAATGGTGATATGTGGGCGGATGAAATTTTTCGGACGTTGTTTAGGAAGTCCTCCCGATAAATAAGCGCCCACCACTATGTCTAACAGTTTGTTTTTTCCAAAAATATAGCGCTTTTTCCAAAAAAGTCCATCTAGGGCCTTTCCAGGATAAGGATCCTTTTTCTCAAAAATGGTGATATGTGGGCGGATGAAATTTTTCGGACATTGTTCAGGAAGTCCTCCCGATAAATAAACGCCCTCCACTATGTCTAACAGTTTGTTTTTTCAAAAGTTATAGCGATTTTTCCAAAAACGTCCCTCTTGGGCCTTTCCAGGATAAGGATTCTTTTTCTTAAAACTGGTGATATGTGGGCGGATGAAATTTTACGGGCGATGTTTAGGGACTCCTTCCGATCAATAAACGTCCTTCACTATGTCTAACGGTTTGTTTTTCAAAAGTTGTAGTGTTTTTTCCAAAAAAGTCCATTTTGGGCCTTTCCAGGATATTGATACTTTTTCTCAAAAATGGTGATATGTGGGCAGATGAAATTTTTCGGACGTTGTTAAGGGACTCCTTCCGATCAATAAACGTCCTTCACTATGTCTAACAGTTTGTTTTTTCAAAAGTTATAGCGTTTTATTCAAAAAAGTCCCTCTTGGGCCTTTCCAGGATAAGGATCCTTTTTCTCAAAAATGGTGATATGTGGGTGGATGAAATTTTTCGGACGTTGTTCAGGAAGTCCTCCCGATAAGTAAACACTTTCCACTATGTCTTACAGTTTGTTTTTTCAAAAGTTATAGCGTTTTTTCCAAAAAAGTCCCTCTTGGGCCTTTCCAGGATAAGGATCCTTTTTCTCAAAAATGGTGATATGTGGGCAGATGAAAATTTTCGGACGTTTTAGCAACAGTTTGTTTTTCCCCCTCCATCCCCACCAGCCTGCTTAAAAAATTTCAGTTCTGTTATGCTTTACAAAATGACAATTTTATCAAATTAAAATATCTCTAAGAGAAAAATCAGTCTTATTCTATAAGTTCTTATAATTTAATTAAAATAAATAAATTTGTTTGTGCAATACATTTTATATTTTTAAATGTTTTCTAACATTTTTGCTGTTTTATATTTTACATTACTCTTTTAATAACATAACAGTGCTCTCTTATAGCCAAGACACAATTTAACAGAAGTGCATCGGCTAAAAATTTAAATTTATCTTCACACACATGCGTTTTTTCCATATTGTTTTTTATAAATGGCTCATAATTCTGAGATCATCTGAAGCATTTGTCACGATAATTCGAGAAACCGACAATCAAAAACAGTACTTATGATGAAATTTAGCACGCTTTTTTCGTTTATGGATGCGGTCGCCGTATGGCTCGTGGCACCATCCTCACGAAATCAGATTTCACCCAAAAAAATGTCATCTATATTTTCAAACAAAAAATTATTAATCATTGTGCATTAACTATCTTCATTGACCGTAATGTAAGCTCCAGCTTTATTTCTGAAGAAATAAGGTACAATGATGTGTGTATAAACCGAATTAATTTTTCAGGATGTTGTGGAGTCTTTAGTATCTGTTGTGATTGATTACATTCCATATGCGGCAATTCTATTTATTAGCAAGCCCGTTAAGCCAAAAATGACTGATTTTCAAAGTAAATCTGGCAAATTTGGTAGTATTACTCAAGCGTTATTTATTCATGATGGTTTACCAGAGTATACTAATCATAAATGTTAGAAAGTGAGTGCAGTTATGACAGTTAACCCTTTGGCAAGTTCTATCGAGCTTAAAAAACGCCCTCTATGCAGAAATAGAACTAAGAACTAGAATTTCATTTCTCTCTATTTATATCGAGCTTTTTCATAAAACGCACTATAACAGTGGTTTTAGATGGGATCTTTCCGAAAAGTTCAGGATTAACACAGCGGTACCACAGGGCTCTGTTCATTCTCCCAATTTATTTCCGATATTTCTAAACGATTTTCTGCCTCTTCCAATTCTATCTACTCTTTTGCAGATATCAACAGCACTTGTCATTCATATTCCTTTGATTTATCTAAGATGGAATACAACTCTTATGTATGGGCCGGTGCTCTAAAGCCGAAGGTTCTTATTTATGACGGTAAGGTAGCCAATTCTATCGATTCGTTAGAGCATCGCTGCAATGTGGTGTGTGTTTCATTGCTCTACCGGTACCATAACAGAATGTGTTCGAACGAAATTAAAAAATTAATGCCTAATAATCACACATTCTTACGCGGTATCTGTAGTTCTCGTAAAGAAGCGAATCACACAACGCATTATAGCAAGAACTCGCACTGTTCGTTTGTGAAACAATCTGCCTGCGAAAGTATTACCTACCACTTACAACATGAGTAAGTTCAAGTCGTACGTTCATAAACACTACTTCGTCTTTCCTCCTATTCCAACCTATTTTTCTAGTACCAGCGCAAAGTACTGCATCAGGGTCATACCCTGAATGCTGATCTCGGATAAATAAAAAAAGAACACTCTTTAGTTATAATAATACTCTTCCTTTTAAATACCCTTCACATATTATTTTTGATAAAACATATGTATTTCAAAAATAACAAGTGATATCATTATAATTTATGTACGAGTACATAGAGCTTATGAATAATTCGAGAATATCAACTATTCAAAACCAGGCTGTTTTTAAAAGACAAGAAACCGGTTATCCGTCTTTATGCTTAAATTTTTGATCGCTTTATTAATTCTTAACATATATTTTATTAAATTATAAGAAGATGTTACATTTCTAAAACAACATTTTAAATTAATTTAATTTGCAAATTTCTAAGGTTGCTGCTCCCTGTTCTATCACATATAATGAAAACATATTTTTATTTCCGTTTACGTAAGCAAGCGAATTATTAAAAAAAATGCAAAAAATTCCTCTGATTAAGGCAAAAAAGAAATAAATAAAAACTTAAATCTTAAAAAGTTACAACTGCCTCTTTGGTTCATTGATCCATTTCTTATGTTTTCCCCTTTTTTGTCGTACAACACGCGTCAGTGACATTAAGGCAATGGCAAAAATATTTTCTGAAATTTAATTAAAAATTAACAGGGTATTGCAAAATTGAATTAAATTTAACTTGAAAAACATTAAATGGTAAGCCAGTTTAGTTAAAAGATTATTTGTAATGGTAATCGAACTCATGTACCCTAAATTGATAATCCAAGATGGTATGTAAATCGGGTAACTTTATTCCTGTACATCGAGTTATGGTAAATCTGTTATCGTAATAAAAGTTGACATTCTGACAGATTATCTGTAACCGATAACTAATAGTGCATATAACTTTCATGCTTCTAGTTACAAAGCCGGAATTAGTGCCATATGCTTTAGATAGATAATACTCGTGCAATTATCTAAACAGAAAAAGAGGTCCAAATATAAAAGAGTTAACTGTTAAAAAAATAATTTTTAGACCATTTCTAACTACTAAGTATGTCGACATACTGCCAAATCCGCAACCTACAACTGATTGGTAGAGCCATTGCTATTAGTACATGAAAGAACGGCAAGATACCAATTGCGAACATAAAACCAGAACTCTTTAAAGCAAGCTCAACTCTCAGCGTAACGATTATAAGACCTATTAACGAAGAGATCTGGTCAATCTATTCGCCCTTGTCCGAACTAAATGAGCTGCCTGAAAAAGAAGATCTCACTAGAATTTTGTTCTTTCTTGCAACGGATCTTCGAAACAAATAAGCTGGCTTTATGGCTCATCGCTCTTGCACTGATCACATCAAGAGCTTGCTTATTATTGTAGAGCATTCCGTAAAATGGCAAAAACATTTATATCTAATCTTCATCAATTTTACCAGGACATTCGATACTATCCACCACTAGGAGATCTGGAACGCACTACAATGCAATGGGATTCCAATTAAATTGAGTGATAACATTAGAATTCTGTATCGGAACTCAACAAGCCAAGGACTATATAGAAATTTTTGGGCAATCTAATTGGTGTAAGTACTAGAGTACGACAGGGATATATTATATCGTTATTATTCAACACCGTTCTGGACTCGGTTATGCTGCAAGCGACATGTGTTAGAAGTGGCATCATATGTGGTATGACTCATACCTTTTCCGAAATATCAGTCAAATTGAATAGCAACCAATGTTGATCTGCATATTAACATAAGCAAGACAAAGGTGCTACGGATTAATACGCAATCCCTCCAAATTCACGATAAACGACGTTGAACTTGATAATGTACAGAACTTTTGATATCTGGGGTGCATATGATGCC
The DNA here is from genome assembly GCA_023159175.1 of Wohlfahrtia magnifica. Classification (NCBI taxonomy): domain Eukaryota; kingdom Metazoa; phylum Arthropoda; class Insecta; order Diptera; family Sarcophagidae; genus Wohlfahrtia; species Wohlfahrtia magnifica. Next base: position 7,919,728 of record JAKWBJ010000222.1, read on the forward strand.
GTCGGTCAAGTGAAGATATTGTGAATTAAAAGAAAAGTGGAATTCAGTCATTTGGGGCACTACAAAATGTGATGGAAATCATCACTAATCAATCTTAAAAGGTTTGGTATATCCTTACTGCAGGTTTCTATTAATCACTGTTTCTGAAAAATATTGAAAATATTTTGAAAATATTCTGGCCGAACGTAATATCCAATCGATATCTCTTGCAGAGAGGAGAGGAACCACCAATTCGTAGAGAAAAAAGACAATAAAGCTGCAGGACGATATATCCAGAATGGCGCAAAAAAAGGCAAGTTGACGGAATTTCGTTACGGCCCTTTACTTTAAATTGGCCATTATCGTAAAAAGAAAAGTCACATAAAATATATTTCCTTTTCACCAAATTCAGAACTGGAATATTAACTTCTTTTTGCCTTTTTCATTTTTTTTTTTTTTTTTGTTAATGGGAAAAACCACGAAATGTTTTGTTCATCCTTTATTCACTACAAGGGTGCCCAACAAATCATAACGACTTACTAACATAAGCCTTAAGAATAGAAAAATGTTGTGAATACTATTGTTTAATAATGAAAACTAAACCTATAATATACAAAAAGCTTAGAAGTCTAATTGTAGAGTAAGCTTAAAGAAAAATGGTTTATCTTTTAAAAAGTTACAGATTAGGTATAGGTGGGCAATGGTTAAAGTCAAATTGAGGCCTGCCTTGAAAAGATTCAGCAGATTTTGAAAATGCAATAGATTTGCTTAAGTTGTTAAGAGTTTACATGCGCCTTTTTAATAACGTTCTCTGTGTAAATTCATAGCTTAATATATTTTAACTAATATTTGGTTATATCTGCTCTGGGTGAGCACTTTGTTGTTGAGGTCTTAGTGCCTAATTTTTGACATTTTCAAGTAGATGTTTATATTGGGACGAAGCTTGATATATTGCTTTATCTGTGGTAGCAGGTGTTACCAGAAGCTAGTAAAGAGTCTAGGCTGTTTGAAAAGCTAAACAATTTTTGTTTCTTAGACTGTATAATAGCGCTTCATACTTATTTGCATATGAATTTTCAGGCTCTTTTAAATTCTTTTCAAATTCAAAATTGTTACCTTCAAACGCCTCATTGACATTAGCACGGATATATTCATTAAAATTTCCACTAACCTACTACATACTTGAAACACCTGTTATAGAGAATCTAAATAAATTTATACATACACACACACAAATTAAATTAATATTGACTCACCTTCATACAATTAGAGTCAGTTGTAACAGAGATGGTTGTCGTCTTTAAGCTGGAAACGGAAGTTGATAAAAAAAGGTATGAGGGATACCCCACAGCTCATACAATTAACGGTTGTTTTTTGTCTAAATATTTCATTTCATTTTAATTGTAATTTAAGTATCGGTTTTAATAATAATTTTGAATGTCTTTTTGCTGTTGTTGTAATTGCTGCTGTTTATTCATGCAATTCATACTCTGTTTATTTGTGTCTCATAAATTTCATTGACATTATAATACATTTTGTTTTTGTTGTTATTTTTATTGTTGCTTGTGTCTTATAAAAATGTATCTCTACGCATGCGTATGAATTACAATTTATTTTTAAAGTTAGTTTTCATGACTGTTTCCATATATCTTTTCAATTTTGGTGTTGCAATTGCTGTCATTGTAGACGATATGATTTGGTAGGGATTTTTTTAGGATTTTATGTAGTGGCGGGAAAATAAATAGCACAGCGTAGAAGAAGGAGTAGCTCTAATAAAAATGCAATAGTAAAGCATATGGTTTACACTAAATAATTTCTCAACTATTTTTATATCCCCAACTGTTATTTTGTTTTTGACTTCTTATTTATCCTATTTTTGTTTTAATTGGCTGGTAGCCAATATGTCTGTTTGGTATTGTCTCTCTCATATGTCGCCAATGTTTGTAATGCGCTTTTTTCACCCTCCTCTTTTACTCATTTTATACTCTTATTGTGTCTTTTTTGACTTCTATTGTGGTGTAATTCCAGTGCATTTTTTGTTGTTTTTTTTGTTGGTTACTTTTGCAATTTAATTGTTTTATTTTTAAGTCATTAATGTCCTGCTGTTCCGTTTTCCTTAAGTGTAATAATGGTGTTTTAACTTAATTACTTGGTCACTATGGGGTTTTCACTTTAAAACAAAAAACCAAGAGGGAACACTAAAATGACCAACAATATGCATGCCCGACTGTCTGTCTTTGTGTCTGTTGTTGTGTGTGTCGGGGACCATTTATTATTCATCAGTATGTCCCTTCTCTTCATGTTGATTATAATTTGTATGTCAACAACGTTTTTAGGAAATACAAGTGTATGAAAAGGAAATTATATTTTAATTTGATTTTTAAAAAGGGTTTCAAAAAACTGATTTTATCTACACCATTTCTTAAGGAAAAAAGCTTTATTTATAGAAAATATGCAATTTTTTGTATAACTTTTGAAGTATGAGGGCTGTTCAATAAGTCCGTGACTTTTTGAATAGAAGACTGGTGTTTGTGTGCAATATAGTCTCCTTTGTCCAACGTTTCTCCAATTTTTTTACCCAATCCGAATAATCAGATTCATTGAGGTCATCAAAATAAATATTATCTGGTTTAGAAGATGGTTTAATCGTTAAAATCAAACTTCTTTCCGTCTGACCTTGTCATAATGAAACACGTCTTTTTCGTTTATCAATTATGGCAATTTTAAGTCATTGCTTGCTTTAATCTTATTAATTGTTAATGGCATCACGAATGTTGGGCCTCAAATGCTCAATTGTCTCTAGTTTGTCGGCATAACACTTGTCTTTAAAGGCGCCCCACAGAAAATAGTCCAAAGGTGTCAAATCGCAGCTTCTTGGCGGTCAGCTGAGATTACCATTTTGGCTAATGAAACTGCCATCAAACGTTTGGCATGAGATCTGTAGCAAGTTGCACCATTCTGTTGAAACCAAACATCTTTCACATAAAAATCGGTTATCCTGGTGCGATAGGTGTCTCCATTGACCGTAATGGTGCGCTGTCCTCATTTTCAAAGAAATATGTACCAATGAGGCCTCCGCCACACCGAACAGTCGCTCGTAATGGGTGTATTGGCTTCTATAAGACCACGTTTGGGTATTCTGAGCCCCAAACACTGCAATTTTGCTCATTACGTACCCACCAAGATGTTAACGAGTTTCATCCGAAAAAATGATTTTAAATGATAATAAATTTCCATTAAATCTCAACGTTGCTCAAGCGATTTACGTTTATTTCGTTCAGTGGAGATAATATATTGGATTTTGGGACAGAATAGAATGACATACGTAAGTATTACCAGATTCGAAATGAGCGCTGGTTCAAACATAAGCTTTTAAATTGCCCACCCTATATTTCCAAAAATATAACATTTTAGATCCATCTACCAACAATTTGTAACCGAAGTTTTTCGAACACCAATATTGGCTGTCACATTTTTTCTTTCTTTCGAAAACACGATTTTTTCCACAATGACCCGTAAGAAACTCCTTCAGGAGTTTTACATCCAATTACACTTAAGAACCTCAGCGTCCCTATGTCCCCTTTTAGTATTCCAGTGTTCAATGCATCTGCTAATTTTCCAATGTAGAGTTCCGTTCTATCGCGTGATTTTTTTTTAGCAATTTTCTTTCTGGCAACACTGTTTTAGTGTAACATGTTACTGTCATGTTCAGTTGGGTCGATAATTTAAACATGATTTGACTTACAAACGAACAACGCTCGCAGATTACTGAATTTTATCATCAAAATTCAGTTGGATGAAATCCACTTTTCTATCAGAAAATTGTGCTCAGCGACGAAGTTGATTTCTGGTTGAATGAATACGTATAATTTTTCGGGTGTTATTTTTCAAAGCCTACGAAGGCAGAAACGTTACTATGAATAGCATGCGCTACCGTGCGATGATTATATTTTGTTTGCCCAAAATGGAAGAGCTGTCTGACATGTGGTTTCGACAAGACGGTGCCACATACCACTCAGATGCGAAACAACGGCCCAATTGAGAGGCGAGTCGGGTGAGCAGTTCATTTCACGTTTCGGGATGGTCAAGTGGCCCCTAGATCGGACGATTTAACGCCTTTAGGATATTTTTTGTGGGGCTATGCTAAGGCTCATATCTATAGAGACAAGCCCGCAACGGTTGACGAACTGGAAGCCAATATTGAACAACTTATTCGTGAGATACCGTGAGAGAGCGTATGCTCAAATTGGACCCAGCGTATTAACCATTAAAGCGTAGCCGTGGTCAACATTTACATGAATTAATCATTGAACATTGAATTATAAAGATAAACTTTGTGTTTTTTTTTTTAAATCAAATACGAAAATTCTTAAAAAACAACCCGTCTTTGCAACGTATTTTATATGTTGTGTTTTCATTTTAGAAATTTTTCATTTTTCATGTTTAAAGAAATTTATTTGAGAACAGTTTTACGGGAACTTCAAAACTTTGCAACGTATTGCAACAACATTTTACTAAATTAGATGTCATACGGTGAGATTTTAGTGACAGAGAATATATTAGTGGTTTTCTACTATCCAAGTTGATCTCAGCACATATAGCAATGGCTATGATCTCAGATAGGAAGACATTTAATGATTTCTCTAATGGCATCTACAACACCAGCACCTTAAATACGGCAACAAATTTAGTTAGTCTATAACTATCACCTAACTTCCATACCTAACAAGTACCCATTGTAAAAAGTTTGATTTGTCCCACCAAAGCTTCACTCCTTTTGATTAAAAATAAAATTCTCAATATTTTTATATCGGCGGCAAACATTTCTCACTTTAAAGCAAATTGTCCTCCAAAACGACAGCTGTCGCAAGCGCTCAGACTAATGAATCGTGCTCCATGCGAATCAAAAAATAATAAAAGCCGACGATAACATCTTACTCCTATGCGCTTAAGCTCCTATAAAATGGTATGTGATGTAAAAATTATAAGGTATTAACCTACTTTTGTTACTTACTGTTATATGATTGTCTTAAGCCCGTAACTGACAAACTAATACCAGTGCGTTTTAAAATTGTGATATTAATTTGAGAGTCTGTTTCTCAGAGTACACTGCAAGAAAAAAATTGAATGTTTTTACACAAATGCTTGTGTCACACGAAAAAGAGTGCTTTCACACTTTTTAAATTTGCACATTTTAACCGAAATTTTTAAAGGATACAAGCAATAACAAAAAACAAAAAAATATGAAAAACAACAACAACACAACGAAGACAATATAAAAATAATACAAAATCAACAGAAAACAACAAAAAGCAATTATAAATATAAAAAAAAAAACCAAAAAAGAATAATATCAAATTAAGAAGAAATTTAAAATAAATACAAAATGATGAATCTTCTTCTTCTTCTTTTTATTCCTCTTTGTATATTTTTTGCCTATGCGTAAGAGCAAAAGAGAAAATTTGCTCAGAGTCACGTTTTGTTGGACTCTGTTTTAGACTTTAAACTTCATCGTCAGTACCTTAAGCATAAAACTTTTAATAATCACGTTCTGGTTTTGTTTTTTAATCAACTCGATACTGCTTCCATCCACATGAAACTCATTTTCATCAATCATGCATGCATGCATGACACTGGCATGTACATACATATTCCCTAAAAACTTTATATTTTTCTTTTTTATTTGTTTGCATACTTATTCGCGACCACGCATTAAATGTTAAGTTGTTGCTCTCTGTTGTTGTTGTTGTTAATCATTTTTTTAAGGTTTGATTACAAGTTTTGCATACTTATACTCATCGTAGTCATACGTACATACATACATATGATACAATAAATCCAAAATTAAATCCAATCAAAATGATTGCTTTTTGATTTTGCAATTGTTGCAGTTATAGTTGTTGCAGTTGTTGGTTTATTTCCTGGTTGCAGTATAATTGGGTTAATGTAATACGATTTGATTCGGTTACAGTATTAGTTTTGTTGTTAATATCAGAATATTTTTATATCCAACACCGTGTATGATGATGTAGGTGGTTGAATATGTTGGGCTTTTGCTAAAGTTTGTAACGCTTAACAATAATGCTCCAATATTAACCTTATGGTGCAATTTTAAAAATAAATTTTAAAATCACATTCCATAAGTAAAACAAATGAAGCATTTATGTACGAAAACTTTTTAATAAAACATTTTCATAGACAATTTAAAATAGACCTTCGATTTAAGTCAGGGTTGTCAAAAACCGGCGTTAAAGAAACCCAACCCACTGGAATTTATTGGATTTTTTGCTTTAAAATTTCGTACGTTATTTCGTTATTAGTATTTGTGTACTATGAGCTGCTAAAACTAGGTGATCAGAGCAGACTGTAACTATTTCGTTTGAACCGTGCATTATGAGAAAAGCGTCCGAAATATAAAAACAGATAAAGTTTTCCTTTTGCATGACGACGCTCGGTCTCACGTAGCAAAAGTTGCCAGGAACGATAAAGTGGCACACCCGCTGTATTCTCCAAACATTGCTTCTTCTGACTATTCGCTGTTTGGACTGATAAACTATCTTTTGGTATGTCACCGAATCACTTCTTTTGAGGAAATATAAAATCGGCTTCAAAATGGATCACTTGAAAAGACGAGAAGTTTTTCTGAGACGAGATTCGGACATTGGCTCAAAGGTGGAGAGAAGATGTAAGCAGTGATTCGGTATATTTTTATTTTGATAAATTTGTTAAATCATTAACTTTTTGAGCTAAAAAAAACGGTCCGATTAGATTTGAATTTTATCTGTTGTAAATAAACTAAGAAAACCTTTCAATAGGTTTTTTAAATATAAAATTAATTAGGTTACCCAGTAGGCTGCCAGCCCTGATTTAAGTACATAACCCATTAGGGCAAATCGCAAAAAAACGTGTCATATTTACTTCATCCGTCCATATTTACTGAATATTATTTAGACCTGATAACCTCATAATTTTGTTATAAATCTACATATATATATCAGTTATCAGGTTATATATATGTATATATATATATATATATATATATATATATATATATATATATGTATATATATATATATGTATATATATATATATATATATATATATGTATATATATATATATATATATATATATATATACATATCATGCCACAACCGATTTATTACGTCAAACGTTTAATGCCGTTCAGTTAGCCAGTTAGCTGCGATTTGACCACATTCGTGATGCCATTGCCGAGATATGACCCCATACACTCGAATAAATTCTCGAATATTGGTCCGATGGAATGTGGGGCCAGACGCGGCAGCCATATGAATGAGATAATAAATCATTTCTAACTGGTACAATTGTACTTCACAGCAAAAAAATAAATTTTGCAAAATTTGAACCCGTTTTTGTTTTATTGCATTTTTAAATTTCATCTTTTAAATGGCCCACCCGATATAAATGGATTGTGGTTTGTTTGGCTGCTTGAAACTTCAAAACCACTGGTCGAAATTGGATACTTCCTGCGATTTTTTTCGTAATTGCTACGTGTAGGTTTAGGGAAAAATAAAAGTTAAAAATGAGAAGTACATTTTATAACAGATTACTTAAGTAAGAAAAAAAATTAATAAAACTCGATTTTATTATTCAAGATATATTCCAACTTTTCGATACCACTTTTATAGCACGATTTCTTTTTCTCGCGAAAATAATCCTCAGTTTGAGGGATTACTTCATTATTGGACTTAAATTACTTTCCACCAAGCATTCTCTTGAGATCTGAAAACAGAAAAAGTAGCTGAGGGCTCAATCTGGGGAATACGGTGGGTGGGTAAACAATTCGAAGCCAAATTCATTAAAGTTTGCCATTGTTTTCATCGATTTGTGACTCGATTTGTAAGCTCACGTGGTAACCACTTTGAACAGCGCTTTCGCATACCCAAATGTTCGTGTAAAATAGTAAAAACACTACCATCTGATATCTTTACAATATCAGATACCTCGTGCGCCTTCAATTTGCGATTGTCCATAACCAATTTGAGGATTTTTTTGAGGTTTTCTGGAATAACAGCCTCATTTGATAGTCCACTGTGCTCTTCATCATTTGCGCTGGTGCGACCACGTTTAAATTTAGCAAACCACTTCTCTACTATTTGTCTCGATAGAGCAGAGTTTGGATAATAATGTTAATCAAGCCATTGTTTTGTTTCCACTGCATTTTTTTCACTAAAAAGTTATGCTTTATCGAAATTCACTTTTTCTTTTTTTTCAATAACAAAAGTTGCTTCACACAAACTGCTACAACTCACGAATCCATAGTCAATTTGCTGTCAAATTTATACGCATATCGTTTGAAGGTTAGTGCTAAATAAAAGATCATATAAACCAAGTTCTAGTAATGTCATCTATGTGCCATCTTAGGGACTTATTGAGTGATCTGATAGGTATACAACACAAAGGCTCCCAGCCACGCGAAAAAAGTTACTCTAGTTCATTGTAACTTGAAGTTTTCGGTACAGAGTTTGGTGGTTAGCTTGTCGTGCTAGTTCACTGAGTGTAAACAGTTAAGTAGAGTCCAAAAGATTCCCTTTTGACAATACCACACTTCTTGTCTGATATATTGTCATGTATGGACATCGTAATGTATGATATATTAATTAATTAGTTGTAAGATCCAGCCTGTAGGCTTGCGATATGTAAGTAGGTCATTAAGTCTAGACACATATAATTTATCAAGGTTAGATAGATAGTATATACATAACTGGAAAGGAATCTTGACGGTTAGGACCAGGCATTTGCAGAAAAGGTGGAAGCCCGTTTCTTCCTTTTTCCCTATCATTGCTTTACTGCCAGCAGCCCGACATATCCCTTCTATTACTGGTTATAATGTTCATAGTGCATTTTTATGAAAAGAAGCCCAAATTAACTCAGTCTAGAGTGTTAAAATTACGTCAACCATTTTCAGCTTTCTCTTAAACTGTCTGACTAATAGGGATGACGAAGTGTATTAATTTAGTAAAAGAAGCGACGCCTTTATTGTCATATAATATCTTGCAGGCTATTATTATTGCGAATATTTCAAAATTACTACAGTCATTTGGAAAATGGTGAGAGATAAGGTACAGTATAGCTCTACACATGCATTTAACTTGTGTTAGGATTAATTCCATATTCAACCGAATATTTTACTACAGGTGTAGAAGGCCAACATTGACTTCTCAGCTCTTGTGTTGGATAATATTATGGTACAAAGAAGTTTGCTGTGTTTTTAGAATCGGACTGCGACTAATTTTGCTGAAATTTGCAAATGTGTTTTAAACCGATCCGTATATGCATCAACCCTATATGATCTAATGGCAAAATTTGTTAAAGATTATAGTGACACCTATGGTTGCAACCGTTGTTTCTGTTGAAAACTTGTTGAAATTCATATCTAGGGTTTGACCCATTAGGGCATAAGGAACTACCTATTCAGGGTATGACTATTGTGCCCTCGGGTAACTTAGTATCCGAATAGTTACAAAATAAATCTAGAGGTACATTCAGAGATTTGGTTTGTGGTACCAAGGACTTCTGTATGACTGATGACTACGAGCTCTAAATTACAACTCGTCTGTCGCCTGCAACAGAGGCTTTCAAGACGTTGGCAAACACATTTTACACTATCCGGTGTTAAAGTGGTCTGTTTAGAAAAAAGCTATCTTACCAGAATTCTCATTCAAGAGTCGTTTTTCAGGTATTCCGAAGTCTGTATCATTGTAATCACTGCCCTAAGGTATTTATTATAAATTTACAAATATTTTTCCCAGGGATTTATAAACTTAATAAACTTTGGGTGTCCTTTTGTATGTATTCCTTTATTTCTTTTTAAATTTAAAGAAATATATATTTTTATGGTTATTTATTCTTTTGCAAAGTCGAATTTAATTTTAGTTTTACAGAAGCTTTATTATTTTATTTACGCATCAGTCAGTTAGTACTTACAAACATATACTATGTCTCTTTGCAGCGTCATCACGTCTGGCCGACGTGTCTTTTTTTGGGGGGGACTTGTTTTGTTAACATCTTTTATTCTTAATGTTTTTGTTCCTTTCAGATTATTTTATTTATTATTTTGCAATTTAGTTTTTCTGTCTCAGTTTTTATTATATTTTTGCCTTTCTCGTTGCTCGTTAACAGCCAACAAAAAATTGTTTTTTCTGTTTGTTTCTTTGGTACTTTTTTATTCTACATATTCTGCAGTAAAAAGTTACAAAAATTTACACATAAATTATCATTTGAATTGCCTAAAAAATGTAAGATTTTCTCTTAATATGCGAATATAATAACTATTGTCATATACCATACATACACACGTATATACCTATAATGGTTTAAAACCCCGAAATATGTACAATAATATTTTATTTATGTAAAAAAGTACGTTTAGTATAAAAATAATACAAACATAAAAATTTCTGGAAAAACACAAGAAAATTTACTGCTTGATAATAGGAAGAAAAAAGTACCAATATTCTAAAAGTTTGAAGTCTTTTAATTTTTTTTTGTTGAAGGAAAAAAATATTAAAAAGTACTTTTTTAGAGCACCTTTACATTATGTAAAGTAAAAAGGGCGTGTCTTATAATGTAAATTCTAATAAAATTTTCAAAATGACTCCAAATTATGTAAAAACATTGCTCAAAGTTGACTGGTGGCTAAACTGACACTAGTATGGTCCTTATTTTCAGAGAGCATTGCCAATCTGCAAATAGCAAAACTTATGCCATATTCACTTGTGTTAGAAAGTGATCTAAGAAGAAAACGTTTACGATTTACGTATTTATATTGGGTATACAAGTTAATAAGGTCGATTTTTTGCTTGAATAATGCATTTATTATAATAACAAAATGAATTGAATTGATACATTATTTAAAGTATTCTCCATCGTTAGGCCCTAGCGTATTTCAGTAAGGGCGTTCTGCATCGATCGAAAAAAATGGTAGTCAGAATGGGCAAGGTCTGTGCTATAAGGCGGGTGAGCCAAAACTTCCCATTCACTATTTTCCATATGGTTTTTGACCGATCTTGCAACATGTGGCCGAGCGTTGTCATAATGGAAGATTATGACCTCGTGTCTGATCGAATTCTGGTTGTGTTTCGTTGATTTCTCTCTTCAAACGAATCAATTGTGTTCGGTATATGTCAACTCTGATCGTCTGACCCGATTTCAACAGATCATAGTACTAAACACCCACAAAAAAAGAGCATTACATTGGGGTCATAGATATTCGACTTCGGCGTTGTTTTGGTTGGTTGGCCGGGCTATATATATGACTTTTTGCGCCTGAGGTTATCGTAATGTATAAATTTTTCATCACCAGTAACATTACTATGCAAAATTTTAGTTTTCAAGCATAATTTCCGGCTGCAAAACCGCCTTTCAACGTCTCTCGGCTTCGATTTCCAACTTCCTTGCTTTTGAATGAATCCCAATGCTTTTAAACGTAGAAAAATGGCTTGTTGTGTGACTCCCAATGATAATGCAAGTTCTTTTTGCGTTTGATAACAATCTTTGTCGAGTAATGCTTCCAAATCCTCATCTTCAAACTTTTTCGGCTGAGTAGACCTCTCCTTGTATTCTGTGTCGAAATCACCACCTTTAATCCCAACAAGTTGGGATTAAGTTGGTGCATGTCGACCGTAAGCTTCTACCAGCAATCGATAACATTCAGCAGCCGTTTTCTTCAAATGAAAGAAGATTATCAGACTTCCCGCAAAACATCTTTTTTAGGCACAAAATTCGAAATTATTATAGCGATTGAAAAAAATGTGTGTTTACAGTATGGCGTCTATCGAATACTGAATTATAATGACAGATGTTTACCCTCCAAAATACCATATTAGTTATTATTGACACAAACCATATATGAAAGTTACGCTATATGTTTGTCCAAAGCGACATTATTAACTTGTATACGCAATATAATGTCAGACGGTCAGGCAGCATTGAAGACTGTGCCATATTGCGAAGAAAAGTCAAAGATTGTTAAAGAATATCTAATTTTTCTCTCAATGAACTTGAGCGTACAACAAGGTTAAGCTATTTTGGGTTCCGGTTCATGCAGGCCACAAAAGAGCTTACTGATTATCAGATAGAAAAGCTCGTCTAGTTTTCATTGGCCCATAAACACTCTTCGCTATCCCTACTCCTGCGTTGAGAGAGACTTTCTCATCTATGTGCGAATACATGCCTCCTGTAGATCTCGAAAGCTATTATTGCTTGACAATAACATCATCACTATTTGATGGCATCAACATATTTTATAAAATTTTAAAACTAAAAAGTGTAGATTGTACACAATGTACGCTGTGACAACTGAACACTTACTGCTCTTTTAGCTCATAGAATACAGTTCCTAAAAAAGGTTATAGCAACTCAAAAAAAAAAGGATTTGTTTTCTTATCGAACACGGTAACTGCCTCAATTTAATGTGGTAAACTTATAAGGATAAGCAGAAGATTCTTTGAACGAAAAGTTTTAGTTGCATAATAACTTTTTTATTTTAGTCAATAAAAGAATTGTAAATACATAACAAATTGCTTACCTAATGGGAGCCTCTCTCTAGCACACACAAAATAATGCATTGGATGTTGTACAAATACATTAAAATTTCTTAGAATTTAACCCGCGCCAGATGTCTTACTTGTAGCCAACACAGTTGTCTATAATACATTTTTCCCCGATAATCTGCGCCAAGTTATGTTTGGGCGTCCTCTGCTTCTTGTGTGTTCCATTTCTGTTTTGTTTAGAAACGGTTCCATCATCTTTGCTACATAGGTAGCAGAATTTGTTGTGATATTAGTTGATATCCGCATGATCTTAGTGTTCTTGCTGTTGATTCTCAAGTCCGCAGCAAGCGCGTTTGTTTAACGGTTCGCTCAATAAGTCCGTAGGATAAGTGAGAAAAAACAAAATTTTAACAAAACACGATTTCATTATTCAAGATAGTTGCCTTCGAGGGTGATACAACGAATATAGTGATTTTCCAACTTTTCGATACCATTTTTATAGCATGATTTCTTTTTCTCGTCAAAATAGAGATCTAAAACGGGAAAAAGTCGCTGGGGGCTAAATCTGGAGAATACAAGGGGTGAGTAAGCAATTCGAAACCCAATTCATTCAATTTTGCCATCGTTTTCATCGATTTGTGGCACGATTTGTGAGCTTACGCGGCACCCACTTTGAACAAAGCTTTCGCATACCCAATCGCGTAAAATGATATAAACACTACCAAACAAACACTATTATTACAGCTACCTCGTGCACCTTTAATTTGTGATGGTTCATAACCAATTTGTTAATTTTTTTGATGTTTTCTGGAATAACAGCCTCATTTGAGTGGCCACTGCGCTCCAAACTACTTCTCTAACATTTGTCTCGATGGAGCAGAGCTCGGATAATGTTTATCAAGCCATTGTTTGGTTTCCACTGTATTGAATACTTGAAATTCATTTTTTTTTTTTTTTTTTTTTTTTTGATAACAAATGTTGCTTCACACAAAATTCTATAACTCACCGATAGTCAGGTTGCTGTCAAGTTTATATATGTATCGTTCGAATGTTAGTACTAAATAAAAATCATATGTAAAAAATTCTAGTAATGTCATCCTACGGACGTATTGAATGAACTGATATAATTTACTAGTTTCGTTTGTACTCCGGAAAGAGTATGTGCCACCGCATACGGAGTTGACGTAATCCAAATCAAAGGTAATCCAAGTCATAAAGTTGAATATTAATTTACCATTATATTCCCATGTTTGATTCTTTTGGCTCAGTTCCTGTATATTTGTGCGCCTTCAGGTGTTCCTTGGTAGACTGCATTTTCTTGAAACTTTCATAATTCCACTCGAGCGCCATTCTGGTGATTAGTTGATATTCTTAAAACAAAATTTACTTTTTACAAAAATTAATCAAATTGTTTAATAAATACATATCCAACTTCATATTTCTCTACAGCAATATTAAATTCAATTTTTAAAATATTTAGTATAAAACTATATTCAAAAGCATGGTAACCCTAGTCACACTTATGTTAATTAAAACATTTGTTTTGCATTTTGTTTTTGCTATTTATATTTCGGGAATTGGCAACACTAATGTCAATAGTTGAAATCTGGCAACACCAAAATAAAGTTTAACATTTTTTAGTACAACGATACCCACAATGTTGTGATGTACAAGTGCTATTTGTTTTGCTTACAGTGAGTTTAGAAAATAAGTTTGGCAAGAAAATGGAAATTTCAAGAAAAGGTTTTCGTTGAATTATTTTTCACAACTTTCGATGTGGATTATCTCAACAAGAATGTGTCGATGAACTCAGTACTTCGCATGACGACAAAGCACCATCGAAAAACCACAGTATATCGCAGATATAGTGAATTCAATCGTGGTCGTAGTTCGGTGGCCGACGAATTCCGTGAAGTTCGTCCAAAATTATTTGTTGTGCCACAAAACATCGATACAGTGCATGAACTGATAATGCAAGATCGTCATGTGACATATTGTGAGATAGAGGCATCCTTGCACATTAGTTACACTTCAATACATTCGATTTTGCATGAGAACTTCGTTGTAAAAATACATTTTTCTCGTTGGATAACTCATAATTTATTAATCGTTAAAAAAGGCTCGTGCCGATTAGTGTAAAGAAATGATTGAAAAGTCTGACCGTGGTGCTTCAACGGACGTTTATAAATTCGTGACAGGTGATGAATCAGGAATATATGCATAAGAGCCGGAAACAAAACAGCAATCAACCGTATGGATATTCCAAGACGAGCTAAATCCTCAAAAGTTGTTCGTGGAAAAAGCACAGCACAGACACGTGGCCACTGTTCCGCTTGGGCAACGTGGGACGACCGGAAATCTTTGAAGAAGTTCGTAAAATCAACCGCTTTAGACGCATCATTCTCCATCATTACAATGCGAGCTTCTTCTTGTTCTCGAATATCAAAAGTAAACGGCGTAGTCAACGATTCACGAGCGCCGAAGAAGCAGTACAAAGTTAAAGTTTTCGAATTTTGAGCTTCAGCTTCTACTACAGCGTCTACTTTTCATACTATTTAAGTTTTGACAGCTTGCAGCGCTACTCGTTACGTTATAAAGGGTCCGCCAATGCTATAAAAAAAACTACTGAATATTTTCTCAAATTTCTTTTTTTATTTGAAAGTACAATCCTTCCGGTTAATAATGGAAAATAATTTCATTCAAATGACTGCCTCGGCTGTATTTCACCAATGGCTTCACGAATATTGTCCTTTAAAGCGTCAATTGTCTCTGGCTTGTTGGCGTAACACTTATCTTTGACGGCACCTCACAAATAATAGTCTAACGGGGTCAAATCGCAGCTCCGAGGTAGCCAAACGACATCAGCTCTGCGGCTGATAAAGCGATCTCCAAAAACAGGGCGCAAAACATCGACTGTAGCTTCGGCTGTGTGGCACGTAGCGCCGTCCTGTTGAATCCAAACGTTGCTAATATCCTCCTCTTCAATTTTTGTGAACAAAAATTCGTTCAACGTGGCCCGATAACGATCGCCATTGACTGTAACGGCCACTCCTTGCTCATTTTCGAAGAAAAATGGCTCAATTATGCCTCTGGACCAAAATCCGCACCAAACGGTGTCTCGTCTTGGGTGTATCGGCTTTTCAATGTATGCGTGCGGGTTTTCTGTGCCCCAAATGCGACAATTTTGCTTGTTTACATACTCGCCAAGATCAAAATGAGCTTCATCTGAAAAGATGATTTTTTTTTGGCAAATTTTCAAAGTAATTTCGTAATATTTTCCAGCGTTGTTCAAGCGTTTACACAACCATATTCCTTCAGCGGAAGGATAAAACTAATTATCTGTCAAATCAGACATGAGCTAAGTGTTACCATTCACGAAATAAGCACTAGTTGAAAAAAAACGTTAGATGGCGGACCATTTACTACAGCTTCTATTCTGTTCCTCATTTTAAGGTCTCTACTATTTTCACTCAAGCTAAAATTTGACATCAATAACTCTTCTCTTAATTTGATGGGGATCGAAATCGACTGATGAAGAAATGTAATATATTTTCGATTGGTCGATTATGGATAGGCACAGAACGTCAGTTGCCGAAAATGGAATTATGTATGTTAATTAAAAGCTGTTAATTTGTGGTTGCCGCCATACATAAAATACACTTTAATATACGTATATTATGAAAAGATACTCTAGCAATCTAGTGGGTAGTGTGCTAGGCTGCTAGTGTGATAGTATGGATTTGATTCGAACCCGAGGCTATGATATTGTAGTATACCATTTTATATGGGTATATGTTATTTATTATTGAATTGAAATTAGCTAAGACGGCAATGAAAAATAGAGTTTTGCTGAGATAATTCTAAAATTTGGCGCTAAAGTAATTGGCGGCGCTGAACTCTTAACACTATTGCAAATAATGAAGAAAACTTTTATCCTTACACTTAAATAGGTGTAGGTGTTTTACAATTGAATGATTTATTTTAGGACTATGAAATAGGATTGCATTTTGTCGTTTGTGCATAGTTTAGGTCTTTAATATTTATTGTTATTCTGCTTTATGTACGAGTATTATAACAATTAATCATATAATTTTTGGTTTTTCGTTTTTTCTCGGTTTCAGGAAATATTTTCTCACATAAATTTCCCTCTAAATATAGAAACAACGAGACAGATTTAAAAAATTATTATTTAATTTTTTTATAGAGAAAACCCGACTATAAATAGTGTAAATAAAAATCCTAAAAACATACAACTTTAATGCCGCCAGAATATAAATCTCATTTTTCTTTTTTAGTGTTACTTTTTTCTTAATTTCGTTTGTTTTTTGATTTTCTTTTAAATGGGCAGATGTTGTTGCTGTTTCTGTTGTAATTGCAGACAACGACATTTACTTGCTTGTGCTCACTTTAAGATTAGGGCCTAAAAATAATAATCCATGAGATGTCACATTTCGACTTCCTTGTTTAGGACAACAACAACAGCAACAACATTAATATATTGAGAAACTTTTGCACTCGAAATGTTCGGCTATTTTTTCCTTTTTCTAGATTTTCACTTCATTTGGAGTTGCAAGCAACAGCAAAACGGTGGCATTAAAAATATCATCGTCATGAATAGAGGAGATTGTACGAGTACAGTGGCAAATATGTTTTTTTCTTGCTACTGTTGCGAATAGTAAAAGACAAGCATTCAACAACAACAAATAAGTTGAAAGAATATCAATCATCTGCATAATATTTCTGTTCGTCATACTCCTCCTTACATACATACATATGTGCATCTATTGGTTGTGCCTCATTTTTGAAAAGCAAAAAAAAACATTCCTTCTTCACATTTTCTGTGACATTTTTTCGTTTTTGTTTTTTTGAAATTTACAGTTGGCTCACTTATGCTGTTGCAACATTTAACATTTAACTGTGTGGTGGCATTGCAGTTTATGCCATTAAAATTAAAAAAAAAAGAATTTGTGACAGTGCCAGCAAATGTTGGGGATGGCTATGAATGATGATGACGCCGACAGTAACATAAGTTGGGAAGTTGGCACACTAAATGAGCCACACGATGACCGTGTCTGTTAAAAATTCATAATTTCAGTTTTAATTTGTGAACATTTGTGGTCCGTGTCAAACTTGATATTGAAATGCAAAAAATGTAAGAATATTTTAATTGATATTTTAGCCTTTTCCTTGCTTTGTATCAGCTTAAGTTTAAGAGAAGCTAGAACGGCAATTGCAATTTATTTTTTAATTAAAAACCTTTTAATTACACTTAAAAGTAAGAAATTGCTTTTCTGCAGTGGGAGAATTAAAAAAAAAATAATTTTTATGGCCGACTTCCTGAGTTCACTATTATTGTGTTGTTGAACTAAAAGAATAAATTTAAAATAGTATCTTAGAGCACACAAGAAAAAATAGCCACAAGGTTTCGATTATTGATTACAGAAAAGGGTACTTGTTAGTCCCTCTAACTCTAATTGATTAATTACAGCTCCGATCATTCCTATAAGAAGCATTTGGCCTTAACATATTTTCTCCATTTAGATCTATCAATCACAATTTTCTTGACTTCACCCCAAGTTCTTTGCATTTTGTCATGTATGCCATGTAACTTTGCCCTTGCCATGTATGAGCACGCCATCTTAGTCTGAATTTTCCGTTCAATAGTATTTCTAGCAATATTTGATCGTTTTTTACGCATGGTATGTCCAATACAATTTCACATTCGCCTGCGGATCTCTCCAAAAGTTTTAATATGAATTAGTCTGTGACCCAAAAACGCTAGTAAGCAGTTGGATGACCTTAACACTTGCATTCCATGACTATCAGACACATATAAGTATCGGTGTCACATTAATGTTTGTTTGTTACGTTTTAACATTTTTAAAACGTTTGAATTCGTTCATATTGCGTTAAAATAAAATAAAACTCTATTTTTTATTTTAATTGTTTTACAATCTGTCTCTTTCTTTATTAATTCTACTGTACTTTAAAACACCAAATTCACTTTTAAAAACACTTTTTATTTGCGCCTTAAACAGACAGCCAATTCACAACTAACTAACTCACTAGCCGCAATTCGCCGCTTTTATAGTATTTCATATTAGTTTAGAATGTTCTAGTACGGACATGAATCTTCGATTTTTCGCTGTTAATTCAAATGTTCTAAAATAACACAAAAAGTAACCGATCCATGCACTTGGCAGCACTCTTAGTTAGAGCAGGTAATTTTAGAAGTACTTAAGCCTTGACACAAGCCAATAAAGTTTTTTTAGCTAAAAGCTCATAATAAGCTCTGACGTGGTGAATTTTGCCTTTAGCATTTTCATTTTCGTAACAATATGTTTAAACTTACACGTCCTAAAACCGTTGATGATAGCCTAATAGATATATCAGAAAATGTGGGAAATGAGGCATATTCGCATACCCCGTTCTATATAAATTTAATCATTAAATCGGTCAGTAGGCAAGTAATTCGTCACATCGAGAAAATTTTGGTCTTAAGTACACTTTTGAGCCACCTTAACTTAAAGTTCGACATAAGCGAAGTAGCGACCAGTATCGTAGAAGGTAGAAAAATATCGATTTGACACCGATTACCTAAACTAGATATCACTTAACAACCAACTCGATTGACTTAGTATTTGAATATGGGTCCACGTCCGTTTATGATTTTGCTAGTGCTCAAATTAATAAAAAGATCAATAAAATCATACAGATCAATAAGCCTGAGCTCCTTAAAACTATCAAAAGACTTTTAGATAGTGTTACGTAAATGAAAACACCTAAACAGATACACCAACATTTAAAGCTATAAACTCTATTATGGAAGTTGTTCTTTTGGTTTGTGTCAAGGCTACGATCAACCTGACAAAGCTGTATTTACTTGAATAGTGCTACCAATACTACTATAAGTCGGATATATAATTCAGACTTTAACGGAAACTCAATAGTATATTGTGGAATGTACTAAAACATTCGAAACTAAAGTTAATTAACTATAAAGGGCGCAGTCATAGAGTAAAGTCGTACTAAGAGTTAAGTGTTAAATAAATTTGTATATTAAGCGGAAATTATATAAGTTGTACATTGTGGCTGCCTATAAACCTTACGTGGAGAATAATTGTACCATTTACTAGACGCAGGAGTCTGAATTTCACTGAGCTAACAATACGGCACAATATGCCTACAAGCGCCTTTATAGTAATACAAGCGCCACACGGAATGACCATAATAAGACCAATACTAACCTATGTTGGTTTGGTGTGGTGGCCAAGAATTAGACAATGCGCGGGTTCTACTGGGTTGCTTGCGGTTGTAAAGAGAATCTATTCCACAACTACTATTGGCACATTCATCCATTCTACATTTTAGTGATGGCCTGTAAAAGTGATCTTAGATTGCCACGTATTCCAATTAGACTGAAGGCTGACAGCATGGAATATGTTGTGTTATACAATGGCAACCCTTCATTGGGAAAAAAGACTACATGTAGTAAATTTCAAAATTTTTAAAATTTGAAATTTTTTAAATTCTGTTCTTTAACTCGTGAGCACGAATTTTATATGAGCAAAAAGAATCGAAAACGAGCATTTTTAAAATTGTGCATGCTGTTAGTGTAAGATTATATGCGTAATACCAGTGCATTCGTATGTGTTTATGTGTGTATATAAGTATCACACACATGCATGTTTTATATTACACAAACAAGATTTACTAAAAAAAATTGCTCGTTTTCAACTCGTTTTTTTGCTTTTTGACTCGGCTTGCGTTCCGATTTTCTTTGTAAATACTTTTGTTTTTGATTCTTCTCAAGAGTCGTATTTTAAATTCTCTTAAAATTCAGCTCTCAAGAAGAATCGTTCTTTACGAACGATTTAAATTCGAATACTCATCCTACTCTGGAATCAAATCGGAATCGGTCACGCCAATCGCCCATTACCTATAAAATACAAATCGATATTTTCTCATATAATTCTTGCTATCCAAGCAAGTCTTTCCAGAAAATGTAAAAGTGTGTTGAACGATTGGTAAAAGTCGGTTAAATTTCAACAATAGACTCTCACCCTTCATTTGGTACCAGCAGGAAGACGGAGCTAACTTCTTTAACCATGAAAAATTTCAAACGCTGAACTTTATAAGGCCATTTTAAATCGCTATTATCCCTAAACGCCATATGCAATCTAAGTATTTTTTTAATTAATGAGAAGGTGTTGTATTTGAATCAAAACAGCACTAAAATGTTATTAGTGAAAGTATCTTTCACACGAAAATTTTCATTAGTTTTCGTTTAACAATATTTACGAATTAACAATATTTACAAATTATGGATTCTATAGTCAAACACTTCTGTATAGAACAGCATCATTATATTAAAAGTAATTACCAAAAAATTGCTTTTTTGATGGGTCAAAATAGTCCAAAAAAAAAAAAACAACCTATGAAATGAATGAAATGAAATGAATGAAATGTGAATGCTTCCCACAAACCTCAGCGCAGTCATAATATATCCACACGGCTTTTTAACGATATAGTATAGAGGTTAAAAACTATGTAAAAAATCAAACTGTTCTGGAAGATAATTTATTCATTAATTAGTTTGGTAATTACTTCACATAAAGTTAAAAATAAAGGAAACCCTATGAAATTATTATTTTATGGTTCACCCGTATAATATTAAAATTATGATTCAAAATTTAAAAAAAAAAAATATGACCGTGCTGCTAATTAGTTTTAATAATTTTATTATTGTATTTTTAATATTTATGTATTTTGTCTGGGAATATTTGTTTTTTTAATCTAAGCAATTAGTTATGCGTAATAAAAATTTTAATTTAAAATTCCACACGAATGACAAATCATTTTACATTAAAATTCATTTTGATAATGTTTTTGATTAAAAGTCAAGATCACTTACAACTGAGTGGTAAACTTTTAATTTAGGAAAAGCAAATAGTTTTTAGTTACTTTTTCAACAATAGGAGAATTCAAAAAGAAAATAATGAAATAAAATAAAGGAACTACAAATAATTACTATTTAATGATTTTAATTAAACATTTTTAAAGAAAATGAAAAATCTCCATAAGAACGATTTTAACAATTAAAACTTAAACAAACACTCTCTTGGCGCGAGAAAATTAAAGTAAAACACACACACACACACACACAAAATAAAACCAAACAACTTTTAAATTTCCCTGGAAAGACGTTCAAATAAACCCATCTATTGGTCATACTGACAGACAATCAACAAACCGGACATTCAGTTAGTCGTCATTCACACTCAAACTATAGATGAAAAGAAAAAGTCCAGAATTTTCTCAACAAGAAATGTAATTAAAAACATAAAAGAAATTAATATATAGACTAGACTAGTGAACGAATGGAAGAATGGAACAGAAAAAGAAAAATAAGAAAAAATCCCAGAAAAATAATTAAATTAATAATACAGGGAAAATGTACGAGTCCAAAAACAAATGAAATCTCAGAAGAAATAAAAACAACAGCCAGCAATCCTACACTAAATGATAAATGTGTGACATGAGAAAGTCCAGTCCAGTTCAGTACAGTGCAGTGTGTTTCACTACACAAACGAAATGAATCCAAATCATGTCAACAGCATTGGTTGTTGTTGGCCAGTCAATGCATACGACGTTCATTAAGTAGTGTGCCACCAGTAAAAAAAAAGATAAAAACAAAAATCTATAAAAATGCCAAAATAAAAAACAATAAAGAAAAGAACAACGCATTTAAAGATCGCAAAAGTAACAAATATTCATTCCTTTCTATTTGCGCATACACTCAAAGAAATGAAAAATAAATGCAATTAAGAAACCAAAGTTAATCTAAAAACTGCACCTGAACCTACGGGTGATGGTCGTATGGGATACATAAGTGGCGCGTAAAGTTAAATTTTTATTATAACTCGACCCAACAGTCGTAATATAATAAGGTGTGCTTCAAAATGATAAGGTCACCTCAATATTTGGCCAATTCATCCAAACTATAAAAAGTTACGTATGGTCACCTTATTAAAAGAAATTCTACGTTCAAATAAGTAAGCCGGTTTTGCTCTTAGAGATGTACTGTTATATTATGTTTATTTAAATGTATGTAAATGTAAAGTGCAAAGGTCAGTGATTAATAGCAATTAATCTAATCAGTGTGTATCACAATTGTTTTTTTTTGTAATAATTTATAATTTAAAAAATATCTGCGCAGTATGGGTCGCGGGAAACCTTTGTCACCTTATGAACAAGGACAAATTGTGGCACTTCATGAGCAGGGATTGAGTATGAGTGGAATGACGAAAAAACTGGGACGACATATTAAGAACTATCAACGCACATCCAAAACTTATTCGAGCATAATTAAAAAAATTCCCTGCCTGACTAAGCAGCATAAGATTAAGCGTAAGGAGCTTGCAAAAAATAACATGGTAACTATTGGGATCAGGTAAAAATTTTTTTAAAAAGGTTATAAGATATTCCACACATCTTTGAGTTAGTAGGTAATTTTTTCTGATGAGAAAAAATTTAACCTGGATGGACCAGATGGTTTCAATTGCTATTGGCGAGATTTAAGGATGGAGCCCTTGTTTTTTTCCAAATGGAATTTCGGCGATGGCAGTTTAATGGTTTGGGCTGGCTTTAGCTCACATGGTACCCTGGAACTGTACTTTCTTTCCACTCGAATGGATAGTTTAGAGTACCAGGGCATTCTGTCTGAACGTTTGCTGCCTTATTTAGCCCAAAATGCTGGAAGATAACGCAGCAATTCATGTCGGCAAGTTGCCCAGCACAATATTAATGTACTTGATTGGCCAGCACGTTCTCCCGACTTAAACCCCATGGAAAATTTGTGGGGACTCCTTGTGCGTAATGTTTATGCAGACAACAAACAGTATCGGACAAAAGATGAATTAAAAGTGGCGCGAAATCCGCTACAACGTTCTGGACAATTTAGTTAGTGCGATGCCATGCCGTATTTTTAGGACAATAGCAGGAAATGGAAAGCGCATAAATTAAAAATAATTGATTAATGTTTAGTTTAAATAAAAGTTTGGATAAATGAATCACTGACCTTATCATTTTGACGTATTGAATTTTGCACTTCTTTACATAAATTTAAATAAACATAAAATTACGGTACATCTCTAAGAGCAAAACCGACTTATTATTCACTTATTTGAACGTAGAATTTTTTTAATAAGGTGACCATACGTAACATTTTATAGTTTGGATGAATTGAGCAAATATTAAGCTGACCGTATCATTTTGAAGCACGCCTTATACGTTGTCTTATTTTAACCGATTCTGTAGACATCTTATCTTTCAATCTTACTTGAAACAGCTACACACCCTCGCAAACTTATCAATTCAAAAATTTTGAAATTGGAAACATTTGGTCGTGCACGACCGATAAGATATATAGGCTTCTTAGATCCACATTTTAGAACAAACATAACCAACGTAAAAACCCTCAATATTCATCAGCAACGTTACAATATTATCTTCTTTCTTGACAAAACCTTATATTGGTCCTATCCAATTTGGCACACCATATGTCTCAAACTGGAAATAAATAAAATTTTATGAGTGGATCTATATTCGGCCCAATATTAATCAAATTCGATTCCTAGAAAAATGAATTGTATTGACGAACTTGTTACAAATTAAAGTCCTACAGCAATAAAACTCGACTTGCCATTATTTTTTACCAATTTTACTCTTAGTTTTATTGGCTCTGGGTAATACGAGGGCGGGCTAATAAGTACGTGACTTATTGAATTTCCCGCCTTTTAACAGAAAATACAACACTGCTATTACCAGCAGGCATTTATCAGCTGACTCCTGCCAGAATTTGAGCAAGCTGCGTCATATAGTTTGTGCTTGATAGTCATTGATAGCAAGCTACCACATGATTTGAGGAAAAAATTGAAAAAAGTGAATATTGTAGACTCTTACCTTTCCTTTAGGACTCTAAAAGTGTATGTTTTTCCGAAGTTCTACAAGTCAGTCATTTGGGTCCGTTTTTTTTCTTGTTATACCTTAATGACCTTCCTGATTTATTTTCTAACTGTAGTGTTCTTATGTATGCTGATGCTGTTAAATTATTTTATACTTCTAATGATATTTATGGGCAGGTTGTTCTTCAGCAAGCTATTGATGTTTTTGCGGATTGGTGCCGAATTAATTTGATGGATCTCAACTTAAGGAAATGTAAACATATGGTCTTCTCTTGCAGGTGAAAAATACCGTCTCAACTTTTCTTGATCTAGGTGTATTATTGGATTGGAAGCTATTACTTCTTGATCATATTATTATGACGACTAGTAAGGCTCGGGATATTATTGGCTTTGTGAAGAGATGGTCCAGGGAATTCTCTGATCCTTATATTACGAGACAATTATACATTCTACTTGCTAAGCCAGTTTTAGAGTATGCCTCGGTTGTTTGAAATCCTTATTATCAGTGTCATATTGATTCAATTGAATCTGTGCGGAGGTAATTTTTATTATTCTGTTTACGTGGCTTACGGTGGAATTATGTTGATAGATGAGTCTAGGTTGTGCCTGATAAAACTCCCTACATTGCAGCTTAGGAGAACAGTTTTGGGTATTTGTTTTGTTTGCAACCTTATTGCGGGTGATATTGACACTAAATTTTTAAATCTGAAGCTGAATTTTAGCATCCCCGTTAGATTTTATCGGCATTATCGTCCTCTGGCATTGGACTTCTACAGGACGAATTATGCAAATCCGTTTCCTTTCCGTAGATTGTGCTAAGTTTACAATTTACATTACGAGTTTATTGATTTTGACTGTGACGTCAGTAATATTAAACGTAGTGATTAAGTTCTGTAGCTGACTCATGTTCTCGTTGCCATAACTTATTTACTTGTCTCCGCTATAGTTCAGACTGTACGCCATGGAGACGAGTCCTCCGCGGTCAGGTGAGGGCGGGTAAGTGAGTGGTGGGACCGTTCGCAAAAAAAGTACAATAATATCGGAAGATTCCAAACGTTCTTGAAGCCCAATTATGGTGTCTATACCTGAGCCAATTAAATATGGTGATGACCGATCGGTGAAGCTATAGCCATCGCATATGGGTACGCAATCAACAACTTAGCAGAAACGTTTGGCGTTGTTCAACTGCAATATGGATTTGTTTTTGTGCCGTTTCGTAACCGTTAGCAAAACGTGGATACACTATAACACAACAGAGACCAAACAGCAGTCAGAACAGTGGGTTTCTCGCTGTGAATCGGCGCCAAGAGAAGCCAAGGTTGGTTTGTTCAAAATGATGTTTTTACAACATTTATTTAATAGATTATCGTAGGCTAGATTTAAATGTCACACATTGTCGTAAAGTCGTGAGCTCTTTGTAGTAACAAAGCCTGTATCTTTTTTTGTATATTTCAAGTTTTTGTCGTTTCGTGGGTTTCTCAACAGATTAATACAAATCTATCAAACCCATAAATTGTTTTTTTTTCAATTTTGGATGGTATTTCTCGTATATCTTTCACAAACAGCTCGTGTTAAATTTAAAATAATGCTCTTAATTGATTGCATAAACTTGTGGTCAGAACTTTTGATGCTTTTGAAGCCATTGTAATGAAAAAGTACAGTGGATACAACCTGGACATTTATTCGATTTTGCGAGAAAAGCTGTTATACTTCATGAAAACATGCACAAAACCTCCGAAAAATTGCATAACTTGATTAACGGAATGTCGACTTCAAAAGTCAATGGTATAGCGGTAAATATATTCTCCCACTGAGTTTTTAATAACGTTTTTTGTTTTTTGTTTTTTAGCCCAGGTTTTTTACCACGAAAATATTTTATTGTTTTTACTCAAAGTAGATTTATTATATGACAATGTCAACGATTTAAATTCTTTGGTGACCTGAATTTTCTTTACACAAAATTTATTGCAAATTCTTTAATCCATTGTTTTTGACTTTAGAAAACTTTAGAGCGCATTACAGGCTTTTAAACTTTATGACTCAGTAGGTTTTTTGCAACATGTTGATTGTTTGCAAATTGAGCAATTAATTTTATTACAGTTGTTATTTTCTCAGTGTATTTAATGACTTGCCTTAGTTGTGTGTGTAAATCGCGTTTTCCCATGTTCATCTACGAGCAAAGTAAAATAACAAGCATATGGCGAAAGGAATAATAAATGCAGAAGCTTGTTTACTTGTCAGCCCATAATATAGTAAATGTGACCGATGTGTTGGTAATACGATGATGAAGAGAAGCAAAAAAACAAAAGAAAAGAGACGCAATCAGCCAGCGGCTCTTTGTTAAGTCGATAAAGAATGGCACACAAAAATAATTTCTTTTTTTAATCTTTGAACGAAAATAAGAAGAAAAAAGTTCGAAAAACTAGTAAAATATGAAAATAAACGAACGAAATGGGTTAAAAGAAAAATCGTAAACTAGACATTAAATGTCTATTAAATTGACTTTTAATTTTAACTGTTTTTTAAGATCCGAGAATTTTAGCTTCGTTTTATGTATTTTACTTAAACGCCTCAAAAAGAAGATTCAATTGTGTTATTATTTTTGTTGAAATTCGCCATTTTAGTGAAGTTATTTGAAAAAATTTTTGTTTTAAATAAAGTTTACTCATAATTCGCTCTCCCATTCATTGTTTAACCCCCAATTCCATAAACCCTCATATCACGTTTTAAGAATAAATTATCTAACTTGAAAGCAATTCAGTTGCAAGTACCCTGTAAGCTACTACAAAATGAATATGATCTCTAATTTTTTATCAGGTGTTTGTCCACGCTAAAGCTGTTTATTAAACTTTTTAACGTTTTTTTATAATTTCTTAAAGACTATTTCCCGGCAAATAACAAAGCAATAAATGAAAATAGCAGAAAAGGCAAAAAGGAGAACCATCATAATAAATTGAAATGTGCTATATGAACAGGGTAATTATCATAAATAATTCAAACAGCGAACAAGGTTATTCGAAGTTTTGTGTGAATATATTATTAACATTTTTGAACTGAACTTTGCCTATTACAAATTCAATTGCTTTTCCTTATGAGAAATGGATCTAATAAATTTAAGTCGTTGTTGCAACAGGACGGAACGACATGGCTTTAAAATCAAAAACAACAAAATGCAACTGATTTGTACCAATTTAAGGTCAATATATTACAAGTTAGTCGCACAATAAAGCGAAATATTTAAGTCTAACTGATTAATGCATTCTCTGCAAATCATTTTAATGATAAGCTATTTTATGGGTAATGCTATAAAACCAAAATTAATTTAATATCGCACACCTATATTGTCTATCTACGATTTTATTATCTATCATTACATAATAAACCTATAAAAATAAGGATCCGTGACATTATGAATGAAACACAGATTTTTGGATAAAAAAAACATTTTATTTTTTGAAGATATTCTCCTTTGAGCTCTATACACTGCGTTCAACGTTTCTCTAATTTTTTTAGCCCATTCAAAAGATAAGATTCGTCAAGGCCATTAAAATAGATATCAGTTTATGAGATGATTTCATCGTTGAAGTCAAATCACTTTCCGACGAGCCATTTTTTGATGTTTGGAAGCAAGAAATAGTCACTCGGTGCTAAATCCCGAAAATAGGGCAGATAAGAAACCAATTCGTAGCATATTTCATGGATTTTTGCATTAAATGCGGTCGTTTTGTTAAATCCTCATTAAATCGACCCAATAAGTTGACATATAATATTCGCCATTGACTATTTTACCTTTTTGAAGATAGTCAAGGTTGATTAATACCTTGATTAATACTGGCTGACAAACCCACCTTATCTTGTTTTGGCGTCAATGCACCTCACTGTTTTAACTGATGTTTGGTCTCTTGTGTGTGTTGCGAAGCGACGCAAATACTCGTCATTTCTACAGTTGAACAACTTCAAATACTTCAGCAAAGTTGTCACATGTTCTTCTTTTAGAAATTCTCATACCTAAGTGTTCATTAAAAACTAAACCATTGCGTAATGTGATATGCCTATGGCTTTCATAATCTCTAGACTTTCAATCCCCGATCGTCTAACACCATATCATTAATTCTTTGAATTGTTTCGTGTGTAGAGATCTCAGCGGGTCATCCAGAAAGTTCGACATCCTTTGTGCTTGTATCCCGCAGCGAAATTCAGTAAATTACTTTTTTACCATTGAAATCAATGTTGCAGAGTTCAGGCTTAGCCTTGGTTTTGAGTGATGTTTCTTTCCCGCGAAGAATACGAGGGATACTTTTTATATTTCAGGAACTGGCAACACTATTGTCAATAGCTAAAATCTGGCAACACCATACTAAAGTTTGACATTTTTAGCATAATCATACTCACAAAGTTTTGATGTACAAGTGCTATTTGTTTTGTTTACAGTGAGTTTAGAAAATAATTTTGGCCAAAAAATGGAAATTCCAAGAGAAGGTTTTCGTTGAATTTTTTTCACTACTTTCGACATGGATTATCTCAATAAGAATGTGTCGATGACCGTAATCATCGGTCGCCGAGGAATTCCGTGAAGGTCTTCCAAAATCGGTAGCTATGCCGCAAAACTGATAATGCTAGATCGTCATGTGACATAGTGTAAGATAGAGGCATTAGTTCCACTTCAATACATACGATTGTGCATGAACACCTACTTGTAAAAAAAATTTGTTCTTATTGGATACCCTATAATTAATCAAACGTTCAAAAAAACTCTCGCGCCGATTGGTGTAAGGAAATGAGTGAAAAGTTCGAACACGATGCTTCAAAAGACGTGTATAAAATTGTGACAGGTGATGAATCATGGATATATGCGTATGAGCCGGAAGCAAAACAGCAATGGAACCCGCACAGTCTATTGCTGTTTTGCTTCCGGCAAAAGACGAGCTAAATTCAACAAAAGTTGTTCGTGGAAAAAGCATTGCAAAGCAAATGGTCACATGTTTCTTCCGCCGATTGAGTCATTTGGCCACTATTTCGCTTGAGTAACGTAGGATGGTCAATTCTGAGTGGTACACGATCATTTGTTAGGCGGAAGTCTTCGGAGAAATTCGTAAAACCAACCGCCGAAGATGAATCATTCTCCATGATGACAATGTCAGCTCTTACACATCACGTCAAACAGATGAATTTTTAAGCAGTCAAAACATCGAATTGATTTGGCACCCAATGACCTTCTTGCTGCCAAAACAGCGTGGTCAACGATTTACGAGCGCCAAAGAAGCTGTTGAAGCGTTTAAAATGCATGTTTTGGAGGTGTGTCAACAGGAATAAAAAAACTGATTTCTGAAATGGTGTGAACGAATGCAAAAATGTATTAATCATCAAGGGGAATACCGTTTTTCGAAAAACAATAAAGCCATTTTAATTTCAAAATATTTGTTATTATTTGCTATTCCCGAAATATAAATAGTACCCCTGGTAATGCTTAATGAGCAAACAAAATTCATGCGGTAATTTCCTACCAAGGGCTGTCAAATACAAACTAAATTATGCAGATTGTTCAAATTTTGACAGGAGTCAGTTGACAGATGGCTGTTGACAGGGGAGCACTGCTGAGCTTTCAATTAATTAAAAACTTGTAATTTTTTTTAAGAAAATTACCATAAACAAATATGTATTTGCTTTGAAGCGATTTTAATAACAATTTTAAGCAATTTTATTTCATAATTATAACAAGAAAAACCACATGCCAATAAATGGAGTGGCTATCTGGCGGATTTTGTAAATTCCAATATGTCTATCAATTGTTAAAAATTTTGGCATATTAAGTAAGACATCTTTTATATACATACTACATACATATATAAACGTTTAGTAACAAAAACTTTTTTGTGTATTTTTTTGCTTTCCTTTAAATTTTCAATAAAATTCATGATCGTGTGAAGTTTTTTCTATATACTACATATACTCGCACATGCATATCCACTGCTCATGAATATTAAAGATATACAAAAAGTCTTCAATTGTACAATACAATATTAAAATTGTTTTTGTATCTGCTGTTTTTTTAATTGAAATAAAACATGCCATTCATCATTTTTCCTCATCAATTTCATTTCTGTTTTTTCCTTATAGCACTTTGTTCTTGGAGCAAAAAAATAATATATAATTGAATTATAGCTGAAATTGGTTTATAATCATTTCGCAATTATGACGAAAGAATTTATACAAAAACATAAAAAAAACACATGAATAAACAATTTTTGTCTGCAATAAGCAAATAAGCATTTAAATGTAATTGAAGGCGAACGGAAAATAAATCGACTTTTAGCTTTAATTTAAAATAAATCACATTGTGCTTGGAGTTATTCTAAATAGTATTTTTGAATTACTCAAAAGTGGAAGAAAAACGAGTGATAAAGCATTACAGAAACTATAATTGCCATAAAATTTGATTGTATTTCAAGAACAAATTCTCATAATACTAAGTTTGCTGAGATATGTTTACAATGGGAATGAAGATCCAAAGCTACATCCCACTCTTCAGCAAATAACTGCTTTATTTCTAAAAAAATTGTTTTCAATTCATAGAAATCCAAAAAAAAAAAAAATAATAATTTTATTGAAGTTGTATATCTATAATGTGCGATGATGTGTCCTATTCAAGAAGTTGTTTAAACTCAATTTAGAAACTTTTACTATTACCGTTGTCAAGTTATATGCACATTAATAGTCACTATGTATGAGAGATGTCGCGCTCACTTATTCAAGCCCACTCTAAAACCGATGATTTGCCATTTTATTTAGACCAAAGTCAAAAACTTAAATTTTACCCTTCTCTCAAGATATACAAAAATATTTTGTATGAGAGGTAGCATGCCCACTTATACAAGGATAGGCATCTAGATGACTCCCGTAAGGGACTTGATTACGGTCTAGAAGTCGATAGTTGTGAAAAAGTCAAAATTTCTTAAAAAAGAATTATTGCACCGTAAAGCATGTCTAAACTCTAAATCATACCTACGGCCCCCTTACAGGTGTAAAGCGGTACGGTCGCCTTCTATACCCTGTGAAGTTCTCTGTTTAGGAGAGTTTGGGGTCCAGAATAACACCTAGATCCCTAATTGACAAGGAAAGTTAAAGACGACAAGGCTCGTTAAATCAAAGGCATGTATTTTGTGAGGATTAAACCTAAAGGAAAGGGTGTGCTAATCAATACTTGGCACTACAATGGCTAGATCTTTCTCATAGCCAAAGACCTTATAGGCATATCGTTGCAACTCCACCAACAATTTCTCTGCAACGATGTTGCATGGTACCATTATTTATACTCGTCGTAGTTATAACCCTGAACATTATTGAAATCAGCTTCCACATCTATGAAGGCTACCAGTGAGAATAACTTATTCGCCAAAGCCTTCTTAATATTGCCCACAAAGGAATATAGTGCGAACGCGGTGGACAGATCGCCTTGTTAATCTCTGTTTGCAAGAATAGGAAAGTATTTTGCATCATATCTCGCCATCAAAAATCGTTTCTAAGGACAATAAAACTACGTTTCTAAGTATAGTAGGGGAAATCACTCTGTGTTGCAAACAGGCCTTGCAAGTCTTGCAGACGTAACAAACCTAGCACATCTGCTACACTTTGCTACGTCACACAACTTATGCATATTTGCTACGCAAAAAAGCATTGTAAGTTTGCTATACTTAAACAGCCACGTTTTTTTTTTGCTTATATACCCAAAACACTTAAACCTGTTTTACACGGTGGACAAATTCCAAACGGTACCGTGTAAAAAATCATGTAAAAACAGGGTTAGGTGTAAAATAAATAAAATATTGGAAAATATTTTTTTTTAACAAAATTTTCAAAAAATATTTATTATTTATTTGTTTTAATATTTTTAATTTACTAAAGGTTCCATAAAAGAAACTCACACTTTGTTGTTGAAATTCAGAGCATAGGTAGTAAATTTGTAAATTTACAACAAAGAGTGATTTCCGCTTGTATATTTACAAAGGTATGGCAAGTGCAAGTGTATAAATTTTGTTGCTACATAGTAAAAATATAATACACCAATTTGCATATTCTACGATGCCAGACCATATACACAATATCGTGAATTGGGCTTTTGAGTTTGACTCTGTTTTTCCCTAATGAAATATAGCAAAGATATTTTACACTTTACTTGCGCTGGCTCTGCTCTCAGTCTAAAAATAAGTATGTAAATGCTCCTCCTGTATTTTTTGAACCCATTATTGTTTAAAAAGCTTATTAGCATTATAAAAAGTGTTTTAAGCAATTTGCACAACACGGTTAAATTTTATATTTCTAAGTATTTTCCTGAATTACCATTCTTTTTGAAAGAGTTAAAAACAAATTTAATTTTAATTTGATCTTCAAATTTAATCGGACATATTCACTATCGTAAGTTATAGCCAAATTAGTAAGACTTTAAACTATTTTATCGTATTCACATATTGAACCTCTTATCTAGTTTTTTATTGCTGCTATTATTTTAATTAAGAGAGAACAAGCCAAAAAAAGAACATTTTTACTCTTTAAATACATGTTTTCTGTCGTTTAAAGTAATTTCCTACAAATAAAGACAAATAAATGAGTCATTAAAAAACCTAAAGATACAAATTAGTGAGGCGAAATGGCAAAAAGTTAAAAAAATTAAAAAGACATGACACGTCACAATACTATACAATATGATGGGACACACTCTAAACATAATTGACTTTAATAGCTTTTGATGTCATTAAGAAAAACTGTATAATTCCTGTATATGTATATCTTCTCTGTTATACAGCCTATTGATTGTTATCAAAAATTTAATTTTTTTTCATTTTCTTTTTTGCGTTTCTTTTGCTATAGCGGAAAGCGACCTTTTAACATTCGCACAGCGTAAACAACATTATGACAGTGACAAGTCATATATGAAGGAACTCTTTACTGCCGATACACGACCGCGTAGTGTACGTGTGCTTTATGAAGATGCCGGTAAAGTGACACCACCTCCACCACCACTACCATCAATATTAAATTCTACGGCAGTACACTCATCATCGGCGGCTGGTTCCCCCATACAATTTGCATCCGGTCATGTTTTAGGTGATGGTAGTAGTATTAATAACGATGACATGACCAGTATTGGTCATATGGCTGCTGACAGCGATGAACTGTTATTGTGTACGATGGACGATGTTTTCGGTATAAATACGAAACATAAAATGCGTACACGTATCGATGCAGAAATTGAAATAAGATTGGTAAGTTTAACAAAAACAAGAAAAACATTATTTCATTAAATAGTTAATTGGTTAACTGACTATTAAGAGTACTTGGGATGTAAATTCATACTCTTCGGGAAGGTGATTTGATCCTTGAATTAATGTAATCGTTTTTTGTTTTATAAAAATATTTTACCATATTCAAAGTACTGTCCACCACAAAGTATATTTTGTCATTTTTTTTTTTTTAAAGATTACTCTTTAACCGATTAAGGGTTATGTTATGTTCACACGACAATGTTTTTTCTTAGTTCGCTCTCTTATTCATCATTCAATTCTCAATTAAGGGCCGTATACCATTACTTTTCATACGAAATTTTAAGAGCGAATTACTCAAATTGTAAATACAGTGCACTTGGGATACCGTCAACTAATTAAAATCGCTGGCGTTGACGCTTATCAGATTGTTGAGGCTTATGAATGTCTAAATTTAATACAAAAAACTATAGATATTGTACTTTAAAACATTTTTATTGTTTATAAACTAAAACCAAACAAAAATAAGTCCAAAGAAACGAAAAAGGCTTCAAACGAGATCAAAAAATCAACCGAATGAAAAGGCAATAGATATGTAACTTTGGAACCAATTTCGTAAAATAAATCTATATATGCACTTATGTAGAGTTTTTACTGTTACTGAAGCTAAAACTGCATATAATGTCGAGTTGACGATTTAGAGCTCTTTGGCTTGATTGACGTTTTAGAGTAGACAGTGTTAGAGAAAATGGGTTGATGTTTTGGAATGTTGACGAAAAAGAGTGTTTTTGTTATCCCGAGTGCACTGTAATTAAGTTTCAATTACCTTGTGGATTGCTAAAAAATCGATGCGATCTCTAATTTTTATCGGGTATTTATCCACGCTAAACTTGTTCATTTAATGCTTTCCTTTCGTGAAACAAAACTTTTTGGCAAATAACAAAACAATAAATGCAAATAACAAAGAAAATAAGAGGAATTATCAAAACAAATTACTAAGGTGGCATTCATATATGAATTATAAGTAACTCAAACAGCAAACGAAGTAATTTAAAGTTTCTTGTGTACCCGCCTTTAATACCTCGTAATAGTTTCAACTGGTTTAAACAAATGTAGTATGGAGTATCCTTTTGATCCCACCAAATATAGACAACTAACCCATTTAAACTCTAAAGCGCGGTATGAATTTGTTTAATTGTGTTCAATATTTGAGCCTGGTACCAGTATGAGCCATAGATAAAATTATGTATAAATTATACTTTGATCGTGCTGGTGTTTGGACGAACTTTCGTATCAATCAGACGAATTTACTTATGCGGCTTTACAAGTATTGATAGTCACAGGCCGAAAATAGAACGAATTGTCAAGCGCTTATTTTCTAGTTGTTATAGCAAAGTTTTGAGGCGTTCTGTTGCACTTGATCTTTTCAGCGTAGCCTTAGCTTCCCCCTTCTGCGACATCCATCGGGTTCATAATTAAAAGTTTTTCTCGGCGGAGCATTTTTTATCAATTCTCACGACATGTTGTAGCCAACGCAGGCGCTGTGTTTCAACACGTTTTACCGCATAGCTCATAATTCATGTGACGGCAATATTCTCGTTCTACGCAAATCGGGCCATATACTCGTACATAGATTACGAAGAATTTTCCGTTTGAAAACTCCAAGCACTTCGTCATCTAATTGAGCAAGCACCCATGCTGCTGCACCATATAAGCATGGACTTACACTGTGCTATCTCTGTCCGTCTTAAACATTTTTTACTAAATAACTTACCAATTTTATAAAGAAAAAATAATTTGATATTTTTTTTTAATATTATATTTAATATTAAAAAATATGATGTTTTTCCAAGAAATTTTTATAATTTTTCGGAAACTAGGTGTTCCCAAATTGGAACGGCTGCTTAGAATGGGTTAATAATAAAATTAATAAAAACTTCTTTGAAAATAAATAAATATCGTACTCATAAAACATTTGTATTTTTTTAATTTTGAATCCAGCCCGTTTTATTTGTCCGTTTTATTTTACAGGTTACCAGTCCCTGGCATAAATACATATACTGTTCATACAAATATATACATACCAAATCACCATAAAAATACGACTTTTGTTTTTAATGGAATGTGTACTGACTTTTGATTAAATTTCTGTTTTGTACAGTTTTCTTTGATTTTAAATCTGGCAACCCTACACTCTACAACCCTACACCCTACGTAAATAAAACTTTTAATGGTACCACATAAATTTGTTCGCATTTTTATATATATATTTCGTGTATTGCGTTTTTAAAACGCCTATTTCACCCATATTATTGTATTGACAGCACTAAATTGCTTATTGTTGCCAAGAAAAATAGAAATTAACCTAAGTTGGCTACGGGCTACAACGGTGGTCGTGCAGTCAGTAGCCGAGTTGTCGCTAATATAGTTATTCTCATATACACAAATGTACACTATTTTTGACAGCTTGTAGTTGATGGTCGGTCCCCTGGAATGTGTTTATAGCATTTGGCTGTAATACCTATAGAATTAAAAACTAAAAATTTTATATTGACGCTCGGAATGATGTTACAGTTGCATAGTGGCACAAGACATGATATATTGGGTTTGAAAATCTTTTTTAATTTATTGCAATTTGTTATATGTTGCTGTCGATAGTATCTGCTAGCCTTATAATCATTAGCCTTTGCTTCATTAAATAATGTGTTTTTCACTGTCAACCTCTTTTTACAAGACCCTGTATTCTGCTCCTTTCCAATTCTCTTCTTAACCAACTCAACGTTATTCAGAGTTCCATGTACATATATGGGAATTTCATCTAAAATGTAACGTGTTTACTTTAAATTACACACTTTTTATGTATTATAATGCCTAAAACGATTACAAGCATCTAATTGGAAATAGTACAGTCACTGGCAAAAATACTTATACACTTGAATTTCTTCTAAAAATTTCCTACAAAACTGTTTCTATAAAAAAAATAACTAAAAAATTTCTATAAACATTTTAATTTGTAGTCGTACCACTACTTTTTTAAGTCACTATTAATAAATTGCCCATATGTAGTTTGTAGTTCATTTAAAGTCTTGTTCTCGTCTAACTGGTATTTTAACGGTTTTTATTTTGTTTTTTATTTTCCTCTATATGTCTCCGTCATCTCTCTCTGTGTGTCATAAGTAAGTGTATGCGAGTGTGTTTGCTCAAGTTTGTCTGTGAAAAACCATAATTTTCCATTTAAGAAGTTTTTCAATTTTGCCAGGCTTGTAGATAGACAGACCGAACGACCAACCGACCGACCGACCAATATGTGTTGTAATCATGGCATTTTTTTCGCCAGAAATGAAAAAAGATAAAAATATTAATAGAAATGAAGAAATACAATTTATATCACTTATGGTAACAGGTATTTAAACTTTTCAGACACATGATTTAAAAAAGTACAACAGTTTTATACTATAATTGCAGTTTTTTCCGTGCTTTTTTTGGTACAAACTCAAGTAATTTTAAAATTTAATTTTTTCTTAGAGCAAAAAAAAAAATAAGTGGACATTTAAGTTAACGACTAAGAAGTTTGTTAAAAATAAAATATTTAATTTTTTCGCAAATTGTATTTTATTCAATGTAATTTATCTATTTTGTTTCTCTTGAAATGAATGATTCCTCTTTAGTGAAATTCATTTCCAGTAAAATGCAAAACCTAGTGAATACCTACCATAAGTCACAACCCCGCATTGTTCAAAGCTTTTGTGGACACAATTTGTCTACCAATGCATCCACATATGATATACGTTTAGGGTGGGACATTTAAAAGTTTAAATTTAAAAATGCAATAAAACAAACACGATTTGAAATTTTGCCAAATTTATTTTGTTGTTGTGAAGTACAATTGTTCCCGTTAGAAAGGAAATATTATTTCATTCATATAGCTACCGCGGCTGGCCTCACAGTACTCCATTCGTTCGTACCAATTTAGGAGAACTTTTTCGAGTATCTCGGCGATGGCATCATGAAGGTTGGCCTTCAAATGCTTAATTGTCTCTGGTTTGTCGGCATAACACTTGTCTTTAACGGCGCCCCAAAAAAAAAAAAAAAAAAAAAATAGTCTAACGTTGTTAAATCGCAGCTTTTTGGCGGCCAGCTGACATCACCATTTCGGCTAGTGAAACGGCCGTCAAACGTTTGACGCAATAAATCGTCCTCATTTTCAAAGAAATATGGGCCAACGATGCTTCCGCACTAAACATTCACTCGTAATTGGCTTCTGTAAGACAACGTTTGGGTTTTCTGAGCCCTAAATGCGGCAATTTTGCTTATTAACGTACGTACCAAAATTAAAAAAGTTTATTTTTTGTCTTTGTTTTGGAAATAAATTTCCAATAAATCCCAACGTTGCTCAAGCGTAAATCGATTGATTTCGTTCAGAAAAGATAATATACTGAATTTTGTGACAGAATAGAATGACATAAGTATTACCGAATTCGAAATAACAGCTGGTTCAAATTTAAAACGATAGATGGCCCACCCGATACATCATATGTAATTACCAACATCGTAGCCCTGTATTTGGACATAAGTTCCACCTTGGTTGAGTGTCTAAACTCCTGCTAATCTATGGGTCAAGGCACTCGGTTAAGAGTGGGTACCCGGTTGGACGGTTGACACTATCTAAAATGATCACGTATAACATTAAGCCCTTTAAGCAGTAAATTATTTTTATTTGCAATTTCCATCACCCCTTCATGAGTCTATATTTGGTAGGTAAGACACGACAGTTTTTTTTTTTTGACAATCAAATTCCGTGTTTTTTTAATTTTTATTTTTCTAAGCTCTTCTTAGAAAAGTTATAAACATATAACCTTTTAAACAACTCAGACATTAATGTTGTGACAAAACATCCAATATATGCATTCGTCATTAGCAAATTCTCCAAAGGTGGTTTAACGATTGACCAACAAAATTTTTTATTTCTTTTAAAGCAATATTCGTTTTTGGTATTTGCTCTGACTTGTCGAAGGAGCTTGTACCACTTATTTCAAAGCATTTTCTTCTGCTTTCTACTGAGTGCCGAGTGTAGATAAGATAGCGAGGTAAATGCCTTTAATGAATTTCTGGACATAAAAACATTGAAGGTAACTGCATAATGAATAAACTTGCACTGGCAGGTACCACTTTGGAGACCAAGAAAATGGGGCAATATATGGATAGGCAAAGAACAGGATTAGTATTAAAACCGTCCAGACTTTTTTAGGGACTTTATAGTGGTTATAACCGGCTGTTGGTGGACATAACCAAAGCCTGGGAATCCTATATAATAATTTTTGCAGAAACTGCAATGACAAGCTGCTGGGCAATATACAGAACATCGACTTAAGGATATCAGTGCTTGGTCGGAGAAGATTCTACGACGAGAACAATTTTACAACAAGAAATCGGGGCAAAAACCACACCTTCATTAAAACGACTGGGTGACTGGTAGAAGCTGGACAGAAACTGAAAGGAATTTAGTACGATTGCCAATTGAATCGAATCTAAATATATTCTGCTAATAACACAAGATGTTAATGAAAATATTTTGGTTCGAGCTGTGACTTAAACAGACTGGTGCAAATGCCTTACAAGCGTCACATCGTTTAAAGCTCTGAAAAAGAAACTAACCTTTTACAGTTAACCACCATGATTATTAATGGATTCGTTAATAAACAACAAACTGTTGCTATTTACTGATTTACAAATGAACCGTAAAGCTTTTTACAAAGTTAACAATAATCTCCTTATTCATAAGTTATATATGTCGGGCTTTTCTCCAAAAAGTCAAAATGTACCATTTAAGAATTATATATCTAAAATCATAAAATTTTCTTCCATTATACCACAGGGTAGTCATATTCGTCCATTTCTCTTCTCATTATTTATAAATGATCTAGCAAAAGCCTTAGATTACTGTAATATTTCAATGTTCGCTCATGATGTAAACATTTTTTATTGATACATACGAGTACAACAATACTTCAGATCATGTATACCTGCAATATGATATAGAGAATTTCCACACTTGGTGCACTAAAGGGTCCGCCATCTAACGTTTTTTTTTCAACTAGTGCTTATTTCGTGAATGTTAATGTCTGATTTGACAGATAATTAGTTTTGTCCTTCCGCTGAACGAATATTTTTGTGTATACGCTTGAACAACGCAGGGAATCTGGGCCTGCGATCGCCTTACAGAAGATGCCGATTTTGCCAAAAAAATCATCTTTTCAGATGAAGTTCATTTTGATTTTGGCGGGTATGTAAACAAGCAAAATTGTCGCATTTGGGGCACAGAAAACTCGATACACCCAAGACGAGTCACTGTTTGGTGCGGATTTTGGTCCAGAGGCATAGTTGGGCCATTTTTCTTCGAAAATGAGCAAGGAGTGGCCGTTACAGTCAATGGCGATTGTTATCTGGCCATGTTGAACGAATTTTTGTTCACAAAAATTGAAGAGGAGGATATTAACAACATTTGGTCTCAACAGAACGGCGCTACGTGCCACACAGCCGAAGCTACACTCGATGTTTTGCGCCCTGCTTTTGAAGATCGCATTATCAGCCGCAGAGCTGATGTCGTTTGGCCACCTCGGAGCTGCGATTTGATCCCGTTGGACTATTATTTGTGGGGTGCCGTCAAAGATAAGTGTTACGCCAACAAGCCAGAGACAATTGACGCTTTAAAGGACAATATTCGTGAAGCCATTGGTGAAATACAGCTGCACACAATCTATAATGTGCTTAAAAATTGGACCGATCGTGTAGGCTACTGCATGGCCAGCCGAGGCAGCCATTTGAATGAAATTATTTTCCATTATTAACCGGAAGGATTGTACTTTCAAATAAAGAAAGAAATTTGAGAAAATATTCAGTAGTTTTTTTTATAGGATTTTCAAAAAAAAAAAAAAAAAAATTTATTTGGCGAACCCTTTATTAACCTAATGGAATTCAACACAAATAAATGTAAACACATGAGGTTTTATCGGAGCATGTAGTTGCTGTAGTTTTATTGAACTCGGTACCTTTGAAGTTAGGAAGTTTCTTCCTGGATCTCGGCATTATGCTTGATGTTAAGCTAAGCTTTAATATACACTTTGATATGAAAAGGTGTGAAGATAGCTTCGTAAGTTAAATTCTTTTTT
The DNA here is from genome assembly GCA_023159175.1 of Wohlfahrtia magnifica. Taxonomy (NCBI): domain Eukaryota; kingdom Metazoa; phylum Arthropoda; class Insecta; order Diptera; family Sarcophagidae; genus Wohlfahrtia; species Wohlfahrtia magnifica. The sequence continues at coordinate 7,960,633 of JAKWBJ010000222.1, forward strand.
CAATAACAGTAGAAATAAAAGAATTTAACATTGCAAAAAAGAATTTAACTTTACGAAGCAACATTTTTTTAGGTGTTATATTTCAATTTGAAAGATAATTAAAAAACATTAAAATCTAAAAAAGTAATGTGAATGAAGAAATTCTAAAATATTTACTAAAGAAAATGTAAAATATTTATTGTTATTGTACAAATTGTAGCATATAGTAATATAAAATAAATTTTAAAAAATCAGGTAAAAGATAAAATTCTGGGGGAATTGGACCTATTTGGATGGAAAGGTATTCCATCGAGGAATTCACGAGTTTTTACCCCATGACCTTTCCACCCAAATAGGTCCGATTCCCCCGAAATTTTATCTTTTACCCGATTTTTCTAATATCTTATGTGTCTATGGCCAAATATGGCATTATTCAACGGGGTATATCTCGGTCCACAAGGACTTTTGGGTCATGGGGTAAAAACTCGTGAATTCCTCGATGGAATACCTTTCCACCCAAATAGGTCCGATTCCCCCAGAATTTTATCTTTTACCTGATTTTTTAAAATTTATTTTATATTACTATATGCTACAATTTGTACAATAACAATAAATATTTTACATTTTCTTTAGTAAATATTTTAGAATTTCTTCATTCACATTACTTTTTTAGATTTTAATGTTTTTTAATTATCTTTCAAATTATAATATAACACCTAAAAAAATGTGGCTTCGTAAAGTTAAATTCTTTTTTGCAATGTTAAATTCTTTTATTTCTACTCTTATTGAAAAAAGAATTTAACTTACGAAGCTAACTTCACACTTTTTCATGTTAAATAACAGTGACTGTTAAAATTACAAAAATGTTAAAAAAAGAATTTAACTTACGAAGCTATCTTCACACCCTTTTGATATGATAGTCAATAAGGCTAGAGGAGTTCTTGCATTTATTAAGAGATGTGGAAAAGAATTTTCCGATCCTTATGTTATTAATCTGCTATCTACTTCCTTAGTTAGACCTATACTGGAATATGGTTCGATTATTTGGGATCCTGTTTACAGAATTCACATTTATCGGATCGATTCCGTTCAGAAGCAGTTCCTCTTATTTTGTCTGCGGAGCTAACGATGGAAACAAAGATTGAATCTACTAGCCTAACGTCACAGATTAGCCTTTATTAAGTTAGCTAACTTGGAAAGCAGGAAAACTATGTTGAATGTTTCATTCTTATTTAATGTTATCAATGGTGATGTAAACTCTAAATTTCTTTTAGGAAGGATAGTTTTTAATATTCCGCAGAGGCCGACACGCTATTTTCATCCACTTGCTATTAGATATCTCCGATGCTAATGTTGATCCACTGAGAAAAATCTGTTCGAAATTTAATGATATTTACCATTTGATTGACTTTTCTTTTAGTTTAAATATCATTAAACGAAATATGTATCATATTTTTCTTAATTGTTAATTTATTGTTTCTTATATTTAAATATCATTATCTTGTAACTTTTACTAAAGTTTGTTGTGAATTAGTTTGTAGACTTTATTATAAAATAAAATTAAAAAAAAAGAAACTTTGCGTGTAACACCAGTACATGTTTATATTACTTGGAGTCAACTACTTTGCATAATCTCGCTTTATATCTGAACCACGTTATCAAAATTGAACCGAGCAGCGAATACCAAACATCTATTTGAATGATGGTGTTAATTTAAAATGACGTATTAGAAGCACTAAACAAAACCAGTATTAGGCGTTTCTCTTCACTAATTTTCTTGCTTCTGAATCATTTCAGCAATTTTAATGGTATCTAAACTTTTGTAACTCGAAATACCTTGGTTTGTCGTTAAAATGTAAAGCCGCCTTCTGTCGAAATATCGAATGCTTTTCTTTTAAATGATTTATTATTGAAACTATTTTTACCATAAATTTCCGAAAGCGTTTTATGCGCCGCAGTGTTTAAAAATATTGGGTATACAAGATAATAATGTCGATTTTTTTGCTTGAAAATGCATTTATTATAATAACAAAATGAATTGTTACATTATTCAAAGTAGTGTCCGACGTTAGCCACTACTTTTTCCCATCTCTCTGGTAGCATATGGATTCCGCGCCAAAAGAACAAATTATAGTCAGAAGGGGCAAGATCTGGGCTATAAGGCAGGTGAGCTAAAACTTCCCATCTATTGTTTTCCAAATAGCTTTTTACCGGTCTTGCAACATGTGGCCGATCGTTGTCATGATGGAAGATTATGGCCTCTTGTCTGGTCGAATATTCTGGTCGTTTTTCGTTGAGAGATCTTTTCAAATCAATTCAATTGTGTTCGGTACAGGTCCCCTGTGATCTTCTGACGTGATTTCAACTGCTCATAATACAAAATACCCTTCCTCCGAATACCCTTCCACCAAATACAGAGCATTACCTTGGCGTCATGGATATTCGGCTACGGCGTTGATTTGACTGGTTGGTCGAGCTTTACATATGTCTTTTTGCACTTAGGGTTATCGTAATGTATCCATTTTTCATCACTAGTAACAATACAATGCAAAAATTACTTCTTTTTGTAGCGTTCAAGTATCATTTCGGACATTCAAAATCGCCTTTCAACGTCTTTCGGCTTCAATTCATATGGGACCCAATTTCCTTGCTTTTGAATGAATCCCAATGCTTTTAAAAGTAGAGAAATGGCTTGTTGTCTGATTCCCAAAGGTAATGCAAGTTTTCTTGAGTTTGACAACAATCTTCGTCGAGTAATGTTTCCAATTCCTCATCTTCAAATTTTTTCGGCTGACCACGCGTCTCCTTGTCTTCTGAGTCGAAATCACCACTTTTAAATCGTGGAAACCATCGTTTACAAGTTTTTTGTGTTGGTGCATATCGACCATAAGCTTCTACCAACAATCGATAACTTTCAGCAGCCGTTTTCTTCAAATGAAAGTAGGTTATTAGACTTGCCCACAAAACATCTTTTTTAGGCACTAAATTCAAAATTATTATAGCGATTGCAAAAAATGTGTGCTTACAGTTTGGCGTCTATAGAATACTGAATTATAATGACAGACGTTTACCCTCCAAAATACCATATTTGTTGTTGTTGACGAAAACCATACGTGATAGCTATGCCATATGTTGTCCAAATCGAGATTATTAACTTGTATACCCAATACTTTTCTTAACATATCTAATCTAAACCTAAGTCTTCTTAACAGCCCTAACCATTCTTAAAAACAAACAATTAAATATTTTCTTAATCACTCTTTAAATTGTGCAGCATTTATAGTTCCTAATTGAACGACCTCATCTTAATCCCATAATTCAATTCTAATGCCGTTCTCTTAAATAAAATTAATTCAATGTGCAAATTAAAAATAAATCTCCAAACAATTTTATTCCTTCACATTTACTTTTAATCCTCTTCTACTTTTGCATCCTTATGTTCTCGCTCTTCTTAATTAATTGCCACTTAAAGAAAAATGGAAAACGTTTAACGATGAAAAGCCAAGTAAGTCCATTGAAAGTTTCACTTAAAAAGTAGTAAAATAATAATAAAGTGATAAAGAATAAACAAAAAATACGAAAAAATAAAATAAAATAAAATAAAAATATAAAAAAAATATATTTTAATTTATGCAATCTTAACACAACAGCTCTAAAGAGTGGCATAGAAAATAAGTTTTCCAAGCAGTCGCCGTATGTATGGACGACAATGATTTAAAAATTAAAACAAACACCACTGAATGGTAAACAATCTTTCTGTGCATTAATGCATGGGTTGATTTCTTGCCACAGCATAAGATGTGGTTGCTGCTTCTACTATGGAACTGAATTTGATGGCTGTATTGTGACTCTATTTTGATTTTTAGGTTACTGTGAAAAGAAGCTGACAATTTTTCTATACCCTACACTACCATAGGTGATATTTATAACAGCCTGGCTGTCCGAGTGAATCAGAAGATTTACAGGAAATATACTGCCAAATCCATGAAAACTCTGTCCAGGATTTTGAAGCCGACAGTATAAACCTCAATGGCTTTGTTAGAAACCTCTGTTCTGTTAGAGCAGTAGTTCCTAATTGGAATCTCGAAGTTAAACTTTCTGTCTAGAAAATTATAAGGGACAATGTAATCGGTCCAAATGCACCCATGGTTGCCCAGGATCGTAGCATGTCCATAATCGAGATTGGACCAGGAGCTCACTGTATTTAGCCTCACTGCTTCAATAGAAAGTCGGTGGGATGTCAGCTATGTATAGCAGACATGGATTTGTTTGGAATGGACCATATCTATCAGTCTACTATGACACTGATACTTGCACATCGTCCACTAAACCTAAAAATCGTAAAGCAGAGTAGGTTGTACTAGCAGGCTTAAGTCCCCATATCATGCTTACGGGCTTCTTATGGGTGAAAATCCCTGTCAACTTCTTTACCCGTCCATTATTTTTTCCCTCCAGTAGAGTCTGGGGTTCAGAATAACCCCCAGCTATTTTACCCTTGTGAATAAGAAGGGTCGAATGCCGCCGTCAAGTAACTTCGTCTTTTGAGTATTGACGTCAAAACCACATGACAAACACTATTTTGTGGCAAGTTTGAAGGCATGATTACATCTTACGGATGGGTGTGCTAATCAATACCTAACACTATAAGGGCAGGTCGTCCGCATAACCAAGGACCTCAAACCACATCGTTGCATCTCCTCCAAAAGTCACTCTACAACGATGTTCCACGTCAGGGGCAAATCTACACCCCCTTGAGGCGTATTTCGCCGTCCAGAGTCTTTTTTGAGGTTTTGAGAATATATGAAGTCAGATTTATGGCCCTTGGGCCGGACTTATGGGGCTGAAATCAGACTTATGGGACTAAAGTCCTTCACGGTAGAGATTGAAGGTTTTCCCGCTTTATGGAAAAACCAACTCTTGCCTCTCCCCACTTAATAGGGATGTATGAGTACCTGAGATAGGCGTAATAAATTATCTGCAGTCCACATGTCTCCTGTAGATCGACAGGTATGATGTCGTTTGTTCCGGACGATTTATAGAGTCTGATGGCCCAATAAGGGCCGACCTCAAGTCAAGTGCTGAGCCGACGCATTTGCTCGAAGGTATTGAATTGGCTCTCACAATTACCCGAAAATTGTTTATCAAGAAGGTCTTTCAATATCTCCTCTCGCTAAGTAGTCTAAAAGTCATTATCCGACCTAATGGACCCTGCGCTGTTGTCAGTTCTTGTGGGAAAATTGCGATAGGATTCCTGCATTTCCTCGCAAAAGGATCTTCTTCTTTTCACCTTCGTGTCATGCCCTTAAACTCTCGTAATTTAAGTTCGTAACCAGCTCAGTCATTCATTAATTTAACTTCACTAAACACTTTCCAACATTCGCCCATTAAGGCGATTAGATTTGCTCCTTGGGACCTCCCCATGCAAGCCTTGCTAGCGGTTGCTTTATATCTATGCTAAATAAGACTGCAATTGACAACTTTTCCAACGTGTCAAGCTTGTTTCATGGTGTTTAACTAAATTTTTGGCAACTTACCTTAACCAACATGGTAAAGAGTTTAGTTCGGTCTTAGTGTGATCCTTAGACCTTATTCAAAAGCAATAGGTAAACATTTTACTCCGACTCTTTGGTCGATGTGAGTGGGTTTACGGTGTAGGGTACAAAATAGTGCGTATTTGCCGTCCATAATTTTCAGATTGGGTTTCTTCTTAATTTTTTTTAGTTTTTTCTTATCTTTGAAGTCATAAATATTAAGTTAAACTACTTACCGTACTCGTATATGCATGCATATGTACATACGTAGACAATACAAGTTTTAAGCCCGAGCACATCTGATTTGGAGGTTGAGTTTATGCTACAGACGAGTAGTACGTACGTGTGCATAAATATTTTATTTTTTATTTTTGTATTGTTTTATGTTAAAGTTGGCAAAGTTCGTAGAATTAATGTGTGGTCTCCTATAATGATGGCCACGACAACGTTTGTGACGACGATGATATAGGAATGGACTCTGTTAGAGTAACAACAAATAATTCCGTTTAACAGTCATGCTATAATAATAGCGCAATTTTAATTTATTTGTATTTAAAAAAATACACTTAAAAAAATCTTGTTTTAGAGTTTTTTTATTTTCTTAAGGAGTTTAGAAAATTCTTTACCACACATATTTCAAAGTTATTCAACACTGAAATGAAACCAGAATTCTCAAATACTTTAATAGGTTTTTCAAAAGTATTGAATTGGATTAAAAGAGAATTTGAAGAGAATAAATTTAAATTTTCTGACCGAAGCTTATTATGGGGTGACCATATAAAAACTATAGAAAAATAAGATTATCAGGTGTGCCTGTTTGAAATGATCGTTCTTTTTGTTAAAACACTAATTTTTAATTGAAAAGTAAAAATCATTTTATTCAAAGTATTGGGCATTGCTGGATACACATTTTGCCCATCCTTCAGGCGATTTGTGGATTTCACGCCAATAAAATTATTCGTCTTTTGAAGCAAACCAATTAGTCACACAATTTCCGACTTCCTCGTAGGAATCGAAGTGCTGCTTAGCCAATCCGTGTCCCATCGATGAAAACAATTAGTAGTCGGAAAGAGCAAAGTCTGGTGAATACAGCGGGTGTAGTAGTTAATGCTTAGATTGTATCCTGAAACTGTTTTACTTTGTTTGCAGGTCTTGGTCGTTTTTCGATCAATCCATAGCTCAAATTGATCATTTGTTGTAGCGATCTTTAGTAACTGTTTCACCAGGTTTTAGAAGCTTGTGGTACACCACACCTTTCTGGTCCACCAGACACACAGCATCGTCTTCCTTCCGAATCGTTTTGGTTTTACAGCCGAAGTTGATCGTTGTCCCGGATAAACGCATGCTTTTTTCCGTTTAGGATTCAGAAAAAAAATCCTCGGCAAGTATTTGATGCGACTCTGCAGCTTTTTTCTTCAAATGAAAACAAAAAATTAACGATTTCCGCAAATCATCATTTTCTAGTACAAAATTCGTTACATTTAACACGATGAAAAAATATATTGTTGTTTGTTCACTGATTAGATGTATACTGAATATGTTTGACAGATGTCATTGCCAACACAAAAAAATTAAGGCTCGTTTACAATAAATGTTCCCTATGGAGTAGGGAGATCGGACGGTTATTATCCGATCGGTTTTAACTGTTTTTTTTGTTTTTGTTTTATCGAATACCGAATAAGCCGGTTGAGTTAACACGAATAACCGATTCATTTAAATAAGTATAATTTTAATTTTTCATTTCAAATGTGCTCATCGTTTAACTATTTCTATATATTATTTTTGTATATATGGCAACTTTCACAAAGAATGTGAAAACCATGGTAGATCGAAAAGATAGGCGCATCTTATATAAATAAATATTTATTTTTATATATGGAGAATGAGCAACTAGACTCATTGAAAGCGATTCACAAACGCCTGCTCCGAACGGCAGATATATTAGTTAGTGTAGTTTTTCATAGCGTAAATGCACATAACCAGTCGCTAGTAATGTTGCTGTTGATAATTGTCAGATGATGTGGCCTGGGATTGAACCGTCTTCTACTTGGTTGGAAGGTGGATGTCTTACCTAACATACCACAGTGACACACACACTATTAAATACGTGGTGCATGAATTTACATACAGTGCTGTTCGAAACCTAAGCAACTTTTCTTGTCAATGCAATTAAGGACTCGTATATTACTAATAGATTTACTGAAAGTAAAGCATTTAATTATTGTTATCTTGGGTATCTAAATTATAAATATAATAACAAATCTTTAATTCCATTCTCTACCAAGTAACACAACAACAAAACGAAATTAGCTCCTTCAGTACGCAGTTCGAAACTTAAGCATTTTTCAGTACTTTGTGTAGTAAACTTTGTTTTTATGGCCTCCGCACATAGTTTTGCATAGTTTTTATAAGATTTGTTAGAATTATTGTAGTATTGATTGCCGCTTTAATTTTAAGCTCTTTGTCAGCTTCTGCTAATTTTTAGAACGACGAGGTCCAGCTCTGCGCTTCAAGAATTAAAAACAATTTTATTTAAATAAAAAAATCAGTTTTTTATCGGCTTTTTAAAACTTACTACTTTTCGAATTATTCGAAGACCGGTTTTTCGAAAAAGTCGAATAATCGGTCTCCATACTATGAAAACATTTGTATCTTGACACTCTCTTCAACAATATGTAGAAAATATGTAGAAAAGCCTTGGCTTTACTCTCAATACAAGCTTAAAGCTGCGTCACATGATTGACATCATACGGTAACAAAAATGTTAAAAATGCGTCAATATTTATTGTGTTCTTGTGCGATGATCTAAGTGAAATGTATGTCCATTAAGGAGAATCAAAATTGCTTCATATTGGTGCATTTACTACAATCGTGTGATCCCAGCTTAAGTGAAACTAATCGATGTATGTAATAACAGCGGCAACTATTGACAGGGGTAAATGTACATGTTTTGCAAGTAAAATAACTTATAGAATACATTCTCTTTTATCCCTGTCCTTTTATGGTTAACCTAGACAACTTTAAAACGTTTATGTACATGTTTGAGAGTGCTGATTAAGTAGTACATACATATGTATGTATATGTATTATATATTAGTGTTGGCCAAGACAATCAAACAACAATAATGGTTTGTTTGCATGGCTGACTGACTGATAGACAGACGTTATATTTCGTTTGGTCAGGCGACATTTAGCCTACTCAAGACCATAACCAATGCGAAAACTTTGCACATATTTTTCTACATGTTTTAACACACCAATTCAACATAAATAGTGTGCAGTAACGTACAATAAACAAATACTGAGTAATGAGTGGTTCAAGATAATGTGTTCCATTACACTCTTTTGCGCTATTCCTTACATTATTATTTAGAGACTACAACATACCAACTTACTTCTGAGCTTTAGGCTTTAAAATATTTCTGCTGTTACTGGTAGTGTTTTTAGCATTTTATACCCTACACTACTTCCATATGTGTATTGTATTTGTAATGGTATTTAAAAAAACTATTTTTTTTATTTTAAATTAGAATACAATTACAAACTATATTATAACTATTACAAACAGGGTAACTAAGACCATATGTTCGACGTAGTGACCGGAGACTAGAGCTGAACCTATCGGAGCACCCAATCTCATTAGTTATTGCACCGGTTAACACGAAATTACTTACTCTTTCATTCACCTGGGTGTCATTAAGATTATTTGAGTACTCTCCAAAAGTACTCCATTCTTCTAAGAGGTTAATCACTTTCAATCGCAATTAATGTCTTCCCCGAAACAAACCACCAGTAAGACATATAAATACTTTATATAAAGCTCTGTGAGAGCTTGACAGTCGCATAAAATATGCCGCTTATTTTTCCCTTCCCCGTTCAAACATTTTCCTTAAAAACGCGGTGCTTAGCAACGCTAGTCGAGATTAAAATGCCATTACTGCGATAACTCATTAACATCGTTGGAAGGACACATCGGACAACGGCGAATGGGTGAAGCTTGTTATACGTTTGTATTGTAATACACAAAATGTGACACTGTAATCATAGAATAGATAGATGACGCGTAAAATATGACAAAATTTTATGATGACGTTTGTCACTGGTTGGTGTTACTTTTTGGCTCATTGGTGCTATTTATCATAACACTGATATCACAGTTCTGATGTTAGGGTATTATCAATATGAAGATAAATTTTTCTATGAGCGTATGTATGTATAAAACTCACATAAATTTTTAATCCTTGCAGATGATAATGGTACGCCAAAGATGTTTATTTCATAGGTTCTACATCTAATCTCTTTAAAAGATCCAAGCCATTTAAGCATCAACCAGAGAATTCGCCTTCAAGCTTTCAAAGATAAGATTAATCTACTTTGTATACCAGTAAGTTCCGTCGTCAACTTTTGAAATTTATTTTAGCGTTGATTTCAGTCTGAAGAACAATACAAATGTCCAAGAAACGGATCTGTTCGAAGGTTCAAAACACACTCGAAAATTATTCACGTCTTACAAAATTATCTACGTCCTGTACAATAAGAACGCCTTAAAATTCGTATATATCATATCAAGCATAAAATCTGTGCCATCAATGTCATCGGACTGTTTAAGTCTTAGTACAAACCTTACAATCGACGATTCAAGTATAATCTTGAAACTGTCCCATTACAACTAAATAAGCTAGTTTCTGTATATTGTTATTAGCAGGCAGGTTATCTCATGAATAGACATCTGTTATGCGTTCTATAAAGACGAACTTTATCACAAATAATGCAAAATGTCAAAGTTCTTGGGAAGGCGAACTTGTAAAGCTGAAATAACGTGAAACAGGATTTGACTGAATTTATATCAACATCTTACAATAGTTCCGAATTTGGTATACAATATCATTCCGTAAGCGATCTGTTATTCGAATTTTGACCTTTAAATCAGTAAAATTAATGTATTTTTGAAAAGAGCGATATAGAGTGAAACTTGTCGGTTCCATTAAATGTAAAATATTTCACATACGTCTCTGGCTTTCGTTCATTCATAATTTCATTTAAAATTATCTATTAAGGTGTAGACCAGGTATGTGCAAAAGTAAAAATGTATAAAGTGTTAGTGAGAACATGGAAATTACTCTCTCAGAGAGAGTAAACTTGATGTTTTAAAAAAATTAAAAAAAAACAACATGCAACCGCCACACATGTGCATTTGTCGCTGTTTCAGTGACAACTAAAAGCAAGATCATAAGAAACTTTTTAAATTATTTTTCTGTACCTAAAAAAATTGGCGTACTTTCTCTACACATGTGCTTTCGTTGCTTTCTCATTGACGACTTAAAGCAAGAGCGTAAGAATACGTGCGAATTGAACGTGAACAATTGTTCTACGAAAAGCTCATGCTTGGTGTACACTATCAAATAGGCGATCATGACCAACTATAACTTTTTTACATAATCGTTTTGGCCATTATTGTTTTTTCAAGTGACATAAACCAGACCAGCCTTGAAAAAATGTTGTTATGTACTACAATAAAATTTTCCTTAAAATATTTGCTTGCATTCACTAAATGTGCTACGAAATCCTATACAGCAGAAAAACCTTCAGGAGTTTTATATTTCATTTTAGTTTATTTTTTAACTTTTTTTTTTTTTTTTTTTTGAATGGAACATCACGTTACAATTTTATGTTTTACATGTGCTTTCTCTTCATGCAGTGTGTGGTGGTTCGAAATCTACTTGGTTGCAAAATGGGCGGATTGTTTAAAAAGGATTTATTTTTGTATAACAACACTGCATTCTAAAAGCAATTATTAAAAGTGTGGCAATGCACTCTGTTTGTATTTTGCATAAAAGTATTACAAATTTTGTTATTATTTTGTTATGATTAAGAAAAGATTATACGTATCTGATACATGATATATACGAAAATATGATTTTTTATAAGAAGTTGAAATTTAAATAAATTTGAATAAACAAATGCAAGTAAAAAAAGATTTTTTTTTGTAAATTAAATTTTTATTTAAACGTACGCCTTCGCATGTTTTTTGATTTGTATGCTCCTAATTTTTTAAATTTCTGCTGCCGGAAAGTAACAAATCACAAAATCGAAATTTGTTTTTATTTACAATACTGATCGATTTTAACTTACCTTTTACAGATTTGGGTCGATTTTATCAATGTTTTCGGATAAAAAATACAAAATCGAAATTATTTTTAGCTACGTTTTGTTTAATTAACAGGAAATACAATACGCATACATACACAGTTCATATATACAGTGACCAACTAAATTATTGGCACACTAAGCTCTTTTATTTAATATAATGGTCTTATTAAAGAGATTTTTGATAAACTAATATATTTGCTAGATAGAATGATAAATTTCCTTCAAAATTCACTGTTTCATTCAAAAAGATATTTGATATTATTTATTAATAAAGAAAAAAAAAATAGCAAATTTCGCAAAACAATATTTCATAGATCTGGCAATTTTTTCAGCGGAAAATTATTCTATATAAGCACAATCCAGGCAAATCTTCGTTGAGATTGTGTAAATAACGTGTAGAAGTCGGATTTCCATTCGAAGCATTGTGCAGTCTTTCAAAGGAGTCAAAACTTTCGAAAGTGTACAGCATATAGGCCGTTTTAAGTCTTTAAGCAGACGTGATTGCAGTCAGATAGTCAGAAAAGCCGAAGTGATTCTGAAAATAATCTCAACGCAGATCTCTGCTCTGATTAGATAATAGTTTAGAAAAGATGTATTGACCCATTACAGCCCGGAGGACACTGCTGCTATTTCAATAATAAACTAAAAGAATCGTTTAGTATACGCCAAAGGGTATTTAATTAAGCCAAATGATTTTGAAGGCAAACTAATATTTTTAAATGGAACCAAGTTCAAAATCTTTCACTCTGATAGCCGCCAAACTCTGTAGAAAATGCCAAATATTTAGCTAGAAAAACGAAACCATGTTGCACTGTAAAACATGGTCGATAAGGAGTGATTGCGTGGACTTATGTGCCCGCTGCATTAGTGGGTGTGTTAGTATTCATTGGCGAAACTTACATAAAACCTCCTTCCCTTTCCAACACGATAAAGACTTAAAGTATTTGGCTCATATAAGGCATATTTAGCTGTATACAACGTTTTGCACGTTCTATGATATCCGCCGCAATCGCCAGATTTAACTCATAAATAATTTGTGGGAATATTTGGATAGACGAGTAAAAAAGCGGTGAAAATTTCCATCAAAATTCCTCTATTTTCCCAAAGGATGACGCGATAGTTCACAGTTTCAAGGCAATTAAAAACATATATGTATTGGAACGGTCAGCTAGTAGTCCTGATAAAAACCCCATAGGGAATATTTGCTCCATTTTGTCACAACGGTTTTATGCTAGCGCCAGCCAATTTGAGACGTTACAGGATTTGAGGACGTGCATGCTTGAAAAATGGCAAACATACCGCTCTGAACGTTACGAAATCAAGTTAAGGCGTTTTACTGAAGTCATTATATCCAATTTTCGTACAATAAATTATTAGGTTATAAGCCCGCCTAAAAATATTGGTAATATTAGTTTGTACGCTATACTTATTTCAATGGAATAAATATTGTTTTTTAATTATAACAGGAAAAATGTATTCAATACGTTAGTTTTATATCTACATTGAGTTCTTCCTTAAAGAGGTTCTGATTTGTTAAAAAAAAAGTTTCTGGAATAAAACCACCTAATCGTTAAAACCCGTTATAAGTGTTGTACGCTATATTTATTTCGCTGATTATCTGGTTTCCTGATAATAAATTTTTACCGCACAGGGTTTATCCCATGGGTCGAAATGGTCATCATTTAGCTGCTGTCATGAGATTTGGCAGTGTCTCGTAAGATGTACTTTTGAGCAGAATTTTACGGCGGTCCATAAGACGGCGGTCTTAGAATAATTTGAGAGTTTTTCAGACTTATATCAATAAAAAAATTAACAATATTGTTCTAAAAATATTCATGTCCCTACTGAATAATATTGGTTATGTTGTTAGAAAAAACATATGGTTTTTGTTTACAAATGTAAAACAGTTGTTAGAAAAGATCAAGTGCCACACTCGCTGTATTCTCCAAACATACAAAGCTTCTTCTGACTATTCGCTGTTTGGGCTGATACAATATCTTTTGGCATGTCACCGAATCACTTCTTTTGAAGAAATATAAAATCGGCATCAAAGTGCATCGTTCAAAAGACGACAAGTTTTTCTGAGACGGGATTCGGACATTGGCTCAGAGGTGAGGAGAAGTTTTGTATAAGCAGTGATTCGGAAAATTTTTATTTTGATAAATTAGCTAAATCATTATCTTTTTTTCAGAATTAATTTGTACTCGCAATACGTAGATTTGAAAGATTTTTGTTGTAAATAAACTGCGAAACCCACCCGGATTTTTTTGGAATGTAAAACCCACTAAAACCCCGGTGGGTATAATTGGGTTACCCAGTGGGTTGCCAACCATGATTTAAAGGCACAAAAACGAAACATTTTTTGAAATTTCAGGGTGACTACATTGGATGCATTTCAAATTTTTCGTATGAAAAATAACATGCACAATATTTTTCACAAATTTGAGGGAGTACTAGGCAGTTTAACACAGAATGAGCAGTTCAAACATGTCATTTGATCTCAAAAGGTTTTTTAAAAGATTTTAAGAAATTTCCAATTACAAATTGCAAATTACAGATGATTGTAATCAATTTTAGCAATTGTTAATACAATAACAATTTTAATTTGCATTTGTGACTTATATTATATGTACTCGTATTTCATAATTATAATTTCATTACATTTTACACATTTCATATAATTTGTAACTAGCAATTACCAATGAAATTATATTTGACTGGTAATTAGACTCGTAATACAAAATGTAATTGGCAAAGTGGAAGTCATGCAAAATTATTAAAAGAGAGCGTATCATACCTTTCCAGAACATGTCTATTTTATAACATCTGGCAATACTACATACAATAAAATTACTACATACAATTTACTAAGTATTGTTTCTACTGAAACTATTTTGGCGTCATTATTTTGAAAGTCGTGTTATCTCTTAGAACATTTACTGAATTTTAATTAAATTTGGCTCTAAAAAGTAATCAAATTCTATTAATTGAACCAGAAAATTTAATGTAAAGACAATTTTTGTTTAAATTATTATTTGCTAAAGCTCTTTAATTACCTGCTGCACTTAAATAAATAATTTTATTTTATCCTTTCAAACTGCAAGATTTTCTTACTCTAATAAACTAATTTAAAACTATTTTTATTTTGCATCGTTCGTTGATAATGCAACTGCATTACCACTAGTATATATTTGCGGTTTTTTGTGCTAGAAGTGTTAGATGTCTATAAGCTGTTGCAATTCAAGTCTATAGAGAATAAAATCTTTCTACAGACACACAATAAGGCAGACAATGATGCAAAATAAAAAAAAATATGTATTTATAAGCAATGTAAGGAAAACGAGAAAACTATAAAAGCTAAACAGCATAATTAAAATATAAAATTTATTTTATATTGTACAGCAGCATGTTGATAGGCAGACACAGACAAACAGACAACTAGATGTCTTCGTATAAGAAAAAATGCAAGCCTTTATAGAGTTTTAATAAAACAAGAAGAAATAAGTATTCAACTCTATTGATATGGCCATATACAGGCATTAAAAGCCATATAATAAATTTGTTAAGAACAAACAGTTATTGTCTATAAACTAACAAGTTGTGATAGAGTCACTTTTGTCATCTAATATTATTGGTACTGGCTGATGGTGGTGGTGGTGGCATTTTTTCGATATATTGCCACCAATGTTTCTTTTTTTCACTGATGGCTTTCTATAGTGGGATTTGCTTGTCTTTGTTTCTGATATTATTTTTTATTATTATTATTTATGATTCTTGTTCTATATAATTCTAATTTATAGTTTTTAACTTTTATTCAATATATTTTTCTTTTGTATTAAATATTGATTATTCTTGCTTAGTTTTGTTAATTTAAAAAAAACGTAAAACTTTTATTTATTTTATAACCCTTAAACAATATATTACTTTTTATTTATTTTTAGAAAACCCCTAAAAGTATGTTTTATTATTATTCCTTAGGGCAAAAATGTGCATAGCCAATTTATATGCTTTAGTTTTTTGTAGTTATTGTTTTGTTTACTACAACAGTACAATAGTTCTTTGTATCTTTCATGAGACTAAAACCAAAAAATATAATTCACTACTTTTTTAGGGGTTTTTTTAACCCCTCGATATATGATATAATAATTTGGAAAAAATAGAAATTATTAAATTAAATTCCCTGCAATATAAATAAAAAAAATTCTGTAGAGAGTTTTAAAATTTGCATAAAATAATTGTATTAAAAACTAGTAATATGATATGTATTAATTAAAATTATAAAACAACGCCTTCAGTTATGCATTTTACTTAAGTAATCTAAAGTGAATGTTGGTTCGAAAAAAGAAATCTAAAATTCGAATAAAATACTTTGCCCTAAAAGTACAATGATATATAATTCTTGCTATTTTATTTCTAGTTTATATGAGTCTAAGAGTTGGATCAATTTTTAATGAATTCGCCACGAAATATTAGGCAATGCACAGAAACCTATCTTGTGTAGAAAAACCAGATATAAACGACAGACTTGTATTAAAAGAATAACGTGTTAAGCAATAAAATTGTTTACGACTTTATTTTTAAGCTTAAGTTATGTCATTCCGTAGAGAATAACGCATCATATAAAATTATGTCTTAGCCTTTCTAGTACTTTCTTATGCGGATGAATTTTGATGGGATGGGTTTTGAAATATTTTTGATGGTGGAATAATAGGCATGTTATGATACCGAATATTAGTCAAAAAAATAAACAGAGAGTCCAGCTATTCCACATACATTTCATTGCCTCAAGATGCAGTTAATAGCCAAGCACTTCGATACTTCATCCTGTACCATCTTAAAGCCGCAAAAGTCGCATAAAATATGCTCTACTATTGCATATTCTTTCTTATTTTGGCAAAAGTCAATAATCATATTATTATAATACTCCAAATATATTTGATTTGATCGATGTTATCAAGCTACGATTACAGATAATTTGGTTTACATCTCTCTTTATTCAAAACTATTGGATTTCGTGTATTTCGAAGAAAAAAATTAGTATCAATATTATTTAAAAATCTGCTTCGATTAAAAGGGCGATCAGTCGTGTTAAAATTAATTCATATTGTGATTTTAAGCCGACTGCTTAAAACAAACGTAACTTGCATAAGGAACAAATGCTTTGATAGGCTTACTAGCATTCAAAACAATTTTGCATTTATCATTATCATTCGAGGCCAGAAAGCATCAAGACCAATCTAGACATATTGTGTAAAGCTCATGACAATAACCCCTAACTTTAGAGCTTTTAAGAAACTCCACAATTTATGTGAAGGCACAACAATGTCACCAAGGTGATGAAACCTCATTTTTCCGGGACAATCACAAAGAACGTGCTACATGCTTTCAGTGTTACTGTCACCAAATCGGCAGATGTTGCCGTTGCAGGCGTTGTCGAAGAGACCTTCTTTGCTAAAGTACTTAGTACCTAAGATTGCAATGGCGTGCAAAGCACAATGTCAACAATTCTCCTGCTAGGGATGAGAAACCATTTGGTCTGTAACAGTCTCAGTTGAATATGACACTTTTGGGAAAAATCACTTTTTATATACAAAAGTGTTTCTGAAAAAATTGAGAAAGTGCATTAGAAGTAATTGATTGCAAAATTAAAGATACTTACATGGGCAATCCTAAGGTCAAAAACGATAATGAAAGTCTCATTTGTTTGGAATATATTTAAAAGAAAACATATATGGCTATTGTAAATGGAAATTGTCTACTTAAGAGTTTATTGTAAAGTAATGTTTAAATTGTTGCCGGTCATGTATTGAATTAAGCGAATATTGTTTGTTGAAATTTGTCATTCTCCATTTAAAATAATCATTCATCTTTACTCTCTCTCTCTCTCTCTCTCTCTCTCTCTTTTATAAAAATTCATTTTAAAACAAATGTGCAGAAGAGCTTAAGTCATTATAAATTGTTTTAATCAATAAAAGTTTAATGGAAATATTATCGTAAGTATATTTAGGTGCTTATTATAAATGTAATGGGTCTTCGTTTCGACTGAGGACAAAATGTTTTTATTCATAACTTTTTTAAAAACATTGTTAGAGAAATGGGAATTTCACGTAAATATTAAGTTTTGTTAGTAGAATATGATAGCATACATAACTCACGTTGATTTAAGTCGACTTAAACGGTTATTGATTGTGACCACTAAATTATGCTAGTGAATAGCTTACTTCCTCTGCTCCCAGTTCTTATGGATTTCATTTTACTTTTGTTTTTTGTAAGTTCACAGAATGGTTTGTGGCCAATGGCCAACACCTCATAACATTCAATGAGTCTAAAAATGGAATTGGGAGCAGCTCATTGACTGAATGAAGTCGCCTTTTTCTTCTCTAGAAAGTTATGGGAATTATTAGAATTAGAATTATCTGACAGACAGATTAGAAGTTGATAGAAATGACTTTCCGGTCTTCACAGTGCTTGATATTTATCCGGAAGTTTCCACAGATTACTATTTTTGTGACGTCTTGACATCACTATAGAATATTGAATAGAAACTCTTCAAGATCCTCAAACTACACTGAATGTATTCACTTTTTAGCTTCGAAATACCTTTCAATTTCAGGCACTAGAACGAGTTTACCTCTCGGTTATGATCGAAATGTGTTTTTACTGAAGACTTAATGCATTTGGTTTTAAAAATATTTGTTTCCCTGGTTTTTTTTTGCTTTAACTTCTTTCATTTTACCGCTAAGTCCCATATAAAAATTGTCCAGATTCTGGTGATGCTCCCATTTATAAGAGGTTTCAGCTTTTACTGTTTGTGATAAATTCTAGATAACATGTGGCAGATCAATAGTCTTCTTTATGCATATTCACACTACAACATCTTTTCGTAATTCGCTCTCTCACTCATAATTTAACCTCTAATTATGAGCCAAATTATAAAATATTGAAAGCGAATAACATAAATTGTATGTCATTCAATTTTAATTACCCTGCTAATTAATACGAAACCAACGCGATTTTAATTTTCTTATAGGTTTTATATCATGGCCGGGTGACGAGCATAAAAATTAGGTCATATACTTTAAAACCTATTATGTGACGTTACAGTGGTTATGATAAATTGTAAATAAAATGTGTCACATCAATAAAGCTTTCTTTACAGCATGTTTACACTACAACATTTTTTAGTAATTCGATCTTTCATTCATAATTTAATTCCTAATTTTGAGCCAAGTTGAGAGCGAATGATCCAAATTATATGCCATTTAATTTTAATTACCTGGCTAATTACTAAAATATCTAAGTGATCTCTAATTTTTATATTCTTATCGGTTTTTAGTATTAAAATGCTTTTATAACACATTTAACATTGCAAATTTATTAAATTTATCTCCTTAAAGTATGCAAATAAAATTATGAAATAATTTTGTCTAATCAGCTTGCCTATGTGCCAATCACGAGCAGAGGACTAAAAAAATATAGTGTGAACAAAGCTGATTCATGTAAGTAATTCAATCAGAAAACAACGAAATTTAAAGTGTAGTGTGAACATCCTATTACTTTTAACTGCCACTTAATAAGCATCAAATGTATGCAATATATTTTAAGGTGTTTCATAAGTAATTTTTTCTGTTGCGGTGCGGTAAATGTAATCAGCACTAATCGATTTGTATTTTACCCCTTTCACTATACTATGTTTTAAAACACCCATAAGTATGCAACAGCATATTATGATACAAAATATAACAAATAAATGTATGCATTAAAATGTTTGCATATCCGCTTCATTTTCATTTTTTTCTTTCAGCAAAATGGCTTATTTTAAATCCATATTTTGCCATTTTCTTTTTCACAAAAAAAGCTAAAAAAGATAAACATTCGTCTCTAAATGTATTCCCTGGCTGATGACAACCAAACCAATATGTGTACAATTCAAAAATAGAAAATAACGAATATTTACTCGTATAAATTGTAATTTTTTTCTACAGATGATGATGGTGACGATGTTAAAGACGCGACATGGTACATGAAGAACTATATCGTAGACTGGTTAAAAAGCCAACTGTGGAAATTATATTCGTACTGGTTTTTTCTTTCACTACAACTTTTTCTCGGTTTGAAATTATCATCGTTACGTATGGACGAAGATAAGTGTATGGAATACATGTTGCAACACAAGTATTTGATTTACAATGAAGAGGATTTTTTTTTTTTTTGAGTCTGACTATGATGATTTCGTTTGTTACGTGCTGCGTCTGGGCCACTTTAATATAATTTTTGCTTTACATCACTACATTGGCGACATGTATGGGGGTAAATGATTTTCTTTTTTATTCTTTTTCGTTAAACATTTAATTTGTTCGCGTTATAATATTTGCAAAAATTCCAACCAGAAGAAAATTTAAAGCCAATGCAAATATTGATGGTTGCCTAAATGACTGACAGACTGACAGAGCTGTAATTCTAGTAATAATTAATGATTGAATAAATGGAAGAATTTTTACATATCAAATTCCATTTTATTACCCTCGTTAAGTGATATAAACGTCTAAAGCAATTAAGATTTTTTGTAACAGACGAGTGTTTAGTTAAATATTGAAATACGAAAACTATTTCATTAGATTTGACTATATTTAATAACAGTGTAGGTTTAAAAGGCTATTATGCTTTCTTATTGTAAAGTACCTTTTGAAATATCTGCCATCATGGCACTAGAAATAAGACAGTTTTCAGAAACTTTTTCTTTTATTTTATATATGGAATTTTTAGTATTGCCTAACAGCCGTTTATTTTGGATGGCCTATATCAGATCAAGTCATCGAGTGTGTCACAAGACAAAGTTTGTACTGCGCTGTCTTTACAAAAAGTTTTGAAAGATATTTACAGTTTTAAAGCAGGTGCAGGTGCTCATTACAACCATGATTGGAACATGGCTAAGCTCCCATATCCGGCCACACTTTCCTTATATAAATATTACACTTGAAATGTGTCTGGTTGTAAAAGTGACAAGTTTGAACAGAATTTTCGTTATGCTTACAAGCAGTTGACTGTTTATTTTTATCAGCACTTATAGCATGTTTCCACGTAGACAAATATTCATGTTTCGCTCTTCATTCGCACTTTATGCCTCAAACACTACTAAAATAACATGTTTAGCCATATAAAAATTGGAGAGCAAAACATTTCGTTTTAAGTTGTTTGAGTATAAAACACCTTCGGAAACAAACATAATTGGTGTCTTCTCTATTTTTTTATCGAAAGTTTATCTGAACTATTAATTAAAATAACAGATGTAAACAAACGACAAATAAACAAATACCTATTAAAATTTATAAAAAAAAAAAACTAAATGGAAAAAAGTCTTAACAAAATTTGTAAGATTAAGAACTTCTTCGAGTTTTCAATTAGACATTCTCTGTCATTGTAAAATTTGTTTATTTTCTTAAATCCATTTTAATAAAAATAATTTTTGATTATTTAACATTTGTAAGTATATTCAGCAGGGTTGTCAAAAGAAAACATGTATATGACGTGTAAACACTACGATTGGCAATGGTATTAATAGAGCGAAACAAATAATTTTTTTTTATTGTGGAAACATGATATTAAAGGGTAGTTTACACGATAATACTTTACGTACGTAAAATCAGAGAGAAAATGTTATAAAATTCCATCAGCATTTTATAAACGAGAGTAAATATTTTACGACAGATTTTTTTACTTTAACACGATACGTAAAAAATCAAAACAAAGTGAAATGAGAGCAGCTGTTTTAGAAGAGACCAATAGTGCGAGCGAAAAAATTTGCTTTTTTCGTTACTTTATTTGTTTACATAAAAATACATCCCTGATATAATGAAGTGTGATAGTTTTAAAAAAAATTTAAAAAACAAAGAGAGCCATAAGACTGCCAAATTTTCATCCGTATTTTCTCACAATGTTGTACGCCCTCATTACATATTTTATTTACACTTCTTCGCTCTCTTCTACACAAAAACTTGACATGTCGTACGACTTTTATTATCGTGTTAACCCCCTTAAATTGTTTGCCTATTTTCATGTTTATACCTGATCAGAATGTTTTGTTATTTTTGACAGATATATTTGGATTTCTCCTACAAACCATAAAGTGCCTCTTAAGTCATTTAATTCTTATTCTAGAAATCATCTTTTGTATCACTACTCCAATATCTTAGTAAGCTGAATAACTAGAAGTCACAAAACTGTCGAAAATTAATTTTTAGCGGAGTAGTGTACTCACACCAAGGTACAAAGGTTAATCTTACCGAAATGTATTTGCAAAATCAAATCAGGGTTTGAAGCCAAAGACAATTGCCGTAAATATTATAAGTAATAACGATTTACGACCCAATATGCTATATAATTGGAAATAACTGTAGCGCTAGTTTTATTGTAATATAGGTTAAATGATGCAGCTATCTTTTATAAAGATCACTTAAAATGAAAATAAAACCGCTTAGACATATTCTAGTGTAGTTTTCTTAGCATAACATAATGGTATGTTTAAATGACAACGTTTTTACATAATTGGGTCTCTCATTCGTAATTAAACTCCAAATTATGATCTGAAATACAAAATTCCGCATACAAAATTTTAAGTCAAAATTTTTTTTGTGTGTGTAGGTGTTCGAAAAAGTTCGTTTATCAATTTTACCATTAATAAAACACCTTCTTCTTATATTTCAAACAAGTTTTACTTACCCAAATATGTGCCGGTTTGATGGACAACCATTTGCCTTTTTTTGGGTAGTCATTATTAAATCAGTGAAAAACTGATCCAATTGCCTTTTACAGGTCTCAACGGAATTCAAATTTACGACATTAAGAAAGTTTTGCAGAGATCGTAACAAACGATAATCTGAAAACCTAACAAGCCACAAGACACCTTGCTTGCTGACAATCCTGGCTCACTATTTGCGAAGCTTCACCTTATTTCGTCAAATATCTTTTTCGCTCATCGTTGCCATACCTGATCCACTTTTCATCGTCCATAATCATTCGGTCCTATTAAACAAGCTATAGTTTTGCCTATAGTATTACCACATATATTACGTTTGAGAGCCATATACCGACAATTTGTAACCGAAGTTTTTTGATACTTTTGACTCCCAAGATTAATTTTTAGAATCTAGATTTTTCTCTATAAACATCGAGAATTCGACAACCCTACATAAGTGGCTCGTAGCGTGGTCTTTTTGAAAATAAACGTACACACACATCAATATTTTCCAATTCTGGATAAAAAAATCAATAATCATCGTTCAATAACGCAATCCACTTACCGTAACAGTTCGTCCAGCATTTTCGAAAAAAGAAAGCCTAACGACTGTCAAATACGACATAGACACAACAATAATTATCGGGTATTCCGAGCCCGAAATGAGGCAATGCTTGTTACGACAGACTCCGAGGTGAAAATGTGCCTCATAAATTCGCAATCAGTTTGATACGTTTGATACGTGGAACGTTCCATGTTATAAAAAAAGGACGATTTTAACTAAAATCAAAATTCTTTGTTCTTAAATGAAACAATTTGTTTGTAGCAAATTTCTTTAAATAAATTTTAAATTTCGACTTGCATTTTTGATGTCAAAATTTTTATGGCCATATATGTGTTTTACAAAAATCAACGAAAACCCAAAATGGTATAACCAATTGCGGTTTTGTAGGGTATAACAATATAACAATGCTACAAAGACTATTCAATTAGACTCTACAACATACTTTTTGACATTTTTCGTTAAGGTTTACTTTACTCGTACATTGTTTTCAATCACATAAGTTTTGCTTGCAATTTGTGTTTCCATCTCCTTAAAAGCCAACCTAAAAACCACAATTTAACCCAATTATATGAACATGTTCACCGCACAATACAACCCATGTCCAATGACCATATCTGTAACTCGTATATGCTGCTGTTGTCACTGCTGTTGCTACTGTGAGCTGCTGTAGCTTACGAGGAGCACATGTGAAACTCATGTAATCACTTTGTATTTATTTCCAAACAATTGCCTCTAATAAGCTTAAAAATGGTCTACTTCTCCTAATTCTAGTACTTTACAAGGCATACAAATATATTGTTAATTTAATCCTACTCGTACAACTCTATTTATATTACAGAAAAACTTTAACAAACTTTATTTGTTTTTATATTTTTTTATATTTTATTTTATTATTTTGTAACATAGAAATATCATTTGTAAGATACCAACTTGAATTAGTTGTAATACATTTTTGTTTATACTCGTACAATATAAAACATAAAAACATTATTATTTTTTAGTTCTTTAATTAAACTGAAAGGATTTTTCAATAAATTGTGATTGCTTGTTTCGCCCTCCTCTCTCAATTGTTTTATTTCATTTCGAATTTTTGTTATCTTGTTGATATTTTTATTTTGCAGATTCTGACAGGATTAAATATCATATATAGTTACTCACACTCAAAATGGAACACAGAAAAAAAAATCTCTCAAATTAATATTTTAGATCGTCAAGTATATGGCTTTTACGCACTTTATAGCAGCCAGAGTTATTGTCCTGTTTTATTACAAAGTCGTCCGTAATTCCAAGATTATTGGCACTTTCCTTAACTGTTTCTTTTAGAATATCATCGTAGTACTTCGTTTCCGTTGCTCAGTTTACAAAACGTATTTTGCCAACTCTAGAAGAAGACATACTCCCTTATATCATAAGACAACAACTACAGTGTTTGATCGTTGTTTTAATAGCCTATGTTAGTATCCTTTATATTGGTTACTAGAGGAGTCCCTTCCGCGTTGCTGGGAGCCTCTGTGTTGTATCTACTTTTTGTTCTCTGCACAAAATTCCATATTTTTTTAATGATTTTTTGTATTGACTGCCAAGTTATTTAAACTAAATTAAGAAACTTCAACTAACCATTTTCAAGATATAATTTGTATGGGAGGTACCATGCCCTCTTATCCGATTCCTCCCACCTTTTAACTTATGGTTTGTACTATCTAAGAAGTCATTTAGACCAAATTCAGAATCTTCCATTCTAATCGTTCTCTAGATATACAAAAATCAATATTTAACTAGTATAGGAGATGCCACACCCACTTATTCAATTACTCCCATATTTCGACTGATGATGTGTATTAATTACTAAGTTATTTAGACAAAATTCAGAACCTTCCACTATAACCATTCCAAGGATATACAAAAATCAATATTTATTGTATTGACAATTTTGAAACTCTTATAGACATGAAAATATAAATACACACCAAATGAAAGCTTTCTACATATGCTTTTTATATACACAGTTTTAAAACTATTTTCTAACTTAAACAAAGTTTAAATATTGTTACAAATTTCGTTTTCAAGTAAAACTTATGCAATACAAAGGAGTTCACTCTGAACCAAAAGACCTACAAAACCGCATATACCTTGGTATTTAACTTTACTTTTCGTTTAACGGCTTACAAGATAAAATCGGTTGGCGCATTCCAGAGAACATCAATTACAACGGATTTTTTAGTCCTCTTTATATATAGATATTCCGTAGATATAGTGAAATAGTTTATGTTATTTTTGCTGATGATATGAAAATATATATTTTTGAATCAGATGAAAAAAGATTAGCTGGATAAAAACCTCTGGCCGAATTTCAAGACAAGGATATTAAAAATCCCGTCTAACATTGTGGTTATTCCCTTTTGATATGGGGGTGGTTGTCTTCATCTAGGGTTGGCAAAATATAGTTTTTAAGCTGACAATGGACACGAAGTATTACGACAATATTATAAAAGAAATAGGACAATAATAAGCATAAAAGTAATGGATTTTCTTCCCCTAACTCCCAACTCCAGACTTAAAAATTATCGAATATTTATTTGTAGGCAAAATTAAAAAAACAGAGTAACCAATGAAAGCTCAAAAAATATTTTCGACCTGAAGAAAGTCGTAGTAGAAGAATGGTACTATACTGAATCCAAAGCTTGTAGAATATTTTTTGAAAAAGTACCACGACGTCATCAAGCTGTGATTGCAAGCAATAGAAAGTGTTCCAAGTAATAAAAATATATTTATTTCAAAAAATTATTAAGAAAAATGTCACAACCTATTTTAAGCATGTGGATTATAAAAAGTCTATTTTTGAATTTTTTTTTTTTAGAATTAACTGATTTTTTTTTTTTTTTTTTTGTCTTGTTACATCTTTGGATTTGTGTCCCATACTGAGTGTTAGTAACTGTATGTATATAAAATGGTAGCAATTAAGAATTAAAATTAAAAGAGCTTTTTAAACTTTTAGCTTAAAAGTACATAAAAATAGATTTTTTTTTTAAATTGCTTTTAAATTAGATTTTCTCGAAATGGTATAATGCATTTAAAATTTGTAAATAATATTTAGACTCTTAGCCAAACAACATATTTATTTTTATTACAAATAATCGTTTTTAACACTTTGCCTAAAAATATGACAAACAAGAGACATTTATATTGTTGTTTGTAGCAATAAGTCAGTTATGTATTTCTTAACCCCTTCTACCCTAAAGTTAATTATAATCAAATTTATGTTATATCCGTTTTATTTTAAACAAAAGGTGCCAACTTATAGATTTACGCAGTAAATTAATTAATTGTAGTTCCTAAAACAGGAAAGTTAGATATTTTATTTAATGTGAAGTCAAAATCTCGCGTTAACAATTTTTTGCGCTCAAAAAATCATATCTCTAAACACAAAAAAACTAATTTAATCTTTAAAAGGTTGAATATAAATAATAAATTAAAATGCATTTAAAAATTTGTGCAGTTTTTACCATCACGACCCAAAGTTGTTTATAAACAACCTTCAATTACTACCGATCCAACTAACGACCACGTTGGTTAGAAATTTTTTCTAAAATTCTTAATTTATATATAAACATCACAGCTATCATGAAAAACATATGTATGTTTAAACAGTTGGTTGCGGAATCGGAAGGGTTAACATATTTGCCGTTGTAATGAAACTTCAAAAGAATAAAGCAGCATAGCCACACGTATAATATACCCACTCTAAAGACAAGTTCACCAGTTAGAGGATTAAAGCACCTAAAATTATGAAAATTTTGTTTTGAAGTAGTAGATATGTAAGAGAATATTCGTTTTTTTACTTACTCATTCCGAACCTTTTCTTTCTTCCAGTGTAGAGATTTTTGTCAATTTAGTCCATTTTTGTCTATATTGTGCTGTTGTTTTGGCTTTTCGTTGTTCTTCTTCGCCCTCATCTTCTTTGCCTAGAGAATTCTCTTTGTCATTCAGATGTCTGTCATCCAGGCTCATCCCACCTCATTTTTGAAGGATTTATTTTCGCTTGTAAGGGTTCCTTTTGTAGGTGCCTTCTGATAGTTTCGTTCTTTACTTTGTCTTTTATGGTTTTTCCTTTTGCTTTTAATAGATGCTTCATCTCGACTGCGTTGTGTCTTTGTCGTAAGTGTTCATGGCTCACAACCATAGCTAGAGTGTTATACTGCTAATTTTGTTCTGAATGTCAGCTCTCGTATACTCAGGGAGCTTATTAAGACCTTAATATAATCCAGGCGCCACCGCTATTCTGACGTTTAGATCTTTGTCCAATTTTTTCCCCACAAATCACTGCTTCAAGACCGCGGAAGTATTCCACCTGCCTTAGCACATCCATTTCGATGCTCATGCAGTAATCGATCGAAATGCTCAGCTGGTCAACTTAACTACACAGAGGTTGAGGTTGTTTTGCAGTTCATAAGTTGACATTCTTTGTTTGCAGTTTTTGGATAAGTCACTGAAGAGTAGTAGGCAGTTATAAATGACCCAAAAGTATGCAGTAAAAATTGTATCTATTTTTATAGTTTAAATATAATAAAAACTAATGACGAGCTACAGATTTCTTGGGATTGATTTAGCCAGACGGCTTATAATAAATGATACCCTCCTGATTACAAAATAGACAAAAAATACCTGGCAAGTGATACTATTTTTCAAATAGGCACTAGCGAGTAGAACAAGGATCTATTTCTAAAATTTTCGAAATACTTTTAAAATCTCGAGCTGCGGGTAAAAAAAGAGTTTTTCGGACCTTCATGCTTAGAAGTGCATGAGAATTTAACTGAATAATAGCTAACTTTATGTTTTCGGATTTGGAAAGAAGAGAAACAGACCTTTTAAATTTGAGATGTAGAAGTAAATTGGGTTAAAAACACATTTTTTGACAAATTTAGTTTTATTCATACCAATATGAAATAGAAATATGGAAATTAATAGTGGAATATGATGTCGGGCAAATGTCCATCTCTAGGTCGTCGGCAGACACAAAATTTTTAACCACATTTTGCGAATGCAGTACCGATTTCATCTTTCAGAGCGTCAGCTGTTTGTGATTTGTTCACGTAAACCCGGTCTTTCAAATGGCCCCAGAGAATATAATCCAGTGGCGTTAAATCACAAGAACGAGGCGAACAATTAACATCGGCTTATCGAGAAATTACGCGGCCGAGAAATTTCTCATGCAATAATAATCCAGTGGCGTTAAATCACAAGAACGAGGCGAACAATTAACATCGGCTTATCGAGAAATTACGCGGCCGAGAAATTTCTCATGCAATAACTGAATTGTTTGGCTGGCTGTGTGGCTTGTGGAGCCGTCTTGCTTAAACCAAAGGTCACTGATGTCAACATTAGACAATTGTGGCCACAAAAACTTGGCCACAATTGAGAATTCACGGTGACGGCGTTTCCTTGCTCATTTTCGAAAAAATACGGCCCGATGATGCCGACTAACCACAAACCGCACCATAAGGTCACTTTCTTTAGATGTAATGGTTTTTCAATAACTGTTTGTGGAACTTGTGAGTCCCATATGCGACAGTTTTGTTTGTTTGCATAACCGTGTAATTGAATATGGGCCTCATCACTAAAGATGATTTTGTTGAAAATTGTGGTTCAAAATTTTGTGAAAAGAGTGGGCGTCTGCCGACGTGCTAAAGGTGGACATTTGCCCAACATCACATTACATTATTAATTCCCATTTTAAACATTTAAACATTTAAAATGTTCTTTCAACGTCTTTCCTTTTTTGTCAATCTAACTTCCAAACTTCTTACTTAAAAGTAGATCCAAGTTCTTTTAAATGTCTAAAAAAGGTTGCTTGATCTACACCCAATAATTGTTGAAGCGGTTCTGTTTAACACAAGTCTTCATTGCGTAAAACTTAGAATTCTATATATCATATATTGTTTTTACATGTTTTATTATAATAAATATTATAATTTCTAACAAAATAATGAAATACTCTTAAAACATAAACATCACAGTTTTTTAAATATGAATAAGTATGTATGTATGTATAATTTAGTAAATAGTATTGGTACTTATAAAACAGTGCTTTAAAATAAAGCAAATAATGCCTAAAACTATGCAACGTTTTAAAAGTATTATTGTTCAGTCTCAAAGTTGACAGCCGCAAAACTTACTGAATGTAGGATAAATTGTTTTCTTAACCCACTAAATAAACGGTTAACCGACTGACTCATAGTTAAAATTCCTATAAATATACTACATACTTTATAAAGTAACTCCCAACAAAAATGGCAACTATTAAATGAATTTCATTATAACCTAAAACATACATCTTTTAGGCTCTCGAATAAAAATAAACTTTAATAAAAGCACAAGCTTTTTAAAACAACATATAAAAATGTTCGAAAAAAATGTTGTTCAAACATTTTTTATTTGTTTATTTTTTCATTACTTGGTTCAACGCAAACAAAGTAAAAACTAAAAATAAAACATTTAAACACGAATATTTAGAAAATTTTACGTTCATGTGTTACCGCCGACTAAAATCAAATGGCACTTCCTCACGCAAAATATTATAAAAATATATCTGCATTGGCCTTTACCAGGGCTATATATAAATACAGTAGTAGAAAGAAGTGTTTCTAGAAAAAAACCACTAAAATTAATAGATTTTATGTTTATTAAAAAGCATAAAAATCGATTTGTAAGAATAAAAAACTAAATTCCCTTGGTAAAAACGCTGGAGGATAATAGTTGGTTTCTGGTTGGTTTCTTATCTACCTACATCAACAAATTCTTGACCAAGTGTCATAGCAGAAAATAATTTATAACGAATAAGATACGAAACAGTTATGGCATCAGACTTATCATAACAATGCAAAAATTTTTCTCTAAATACTCCATCGCATACATTAGGGCTGTTCAGTTTTGCTTTACTTTATTGCATACAGATATGGTTTTTAACACATGCTATCATAACAAGAGAAAACAAAAAAGAAACAAAAATACATAATTATGGTTGCTATGCTTTAGCGTAAGTAAACTTTGCTAAAAGTGGAAAAAGATCAATTAAATATTTTCAGAATTTGAAATCATTTAACACAAATAATCAAGAAAGACGTGTGAACATGATTTTGTTTATCCAAAATATTTTTAAGCTAATCCTAAGCATAAAAATCATACGTTACATCCTATATAAATGATTCTAAGGCAACGTTACTTATTTAGTGAAAAGAAGTGCTTATGACGTTATGAAATGTTTCAAACGAAAAAAAAAAAACGATTACCGATGACAAGCTCGGCAGATGAGAGTCTTATCTGGGTTTGGATGCTTTAGCTTCCTTTTAAAACAAGAAGAAATGCGATATTTTGTGTACAATCCATAAGTTCTCAGATAGAGAGAAAAAATTCTAGCATTCGATTGATGATTTGCAAACAAAAAATTAATTAAAAACAATTAAATGTAATTAAAATTGATGTAAATCATACCCGAATTACAAAAAAAAAACAAAAAACTTTCGAGCCTTTATATAAAACTATATGAAAGATAATGATTTTGATGCACTGAATTCAAATCGGTTTTCAGTTTTTTTTCCATCGGGCTCAAATTTTTTTATAGGCGTGGCAAATTTCCCGCCCAAAATATGGTAGTTATGTCAATATATTTCATTATAACTTGAAAACGACTTGACCGATTTTAATGCAAGTACCAGCAAATGTTTAGGAATAAAACTTCCTATAAATTATGGCTTATTTTATTTAGTTGCGAAAAAGAAAGAAATTTCGTTCAAAATTAGAGCAAATTTTTGTTTTAGTCATAAAAAATTTTTCAAAATGAAAATTTTGCATTTTAAGTATTTAAAGCTAAAAATGTGGAGAATAAAATAAACCACAAACCATGAAAATCGGTTGGCTATTGCTGATTTTATTCAAAATTAAATGCAGGTACCTAACATTGACCAAAATTAGCACAAAAAAAATGTTTTTCTTGCAAATTAGTGGATTTTTAGAGAAATACTAGGGGTTTAGGAAAGTAAGCCTTCTAAATCAGCTGTCAATATAAAACGTTTATATAAGCCAAAATTTCTATTTAAAAAACAAACCAAATCTATTTGTCACCCTAATGCAAATCATTTGTTACGTATTAATTTTTGTTGTCTTCCTTTAGGCAAACATGTGAAAATATTTCCTATATTTAAAAACTCCTGTAGAGCGCTGATTAAATATAATTTTCCTTACAACAACTGTCCATGTGTTAAAGTCATTATGAACAGGTGTTAGAAAGACATAAAATGAAGTGAATTATTAGCATACATTTGGGCTGAACATATAAACCTTATTGTTGTTATCAAAAAGTGGACAAACGTACATAAATATCAAACTTTTACAAAAAGCCATTAGGAAATATATGTAACACATTTATTTTATGTAGGTCAGGTAAAATAAGAAATGTGTTTAAGCAATAGATATTTTTGGGATGAAGAACAAGACTAAAGCTTATAAAAACATAATTCTCAAAGACAGAAAGCTATTAAAAAGTGTAACAAATTAAAAAGTTTTTATTAAAATATGAATATAAGTTTTTATATAAATTGAACAAAAGGTTTAACACAAGAAATTTGTAATATTTATAGCATACTTTTGGGAGATTAAAAAAGATTTTTTTTTTTTAAATTATGACATAATATTTTATGTTTTTCATAAACTTTTAACATAAATAATGTTTCAAATTTGTTGTAGAAAATTAAATGGTTAATAACGGTATTAAAATAACTTTTCGAGAAAGAAAATTATAAGCATATTTGCTGAAGCTTAAGGAAAAGATTTTCAAAATTGCTTAGGATTATAAAGAATCTTAGAATCTAAGAACAAGATGCCCTATTTGTCAATCATTTCAATATT
This sequence comes from Wohlfahrtia magnifica, assembly GCA_023159175.1. Lineage (NCBI taxonomy): Eukaryota > Metazoa > Arthropoda > Insecta > Diptera > Sarcophagidae > Wohlfahrtia > Wohlfahrtia magnifica. The sequence continues at coordinate 7,992,494 of JAKWBJ010000222.1, forward strand.
TATTATTTAAAAAAATTAAAGTATACTGTTTTGGGTATTTATGAATGAAAAACTGTTTTGTTTTAGAAAAGCAATAATATTTTTATATAAATGTTAAAAACCGTGCTTACTTTTACTCACATTTACTTTGTCGAAGTCTATAGCCTATTAATAGACTTTAATTTAAGTAAATTTGTATATTATTTTTTACTATCTATAGCCAACTTTATAACTATAAAAACTAAACTTTTTTGATAAAGCCTTATGCTTTTAGTACTTAATTTTTCTGTTTTTCCGTATATAGCTATAGTAGAAAAATTCCAAACTTAAATGTATGGCATACTTTTAGGGGTAATAGAAATCATTATACTTTCTTGTTTATCTAAGATGAAAATAAAATTTTAAACAAAAATTTAAAAGAAAAGCGCTTATTAAGGGATAAAATATTGATCTAAAGGAAATTTCTAAAAAAGTAAAAATATCACAAAAAAAGAAGAAATAATATGGAATAGAGAAGAAATTAAGCGAAAATAATAATACGATCCTAAATCCAGAGAATAGAACGAATGAGGGAGCATTTCATAGCCTAATTCATGAATATATTTCTGAATTGAATATTTACTAACTTGTGTTCAAATTGGTGTCAAAAACTTTTCTTGGCCATACGCAATCATTTTTTTTCTTAAATCCATTCTAAAACGATTGCTATGATTTTATGGGCTGACAAACTCTCTTTGGTCTTCGTAGGCGCCGACTTAAGCCCAGAAACTCATTTTTTGACTACTGTTTGGTTTCTGGTGTTTTGTGGTGAATCAAAGTTTCTTCGCAGTTCCCAAAACAGCGCCAAAACTCATCCGTATCGCTGTTAAACAACGCCAATCACTCCTGCGAAGAAGCCACATGAATGCGTTTATTGTTTATTACGAGCAAATGCATCACCTATTCTGCGGAAAGTACTCGTACCTAAATGATTCTTTGAAATTGAAAACACTGAGAGATGCCTATGGTTTCCACAATCTCTGCGATCGGCCAATACTATATTGTGAATACCATAAATAATGACTTTTCTATTGTATCGAGAGTTTTATTTTTAAAGGTTCATAACTTTGAGTTGACAACCGACTTAACAGCTGATAGTTGCTTTTTGTATAATTTGGTTTGACATTTCATTATGAATACAAAAGGCATAGACCAGAGTAACGCTAGCAAATTAAAAAAAAAAATACTAAAGTAATGGTCCTATGCGTCAAATTTATAGCGCACTTCTTCCATTTTATGACGTTAATTATTGTCCTTCAGAGCGACTAATTCGAAAAAATAAATAATTATAATAAATAGTAAAAATGTATCGTTTTTGGACCACTTTTACTCGTACTGATAATGTGCATCCCGTCAGACAACGAACAGTGCGAGCTAAAATAAAAAACTGTACCAGCATTGAAAAAGAAAAAATAAATCAGTTTGTCGCCGTTGTCATCAACTTGGCTTCAAAGTCTCAGAATTTATCTTCTGCTAGTCGATCATCGCATGCGCCAATTCGACAAATGGGCTGCAACAAAAATTGATATTGATATTGAATTTCCATTTCAAAGTGTAAATAAGCAAAATGAACGCATTTTAAGTCAGATTAATCCACAAGCTTTGGTCGAAACACCATTATATTCGCAGAAAATTACTATTTGGTGCGCTTAATGGGCTAGCGGAGTCATTTGGTCTACATATACAAAAAACATAATGGTCATAATGTTACTGTCAATGCTGAATGGTAGAGGGACATGATAAGAAATTTTTTCGTAACTCAATTAGCTGGCAATAATCTTGCTAACATGTGGTTTCAACAGGACAGAGCCACATTCCACACAGCGCGCGCTTCAATTGATTTACTAACAGAAACTTTTGATCAAAGATTAATTGTTTTTTTTTTGGGTCTATGTAAAGTCACTTGTCTACGTCCATAAACCAGACACAATTGAACACATCTGGAAAGTGGAAAAATTATTGGAGAATACGGCCGCGTATGTTGCGAAAAACTTGTGAAATTTAGTTTTCCAGGTTGCGCCTTGTATGCTACAGCCGTGGTGGCCACATGACCGAAATCATATGTATACATTGATGTCATAAAATTGTCTGTCCAACAAAGTCCGTTTTATTTGTATTACAAATACATCTCATTGTCTTATTATGATATAAACTTGTGTAAGTGTAATCAGTTATTGATTGTTTTACCCTTTCTAAGGTATTAAATGTGGATTATACCGCACGCATTCCAAACAACGATCGCCATGACTTTATTGGCTGAAAAAATAAAAACATCTTGTCACTCATTCAATCCGAGAAACAGACTGTGTTTACTGCTGTTTGGTTTCTAGTTTGTTGTAATGATTCCAAGTTTCGTTTACGGTTAAGAAACGGCACAAAAACTCGTCGTAATTGCAGTTGAACAACGCCAAGAACTCCTGCTAAGTTGTCATACGATTGCATTTATGGTCTATGGAGGAAAGCTTTCTCATACCCCAGTGATCATTCGAAATTGAAATTACTGAACCTTTTCATATGGCCAATGGTGTCCACAATTTTTCCGATCGGCCAACACCATATCGGGTAATTTTTCAAAAACAATCGTAACATACTTTTTAATGCTATTTCATTCTACTGTATATCAGCCGCAGTGTCTGTTTGCGTTCACTTGTTAAGTAGTTATAGTCGATACAAGTATATATCAATTTTAACCATTTTCTACGGCTTTATTTATACAAAATTCTTTTCTTTTTATTCTCTTTTTAGCCCGCCGCTATCGAAGAACTACGCAAATGGACCTCTACCGAGGCACTGGGTGATGTTACCGTTACACCTGACTGTATGCATCATGTTGATACCTCGATTAGTACATCGGTGTGTATAGGCGATAATGGCATATTAACACCGGCCCTTTCTCCGTCCGTTCTATCAGCTGATGCTGTAGATGCCCTATATTCCATTAATGTTAGTAACACTATAGATAACAGTCAAATTCCTAATGATATCAATAAAGATGTGCCTTTAAATCATCGACTGCCCTCACCCGAGGAACAATGTAAAATTATAGCATTAAGGTAAGTCTTAAATTAAATTTTATAAGTATTTTTCTTTCCGCTTTTTTCTAGTATTTTTAAATTAAAATGTAGTCAACCGTGATCATGATTTTGTCATGTACATAAGCTGTTATTGTATGAAATTTATGCTTAATTTGAATATTTTTATAACATGATTTATATGTTTCTTATATATAAATGAAAAAAAAGTATGTATGTTTGTACATAAAAACTATTAATTTTAAATGAAATTGCCTCTTTAGTTTCAAAACTAAAATAAAAACTTTGTTTTTTATATTCGTTACTTCACATTGTGGCAAATCACTTCAAACTAATTTGCATACAGGCCGTTCAAAACACATACTCGATTTTTTTTCGAGTTTCTTTTTTTAACTGGTATTTCATACTCATTCGGTACATGGTTTTTATGTAAATTTAATAAATTTTTGTTTAAATTGTTATTTATTTAGCAAGTACACTCAACCATGTTAATTTTTCTGTGGTTTTCATGGAATTGTTGGAGGGCACATAACTTTTAATTTTTTAAAGATATTTTTTAGTCATGCTTTTAGTCCAAGTATTTGGTTTTGGCATATTAAGGTATTTTTTGATTTTATTTTATATATATAAAATAGTGGTCGCAACAGTTGTGCTTCGTAGCTGCCTATGTTAACTTTTATAAAAAATTAATAAATGAAGGCCACTTTTGTTAGAGAAACCCATACAAAAACCTTAAAAAAATCTTACTTAGAAGTACAAATTGCAACATACATATCGTAATAGGTTCTGTATGTATCGGTTGGGCCATCTATCGATTTAAGTTTGAACCAGCCGTTGTTTTGAATCTGGCAATACTTATGTAATTCTGTTCTGTCACAAAATTCAGTATATTATCTCCACTGAGCGAAATGAATTGATTTACGCTTGAGCAACGTTGGGATTTATTGGAAATTTATTTCCAAAACAAACAAAAAAAAATTGTAAATATTATCTTTTCGGATGAAGCTCATTTTCATGTTGGTGGCTATGTTAATAAGCAAAATTGACGTATTTGGAGCTCAGAAAACCCAAACGTGGTCTTACAGAAACCAATGCACCTATTACGAGTGACTGACATTTTCTTTGAAAATGAGGATGGCGCAACAATTACGGTCAATGATTTTTTGTGCCCGCTCTTCATGGTATTGATGTAAACGATGTTTGGTTTCAACAGGATGGTGCAATTTACCACACATCTCATGCCACAATCGATTTATTGCGTCAAACGTTTGATGGCGGTTTAATTAGCCGAAATGATGATGTAAGTTGACCGCCAAGAAGCTGCAATTTGACACCGTTCGACTGTTTTCTGTGGAGCGCCGTTAAAGACAAGTGATATGCCAACAAACAATTGAACATTTGAAGGCCAACATTCGTGATGCCATTGCCGAGATACGACACCATACACTCGAAAATGCTCGAAAAATGGGTCGATTGAATGGGGTACTGTCAGGCCAGCCGCGGCATATTTATGACATAATTATGATATATTTACATATTTATGACATAATATTTAATTTCTAACCGGAACAATTGTACTTCACAACAACAAAATTAATTTAGCAAAATTTCAAACCATTTTTGTTGTATTGTATTTTTAAATTTAAACTTTTAAATAGTCCACCCTATAGAACACAACAAATGTGATTGCTATTATACATATGTGGGTCTATAATGCGTTTCTTCTGCTCCGTAATCCGCTCAGTTTTTCAATCGACTGTTATTTTTCTTTTTAAGCAACTTTCGTAAAATTTCGTTACTAATGTCCAGTCAGTTCTCTGGTTCACTGCACACTTTCGCAGGTCAGCACTGAACCAATTGAAACCACACAACCTAACGGTAATGTCAATTAAAAAGGACGAGGTAGAAAAGGCTATTAAATCATCAAAGAACAATAAATCTCCTGACCATAACGAAATACAGTGTGGAATTTTAAAATTAGTTAATTGCGATTACAATTTACTTCCTAACCTCAAATTTGCCCACCCTTTATTTTAATATAAATGCTAAAAGTAAACTTTTTTATCTTTTAGATTTTTCAATTTCTACAGCCTATTAATAGGCATTAATGTATTTTGTATATTTTTTTAATATCTATAGCCCATTTTTAAGCTATAAAAAACGAAACTTTAGTAACAAAATTATGCTTTTTATACGTTAATTTTCCTTAAAAGTATTTCTTTATATTTAAAACTAATAGCCTCCAATAAGGGAAATTTAAATATAAATGTATGGCATACTTTAGGGGTATTTTATGGAAAGCATTAAACTTTGTTAATGTACCTACCCAATGTATCTACAAATAAAAATTTTGTTCTTGGTAAGTTTGCTGACGGTACTGTCAGTAGGTACATACGAGTAGTTTTACGTACTTATTTATGCAGCACTACAAACGTCTGTCAGTTTTGGTCGAGTCCAGAAGGAGCACGCCAGCTATATCTTTCCTGAACTAGCTCGCGCTAGTTTCAGATTCCCAAGTCATCCGTCTCCTTTCCCGCCTTCCATCTTGGGGTACCGTCTTAAAGGTCTACCTTGCCGGAGTTTTTTCGTCCATATGAGAGAAGTCGCCAAGCCAGCGCTACACTTACTATATCCACGTTCCTGTACATCTCATGCAAGTCGCTGTTTCAACGTATGCGGTAATCATCTCCTACATGTAGAGATCATTCTCATAGCAGGACATGGATGATAAGCGTATTGTAGAGCGTGATTTTAGTTTGTCGAGAGAGAGCTCTGCTTCTCAATTGCCTACTGAGCCTAAGGTAGCACCTGTTCGCACAAGTGATTCTATGTTAGATCTCCTGACTGACGTCGTTCATGGTGTTAGTGCTGGTACCAAAATACACGAAGTACTTCACCACTTAAAACTGCGATCGCCAAAAGTGATATTCTGTTCAAGACGCGAAAACTTTTTGTTTGTTGACAAAAGATACATTTGCTATGTTCTCACGACAAAGTTTTTTCATCATTCGCTTTCTGGTTCATAATACAAGCCCAGATTATGAGCTTAATTACATAAATTTCCATAAACATTTTGAGATGGACTCTTTCATATTGTAAGTAACCCACTTCAAAATCAGTGTCATCTCTAATTTTTGTAAAAAATTGATCATATGACTTTGGCATAGTTTTTAGCTCTTAATCAAGATATTTTTATTACAGATTTAACATTGCAAATTTCTTGAATTGACCTCTCTGTCAAGGAAAAAAATAACATAAATAAAATGGAGTAAACAAACAAAACAATGGCAGCTCGCTTAATTGATTTCAGTTTCTAGCAGCTTAAAAAATGCCGTGCCAACGTGTTAATCCAAATAAGTAATACAAACAGAAAGCAAAGTAGTCAGAAGTCTCGTGGGATCATAGCATTAGACTTGTTCTCATTCACCACAAGATACAGCACGGGTATTAAGGCCGGCAATGTCGACGTTGGGTTTTCTTTTTCAGTGGTGTCACGTACATTTTTTCACGTTTTTGATGTATATATTTGATATATTGCGTTTTTAAAATGCCTATTCATGCATCCTATTGTATTGACAAGACTAAACTATTTGTTGTCGCCAAGAAAAATAGAAATTAGCCTAAGTTGGCTAAGAGTTACAACGGTAGTCGAGTAGTCGGTAGCCGTGTTGCCGCTAAAATAATTATTCTCATATGCACACTTGTACACTATTTTTGACAGTTTGTAGTTGATGGTAGGTAGCCTTGAATGGGTTTATAGCATTAGTGATTCAACCGGCGGCATAAATAACTTTCTTCTACTTAAATAGGCAAAGACATCAAAAATTCAACTTAAAAGATACAAGTATAACATAAAAGCGTGTACACAAAATGCTATAAAACATCGTTAAAGCTCACAGGTATGCCGGAAGTTCATATATTCACACAGATCTCAAAATAAACCCGATTACTTCAGAGATAAAATCCTAATACGAACGACATATTAGTAACTTTATACAATAAACTAATTGTGAAGTTAAATGCCAAAAGATTACAAGGTTGATTTAACCGTTTCAAACCATATAAAGTCATAACCGCCAAAAGGCGTAAGGGCCATGATTATCAAAATTCGTTTTTTGATAAAAATCGATAGTATTCGATCATTCCCTCCAGTACACAAAATTTTATAGCTTTAAAATGTACCTTTATGATTTTACAGCAAAAACAAAAAAGTCTTATGTACTCCACTAGAACAAAAAATGTTTAAAAGAGCCCTCTCCTATAAAATTTATTTTTGTCGCTTACGTCTTTTTGGCGGTTATGGCTCGAAATGATCTTAAGTGATACATCAACCATTAAAATGTTTCTATAACAAAACGCCGTCATCTGCAGCAAAATTCGTATGCGATTTATGATAAATTCCGAATATTATTCAAACTATATTTATAGTTAGTCATTATTAGCAAGCTAGTCGTAGTATTTAAGTAAATAATAAAAATAATAAAAAAGTTATAAAAAATGATATAACTTCTTAAACGATTAAAAGTGCCATTAAAAATTATTATTCTAAATCGAAACTAAACTTATTCAAAAGTAATTCTATAAATTGTTTTTTTCATTACCTTGGAAATGGTGTAAGCATATTTCAAGTTGGTGTATTTGGTACATTTAATATGATCTATGAAAACAGTAGATCAAAAGGCGGTTTTACCTAATGGAAGGCAATACTCGTAAATAGTTTTTATTTTTCCCTTTTTTTCTCTTCTTTAAACATTTTCTTATTTGATAATCAATGATTTCCTAGCGTAACCCATTGCTTTAAACGGTTATAAAATTAAAAAAAATATCTCTAAACAGTAATAACAACAAAGTAGTTTTTATAAAAGTGTTGTAAAATGTTGAAAATGTTGGGTTTGTAAACAAAATGTTAAAACGCCTAAAGGAAGATGAAATTCATGTTATTATTATAGTTGTTTTTGTTGTAGTTGTTAAATGTCTTGTATTTATTTTGTTAGCGATGGTGTTGTTGTATATTTAAAAACGATGCAAGCGGTGGTTTTTAAGGTTCTTTTATACCCTACTTCTCGGTTAGTCGCAGTACATTGGTTATGGTTGCCAGATGATGAATACTGCTGGAATGAGTTAGAAATTCATTTCTGAGAAATGAATGAATGCTATGAGCACGAGTACGACGTTTGATTCATACTCATTGCTACTTATACTTATGAATAAACGTTATTATGAGTATGAGTAGTTGAATTTGAGTGATGTGTACTCACTTATATTTATAAATTCATGAGTGAGTGTGAACAGTGAAAATGCGATTCATTTTTGATCTCTGATTCGAAATTGATGCCGTGTGAGATGTTTATGGCTTTCAAATCACTCGCACTTTTAATCTCCAATCGGCCAAAAACCTATATTTTCAACTCTTTAGGGTGTAGAGATTTCAACTATGCGTTCTAAATATTCGTGTTTGTACGACCACAATGAAATTCACTAAGCCACTCCTTTACCATTAAAATTGGTGGCGTAGAGTTCCCATAATATTTATCAAGCTTATCCTTGGTATGAGTCATAGTTCATTCCCCATAAGTTCGCATAAAAGAGCACACAAAATTTACTTTTTTCCATTTTCTCCTCAAATCACGTGGTAGTCTGCTATTATAGCTGTCGAACACAAACTAAATGACACAGCTTGTTCAAATTTTGACTGTAGCAACTGACAGATGCCTGTTGACATGAGCAATGTTGCCATTTAAAAGGTCATGGACTTATTGGCTCATCCGCGTATGTTTTAGACGAATGCCAAGATTAAAATAGGGAAATTTAAATTTCTTATTACAAACCTACTAGAGTGCCGACGTCACCAGCTACGAATTCATAATGGGGATAGACAATTTACCAATTTTTGATTCGTCATTCTTTTAAGACCTCGTGTTCGGTATAAGTAATTCAAATCAACCAGGCATTCTGAGAAATTAATAAACTTACGTTATATTTGTCTTGAATTGTGTAAAGTACTAGATAGTCTGTCATGTATATCTTTTCTTACTCTTCTCTGTCTGTTCTAGTCAGATTTAACCTTTAAGGTTAATTGCATTCTTTGGCGATGTTATTATTGGTATTACATTCCATGGTTGTTTTTTATAGTAGTATATTTGTTTATGTCTATTTAAGTTACGGTGTTGGTGTTAAAACTATACTCTGTTGTTTACCTAAGGATTTTCGCTTTTATTTAAGCCTTTTCGCATGTTTATTTTGTGTGGAATTTTCGAAGTCACGAAGTTTATCATTAATAAAGAAAAAAGGCAAACATGGCTATTTTAACTACTGATGTAATATAATATTTCATCCTTGAATTATTTGATTAAAATTAGAAAAGAAAATATATTCTCAGATAAAATTTAAATCAATTATTATTAGGTTCAGAAGAAGCACTTTTTAAACTTAATTTATAAGGTAATTTATTATTTTTTATTGCATTTCAGATATCCTGCCGAAGTCATATCTGTTGATACCTCTGGTAAACGTTTTCAACGCATGTGTATGGCTCGTAAATCTACCACCGGTGTCTTTACCCATATGCCCGATACGAATAATTTAAACGAAGACGTTCAAACTGTATCACGACGTTCACGTTCACGCAAGGCTCGTGGTAAACGAAGAAACACTTTAGCGGGCATTGATCAAAAGGAGATACAAGATGCAGCCAATTGGTAAGTTTTCGTTTTCAATTCCATTTTAAGTCTAAATTAGTCGCGCATATTAAAAAGATAAAAAATTCTATAGATTAAAAAACGCCAAAAAAAACTTTTTTAGATTTTAATGTATTGCATTTTTTATATAAAAAAGTTTATTTGATTTGAAAAGCGATTTTGAAATTTTTAAAAGAAAATTAACCGCAACTTAAAGTTTGTTGAACAATACTTTAGTCGATTTTTTATTTTATGCTTTTAAAATTTGTAAATTTAATTTTAAGTGTTTTGCAATTGCTTTTAACATAATGAGATATGAATTACCAAGCGTAACAAGCACTTTTAATCTTTATTACCGTTAAACAATTAAAGAATATTATAAAAGTTTGTTTGAAACTGTGAGCAAGACTAAGATACCGTCAATAAACACGCCTTTTTAAAATATATTTTGAATTTTGAAGTATCTAAGGGACCCCGTACTTGTGATGGCAATATATTTCTTTTTCGATAATATAAAAAATATAAATTAATTCAAGCTTAGAAAAGGAACAAATTTCTAATATTCTCTCTGTATCAAAGACATTGCATACAGTTAAGAAGTGTTTGGGGAATAAAGTTCTTACTTTTAAAGGAGAATGCTCGCCAAGCAAATCGCGAATGAACTGCTATCACAAAACGATTCTTAATCATCTTTATTCAGTGGCATATACAGAGAAATTGGGAGGCTTCTAAACATGGTGCATTAGAAAATTTTCCAAAGTAATGCCACGGTCAACAATAATCTTTACATAGCGCAGCGATACCGCGTGAGAATGGCTATTCTATCGAAAAGATGCCATCGAAAAGGCCTTCACAATAAACAAATTGTCAAAGTCGTTCTACAATAGCTTGGATGGGAGGTAACCGCCGTATTCTCTTAACCTTGTACCCCTCCTTCTATTAAAATTTTGTTTAAATAAACAACCCAATAGAATAGAGTCTGTGGTGAGAAAAATCTAGTATCATTTGCTCGATTAACTTTAAGAGTAAGTTTATTTAGTTAAAAAAATTAATGACACTAGAGCGGTTCCGGAAAAAACAACGTCCGTGGGAAAAATGTTCTTTATGTCTTAACATTGTCTCTTTTTAGTTCGATACAGTTTTCCCAGCGACACAGAATACCTTTGATAGCCTGTTTATAATAGGTACTGTCTATGTAGCTTTTAAAATAGTCATTAAACTAAGTCCAACGAAGAGTAAGTAAAAGCCCAAGCAATACGAACTTTAATTCATTGTTTTGGGCTATTGCATTGGTGGATGTGTGTGCTGGTGCATTGTCCTGATGAAACAATACTTCTTAACAAAATACTCGCCGCTGACTGTTTTGGCATTTTAAAGAAATGATATTTTGATATTATATTTTTCGGATAGACGGTTTTTGAAATTTCCTAAGCACCTCTAAAATCTTGAGTTACGGGTGAACACCATGTTTTTCGTAACTTCATGCACTTATAAGCTAATTACTTAGTTGAATATAAGCCCATTTATTTATTTCAAAAACAGATCACTTCGCCGGAATTTTTTTAGGCACCATGTAATCAATTAAAATTATTTCTGCAGATGAAACTGTGTTTGTCTTCTTTGGAAACAGTTCTCCTAACCTAGTCTACCACCTTGATGTTTCCTTTGTCTCAGGCATTAAGTGGTGGACCCATGAATCATCCGTGGTTACGAATCGACGCAAATGCTTGGCTTTATTGCTATGAAAAATCGCCAAACAATCTATTTGAACATCTTCACGATGCTGTTTTTATTCTATTGTAAGCAAACTCGGTAGTTATCGCGCAGATAGTCTCATATATAATAATCGTATAATATACGAATGATGATGTTGTCGACACCAAGCATTTTAGAGCCTTTTATCTTTAGAGCCATTATAGTATCAGCTATTGCATTCATCAAAGGACATTGCGTTTGCGGGTTTGGGTTAATATTGTTACATTGCAGCCCCTCCCTTGTACAGGATGTCCGCCGGGAGGGTATACTACTTTGTTTGTTTATAATTTTTGATTATATGAAAGAGAATGGATCTTAAATTGATAAATGTTTTGTTTAATGTCGGCAATTACTCGCATGTATGGAATACAATATCAGATAAATGACCTCACAAATGCGAGCCCTGGCGACCGTGGAGACCAATCAACATCACCATTCCTTGAAATAATTTGTTGTGGGAAAAGGTCTCGCAGTAATTCCATTGTAATCCTGGCTGTATGCGATGTGGCACCGTCTTGTTGAAACCACATGTTAGTCAAGCCCAAATCATGCAGTTGTGGCGTTAAAAAGTTTTCAATCATATCACGATATCGCTCCCCATTGACAGTTACCGTTATGCCGTTTTCAGTTTCATAGAAGTAAGGTCCAATGATTCCTCCTGACTAAATTGCATACCAGACTGTCACTTTCCATTGCCAGAACCGACTATTCTGTTTATTCACATAACCATTCAAATGAAAATGTGCCTCGTCACTCATGATTTTTCATGAAAATCGATAATTGATTTTGATAAAATTTTTTAAAGATAAAAAAAAGTTGGTTTACTAAATATTTTTCCATAATAAATTTGCCACGTCTCTACTTCACGACCGCCAAATATGAACTGTCAAGGCTAATGTTTACAAAAATGGTGGTAAAACAAAATAGTATACCTTCCCGGCGGACACCCTGTATTTTCATTTAATAGAAGCTTAGTATAAAATATTTATGTATCCGCATCTGCTTATCTTTTGCAGTAATCATGTTGCCATTTTTATCCTTAAGGATACAAAAGGACGGTTTATCAAAAGCTTGGCAGCCTTATGTAAGTCTCTGATGCTGTTTGTTTCACTTGCTCGTTGTGCTTCCGTTGCTATATTATATTATCTCTGGTAGTGTTTTTTTTACCTTATGATTTAAACTGTTCTTGTTGTTGTTTATCATTTTCTGTCTTTGCCTCCATTACATACCCACGTAGCAAACTTTCTTGGTTCGTGTTCACTATCATAGGTTTTTAATACATTTGGTCCCAGAGATCGATCGGATCGACAAACTTTTATTTTAAGATGTAAACTCTCCATTTTTACATATTTAAACTATTAAATTTTGAAATTCATTGTGGGATTTTAAAATCCTTGAAAATTAAAAGAAAACGTATAAGAATTAAATAAAAGTCGCTTAAATTTAAATTTTCAAAAACTATGCATAATAGGTGTTAACTGAACTACATACAGTGTTGTCAAAAACAATAGGCACACACAAATATTTGCCTACACATTGTTTAACTTTTACATACATAAATAAAACAAGGAAAATCTAAAAAGGGAACAAGAAAGGTGAGGAAATTATTTAAGAAACCACTATTATTTTTACCACCACTGTATGTACATGTATGGAATTAAGCATGTATATTAAATATATTTTATACAATAAAGAAAATCGATGTTTTTAATTTATGTATCTTGTTTTAATGTTCAACAAACTTTCTATAGTTGCGCTTAATTTTTGTTGTCTTAAGTTAATATTAAAAAAAATAATAATAATAATGAATCCCAATTTAAAATGTTATTTTTTATTTAAGTTCTAACTAGAAATTATTGTGATTTTTTTCTGTTTTTCTTTCTGTTTTTTCTTTATTACCTTTTTATCTTTTTTTAAGCATTTGTTATGCTGTTTTTGGAATACCTAAGTTTCTTATTGGTATGCAAATGATTTAAAAAAAAAACAAGATTTTATTTTCTTCCTTAAATTTCTTCAAAAAGAAATATTTTTGCATTTTGCTTTCAGTTTAAATGTCAATGGTGTGATAATTTTTTTGTTTTTCTTTACTTTGCTAGTTTTTATTAAAATTTTATGAAAAGCAAGACAATAAGTTTTTTGTAATAAAATATGAAAAAGCTTTAGCTTTTTTAAGCACAGCATGAATTCTTTTTTCTTTATAATTTGAATTGAATGTGTACAATGAATGCTCGCTCTCTCGTATAATTATTTGCGTTGTTGTTGAATGTTTATTTACTTTTTACTTGTGAATGAAAAAATAAAATAAATTATTTTACATAATATATGTATATGTAAATATAATTGTAAATATCAAATTTATTTATTACGATTTTAAACAAAATTAATTAAAAACTAAAAAATTGTATGCGCTTAACCAAAGGACCAAATTTTTACCGCTGCTGTATGTACATTTTATTTTATTTTATTTTTCGTTAATATTTATAACACTAATCAGAAAAAATTTAAATTTTATATAATTATTTGTAGCCAATACTCATTATCATTTTATATAATTTCTGTTAAACATTATCCTGAAATCCCTTCTAAATTTTATGAAAATTTCCCTCAACTTTGATTTCTTTTTATTTTATAAAAATTTAAAATTAAATCATTAAATTCACTAAGTAGTTGTTTTGTTCTTTTATTTAATCCTCATTTTTATAAAATCGTTAGGCATTTTAAATAATAAGAAATAAAAAATTGACTTAAAAAGAAAAAGATTTCAGTATTACTTGTCTTCACATTCTCTTATCAAATTTCAGTAAAGACGGAAGGTAAACAAACTCAATATACATTTTCTAATAATATTCATATCAATTCATAAAAGCTAATATGTTTTTTCTACAAGGGTTAGATTTAATCAAAATATTAGTCCTCGATTATAGACAACTACTACGGCAACCGTAATGAGACCGATAAATTTTTAATAAGACGATCTTACTTTTTGTATTCATTTACTTAATAAATATAATTAAAAACTTTTAAGGACAAAATTAAATTTGTTATTTTTTCCAAGAAGACTAACACGTTCAAAAGTAGCCGATCTTTACAATCATGTAACAACAAAAAATAAATAAATTACTTTTTCATTTAATAAAACTAACCTTTAACCTGGCAGCGTTTATGTTAACCCATTTCATTAGTATAAATTTATTCCAGATTCAGATGTGTCTTTTGAGGTAGGGTTGGTAATAACCCGGGTATTTTTAAATTCAACCCACCGGGTTTTTTTGCATTTTATAACTGCATCCAAATGTCTTTCAATTCGAAAATATTTTTTGTTTTTTAGTAAAATCATTTTCTTTTTGTATTTATACTGTGTTTTGTGGTCTTGGCTAAAACTAGATGATCGACTGCAGTTACTTCGTTTGATTCGTGCAAAAGCTCATTTTTTGCTCGGCCTCACTACGCAAGGTTGCCAAACAATTGTTAGAAACGATGAAATAATGCTGCACGCGTCATATTCCTTGAACACTGCTCATTCTGGCTATTGGTTGTTTCGACGGATACAATATCTTTTGGCATGTCACCGAATCACTTCTTTTGAGGAAATATAAATTTGGCTTGAAAATTGTATTGCCTCAAAAAACGAGAAGTTTTCGGGAAATAGAGAAATAGAAAGGATGTAGGCAGATATTTGAAAAATTTTCATTTTGATTAATTTGTTAATTTATTATAATTTTGGAGCTGAAAACAACGGACTAAGTTAATTTGTACACCCAATACATACATTTTACTTATTTTTGTTGTAAATAGACTACGAAAATCTTTAAATGAAAAGTCCATCCAGGTTTTTTAAAATATAAGATCCAATAAAATCCAGGTACGTTTAATTGGGTTACAAAGTTGGGTTACAAAGTGCGAACCCTGGTACTCGACCACTTTGTCTTGTAACATGACGAATATTGGTTTTTAAATGCGCCAACATTTGTGGATTATCCACATAGACATGGTCTTTAACATAGTAGTAGAAAAAAATCTAACGGCTTCAAATCATTTAATTTTGGTGGCCAATTAACGTTGTCAAATCGAGAAATTAAGTGAAATCGGTCGTGTTGTGTGGCTCGTGACACTGTCGTTTTGAAACCTCATATCGCCATGTTGAAAGCACATATCATAATCTTTAATTGCAGGCCAAAAAAGTCGGTTATCATACGGCCTTAGGTCTCTGAATTGACGGTAACGGTTCTTCCACCGATTAATAAAAATATAGCCCAATAGCTCCTCCAGACCAGAATGCCCACCAAAGAGTCAAATTATTCGTATACAATAGCTTTCTCATAATCACTTCTTAGTTCTGTCTCTAAAGCCTATGTAAATGGCAAATTCGTAAATGGCAAATAAAAAAAATATCATTTGAGATTATAGATATTTAACAGCTGCCAGACCGGCGGTTTTAAAATTACTAAATAGATAACCCGATACTATGTTTATTTTAAAGCCTGTTTTATTAATTTTTCAAGAATATTAATTCACCATTAACATAAATGTCCTTTGTTCTTTTGGAATAAAAAAAGTCCCAAAGAACTAAGTTTTGTAAATAACGCTTGGTTATGCAGATACATTATCGTGTTGCAAAAACTACAACTCCAGACGTTCTTACGTATTACTTTTTACCGCAAGATGAATCCTTGTGAGAATTTCTTTTATTTTTCTGGCAATGCAGTAAATAATGAGTAAATTTTTGAGTGAGGTTTTAGCCCTTGCCTTGTTTTCTAAATTCCATTGTCTCAAAGTCGTCGTAGAACAGTCTATAAAATGGAAATCATTGCTATTCTTAGTATTCTTCAATTTAAAAAAAAAACCTTTAATACCATTAACGTAAAGCTGTCCTCATAAAATTAATCCAACTGATCACAGCCTTATACAGAAATGCTGCATGTCTTACATGAAAATTAACTGAGCAACAGCATTATAACCAAAGAGAAGTTCGAAGGGTGTACTATCTATCCATCACCTCTACTGTTTTCGCAGTTAGCTGGATTGAAAATATATATAGACAAGACCATTGCGAACCAACTGCAACATAAAGTGAGAATTCGTTATTCAAAGCCAGGAAGTAAAGTAAATACCTTCGCTCTGCTATCTGGATAGTCTCATTGATAAATCAGCTGGGTCATCGGCTGATATTTCCCATCGGATCAACAGAGTAAAAAACACGTTCGCACAGCTACAATGAGTCTGGTCTTCACCGAACATATCGAAAAAAATTAAACTTAGAACTCAGTTCAAGCGTAAAATTTACTCTGCTATATGGATGCGATTACATGTGATGTAGCGTAACACTGATTGATCAAAAATCAGACAGTTTTACATTTTAAATTATAAGTTTAAACTAAGTGTTGGCATTGCATTATTTTCATACCTTGTTATGTTTTGTTGGTCAATGTCAAAATGCATCGCTACCCGAAGGATCTATAATGCAGACCGATATGTTCATCAACAGTTATCCTATTTAGTGAGAGAAGAAATACCAATTTCTGAGTCACCTCAGCCTCTTCCAGGAACCTCACTTTCTGAGTTGAAATAGCTAAGCACTTACAAAGAACGTACCTCGGCATAAGTTCCACAAATCGATGTCATCCTCAATATTTCATAAGACATATCAATGGTATCTAAGACCATAATGTTGGGTAATAGACCCTGAATTCGCTCTTATTGAGCAGAATAAGTCCTCTGGATCTTCAAGAGAGGGAATAAACTTACTTGCCTGTGCCTCAGCCAAGGAGTTAATGCTACTCCTTGATATCCAACAGAGATACCAAAAGATGAATTCCTCTATTCGCCAAACAGCCAACTCTTTTCAGAACTGAAATTTAACCTAAAAAAAGTAACCCTGTTTTCAACGCCCTTATGCCATGCAGTCCTTAAGAATCTTCGTCCTAACCTCAGAGGATGGCAAAGGCCCTAAGACTGACTGACTATGTGACATCACATAAATACTCAAACCCTTCGCTTTTCTCCTCAGACATTCCCTAATACAAGTAAGAATGGCATAAACTACCGCCTGCAAAAACGAAAGCAAATCCCTTTGGATATTGGGAGCAACCACCCAATTCCAATCTCACCACCATTCTGTGTTGAGCCATCAGTAAACCAACCTGGTGCGCTATATTACGCAACTAAGATGGATCCAATAATAAATCTTTTTCGGGCATAAGGACGCTAAATTCTAATATCACCGGAAACATCTGACGATCTAAGAGCGCATATACGAAACATGCCTCCAACATCTCTGAAATATGCAATGAATGCACTTTCATACCATTGTTTGTCTTTAGAGAATATTCCCATTTTTCCATTGCTCTTTGTTATGTTCGAATTATTTGATTTTTTTATACTTTTATCTCCCTGCCATTGAAAAGCGTATATCTTTTTTTCACGACATATTTATTCGGATAAACCATCGTTGTTATTGTTTTTATTGTTGTTTTATACCTACGAAAGGACATAATCATAAATCATGTAAACCGTCTCTTTTTATATTCGGTGCTATTCCTCCGCATTATATGCGATATCAAAATATGCGCATAAAGAGTTTAAAAGTATTATTAAAGCTACTCCATAGTTGCCAAAACTGTGAAGCCAGCATAAGTTTTAATACTTTTGGTTTTACCTTCTAAAACTAAACAATTTTATCACTTTTCAAATTGAAACATAATGTTGGGTTATTTTCGTTTTATTTTATTTTCATGAAAAAGTGTTTTTGTGGCTTTACTGCAGTAATTTTATTTTTCCACTCATTTTTTTCCAACGATTTTATGTTACTGTGTTGCTGTTTTCGCTTTATTTTACAAAGTTTATGCAACCTGCCAACATTTTGCTTGAACGATATTTTCTCGAAAAATATGATTTTTGTACCTCACTTACATAGATGGTTAGGGTATATTAGGTTTATGCTTATATTATGATAGTTGTAGTAAATAAATTGATAATAATAATTTTCCATTCAGAATTACTTTTTCGAATCAGATGAATCATATCCACCAGATCGATGAGTTTCGTTAATCTAATTCACAAAATTTTGTTGTTGTAGTACAATATATTGTTACGTTTTAACCTTTTTAAAACGGCGAGTTCTCTTAAATTGTTTTCATACAGTCTTTATTTCCAAATTAACTTTATACACAATGTCCAACTTATTTAACTTTCACTTAATACACAAATTTGTTCAACACTTCAATTCTTAGCACGGCTTTATTTTATGACTGTTAAATTATAACTGACTAACTTAGGTGAATGTCGCAGCTTATATAGTTCAGTGTCATTGGTTTCGAATGTTCTATTACATTCGACAACCTACTATTTAGTGGCCGTTAATTCAAATGTAAAGATTTAATACTCTTACTTGAATTGGTAGCACTGTTCAAATAGATACAACCGTGACAGGGCGATCGTATCATAGACACCAATCAATAGAATAACTTCCGTAATAAAGTTTATAGCTTTAAATGGGGATTATTCCGGCAACTTTTTGATCAAGGTAGTAATCTTAATTTCGTCAGACCATAGCATGTTGTTCTAACTACTACGGTGCAGATGTTGCTTCCGTTGGCTGAGAAATGATACATTTCGTAGACTCTTACCATAAGTCTAGCTTTCATGTTTTTTTCTTATTGTGTGACTTGAAACAAGAGAATAAGTGCATGTTTGAGGCTTTTTGATAACATGAACAAATTAATTTTTGAAGTTGTACGAATTAAACTATGACAGTTGCTCTACACTTTCTTCCCATAGTCTCTGCGGTTTTCTTTCACTGTATCTTATTAATGACTTTAGTTTTTGAGCACTTCATGGTCTGACCAATTTTCGCTATATATAGGGTCCGCCAAATAAATTTTTTTTTTTTTTTTGTTGAAAATGCTATAAAAAAAACTATTGAATATTTTCTCAAATTTCTTTTTTATTTGAAAGTACAATCCTTCCGGTTAATAATGGAAAATAATTTTATTCAAATGACTGCCTCGGCTGGCCATGCAGTAGCCTACACGATCGGACCAATTTTTAAGAACATTATCGATTGTGTGCAGCTGTATTTCACCAATGGCTTCACGAATATTGTCCTTTAAAGCGTCAATTGTCTCTGGCTTGTTGGCGTAACACTTATCTTTGACGACACCCCCCATCGGTGTCAAATCGCAGCTCCGAGGTGGCCAAACGACATCAGCTCTGCGGCTGATAAGGCGATCTTCAAAAACAGGGCGCAAAACATCGAGTGTAGCTTCAGCTGTGTGGCACGTAGCGCCGTCCTGTTAAAACCAAATGTTGTTTATATCCTCCTCTTCAATTTTTGTGAACAAAAATTCGTTCAACATGGCCCGATAACGATCGCCATTGACTGTAACGGCCACTCCTTGCTCATTTTCGAAGAAAAATGGCCTAATTATGCCTCTGGACTAAAATCCGCACCAAACAGTGACTCGTCTTGGGTGTATTGGCTTTTCAATGTATGAGTGCGGGTTTTCTGTGCCCCAAATGCGACAATTTTGCTTGTTGACATACCCGCCAAGATCAAAATGCGCTTCATCTGAAAAGATGATTTTTTTTTTGGCTAAATCGGCATCTTCTGTAAGTCGATCGCAAGCCCAGATTCCCAGCGTTGTTCAAGCGGATACACAACCATATTCGTTCAGCGGAAGGATAAAACTAATTATCTGTCAAATCAGACATGAGCTAAGTGTTACCATTCACGAAATAAGTACTAGTTGAAAAAGAACTTTAGATGGCGGACCCTTTATAAGGATTAATCTTCCATCAAAAAACTTCATTACATAAAAAAAATAGTGTCCCTACTTTTTGTTTCAATATTGTATATTTATTATAATTCTTTCTGTTTCACTTAAATTCTAATATTGTTGCCACTAGTAGCACTTAAAAGAGTGCTACTATAGTCGAGTGGGCCGACTATCTATAGTTTTTCAGCTCTAAGGCTAAGGATAAATATTGTAAAAATGATAAATATGCGAATCAACACAAATAATGTCACAGACCTTAAAACTAAAATACAATTTTGGAGAATGTTTTAGTGTTTGGACATTATGGCAGTATCCCTACCACAGATTGAATCTAAGCAGCTAATTTATTCAACAATTCTATTTCAGGTTCATTTTAGTGAATTAAATACAAATGATTTTTAAAATCTACGCTTCTGTATTAAAACGGGAATATTTTTAAAGGGTAGCTTCGCTACACATTTTTTTTATAAATGCATGAAATCATTTAAGTTGAACCAATATAAACCCTACGATTAAATTAGTTGCAGAAATCATGAATATTATTAGTATTACTCTTAGTTTCACCAGTATTTCAAATCAAAGTTAATGTGATAAATTATATTGAATATCATTATGAATTTGCAGTGATTAATATAATCAATCCACCCTTTGGAATAATACCTAGTCATCTGAATCCAACCGAATTAAAATTTTAATATAAATTTTATGTTTTCTTGCGTCTTAGATACTTAATTAAAAGTGTACTTAATATTTTATATATATTTGCTGGGTTATATTTTCCCTCACCCCTTCTTGGAAGCCTATGGCTTCCTTTTCAGTTTCTTAATCACTTTCATTTCCAAGCTAAGCTGATGATTGGTGTACTGAAGTAAGTCCTAGGATAACACTACTGTTATCTGTCATTGTTGAGAAGCAAAACGCTTCGCGTATTTAGTGTAGTGGTGGGGAACCTTGCTTATCATTGATTTTTACCTTTTTTCTCAGTATACATATATGTATTTTATTAATAGGAGCGGTATTAATTTTTCCAATTGTATTAAAACAACAATTCCCACCATAAACTAAAATTACTAATAAATCTCAATCTAAATAAATTCCAAAGAAAACCTTTTCTATTTTATAAAATTATAAAAAATAAAGAGAAAATAAAAATTCATAAAATTTAAATATTATCATTACTTTAAACAATAAAAACCAACAACAGCAACAAAAAGTAAATAAAATAACAATAAATAAGAGGGGTTACAAGCCATCTTCATTTCCTCTCCTAATAATCATATTAATGAGAACAAAATAATAAATAAACAAATGCAAGCCCCATAATAAAAAAATAAAGTAAAGTGCGTGCATTCAAAACAGAAAAATAACAACAATAATAATAATAAAATGTGTAAATAAACATTTTCCTTTAATTTCTCAGAGTAATGAGTGGAAAAGAAATATATTTTCTCAATGCACTGCTACGAGGGCACTGTTTTAATTTCCTGGTTTTCAAGTTTGCTGAAAAAAAATGTTTCTTCGACAAAAATACATTTTAACACTTTTTTTTTACAGAAAATGATAAAATTCTAATAAAACTAGTTATGTAAGCTTTATTTTAACACAAAACAGTTTTTATTCATTAACATTTAATTTATTGAACATATTAAATTCATAGAAAAACTTTTAAAAAGTCCTTACTGTGTTTACTGGCAAAAATATCACTGTTTTTGCACATTATTTATAACATTATCGATGCCTTCAAGGACTGTTGAATAACGAATAGCTGGCGTTATGTTGACAACATCGACATCGCTGCTATCTGAAGCCTCCTCATAGCTACTCTCTGCATCAGAACCGTCAGTAAACAAATCTTCATTCCATTTCTCCATTTCATTTAGATTTACGGAATTGTTTGACATAATTTCATTCAAAAGATCATGATTTAGTTGAAGAACTCCATTCCAATCCCGATTTCGTTGATTCAGTTGTGCTAGTGGCAAATCATCATCGTTGTCGTAATCGCCTGAATCCCAATTTAATAATTTGGACCAAGAATTTTTTAACACTGTCGGTTGTACCTCATCCTATGATTGTTACAAAAATATTATTGCATCTCAGATTGAAGCAAAAGAGCTTTTGGGACCAAATTATTGTCTTCAGAAAAACGAATGACCTGTAGAACAAAAAAATTAAAAAATATGGAACTTAAAATATGCATTGGTTAAACATACTTCTTTGATAACTATCTTGTATCACTAAATATCCGGGAAGTCACCCACGCATTTTTCGAAAAGTCGTAATGAAGTGGTTTATCAAATCCTCTGAAACTTCTTGGCGTTTTAGCTTTTCCAATAACCAAAGGTTTTAATTTATGTGAGAATTTGCGCCTAACAAAATCGAAACGCGTTCTTTTTTAATTTTAAATCCTTTTGCCCTTTTTTCACAAGAAGCGACAACAGTTCTATCTGGCGGACAGCGGAAAAATAGACCGCTTTCATCAGCATTATATATTTGCGTTTCCAATAACCCCATTTCTGCGACTTTTGCACGAAATCTGAGTAGGAATTGAGTGACCTCACCAACATCACTCGAAAGTATTACACCACCAATTTTTAAAAATCTTTTGGGTTTTAAATTTAGAAAATCATCCATCACTTGCAGTAAATGCGTTTTCACCTTTCCATTTCTTCATATTCTGCCTTACGCACAGATTTTTGGTTTTGTTTCCTGATAGGTACTGGTAACTGCATCTATTATTCTTGTTTTTTTGATTCCATGTAGCTGATAGAAGATTTTGTCACATTAAAATCTTGAGCTTAGCGATTTCCACTCACGCCTTCATTAAATCTTTTTAATATTTTAACCTTGGTATCGAAAGATAAGGTATTTTTTTACGTTTATTTGGCATTTTTTCAAACTTCACACGTATAAACACTACACTTTGATCTTCAGTTGTCAACTGAACCAAATTTGTACAAGTATATCAAATTTCACACGCATATGACGAAATTGTACACATCATGAATAACTTGGTGATTCCCCGTTTTATTATTATTTTAATGAGCGAAAAATAATAATTTGTAGTTAAAATAAAAAATTATAATAATAATAAAACTTCAAAAAATTAGAACCCCTGTTCTAATTTCAGAGCGTCCAATACATTGAAATGGCCGGTTCTAATTTCTGGACAGCTTGAATTTGTGAAATTCTACTGTACTTGGAACACTTTTCAGGCTCGCAATCGCAGCTTGAACACGTCGTGGTATATTTTTAAATCATATTCTACAAACTTCAGGTTCAATATAGTACCATTCTTCTACTACGACCTTCTTCAGCGGTGAAATCTTTATTGACATTCGATTGGTTACTTTCTTTTTAATTTTTCCCTATAAATGTTTAATAACACTTAAGTCTGAAGAATATTTTTGTATAACTTTTTGGAAATAAAAGAAATAAAAAATTCCTCTAATTTTGCAAAAAAAAAAACACATTTTTTCGCTAATTTGGTTCAAAGTTAGGTACCTGCATTTGCTTTTGAACAAAATCAGCAATAGCCAACCGATTTTCATGATTTATAGCTTATTTTTTTCTCAACAGCTTTCATTTAAGTGCTTAACATCTAAAATTTTCATTCTGGAAAATTTTTTATGACTTTTTGAAAAAAATAATGCTCTAATTTTGCACGAAAATTTTTTTTTTTTCAGCTAAGTTGTAAATAACTCTGACACTGTTGAAATTACAAAAAAAAATTGTTCAAAATGTATTAAAATGTGTCAAGTCGTTTTCAAATTATGATTGCACACCAGACTGTCACTTTTAATGAATGTAAATGTGAGTGATGAATAATTTGAAGGTTTTCCATTGCCCAGAACCGACTATTCTGTTTATTCACATAACCATTCAAATGAAAATGTGCCTCGTCAGTCATTATGATTTTTTCATGAAAGTCGATGATTGATTTTGATAAAATGTGTTAACGATTAAAACACGTTGGTTTACTAAATATTTTCCCATAATAAATTTGCCACGTCTCTACTTCACGACTGCCAAATATGAACTGTCAAGACTAATGTTTACCATAATGGCGGCAAAACAAAGTAGTACACCTTCCCGGCGGACACCCTATATTTTTTGCCGCACGTGTTATTCTGTTTACATGATGTATGTATTTGGCCTAACGCAGATGCAAACATATAATAAGAGTCCAGTTATTTTGAATTTCCTCGTCTTGAAACTTAGCACGAGGTTTACATTAAGCGAATGTTTATTTTTATATATTCGTATAATTAGTAATAAGAACAGTAATAATTTCACCGTACCTACAAAATGTATTCTTTACAAAGGATAGAAAATTAGCCCATTAAAATAACCGTCCAACACTATGTTCGTTTCCATCTGATATGGGGGTGTATGTCTGTACCTGGGCTTATAAAGGAAATAATGAAAGTACTCAGATCGTGCAGAACTTACACTGATCATCTTTAACATTTCCCAAAATACACTGATGGTATCTAAAATCACAGTACTCAGTAAATGGTACCCTGTGTCCGCTCTTATTGAGCAGCAATGGCCTTCTAGATCTACTGCGATCCTGAACTTTCCTAGCTGTCATTCCTCCAAATAGTAATATCATTAAGAATCTTAAAATATCCCTTTGTTTCAACGAAAGTTGTCTGCTTTCAATGGTTGAAAGTTATTGCTCTGGAAGTACAAAAAAAAGGAATTATCAAACGGCCCTCGTACAATAACAATAATTTATTGTTTTAAGTATTTTATAATCAGATTTTTATGTTTAAAAAGAATAATTTTTTCTAATAATTGATTATTTTTTGGTTTTTTAATTAATTTTTTCTAAATACAAAAACAACAAAATGAATGCATGAATGTCTGCATGCATTTGATCATCGCTGTAGGAAATATTTTGTGTTTTTTTAACTTTAAATAAATTTTATGTCTGCAGACAACTAGACAGACAGACACAATAGTGTCAATGATAATCTGTAACTACTTGGGTATTATGACTTTCATTTGCATTAGATGCTTTAAAGGGAGGAATCTATTTTAATTTGTGGTATTTATTTATTATTTTTTGTTTCTCTAATAATGTTTTGATATGAGGAACAAGAAAAAGGGGAGAGAGAAAAATCTTTTAAAAAAATGTTACACTTTCACTTTTATTCTTCTTTGAGAAACTTTGTGTTTGGAAATGTTCCATATGTCTGATATAATCAACATAAAATAAAAATATTGATATTTTAAGTACGAACATTTCAATGTTTTGAGAAAATTTACAAATTTTAATAAAAACATTCCTCTTTAATGAAACAAAAGCAAGAAAAAATCACAATAATTTTTAGGTTTTATTTGGAAAATAATAAAGAACATAAAAATAGTTTTATTAAATGTAATACTGAAATCTCATTTATCAGTATAAATTATATCATCTTTTATTTATTTTTCATCTATTTTACTTTCGTTGTCATTCTATTTTACCTATTTTTTACATTTTTATTTTTGCTTAATTTTCTCCTTCTAACTATCTCACACTCACTATTTTTGCTATAAAAAATTTATTAGAAAGAACAGTTCCGGTTATTATACTACTACACTTTTGAATTAAATTAAATTGAAATTCGAAAATAAAATAAAATTCGGAAAAAAAATTTAGATCCAAATAATAAAATATGTTAAAGCCCTCAATTAAGGCGTTTACTTCAATAAAAACCTCTTTGTGTGATTCAATCCTCTTACCAACCAGCATTTTGTTCATTTTAAAAAACAGGAAATGGTCACAAGTACAAAATTAAATTGTTCGATTATCGGCCAATCCATAGATTTTGTTAAATTAATTCATTATCCCGATGGATCTGCATAATATTTGCAGGTAATCGTTTTGTGCCGCTGTGGTGTGGTAGATAAGCTTTAGCAGCATATAAAACTAGGCTCAATCCATGGCCAGACCATCTGGCAATTTTCAACTGTAGTATCACCTTATAACTTTAGCTAGCGTCTGGTTATACGTATTTCGCTAAGAGCCGTCGGCATTCGGAGCCGGCGTAAAACTGTAGGCCTCGTTTCGGATGCAGCTCATTGATTGAGAAAAGTCCCCCTTGTTTCAGTTGAGATGTCGCGCGATTTATATGCAATTATGTGTGTAATCTTTTTACATTCTTTAATGAAATTGACACCGAGTAAATCCCAAAAATATATCTCCGTAAACCTATTAACCGGCAGACCCACTATAAACTAACTTTTTACACGTTTGCATGAAAGAGCCCACTGTTTTTATTAGTATTTGGTTTCTGACGTGTTTTAATCTATGTTTCATTTACAATTATAAGCTGTACAGAACTTCGTTACGATAGCGACTAAACATCGTCAAACAGTCTCTTGTAAAAAATGTGATGTACCCACCAGCTTGTGTCCCTATATTGTGAGCGTCCAAATAAAGTGTACATCCTCAGTCTTTAGAATTGAGCTGTTATATCAGTCTTTTGAAATAGGATGAATTCAAACATTTTATAAATTTTTAAAACTCTATTAAAAACTTTACAAAATTCTTAAAACACAACAACGACATTATTGCAACTACTAAAGTTGTACATCAACTACTCTTTACGCGTTAAAAAATTGCACAAGAAAAAAACTATACCACACAAAAATTAACGTAGAAATAGCTGGGAAGTAGTACCATTTCTTAATAGGTGCTATCGAGTACAAAAACAATCTGATTTTGAAATTTTTATAATACCTCTAAAACCTTGGGTTATGAATAAAAAAACTGGTTTTTCGTACCCGCATGCAGTTATAAGAAAATAAATTTGCTAAATGTTGATTATTAGTTTTTTAAACGTTCGAAAGCGAAACGAAAAAGAAGTCAAATCTTTCGGTATCAGAACTTTGCCTGTGATAACAACAGCAACACTTTAGCAATATCTAAAGTGAATAACTTCAACTAGATCACTAAATATTCGCTAATAATATTTTATTATTTTGATATC
Organism: Wohlfahrtia magnifica; assembly: GCA_023159175.1. Taxonomy (NCBI): domain Eukaryota; kingdom Metazoa; phylum Arthropoda; class Insecta; order Diptera; family Sarcophagidae; genus Wohlfahrtia; species Wohlfahrtia magnifica. Next base: position 8,019,733 of record JAKWBJ010000222.1, read on the forward strand.
GCTAAACATTCGATTTTAATAATTTGGCAATAGTTCGAAAACAAAGCCTTTAAATATTTGGCGAGAAGATAGCGAATTTTATTTTATTGGGCCATCAAAAATTAATTTTGAGACTTCTTCGCTAATAGTTCACTATTGCAGACATTCTTTTTTTTAATGGCGACAGTTTAGGAAATATTTTTGTTTCGAAAATTTTCCGCTAATAGCGAACCATCTCTTATTGCAAATCTGAGGCCAAGTGGGGAGAATTATGTGTGTATTTCGCAAGCAAACTCAGTTTGCATCTGATTTATTCCAAATTAGAGGTGGTTTTACACGATATTTTATATAAGAAGTAATAGCACCTGTTGGGTATAGCCTATATGGTAAAGTATATAGGCATATATATGTATTAGGGAGATTGATTATTCTACTTTTTTCAGAAACCGGTTTTCGAATTATTCGAAAAGTAGTACATTTTAAAGAACCGGTTTTCGGTTAATAATAATTCAAACAACCGGTTAACCGGTTCTTTTATTTAAATAAAATTGTTCCTAATTCTTGAAGCACAGAGCTGGACTACGTAGTTGTAAAAATTAGCAGAAGCTGATGGAGAGCTTAAAATTAAAGTGGCAATCAATACTAACAATAATTCTAACAAATATCATAAAAACTATGCCAAAACGGTGTGCGGAGGCCATAAAAAACAAAGTTTATTGCACAAAGTACTGAAAAATGCTTAAGTTTCGAACTGCTACTCAAAGAGCTAATTTTGTTTTTGTTGTATTACTTGGTAGAGAATGGAATTAAAGGTTTGTTATAATAGCTAGGTGCCTAAGATAACAAAAATTAAATGTTTTACTTTGAATAAATCTATTAGTAATATACGAGTGCTTAATTGCCTCGATAAGAAAATTTGCTTAGATTTCGAGCAGCACTGTATGTAAATTTATGCACCACGTATTTAGTAGTGTGTGTTTCACTGTGGTATGTTAGACAAGAACCCACCTTCCAACCAAGAAGTCGTCGGTTCAATCCCGGGCCACACCATCTGACAGTTTTCAACAGCGATATCACCTCGCAACATTACTAGCGACTGGTTATGTGTATATACGCTGTGAAAAACTTCACTAACTTATATATCTGCCGTTCGGCGTCTGTGAGTTTGTGGCCTTTCAATGAGTCTAGTTAATCATTCTCCATATATAAAAATCAATATTTATTTACAGAAGATGAGAAAAGGTTATTTTTGAGGAAGAGTGCATATCTTCTTCGATCTACCTTGGTTTTCACGTTCTTTGTGAGACGTTCAAGGATGTCATATATACAAAAATAATAACTAAATTTATACAAATAGTTAAACGATCAGCATATTTTCAATAAAAACATATACAAGCGTATAAAAATTATACTCATTTAAATTAACCGGTTGGTTATTCGTGTTAAATTAACCGGCTTATTCGGTATTCGAGAAATGAAGATTTTGAAAACACCGTATTCGACACAACCAAAAAAACCGATTAAAGCCGGTCGAATAATAACCCTCCGATCTCCCTAATATATATACACCGATGCTCACAGTACATACATATGCTTTTGACTGACAATGTAAAGCAAAAAATGCCAGTCAAGACTTTTTCATTTATAGAGTTTTATTTATAGTGTAAACCTCGCAAATTGGTGTAAACATTGGCACGAAAATGATTTATTAAAATAATTTTTACACTATGCTACAAAAGTCTAAGGAGGACAATAAAAACTCATTGTTTTAATTTACAACAAAAATTCTGTTTTTTTTTTTTTTTTTTTTTTTTTTTTTTTTTTTTTTTTTTTGAACAATCAAACTCAGCTGTGTTTTCACAATGAAATACAAAATAATTAAAAAAATGTATCCAAAAAAAGAAATTATTAATTTCAATCTCTTTATTTAACAAAATTCTGCAGACGGCCACATCAAGCAATGCTTTCTAAATTTAAAAAAAGCTAGTGGCTCCGCCTTTTAATTTAACAACCTTTTTGAGTCTATTAGGCATCGAATGCACCAATTTTTTTGTAAATTCTGTTTAAATCATTCCCCGTTCGTTTAAGGACTCGTAATATAGCAGCCACTCCTTTACCAACACAGAAAAAAGTTTAATGTCATTGCCACGCATAAAGTTATAGTCGCTATCCAGATACAGCTTTCGAAGTTTGAAAGAAATCCCTCCTTTAATATGTTAGGTACATACGCGAATAGCTTGGTCTGACAAAACAATCATGCACAGTTCGATTGTGATTGATTTCTTTGTTTGCACACCACCTCTATTAAGACTCATCATAGTTGACATTATGGCTTTACACTGTCACAGAATTATTTTTCTTACTTTCACTATCTCTCTCTCTTTCTCTCCTCTTACAATCTTATCTATTTTGCTATTCTATTTTATTATTACTCTTTTATTATTCGTACAAATTTAAATATTAATTTATGTATTTGTAAATATATTTTTAATTCATTTATTTATTCTTCTCATGTTCATTTTATTTAACAAGAAAACTAACCTTAAAATATTTTGTTTTTCTTCTTCTTTTTTTCGTTCCCTTCCACCTTTCTACCATTTCCGAAAATTCCCCATAAAAATCCCATTTTTTACAAAATTTATTCCCAAAATCATTGTTTATGATTTGTAAAAATTTGTTTTTAATTAAATTTTTAACCCTGTATCGAAATACACACACACACACATTTAAAAAAAACTCTTAAACAACAAAAAATCCACATAAAAAAACAAAACAAAACTAATAAACTTTAGCGATTCGACGGCTACTAGTGGCGAGCTTAAAACTGCTTTAGCTTCGACTGGCGATGGAAATGGGGATAATCAGCAACAACAGCGCAGTCGTTCTGAATCGAAATCGAAGAAATTTGGTCGCAGTAAATCGAGTGATATATTAAAAAAAGAATCTGTTGCCTTGCCCTATGATAAGGGAAAGTCCACATTGACCCGTCTGAATTCCCTTAAACAATGGGGACGTAATCGTTTTAAGTTTATGCAACGTAATAATGTAGAATTTTCTCAACAACAGCAACAACAACAAAAACAACAGCAGCTGCCACAACATACATTTATACTCTCCACCATTACTGGCAGTGATGTGTGCAGTAATGATTTGAATATATCCGCTACCAGTTCTAATAATTCGTCAACGGAAAAGGCAGAAATTTGTTCAGCTTCAGGTTCAGCTTCAGGTTCTTCAAATAAAACCGCTTCCACTGCCAAAATAGGTGAGAAATCATCCGGTACCGATATCGATGAGGATTGTCGGGCGCCGGATTCAATGGCGCAACGCACGAACGAAACACGGTTTTCGCACGAACGAAAGCCCTCGTATTCGTCGTCAGAAAAATCGATGAGTGTCAGCAGTTCAGGTCACTTGAGAGGAAAACTTCACTTGAATTCGGCTTGTGCGAATGTAAAGCTGAGAGATACTTCTTCTTTGAACCGCCAAAGGCGTATAAATGGTTTAGGTAGCAAAGATGACCAGCCGCATTCCAGCAGTGGTAACTGGAGTGCTAGTTCTGAGTCTGGTCGTGCTTCTATTGGCAGTGAAATAACTCTGCAACCCAAATCTAGTGCTTCGAATACTTCCCTAAATGTTTCTAGTTTCCATAATGGTTCAGCACCGCCCTCCTCGATGTTGAGTCGCCGCAAATTCTTTAATACCTCGGCTTCATCCAGCGTTACAAGTGAAGGTACTGCTACACCCGACCTCCAAATCAATGCCAACAATATGGAGGGCTCATATCCCAATCATTTGGATGATGAAACCAGTTCGGCTTATTCTTGTGACACCGAAGGTTATTATACCTCTTTCCATATGGATAGCGGCTTAAGAACTTTAAAAGAAGAAGAAATCAATATGAGCAATTTTCAAATTGGTGGTCAACCATTCAACTCCTCCTTTGGTCAGGGCAATTTAGCGTATAGCAACAATTCCCAGCAAACCTTAATGGCCGAAAATGAGTATGAATTATTTGGTAGAGGCTCTACGTCTACCACTACCAGTTCAGCTGGTACTGTATGCACCACTTTAATGGCCCATAACAGTGGCACCGAACAGTCCAGTCTCAACAATAGCTTAGCTAGTTGTGGGCCTGAAGTACCCGAACGTATTAGTTCTTTGCGCCATAGCACTGCCTCTACTTCTACACTCGAACGCAGCATATCAAGCAGTACTATTGGCAGCACTTTAGAACGAACTGGTACCATTAAGAGAAATGTTAATGCCTCCCTTAAATTAGTTACGTGCTCAGGTGATTTAAGCGAAAATCTGCAAGATATGAATACGCCCGAATCCCAAGAAGAGGAATTTAATTACAGCGAACAAATTCAAAAACGCCAAGCTTTTCCTCTGCCACAATCTTCGGCTAATGAAATTGAATATTCCGAGTGTTCCGATCTGGAAGGTGTTGAACGCATTGAACGCATGAGACATAAGACTGCTTTAAATGCTAAACGTATACCCAGCATGTGCATAATAACGCCCTCTACCAGTGATGATGAAAATCATGCCCAAGAAGATAAGGAGGAAACTAACAATGACGACGAAGATGACGAGCTTAATAAGACTTTAACAGAAGATACTTTTAAAGACTTAACCGATATAGAAGAAGATGAAAAGCTCTCCATACAGGAGGTAGACAATAACCTCAATCATGTTAAAGCTTCACCCAACATGAGTCTTATGGCTAAGCTTAAGGTTGTCTTGCCTAACTTGAAAAAATCACCTTCAAAAGCTTTGCCTTCACAAGATTTGGCAGTCGTTAATGACGATGAACTTTATGACATGTCCGGCGAATATGTCTACATCTCAGCTGATGTTAGCAACAATAATAAAAAAGCTTTGCGCTCAGCTTTCAACATACCAAAAGCTTCAGCTGGCACTGGCCTGGGTATTTATTACAGTAACAGTGCTGTGGTGAATAGAGCGCCCAAAGCTACCGAATATGTTTCCTTAGATGAACTGCCAAAAACCATACAAAAAGCCTATGCTAAGGAATCTCTAAGAGAGAGCACAAAAGATGAGAAGGGTAGTTTTAATAAAGAGCTAAAATTACAAGAACAAAGAAATCGTTATGGCGCAGAATCGCAAATTGTTGAAGAAACAAAAGAACAACAACAAAAACAACAACAACAAAACATGTATGCTGAAATAAATGAATTGCGTACAGAAATTGCAGCATCTGCTGCTACAACAACAAATAGCGTTTCAACTCTCACATATTTGCAAAATACACCACCATCATCAGCCAACTCTTCACCACACGTCTCACCTCACAAGGGAGTGAAAGTACGTTTAAATGCACAAGGCACACCAATCTACGATTCCGATAGTTTAAAACGACGCAAAGGCGCGCACACAACATTCGCACCGGGTCCCTATGTTAAACGCAATTTGGACAAAGAAATTGAAAACGAAAGTATTGATACTGCGACCATAATACGCAATACAGCAACAACTAGTGAAAGTAATCAAGTAAATCCTATCGCAAAATTACTTTTACTTAACAAAGCCAATAATGCAGCGAATCCACGTAAAATTGCCAATGTCAGGCCCATAATAAATAGAACACAGATTCAAAGACCACTGCCATCTACACCGGTAGAACAACAGCAGCAACAAATAACAAATAACACTGCCAATGAAATGTCCGGTTTTTATATGACTTCCAATTATGCGGTCTACAATAAAGACGGCAGCAATAAGCACGCCATGACCAACGGCTTAAATCCCTATTTCCATCAACAGTCTTCAATGCATTCACCATCAACCAAATCGATAACTTCAAGTACTGGCTCCACCATATCATCATCAACAACGGCATCTTCATCCGTTCAATCCTCATCAACAGCATCATCCACAACACCAATCACCACCAATACCCAAAATGGTGGTTTATCATCAGCCAAAGATGACGAAGGTAAGCACTTAAAAGCTCTTAATGTTCTAAAGACCAATAATACACAAATCCATACGATTCCTCAACATTCCATAAAAAACCACAACCATGTAAATAATCATACAAATAATTTAAAAAATAGTGATAGAAATATTAGTCATCCCATAAAAATTAACAAAATGATTTTAAGTGAAAACCCTGTAAAACTAATAACGACGAGTAATTGTGAAGCTCAAAGTATAGAAAACCCGTTAGTAGGAACAGACAAAGAAATCGAAAGTCAAAAAAATATCAATTCACCACCGCCACCACCCTTACCACCGCGGAGGAATTTAAAACCCCAAAATTTGAAAAACATACAAAATGCATTTCCGAACCATGAACAACAACAGAGCGAAACAAAGGTAAATCACGCTGACGACAAAAACAAAAACGATGTATCCCCCACCTTTACAACGAAAACGACAAACAACAAAGAAAAATCGATTGTATATAACGATGACCCAAAAACGAATTTCCTCCAACAAGACGACATGAAAAACGATGCAATAGCAGCAACAGCAACAACAATAACAACATTAACTGATACTGCAACCCCTACACCTTCATCTGCCTTAGCAGCCACCCCACATCATTCCCCCCTGCCAAACGTAAAACATATGCCGTTGAAACGTAACAACAGCTATAGAATGGCAAACGATGACATGAAATTGGAAATAAACAAAGAAAGCCATACAGTCTATAATGACATACACCGTAGTACACCCCATGGTAGTCCTCGTCATTTTCAATCTTTGCCGCGTAGTAAAATCAAAAATATTCTCAATGATTCACGGCAAAGCCCTCAAACAAATGCCACCTCATCACCTCAAACAGTATCAACGGAACCGGCAGCAACACGAAAAATTGCCAAATCTTTTGAACGTTTAATCGATGAATTCTCACTTTCCACCATATCAGTGGACTCATCTTATTTGCGTAATAAATCCTTAGAGAATTTCGATGATTCTCCTTCGATTCTAGAACCCAACATAACGTCGAATACTACCAGCTCGACTCTTAATGGCGATAAAGTGTTGGAGGTAGAGGATAATGACTCAGATTCCGATATAGAAAGTTTAATTTCACCTCAAATACCACAAATCAAATATCACAAATCCTTTATAGAGGCTGTACTGCTGAAGCCATTAAAAATTATTTTGCCACCCGATGAAAATCGTAAAAGAATTCTACAGAAATTTGAAGTTACCGAAATTTGGTAAAGATTGTGGGGAGTAAAAGGTATTAAAATCAAGAAGATTCAAAAACGATTTAGATATCGTTACAAAAGTTATTAAAGTTTGATCAAGTAGGTAGAATAAGAAAAATCTAAAAATAGGCTTTAAGTAGTGCTTGGGAAAAATAATTTCCATTTTTTTTAACATTAAATATAAAAATTTCAGATAAAAAGTATTACATAGGTCATCAGAAGATAAATTTCTAATAGAGAGATTCATTGTGGAATTAAAATTGCACGCTCTGAAAATTCAATTGCACACAAACCTGGTAATTAGAAGAAAACAAATTAAGGAGTTTTATTAAAACCTTTGTAAGGATCTTTAATTTGTTTAAATTTACGCTGGGATACTTAAATAACACTGGGTAACATCCATTTCGTTGTCTTAGATCTGTGATTGTTTTTGTGTAATTTGTGGCCTCTAAACAAGAAAATTATCTCAGTATATACTGTTTTTGTTTCAAAAGTCATACAAAATATGTCATATAAATGAAGATAAATGAAGATAAAGAGAAAACTTACCAAATATATTGTTTACGAAATAGTTGTATTCGTACAAAGATTATACTCGTACATTCATGGTTACTGCAAATTAAATTGCAATTGGTATAAATGTTTGCTCATAACTTTGTCTGGGGTGCCGTCATTTTTACATCCCATTTACCTTGATACCGTGCCTCTATAACCTTCAAATCGTGATGGCCGTGTTTATTACACGTAATTAAACTAGTGTTGACAACTATAAACCTACCTTCGTAACTTCTCTTTGTAAAATTTTTGTGTGTTGCCTATATTTGTCTAGTCAAAAGTCTAAAATTACATTTTTAAAGAAAGACAGAATTCATGCGGTCACATTTGGCAATTTCATGAAATACTAAAAAAAAATATATTTTTCTACACAAATTTTTATTCCAAGTATGTATACAAACATTTCAAGAAACTACATAAAAAGCTTTTATAAAATAGTGGTTACGTTTATTTCGTCAAATATTTGCCAAATTTAACTGTAACTTTACAAATTGTTCCATAGTGTAATAAAAACTAACTAGACCATAACCTAGTTTTAAAAATATCAGTAGTGCGATTCAATAACTTTTAACGATACGACAATCGCAAAAATAGTCGATATTTTTTGTCGCTTGCAGTAACAATTATGTGATTCACTACATTCACTTTAGCGATAGTCGACAACTCTCTTTCTCGCCTGGCAACTCTGTCAAAAAAGCGAAAAAACAAAGAAGAATTAAAAAAAGAAATTATAGAATAGAAGAATGTTTTAGCAATTGTGCACAAAATATGTTGAATAAAATGTTTATTTATTAATTTTATTTATGTCTACAATTTCTTTCATTTATTACGGCTACCAATGCTTCCAAATAAAACATCGCTAAAGCCGAAGAACAAAATTAAATTTACGACAAATCTTATGATTTTTTTATTATTATTATTATTATTATTATTATTATTATTATTATTATTATTATTATTATTATTATTATTATTATTATTATTATTATTATTATTATTATTATTATTATTATTATTATTATTATTATTATTATTATTATTATTATTATTATTATTATTATTATTATTATTATTATTATTATTATTATTATTATTATTATTATTATTATTATTATTATTATTATTATTATTATTATTATTATTATTATTATTATTATTATTATTATTATTATTATTATTATTATTATTATTATTATTATTATTATTATTATTATTATTATTATTATTATTATTATTATTATTATTATTATTATTATTATTATTATTATTATTATTATTATTATTATTATTATATATATATATATATATATATATATATATATATATATATATATATATATATATATATATTATATTATATATATATATATATATATATATATATATATTATATTATTATTTTATTTACAATTATTGTAAAAAAAAAAAGTTACTGAGTCGGGCTACTGAAATATAAAAAATAAAAATATTAAGATATGATCTTAAAAAATAAGTGTTTATAGAGCTTTGAAATTTTATTCAAAAATTTTTAGAGATATTCTAAAAGAAGGGTTAATGTTTTTAAATTTGGAAATCCTCCTAGCATTTGAAAAGCCTAAATTTAATTTTAAAATTTTTTATAAAAGTTGTACAGTTTTTTGCAGCAAATTTCTTAACTTTTAGTTTGAAATTTTCGATTTTTAACTTATAATATTTCTAAATTTGTTTAATTCAATTTTTCAGAAATACGGGGGCACAGAAAAGTCTACATATCCCCTTTTAAACTGAACTTTATACAGAACTATAGGATTCTTACATTCAAAAACTTTATAATAAGAATCAGCGCGAAAAATAGAAAGAATATGTACGAACTTTTGTATAAAATATTCCTTAGTTATAACAAATAGCAAGAAATTCATTTTTCAGGATACAGAGTATGTAGACTTGTACTCTGCAGTGTTTGGAAACGATTTTCCGCATGTAAGTAGGCAGTTTCGCCATGATTTGGAGTTGCTTACCGACAACTGACCAAGAAATATTTTATACAAAAGTTGGTATATTTCCTATCTATTTTTCGGGTAGATTCTCATTATAAAGTTTCTTAATGTGATAACCCTTAAGTTTTGTGAAAAGTTCAGTTTTAGGAGGTATGTAGACTTTTCTGTGCCACTGAATAATATGTGTTTTAGAAGATAAGCAATAATAATTCAAATTTGTTCACTTATTCACTCTATTCTTTATTTTATTTCTATTTTCGTTTAGTTTATTTGGAAGATTATTTAAATTAAGAAATATTGGCCCATATTCATAGTCAAAAATTAAGTATACTTTAAGTGAACAACAGTCGACTTTTAGAAAAAGTCGAGACAACTTAAAGTATACTTTTAGCGTTAGAGTCGACTCTAAATATATAACCAGCTGAAACTGTTTTTAAACAATTAAAAAAAATAAAATTGAAATAAAATATTTGTAAAAAAAAAAAATTTGATTAGAAGAGATTTTGCTATTATTGATTATTGTGGAAGAGATTTCGATGGTAGGAAGCCTAAAATAGATAAAAGAAGGGTTTCAACCTTTTCACGTATTGTTTTATCTTTCCTATTAGAGAAATATCATTAGCTCTGCTCTCCACACATCAAGAGAGATGCATATTATCCCAGCTTCTATAGAATATAGATTTTTATGTTATCGTTTACAATGATACAACCGTTAGTAGAGGCATACGATGGGAACATAACCAATACTTGGGACTATGGAATTTTGTAATGATATTTGCCTTTTAGCACTCAGCCGTCGTTACATGTTTGCTAAACCTTAATCTCTGAAAAGTGCAGTTGCACGGAAGGGACTAGGGCTCACCATTAAAAAATATGCGAGATAATTTACTGCAATACCCTTAACACCAAATTCAGGATACGTAATATCTAGTTAGAAAAGTTTAGTTATTTCTTCTACCCCTTGGAAGCACTCTAACAGGGACTAGTTGCTGTAGCGAAGATATAATGTTTTGAATATCCAAAGCCAGTTAATTTTTCTGCATTTTATGAAATGGATAAACATAATTAACTAATGCGTAAAATCAGTCCTCTTGTATGGATGTTAGTTCTGGAACATAGCAATAATATATTTACAAATTAAATTATGTATTTGGTGTTTACTCTTTGCTACACTGTAAAAATCAAATTAATATTCCACAAAATCAACAACACATCACAAGAATATTCTACATTAACAGTTTTAACTCCTTAAAAGGAGTATTTAGAATGCAATCTTATGTTGAGAGTCGAGAATACAAGAGTACACACAATTAAAATATAATAAAACAGCCCTGGGGTATGCTTTATTTTCAAGCATATCCTTATATGCAGCAAATTTGTGGCATTGCTGCTTGCTTTAACTGCTACTTAACGAGTTTCTACCCTTTTCAATTTAAACATACATATGTACTCTTACAAAAGAATAATTTCACTTCATTGTCTCTATATACGGCAATGGAGGGTGCATTTCTTTATGCAAAAGGTTAAAAAATTGCTTTAGTAAACCTAAAAAGTAAATGCTAGACGTTGAGTAATAATTTAAATAATTTATTTTTTTAATATAAATATTCATTAACAAGTTACGGCAATAGAGCTACTTTAAAGTTACATAAGTGTTTGCTATTTAGCATATGCTTTGAACGTTTGCCAAATACGTTTTTAAGGTTTATGTCTAGGATATAAGTATGAGCTAAGTTTAACTAGATATTTTAAATTTCAGAAAAAATTAAATACAGTAGAATTTCATTAATTTGGAGCACCTTCATTTAAATATTGAAGTCATAGATTCCGAACCTTTTTGTTTATTCTGAAAAATGTTAAAGTACGCTTTTCAGTGAAAATAAACTAAAGTGTGTTATATTTATACCAATTCTTTTATATGTTCAATGTTTTACCTGAGAAGTAGGCTTTAAAAATTTTGAATTAGTAAATAAAAATCTAAACACAACAGTTAAGGAAAAATTTATTCCGAATTAATACACTTTCAGTTTAACAATTTTAATTTTACGTTTTCCATAAAAGCTAGTTACGTTACTAATTCCACCATCGATCGAATTGAATTCTGTGACAGACCTGATATAAATTCGCAAAAATATGATTTTGGACCTTAGAATATTATCTTTTTTAGGGTTTTTATCCAGACGAAATGTAAAAAAAGCATTGTAAGAAAAAATAGTGAGATTATTAAAACAATTTTTAGAGTATGGTTTAAGTCCAAGCTAAGAAATACCAAAAAAAATCATTAATCTGAATATTGTATGAAATCGTACAAGCTATACCAACAAATTCGGATTTTTTTAAAAGCCTGCTTTATTAAGCCTTCCCAAAACACCTAACGCAGACTTTAACTTTTAAATCTACATACATACATACATACACTCTCATGACATAAAGTATGTAAGTAAGCCATTACATACACTGGAAAGGTATGAAAGAACAAAATTCAGAATATTTGAAACTCTGTCAAAGCTAAGGAGTGTACTAATTAAAACAATAAAATGTGAACGCATATAAAAGCAGGGACTTTTAGAAAAGTGCTAATTTAAGTATGTAACTTATTATCGCTTTATACAAAATTAAATCCTACATATTATAAAAAGCTCTACTATATGAATGAATAGCGCTTAGGGCAAATAATAATTTTAAATTATACCTTTCTTTACATGTTACCATAGTTAAATGAACTTAAAAACCTTGATATACATATCTCTTGATATACTTATTAAATTATATTTTATAATTTCTAATACACTTCTTAATTTAAAACGACCTTATGTTCATATTTTCGGTTTAATGAACTTTTTTCATAATTAAGACGAAAATGGCCGAGATAATGCATGATTTTTAAGATAATATTAAAAATTTACATAAGTAATTGGTACTTGAAGAAAAAAACACGACTTTTTAAACTTTGTAAATTAAAATAATTCATTTGAGGGGTTATCTCACCAATTTTATTACCCACTTTTAAAAGTTTTACGCTGAAGAAGATTAATTTTAAACTTGACCTTTATTATTTTTGCACTTGTTCTTTATTATATTGTTTGTGCTTACAAATGGGTAAGAAAGACAAAAACAATGCAAGAATAAAAGGGCAGTACGAAAAGTTATGCGTTACATAATGAGAAAAACTTTTCTTTTTCAGTGTCGTTTACGTTTACTAAATAAATAAATAAATATTTTTTAGTTTTAATTATAAAATCTAGAAAGTGTTTAAAAATATTATAAAATGTATTTATTAAAAGATAGTTTCGTCATTAAAAAAAACGTTCTTAATAGTGCTACTTTTGTGAGGAGATCTAGATATCAAAAGAAGTAATGCCCAATAAATGGAAATTTTGAATTTCATTAAAAGCGTTGGAAAACCCAACAAATAATGCACAATAAACAAAATAATTTTCAATTTCTGTTTCGAAAAAATGTCTATCCTTTAAAATGATTCAAATTTAAAGTAGTCATTACCATACGATTATTAAATTACGAAATTGTTTAATCTTTTAATTCGTAAAAAAAAATTAAATTAATTTTTAAATCAACCATAATAAGCGTTTGAAAGTTATCTATCTGCCAAAAGTAGTTATGCCCATACAAAACGTAAGATGGGAACTTAAATAATGCGGCATTTGACAGAGCGCCAGAAAGTAAATCGCTTCTTTTTTTTAAAAAGTAATAGGTTTTTTACTATTTTTAGGCCAATCTTATGACTTTAACTTTTATATTTATAAGTTACTCATCGTAGCCTCAAAGCTAGGCGCTTGACAACGTTATGCTTGACTCGTTGATTTAGGCAAATCTGTTAACAAACAAATCGGGAAACAGGAAGGAACCAGTATAATATTACATTTACACATATCTTAAATATGTTATAATGTCTTTTTGTCTCATCGCTTCAATTTTTTTTTTTTGATTTAGGGCAACTTTCAAAGCTATCCTTTGAAATTAACACACTATCGAAGGGTAACACCATGAACTTCACTTGCATTTCTAATGTCGATAACAAGTAAACTATGAAAAAAGTGCACTTTTTAGAAAACTGTGATCTTAGTTTTCAAAATTCATTTCATCTAAAATTATTAAGGCAAACGTTAAATCGTAAAAAATTTTTAAAATGTGTAAAAATCAGGTATTAATACCCTTTTCCACAGATAGTGTCCTAGATCTATAAATTTTGTTATTATTATTCATTTAAAGTCTATTTTAACATTAATAAGTCAATATGATGATAAAAAGTAACTTTGTAAGTAATTCTGATTTGGCACCTAGTACCAGTACATTCTCTTGGTTCACATGTTAAGATATTCTCTTTTTAACATAATGTGCCTTTTCCATGTCAAACTTCTGTCAAGATGCATACCCAGGTATTTAACAGTTTCGGTTTTGGTAGCGTTGATTCATTAATATATAATATAGGACACTCTGCCCTTTTTAAGGGTGGGCAAATTTGAGGTTAGGATGTAAAATGGCTTAAAAACACACTTTTTTTTTTGACAAATTAAAAAAATTTCATACCAATATAAAATAGACGTATGGGAATTTATAATGGAATATGATGTCTGGCAAATGTCCACTTCTAGTACGTCGGCAGACGCCCGCTCTTTTCACAAAATTTTGAATATCATTTTGCAACAAAGCTTATTTTATCTTTCAGACTGTCAGTTGGTTTGTGGTTTGTTCACTGTTTAAGCTACTTAATTTTCAAACCATCTTTTTGTTTCTAATTTACGTTGGCACAGAAAAGTCTACTGAACTTTACACAGAACTATATCGTTCTCACATTCAAAAACTTTATAATAAGAGTATAAGCGAAAAATAAAAAGGAAATATAAAATAAGAAATTCTATATTCAGGACACAGCAAACTCATCATACTCTGCAGTTTTTTGTAACTAATTTCCGCCAAAAAATTGTTCATAAATTTTTTATTGTTAACTAATACATATATTATATAACCATCTTTGCCCATTTAAATAAAATTTCATTGAAAATACAACTTGTTTTGGGCTTTCACTAGAATACTATATTGTGTCATTCTTTAGCAAGATTCTTTATTAAACAATTTTTCTACTGAGCACAAATTTGAAATACTCTAATATAGATTCGTGAAATTAAATATCATTTTTCTCTGATGACTTTGTAAAACTTAATATTTGATGGCATATGAGTATCTAACAAAAGCTTTTTTTATATACAACTTTTTAAGTGTATATGATATATAAACAATTTAAATAACCTCTCAGAGCAACCGACTGTTGAAAAATACCCCTGATATTGTATTTTCTTCTCTCTCAACATTGTTTAAATTCTTTTACAATTGATATCCTTTATTGTTTTATTTGAGCAAAAAAAAAAACGGCACTACATACGACAATGAAACACTGAACAATATAATCGAATGTCATGTACAGAGCTCTTAAAAAATATCAATCTATATTACTGATACTCATGCACTTATGTATATGAATACATGTATGAAACACATACAAAGATACTTACATACATATATACAGTATCTTTTGTAAAAATTAAACAAGAAAACATTGATCCAGTAGGATGTGATGTGAAGGATAATAACAATGACATGTTTTGATAATAATGAACTGTCAGCAATCACAAAAAGTAGCAGTAGTAGCAGTAGAAGTATTAGTAGTAGCATATTCTATGTCTCTCTTGAAATTTTTTTTTATTTTTTTATTTTTATGCCTAAAAATGCAACACTGACCAAATTAGATTACTAAAGGATAATTTATCAAGTCGAAGCTAATATAGCGTTTTTTATCTAATGAAATACTTTTACAGGAAACAATTTTAGGTTTTAAATAAATTTATCAATTAATCATTTTATAAGAATAAAATCAAAATTGTAATAAATTTTTGACTTGAAAACCCCAGAAAAAATTCGATAATTTACACGCTATACTTATCTTAAACATGTTTAGACATGTTTTATATTTAGTTTATAAAAAAATGGTTATTCCATGAATGCAATATGGATCATTTTGTTAACACAAGTTGTGATTTTATAAAATTGCTTTAATAATATAGATTTTATATGAAAAGTATTTAAGTTTTAATACGGAATAAAATAGCAGGAAACTATTGGCCATATCTCCATTTAAACAACTGAAAAAAAACTTATTATCACCTTTCTAAGCAGGCAATTGTCGCTAACGGACTAAAATTCGTCATATTTGTCTACACTTATTCAGACATAAAATATTAGTTAGTAACTAGCTGACCCGTTGAAACGTTGTTCTGCCTTCAAGGTGGTTGAAGAGGAATTGTTGTTTTATAACCTATAAACTTTTCAAGTAACAATAAAAAATCATAATATGGAAAATGGATGGCATTTTGTTGGAAAATCTAAATGCCTTATCTCCGGAACCACTGTGCCGATTTTGTGCAAACTTTACATAAACCATCTACAGACCAGCCCCGACGAATCTTGAAATTTCGATTGAAATCGGTCGACCAGTTAGTGGTGACATTAAAATGTACACTTATTTTAATATATATAGAATTAGTTAGTAATATTAACTATTAGTAAAAACTAACCCCCATATTCATAAAATTAAAAATGAGTTTGAAATGTACTTTATTTCGAATTATTCATACAAATTTTTCTTAAAGTATGAAGATTTTAAATACGTTGTTTCCACCCAATTTGTTTTGTTATAAAAACAATTTTCATATTAATAACACAATGCAACACCCAAGTGAATTACAAAATAATAATTTTTGTTGAAAGAACTTTAAAGCCACTATAGCTCAAATATTATTTAGATCATTATTCTTTCAAAAGTTTCTTTTAACAAATTGTGTTTGGTATAGGTTTTCTTTTATATTTCTAACAGCTTCTAATAGATTATATCCTGCTGATCAAACTCAATATTAGGGCGCCGTGGATATACGATTTGGGGGCTTATTTTTCTCAATTGCCGATATGAATATTTGCCTTTTAGATTAATATGATTTTATTTAATTTATTTAAATAAAAGTCAATATTACAATGTAGTCAACTCTCCTCATATTTTTCAAAGTGGATCATAATTTACGAAGTTTGATCTGTAAAGCCGAATGACTTATGGGATCAAAGTTGTCTATTAGGATAGTTGATAGAGAGGACACTAAGATCACTTTTCACCACCTCTGATGCAGAAAGGACAACTTAGTTTTGTAGCAATATAACAACATTTGAGACTCTTCAGGTCTCTGGATTTTAGTTCAAGTGGCAGCCTCTTTTTAATGGTTCTGAATGAATCCAATGATTTTATTTAAACAATTCTGTGTCACAAATGCACATGTTATATGTAGTTTATTTTAGCTCCACCAATTTTTACCAAAAAAAACCAGAGTTTCTCCCCAAAAATATTAATAATGAAATGAAATAAAACTTTTCGCAAATACTTGACTTTTAAAATGTAACTCTTTACACATAAATAATATTTTAACAGAATGATCTTTATAAAATAAGAAAGCCGAATATAATAAAGTCTTTTGACATCATTTCGAAAAAGTAGAGGTCCAAAAAAAATCATTTTAACACAATCTTGAATTGGAATAAATAGGCTCAATATATTAGAACGTATGAAGAAAGTCATCAGGGTGCCTTAAAGATATTTTCTTCCCGAAACATTACAATATTGTTTGGAACATCATGTGAAACTCATTTAAAATCCTTTGAAACATTACAAACATAAATTTCATAAAGTTTTAAAAGATCCGCCTAGTATTCTATTGTCCATCGCAGGGTTAATGACGTTAAATAGCTTATAATTAATAAAAAAAAATTAAAACCATAATTGATTTAATAAAACCGTCAAACCAGGCCTCTATGACATGATTGATAGAACAAAAAAACCCACTTAAACATTGGCTCTTGTGGCGCTGCTTTGTAGAGAAAAAAAGAACTAAAGCCCCATTTATATTGTCAAGTATTATTGTTTAAAACTTTAACAGCAAAACTAAGAAAAAAAATAAAAGACAACAATAACAAAAGCTATATGTACGAGTATAGAAAAAATATAATTGATATGAACGATATTTAACTTTTAAATAAACGACTACTTTAGTAATTTATTTGAGCATTTCCTTAAGTTGTAGTGGCTTTTTTCTAATTGGTTTTTCCATTTTTTTTATCGAATATACTTTAAGTATGTATGTCTATAGTTATAATCAACAACAAATCAACTAAAGATGATATCTATGTACATAAGTACACACATATTGTATTCACACGTTTATGTTTTATTTGTTATTAAAAAGTAATTTTTTTTCTTTTTAAAAGTCTGCCTATTGATCCTTTAGAGGTTTTTCTAAATGACAGAGGAAATAAAAGAAAAAACAAATCGTATTGGTTGTCTTTTTAAAATGCATTTCATGTTTTTCCCTATAGAAAGCCATTAGTTGATTGTCCTCCTCTTATGTTAGAAGAAAACAGCAAAAAAATATTATTTAGTTTTACCGCATTATGTCTGCAAGAATTTATTGGCCGCACATACATATATGAATTCTTTAGATAAATTGAAAAATTGAAAACTGACCATGTGTGCTTTTTAGCTACGAGTATATAAAGTTTAAAGTTGTTATTGCTCTTGTGAAAAATTTTTGATTTAATTTAGAAGTTTTTATCAAAGTTTTTGGAACTCATTTACTCCTTTTTGTGACTGCATTTATTTATTTATTTTTTTTTTTGCTTTTGGCATATAGTATGGGCTTGTAAAATTCAAACATTGTTTGAAAGAACTTCAACACATTGCACAACAGCAAAAATGGTGCGTAACTTGACAGTCAATTCATTTTTAAATTAGCTGTTTTATTCCAAATTTCATCAAATACGTCTTATAAGATAAGATAAGATAAGATAAGATAAAACGAAAACACCTAAAGAGTCAGTTAGACCACATCTTAGCAACTGTTTATAATTACAAAAGTTTAATAATTATGTTCTTTATATAATTATATCGCACTGATACCGCTAAAGCAAGTTAACTTAAAGTGTGTTAATTTTCACTTTTTGTAAGAAATCTATTTACAGTGGTCATATCTACCTCTGTGAAAATAAATACATATACCTGTTACCACTTTTTGTGGTATAATTTCAAAAATAACAGAAAAGTTTTTTGCCTCTACTCTAAAATTGAAAATTTTGAGTTAACTGACTTTAGCGATACAAGTTCGTTATATAAAATTAAGTTAAAAATAATCGATTTCAAGTTTTTGAATGTCATTATTCTACATCATCATGCAAACGGACCATAAATATTTAATTTGCTTAATTCAATATAAGCTTCTTAATTAGTTAACACTATATAGGTTATCCTACAGTCACCCATAATTTAATAGTTTTAAAATGTAAGTGCCAAAATCGAATTGACTTGAATGGAAATTTAAATGCTTTAAATCAATTCAATTGATTCTGAAAAATTACGCAATTGACTTGATGGGAATATTACAATTTATAAATGCTTTTGAAAAGGATATACTATCCTTATCGATTTAAAGAAATCCTTGATAGAAAGTTTTATCTTTCTTTACCTTTTTCCCTATGCTAAGCATAGGCTTTTTATAATTTGTCTTCACCAATATCGACTTGCGGTAAGATTCCGACAATATTTAAATTATGTCCGACATTGAACATGGAATTAACTTCCTATAGCTTAGATCTCCGCTAGGTGTTTCTAGGTGTTCTACGTTTTCCGCCATCCTAAGAGTTGTGGAAAACGGCATAGTGGCATATTTCCTCCGGCGGTTTGCGTAATTTGAGTCCTATTCATAAAAATCTATGTTTACGGATTTCGACGTTCATATTTCGCCCACAGTTCCTCGTTTGTAATTGACTCTTGGTTCCTTAGAAAATGTTAAGGAATCGTCTTAAACACCGATAAACAAAGACCAAGTTCGTTTCGAACCACTTCAGTCACGAATCAAGTTTCGCAGAAATAAATAAATACGAATAGCACAAATGGCCTTAAAATATGTACTTTCGATTTCAGACTATATAACTGCATTCCTGATCCTATTTAACCGCGTTTGTGCTTTTAACGATTTTCCCTTTTAATTTTCAAAGTCTTTGAGAGTTCCACCTTCTTCCGTCAATGTACTTGCCAAGTATTGCGGCACCTAATCTCTAGATACCGTGCGCAGCTCGTCCCTAAGACACTCATTCTAAGACCAACCTTTGCTGATTCTCTCACATAATTACACAATTTCACCTGCACATCACGTGGTCTATATAAGAATTCACAACTGTCATCCGTATAGCCCAGCGACTCCAAACGTGTATTTGGCCTCATAAGATCTCACATTATCCCTCGAGGCTTGTTTTCAGTTTTTTTTTCGTAAATATAAATTTTTTAAATTTACTTATTGTTTATAAGTGTTATAGAATAGGGTCCAGCTACCGGAATAGATTAAAAAAAAAAAAATAAATTGTTATAAACTTAATGATCCATCAAGTGTTAATTGTTATAGAGGTATATGAATGCTCAAGTAGGATCGAAAAAAGCACTTTTCTTTCAGAACATACATACATATATTTTAGACCATTATTATCTTCAAAAACATATTAGGCTACTAAAAAGGCAAGTATTAGATCCAAACTTTTAAAATGTCATTATATCTATATTTCACAAAAGTCTCAAGCATGTTATGATTTAAGAACCTTTTGTTCTTGATATCTAGAATAGGACATTCGCAGAAAAATTGGGAAATACTTTTAGCATTTCTTTGACTATAAGTGTGCCCTAAAAATTATACTTCCTTCCAACACTGCCAGCGACCATAAGCACTTGTCTGTGCCATTTAAAAAAGACAATATTCGCATAGAAACCTATTTAAATGCAGGATAATTGTGATAATATGCAATCTTTAATAAAGACAGCATTACGTTAAAGATATTCAAACAGAGTTTAGAATATGTTCACACGACAAAATTTTTTTTAACTCCTAATTATGAGACAAATTACATAATCTTCATACAAAATTATGAGAGCGAATGGCACAAAATGTATGTCATTAAATTTTAATTACCCTGTTTATATATTACTCAAAAATTAAAATGATCTCTAATATTATCGATTTTTTTTTTTTTTTTTTTTTTTTTGTTATCGTCAGCTAACGAGCATAAAAATTAGGTCATATGACTTTAACATAGTTTTTAGCTTTTAATTAAAATATTTTTATCATGTATTTAACATTGTAAATTTATTAAATTGACTTCCCTAAAGTATGCAAAAAAAAACTGAGAAATAGTTTTATTTATTTGGTTTGTTTATGTATCAATCACGAAAAAAATGCCGTATGAACAAGAATGATTTGTATAGCTATATTTAGCAGCGAACAACGTAATTCAAAGTATAGTGTGAACAAGTAAACTTGTCTACTTATTCATAACAGTTGCACAATTTGCAACATAGGAAAATGTTGTTAAAAATTAATCGAATATTTAGTCACAAGCGTTTAACATAATAAAAGAGAACGGATTTTAAATTGTTCTCTATATATGAATGATAAGAAATTCAATTAAGAATCTCCGAGATTTATTTGCAGCTTCACAATTTACTCTGGATATATTAGTTTTACTTTAATAATTTATTAAATTTATGTTTAATTTTTAAATAAGAACCCGAAGAACCGAACTTATTTTGGAACTAATAAAACTATTTTTTATGTTTTATGTTTTAACCTGTGAATTGTAATTAACTCCACTCAATTATTCCCACGTTTAATTAAAAATAATTTTTTTATATCCTAAGCATTTAAAATAATAAAGTTTTTAATCTTAAGATTTTTTCTGTTAAATAACGTATACGTTTAATTTTAAATTTAATTAACATATAATTAACAATTTTTTTATATATAATGAAAGAAAAGAAACCAACACATGTAAAGTTTTTTGCACAAAAACAAATTCTTATAATTTAATAATTTCAAAAATAATTTATATTTTAAATTAAGAACAAATTTCTAAAGGAAAATAACCAAAAAGGCAATATTACCTGTCGAAAGGTAATGCTCCCCACATACAATTTTAAAAGCAAAATACCTCATTTGTAGGTAATTCATTTTTCATCACCTTGTGATTTATTAAGAAATCAATATGAACCCCAATGTTTGTCGAATGTTTATCCACGCTAAACTTTTTTCCCTGCTGTTTTTCTTTGTTAAAACAGAGGAAGAACCGTCGAAAAGAATTATAAAAGTGTCATGTGAATAGGATAGTTCGTATAAATAATTCGAGTAGTGAACAAAATAATTGGAGGTGCCGTGTAAACATGCCACTAAACTGTTATGCGATTAAATCACCACAGAACTCGCTCGACTATAGACCTGTCAACATAATTCTTTCATAGAGATATCATGGCCTTCGTAGATTCAAAAAAGTTTGTTATAGCTCTAGATCAGCGTTCGGCAGACTAATATTAATGCATTTTACAATGTAGTAGTAATTTGTGAGTCTCTCACTCAGGCAACTTTGCATTGTATTTTTTCACTTTACTTCTCTTTGTCTTTATTTCTCTTTATTCATTTTTTGCTTGATCTTTTGCCTATGCGTGTGACCATTTACGTGTAAAAACAGTAGAAAAGAGCAGCTCTTTGCCGAAATCTGCTCTACATATTTCTATGGCATTTGATAGAGTTGTTGTTGTAATTGATGTCGGTAGACACTTTCCTATCTCGTTATATATTTCTTATATCTTTTAATGATCCTATGCGTAATCGAAACATGTTTTTCAAAGGTGACATCTGCAGACAATCACTAAGTGATGTCGTAAGAAATTTATAGACTTTTTATATGTTGATTCTTAAACAGGAAGTTGATAATTTGTCAGCTAAATTTGAAGGCATCAGAGAGTATAAATGTTTCAGCAATTCCTGGCATTGAAGTAATATGTTTTTCAAGTTTCGGAAAAATCATTCAAGATTCTTAGTTAACTGCTTTACCCTTCACTAGACATACATATTTCCGACCATAATCAATCACATATTTTACCTACTCACCTGTCACTACCTACAAATGGAATTAAGTGCTAAACTGCCTAAGTGTAGTATCTACTTCTTGCTTAGAAGTTTAGAAATATCTAAACCTTCCAAACAAGTGTCACCACTGTTTCTTAGATTCAAAAAAGCTGTACATCCTGTTTTCTTTCATTATAAGACTTTAGTTTTTTCTTGCGATTTCGATTCCCGAGTCACAGCTACCACTTGTTTTACCATGAACCCAAGTTTTTTGGGAATATCATGCCCATGGTATAAAAGCTAAAAGTTTCGCGAAAGCAAATAACATTTTCTTGTATGGACGAATACTATAAAGTTCACTCTGAATCTTCTTGGCCGCTTGTAGAAGATTGAGAAGATACTTATTAATGACAGTAAGTTATAAAACTCTTTTAAATTGTTTGAGGTACTCGTATGTTGAAGTGCGGCTAGAATTTCACTGTTATTTTGATATTCTTCAACGGAAAATGCTCCTGTATCATCCGATATTATATATTTTAATATTATAATATTTATATTTTACATAATACACGTCTTTATTGCCGCTGTGGCATGGTAGATGAGACACTCCCCAAGCCATATGATAATTTTCACCTTATAATATTGCTAATGACTGGTTATGAGTATTTATGCTATGAAAAACTTCTCTAATTAATCCATCTGCCGTTTGGAGCCAGAATTAAACTGTAGATTCCTTCAAACGAGTTTGAAAATAGAATCGGAAGCAGCTCATTGATTGAGACAAGTGCCCCCTTGTTTAACTTGGAATGTCGCGGGAATTATATATGTATGTCTTTATTATAGAAAATATTATAAAATAGAAAATATTATTATAGAATATATACGCACTTTTTGGTATTAAGGTTACTCTTTTCGTAGGTGGAACTATTTCCCATCTTTATTCTATTCATCTCTCCTCTATCCCATATACCAATACTCTCTTATGGAGGTCATTCACAGAGTGATGTTAAAAAACATCGAAAAACTTAAAAGTTTCAAACAGTTAAATTTTAAATTTTTAATCTACAGCCATAAAGATATTTTTCACAATTAAAATCGTAATATTGCCTGAATATTTCCATTATAA
The DNA here is from genome assembly GCA_023159175.1 of Wohlfahrtia magnifica. Lineage (NCBI taxonomy): Eukaryota > Metazoa > Arthropoda > Insecta > Diptera > Sarcophagidae > Wohlfahrtia > Wohlfahrtia magnifica. The sequence continues at coordinate 8,043,554 of JAKWBJ010000222.1, forward strand.
ATTTAAAGGTTATGAGTATATTTTAAAATGTACAAAAACGGTTCTTGCCTTTTTAAGTGAAATGAAATTAAAAAATTATTATTTTTTGTACAAAAAAGAAGCAGTCACTAATTTTATTAACGCCATTATACGCTATTTAGCTTAAAAAAAGATATATTTCTTAATACAATAAATTGTTTAATTACATAATTTATAATATTGTTTTAATTATAATGCGATTAATAATAATTTGCTTTTGATTGATGTTAAAGTGCAAAAAGCTTCTATTATTGGTTCATTTTTTATACTGGTGTGAACGTAGTAGTAGATGTTTTTTGCTTTTGAACTTTATTTTTTATACTAAACGTTTATTATATTTTTTTTAAATTATTTATTGCTTGATATTAGTTTTACTTTTGGTTTTATTGTGGATGTGCAAAATGTTTTAAAATTAGTAACTGCTCCTTTTTTAATTTCTTGGTCAAAAAAGAAAATCATTTTATTATTATAACTTAACTGTTATCATTTAATTCTTTATTGTTTTTTAATTAACATTTCCTTCTAGTTATTAATTTACATATTTTAATAATTGTTTTATTTTTATTATTAAACTTTTGTTCTAAAATAGTTTGTAAGTTTATAATGCTGTTCACTCTTAAGGATACAACTATAGTTGAAAAAAAAATTGGAAAAGTGGACCATCGAAACACATTTAATAAAATCACAAATATTGCCTCTAAAGAACATTTATAAAACTTTTTTTTTTGAATGACAATAGTTTGTTATTTAAAAAATTTGGCTTCATTCAATACTAATTTTCTTTATTATCCATCCTTTATGATCTTTGAAGATTTCATGGAATTTTCATAAAATGTTTTTAGTTTTACAACTTTAGCATAACTTAAGTTTTGTGAATTGAATACGAAACATTTGTAAAATAGACAAGATTATATGCCCAAAGTGAGGTAAATGTGGGCATCCTAATATCTCGTATAAGGCATATGGACCGACAGTTATAACTCTAAAGTTCTAAAAGTCTTTTTGACTATCCAGGTGCCAATTTAGAAATTAAACGGAAGGATGTTCGAAATTAAGGCATCATTTTAATTTTAATAATAAAAAAAGATACTAAAAATATTTTTATTCAGTTTATTAGAAATAGGTTCCGGTTCAAAATAAAAAGTTATGTTGGTCAAGTGACCACTCCTACAGACTCGGCAGGCTCTCAATCTTTTACCAAAATTTTTAATCACGTTTTTTTATAAACTGTTGTCAATGATTGATATCAAACTATCTGCTCGATAATGTTGGTTTTAAGGTTTTGCACTGTTGCTGTACACTTTCGATTTCAAAAAACCAAACTAAAAGATCTAAATCTCACTGTCTTGGTGGCCAATTAACTCCTCCTCCACAAAAAATATTGCGATTTTCGAACTTTTCTAATTACAACTTGAAAACTTTTGCCATTTTCAAAAAATGTTTTTATTATGGAAACACGTTGTTTGTTCGTGTAACGTTCCATATTAACTAACTATTGATTAAAATGATACCTCAATTTTGGACAACCTTTATAACACCAATCGACAAAAAAGAACAAAGTTAAAATATCCGTGAAACGATATTACTTTTCTGATAGGCGCTATAGAGTACAACAAGAATCTGTTTTTGGAATTTTCCTCCGGGTAAAAGACCGGGTTTTCATACCTTCTTACACTTATAAGCTAAATTTAGCTAAATCAATATTAAGAAAAATGGAAAATGTACCATTTATGGACTTATTAAAGAAGCATGTTTAGTTGGGAGTACAAACCTATTTGGTTTTTAAAAATTGAAACGTTATTAAAATAACGGTGTTATTAAAGGTTTAGGAAAACTACTCATGAAAAGATCATACGACTACTCACAAATTATAAATATGTATGTGTATGTACAATAGGGTGCGCCTTATTTTTAAAAATGAGAAATTTCGCTGTAACTTCCTCAGATTTGTGTCTTATGTGTATGGGCCAAATTTTTTTTTAAAGTTTGGTTCGTAACTTTCTTCAGTATTGTTTTCTGTAGCAAAAAAATACCTTTTGGAAAATTGCATTTTCTATTTTGGAGACTGCATCAGCCTAAAATTGCCTCATCTGTCCACAAGCTGTCAAAATATTTTAAATTAATATGAAACAGATTCTAGTTATACTCTATAGCGTCCAACAGAAAAAAGTATAACTTCCCAGGAATCTTTTTTCCGTCTGACCTTTTAATACTTTGTTTTTAGTGGACAATTGAGAAGTAAAATCTTCTCTCTTCAAAGTCGTTTGTCTGAATATTCCTTTGATAATATTGTACTGCAACATGGGCAGTAAAAATATCGTATGAACTAGTGCTTGCAATATTCGAAAGGAAGATTTTCATAAGATTTCTGACGAGTTGAAGATGAAACAATGCTCCGACACTGAAAGCACTTTGTGTCGCTAATTGCCGTTCTAGTTTACTTCAGACTGAGACTGACTACTCGGGTTGAAAAAAATCATTTAAAGTAAAATAAAATGACGGTATGTACTTTTGTTTAATTTCTTTAAAATACAACAAATTAATGGTCCTTCGAACCACTTTTTAATATAATTTTCAGTTCAGTTATAGCGTGTGTCCTTAACTATCACATTCCATTTTTTCCTTTTAAGCTCACTTTTTTACCATATAATATTTGTTGTTTTTTTTACTCCTTTTTATTATAATAAAAAATTATGGTATTAATCATCTTTTTGTCATTTGTCATTTAAAAACGTTTAGACATATAAGTTTCTCTGCTGCACAATCATTACAAAGATAAAAAAGAAATAAGTCTGTTTAATAAAAAAAAAATAAAAAAACCTTTATTTATACCCATATTTTTTACACATTTATTTATTTATTTTTTTGATGTTTTTAATCATTGGAAATTTCACTGGATCACAAGTTGCCATTGTTTCACCACATCTTTAATCGTAAATGTTACATTCATTTTTTGTTTTGAGCACCATTTACACACCCAGGTTTTTCGATTTTTTATGGGTCATATATACATATGCTCATACACCTCTTCCCATAATGGTAATACAGTCATTCGGCACTTTTATTGCATATACATAGTTATATAAATTATATATTTAAGATCATGAATCTACATACATATATACATATAGAGAAGAGTATATAACATATTATTTATTTTTTATTGTAAATTTAAGTTCTTTTCAATACTCATCTTTGTTAATTAAAAAATACCTTTCATTGCGGATTCTGGATTCCAAAATATTCCGCGCTAATTTTTATTGTTTAAGTCTTGTTTGAAGAAACATCTATAGTTGTCTTTTCAAGTGAAACAAATACGAAAATAATTATGGTTCTCCGAGTTCATACTTGAATGGACAATATTAATTCTTTAACAAGGAAGACTTCTCTAACTGCAACAATTAGAAAGAGATGGACTGCTGTTTGCCGCAAGTAAAGTGTTCAGCAAAATAATTTTAAATCGTATTGTCGACCCACTCGACAAACTTTTGAGAAAACAACAGGCGGATTTTAAGGCAAATCAATCATGCATAGCCAACATTAATACCTTGCGAAATATATTGGAGCAATGAATAAAATACAACAATACTCTGTATGCAGTTTTTATTGATTATAAAAAGTCCTTTGACTCAATTAAAAGAGAATGCATGTGGAAGACACTGAAAAAAATAAGGGGAACTACGGAAAATTATCAATCACCCCTATCATGCATAATTTTTCCCGCGAAATATTTTCCCATTTCCCACAATTGCAATCATGAATAAATTTCCCATGAAATGTTTTCTTATTATTCAGTGGGGAATGATAGCCCTATAAGAATTCCCCTGATCTTGAATAGTATTTTCCCTCGAAATTTGTTCACTTTTCCTACTGATTCGTTCACATCATTTTTGCTGGGGAATTGCATTTATCATTTAAATATTTATTTATTTTATTGGATAATTAAAGTTTTATTAACTTTCTTTAGGACTAGAAGTGTTAATAAAGTGCAAAACAATATAATTCACTATAAAATGCAGAGAAGAAGATTTATTTTCTGTAGTTTAAGAGACGTGTTGGCTGAATTTTAAAATTCCCTCATAAAGACAGCCGAGCCATCAGATCCTTCGCCACTACCGAATATGGCATCCATCCTCACCTTGCTCTTCATCGGTTCCACTTAGTTCTTTGTTTTGCTGATTTTTAATTTTATTTGATAGAAGGTGATCGATGGGTATGTTATCGGGATAAATATGCACTTTTAGTTTTATTTTTCTATTCTTTTTGGCGTTTAAGCCATTATTAAATTGTTACTTTTTGGCCATAGTAACCAATTTCTTTCCGCCCATCTTGCTAAAGAAAAGTTTGTTTTGTTTTTTCTCTTCCAGCTTTTGTTTGTACAATTCTTTGCATGAAAATTGCTTTGCAGGAGTTTTTTTTAATTTTAATTACTTTTTATTCAATTATTTTAATAATGATCATTTTTGTGTAAACATTTTACTTTTTGATAAAAATCCACACATTTTTTCTTTATTTATTTTTGTTAACATTCAACGTAAAATGGTAGCTTGTAAAAAGGGAACAAAAATTTCATGAGAGATTCATGATAGCAATATTCACATGCAACACATGCAAAACTAGCTGACTTACGGCAATAGTTGTTAATTTAAAATCCACTTGTTTCCGATTTACAAAACATAACCGGATGACATTCCAATAAATTTCAGAACCGGTTATTTCAGTCTGGTATTACAATCTTTCATCTTGCTAAAATAATAATAGGCCATTGATTTGCAGTTTTTAAGTAACTTTTCAATGAAATCGATGTTTACAGCAATCAAAATCAGTTTACTTTTTATATTTAAAGTTTTTTAGTTCATCTAATGCCATTTGCGCACTATTTAATGTGCTAAGAACGTCTAAAATCTTTTCACAATTGCGAGCGTAGTAATTTATGGCTGCAAACCAAGTTGCCCAAGGAGTTATAACTGTTTCGAGCGGCAATGAAAGGCCTGGATACATTTCTTTTAAAATTTCAACCCTATTTGGATTTTTCAGGAATACTTTCTCTACAAATGCAATAACTTTGTTTTAATATTCGTGTTGATCTCCAATACCTTCGCATAAGCGATGCAGTACGTGAGCAATTGGTTTTGTCCAATTAAGAATTTGAGCTTGATAGCTTCTTTGTCACATTGTAGAACACTTAAAACAACTCCTAAAACATAAATATTGGTTTTTTACTACAAACATATTTTTAACCTAAAACGCTTTTTGATCGCACTTTATGGTTTGTATATTTCAAAAATTGGTTCAGATCCTTGGGTATGCTCTATAAACTCGAATCGAGTGAAATTGAAAATGGATGAAATTCATTTTCAAATTTGATAAAATTTTGATATTTCCCTTTTCTTTTTGTTAATTCGTTTAATTTATTTGCCTTTAAAATTTTACGAGGTTTTAATTTCAATCGTTTTCGGCTCGCAGAACCTACCTACTGTTAAGCGGTAATAAACTTAATTGCGATTTAGATGGCGCAATTATTTTAATTGACAGATAGCTATATTTCCGTATTAAGAAAAATAATTCGAGGTCGAAGAAGGTACATTGAATAACAATTCGTCATTTAAGTACATTAGTCAAAACTCTTTACTGCTACTGCGAAATGCTTTTAAAGGTTCTGTACCTTAATGTTTTTTTATTCTGTACAATCATATTCAGAATTAAGCAAGTTCGCTAACAAAGTAACCACTTAATTTACACAAATATCCTGTATTCCTCATAAGTTTTGATTTTCTCTAATAACTTGTCCTGAAATTTCACACTCTCTTACAAAAAAGTTTGTATTCCAAATGCAAATGGTTATACCCTGAAAAAGGTACCAAAGTTAAAAAGGTGCCTGGCTTTATTTTATTTTTTTTTTTCTTAATTTTAAATTTTAGGTAATATGTCAGTTTTTTTAATGTAGGATATTGGCTTATACACTTTTTTATTATTACTCTCTTCTTTGAATACAAAAATGTAACGGATGTTAATATAACAACGACAACAAAATGAAAACGCAAAAACAACAGCAAAAACTAGTTTGAAATAGGACTTGTTGTAACAACTCCCACATGTATGGGTAACAAATAATATGACATGTTCCGTTATGTGTTTGTATGTATGTATGTCTGTATGATAAATATATTCATTATTATGATTATTGTTGTTGTCATCATATTCGTTCGTATTCATAAACGGTAAAATATGCATCATAATCATCTTCTCCTTTTACTTCATTGGTACTACTACGTACGTTTGTATGTATGTACTCGTAAGTATTTTCCATTCATAAACAGGCACTTTCAACAGGTAAGTGTACATGAAACAAAAACCACAACTACAACACATGTATTAAAAATACAACAATAACAATACTCGCTAGAATGACCTCAATACGCTCCTAAACAATTCTATTAAATTTTTTCTCCTTTTAATCATTCTTTGGTTTTTAAATGTATTCGTATGGATGTTATATTACATTAGTTGTAGAATTAAATTTTGTAAAATATATATATGAATGTATGTTGTATAAGTATGTATAATATGTATATAGTCTAAATGGGTAATTGGTTCTTTTATACGTATGTATGTATATATGTGTGTATGTATGTATATTTTGTGAATAGTTCGACATTGTCTAGTAAAAATGCATTCTCCGTGTATGATATACTTTCTTTGTATTCAACTTTGTTATATTCAAGATTTTATGTAATTTAAAGAATTTGTTTCTTTTTTAAATATTTTTTTTTACCGTAACAGCACTTGAAATTTAAAAATTTTCCCTTTACTAAAATGAAAAACTAATAATTGTTTGAAAAAAATTAGTGGCTTAAGGTTTTTGGTGTCTTTGAAGCAAAAAAAAAAAGTAAACATCAACTTAAACCATTAACTTTAATTTGAATTTTATTAACAAATTCCATTTCCTTTCTTTTTCTCCTCTCCAAAGGTTATCAACATTTATATAAAACTCCTGATGAAGTGGATTCTTATTATGAAACTTTAACGCAAAAGCCTTTGGAACAGAATATGGCCTTTCAGCGTAATACACCAGTATATTGGACTTTACAAAATCGTAGGCCTGTAAAGCCACAGCCCCAGATGTCAGCCATCAGTCGTGATGATTTATATGCCACACCTATTAAACGTTCCGAAAGAGTGTCGCGTAACCAGCAACAGCAGCCACAGCAGTCGCAGCAACAGCTACAACAGCAACAACAGTTGTATAGTGTAGTTAATAAAGCCACTTCATCTAGCTCTCTAAATACTACAACAAATCTCTCGCCTGTAGTACAACGCAATCGTGCAACATTTATGTGTTCTACGCCCATTAGAGGCCAGCAACAGCAGCAGCATAGCGATTCTCATTTGCCAGCTGATAATATACCAGCTAAACAGCCAACATCGCGTATACGCAATTGGGATGATAACTCACCCGAACGTTTAAATACCTGTGCAGATCGTATTGGCCAAAGTAAAACGAGTCTAATGGATTTTAAAAAATTACTTTTAGCCAAATCGGCCAAATCTAGTACAGTGCCCAAGAAAATATCAGCCGTGGAATTGTTAAAAAAATCGAATACAAATCTGCAGACACCCTTAAAAACTAACACTAGCAGTAGTTTAAGCAACAATGGTAATGGCCAAACTAACAATCAAACAAATACTGGCTCATCTTCTTCAGCGGCTTCGCAATTGAATTCAAGCTTAAAACTTTTAGATTTAAGTGGTTCACCAAAAACATTTGCCAATCGCCGCATGTTGCGTCAAGGACAATTTGGTTCCCCTTCAAAAACATTTGTGCCCAAACTGAAATCATCGCCCTCCAGCTGGCGTTCAAATTCAGTGCAACGCACCGATATCATGTCTACCACTATACCAGAGGCCAATAGTGAAGAAGACCAGTCCGGTAATTCTTCCACAAAATCTTCCAATTTCGAAAAAGCAACTTCCCATGAAAGTCTGGTCGATACAGATAGCTTAAATTTGAAGCGTAATATATTCTTACAAACCGAAGAGAATAATTTTATGCGTGGCGAAATAAGATCGAGTTTTACACGTCCTAAAAATGATACAAACACAAATAAATATGTTACTGGACCGTTATCACCTTTACACTTAACGTCTCAGGTAACGCCACCCATAATGCCAATGGTTTCCCCTTCAAATACAGCCACGCCAGCAAATGTCACAGCATCAACTTCAGTAGCAGCCGCTGCAGCAACAGCAGTAACAACTTCAATTACAATTATGCCAGCTTTAGAAACAGCATTATAAATCATTATTATTATAATTATTAATCATTATTATTATTTAAAAACAAAAATTGCATAAATTCATGTTTTTAATAAACGAATTTTAAAATTCTTCTTAAAAAAGGAAAAAAACAAAACCAGTAATATTTATAGCATTTACATATATTATTATTAAATTATTTATATCAAAAGTTAAGTATAAGAGCCGAAAAAAACCTAAATATAATAATTGGTTAATTTATAAATCGAAACAAAACAATCAAATTATACAATAAAAAATAATAATTCTGCTTTAGTTAGCTTTCTTTCGCTCAGTTCTTATATTCTCTAATCTTTCTTAAACCCCTTCATTAAAAGACTACATTTCTAAACAAACAATCAAAAGGAAGAAAAAACAATGAAAAAAAAACATATATGTCCATATTGTCGCTCTCAACTCAAATCAATTTGATGGATTGAGATTGGATTCACCTATACGGTTTGGACAAAATGTTTGTTCGGGCATTTGAATGAACCTAACCAAATGTGTGAATCCAGCTAAAGACGACGAAACTGCGTAAAGTTGAGAACGAAAATACGGTCAATAAAAAGAAAGCACCAAAAAGGATGATGAATTTGTACACAAATTTTGAAACAATTTTAAAATAAGAAATAACGGCCTTTATAATATTTAGTGTAGTCATTATCGCATTTTCACATTTTCTTCTAAGTTAAAGATAATAAAGAAAACAAATTTTGATACCGCAACGACTACGCCAACCCAATTAAAGTAAATTCCTTTATATATCACTGTTGTCCAACTCAACACTATAAAACTCGCTTTGGTTCTGATCCTTCTACATACATATATAAGTGGTTTACCAAGAATCTATAAACTAACAAGAAAAAGTTAAGATAATTTAAAAGTGTGTGATGTTTAAAGGAAGAAAAATAATTTATGGCCTAATTATGACTTGCATTCGATGTTCGACTATGATCGAAAGGTACTCTTCGAACGAATTTTTGAAATTTATTTCAAAACACAAAAGTAAATTAAAATAAAAGATAATTTCGATAGAGTTGTAGTTTGATTTTTCTTTAGATGAAAATGAAAATGCAATAAATCTGGCTTCAGAAAATTCAGAAAATTTGTAGAATTAAAAATAACTTTTGACAATACTGTGAAGCCTTTATAGCGTTGCTATCCATTACAGTTTAACAGAAATTCACAAATACTCTTCACAACAGCATCAAAAACAAAGTACTCTAATAGAAAATTCACAACGAACTTTTCGAAAATATTTTCAGTTTGTAATGTAAACAAATAACGAACAACGAATGGAACTCATAAGGACCTTAATTATTTCATCAATTTAATTGAGAACTTATGATTTATTCCGTTTGGTTTTTTCCGTTTCAATTCTTATTTTTAAGGCTAAAAAAGTAATAAAAGCAATTTTTATAAATACATTTTACATATAGTTAAATAGTTCTACATTTTATGCAGTTTTCAATTGAATTATTGTAATATTTGAAAAAGTTCTTTAAAAAAATGTCAATGTTATCATCCCTTTTATAAATTTATTATGTTTTTATACAAAAACTTTTTTGCAAATTAGTTATTTCGTATTAGTCAAACTTTATTCAAATATATATACATTCATACTTAGTTTAGCTTATTTTATTAATATTACAAAAGAGTACATACAAATTGTTTACAAAAATTTATTTATAAATTGTAGATCATTTAAGCATTTCCACTTCTATTTAAAGTTAATAATACTAACAAATTATAATGAGGCCTATTTATTACAATAATACAAAGTGCATATTATTATTTTTTTCTTCTGTAAAATATTTTCTTTTTTAAACCAACCAACTCTTTTACAATTATAGTAAAAGTATTACGTTTCGAAAGTAAATTCAATAGGTTATATTTTATTATTAAATTTATATTTATTTCTTACTTTCAAACAATATAAAAATCATATACACTTACGTACATAGTTATAAATAATACTTTCAATTAATATTTATTTTATTTAAAACTAAGTTTTTGTTTAATATCTCTTCTATTTATATTTTAAGTTTTTTTTTATAATTATTATTGTTTTACTGATTTAACTTAAAACATAAGCATTTAAAGAAAGCAAAATAAACAAGCAAAACGAGAAGCAAATAAAGGAATTAATAAAATGAAATAAAAATAAAAATATATTGCGTTTTTTATTATTTTAAACAAGAAGGGTAAAAATATTTTATTTATATTATTTGGTAACTGCGCTCTACTTTAGCAAATTTATATATTTCAAAATCTAATTTCAACTTCTTTTTATACGCCATAAAATATGGTATGATTTTTATTAATGAAAAACAAATGTCTGCCTAACGTCTTGTCTAAAACAAACATCCTTATCGTATGCTTTAAAACACAGACAGCTTTGAGCAACGTAAAAGTACCAGAAAATATGTACGTGCATGTTCTGGCAATCGCAATTTGCCTTCTGTGGTCAAGCAAGACTGTATACTTTTTCCAACCCTGTTCTTGCTCTTCTTAGAAGACGTGGTGCTGAAGACAAACATTGAGGATCCATGCGGAATGGAGTATAACCTATATGAGCGTCGAAACGGCATCGCAGACAACGGACCTGTGAAACAATTAGGAAAACGGCTATAAACAAAGGACTTAATGACCTAAATGAAACTTTGCTTTGGAGTATACACCGGGATAAATTATGCGAAAACTAAATCTTAAAGAATACGAATCGAATGAAAATACGTTGCCAAGTGTCGAATGGTTCATAAAAAAACATTAAAGTTTTCAACGAACTATTAAATCTTAAGAGTGTATACAGTTGCCCTCGTATAACACGATAATTTGTACCGTGTTATATCAAGAACGTGTTGCACGAAACTATAAATTCATGTAATTTATGTGTAATATCGAAACCGTGTTATACGAATACCGTGTTATCAAAATTGTGTTTTATGAAACTATGTGGTAAAGTAAATCAACGCAATGTGTATCGTGTTCTATCGAAGCCTTGCTCGTGCTATATAAAAACTACAGTATCCACTCGATTAATCGTTGTGCGCTTAATCCAAGAATTTTTTAGTCATTATTTGATCGAATAATGAAAATAGTCAATTTCGAGTAACAAATAACTCGAACAATGTGTGTCAACTAATCGAGTAACTTTTGTATTTAAATTTGGGGTATAAAAGAGCAAATGTTTATGATTATTTAGTTTTACGCTTATATTATTCGCGAAAATTGTATAAAAAATTGTAATAAATTGTAATAATATCGAAAATTGTATAAATATCACTTTAATTAATTTTTATTACATACTTTTTGAACATAGTTTTGGTTGCTTTCAGGTCAGCCGTTACTGGTTTGTTAGAAATTTTAGTTAAAGCCATAACTTTTTAAAATACATTTCAAAACCAAAACAAAAGATTTTGCAGTCAAATCGTGCAATCGATTGTTTAATATTGAATCTGACCAAAATGTACCAGACGATGATCTTTAAGAAGAAGATGTGGATCTAAACGAAAACAATCTAGACGAGCTCAAGAAAACAATACAAAATATTGCAAATTTTAAAAAATCAAATACACAAAGTATTAGTATAATAGAAGATTTCATGTATTTAGACAAGACAAAGAGGAAAACTTTTGAAAGTAATTTTATCGCTATAATCAACATCGCACCGCAAGGTTCTATTTTTTCTCCTACTCTATCTCTAATGTTTCTTATCGACTTTCTTCTTCTTACTTCCCATCATATCTCCTCTTTCGCAGATGACAGCAACATTTGTCCTTCATATTCTTTTAATCGTAGGCCGAGCTTCTTGGAGATTGTGGCAAAAAGGATGAATATTAACGACACATCCTCAAACGGTCGTGCGAACTGTCTCGATTTTAGTGCAAGCAAGAGCCAATGTTGTTTTCTAACACTCAAACGTGGTGGCGTGCAGACATCTGTGTCCATGGGTAATATAGATATTGAGAAACCAGATGCTTTTGATGTCCTGGGCATGAGAATTCACTGTGGCGTTCCTTGGAACGACCATATATTTCATGTGTCGAAAAAAGCATTCAAGCATTAAGACTGCAAGTAATGGTTCACTCCATCTGATCTCCTTAATATTTACAAGACCTATAACCGAGCCAAAATGGTACACCACTCTCATATATAGGCCGGTGCTTCAAAGTCTATTTTGGAGCTTCTCTATAGCGTACAGGAGGGGGCGAAGGTACTAATGACGGTAGAGTAGTCAACTCTATCGATTCGTTAGTGTATCGTCGCAATGTGGTATGTGTCTCATTGTTTTATTGGTACTATAACGGAATGACGAAATAAGGGAATTAATTCCTAATAATCACATATTTTCACGTGGTACTAGTTTTTCTCGTAGAGCGTATAGCTTTGTAGTTGATTGTCCCATAAATCGCACAACGCATTATACAGAGAATTCGTTTTTTTACCGCATTGTTCGTCTGTGGAACGATCTTCCCTCGACAGTTTACCCCGCCCTTCCACACAATGCACTACATGAGTAGGGGCCAACCCCTGAGTGCTGGCCTCAAAAAACAAAAAACAGTGACCCGGTTTAAAAAAAAAGCAAAAAACTAAACACACATGTTTGTTTTTTTTTTTTCATTGGATTAAATTTTTTGATAATTGTTTTAATTTTTGTGTTATTCGAGTTATTTGAACAATTTGAAAACCTTACTCGATCAATTTTATAAGCTTAAATTCAACAAAGGTAAAAAAAAACAATTCGTACAGTGTAGAAATTTCCTTTTAAAATATGTATATTTTGTACCGGGTTATATCGAAACTGTGTTGTATTAATTAGTCGCAAGCCGTTAAATAAGTAACGTGTTATTCGAGGGATAACTGTATTTAATTAAATAAATGGAATGGAAATATGCCCTAGGCGAAATCTCACTATCACCTGATTTAAGAAAGTTCTCTAATAAATCTGCTAGTTGAAGTCAAGAAATTGTGTTTTAATGTCGCATAGATTTTTTGGTAAGACATTTAAACAAAAGGTTACTTATGCAGAAACCAAAACAGAAAGTGATGGATATAAGAAAATGCTTATTGAAAATCATACCTCCTGCTTAAAAATTTTTAGAACGGCAAAGGAATAATTAGTAACAGCTTTATTTATGCTTTTTTATAAATTTGAATTGGTTTATATTTCAAAATTTGTTTTTAGACTTGCTACGCATTTTAACACTGTACTGTTCGACTGAAATTCAAGTCTACTTTTTGTTTGAATATGCTATTGAAACAAAGTGTAATACAAGTATATTTCAGCACTTGACACTTTAATTTGTGAATGGAAATAAACTTGTTTACACTTGAATTCCAGCTAAAATGCTTATTTGGATAGTAAAAAAAGTTGAAATTTCTTAGTGGATACATTAATTTCGTCCAATATTTGTCACACCTCAAGAATGGAAATATTGACAAAACCATTGTACCCTTTATCAGTTATATTTTATATTTCAGTTTTAACTTTAGTTTTTTAAGAATTACAGCTCAAAAATCGTTATTTTGAGTAATTGTTTCTATGTAGATTACAATTTTTAACGTTTTCATATTATTTTCAGAATGTTAAAATTCACAAAATTAATATAAAAACAAAAGTGCCTTCCACATGGACGCAAAACCAAATGTCATTATGAAAAACAAATGTAATATCTGTCATCAGTTTGGGCATTTCTATTAATAAAAAAAATCAGTTGATTTTGTTAGAAAATTAGTTATTGTAATGGCAACAACATCTTATTGAATTCGCTTTGGATAGTATTTTACAACGCTACTATTGTCTATAAACTAGTTTTATGCATATGTATATGATATTGGAATGAACATAAAATTAAATAATATTAATAATAAAATAAAAAGGTATCATATCAACGTTCCACGAAATTTAGGTTAATATTTTACATCCAATTTCTACCTACACTACCAGATCGCCGTTTTGATGATTTCTCACCAATCGTATTATCCTTACGACCCATTACGGGTGACCCTCCTGAACCAATATTACGTATAAGCATTTTTAAACCTCGTGCTTGCGCATCACTAGCTTGCGAAACACTGTTCACTTCGGTGGCAATAATACAAAAATCATCCACAACATGACCCGGTGGACTAATATCAAATGGTAAAATATCGCTTAGACTCTGCTGCGGACGACAAGAAGAACGACGTTTGACTGAATGTTCAGCGCTTGCAGCAGAAGAAACATTTAAATTTTGTGAACTTGTGGACGCTGATAACTGCTGTTGTTGTTGTTGCAAACGTGATTTAAGTAAGGCATTTTCTTCTTGCAAGCGACGTATTAGAGCAGCTTCTTGTTCTACTCTGACAAATGTCGGCTGAGGTAAACATTGATAGACAGTAGCCAAAAAATTACGCAATGACAATTGCAAGGTGTCCTGCCACTGTTTAGTGAAGTATAGAGAAAAAGTTGGCGACTCTTCGGGATTACGGCAAAAGGGGAAATCTACAATAAAATGTATAACAATTAATATATTTAATGAAAGATTTTGTAATAAAATGTTGCTTACAAAACCAATCCTTCCATTCGCTTTGTTGTTGCAATTCACCGGACAGCTTTGTAAAGAACTCGGATATATTATCAGTTTTATTATGATTATAGGCAGTGACCAAATAAAGTTTAAGTAAACTATTTTCCAATTTTTTGACAGCTGTAATATAAAGTGGCGAATTTCACTAAAATTATTTATATTAATACATCGTTTAGGCAAATGTTCAACAATAAACGCCAATTATTCTCCACCATAGTCTGTTTCTCGTTTATTTAAATTTCACTAAGAAAAACTTTTTAAATCCACCGAGGGAATTGAAACGAAAACGATATAAATTGAAAGAAAAACAAATTTCTCACTTGAAAGTGTGTCTATAGTTTTTGTAGGAAGTGAGAACATTTGTCATTTGAGGAGCTGCACACCAGAATGAACTTTTTAGGATTTTTTGACAAATTAGGGATTTATAATTCTAAATCATTTACACTTCTTAGAATCATTGCAGCATCCCTCTTGTCTGATTTATAAAGGCTAAAACCAGCAGAAAAATTCAATTTTTTAATGAACAATAAGTTACTACCAGATTTATCTGTAAACTCGAATTGCGGTCTACCAAAATTTTATGTTGACAGTACGATAATTATCCCCTCTGGAGTTATTGAAAACGTCTTCCTTTCCTTTCTTTTCAACCACTTTTTGTTATTAAACACATACTTTAATTTTCGTACACCTTAGATTTATTGCAAAAAAAAGAATAGTTAATGATAGCGTTGTTTTCATCTTCTTAAATTTCCATTCCCGTAACCTGCGCTTACAAAATTCTGTCCGAGTTATATGTATGTTCTCTGTATATACAACGTGTATTAGAAGTAATCTATTTTTATTTTTAGAGTGGTCATTGCACTCTCACGCTATAATACTACACCATTAACTTTACAAACAACATAACTCTATCACCCTTATTCTAGTGTCTTTCAGCTATTATGACCTAGACTTGACAAGTCAAATCGGAATGGGCCTAAATCTGAGTAGGTAGCCTCTTGGGTTTCTGATAGGTTGTCTGGCTGGGCACTGTGCTCTGTAGGCAACGACTAGGTACGAAGGTAGCCCTAACTTCCACAGAGTATGTGGTACTGAAGGGGCGCTTGAAACAGTTCCTTAGAGTTACACTTCACGAAACGTATGCCTACGTTGCTGGGATTCTGGCATGATCCATGATTTCTGACTTGGAAGGTATTATATCAGGCATCAGCTGGCTGATGAAGTATTAGATGAGTATGATCTTGTTTATTCCATATATTCCCTTCTTCTTTCCTTTTTTTCTTCTTTCGTTTTCTTGAGTTTCTATATTCTCTCTCTTACTATCTACATTCTCTCTATATTCTTTTCTTGCTTTTCCGAAAGCTTTCTCATTACATTCTTTTCTCACAACAGACCTCTTTCTGATTTTTAGGTAGCATGGGCAAGCACGGCCTTTTCTAACTACCTACCAGTCACCCAGCATAACATAAGACTAAGTTTGTATTTACATACTCCATCACTGCATTACATAAAACTACTCTATGACAGTAGTCTCAAAACTAATTTATGTCACCAAATTTAAAATAACCTAGTCCATGCCATCGTTATATAAGAGCATGTTGTAGCCACATAGTCCATGCCTACTTCACATAGGGCTTTGTGCTTTAACTACTACATATTAATAATGTACTCCAATTTTCTCTGCAGGGCCAGTTTAGGCACACTGAATCAAACCTGGCATACATTACTTAAAAAAAATTATGAATACTGGATAATTCTTAGTTATCATATTAAAAAAAATTTAAAACTTTGATCTGTCAGAATACAATGGATCACCTAAGGTTTAGATTGAGCACCGAAGGTGGACTGCACCTAGACAGTGTAGCTCTAAAATGCGTCTTGATGGGCGGACAGACTATTATGCTTTAGTCTTTTTAAGGATAATGTAGGTTAAAGGCGTATATTACAAATGTGTACATTCAAAGACTTACCCATAGCATAAGTGTGTTCCAGTTTACTAAATAAATGTGTGTCCAAGTGTTTCCACAGTGTCAACAGCGAATGCAAATCATGTGTCTGTATGTGTTGATTAAATTGTTCCATTATTTTTTCTGCACGAAATGATTGGTCCTTTTCATTTCTTTGTTCATTGTCTAGTGCTTTTATCGTATTTGAAAATCCTCTAAACACCAAATATTCATGAAGTAATTTATCTAAAAATGTCACTTGCGCCATTGTCTATATATTGTGATTGTTTTATTTCCTAAATTTTATAAATATTTGCAAAAATGCAACTTTTCTATAACTGCAAAGCACCAAGAAAAAAAACAAAACACAACTGATTAAAACATCATTAGTGATAGCAAACCAGTCGATAATTTTTTGAGATGTGGTGAAAATGTTTGTATTTAAAATACGTCTACACTGAGAAAAAATATGATGGAATTCTGAAAATCTATTGTTTTTCAAATCAATATATAAGACGGTTTTTATATCACACAAGACTACGAATTACTTTGTTAGCTATTTTAATTAAATTTATTACTATATAAAATTTAACATGTCACATGGTATCTTTATAATAGGTTTTGAAAATTATATTTATTTTTGTTGTTCTGGTTTATTATAACATTTCGTAAATTGTGCGTTAACTTCTTTTTATTACACGTTGTCACGCAAAAGCAATTAATCAATATTATTAATAATGAACGTTGATAAGTTTTCTGTAGGGAGGAAATTAAGAATCTATATTGGCTTATATTAAGTACAAGAAAAATGTTAGGTGTATGAAAATCCTATGACATATTTTAAAGTGTAGGTACATTGAATAGTGCTAGCTGATTAAGTAACTAGAGAAGGTTGATAATTTAAATTTTTTTAACTGGTTACATTTGGCTTACACTCTATAAAATAGGTTTGAAAATATATGCTGTTAGAATATTTTCTTATAATGTTCATAAATAAACCCAAAATTTAAATAAGTTGCATTTGTGTTGCATTATATTGGGAAACTTAATGGTAGGATAGCCAACACAGTGGATGTAGCAAAAATTAAGCTTTACACTTTTAGCTGTGACCGATTTTTCCTATCCAAGGGGGTCTTCTACTGGGCTCTTTTTTTATTAAATCAGCACTGCAGTCTTCATATCTGTTCAAATATTGCAAATATTCACACTTTTATATTACTTTTCGATTTTGAAGAAGAAAACGTCGCAGGATATCAAATTCGGTAAACATGGTGGTGATGTAAAAATCAAGTATGTATTATTTTTGCACAATTCCGCGTAACATCTTCGTAAGTCAAAAATCTAATTAACGAAACTTTAATCAATGAGTAGTTCGAAGCATTAAACACAAAGACGACAGCAAGCATCACGACAGCAAATCGAAAACGGTGGCCAAGAGCATTTGCTGCTATGCTGTTGGCTTCATAAATATTTTGAAAGCAGCAGCAGTAAAAACAGCTGACACTGAAATTCGTTGTGTATCTACACACATAAAAATCCAAAAAAAAAAATATAACAAAAATAATGACTGAAGTAAGTTTTTAAACAGCATTTGCTTCTGAAATATATTAATGATATTAAAAAATAATATAAATAACAAACAAACACCAACTTCAATGAGCTACAACCAAAACAATGATAAGCAATTAAAATGATGAACAGCTGTTTGGTACATAAAAACATATTTCAGTGGTATCACTTTCAGTTTTACGTACATATGTATGTATTTACAAAAATGAAATCGCTACTTTGAAGTACACCCTTACTTCTTATTAGTAAATGTTGCACATACAATACTTTTTCTAAAATAATTCGGCCATTTTGTGTAATTCAAAATCAATTTCAAAAAGGCACATACCATACTAGTTACAAAAAAAAAAAAAAATAATAATAATAATAATAATAATAATACTTTTAATTTTATCAAGTTTTTTATCTCTGCTGTGAAATTATAAAAGGTCATGATTGGTTTTTTTGCATAATAAGTGGCAATATGCTTGAACCTTATTTTATTGGCCACAATTCTGGCAGACTTTCATACATATCAATAAATAATGTTAAAAAGGCGGGCTCATACCAAACCATGTTTACTCTTTGCTTACGAAAACACTTTAATTGCCATAATTTTGGCAAACTTTCATAGACTTCTTTTAAAAACGTGTGCTCTAATTAAGACATTATTTCTATTAGCTTACGAAAACACAAACGATAGAATACTATTGATAGAATTACTATTACACGAGTTTGACGGCATGTTGAAAAACACAAAATACCAAAAAGTTTTGAAACCTAAACATGAGTACGGCAGTATGCCATCAGGCCGCACTTACAGTCTAAATTTGGACTAATCGACGCTTTACACTTTTTTTAAGAAACAGCGAATATCCGATTGTTTAACCGTATAAAGAGGTAATTTGTACCGTACAAAGAGGTATCTATAACTGTATACCTATGTATATTACTTGAAAATTTTTCAATAAATTCAGTCATTTGCTTAAAAGTCTGCTTAGTTAAAACAGTGTGTTGGTAAAATGGTCGTCACGATCACTTTAACTATCAAAATTAAAATGAACTAAATAAATAATGTCTGCATTTATTTATTTATTTTTCACATTTTATATTTTGCACATAAAACAATTTACGCTTACAAGGCTACCTTAACAAGATGAGCGCAACCGAACAACGTTCTTTCGTTCCGATCTGTTTAGAGGTCAATTGGCTAAAGTTTCTGCAGGTAGATTTTTCAAAAAAGCATTTAATTACACTCAGTTTTTTAAATATTCACAGAACTTACAACAACATTTTATCTCAGGTAGCTTTTAAAAGGGTTTTATTAAATGTTTTTCCAAATATTAATTACCATTTTATTGGCGTTATTTTTAAATGAATTTTCCAAGAAATGGTCTTGATTGTTATAAATAAAGTCAGTGTAAAAGCTGAATAGCTTAAGTACTTGTTTATATAGCCCTATCTATCCATAGAAAACAGTCTATAAAACTTCCTTTACCATTAATATAAATATGAATAAATGCAATATATTCATTTTGTACTATTCTTCTGTTAAATGAAAATCAATTACATAATATTAAAATGGTTTTTATTAATATTTTATGTTGTATTGGCACTACTAATCTGTTTTTTTTTTTCTGTAAAAAAAATTAAAAATACAATTTATCCTTAGTTGTACAGCAACAGCAAACTTTGTTTTCAGGCTTTTGCTACGCTGCCATTTTGCTGAGCGCTGTCTGTTGTCGTCTGTGTCTAGTGGTTTAATATCAATATTTATTTTAATTTTTTACCTCAACCGTAGTGGTGAACTTACGAAATTCCCAAAACGGTCTAAAAAACGCCCAATCATAATTGTTGTCAACTTGCTGTGGTGCGGTGGCATTTTGACAACTTGTTGGTTTCTGTGTGTAACCACTTCGTGGTGGTTTTTACTAATAATTTTTGTTTTTCGTCTGAATTTTACTTTTGGAAAGTGAACAAAATAAACAACAAATAAAAATTTTATTGGATTGAAGTTTTTTTGAAAAAGGAGAAAATTATTAAGTGCGTAATTTGCAAATTACTATAGACTAAATAAAAACCGAAAAACAAACATAAATGCAGTTGATGGCGTTTTGTTTAAAATATGAATCGAAAGGAAGCGCAAGAACAAAATGATATTTCGATAATCATCGGGAATTTGCCAAAACGACTACAGGAAAAAATTATCACACGCGAAGGGAACAGCAATAGCAGCAGCGGCAGCAGCAGTGCAAACGTCAATAGTGGTGGAAGGAAAGGCAATGGAATCATTAGCTCGATTGAGGCTAAGCCGTCATCAGGCGTGGTTACTAAATCAAATGAAAGTGTTGGCGTTAGTGTTGCCTCGAATAATGGTAACGGTGAGATAACTTCCATTGATTTCTTTTTACGTATGTCTGCTAAGAAGAAAACTGATGACACGGAAGTCGCAGGAATTACCGTTAAACCCGTTTTGGAAGCCAGCGGGTCCACAACGAGTCTATTAAAGAAGGAAAAGAAATGTGAAGGCCAAACAAACGCTACTATACCAGGACTTTTACGTCTAAATGCCGAAGATGCAAAGAAGATCAATGTTAGTAATCAGGACACTAAAAATATTTTACGCAATCATGACAGGCGTAATAAGCATCAGACTAGACAGGAATTACTATCAGGCAGGTATGAACTACCAATGTCTCCTGTTCGACAAGTTCAAAAGCTTCAACATCCCATATGGTTTGAGTCACTAGAAGATACGAATGCAAAACGATTGCCAGCCCTATTTGAGAGTCTACAGAATAACATTAGTCATGATCTAGTAATAGAGGTATAGTTTTTTTTATATATGTAATATATACATCTGTATATAGTCTAGAAAATACTATGATAATATAATCTAACAAGAAATGCAATATTTGCGGTCTTAAAGTACACGTTTCATCATAACAGAACAAGCCTTCTTGAGAATTATGTCTGTTACAATTTAAATTGCTAAGAGTCTAAAATCTAGTTTATGAAAAGGTTGGAAATTTTGAAGAATAGCGGACACATTTGCGAGCCGCGTGGAATCGCATTGACCCAAACAACTGGAAAAATTTAGTGCACAGTATACTGCGCCGTATAGAGGAAATTATTACTGCCAAAAAAGGCTATACAAAATATTAAGCCTTAAAAAAGCTATAAAATTTATTACATAAAGCAAACTCAAAATCCGCCACAATGACATTACTTATTGCTTATTTTTCGATAACGGTACATATTACAACAAAGATATTTAATTGTAATTGTAAGTAAAAGTCCAATAAGCAATTAGATCAATAATCGTCTTTAGCTTTGTTGTACATATATTTGTTAACACTAGTTAAACATTAAGACGGTTTTTTGAGTGACTGTATATACTGTAAAAATATTACAATTCTTTGTAGAATACTTCCAGACCCACAGCATTGCCAGGCAATTTTTGAATTTGATTGCTGTTCATATTACAGGGTCGATCATTTTGTGTAGATAGATGTAAAGATATTGAAAAATTCACTGGTAAACCTGTTTTGTACTTCTTATAAAACCAAAAAAACTTAAATATTTTGTGATTTCTAATAGTTAGATATGCCGGTTGTTTAAATTTGGCTAAATGTTATTTGTTATTGAGAGACTTGAAGCACTAATTAATAGAGATAATTTCATAATCAGGTATGTGATGGGAAACGATTTTGATCGAAATTGAAATAGACTGAAATTTCAATCTGCTATAATTCGCAAATCTGACATTTTGAATTCTTTTTTTACTTATTATGTTAATTACTATTAACATAACTGCCTTGATTAACAAAACTGTTAATAAATAAGGAGTTGCAAGATTTATAAGACTACAAATATTGTCGATTTCAATTTCGATTAAAACCGTTGTCCATCACATGCCTGAATATGTCATAAGCATTGATTAAAAAATAATATTTTATTTTAAGAAACAAGGACGCTATGGATTGGGCGAATACTATACATATTGAACAAAAATGGATATTAATTGTTAAATTTATTTAACTCCCAAGGTTATTTTCAAAAATTATAATTTTTTAATATTAAAATTTTTTAATATTTGAAAACCATTTTTTATTCTACACTTTGAGCCTACTTATGGTATCAATTTACCAGCTATTGACTTTTGATTAAACCTCAATACAAAAATAAATTTAGCAATTCTGCGTACTACCTAATAATCAGAAAAGAAAAAACAACCTTATTTTAAGTTCATGAAACTAGTGCGAATTAATTAAATAAATTTTATAAACAAACTAGATAAAACACGGCGTGCTTCGCTACCCCCATCTTAATTATTATCTTAAATGTTATCTTAGTTACATTCTTACCCTTTTTCCACATTTTGTCCCATTCTGGATTAAATCCAAAAATTTATGTTACTCTATAGTTCCTTCCAGAAAGACACTGTATAATCTGCTGTTTAGCTACATACACTATTCAAATAAACACACTATCTATAATTAATGTTTGCGTTCTATGGGGTTAATTTTCTCCCAATTCCTATCCCGACAAGATTTTTTCTATTGGGTTTTTTTTAGAAAGGGGTTGGGATCAAATTTTATCGCAATTAGTGTAATAGTATTTGAAAATTAATATTTGCTTTATATGGTGGTACCACTCTCCCTGATTATATCCACCATACATTTTTCAAATAAATCAGTTTCATACGAAAGTAATTGCGGCAAAGTTTTATTACTCTGGCTGATGTAGTTCTCTAGATATGCATTTATTATTATTATTTGGTTTGTATGCGGTTTACCTCACCCCTTGATCCTATCGAAAAAAATTTTTGCCTATATCTCCTCCCAGGCATACAAAATGATACAATGAAAATTTAAAAAAAATCGGTTCAGCCGTTCAACCGTCTATCGACTTCAAACACACATATATACATACAAACAAACACCCATTGATTTTTATATATACAGATATACGTTTATTTATAGTTATATTCCCAACATTTTTGCAAATGAAGAAAATACTTCTTTAGATCGTTATATTAGAATGTATTTCTGTTCAAAAATATTAATTATAATCTATGTACGTTAATCTCGTTTCTTTTTATAGAACTGGTCCCAGCTATATACAATACGCCAGAAATTGCAGGAAATCTTTAAACATCTTTTATTAAACAATCTAAAATTTTGTTGTGAACAGAAAGTAGACTCATTTTTTTGGAAAATACTTTTTTACAACATGCGTGAACACTTGAAGCAGCTTAACAACGAAACAGCTATGGGTTTTATACAAAAAATCATTAATGAAGGAATAGAATTTTACGAAGAAGTATTTCGGAAATTTAATGAAAAGTATTTATCAAATGATTTAAAGACAATTGGCAAAACCAAAACACAACTGAAAGTGGATTTAATGGCTAGGGTAACAGCTCAAAAGTTACTGATTAATTTGGGCGATTTATGGCGTTATAAAATCAAAGACTTAGAAGGTCAGGATTATGCAGAAGCAGTAAAATATTACAAACAGGCACAGACATTGGTGCCATCAAACGGAGTGCCATACAATCAATTAGCTGTGGTAGCTATACATAATGTAAGAACTTTAATTATTAATTTTTTGTTTTTTTTTTTTAATTCTTGTGTTGTTTGTTTGTATTATAGCGTAAAAAATTTGATGCCATTTACTATCATATGCGTAGTTTAATGTCTTCCAATGCTATACATTCGGCAAAAGAAAGTCTTTTGGTTTTATTCGATGAAATACGTAAAAAGGTAACTAATAACTAAATATTATTTTTCTTTATTAGTATTATTTTTTTTTTTTAGTATGAAGAAACCGAACTGAAATCTTCCCCCATACATTATAATCATAGCAATAATAATCATCGTCATCAGTCTAAATCAATGCGTAAAGAAGTATGGATATATCCAGATGGAGTGCGTCGTTTACATCGCACTGATTTGAATGGCAACAACAATAATAAAATGATTATAAACGAAGAGATTCGTTTTAAAGAAATGCCCAAAGAAGAGGTGAATTATAAATTATTAGAACATAATAGTTTAAAACATATTAACTTTTTTAAAATAAAATTTTTTATTATATTGAAGCTTTTACGTCGCATCACATCCTTATATCTATACATAGTTGGTAAACTTTATACTGGTGTGGGGTAAGTTTTTCTACATTTTTAAAAATATTTTGCTATAACTTATAAAAATTTTCTCTGTTAGCATGGAAACCATTTTAGAACATCAACGCAAATTAATGTTACAATTGAGTGTTTTATTACAACATGAACCTTTGGCTATTACCAGAAATAGATTCTTAAAAATGTTGGCTTTAAATATATTTGCAATTGAACATAACTTGGAAAAGGGTAATTACAAAAGAAAATTTTAAAATTTATAACAATATTGATGAGAAATACGAAAATTTTTTTAGATACACGACGTTATCATGCATTTAACTTTTGTAATCAAATTTTTGGTTTATTGCTGCTCAAAACAAATGAACTTTTACATGCATTAAAAACAAATCCCGAAGATTTTGATGATGAGCAGTAAGTTTAAAAACAGATTAAACTGTAAAGTATTTTAAACATAATGAATAATCACTTTTTATAGGTTTTTAGACTTGAATACTCTACTACAATATAATCGCATTTATATATTGTGGCTTATGCATCACCTTGATATGTGGGAACCCATTAAAAGTGATGAGTAAGTTATTAGATATCTCCAAAGAACTTTATAATAAAATATTTATTTAATTTCAATTAAACAGACATATGTTTCTTAATCCTTGGCTGGAATTGGAAAAACTATTTACGATTTTACAACGTGAAGACTTATATAGTACTTCTTTGGAGTCTGTTATTTTAGAGGAAGATATATTTTTTATGGGCTTTACACCGTTAGCTTCTATAATACCCAAAACTAAATACGATATGCCTTCCGAAGAAAGTTTACAATTGAAACAACGTCTTAAGTTTTTAAACGATTCTCGGGAAATATATAAAGCCAATCAAAAACGTTTACAACAAATAGAAAATTCTCATTTTATTAATGAAGAATTAAATTCGGATATTAAACAGGCTTTAGATGATTTACGCAATACCCAAACGTCAGATTCGGCCGAAGCCGATGATGAAAATGAAGAAGACTGTGAGGATACAGAAAATATTGTCGTCAATGGTGATAGCGAGAAAAATGCGCAATTGAAACCTTTAAAATTGTCATTAAATTTAAAAAGCGAAGATAATCAGCTAACGCAACTTTCAAAACTTAAAAAAGAATTGGAGGCAAAAACGCATGTAAAGAAAATGTATCATAACAAATTGGAGGTAAGTTTTTTTTTTTCATAATAAAGATCATTGATTTAAATAAAATTGGTTTATTGTTTTCAGGAAATACTTAAATTTGTTGATACTAAAGTCTATATTGAGGTGCGTCCTAAATATCTATTGCCAGACACAAATTGTTTTATTGACTGTTTGGAGGATTTTGAGCGTATTGTGGATGAATTTAAAAGATATACTTTGATCATACCACTTACCGGTAAAATTATTTGATATTTCTTGTTTTTTTTTACTATTAATAAAACTTTTGTTAAATTACAGTGGTTAAAGAATTAGATGGTCTTTCCAAAGGCGTAAAGGTAGATTCTTATGAAGATTCATTACAAAAACAACGCATACATCATTATGATGATGTTTCCACTAGAGCAAAAAAATCATTAGATTTTATTAAAAATGCTAAAAATTATGTCAAGTATGAAATTTAAAATTTTCAATATTTTTGAAAAACGTATTAATACATATTTATATATATATATATATATATATATATATATATATATATATATTTTTTTTTTGTTAATACATATAGATGTGCCACTACAAAGGGTTCTATTATAAATGCTTCTTTATTTGCTTTAGTCGAAGAGGAGCACGTTTCAAATGATGATAAAATCTTAGCAACAGCCATAGCACTATCAAAAAATATGAGTTCGGAAACTAGTAAAGGTATAGTAATATAATAAATTGAAACATGTTTTTATATTTATTAATACAACGTTTATTTAATGAATTTATTCCAGATGGCAAATGTTTCATACAAACCGAATTGGTGCTTATAACCACAGATCGTAATTTACGCGTTAAAGCTTTATCGCGTAATTTGGCAGTTAGTGAATTACCAGAATTTTTACAATGGGCCAAAGACTGTAATTAATCTTTAAAAAAGATAGTGTTTTTTCCGTTTTGTTTTCTTTACAAAAATTCAATTTGTATTTAAACAAAATTATTAAAAATGTTTTATTAAAAATAGAAAAAAAATCAACAATCCCATCATTAATATTGTGCTCTTGTTTCCGCGTTATGAGTTTTTTTTATACATTTTTACATTTTGTATACATTTATACATACTTACGTATGTACGTATATATTTTTAATAGTGGTATATTTTACAAAGTTTGTATTTTATAATGAATTTATATCAACAAAGAAAGTAAAAAAAAGAAAACAAATGTTGGGAATGATGTGTTCTTTATACATAAAATGTAGCAGAAAAAATCATTTTTGTATCGAAAATTAATGTTTTTATGAAAATTAACGTCTTTTAAATGTTTTGTTTTGGTTCTCGTTTAAATCTTTTTTTCAAATAATTTCTTAAAATTTTCAGATATTGAAAATGGAAAATAAATGTTTAATTATATCTTCAAGTTTTTATTGTACATGTATTAAATAAATATGACGTGTTTTTAAAGAAAATCAATTATTCTGTTTCACTTATAAGGAATACGTAGCTTTATTTCGCAACGATCATATTTTTCGCGTGTCTAAAAAAGCCTTCTAGTGTCTCGGGCTTGTAAAAAATACTATACTCTATCTCACCATCTTACTACATATTTACAATATATTTGTCTGACTTAAAATGAAATACAACTCTCACGTATGGGTTGATGCTTCAAAGTCTATTTAATGGCTTTTAGACTGGCACAGTGTGGTATTTGATGTTTAAAGTGGAAATCAATTCAAAAAACCTTTCTCGAGAACTAAATTCAATGGATTTCGATCCATTTTGGTTAGAAATATATAAATAAATAGTTTTTATGCAAACTTCATTGTAATTTTTACGTTTTCTTCTCTTTTATTTTTATTTTTTCAATACTTTTATTTTTCTCATAATAAAAATAATCATGTGTATGAAAAAGGCTTCAATCAGTATCATCGTCATAACCATCACTCTATTGAAGATCTTCTGGATTTTGTTGAAATATTAGTAAACTGAGTGGAAAATTATTATCTTTTTATCTTTTAACTTTCTCATATTGGAAATAATAGGGTCGGAAGTCACTAGAAGTCTTAAAAATATATCTATTAGATTTTTCTCTTGAACATTTTCGCGAAAAATTCTCTAAAATTTTTAAGTCTCTATTTCGAGCTTCTTGTTCCTCTTCTGACAACTGCCATATCGGTAATGAGGCATAATTTATTATTTCTGATCCATGGATTAAATATTTGTGAACAGTTGGAGACATATCGGAATCAAATGCAAACTCCCGAAAAATGTCAATATTTATTTGAAAACTACTTGAAACTGTTAGCATTATTACGTGCATTCGCTTTATTAAATTGTTATTATTAAAGGAATTAGATTTTGTTCCTTCAACTAATAGTTATTTTTAATGAAAATAAACTATGCTTTTCGATAAGTGTTATTCATAATAGATGTTTTTTTTTCGTTGCTCATAACTTTTATTTTCGATTTTTTCATTTTAACGTTGCCTGATTTTGAATATAGTCATCTAAGGGGTCAAATTGACACACTGTTTCTTCTTATCTAAGAACGTCATCGTCGCTGAGAGTATCAATTAGAGAGCTTGAAGCAGATTCATCTTCAGAAGATGACGAAGAAAATACTTCGTTAGAGTTATTAGCAATTATAGTTGAAATAGATGGCTTTAAACCTGTGAGGCTGGACGTATAAGTCGAATGGTTCATATTGTCTATGCAGTACCGGTTTCTGTTGAAAGAGCATTTTTTAGTTTTTTTTTGCGACTTTCAATGTAAAATATAATGTCTGTATGTACTAATCAAATGCAAGCAAAGCGACGAAAAATAACTTTTTTTGTGCAACGGAAAACAATTTTTCTTGGGAATAACTCTATCAGGCAACGTAAAAATATATAAATTGAAAATAAAAGTTATGAGCAATGGAAAAATATTCTCTTGTATAACTCTTATTAGGCAACGTAAAAAATATAAATCGGAAATAAAAACCATGCGCAACAAAAAAAAAAAAATATTCTTGAGAATAACTTTTATTTAAAAACGTAAATTTTATTCATCGATCTATGGCCAACTTAAAAAAATGAATAACAGTTATTTTTGGTATCTGACCAAAATTCATAAATTCACTTTGGATGCGGACTTTGCTAATTGAAACAATTCTCTTTTCATCTTCAAAACTAGCGTGTCACTTAATTATTGGAAGTTTATACGATTAATTAAGAAACCATTCGAAGAATCGAATCCATCTATGAAGGATTGAAAGACCGGGTTTTTACTGACTTAATACATTACAGTTATTTAGGAAAGATCGCAAATGTCTATGTGGTTCATAAAAATACTCTGTTATAATTTACATACATACAGTAAGTAGTTTTAATACATACAATGTATTTCATGTATCTAAAAATCTAAATCAATTTATTTTTAAGAGAAGCAAATATGAGCAAAATTTATTTTCACCAATAGTTGATAGAATGTTTATATTTTTAGGAAAATTAAAACCTTCGCTTAACTTTGCTTAACTCACTATTTAGGTCCACATACTTACAACTTCTACACTACAACTTTTTACATTACCCTTTAAAATACTATAGAAATTTCACTTTGAAAAGTAAAAAAATCTGTTTTTACTTTTATTTTAAAAAAAAAAAAAAAAAAAAATACGCTTTGGAAGAACGTAGCAGCATAACGGAAAATGATACCAAAAATATTTGTATGCCTAGTGAGGTAGAATTTAATCTTTTTTAGCGTGATATAAATTTTTTTACAGTTTTCAAAGAAATTTTTTTTTATTAATTCCCACTTTCGATATCAAATACCCCAATGTGCTGCGTATAAAAAAGACAAAGGTGCTTATTAACCGTAGAGTATCCATTAAAGTATCATAACAATCACCTCTATTCTGCGTTTCGATTATGTCTCCGCATTCGGTTAAGTTTCGATCGAAACTTAGTATTCCAAACAAAATCGGTATCTAAAGAAAAAGTAGAAGACAACGATGTTCTCAAAAGCAAAATTGTATTTTCTTATTTAATCCCTTTGTGTGTGGACTAAATTTTATTTTTATTAAATTATTTAAAAATTTGCTTATTTTGCTGTTTCTATTTCGATGTGTTCCATAGCAAAACAACTGCTTTGATAACAGTATTGTCTTCTTCCTTTTTTTTCGATTCAGTTAACACAGAATAGGGGTTAAATTCGGTTTTAATTGCAAATTGTTAAAATATGTGGAACAACCAGTAACTTATAACAAGAACTACATAATATCGGATCGCACTAACCATAGTATGTAATATTGCATTTGTATATAATGTTTTTCCACTCTTCGGCGATCTAAAAAGAAAAAGTTAACACTGTAGTTGAATGTAGTTGAATGAATTAAATAAAAACTTCTTTTTTCTTTTCAAAAATAAATTTTATTTATTTCTTTTAAAATCACTATCTGTGTTGTATACATAAAGTAATGCTAGAACTATTGATATAGGCAGATAGACTACAATTGAAATAATAAAAAATAATAATGTTTATACTATGTAGATCACGATACGACAGTAACAATAAAAACATTGCACATATAATAATTTATTTTATTTTTCTATCAATATTTTATAAATATTTATATATGTTTTCTTTTTTTTGTACATTTATTATTTGTACAAATATAACTTAGGGAGGGGCATAGGTAGTAGTTTGTAAAATGTTAAGCATTTTATGCTTAAAACAATTAACAACTATAAGTAATAACAATAAAGTTTGTATCTGTGTATATAGCTTAAACAACGAAATAAAAATTAGTTGAAACAACAATTAATAGTATAGTAGGAAAAATATAGTTTCTTCAGTGATTTTTTAAATCGAATATTTCTCTCAATAAGGGTTCAACTTGTGATGGATTAACATTTAAATAGACACCAATAATAAATTGATTCAAACGTTCAACATCTGATATTTTTTGTATTAATTTAATGAAAGCCGATTTAGCTTCGCAGCCCGGATACACAGATTCCAAATATCTTCTTAGAAGATAAAAATAGGAATTCTAAATAAAAAAAGATTAATTAAAAGCTAAAAAATATTAAGTAAACCACAAACCTGTTGTAATCTTATAACATCGGAATGTATTATACGTGATCTCGAAGGCGAAAACAAAACAATGGCACACATTATTAATATAATATTTTCATCTGTGCGCCATTTCTCATCAAATGTACTTATAAACTTTATATGTTCCTCATAGACATTACCTTTGGCTAATTTTAAAACTTCTGCTCTTATATTTGACATATCTTCTTTGGTATGAGGTATCTGGAACGTTTTAAACGTTTTTAAATTAAAATATATAAATTAAAAAAATATTTATCTACTACCTTCCAAGTATTGCGATCATCATCATAGGTCATAACAGAACGCATTATCATCATTTCCGTGCAACCACCTTTTAATAAAGCCACTTGATCTTCTTGGCACATATCACGAAAGCCAGCTATCTTTTTAGCCATTTTTATCAAACGTTTTATAGCTACGGCCGTTAAATTAATAACTTGAAGCAGCTTCGGATCCTGATTAGTGTCTTCAGGCTAAAATAGAAAAAAATATGCATCATATACTAGAGGAAACTCGGAGAGTTCAATTTTTGTAATATCTTTGATTTCTTTTTTTTAATTCTACATCCTATTTGATTTAATATTTTTAAATTTCGCTAACTAACATTGCAAATAAATCTAGTTTCATCATATGGACAATATAAAACGAAAAATCAAGTAAGATATTAACTGCTTAGCTTTAATTAAAGCAATCTAAATATACATGTATCTACAAAATTTCATATTTTTTGTGTGTAATAAGTGTACTCGGCAACTACTGAACCGATTTTAACCATTCTTTTTTTGTTGGAAAGTTTATCAAGTGTAGATGGTTTGTATAAAAAACTTTTCGATATAACAATAATTGATCGTAGCAAATCGGTAAAATTGAATATTTACGGACAGACGAATGACATTTGGTGGGTAAATTCGTAGAGTCGACGTCGACAATCCCACCAAAAATGGGATTGGCAACCTTCCCCCTTTCAGCGATCCCTATATATCGGAAAATGCACAAGCTATAGTAATGAAATTTGGTATAATCGTACAGAGTACTATAAACAACATTTATGCCAAAAATTGGTGTTCTACTCCCATTTATAAGATGCTTGGTAGCAGGAAATCTATTGCTTATTCGCGCCGGTGAGGAATAATTAGTAGATGTCAATACAATGGTTTATAGCTACATATATATATAACATGTATGGCAGTGCTACCAATGAGTCAGATCTCTTATTGTTACTCTTTGGCCGTGCTGCTCTCTGGCGAAGTGTGTAAGAGAAAGGCACATTGAAAATGTGTGTTCAGCTTAACTGATTAGCAGCTTTTGGTTTATGCTTTGACAGGTTTGTATCAAAGTGTCAATTGTAAAGTGTTTTCGATGATTTTTTAAATATTGTTTATCGTAGAGTATTACTATAAATTTATGTAAACTACAACCGTTTCCGACAATAAAAAAATCAATTTTGGGCGGGACGAAGTTCGTCGGGTCAGCCAGTATATTATAATTAAATTCCATTATTTGTTAGAGTTAAGATAAGCAATTTTTTTTTTGAATTTTTGGCGCTATCGGAGAAGTCAATACTTTCATAGAACTTGTTTCAATTTCCTCACATAAAATGAATTTTTGTTTCGAAAAATCTAAGAGAATTTTAAATACGTTAATTTGATGATGGTGGATTCATTTCTAGACCTTTGAGATAATGCGATTTGATGCCTTTTAATTATTTCCTTTCGAGGTACGTTAAGTCTATGTTTAATGCTAACAACCTAAAAACTATAAACATGAATTGAACAACACCTGAATTTTCTGTGTGAAGTGGTAAAAAATTGCACTCATAGACTCATACTATAGTTATTACATACTTTAGTTATCTTAATTACATTTTTTAGCGAAGACTTTAATTAACTTGACTATCCTAAAAGTTTGTAGATAAAACAGTAAAATAATTGCATTGCATTGTTAATGAGCCAATTTTACGTAAACGAATAAATCGATTTTGCTGAAATGTAGAGTACAGATCCATTGTTTATCCAGACAATGAAACTGCAATAGGGTATGCTCTTTTTTTTAATTTAAGACTGGGATGGAGAAACGGATTAAAGTAACGACTTTTCTTTTGAAATAGCATTTATCATCCACTCAATTAACAAAAGTACCTTTTTAAATTCTGTACTTTGAGGAGCTAATAAGGGGTAAAAGGAGAATTTTTGGATTTATAATTCATTCCTAAAAATAGCCGATCAGTCTGTCATCGTTTTTGCTGAAAACGATGGAGAGAGTGTTAGATCTGCACTTGAGAAGTAGGATAGATAGAAGGACCTTCAGTGTGGCTTAACATGCTTACCTTAGGGGTAGGTCTGTTGAGACTGCTCTACACGAGGTCGTCGGCTACATTGAGAAGGGTTTGCACTATGGGATTTTTACCCTTGCTGCCTTTCTGGGTATCGAGGGTGCCTTCAACAATGTTGAGAGTGGGGCGATTAGGCAGGCACTGGCTGACCTTGGCAACGTACTTAGGAGTAGGATTGCTCGCTCGGAGCTTGGTGAGATACGCCTCGAGAGATTAATTTATCGCGGTACTCCTCAAAGAGTACGCCGCCACTCTGGAATCTTGTTGTGAATGGCGTCCTTAAGAAGTTTGATGAGGAAGGAAGGTGGTTTGCTAAGCGGATGATCTGGCGATTCTTGTGTCGGGGAGGTTTCTCCCGACTGTTGGTGAGATCATGCAGTCGGCGCTTGGCAAGCTATCTTCCTGGGCGTCCGCCAGGGGTCTTAGTATCAATCCCTCGAAGACCGAGCTAGTTCTCTTTTCCAGAAAATATAAATTGGAAAAGTTTGAGTTACCTAAGTTGAGTGCGATTGTGCTAAGACTGTCTGAGGGGACCAAGTTCTCAGGAGTTTTCTTGGATAGGAAACTTAATTGGAGGGAGAATACCCTTTTGAGAATGAATAAGGGCTTTAATGCTTACTAAACGACTAGAAATGCCATTGGTAGGAGATAGGGTCTTCGCCCGGCGATGGTGAAGTGAATCTATGACTACATAGTCGTACCTGTTCTCACCTATGGCTTATGCCCTGCAGCAGTTTTTCTGGATAGAGAGTCTTGGCGTGGGTTGATGGACTTTTTGACGGCCACGCCATCTTCACGGATGGATCTAAGACCGAGGAGGGCACTGGCGTAGGAGTCTACATGGCGGACAGCGACATTAAATTGTCCTTTAGACTCCCGTATGAGTGCAGTGTTTTTCAGGCCGAGATATTCGCTGTTCTCAGAGCAGCCGAGCGTTTTCGCGACTTGGCTGCTGGGATGGTGTGGTCTTTTATTTGGACAGTCAGGCGGCTATTAAAGCGCTGACTGGTCGCCATGTCTGCTCAAGGCTGGTTACATTGTGCAGGAGTATCCTTGTCGTGGAGGAACAGAGGAGACTGTAGGGTCTCCAGGCTGTTGTGGCCGCGACCTGACCGCTCTAGAACGGAATGGGTCCTAAATCTGAGGAAGGAATCTCTTAGGATTCTGATAGGCTTTGTGACTGAGCACTGCACTCTAAGGGCGAGGACTGGGATTTGGGAAGCAGGCTCCCATATTTCTGCCGTGTTTGCGGCGATACAGGGGAGCCGGAGACTGTGTAACACATCCTCTGTCACTGCCCGGCTCTTTAAGGGCTCAGGCTCAGGTTGTTGGGCCGTGGCTCTTTCAATGGCCTTGGTGACATTACGTCGGCTAGGATATGCGACCTGGAGGGCTTTCTATCAGGTCTCAGCTGGCTCCTTAAGTGATTCCTGGTCCTCTTTGGGCATCCGTCTCTTTCTGTATGCCATTTCTACTATTTTTCTTCTGTTTCCTTCTCTGTCCTTCCTCTCTCTTTTCTTTCTAATTATTTTCTTCATTCTTTTTCTTAGCCGTTGAAAGCTTCTTTCCACAATAGACCACTGTGGTCTCTGGGTGGGGTACTTTCGGTACCGCCTTACTACCTACCTACCTACCTAACAAATAGTTATTACGGTATATCTTCTTGAAAACTATAAATGATAGAATATTCAAACATTCTAAAAAGAGTGGGCGTGGTATCTTCCAAAAAACATATTTATTAAATAACATCTCAATAAATATATCAGCAGGAGACTACGTAGTTAGTGTTTTATTCCAAACTAGATTTCGAATGTTCTAATACTAATGAAGTTTGAATTAAAAGCGCAGTAAAACCCAGAAAACTTAAGAAAAATAGTTCGACTTTGTATTTAAGATAATCAGTAGAAGGTAGAGGAATAAGAAAAAATAATAAAAAGAAATTCACTAGCATTTAAACTTGGTGTTAAGTTTTAAGCAATTTTATGAAAAAAAAGTTAATGTATCCACTTTTGCAAGTTCTAAAAAATTAGAATTTTCCAGATATTATCCAAAGACTTTTTTCTTAAAAGCAAGCGGCCGTGTCCATAAAAAATCTAACAATTGTCTAGCACAAGTATGATTTTTAATACACTTACTGCACTTGAAATTATTTACACATCATCAGCCGTATTCATAATGAAAAGTCAGTAAGTGTCTTGCATAAGTATGATTTTTTATATACTTGCTTCTATGTTTGCTAAGCTCAGATCAAAGAATTTTAAAGCACTGACACAGACTTGACACAAACCAACCTAATCTTTGTTTAAAGATTGTTAACCTGAGTTTAGCAAACATAGAAGCAAGTATATAAAAAATCATACTAATGCAAGACACTTACTTACTAAGTTTTCATTATAAATACGGCCGATGATGTGTAAATAATTTCAAGTGACCGGCAGAACCTTTAAACATGACAGAATTCTTAAAGTAAATTTTTAACCTAGTAAATTGGTTCAATGCTTGCATTTAAAATGGAAAACGTGTTAATTTAAAAAATAGACAAAGATATCGTTCTTTTTTCTTTTACTTTTATCTTAAAGAGAAATTGATGATTCATTAAACAAAGGCTGTGTGAAAAATAAAAAATTATCACAAAAAAATCTCTATATTCTGTGCTCCCAGTAGCTCTGTTGATAACAATGGATAAAAATAAAAATTGCATAAACAGTTTTATTATCTTATTATTTTATCATACTTGATATAATAAAAACGAACAGGTGGTGTTTGGTGGAAAAAAGAATCAAACTTCTTTATTAAATTGACGGTTTTTGTTGACTTAAATTGTTAATATAAATAAAAAAAAAAATATTGTATGCACCTACATAAACAAACTCTATAGTTATTAAAAAATTAATATTTATTCTTATCATTTTAGCAGCTAAGCGCATAGACGTCTTTGTAATATGAATATAAACAAAAGGTGGGAAATTGTAAGAGACACTTGATATGTATTTCGGTTTGTTATCAATAGGCCAACCTATTGACTCATAATATAAATATCAAATATATTTGCCATACCAACAGGTGTAGTATTTAATAAAAAAATTTGTCTAAATAGTGTTAGCAGATAAGATAACTATATTGGGGAATATATGTATGTATGTTTGTTATAGATTTTTAAGATGTAAAATTAATTCTTTTGAATTTAAATATTTAACCGCTTTTAAACAGTTATGGTTTATGGTATTTCAAACAATAAATTCGTAATAAAACATTTTAACATTGTAGTCTTATTTAGTAAATCAACATCTACTTAAGACAAACCATATTGTAATTTAATTTTCATATTGCAAATTTTGCAAATTTTGGCTTAGATTGTGAGTACTATTGTTATCTTAAAAAATAAGTATTTCTTTTAAACAAGTTGTTTCGTTGCTTTGTCATTACTGATATCAATAGCAGTATAATAGCATTAAGATAAGTTAAAAGAAGCAAACAATGCAAACAAAATAATTTGAATATTAATTTTCGTAAACATTTCTAAATCAATAGAAAATGAAAGTTGTTTTATTACGACATAAATGAAAATAAATGTTTATAATTACAATTTTCATACATACCTTTATTCTGTCATCACTCATTAAAACACTTAAATCATCATCGACAGGCAAATATAGTGCCTCACTAGCCATTTTCAATTCTCGCAATTTCATTAATTCACTTTCATTTAGCTCGTGTGACATGATGAAACTTGACGTTGAAGGTGAGCATACAACCGGCTGTTGTTGACACTGTAAAGGCTGTTGATGGGCTACGCCATTTGTGTTACCATAATGTGGAAATCTGTTCATATCACTGCAACCTGAATAATTTATCATTGAATTCATATGTTCATGTTTGATGCGCGGTTCAGGTGGTAAATTATTAAAGGCTTGAAACTCTATACGTATCACTTCAGTCAACACCGATTCTAGAGAGTTTAAGCTATCGCCGGGAGTTAAACCAGCCGAAGCGCTTGAAAGAAAAGAATTTTTTATGTCGAAATGTTCACTGGCAAATTCTGCTGCCGCTGCAGCATCTACTTCGGAGGGAGGTGATAATAAACCGACCGAAGACGTACTGGGTAATTCATCATGAGTTGCACCAATTAAAGAAGATGTAGTAGAAGCTGTACTTGTTATACCGGGCGAAGAGTGGTATTGTATGGGTGAGGCCATATTTAAGGATTCTGTTGATGCTGCATTTGTTAAGGGAGGTGGTGTTACATAATGTACACCATTAGTTGTTAACGGTAAAGGCGTGTTTGTGGATGTATGTATAGGTGATGCTAAAGGAGCCTGAATAATACTACTGTTCACATCGTTGGGACTGGGATAATTAAGCATAGAATGTATAAGAGTATTTTCATTTCCACTACTTGTATTTTTATTTGTTTTTGGTGAGGTAGCACCAATACTACTAGTTGCAATTTCACCATTTGTTAAATTTTTTGGTTTCGTCAAATCTTGCTCAGTATCACTAATAGCAACCTCAGCACGCTCATCACCTTGAGTGTGATTACCTGGGCCGTTAAATATTTGATTTAGCATACGCAGTGCTTCAGCCGGTGTATTTATAAATTTATTCATAATGTCCATAGCATTTTCTGGTGAATCCATTAAATTCTTTACAAATTGCAAGACATCTTGTGGTGAACTAACAATTTTAGATATGATTTCTAATGCATCAGTGGGTGAACTCATAAATTTGGTAAATACAGTTAAAGCATTAAAAGGCGAATTCATTATTTTACTAATAATTTTTAAAGCATCGCCTGTAATGAGAATATTTTCGTACATTAAAATTTAAAAGAAACTATTAATAGCTTTAATAAAAATATTTTTAATATCAATACGCTGTTTATTTTTTTAAGAAATAAAATAACATGAAGAAATTTTTAAACCGCTACACCACATAATCAGTAAAAAAAAAATGATTTTATAATAAAAAAAAACTGAACTAGGCCAAAATATTTTTGTTTACAAGGTTATTAATTTTGAATAAAATTTAATTTCTATTTTAAAATACATTTTTTATAGAGATAAATTTTATATGAACTGAAACCCAGCGTGGTTCGCTACCCCTATATTAATCTCTATAATCAAAAGGTAACATATTTCTTTGTATCCCTTTTACGCTTGTTCTACTGCAATGATTTTGAAAAGATAAATATGGGTTTAAAGTTTTTCTGTTCAGGCGTGCAATTCCTACTAACACATAGAAAGAAAATACATTTTTTTGCGTAGCTACCCAACAAACTATTCCACAAGCAGAATTGTAAAATAAGTTTATCATAAGAGATTTCATACAACCTTTGTAAGCATATTTATTATAAGCTTATTTAAATTCAAAATGAGAACAGTTTTTAAATACTGTTTTAAAAATGATTCACATGACAATACCTTTTACAATAATACTTGCATTACACTTAGTTTAGATAACAATTTAACAAATATGATTGCATGTGACTTATTCTAGCTATAGTTTTACAAGTGTTTTTGAAAAATAATTTTTTTGACAATGTTTAAGAAATATTTATTACATATGTACATATGCATGTATATACATACATATTTGTTTTTTTTAATTTTTAACTCTTTTTAGAATCCGTATTATATTCGTTCCCGTAGTTCCAATATGTACCAAAAAAATTGAATTTTTTCTGGCGTTTTTTTATTGGGTTCAGTTTTCTTTTTTAAACAATTTTTAATAAGCATTTTAGAATAGTATTCACAACACTTTTCTGAGTTAAGACTTATGTTAGTAAGCTTGTTACAAGTTATTTCTAAATCGTTTTGGTTTGTTGGTTAAGGGGGTATTACACGACATGTATTTGTCATCTGACATGTCAAATTTTCTACTGTGAAATGTTAACATGTCGTGTAAAAGCACAAAAACATTGCTTCTGTAAAACCCATCTGACATTACATTTGACAAAATTTCAATTAGTGTGTTCTAAATTCATCTGACAAACGTTCTGTTTTCAAAAACCAATGCCATGAGAAAATGTTTGGCGGCGCTGATAGTTACAAAAATAATTCTTTTAAATAGATACAAATTGTTTTTTAGATGATTTTAATAATTTATTTTACATATATTTTAGCTTATCTCTTTAAATATATATGTTTGTTGAAAAAAATCTGACTTTTTTATTTTTCTAAACTACGGCGACCATTGGTTCGGCTCCTTCAAACAAAATTCGCGTTGGCGGCATGTAGGAAATTCTAGAAAAATTTTTGGAATGCTTTTGGATCTTCTAATTGAAAACAAAAACTAAATTGTTGTTTGTGTTTTCCATATGAAATTTCGAACGAACGAAACGTTTTGTTTTTCTGGGCCAGACCCTGAATAAAATATGTACATTTAAAACTCATTTTAAATTTTACATGCATACATATGTCTATGGGGTTGATTTTAAAAGACTAATTTATCTACATACATAATTAAAATAAATGTTAGATGCTACAGTTTTAGTTATCATTTTTTACCCTTTTTCCCCATTTTATTCCTTTCCGGTTCAAATCTAAACATTTAAGGCAGCTTATATCTAGTTCCTTCCAGAAAGATACTATAGAATCTGCTGTTTAGCTGTATACCGTTTTCAAATAAGCACACATTTTTACATAGTATAGGTAGGTATAAACCTTATATCCGGTGTGCTTCGTTCAATACCCGTCTATCCAATTTTTCCCGCTTTTTGACTGATGAAGTAGAAACTTTAATTGTAGTTCTCCACATAAAATTCCATATTTAGTATGAATGGAGGGTGCCACGCCCATTTATCCAATCTCATACATTTTCTGTTTGATGATTTGTATTGACTACGACGTCATTTATACTGAATTCAGAAACTTCCACTTTAATCGTTCACAAGATATACAAAAATCAATGTTTAGTTTGTATGGGATTTACCATATTCACTTTGTATGGGGGTGGCACCGCCTAGTGGGAAATTTTTAAATTTATATATCCTATAGTTTTTTCAGACATACAAGAAAAAATCGGTTCAGCCGATAAGGCACAAATATACATACATATATGCATACATAGAAACGCATATTCATTTTTATATATAGAATTTACAAAAAAAAAATATATATATCAATATAAAAAAACCTTAAGTAAATACCTTTGACACACCCTAATTTAAAGGTAATTTTCCACTTTTAAACGACAACAAAAAGTTACTCGTGCATTTACTTCATTTACGTTTTGGAACACACTCTCCGAAATTTCAAAGAATTTCTAAAATAATTGTTAAACAGTTTTTTTTTACTTTTTAAGATTCTTTTAGAAAATTTGTATTTATTCAGGCAATGTGTTTTAGTGGACTATGCACAAAATTTTCGTGATAATTCGTCTATTCTCTAACAGGATAACGCAGCAGTCCACAAGACCAAAGCAAATAAATTTGGTTTTTTCTTTGGATACAAACATTATTATGATGGAATGGACAGCTAATAGTCATGATTTAAGCCCCATTAAGAATATTTGGGCTATTTCTCA
The DNA here is from genome assembly GCA_023159175.1 of Wohlfahrtia magnifica. NCBI lineage: Eukaryota > Metazoa > Arthropoda > Insecta > Diptera > Sarcophagidae > Wohlfahrtia > Wohlfahrtia magnifica. The sequence goes on from JAKWBJ010000222.1 coordinate 8,084,189, forward strand.
CTACGTGTGTACGACAGAGACCGCCAGTTTGAGTCTTCAGAGAATTAGAAAACATGCATTACTAAAAAATGGAAAATATATCTCCCTGAAGGTTTCGAAATCTAGTCGAAGCTATGCCAAGGCAATTTAATGATATCATTATATCTACATACGTATGATTTTTAATGCATTTGTTGCTATGTTTGCTACGCTCAACTCAAAAAACATTCAAGCACTGACATAAATTTTACACAAATCAATTAAGTCAGTGTTTAAAGATTATTGATCTGAGCTAAGCAAACATTGCTGCAAGTGTATTATAAATCATACTTATGCTAGACACTTGCTTGATTTTCATTATGAATGCTTTACATTTGTACAAAAAAGAATATTATAATCAGCACCTGCTCATTTAGATTTTTCTTTAGTTAAAGAAAAAAACATGCATTTCTTACACTTATCGACTTAAAGTTCTGAGATGTATGGGTTGCACTAGAGACTATGTCTATGTAAAACTCATTTTAAAAGTACAAATGCTATTTAAAGATAAATATGACATAAGTATAAGTCGACTTTAAGATATTCTTATTTACCGACACAGATTTATCCTATCTAAAGACAATCTCGTAAAAAATCTAGCAGAATACACTTATATTGAAAAAACTCTAGTAGTATAAGATCATTTCCTTTCTTCATATCTTGTCCTTTTATTATATAAATCTGTTTCGGATAGCAAAAAAAAACGTAAGTCGACTTAAGCTACTCTTCCATATCAACACAGAATATATATGATAGCAAAATTTTATTACTTCATAATAATTTACAACTTCGTACGACCTTTACTTCGAATCGAAATTCCGTCCAAAATAAGTTTATTATCTAATCTACCGTAGTTGTGATTTAAATTAAATACATATTATAGGTAAAAATTAAATAAATTTTAAAAATTATAATAAATACTAAAAATAATAAATAAATAATACGAGAAGATTATCGTAGATGTGTACCATGGGATTTTGATTTTACATATTATTTATTATTATTAGATGCGAACTCTTAAAGAATTTTTTTCAAAATCATATCTTTTTTTTAAATGATATATTTTTAAAAAAATGTAAAACCTTTACCATTTTCGCTTAATTTTCTGCTTTATACTTCAATTGAATACAGTTTTTTGGACCAGATTAAAATTGATTAATTTGTAATTATTTTTAATAGTTATAGTTTTATAATTCCTGTCAGAAGATAGTTGCTTCTTTTAAAAATAATTATAAAAGAAATAAAAAGTATGAGACTTAAATTTTTTACGTAATCCCAAGTTTCCATGGTGAAAGTTAAGAATGATTAATTTGTAAATATGTATTCAAAGATCTGCAATGAAAAACTACAGTTTGAATTGTAAAAATCAATTGCGCAAAGCGTTTATTGTACGTAGGAATACTTGATCAATATCGATCTCAAGACCGCTTTAAGCTTAATAGTGAATTCTTGAAAACAATTGCTGATATTAGCTCAAGCAAAGTTACTTGTCATTACCTTTTGTTTTTATCACCGTATCTGTGTTTGGTAGGAATTTAAACACCAGAATGTTTTTGTTACAAACAAATATCTTTCGTTTTAGTTTTATTGCATAGATTTGTCTATAGGATACCGTTAAAAAAAATAATAAACTCACCTGGATAATTTATTAAATGTGATATCAGCCGTAATGCCTCCTTCTGAGTACTAAGAATTTTCTCTAAGCTAGCAAGTGCTTCAGCTGGCGTTCTCATTAATTTACTTATAGCTTGAGACGCTCGATCTGGATCCCCTACAATAAACTCCACCATTTCTTCTCCTGTCATTAGATCAGGAGTAATATCACGCATTATATCTGCCGCTGGAGGTGAGGTACTCGACGAGGAGCCCACCATGCCCTTACTTGAACTCGCTGGATTACTGTCAAAAGAACCACAGCTACGAGAATCATAATTGCCTGCAAATGATTCATAACCACTACTATCAGCTACAGCCGTTTCACCTTCACCTTTTGCTTCTGAACAGTTCGAAGTTTCTCTTGTAGAATTTTCTGGCGATCTGTGTTCATTTATTTTTCGTTTCGCACGATTGCTTTCAATTTTCCGTCGCTTAGCCATTTTATCTTCTTCAGACATAATGTTTTCACTTTTCATGCCAATATCCAGGCATTTTTTTAATCGACATTTCTGACAAAATCGTCGAGTGACGACAGTAATTTCACAGTTCTGATTAAAGGGGCAGGTAAACTGCTTTTTGGCCAATGCATTGCGACGAAAGAATGCCTTACAACTCTCGCAAGTGACGGCATTGAAATTATAACCCAAAGCTTTATCTCCACAAACAGCACAAGTTTTAGGAGGTGACATTGTAACCAATTAAATGCAATTTTTCAATTTGATTTTAATTTCTATTTTATTTCTCTTTTTGTTATTGTTTTGATACAATTGATTTGTGTTGTTGTTGTTTATTATTCTTTAGTTTTATTTTTCACAATACCATTATATTTTTTTATTTTACTTATATTAATTTTTCTTATTGATAAATTGCACAATATTGTTTCTTTTTTATTTTTGTATATATTTTTTCTGTTTTTATCACAACATGACGTTAATTAATTTGTCCAAATTCCAATTAGAAATGAATATTTTTCTAATTTGCTAAGAAAGTTATATGAAAAAAGAAACGTCAAAAACAACTGCCAACTGTTAGAGATGGTAAGAATCGTTACGATAACATTTAGTAATAACAACAGGAAAGAGTTTGTTATCTCTTATAAATTGCCAAGCAGTGCATCGCAAATGTTTCGGCAAAAATTAAATTTTTATATGCCTTGAAAACTATTGGGTATACAAGTTAATAATGTCGATTTGGACAACATGTGGCATAACTATGACATATGGTTCGTTTCAATAATAACAAATATGGTATTTTGGAGGGTATTCGATAGACGCCAAAGTGTAAGCAAACATTTTTTTCATTCGCTATAAAATGCTAAATTTTGTGCTTAAAAAAGATTTTTTTGCAGGGAAGTCTGATAATCTTCTTTCATTTGAAGAAGACGAAAAAAAAATTTAAACGGTGGTGTGTGCGATTCAAGAGTGGTGATTTCGACACAGAAGACAAGAAGAGGCTTGGTCAGCTGAAAAAGTTTGAAGATAAGGAATTGGAAGCATTATTCGACGAAGATTGTTGACAAACGCAAGAAGAACTTGCATTATCATTGGGAGTCACACAACAAGCCATTTTCCAACGTTTAAAGGCATTGGGATTCATTCAAAAGCAAGGAAATTTGGTCCCATATGAATTGAGCCAAGCGACGTTGAAAGGCTATTTTGCATGTCGGAAATGATGCTTGAACGCTACAAAAAGAAGTCATTTTTGCATCGTATTGTTTATTACTGGTGATGAAAAATGGATACATTACCATAACCACATGCGCAAAAAGTCATGTAAAGCAAGGCCAAGCAGACAAATCAGCGCCATGAGGCCAAGTTAATGCTCTGTATTTGTTGGGATCAGAAGGGTTTTTTGTATTATAAGCTGTTGAAATCGTGTCAGACGATCACAGAGGACCTGTACCGAACACAATTGATTTGTTTGAAGAGAGCAATCAACAAAAAGCGACCCGAATATTCTATCAGACGCAAGGCTGTAATCTTTCATCATGACAAAGTTCGGCCACATGTTGCAAGACCGGTCAAAAACTATTTGGAAAACAGTGGATGGGAAGTTTTGGCTCTTCCGCCTTATAGCCCAGACCTTGCCCCTTCTGACTTCCATTTGTTTCGATCGATGCAGAAGGCTATTACTGGAATACGCTTCACTTCAAAACAGGGTATTACAAATTGACTTGATTCATTCTTCACCCCAAAACCGGATCAGTTCTTTTGGAGCAGAATCCATATGCTACCAGAAAGATTGGAAAAAGTATGGCTGACGATGCTAACGATTATAATAAATGCATTTTTCAAGCAAAAAAATCAACATTATTAACTCATATACCCAATATTATTACAAAGCAATTGTTCAATCTCGACTATCTACACACATACAATATGTAAGGTGTCTAAACAATTCTGTAAGGTTTAAAACTTTTAAATTTAATGCTATCTGAACCAGGATATCTGAATCGTGCCCATGGGAGCCTTTTTCGACTCTTTTTTACTCTCGAACGAATTGTTTCTATTGAAAAGAGGATTTAGCGATATCTGTGTTATCTTATCATTGGGTGTGGTTAATTTCTATGAATGTTGGTATTGTGCTGCACCTTTGAAACAGATATTAGTTACTTATCCATAGCAGATAAAACAATATCTTAAACACTTATTTATGAGTACTTGGAGATTAAGTTTATTATCCAGCAGATTCATTCATCAAGCAATATTACAAAAAATTGATATTGATAGTACTTTGCGAAGAGAAGCGTAAGTATGTTACGCCCTGTCAACCAAACTTTTTACATCAGAATTTATAGTTTTATCAGTAGGTAGCTTACCCAGATAACTAAACTTGAGAAAACATTATAAATTGTATTACTATTTACAGTCATTGCGATGTTGTTGTTGATTTAAAATATAAGTTTGTTTTAAGTAGGTAGGTAGAAAATAAGGGAAAAAGGATAGAAAGTCAGGAAAATAAAAGAAAAGAAAAAAGAACGGAGAGACGAAAATATAAAAAAAAAAAAATAGAGCACTCCTGATATTAGGAGTCACCTCAGCAAGAAGATGATACTTGATATAAATTTGTCCAGGTTAGAAATACTGGCAAGTGCAAGGCAAAGGCATGATGAGATGAGATGAGGATGAGATTCACTATCTCAGGCTTCCCCTCATTATGGTGCATGTGTCTCACAAACTATTCCTTGCCCTCAGAATTAGAAATCCTGCTTATATTGGTCTGGTTGCCAATTAATATATTTTTCACAAAGAGATCGTGCGCAAAGAAAAAGCCATGTGGCCGTTGTTTCTGGTTTTACTGGATTTCATCTGGTGCTTTGCAATTATCATATTTAGTAAAATGTAGTAAAATTAAAAATAGTGTTGACGAAGGTACACATTACTGTAATACTAAACAGTTAATATAGAAACCAGCACTATGAACATTTTCTAAACTTGCTCTGCATATAATAAAATAAATATAGATGATGAAAATCGCTGTTAGCTACCAAAAATTAGATATGATTAGAAGTCGATGAAGAAAAATCAATGAAAAACGTAAGAGAAAGTGTAGGGGATAGAATATATATATATTTTGGTTATATATTTATAGTATGAAAGCGATCATACTAGTATGTAGTACGAGGACCCCAAAGGTTTGGATACGAAAGCTTAAAAATAGTTTGGATGCGAACTAAAGAATAAGTAATAACGAAAGCGGAGTACAGAAGAATGTTCTATTTTATTCGGAACTGAAGAATTATTTCGGAATTCGGAATAGAATGAATCTTCAAGAGAAGGCTATAGATATTCAGTATATTCATACTACGTTGATCTAACAATTATCATTTAGTATTGACTGATTTATGTATATTGACTGATTTATGTATATTGACTGATTTATATATATTGACTGATATATATATATATATATAATAATATATATAATATATATATATATATATATATATATATATATATATATATATATATATAATATATATATATATAATATATATATATATATATATATATATATATATATATATATATATATGTGTATATATATGTAATTAAATAAAACAATCCGTCCTCAATATTTTGCCAACTGATTTTCTTAATTTAGTATTGACTGAATTAAGGACGAAGTGTTTTATTCAATTACATATTCGAATAATTATAATTTGTTATTAAGCAATTTTTGAGTGTTATTTTCAAACGATACTACTCGTATGACAACTAAACACGCCTTCCTAAGTAATCGATAACAAAACAATAATTGACAGCTGTACTTTGACATTTTAATAATTTTCTTGTATCAATTGGACATGTTTTTTTTCATTTATATTTGAAGAAATTATAAAGAATAATATTGAAATAAATAAAATCCTTAATAATGCAACGCGTCAAACCTATAGCATCAAAAACCGGCGAAATTGTGGCCTACAGTGAGGCAGCCATTCGTCACAATATCTCAGCGGTGGAATATTGTCGTACATCTATGGCAGCTATATCGGGATGTGCAGCGGGTAAGTTGGTATTTATGTTGTACTAAGCACTACTATTATAATTTGTTTGTTTTTAGGTATATTGGGTTTAAATGGCCTGCTGGGATTTTTGTTCTACTTCATTTCCGTTTTTGTTTTGTGGCTTCTAGTTTTAGCCAAGTCCGGCACTGGCTGGCGTAAGTTTTTCATTAATCGTCAGAGTCTTTTGACCAATAGCTTTATGGGTGCCTTATGCACTTATGTATTATTTTGGACATTCTTGTATGGTATGGTACATGTCTACTAGGAAATAGCTTTAATATGATTTTTGTGTGAAGTAGAAAATTCTGGTTTAGTTTTAAATAAATAATGTATTTACATAAGTAATTTTGTTTCTTTTTATTATGGTTTTATGGCATTATTATTACGATACTTTCAAATCTTCTGCAGCAGCAGCTGCTGCCGATCCAGAACAATCACACCAAGGTGTTTCATTTAAATCACACTCTAATATTATATTTAGGACAGTGATTTTTATACCCTCTATAGTTAGATCATAAACATTGGGTATTTTGTACTTCAGTGTGTTCAGACCAGTTTGACGATCACGTTTACGGGTGACCTCTTTTTGATTAAAACACTTTTGCGTATCCCTCTTGCGGTGATAACGATTGTGGATATGACTAAAATAAATGAGAAATTTTATATACCTACAAAAAAGGTTTTTATAAGAGAGATTACAACTTACTTAAATGTGTTGTTAACACCAGTCTTAATATTCTGAGGCCTTGTCACTCTCAGGCCAGCGTCCCGTATGCGTACATAAAATTCATCATCTTCTAGACCCCAACCCCAGTATTTGTTAGACATGCCATTCATAGTCTCAAAATGTTCTCTTCTCACAAGTAAAATACCACCCACAAAATTTTCATAATGATATTTTGGATGCAAATCGGGGGCAGCAATATGTAAAGGGCCTGTTTCACTAGGATAATCATAATGAAGATCATTATTCAAAGGCAGCAAATCAACATCATGCATTGCTATGTAATCATACACCCCGCTAGTAAAACGAAAGCCCACATTTATCAATGAGGCACGATTGAAACGATAACGATCCACCTGGTTTAATATGAATATATGATGCATTACACTCTGCTTTTTAAGGAAATTTGTCATATGAGGCACAAACTGCAACAACTCTTCGAAACGATCACGAAATGGCACTAAGATAGCCAATTTGTGGGCAACCTGTAACTCGTCTGATGTACGACTTTGTAAATCAGCATTTTCGACTTTCGGCTTCCCTCTGCTTATTGGACATATACAATCTGTGAAAAAAATACTCTCTACATATTAAAATATCGTAACACAATAAAGCTTCACTTACCTGAGCCCAATGGCATTAAACTTAGCACCACTACGCCGCCTAAACAAAACGACAAGCCGCATATAAACAACCAATTAATGGTGGCCAAAACTGTCATGTTATCTTACAATTGTAGTCTACGCAAATACAATATAAGTATGTTAAATATTAAATTTATTATGTTAAGAATTTACGACATTTCATAATAACTATAAATAAATTGCTAATTTAGCAAAATTTATTTTTGGTGAATATTAAAAACTAAAAACCATTTAAGGTTAAACAAAAGTGTATTTTTAGCAGCTACGCTAGATTTTCGTATGCAGATGACAGCCAGCTGTACGAATGTAAACAATAACTTATAACAGTCCTGTTTTACACACATATAGTAGCTTAATAACACTGTTAGCAGTGATAAGAAAATTTACTTGAAAAACAAAGATTTAAATTTATTGCATAAAATATTAAATAAAGTAATTAAATATTGCAATTATAAAATTAAACTCATTTTATTACAACCTCCTTATAATTTTTTTTATACTGCAATTAGTAATGAAAATAGAATTTCAAAATTAATAATTGATTTCAATCTGACTGTTGTAATATAACGTTTTTCAACACTATAAAATACCGTTATCACACAATTCGGAAGTAATCAAAACGTAATTGTTGAAGTCTTTCTAAAGTTTTCAGTTTTTAATATGGAAATTAATAAGTTAGTAAGAATTTAGTGAGTTTTTCATTATTGAAAAAGTTAAAAATTTGTGATGTGTACTTACCGGACTTGAGTGAAAGATAAGAATTAAGCCACCGAATTACATTTGCGGTAAGTCCCATACGTAATAACTTGTATAATGAAATATCGTGGTTAACTTTATCAAACCCTAATAAAATCAGTAATAATTCAGTCATCATTAATTCTAGTTGATATGTTTGAAGCCGTTGAGAGTAACTGCTTGCTAAAATTTTTTCCAGAAGTTCAGGGATTGCATTTCATATTGCCATCGTTTTATTATTCGAAACTTCCACCTTTCTTCCAGATTTAAACAAGGGAGTTATGTACAATTTTTTCCAAATGGTTGGTGGTAACCCAATTCAATAGACTTCAATGGAAAATTATATTTAGAGAACATCAAAAGCTTTCAGAATAATTTGAAAAAATACAATTGGATATACCATTGACCCAGAAACAAGTGAATTGAGTAGTCCACTTAAAGCTTCAAATAGATGTAACTTAACACTATGTCATAACCGTAACCATAGTCGAAATAACCGAATTCGGTTACGGGGTTATGAGTTAGATATATGCTAAAGATAAGTAATTATCAAACGGGCTATTCGAAAACGTTGTTTCAAAAAAATTCACAAATAAGTTGCTAACAGTAAGGCCTTCCCCTAAATTACGAGAAACAAGTTTCAAATACGAATGATAAATACTTATGTAAAGCTTTTTTTCTGGTTTGGTTTAAAAAAGATTTTTATCTAAAACAAATTAATTTTTAATTTGTCAGACAACCGAACATAATACCAAACTTTTACGACCAACAAATTACAATATCTTTGGTATATTGGATGTTCGCAAAAGTTCGGTTAAAAATTGAAACAGATTTTTCTTATGTACTAGAAACGAGCGTTTTGATCGATAACATTTTGCTATTTTTGCCGTAAAGCCATTATTCCTTCAGTGTCGAACTGTTGGGTTTTCAAGACGAAAACCTGATCCAATTACTTTTTCTTAGGCCTCTATGGAATTTAAACTTACACCATTAAGATAGTTCTGCAGAGATCGGCCTTCCAACCAAGCTCTCTCAGTTTGTGCACATCAAAGATGTGTGTGGTTTGGTGTTGCCATGATGGAACACAGCACCTTTTCTGTTGATTAATTCTGACTGTTTTAATTAAATTGTTTGCTTCAATCTAGTTAATTGTTGATAGTAGAGATTAAAAACAATCGTTTGACCAGATTGCAGAAGCTCATAATGAACAATTTCCTTCCAATGTCACCGAACACACAGCATTATATTCAATCAATCCTGGCTTTACCACGGTATACGAAGCTTCACCTTGTTTCGTACATGATATGAAAATAATAGAAAATAAAATTTCCTACATCGACTTCAACTTTTTTTGGCCAAGTCCATAAATTTAAAATTTTGCTAGAAGTAAACAAAGATTTTTTTAAATAAAAACAAATTATATATTTTTAATTATTTTTGTTTTTATTATCGCTTTTTCGTTTTAAACAGAATGTTTTTATATATAATAAAAAATTAAAATACAATTTATTTTATTTATAATTAATCATCATAATTAATAACTAGTTTAATAACTAGTAAAAAAACACTGATTGGTTTTTTGCTTCATTTTTATTTTTATTATTTTTTTATTCAATTTAATATTCGCACATAATTAATTAATATCTACAATTCCAGGCAATAGAGAAAGAAAAGAAAAAAAACGTATAAAATAAATTTTATATTAAGCATTTCGTTATATAAAAAGGCGTATATTTCTTAAGGATAAACAAGAGCTGTTTATAATTTTTTAAAGAAAGAAAGAGTAAGAAAATATAAAATAATAAATACGAATATATGCATATAAAAAATTACTAAATAAAACTAAAAAAGATAGATATACTTAAAGACTAATAAATTATAAAATATATTGCAAAATTATAAAAAGATAATAATATTTTAAAAGAAAGCAAACAAATTTAGACAAGAAAAAGGGAACAAAACTAAAGCTCAAGTCATTGAAAATTAAAGGACTAAAATGGGTATTAAAAAATGTTAAAAAGCACAAATATTACGTAAAACAATTGCTAATAAAATAGTTCACAATAAAATAATTATATTATCATGTATATACTTTTTATTTTTCTTTTAAGTTTTCAATCAGTCGAGCATTAGTTTCATTTTAAAAATTTCTTTCTTTCTTTTTAATATAAAAAATCCTTTACTTTCTGGGTAGATGTGGGTTTAGTTTATAGTTTACGTTTTTATTTATTTTTTATTTTGAAAACTACTAAATAGTTACTATTATTATTACTACACATACAAATTTCAAAATGATACGCGTAAGATTTGTTTTTTAGTCTATCAAAAACTACTTTAATCATCCCATACATTCTGTCTTATTACAATATTACTATTATTTTTTTTCGTTATTAACTATTTAATTTTTTATTATTAATTATTGTTAAAATTAAAAAAATCGTAGTTAAAACGTAATTAAAAACGTAGTTAAAATACATACATTTATATGTAGAGTTGAAATGTTTCATTTTGTTTTGTTGTTGTTGGTTTAATTCGTTAGTTTTCGTTTATTAGGAAATTATAATATTTAAATTTAAAAATGTTTAATTTTTTATTATTTTTAAATTTTATATATGCGTTTTGTTGTTGCTCTTTTATATATATGTATATTTATAAAAAAAGAGAAGACTAGAAGCAACAATTTATTTCATTATCATCATCATTATGTTAATTATTATTTATTTAATTGTTTTTTTTTTGTTCTTAATAAATTTTTATGTTTATATAAAAAGTATTTAATTAAATAATTTATAAAATAGAAACTTATATATAGGTATCAAAAATGTTTTATTTTATTGGTTAAATAAGAATTATTTTATAGGTTAGTAGTAGTAGAGTTAGGAGAAGAAAAAGAATAAGGGAGCAGCTGATAGCTAGGAGGTAATACGAGTTAAAATAATAAAATAAAAAATAGAAAATAATGACGAAACCCTATGTGATATATGTATGTATGTATGTATCTATAAATAATCATAAAAAGTCATAATATTATTTCTTGCTGACCAAAACTACACCTTAATAAATGCCTTTTTAGAAACTTTATGAAAAAGGCGGTTTTATAGAGTCTCTTGAATGAATATTTTGGTCTAAAGTCTCTTAAGTTGCATTCTAAGGTTTGGTTCAACAAAAAACCATATTACAAGTTTCATTTCAAAGAAGGGCTTCTTACTTTCTAATCCTACTACAAGTGCTAATTATTTTTTTTTCTGTTTTTGACCTACTTTGTTACCAAAAAAAGAGTCAATTTCTTCTTGTATATATTTTGTTTGGGAGTGTATGTATATAAAATTATTTTTTGTGCGTTTTTTTCTTCGATATTTTTTTGTTCATGTTCACTTAATTAATTGCACCCATACTATGTATACAGTACAATATCACTGGTTGCTTCTTCGAATATAAGCTAATTTTTTAGTAATTATTAAATTTTTTCAAAAGAAGTAGAAGTTTTGTGTAGATAAAAAGTCGTCCTTGTGTCTTTCTAATATTGGCACCTATTTCTTTTTTTGCAAAAACTGTCTTAAAAGAAGAGAATTGCATTAGTGTTTCCGTTCATATCCAGTCATTTAGTCATTTGTTAAATTTTTGGTGAAGGGACTATTTTTTTTCGAAGGATCTGTCAGTTATTGTTTTGTGTGTAACTGTTAATAAAACCTTAATTTATAATATAGAAAAATTTAATAATTAGTTTAAATTAGCATGGCTAGAGGTTCATCTTTTGCGACCAGCTGCTACAACAGCCATTACTTGTTGCATGGTGGGTTCAGGAACACAAGCCTGGGGATCACATTTCATTTTACCATCTCCACCGCATCTAAATGAAAAACAAATTATGTTTTGTTAATCAATTCTCTAGAAATTTGAACTTAAAAAGGTCTGAAATTCGCTACTACTTACGTGCAGTTAATACATGGACCACTCGTTGATTCAATCCTTTCACCCACTCTATATGAACGACCATTGATGAGGCAACCGTTACGTTGTACATTATTGCCATAAGAATGATGCAAGAAATGTGGTGGTAATGTGGTACTCGTTGTTGTTGTGCTTGTTGTTATGTTTAGAACAGTAGCCATAGAGACAGGACATTCGTAACGTGGACAACAGAAACCGGAAATAGGTTCTTCGTGACATCCAGCGATTGGTGGTGGACAAGATTGTTGCAAACAGATAATATCGCTGCGGAAGCAGAAACAGAAATCGCAAGGATCATCTCTGGGTATTTGTTGGGCAGATACATATAATTTGCCACCGTAGCGACAAGTGCCAGGACCGAAAACTTCACCCTCATCTTCATCGGTGTATTCGTCTTCGTATTGTGTAGGACCATATTGAGGTGGTTGGCCATAGATGGGTGGTTGTGGTTGATAATGGTGTGGTGCAGTTGTGGTAATTGGTTCTGGTGTAGTTGTGCTTGTTGTAGACGTTGTAGATGAAGTAAGTGTGGCAGGAGCTGCTGTGCTATGAGCGGTGGATGTGAGATTGGTGTCATCGAAACGGCTATCAATTGCCACTGTTGGTAATGTTGTTGCAAGATGTGGGAAAAGAGGATGTGTTGTGGTTGTCGGTAATAATCTATCGTCTGTAATTTCCTCAGCAGTTTCATTTGAGGTTGTTTCTTCATATGATTCTTCTTCCTTGGAAACGGTTTCCGTAGACTGATCCACAGCTTGTCCAACAGTAGAAACATCATGAGCCACCACCATAGGTAATTCAGTTGCTTCTCCATGGACATCTTCTTCGGATTCAACATCTCTGGCGGGTGTTTCAGTAACATGAGCTTCATGTTCTGGCAGTCCATGGTCAACAGGCATTTCTGTAATTTCATCCTCCGTTTTAGTATCTTTGGTAGGTATTTTCTGAGCATCAACAGGCAATTCATGTGGTTTTTCATCTGATTCCAAATCTTTTGTTGGCAATTCCGTAGAAACTTCGGATGATTTATCAGTAGATACTGGAACAACAATTGGCAATTCTGTAATTTCATCATGAGATACTTCTTTCTCTGCTTCAGATTCTGTAACATGTTCTTCAGGAATTCCAGATAACTCATGAGATTCTTCTTTCTCTGCTTCAGAATCTGTAACATGTTCTTCAGGAATTTCAGATAACTCATGAGATTCTTCTTTTTCTGCTTCAGTTTCTGTAACATGTTGCTCAGGAATTTCAGATAACTTATCTGGGGTTTCTGTGGTTTCAGATTTTGTATCTTTAACTGGCACTTTAGTAACACTTTCAGGTAGTTTGGTCGATTCGTCATGAGATATCTTCTCTTCGTCTTCCACTACAGCGCTTTCAGTAGGCAGTTCAGTAACATGTTCTGCCATTTCTGGCTCAGCGATTTCGGTAGGTAATTCAGTAACATGTTCAAATATTTCTGGTAATTTGTCTGTTGATATATCAACTCCTGTTGGTTTTTCAGTAGCCGCCTTATGACCTTCCATGTCTTCTTCTTTTTGTTCAGTACCTTTAGTAGGTAATTCAGTGGTGTGCTCTGATGGCAGCTCACTTGATACATGAGCTTCCACTGGTAATTCAGTGCTTTCTTCTTCTGATTCGGTAATATGTTCTGGCAATTCATCAACTGAAACATGTTCGCCAAATGGTGATTCTGTAATCTTTTCAGATGATTCCTTTTCAACTTCTTCAGACTCAACGTGTTTAATTGGCATGTCTGTGGCATGGTCAACAATTTCTGTCAGCTTATCAGCTTCCAATGATACTTCAGTGGTCTTGTCTTGAGATTTTTCTTTGTCTTCTGAGTCACTACTTGCAATAGGTATTTCAGTAACATGTTCAGGTAATTTTTCAGTTGATTCTGTGTCGACAACTGCTAAATCTGTGGCATCTTCATTAGATTCTTTTTCAGCTTCAGGTAATTGATCAGTTAATACATGAGCATCGGTAGATTCTTCCTGTTCGAATTCAGTTGCATGAGTTGGTTGATCCGTAACAGTATGCTGAGCAGGTTCAAGCTCTTCATGAGTTCTAGAAGGCATTTCAGTAGGTTCAGCCTGTATTTCTGCCTCAGTAACTTTGGTAGACGTTTCAGTTGATATATGAGAAATAACTGGCAACTGAGTAGAATATTCAGGAGATTCTTCTTTAGTTTCTTCGGATTCAGTGTCTTTATTGGCAGACTCAGTAATGTGGTCAGCAAGTTCTGGTAATTTAGCGGTAGTAGCTTCAACAGGCTCTTGTTCCTGTCCTGGAATTGTGGGTTCACTTGTTTTGTCTTCCTCTTCTGATTCCTTTTGATCTTCAGTGCTGGCTGTAACATCAAATAATTCATCCGCTTGTTGAGCAACAGGTACTTTAGTTGTTGTTTCTGTTCCTTCTGCCAAACTTTCGGGTACTTCAGTGATATCCAAAGTTTCATCGGCTTCTTCAGATGGTTTAGCTTCATCAATTGTTTCAAAAATCTGAGGTTTAGATGTTGCGGTTTCCATATGTTCTCCTTGAGATTCTTGGCTAATAGTTTCCTCAGTTTTGTCAGCTTCTTCCTCCGTTGACAATTTAACAGTTGTAAGATCAATTTCTCCTGGAATTTCATCAGGTTGAGTAGTAACATTGATAGCTTCTTCAGAAGCAACTGAAGTTTGAACAGTAGAAGAAATACTTTCTTCTTTTTCAGCAGTAACGTGTTCGATTTCATCAGCAGCCATAGGAGATTTTGTAACAGATACTACAATATCTTCTTCTTGAGGTTGTTTAACTGGATATGTTACGTGTTGAACGACATCCTTTTCTTCTTCTTCTGGTTGTTTGGCAGTTACAGTTTCAGTTTCATCGACACCAACAGGAGCGTTAGTAACTGCTAATGTATCTTTACCTTCCTGTTGAGTAGTAGTATCTTCAACAGCGATTGGAGATTTGGTGACAGAGGAAAGGCCTTCTTCACTCTCTCTAATATCTTCCATGCCTTCAATAGCAGGTTGTTCGGAAGATACAATTGAAATTTCAGGTATCTGTGAAGTGCCCTGTTCAGTTGAGATTTCTTCTGCACTTTCGAGCTCGTGAGCTGTAACATTATCAATATTTTCACTAGATTGAGGACCTGTAGTAACAGATTCTGGTTCTTGATCGGAAGTATCCTTAATTTCTTGTTCAATAAACGGAGCTGTAGTAACAGATGTAACCAACAAATCTTGTTCTTCAGGTTGTTGAGCTGTAACGTCTTCAATGTCGTGTTCATCAATTGAGGACATAGTTGCAGATGGAATGGCTTCTTGTGGTTGTTGGGCAGTAACATTTTCAGCAGTAGTGCCTTCAGGAGCTTTAGTAATTCCGGGAGAAATATCATCCTCTGGTAATTTGTCAGCTGATAGTTCAACGTCCTCCACTTCGGTAACAGGTTCACTTTCTTCATCAGTTGGCTGATATGGTTTTTTGGTTGAAGATGGCAATTTTTCCGTTTCGTCTTCTTCACTGGAAGTTTCTTTTCCTTCTTCACTGCTAACTTCTGTTTCGGAGGGCTTAACTGTGGCTTCTTCAACACGTTCTGTAACGAACTCACCAACATGTTGAATCTTAGTAGGTTCTGTGCCAATTTCTTCTTCTGATTCTTCAGATTCACCTGAAGCCTCTTCGGATAGATCCAAAGATGGTTGTTTGGAAGGAGTATGAGTACTTTCAACTTCCACACTTGGAACAGTGGGGATATATTCTTCAGCAGGAGAAACAGGTTTTTGATTATAGAATTCATCTTTTTCAACTGGAGCCATGTCTGTAGATATTTCTTCGGTAGCAATAAGCGAAATAGTTGATTCTTTTGTGACATTTTCAATACCTTCTTCTGGTTTATTATCATCAGTGACACTTGGATATTTGGTAACGTGCTCTTTCTCTTCTTGGTCAGGTGAAGACACAGTATGAGCCACGGATGGTTCAAGTTCTTCTTTAGCTTCTTCAATCGATGGAATTGTAACACTTTCTTCATTTCTATCTTCGTCGAGTGCAGTAACCTTATCTTCAGGAGTGACAAATTCGGATGATGTTGGTATGTCTGTTGGTTTTTGATCGTGAACAACAGGTGTGGATTCAGTTTGGTCTTGTTCAGATTTGTCTGTCGCTGTAGCTTGAGCGAAATCTTCCCCAAATTCTTTTTCTTCTTCAGGCTTTTCGACAATGGCGGAAACTGTTGTTGCAGCATCTTCTTGGGAAGGAATAGAGGTTTGCACTTCAGCCAAGGATGGAACTGACGAAGATGTATCGATTTTGGTTTCAAAATCAACTGGTTTTTCTGTTGCAACATCGGTAGTGGTTGTGGTAGAGGTTTCTTCTGAAATAGGTTTAGAAGTGGCTTTAATATCTTTCTCGCCACTTTCTTCACCAGAATCTTCAGATGTTGGAGCAATAGTTTGTTCTTCAGAGATAGAAACAGGTGTTTGCTTCATATCTTCTTCAGACTCACTAACTGGTGCGGCAGATGTAGAAGTTTCAGTAATAGATCCATCAGAAGTTTCTTTAAGTTCATCATGAACAGCTGGCAAGACAGTATGTTCTAAATACTCTTCTCCCTCCAACGGAGTAACGGACTCTACAATTTCATCGCTAGGTCCAGGAATAATAGTAGAAGATTCCATTTCGGCATCGACTTGTTTTTGTTCTTCTGCTTCATCAATTGGAGATACAGCAGAAGCAGTAGTAGCCGATATGTCTTCTCCGGTTTCTTCGGGTGCAATAGTACCTTTGTGTTCATCTTGTTCTTGTTCCGATACAGGGGCAATTGTGGAAGAGGGACTGCTTTCAAGTAATTTGGTTGGTTCTTCTTCAGCCAACGATGGAGCAACTGTATGTTCTGAAGGAATGCCGTGATCTTCAGCTTCAACAATTGAAGGTACTCCGGTAGTACGTGTAATATCTTCTTCCGAATCTGCTGTAATGTCAGAAACATCCTCCACGGATTCGCTGATAGAAGGCTTTTCTTCAATTTTTTCAATATCTTTAATGGGTACTGAAGTAGAAGTTTCAGTGGTTTCTTCGTGTTTATTACCGGCCGAAGACACAGTAGGCTCACCAATAACTTCTTCCGTGGGTTGAACAGGAGTATCAATAGGCTTAGAAGTTTGTGTTTCTTTTTCCAATTCGGAAGGTGTCGGCGTTTGAATTTCAGCTTCCTGAGAGGTTTCTTTGTATTCTTCTTCAGAAGAAATAGCTGGAATTGCGGTATGTTCTTCTGGTGTTTCTGATGCCTTATCTTCCTCAGATGATATAGATGGAATAGCGGTATGTGTTTCAGATTCCCCTTCGCCTGAAGTTTCTTTTTCAGATGATGTGCTAGGCATTGTTGTTTGGTTTTCAATTTCAGACTCTTTTTCGGCTGAAGAAATGTGGTCTGCTGTTTCTTCTTCAAATGATGTGCTCGGCATTGTTGTTTGGTTTTCAATTTCAGATTCTTTTTCGGCTGAAGAAATGTGGTCTGCTGTTTCTTCTTCAAATGATGGGCTGGGCATTGTTGTTTGGTTTTCATTTTCAGATTCTTTTTCGGCTGAAGAAATGTGGTCTGCTGTTTCTTCTTCAAATGATGTGCTGGGCATTGGTGTTTGGTTTTCAATTTCAGATCCTTTTTCAGCTGAAGAAATGTGGTCTGCTGTTTCTTCTTCAAATGATGTGCTGGGCATTGTTGTTTGGTTTTCAATTTCAGATTCCTTTTCGGCTGAAGAAATTTGGTCTGCTGTTTCTTCTTCAAATGATGTGCTGGCCACTGTTGTTTGATTTTCAATTTCAGAGTCTTTTTCGGCAGAAGAAACATGGTGTGCAGTTTCTTCTTCAGAAGAAGTGGGAATAGATGTTTGTGTCTCAGACTCAGTGTCCTTTTCTTCTTCAGAAGCTGGTGCTGTATCAACATCCTGACCGGAGATTGGTTTACCGGTATTATCGATGAGTTCTCCACTAGCTTCTTCTGGTTCTTCTTCAATGGGTTGAACAGTTTGATATTCATCAGCGGAAGGTAAACCAGATGTAGCAGCAGAATCTGTAACTGTCTCAACAACGCTGGCAGTAGTGTCTTCATGCAATTCCTTTTCAGGCTGTAGACCAGTCGAAATTTCTGGTTCGATTTCTTTGTTAGCAGATGCAACTGGAGTCTTATCGGTAACAATATGTGCCTGATCATGCTCTGAAGTTTCAACTGGAGCCATGGATTGTGGCACAACAACATCTTCGACCACGGCAGATGGTGTAGTATGTACTTCACTTTCTCCATAAGTATAATTTTTATCTCCAGCTGTAACTTCAATGGGAGCCTTAGTTGCTTCGGGTTCGATTTCCTCTTCTTCATCCTTGACATGAGACATTGGTTCTTCGGTGCTAGCAGTTGGCATTTCAATTTCAGGAATATTGATACCTGGAGCAACATCTTCAGCAGTTACAGAAGCCTTAACGGTAGTGCTTTCAGCCTTCTCTTTTGTTTCTTCGGCAACAGCTGGTTGCTCAGGAAGTTTATGAGAAGCAGCAGTTGTAGTGTAGACATTTTCTTTATCTTCATCTTGTTCAGTGGATTCAGTACTATCGTCAGTCTTAGAAGGTAGAATGTCAGTGGCACAAATGTATGAAGGACAACATTTGTTAGTGCTTCTTTCATCCAAAACACATTTTTCAATATTTTCTGGAATGTCGCAGATAACACGTTCACAGGACACAATGCTACTGACACATTTGCATACAATTTCACATTCGTCAGAAGTAGGAACAATAGTGTTATTTTGATAAGTTTTCTGTCCGACCAAACAATCGCCTTCGCCGGGAATAACTGATGGAAATTGCATATCTGGCATTTCTTCAAAGTGTGTAGGCTCGATAAATGGTTTAACTGTAGTACTTGCGGCTTCTTCCTCAACCTTAGTGGTGAAAATACTGGTTGTTTCAATCTCATGTCCTTTGTCAGCTTCGGATTCGCTTTGTGTTTCAGCATCTTCAGTAACAACCATTGGGCTGTCAGTAATTCCTGATGGTTGTTCAGCAGTATGATCACCGCTTTCGGGTACAATTTTGTTCTGATCTTCTTTTTCTTCTGTTCCGTGGCCAACAGCAGCTGTGGGAACTGCAGTAGTTTCCTGTATTGTGTCTTCGATTGCCTTTTGTGTCGTAGCTTCTTCGAATTCAACTTTATCTGCTGGTCTTTCAGCTGGCTGTTCTTCGGTTGAAACTTTATCGGCGATAGTTTTAACAGTAGTGTATTCGCTTTGTTCTTCTTCTGAGGGTTCTTCCGATGTTTCGGCAGCTGATGTTGTAATATCAGCTGTGGGTGTTTTAATAGTTGTAGCATCGACATGTTCTACGGAAGTTTTGGCTGTGGTAAGATCCATAAGCTTAGTATCCTCTTCAGACTCGGCTGATTCTCCTGAAATATCTGTAGAAGTTGTTAGAACTTCTCCCTCAGACAATTTATCTTCAACTAATACATCCGCTGTCACATGCTCTTTTTCTTTGTCTTGAGACTCAGGAACTGATGTTACGCCTTCAGTAGTGGAAGCAATAACCGCAGGTTGAGATGCTTCTTCAATTGCAATGGAAACTTCAGTGGCGTGATCGCCGCTACCAAATTCGTCATCAAAGAGTGTAGAAGTGACGGCGTGTTCTTGTTCAGGGGTTTCTGTAACACGATCAATTTCCTGTTTATCAGCAGCCAAAGGTTTTCCTTCCCCAGGTGCTTCTTCATCTTCCTTTTCTGGAGAAGCGTCTGTTGATCCGTGAATTTCTTCTTCGCTAGAATCGGAAGTAACGAAAGTAGGAATTTCAGTAGGTACATATTCTGAAGATTCATCTTTCTTTTCTTCTTCTTCAATATGAGGAGAAATGGTAACAGATTCTTGATCTTTATCAGCTGACACTGGAGTTGCAGTGGCAGTTTCACTTTTTTCAGATTCAGTTGACATGTCAACGGGAGGTACAGGTTCCTTCTCAATTGCTGGAACTGTAGTTGGTAGTTCATCTTCAGATGGAAGTTTTGATTCTTCTTGAGATTCTGTGATAGTTTCGTGTTCTTCTTCGGGTTTAGCAGTCTTTTTAGGTCCTTCGGTTGATGTATCATCTTTGACATTTTCGGAGGCAACTGTTGTGACCGTGAAGTTATCTTCTGTGACAATAGGTTGAGGTTCTTTTTCTTCTTCTGAAGCAGGAGCTTGAATGGGTTGCTCAAAACCTTCCTCACCTGAACCTTCGTTTGATGTTTCCTCCTGTTTTTCTGCAGATTCCTTAGGTGTTTCAGTAACATGTTCCATCTCTTGTTCTTCAACAGCCAAAGGAGCTTTAGTGGAGACTTCTTCGAAGTCGCCAGTTGCCTGTTCCATATCCAAAGAATCTGTAGTAACATCTTTATGGTGATCTTCTGTTTTATCTTCTTTTTCTCCTGCTGCAGGAGCTTTAGTTGATGAATCATCTTCGCCAATTGCCTGTTCCATATCCAAAGAAATTTTAGTAACATCTTCATGGAGTTCTTCCCCTTCAGGAACTTTGGTCGATGAAACTTCGTCGTCAGTAATGGAGGATGGGGTAGCATATTCTTCTTCTACATTTGGTTTAGTTTCACCTTCTTCTGTAGATTCAGTGGATTCTTTAGTCACCTCTTGAGTTTCTAGATCATCAGCGGCAGGAGCCTTTGTAGCGATGTCCACAATTTCTGACTTTTCTGTTGTTGATGTTTCTTGATCATCTTCCTCGCCACTGGCAATATTATCAGTAGAGATTTCAGGCAATACATCAGCAGCAATAGATTCTTCGCTAGCGGGCTTAACATCACTAATATGTTGATCTTGTTCTTTTTTGATAGGATCTTCTGATATTTGAGTTTCTGGACCTTCTATTTTGCTTTCATCCTCAGGCTTAATAATAGATTCATCACTTTCAACAGGTTCATGAAGACCAATAGATGCGCTTGTAGTAACTTCAGCCTCTTCAGAACTCTTAGTAACAGATTCAGGTTTAGCAGCATCTTTTTTATCCTCTTCCTCAGTTTCACTTTCAGTTGCGGGAGCCTTTGTAGCAGTTTCTTCGTCATCAATATGAGCTTGCAATTGTAAGTCTTCTTCAGGTATACCGCTATGTAGATCCTTAGCAGGAGGTGTGGTAGTAACTTTATTATCTTCATCAACACCATCATATGGTAAGGTAGAAGCCTCAATAATTTGAGTGGTTGAGCTATCGTCTTCACAAACATAATTGCTGGGACAACATTCACCTTCAGCGGCAGGCAAAGCATGGCAGGATTTACCATTACCATTGAGCATAGGCATATGACATTCTTGAACAGCGCAAATAATATCACCACGCATGCAGTAGCAATTTTCACAGGCGTTTTCACCAGCAATACGAGCACCATCAGCATATAATTCACCATTATGCACACAATCGGTAGAAACTGAAGGCGACATAGTACTGGCAATTATAAAACCTGTTGTAGGACGTTCGGTAGTGGTGGTCGTGGTGGTGGTAGCGGCTTCAGTACTGGTAGAGTGATCTTCCAACTCAAGAACATCATTTTCGTGATCTAATAAGGGAAAAATAAAAAAGAAGCAACAATTAGTTGGCCAAGATTAAGTTATTAATTAAATAATACATACCGCAATTATAGCGCACGGGACAGCAGGAACCCTTATTATAGATGGGCGTGCAACCATCAATGTGCAAAGTACATTCTTGCATTAAACAGGAGGTACGATTCTTAATACAATAGCAGAGTTCACAGGGTTTATTGGGATTTGAGGGAACTTGAGCTCCTTCCAAATAGAATTTACCATCAATGCTGCAACCAAATTTCTCAGGAAAACTTAATTCAGTGCCTGGCTCAGGAGTAGCATGAGCAACATCCACAGGAACTAATATATTTTTTAAATTTTAAAAAAAGTAAAAAAGTGAAATAAAGTAATTTTCTTTTAGTTAACAACACTCACCTTCGGGACATGTAATAATTGGACAACATTGATCCTCACGTTTCTCTACTATGCAATCATGCCCGATAGGTTTTGTGAACGGACATACACGCAAATAGCACATGAGCATCTTATTGTGGCACGTACAATTCAAACAGGGCTCATTTGTCATGATTCTATCGCCTTCATTGTAATGATTGTAGTTGTAGTAGCAGCCTTCTGCAAAAAAGAAAAAAAAAAAAGCAAAACAAAATAAGTATAAAACCATAGACCATTTAGAAGTGAAGAAGCAAAAATGCTTAAATTTAAATAAGAAAAGTCAGTTTCTTTTAGAATAAATTTCTTTGCCTGATTTAGTTATGTATGTAAATTGCTTAAAACTTTAAACGAATTTTTAAACACTCAGACAGACAGAACCATGGGCCGGTTCTTCTTTTCCCAGCCAAGCATGTAATACGAATACTTTGTGTTCGTATTAACATACTCTCCTTTGAATT
This sequence comes from Wohlfahrtia magnifica, assembly GCA_023159175.1. Lineage (NCBI taxonomy): Eukaryota > Metazoa > Arthropoda > Insecta > Diptera > Sarcophagidae > Wohlfahrtia > Wohlfahrtia magnifica. Next base: position 8,106,877 of record JAKWBJ010000222.1, read on the forward strand.
GAAAATGATCATAATCAAAATAATAATACAATCTAATAACATAATAATGAGTATTTTTTTGATTATTATGAACTCCTCTCTACATCAACATTCAACAAATATTGGTTTAAAATTTATTTTCCTTATTACACGAATAGAATTTTTTTTTCTACTTTATGGAAAATTATAGTTTTTTATAGTATTTTTCTGTTTTGTTTGTTTTCTAACTCTAGTGATGATGAAGTGGAGGAGAAGAAAGATAAGAAAAAAAAAAAAATAAATAAATTAATAATAATTTTTATAATGAGACAATCATGTTGGATTTTGTTGTTATTTTTAACTTTTCAGATTTGATTTTCTGAGTTTCATGTACCATCGCATATAACCTTTACAGAGATGAACCAAAACATGCAATTGTTTCGGTTTCATGTTGGTTTCAATTACCGGCTGTCTATTTCAATTTCTGCAATTCTGACATTTCTAAACAAAGAGAGTAAATACGAAAACTATATTTCATACCTGTCAAATACATGCATACATATGTACAAGATATGTACATAATCTTGTAAGATATTTTTAAGGTCATCCTTTTTCCGAGCAGAGAAGGGAAGTCAATAAAAAATTCTAGTTTAATTATATTACAATATTGATGATAAGTCGCCTGTTGTATTAATGTGAAGGATATTCATTTACTGCTAACAAATATTTAGCAAATATTCTTCATCAGCAATATAGAGAATCCGAAATTTGATAGGCGAGGATACAAAATCAGGTGGCTCAATTTCTAATGGTTATTAGACGCTGTCAAAGTTAATAAATACTGTAAAGATATTGTCATCATCTTCTACTGAAGACCTGAACATGTAGAGATTGCAAGATTATATTGCCAAAACAGCGGCTATCACATCGGAAATTTTCTTGTTAAAGAAAAACTGGCGACTTACACTGAAAAATACTGGTATTTTACGCTTTGCGTGATTAAGAGAGCCTATGATGGCATTGGAAAATAATAGAAAAAAGTAAATGAACATCATTTTTGTCTTTATGGGGGCTTTAGAGTAAAATACTCGTACATTGTAATTTTACATTTTTGGGGGTTTACTGCAAAGATCACCTTGAAATAGATGTGTACCTGTTTACTTCATCACTACAATATCTTAGTAAGCTTTAATAATTAAAAGTTCTATTAGACGTGACTTAACATGAGTCCATAACCGTAAAAATCTTTTCTAGTGCATTACATACGTCGGTGAATTTGACGCGCATGAAATTTACGTTTACCGCGATATCGAGCTCACCCGAGTAATATGGGTATATAGGACTATATTTCAGCCAAAACCAGTGCAGGTAATGCCGAAAGCAAACATGGCCGGACAGGATCTGTATAAAATAATAATCCATTTCACCCAGTGTTCTTTTAATCTACATTTTAATACAGGATATACGAGCAAATGTCCATCTACCGTTGTTATGGGTCCGCCATCTTTGCCACAATTCTCCACTAGATCGTAAGCATACATCTGATTTCTGTACCTACGACTGCGTTGCAGCTTGACGACTATAAAGCCGGCTAAACTCTTTTCGCGAATATCTATCTTGCAAGATATTATAGCAATTGCCTCTTCGGACACTGTCCTGTATAAGCAGGAAACTCTTAGACCACCGATATACTGTTTCGTTGTTCATTGTTGTCGATAGGTTAGATTCATTGTGTTGCAACTATGACGTTACGTACAGTTGGGTTAACATAACGCCATAACGCTACCAACCTTAGTGGTGATATACCGTAACGCCATAAGCAGCTAATTTGATTTTGGTTGTCTCGACTATGTTATGATGTTATTTTAAGTCACGTCTAATTGGACCTTAAGTAGTTTTGTACAACATTAAAAAGTTTGCAATAAACTCCCAAATAGGTTGAAATAACAATGAAATGGTTGCCAAAAACTAAGTTTGGATCAGCTTGTCTCAAACCTTTGTATTATAAAGATTTGACTTCTCTGCAAAGTTTTTGACATTTGAATTTGTTTAACTTATTCAACAATTTTATTTCAGTTCAATTTTTAATTAAGTTTTTTATTTATTATTTCTTTTTATCAAGTTTGTTGTCACTTCATGTTTTATTTATGAAAAACTTACAAAAAACATGCGAACTGTTTTTTTTTTGGTAAGATTTGTTTGATTTGTTTGTTTCAAACGCCTTACCAACATTATGGAAAGGCTAACCATTAATGTAAAAGACTGATAGTATTTTTTTATTCGTTTTCTTTTTCTTGTTTTACTTCCATTGGCAAGTGTTGTACTCTCTACCTACTTGCATAATATTGTAGAAACATACATATATACATACATATGTATGTACATATATTCAGTATTATAATGTTCTAGTTTCAGTTTTAGTTTAGTTTAGTTTAGTTTTCTTTTCTTTTATTTTATTTTATTTTATAAATTTTTTTCTATTCATTACGTTTCAGTTTTTTTGTTGCGATATTATTTTTATAGGATGATTCTCATGCACTTAACCTTAATTTGTTAATAAAGGCATACATTTTACCTTGATTAACGCATACAGTATATTTGTATTTTTAATTACAAGTGGGAGATATGTTTCACATAAAATGTTAACATTATGTACTTATATTAGGTTAAGCAGAGATTGTTAAGTTACAATATTCCATTTGATACAAAGATTTCAAGGCAATAGATATTAATTTTTCATCTTTAACAACTTTAAAACTTTTTGGAAAAATTTTAATTTGTACATACTTATGTATATATTTTGTTGAATTATTGAAAATCCTTTCAAAAAATCATTAAACTATGTCTACGAATTAATTTTACACGGACTTTAGTAAATAAAACAGTGAAGTTTAAAGTGAAAAACACAAAATGCTCTATTAAGAAAAATTATAATGTTTCGTTCAATAATATTTATGAATATTTAAACAGAAATCAATAACTTGGTAATAATCGTGAAAATGTGTTAAGTTCTGCTCAGTGGGTCTGCATAATTATAATTGGTGCGCAAGCTTTAACGCGAAGATAACGGTAGCGTATGAGCTGGTATGAAACGCTATTATTAAAAGATGTGTTTTTCAAAAGGAATTCAGAGTGCACAACACCAATAATAACATTCATCACTGTTTACCATTGTCCTTCTACTTTTCAGGTAAAGTAATTGAATAAGAGCTAAATTTTACTACCAGATTTGTAACTGATCTGTGTAAACTGTGGGAACCTGTTACCAAAAGATATTCTTAGAAAGGTAGAATAATTCAATATCAATAATCAATTTTCATCAAAAAAATTATTTATTCGGGATATGTTTCTTAGCATATAACTAAATATTAACTCATATATAACTTAAAAGATTTTGTGACATTATTGTGATCTTAATATCAAACTTCTTTTGATATGAATTAACAAACCAAACAAAATTGTAAATTATTTTTAAGGAATTTCTAAACTATCTGCTCATACGACAAATTCTCAAAACTCATTAGGGTAACCAGGGACCGCAAATAACAGTTATTCATATTCGACTAAGCCATATGAAAAATAAAGACCAGATAAGAAACCGTTAAAAAGTAAGTTTTATTTTAGGTCTTTTAAAATAAATTTATTTTTTATTCAGATAATATCATCCATCATAAATGAAACTCTTTTTGTGAGTTTTACTTTTTCTTTTTAGGAGTTTTTATTTTCTGTCAGATCATAAAACTAATTTTGAAATTAAAGAATGAAAAAAAATTTTAAAGTTTACGTTTAATTAATATTTTATTGAAATAAAAAAATCATTCAAACAAAACTGTACGAAATGGAAAATTTTATCCCAGGCACTATTCAATTTTCGAGAAAAAAAAAATTACTGCCCTTAGTAATGTGCTTTAGCGAAGGTTTCAAAAGATGTTTATTTAAAATGAGTCTTATTTAACGACGAAATAAATAAAACTCTTAAAAAGTATTTTATTTAATGCTTTAAAAGATTTTGTTTTTGACGGAATAATAAAACTCCTAAAATAACTCTTATTTTTTCATATCGGCAGTTTTATCCTAAACACTTTTAAAGTGAGTTTTATTTTATGACACAAAAAAAGTAAAAATTTCTCCTCTATTATTCGATCTTTCTAAAAAATAACTTTTTCTACTGTCATTTTTCTTGTAAAAACTATCAAAATAGTCTTAAGAAAACAGCTTTTTAACATCACTTATAAGTGTTACGACCCCTGGGATTAACTAAGAAATTATTATTTTAAAAACGTCTCACTTTAAAGAGTTCTATGATAGAGACAATTTGACCGGTTTTATTTGAATATTTTGTATGAAGAGAGTAAAATAATGGTTTTATTTTCTTCAGATCAAGGCTACTTTATTCTACTACAAATTAATTGCTGAAATATAATTGAAATGAAATGAAAGTGATATTTTGTAATAATTTTGATAATTATTCGTTAGAGCCGAATTTACCTGTAGGCCCTAATAATAATATTCGTTGAAGTCTTTCGAAGAGCATACGAAGAGTGTTTTAAATAATTACTGAGTATTGTTAATGAATCAGTGGAGATTTTTAAAGTTCATTACCACATTTAGGTTGTCTGGTCGGAAAGTTGTATCTTAGTAAAGCTTTTATAGAAGGAAACAAATTTACTCAAATGTTTTGACATATACAATTCTGTTTTCAAAACAAGAAAGAAAATTACCGTAGTAGGACTTGTACAGTCCTTTAACCTAATATTACTGTGGTCTTTTTTTAAAAGTTAAATTTGTCGTTCTTATCAAAATTATCAAATTAAAATTAATTATGTATTTTATGTAATAAAATATAAATTTATTTCATCAAATTTATAAGATTTCAACACTTCATGTTATCTATAATTTAATTACAATATTTTATTTATTTCCAAATGGGTTTAAATAGCTTTTAAAATCTCTTATTAAAAATTCTATTAAAAAAAACAAAAATTTTCAATGTTTTAATATTTTAAATGACAACATAATGCTTCTTAATCTGGCTATAGAATACTTTTAACCTTTTTATTTTTAAATATTCTAAAACCCCTTTCGATTAAAAAATAATAATAATGTGTTTGACCACACAATTGCTTTTCTGTGTAAAAGTGACAAATTGTGAAAATAATTATAGATAATGGATAAATTAAGTTGTTGGATGTGTTATTTTGAAATAACACTTAGAGACAAGCATGATTTTAAACCTACCCCACTACCACTTGCTACCCTGCTCTGGTTATAATTTAATAAATGGTTGTATAATTAAATAAATGAATAACTGAATGGCTGAAAAGATAGATAAATGCTGGCCAACCAGACAAGATAATGCTAATGGGCCATTGTATTACAGCTGTGGTTTAATACATAATAATAAAATTAATATTTAATAAGAGGTTTGAGTTTAACTATGTGAGTTAATCTTAAAAAAACATTTTATATTATCTATGCTGTTAACGCACACCGCTATTTCCTATGAGACTAAATATTGATGATAGTTGAAATCAAATAGTATCAGTAACTATTTGAAACAGTGATTAAAATGATGTAAGTGATTGAATGATATTTGAAATTACAAAGGAAAAAATATAATCAACTTGCTTAGTGCAACAACTAAATGCAGTTTGGCCATACCAGACAGAGTTCAAAACATTTATTAAAGGTTTTGAAATAACGCGGTAAAACAAAACTTTACAACTGATTCGATTCAAATTTAAAAACCTTACTTTTTTAATATTAGGAGTCTTTTTGTATTAGTTTGATCATACTAAATTTAGTTTGAAGGCCTGAAGATTTTTAAGTAAAAGAATCAAGCAAAACTATAGTTGAAATCATCAGAATTCAATTGATCGGTTTCCGTGTTGTGGTAAGTTACCTCTAATCGAATAAAGTGTTGCTAACTAAGATAGATTTGTTACGCTACAACTAAGTCGTTACGTTAATCAAGTCTAATTCAAACTTTACTGTATTGTAGACTTATTTGATTATTCCAAATTGTTTGATTTAAGCTTTATTTGTTCCTTGAATACAAACTTCTATATTTATAAAATTTAAAGTGAGTTTGAAATGTATTTTATTTCAAAGCAAGAAACATGTGTTTTTCCTGCGTTGTTGTAGAATAAAGCCAAATTTATCGTAAATATCAGTATATAGCAAATCTGTGGAATGTACGGCTCTCTTACATGTGGACCATAAGATTTGAAAATTTTTTGAAAATGCAAAAGACCTAAGGCCGAGGATTAAAATATATTTCAAATACATTTTATTTTTTTATGAATATGAGAGTAATAATTTTATCATACTCTATGCTCAGTTTGATCATATTAAAATGAGTTGGAAGCCTTTGGAAATGATTGATTTGACTTTGATAGTTAATATACGTGCAAACAATTTTGCACAAATTAATAAGTTTAGTTTTATAGCCCACTGTATAAAATTGATTTTATTTGCTTGTCAACTCCAAACTTTAAATGATTTAATATCACATTAAATTGGCTAACAAAACCACTGCATACATGTTACAACTACATTACTTCACACTATGTGTTGTAATAAAAGAGAGTAACGAAGCCATTCTTAAATTCTTAATATTGCATTGTATTTACTTCGTATGATTAACCACAAAATTATTACAAGTTTTGTACGTATTTGTTAGTCTTTTGCATTTCATTTGCATCTAGTATTTGGTTATTATTATACGTCGACAGCGACGGCGAGTAATTATAGTGAATTCTAATCTTATGTTGTGCCGCATGTAGGCTCTTTAATGAGTAATAGCTCTCATATGACCAACAGCTGTATATATATAACACAAGCTTAAATATGGCTATTATAGGCAGTTAAATAGTTAAACAGCTCGAATACAGGGACAGCCAGAAGGCAGTCAGTCAGTCAGAGCCAATTTGGCAGCCGTAGCCATAGCAGCACGTGCATTAATAAACTCACTTGACTATCAATTTTCATATTAAATATTTTATTTTTTATGTCTCAAACGTGTTGATTGCCTTATCATTGTACATTCGATAATAAATAATAGAAAAAATTTAATAAAAATGATGGGAATTTAAAAGTTTTGTGTTTCTTTAGTTTATTTTTTGTTTAAACGAATTCGACACAATTTGATATTAATCAATCAATTAATCATTGTTCTACATCATATACACGTTTTCGTTTTTATTTTTATTTTTAGCTCAAGTAAAAGTTATAAAACTAATATTGTTCTAATTTGCGAGATTTCTTTATTTTAATTGACGTTTTCAAACTTTTTTTATGTGTGAAATAATATATAAATAGAAACAGTTCATGTGTTTATTCCATTAACTGAGGATGTATGAACTTAATAATTTATGAGATTGAAGGGAAAAAGGAGAACATTTTTTTGAAATAAAATTAAAGTGACCAACTGTAGATATGAAAATCTACTTAAACTTTACTGTATGTATTTAACGATTAGTGTAATTTCTTCAGTTTAATGTGAAATATTCTTTTAAAATTCTTTTTCGAATATTTTGTAGGGAAAAGTATGATTTCACTTTCAAAAAATCTATAGTAATTGTTTGTTACGGTTTTTTATTTTGAATTTTGATTTTTTTTAGAACAACAGAAAATTTCATGTGAAAAACTGCACATTCTTAAAAAAGTGAAAAATATACATATACGCCAATTATTTTAAACTTTTGATAATCAAAGAAGTTATTTGAAATGTAATGAAGTGAGGTTATAAATATAAAAATTTTATCTGATTTGAAAATTATAGCAATCTGAAGTTCCATTGCTTTCCAATTTTACTCTATTTCGTTTTACAGAACACACCGAATAATTCATATCATAGTGTATTTTTTATTCGAGCATAACACAACAATTAAATTCGATGTACATAAATGATAATATAATGACATTGTGCTCAAATTTTACACTTTTTTCCGACAAGTTTGGCACCCAGTGAGTAAACCGGTTTCAGCTCTTGTTTTCGAGATATACCGTTATTTCGAAATGGAGGAGGTTGCACAACATATATTTGCTTAACTCAAAAAAGGGTTAGTTTATCGATAAAATAATAAAAAAAAAAAAACGAAATTCGGCAATAAAACTACCTTTAATGCTAATGCTTTTAATATTGAATATTCTATTAGTGAAACAGATATATTACTACGTACGTACTCACGTAGTATGTAATGTGATACCAAAAACATTTCTATTTCTGAAACGACTGCGCAGAAAAACGAAAATTTCTTAGACCTAAATATGAGTATCCCACACTGTGTGAGTTCTCTTTTTCTTTGTGATCAGTGCTTAAAAAAGGAATAATTACATTGTCGTATTAAAAAGATTAATCTCACCATATAAAGCAAATGGGGTGAAATTCTTACTTCAGGAACTGTAAAAAACTAGAATATTAAAAACTGCAAATTCTACACTTTTTACAGAAAAAATTATTTTTTTAACAAAACATTTTAAAGCTGCAAAATACAGATATATCTGCACATTTGGCAACGCTGTTTGTAAGACGTTTGGAATGGTACCAAAAAAGTCCCATTTCCTTAGATTAAACCTAATGCGGCAACATATACCAGTTCGGGTTTTCACGTTCAGATTTGGATAGCTTCAGACCCCACTACTTTAATGATTTTCTTTAGTGTCTTACCCTCTTTTAAAAACAACTTGTTTTTAGTAATGATGAATTTGCTCGGATATAAAGTCATTTTTATGTTACAAGCATGGCTTGAGAGTATTTTAACTAAGTATGAACGCTTACTCCCTTTATTAGTTTTATATATGTGTTCTAATATAGCTCTCTCTATTTTCGCCAGAAGCCTCAATTTCTGCATTTAATGTCCGACGCCACGTTGATTTTAGCCGTCCGCAACTTGTAGTACCCAGTGGATTCGAGTCTAACGCCTCTTTGGGGAGTTCACCTACTAGTTTTGGGTAGGATGAAACCGATCCACTTTCATTTGCAGCGCCGAATTTAAACTAACTCTAACTCCTCACCGCAACTGAGCAGAAACTTTGAATTCGAGACAATTTTTGGCCACCATATTCAATATTTTTTTTAGGCAACAGTTTATAAAGACTTGCAATTTATTTGCAAGATTTCAGTCATTAGCCGCGAGTTTCGCAGCCATACGGTAAAACAGACTTTATATTTGATCTTTATGTATAAAGCTGTTGATTTCCACGCTTTACTCAATTGCTTGAGTTTTGTGAATACGTCTATCCACATTTTCAACAGCTCACCCTTCGGGTCTGATTAGGTTGCTGAAATGGATGAACTTGTCCGTGCGTTCTGTGCTTTCGTTATCGATACAAAACTGATTAGCAGACTTGCCAAACAATTTTGATCTTTGTACGGTTGATCGTCATACCCACTCCCTTCTGAGATTTCATTATATGCCGCGTTTTTCCCCTGAGACAGAACATCATCGAGAACAATTATAAATAATATTGGTGGCAGAAGATTATGCTGCCTGACAACGGATGTTGAAATAAAGCTCTTAAAATATCTACCATTGTAATGAACTCTACATTTGAAATCCAAACCGCTCAAATGCATTCGCGTGCCACGCTATTGAAAGCAGCTTAATAAGCAATAAAGACCATAAAAAAGAATAATTGCCACTGGTTGAGCTCTCAGACAATAATATGAAGTGCATTGATTTGATCAATACAAGACCTATTTAGGTGAAAACTAGCATGTTTTATGCGAATTAACGGTTCCACCTACTGGTTCCTTCTGTTTGGTAATGATTTTGTTAGAACCATTGATAGTAATGAAGGATCCACTATTTTTATATGATTCGTGTATTCTGTCTGAAATATCTATTTTCTTATTAGCTGGTTCTCAAAAACGATTATTTTGATTTATTTATTTATTTTTTCTTGTAAATCGCTTAACGCTTTATCACCTTCATCTTCAAATCTTTTTATTAAGTTTTTTTTTAATTTTATTTCTATAATATTATAACGACCTGTTATATTTGTTCAGCTACTGTATTTTTTTGTTGTTTTTTTTTTTTAAAGTTAGAGTTGATGGCAATCATTTATTATTTTTAAAATGATAGTTTCGTGATGTTTTTTACGTCTGTGAGACGTGTTGTTTTTTTATTCATAAGTTTAGCATTTAATTGCTTATTTAACACTCTATTATAAATAAGGAAGACAAAACGGACAGGCTGTGAGATAAATCGCCAATTATTTTTATTTGTATACGTATTTTATGTATTTTTTTCGAAATTCTTTAGTAATTTGTGGTCAACTGTGGTTTAGCCATTTATTTTAAATAGAAGATTATATGGGCTATTAACTTTTGTGGGAGAATATCCATTCAGTGGCCTAACGAACAGGTGCTATTATAATTTTTAAATAAAACTTTATAATTTGAAATTTAATTTCATGGTCTTATACAATTTTGGTGACTTTTTCGTTATAAGTTTGTAAGAAGTGTTTAACTGGGATAATAATTTTAGTGCAAGTTTTTCAAATATTTTAAATTGATATAAATAAAAATTTATATTTCCGTTTCTTTTAAAAATTTCTCATACATTTTTTTCAAAACTTGGAAAAAATATAATTTATTTTTAAATTGTTTTTAAAAATTCCAGTAAGAAGATTTGTAGTATAAACGAAAAGTATTTGTGAAACTGTATTTTTTAAAGTTGCAAGATTATCAATATTGTTTCTCATATTTGACTAGGCTCGAAAGTCAAGGTATATTTATTAAAATCAAACAAACCTGTTAAAAAATACAATTTTTTAAGTTATTTTTTTGAGAGGTTTCGGGTACTTTTACGTGCCAGAGAAAACCCTAATAATCCATTTGTTATAACTTGCGAGTTTTTTTATTCATGCTTAGCATTTCTTAACATTTCATTTATATAAAGTTTAAAGCCATGTCCCCCAAATCTGGAAAAGATAACACAAGGATGGTGTCATACAGGCCTATAAGCCTGTCGTTTAATAATATACAAGTTGTTAGTAAAAGTGCTAATAATAAAATTGATTCCGATATTAAGTAAAGGTGAGTGTAATTTATACTGTCAGTTTGCATTTAGAACCAGGCACAGAACAATAAAATAGACACGTAGACTTTGTGTGTCGTAAAAACGACATTTTGGAAAAAAAAAGTTCGGTAATGTATAGCACGAAGGATTAATGTAAAACTGTGATAAAATTTACCATCCAATGTCTGCAACTAACATATTGCAGAGAAGCCTAACTGAGCTAAAGTTTAAGGTTAAAACAGGCAATTATGCAACCGGATCTCAGATTATTAAGACCTGATATGCCATCATACAGCATACCCATACCCAGTGCAAATAATGAAAAGTAGATAAAAATGAAAATTATGAAAATGTTCACCGATTACAATAGATCGCCGAACTGCTGATTTACTTGTATTTACTCCAGCTAAATGCTTAATTTTAGATAATGAGTGGGCTGAATTTGAAGCAGTTTACCGAATTTTTCGTATGTCCTATGCTGTTAAAGCTTTGTAGATATGTATTTCCTTCAAATTTTTTTAGGTCAAGATTTTATAGAGAATTCTTTACACCATTATGGCTTTATCCAATTTTTTTTTGCGATTTTCCGATAAAAATATCCTTCAGAGTGGTAAACATTAATTTAAATGAAGAGCTTTATGCCCTTTTTTTAAAATGCCTACAACTTTCCTTTTATTAGCGAGTAAAGATACATTAGAGACAACAGTTCTAGTGTTTTTCTATTGAAATAGTCAACGAACGCATCAATAGGGACACGAAAATTGACTAGTGAATCTTTAGTCCGAATGTCTCCATATAATCGCAAAAGAACTACCTAAACAAAAATCTACTGATGAATTATCACTGATAAGCTAATGTTAAATGTCAACAGATGATTACATTGTTTCGGGTACACTTGGTCAGTAGTACTACTGACAATGTCACTAGTTAAATACTAATATTTTATATTGGCATTTTCTGCAGGATTGCTGATTTGCCAGGGTTCGAAATTATTACCAATTGGACTTACGAGTTTTTTAATTGTTCTTAATTGGAATGAAATTTGCTATTTTATATTATGAGTAACACTTGTTAGAATTTTACAAATTTGCTGAAGAAGAACTTTGATGTATTGGATTTGGTCCGAAGAAATGTATTTAAAACAAGTCAGACTTATAGCCATATATTATGTATTGTATTTTTATGCTTCTAATGCAATTTTTTAAATTTTGAAAAAGAAATGTTTTACAATTCAAGTTTGTAACCAAGTTTTTGTAACTCTAACATAGGTAAATCGGTAAACTGAATTAATGTTCTCAGTGTAGTGACTATTGCAAATATTAACATTTAAATTTCTCATCATTTCTTGAATAATTTGAATTGAAATTATTTTATTTTAAATAAGTAATTGTTTATTCTAAAAATAATAGAATAAATTTGCAAAATTTATAATGATTTGAAAGAATTTGTTTTTCTGCACCAGAGCAAAAGTAATTAAAAAATAAATTAACTTTCAAAACAATAAAATAACTTGGATATAAAAAAGAAAAATTATAAATTCTCTATATAATTGTTAGCAATCATAGAAAATCATAAAAAATCATTTAAAACAATCTGTAGGATGTTTTGATTGAAATTTCTGGGAAATCTAATATTATGGCCACAAAATTATCCTCTGCATCATAATTAGTTTTCGTTTGGTTTATAGCTTAGCTTTCAGATAATGATTACACTGAAAATCCCCGCTCATCATGAAAATCGTTAATGCAATTTTAATTTTTATGAACATGAATTTTCTTTAACGTCTACTCTCCAGTCTTCTAACGGTCCTTAAGTAGTTAGTTAGTTAGAGGGAAAGAGGAAACAGTGAACGCCTGAACGTGGATTTAATTTATATGCAACCGAGGTGGATATCATGTAATTTTTGCATTAATCTTTTTGCTGTTGCTCTTGCTGCTGCAACATAAAAAGTAATAAAAGGATTTGTTATTTCAAAAACCCCACACTTAACATTGTTAAAAAAAAAAACATAAAAAAACAAAAAATACTAACGAAGTATATTAAGAAGTTCTAACTAAAGATGCAACAGGTCTTAGTTTTTTTTCCTAGCAATAATAAACTGTGTGTGTATGTGATGTCAGAGTTAGCCAGCCATAGAGTCATCTCTGGCCAGCTCCATAAATGTTTAAGAGAATACATGACTGGCTGGCTGGTTGGCTGTTAGGCTATGAAAAAAAAGTATCATGTTTGTTGCAATGTTACAACCAGCAGAAGGTAGTCATCATAAATTTCCGGTAATCATGTGTACAAAAGAAAATAACAATAAAGTAAAATAGAAATTATTATGTATCTCACAATATAATACTTGCAACAAGTTGCATGTAATATTAAATATGTCGTATGATTATAAATAGAAACAATTTTTTTTGTTAGATTAGGGATATATCTCTACTATAGTTCTATTTATGAGACGAGATACATAATAATCCTGAGAGTGTGTTTTATATTTAGAAAGAGATTAATTGTTATTTGCACTTGCAACATGTGGTAGTAGTAATTAAATATAAGTTAAGAGTTGTTTTTCTTTGTTTTTTTGTTAGTTTATACGAGAATATGATATATAACCTTAAGACTATTGTGAAGTTCAGTATATTAGTTTTAATATTTCAGTTGTTAAGTCTGAATTTTTTTTTGTGATTTGATATGAGATATTGCCCGCACTATAAATCTAGGTTTTATTAAAACTTTAAAAAAACTACCAGTATAAATCAGTGAGACTGAAGTATTTCTTGTTTTTAAAGACTTAAAAAGTGTCTGACAAGCTTTATACCAGGATTGGCATACATATTTCTTACAAAGGTAATACAAACATTTTATGGTAGTTATGGATCATAAACAGCTCTTTTTAACACTAAATTTACTTACGAGTATTTAAAAGAGGCCTTAAAATTAAGCCGAAAGAGAAAAGATTTTCTTTACAGCTGATAAGGTAATAGGTCTGCACCTTGCTAGTTAAACTTGACCTACAGATTCGAGTTAACTAATTTTTAATGGTTATGCCACACTGCTAACATCATATTCAATTACAGGTATTGTTTTCATATTGAGTGATTTTAAAGCAAAAGTTGGCTTTAGTGCTAAAACCATTATTAAAACCTGCTTCTACCATACAATATTACCATACGAATAAACCAAAAATGGTTTTAAGTAGGTTTTATGAAATACAACCTTGCTTCCGATGAACTAAAATCAGTGCTACCAACATTAATGTGCTTAAAGCAGCTGATAATTTAAATATTTTCCGTTATGTTATGTTATATCTATCTATTGTTGATGTAAACAAAATAAATTTTTTTTTTAGAATCTTTTTACGTAAGTAACGTCTTCAATGCCGAGCGTATGATTAGCTGCCAATTTGGTATGCTCTAAGTGAACGATACAGTGCCACATTGCAAACGTCACAATAAAAATTTGGTATTAAGGTTTTCATTATAAGCTTGTCTTTCTAAGTAGTGGTGGCATAAGTTGGCCATTAAGATATTTTTTGGGGCTGCAGATCTACATATGAAATCGATTGAAGGTTTTGAAACCAACAAGTTTAGCTACATTAAATCTGAATAAAAAACTTACTCCTTAGCTCAAATTCACTATGCTTGCGTAGCATTTACATAAACGATTCAATAGCAAAGTTGACTAAAGGTGCGACAGAAACTTTTGACCTAAAGATCAAACATTTTGATCGCTCTGAACAGAGCTTTATAATAACTTTTAAAAGATCTTCAAATGTCTGCATGTTGACATTGATTTGAGATTTCCTTTGATTCAGCTGAGTCTAAGCGACTGTCGGTTGCCACTATAGCCCTTAACTGCACACAAATGCACATTGTTTTACGTCAAATGCCAACATGCTGACAGTTGAATATCGCTTAAAAGTTATTATAAAGCTCTGTTCAGACGATTGTCAGATCTAACATTATTATCAGACCTGGCAATTTGCTGACAACGACCAGATAATAGGAAATTGTCACCACAATTCATATTATCAGTTCACACGACTGGAACACATTTGTCGGAAAATCTAGCAATCACATTACACATATCCTTTTTCTGACCATTAGATCTGACAATCGTCTAAACAAAGCTTAAGTATTTAGATTTAAAATTGCCGTAAGTAGAAGTGGTGCTGATCTAATGTTGCAATTTGAAGAATTATGCATATGGTTTAATGAAATAGCGGTTTCTATTAGATTTCATTAACAAAAATTTTTTTGTTAATTTTTAACATTTTGCAACTAATAAATATATAGAAAGGAATTCTTTCTTACTATGATACTAACTAATAATCTACATAAAAAACTGAATGTTAGCCACACTTACCGGTATATTGTTGTATTTCTGTGTAGTCTTGTAAAGGAGCTGCAATTGAAAAAAATAAATAAACGAAAATTAATTAAAATGTTAAAAAAAGTTGTGTAAAATTAATTTCTAAAAACAGAAAAAAATTATATAACGACTAATAAATTAACAAAATGTCTGTTCAGCTGCTACTAAAAAAAGCTAAAACGTAAATTATCTTGTTGCTTTTGTGTTGGCAGCAAAACGTTTTTAAACAATAAATATTTTCAGCTTAAAACTAAAGAGAGTTGGGGGAATATAAGCGACTCAACAACGACAGCTTTAGAAAAAGAAGAAAAACCGTTGGTTGGCTGGTTGGTTAGCTGGCTGACTGTGGATGGCTGGCTTTGATGGTTCTATATAATCTTTGTCAGAAGATCTTGGCCATAAAGACAGTGTTGGAATAGTAGTAGTAGTAGTAGTAGTAGTAGTATGCTTGCTATTTCTTTTAGCATTTCTTACCATTACCAACAACTATTGACCAATTTGTTAGAAATGAAGAATTTTAAACTACATTTCAGGTGGAAAAAAAATGAAGACAAAGATAAATAGAAAGAAAGAAGATGGTGTACAAGCAGATCCATGTACATTTGTATGTTGGTTATACTAAAATGAAATGCTGTTGAAGAACATCTTCATTTTTGCATACTTAGCACGCGTTTGTTGCAGCAATTGCGACAAATAAAACGTTAGATGACGACAGACGCGTTGCGATACAATAACGCGATACATTTTTACAATTCATGATATAGAATTAAATGAAGATGACGACGATGAGGACGAAACGATGAAGATGATGTTTGCAAAAAAAAAAGAAAATAGATGGCTAGATGCGATGTGTCAGGTACATACAGGAAATGAATGCATTTTAAACATTTAATTCACATGATCAAAATAATGATCAAGTTAAACAAGTCTTTTCTTTTTATTTATTTTGTCGTCGTATATCATTGCGTGACTTTTGCAAAAAAAAAAATAAGAAACTAAGTTTAATTCTTTGCTAAGATTACATAACAAATATTTACTTAAAGATTTTAATTTTTTCATGTATAAAAAAGAAATTAGAATAGAATTAGTTATACATAGAATAGAGAAAATAAATTTTAAATAAAAATTCTTTAATTTTTTTTATTGCATAGTAAATATAAATTGCATGGAACTAAGTTAAGTTGTGATCACTAGGATAACATAAAATTTTTTTAAATTTAGTTCAATTTTTAATGAATATGAAAATGATTTGCATGACACTCTATGCAATTTCTTTCGAAATTTGTTATGCTTTAGCTTTAAGGTCTTTCTAGTGTATAGGAAAGTGAATATGGTGTTTTTTAAAGAGCTTAGAACCTAAAATGATAATACAAGACTAAAATATTGTTGGAATAAAATTTTGTTTATTAAAATCTGGGCGACAACGTCATGGCATTCACTTTTTATATATGATTAGTTTGTCCGGGAATATATAAATGGGAGATAAAATCCCTTTTCTCCCGATCCTACCCGTTGTTTGCCATTTGTCTGCCTGTCTAAAGAAAATGCTACGACAATTTTTGACGTCTTCTGCTGATATATTTATTGAGATGTACAATAATATATAGTTTCCCTTATTGCTGCGGTTGGCGTATTTGTTGCCGTATTTCGACATTTTTGTCCCATGGGACAAAAAATATTACAAAAATGTCGAAGAACGACTACGACTCGCCAACCACGATAAGGGTGAGTATTTTTTTAAGGAAAGTGTATGTCCACTCTGCCTATGAAGTTAATATTTTATTTTAATGCGCACCTTGATAACGGAAAATAGCATGTGGAAAGTTTGAAGACTCTTTTATAGTTCCCAAGATATAACGTAATAACTACGTGTTTCATGGGAATAAACTATGAACCTAAAATTATACTTTTATCCCTTATTAACCACTCGAAATGTAACATTTGAAAATGTAATCTTGTACAATGCATTTTAGTGTATGATGAATGCTAGCAAACAAAAAGCTTTTCTTTAAGAAAAACAAATACGTTGATGCTGTCGACGTGTAAACCGCACCAATCAGTCAATTTTAATGGATGTAATGGTGATTTGTTAACGGCTTGAGGATTGTCATTGCTATGTATACGGCAATTTTGCTTATTGACGCAGCCATTTAACCAGAAATGAGCTTCATCATGAACTTCAGAAGCAGACTTAATTTGGAAGCGTGGTTCTAGAATTAAATTTTGTTTAGTTGCTAGATAGTGAAGCGATTGGAAGAGGATTTTCATTATTATATTTTATTTCATTTAAATAGTTTTTTGTTTCTTTCTCCTTCCCACTATTTAATAATCTACACCATAATACTACAAATAATTGGAATCATTAATTTTGGAAATTTATCCTTTATTTTTGTCTTTTGCTGTATTTAACTCTTCGAATTTTTCTTTAGCAAATATTTATCCAAATTTCCCTCAGAAGTATTCTAAATACGTGTTCATATCATAAATTCGATCTTGCGTGCTAAAGATACTTTTTTCCACCTCTTCAGCTCGTTTAGTTCATTATCTTAGTGAGTGAATGAATAATCGCAACTGACAGTATGAGTAGGCAGTCGGTGAAATGAAATGATTCTAAGGAATGAAAATAGACGGAATGGCAATGCAGATGAAACAACAAAAAAAAAAGACAACAACAACGACATACATGAAATTCATTCATTTCATTTGTTCTACAATTGTATGTACTTGCGGTATCACATCATAATATCTATGATTTGAAAATGTTCTCACAATTTGTTAGAACAACACAAGTAAGTTTTTTTTCTTCTTTTAACTGAGTGACTGACTGACTGAATTATAAATGTAGAATTTGGAAAGAAAAAAATTAAAGCATGATAGAAATAGAAGTCAACTTGTTCACAAGATTGTTATGCCATTTCAGCATAAATGATTTGACAAATTACGAGTATTTTTACTGTTTTTTTATGTCTTACAACGTTTGTGTGAGATACTCTCAGATAGATCTTTTTAACACTTGTTGTGTATGTGTATTTTTCTGTTGCAAATAAAATAGATATAATTTTATGCTTCAAAAGTGATCTTTTTTAAATGGTGGAAGCATTTCAAAATAAGTTTTCTTAAAGGGTCAATTTAAAGTAATTGCTTGAAGTTTAGCAATTAAATTTACCATGAAGAAAATCACCCAATATTTAGTAAATTAAGTTGTAGCGCCTCTTATATGTATGACATGACTTATGAGTATATTTTAAATAGAAATAGACAAAAGCAGTCAATTTATAATACAATTGGATTGAAATCAGAAGAAAGAAATTAAGAAATTAAAATTTGCATTATTTTTGTAAAATTGGCAATTTAAAGTTCAAATAAACGCTGAAATGTTAACACTGTCAGATAACTTTCCAAATTTTTTTTATCCTTCAAAGTTATTATGTATGTCGACTAATACTGCATGAAGTAGTCAATTTATCAAGAAAAAACCTCTTTAATCATGAATGAATACGCTCCTGTGCTACGATTGGGCACCAACATCAAAGTCTCGTATTTAGAAACTACCTATCCTTTGATGAGAAAATAGCTTTTTTTTAAATCCCTATCGCTTTATGAATCTCAAAACCATTTTGGAATGCAACTTTACATTAAGTTTAGCTCTAACTCTGCTATGGGTTTTAAATCGTAGTCAAAATCATAAATAGCGGGTGATTTTTTGAGCGCAAAACTATAGAAATTTTAATTTAAGGCGATAAATGAATGCCTGCCATTGGCTTTTTAAGGATTATTTCATGTAAATATTGCCCTGGGCTGTGCCGCAGGGATTTATCTATAATATCCAATTTTGGCATACTTTTATAAGGATTTCGGTCAGTATCTCACCAATGGCAGCTGTAATGTTGTTTTCCAGGACTGAAATTATGCCTGGCTTGGCCCTGTACATGAAAGACTTTCTGTAATTCCACAAAAAATAGTATAGTAGGGTTAAATCGCATGAACTTGGGGTAATGTGTGATTAATTGTTCACACATTGAAATCACATGTCAATCCAGTCCAAATCTTCCATTAGGTATGGGCAAAATAAATGTATTGCTCTTTTAATTGTAGCGATTTCCATCGTTCTTGAAGAATTACGGTCCAATATTGCCGCAAACAATTTTTACCTAAAACAAACGCTTAACTGTTAACATTGTTATAAACATCCTTCTATGCCATACACACCTTTCCCAATTATTTACCTGCCATCTTTGTTAATTTATTTATTTATTTTTTTAAGTGTTAATTAATGAAAATCCTCCCTGTCGTTGCCAATGTCTGTGATTTATTTTAATTAACTCTTAAGCTTATGTGGTTGTTTTTGGAGTTTTTATACGTTCTAATGCTTAAAATATTATAAAAAAGAAAATTATAAGAGACAAGAAGCTACCATAAGGAAGTTTCTTCTTCTTCGTATATTTACCATACATACATACGTAAGATATGCCAACAATTGTGTTAGAACCACCTTCATATAAAGGTAAAAAAGTAGTATGCGGGCTATGACTTCAGAATGGAAGTGGTAGTGACCATAATTGTCATCACCAACGTCATTGCTATTATCATTGTAATGATAATGAAGATCGCCAACAACTTCATAATAACTTAACCAGGTTCTTTGTCATAAAAAAGGTTTGATTTTTTTCTCTTTTCATTTTGTAGCCTAGACAAAATACTGGGAAAATGAAAAAAAAAAAATCGCATTTGTGTTTGCGCGTGCTCTTAAGGATTGTATAACAACAGTAAACTAATCATCATTATATATGTACGAGTATAATACAAACATGTGTTGTACTCTTTGAGTTCTGGTAACAAAGCCCAGTATTTTGTTGTCGGTGGTGGTCGTTGGAGATTTTTATAGTTAGAACAACAACAGCTTTTGTTGTTGATATTATTGCTGGTGCTTAGCTTTTTTTTATGGTTATACATGTTGTTGCTTTTTAGCCAGACATCCACAAATCCAGAGTGCAAATAAAAAGTGGCAATAAATACCACCTTAGGTCATTCAACTTTGTTGCTTGAACAGTCTATAGATTAAATTTGTCATAAAAACAAGAAATCACCACTGCACTCGAAATAGTAATAAACTGGGGACTTGATCAATAAAATGTTATATAATACATACATATGTATGTATATTTAAACATAAAATTTGGAAAAGTTTTATTTGAAAACCCCCATATAAAAATAGCATTCAAAGATAAAAAAATTGAATTTTTACGACACTACTTGATTGTTTGTGGGTAGTGAATTTCATTCTGTGGCCGAATTACCGCTTTCGATATCGAATAGTCTATCGTACGAAAGTAAATTTCGAGACGTATCGTATCTCTCCTCCTACCAACAAGCTATTCTACTAGTACTTGCAGAATGTAGACTAGAAGTCATCCCCTCAATATTGGCTTCAAAATTAAAAAATATTAAGATATATTGTACATATCTATCGGGTGTTTCTTACAGTTACACAAGTTTAAATCATTATAAAAACAGATAGATATACATTATTAATATTATTGGCTTTGTTGGATAGAAAATTTTATGACATTAATGCTTAAATATGATTTCGGCCATGTTGCCATCACAGAACAGAAATTTGTACAAACATTTCGCAGTATAGGCGGCCGTATTTCGCCAATAACTGTTTGAATGTTGATTTCCAGATATTCAATCGTCTCTGGTTTATTGACTTCGACAAGTGACTTTACATAACCTCAAAGAAAACAATCCAATGGGCTTAAATCACACAATCTTGGTTGCCAATTAATTGGACCATTATGTGAAATTACTCTTTTATCAAAAGTCTCTTTGAGTAAATCAATTGCAGCGCGCGCTTTGTGTTATGTGGAACCACATGCCAGCAAGATTAATTCTAGCAAATTGGGGTACGAAAAAAATTCTAATCATGTTTTTGAAGACATATGAACCAATGACTCCGCCAGCTCATAAAGTGCATCAAATAGTAATTTTCTGTGGATGTAATAGTGCTTCGACAAAAGCTGTGGATTATCCTCACTTTAAATGCCACAATTCTGCTTATTTACGTATCCATTCAACCAAAAATGGAGAACGGAGAACAACATTTTGCACCATTATTAAGATAAAAATTTTCCAACAATTTGCAAGCGTTGCTCTGGTGTAAGTCTAGCCATAATGAAATGTTAAATCAAATTAATCAAAAAGCAACTATCAGCTGTTAAATAGATTGTCAAATAAAAAAGTGTTGCCAACTCAAGGTTATGAACCCCTAAAAAACATCCGATATGTTTGTATATGGGATGTAAAACAATTACATAAGATTTAGGCCTGTAGAGTTTTATTTGAGTTTAATGAGCCCTGTTTGATATTTTAGATTTGGAATTTGGTATTTTCGGCAATTTTTTAGTTTTACTAGACTATTTTAAAAACTTTAAGCGCTTCTTGTTTTCCTTTTTTTACTTTTCATTCTTCAACTTGTTGTTTATAATTTTTGCATACTCGTATTCGCTTGTGAATGAGTATATTCACAGACCGCAAAGTCATAGATGGAATAGTTAGTTCTATGCACATGTATATAGTATGTTATTATACATTTTTTATTGTGGTTATTTCATCTTCTTTTTAATTTTTTGATTTTACAGTTAGAATTTTACTACTTTTTCAAATAGGCCATTATGAAATAGTACAAGTATAGTATATCCACAAACATAAATAGTTGAATACTTTTTATGACGTTTCTTATTTTCAATGTTTTTATTTTGTGGTTCTACATACTTATGGTACATACGTAAGATGTTTTTTATGGATACATGTCAGGTTTATTTTATTTTTTGGTTTTATCTTAAGGTTTTGTACCAATCGAGATATTTTTGGTTTACCGCTAGTATTTATTAAAATTTTTTCTCTTGAAGTATATAGATTTTTTAAGATTTTACATTTGTATTTTGATTGAATTTTTTAATATTTTTCGGCTTAGGCTTAAAAGAATTCGCTTTAATTTAAGCCTTCAGAGAATATTATTTTATGAAAGCAAACGTGATTTTCTTATCATTACATTATCACCAGCAACTACTATACTGCTGTGGATATACGATTTGTTAAAAATTTTAAATGTATTAATTTTGGCTTATGGCCTTTCAATGTTCTTCACAATCCGCTTTATAATAAAATGGTAAAATAAACTTTTTGTTTAATTATAAAGGCTTCAAGATTATTTTCTTTAAAGAATTATAAAAGATTTGTTCTCTATATCGTTTCTTGCAAAATGAAATATTTTTTAAATTTCTTTTTTCGTAAGTAGAAACCTTTCAATAATTACAATACTTTTAAAATGAACAGCCTTTTCTTACTTCCTGTAGAGATATTAAAATTTTATGACATTTATTATGTTCTTTAATGACACACATAAACTTTTGCTGCCATCTTAACTGAAATTCTTTTAAACTTAAGCAAAACCAAAAACAAAATTTCATATTATTGTATAAATGCCCTCATAAATTAAAACCTTATCAATATCTTTTCACAAAAAAAAGGAAAAAATAACGTTAAGTTCTTTTTGAATGTTTTCACTAAACGCAAATACACAAACTAATGGAATAGTTTTATCATCACCTCCACCACCACCCTACATCGATACCGCTGCGGCTACGTTTCTCTTTTGCAGACATTATCCTCTACTCTCAGCTCAGCTGTGGTTCAAAGTAAAAACGACGTATCGAGTAATGTGTGGTAAAAATTTTAAAGAGTCATAAATAATAGTGGCACAAAAAAGACAATTTTTTACCACACGATTAAAAATGCATTCAAATTTCGTAAAACATTAGGTTAAGTTAAGTTTAAAATGTTGCATGACACAGATGCCACCACATCGCACACATGTAACATGGTGCGTAAGTATGTTAGGCTCTTAAAAGAAATGGAAAAAATATAAAGACCACTCGTTGCTATTGTTGCAAAAAAGCCGAAAGAAATGTCTTAGACACCTATCATTTAACCATACATGGGAAAAAAGGGTCCCAAATGGTTTGTCTTATTAGAGACAGTCGCTGGAAATTAATTAATATTAAGAAATTTCAATTTATTTTGAAGCTTTCTTTTGTTATATTAAGAAATTGCAATTTATTTTGAAGCTTTCTTTTGTTATAACCTGTTAAAATGTTGAATTATTTAGACAAATTTAAAAAAGTCTTTAACTTTTTAGGGTTAATCTCTATTTACCTAAAAATTACAAAAGTCTTCTTATTCTTTCTTATTGTTTATTGTCTTCACATTCAAAACTTAAAGTGGCTTCATATTCTTGTTGCGCCTTTTTTATTAAACTGTTTGTATATTTTTATTTTTTGCAGTCTTGGACTGGCAGAATATGCTTGCATTGTGCTTCAAACATGTAAAACATTGCTATGATCGCATTGTTAAAAGAATTTAACGTTACATTCGTTTCACAAAAAAACTTATGATAGAAAAGATGAACCAGAAACTTAGGCAGACAAAGAAGATGTGGTAGTTTTAAACCAAGTAAAAGTTTTACTCTCCTATTATTCTACCATTTATATTTCTGATATTTTTTACAAAAGCTATGGGATCGAAGAAAGTTGGTTTCCAAATAGATAGGGGAATTACAATCTACGCTAAATAGGTATTGGTTAACTGAATACAGATACATGCACTTATAGAGCATAATCTGGTAGTCCGTTCAGTCTGACAATAACCAATAGATTCTGAAATCGTCAATTTCATTTCAAACTTGTTTATATTAAAACTGTTAAGTTATAAAAGTTTTACAAAAGAATACATTTTCTATTGCAATTTTGTCATGTACATTGGTTGCTCGGTTAAGTTCGGTTACAAATTGTGTGCAGATGGCTCTAAAATGTTATATCTCAGCTAATTAACAGCTAATTAACACCTGCAATACTATAACGCATTATTCTATGAAATGTTTTTTTCGTTTAAAAATTAGAGGAAATTCGGCACGTTTTGCATTTCTATTATAGAAAATGTAGTAATGCGTTGCAGGCTGCTGAAAAAGTTTGCGAAGTTTACTGAAACGATACCGTAACTACAAGAAAAGCAGCGAAGGGGTCTGCCCGTTTTCGATCCGACAATTGATATCTTAAAGATATTCCTTGCTCGCTCTGTTCGACGAATCACTAAAAAAAATCGATTAAGTCATGATTCATAAACAGCGTGAACGTGCTAGGAACGTGCTTTGCATCACCAATCAGTTATCAGGCATTTAAAGAAAGCTGGATACACAAAGAAGCCCGATGCCACATGAATTAATAGTGAATAATTTAATGGACCGAATTTCCATTTGAGATTTCTGAGGAGAATGATTACGGGCATTGAAAAGTGAATTATGTACGACAATAATGTGCGAAAAAAATCATGAACGATGCTAAGTGAAGCCAGGATTGACATCAAGAAAAGTAATGCCATGTGCTTGGTGGAATTAAAATGTAATTGTTCAATTTAAGCTTCTACGACCTGGTCAAATTATTGATATTGACCTACTCTCAACAATTAACGACATTGTAGCAAGTAATTCAACTAAAACGGCCAGAATTGATCAACAGAAAAGCTGTTCCGTTCTTTCATTATATTGACAGACCACACACATCTTCGATGAGCTGGCAGGAAGTTTTGATGCATCCACCACACAGCTCGAACGTTGCAACTTCAAATTATAAGTTCTTTCGACCTCTGCAGAACTCTCTTCATGGTGTAAATTAAAATTCCGTAGAGACTTGCAAAATGCTGTTGGATTAGTTTTTCGCTTAATAAACCCAGAAGTTCTATATTGATGGAATAATGGCTTTGCCACAAAAACGGCAAGAGCTTATCGATCAAAACGGCACATATTTGGTCTAATAAAGCTCATTTCAAATATAAGAAAAAGGTGTTTTATTTTCGGTCATATTTTTAACCGAACTAAATCGAGCATCCAATACAACGGAGTTTAAACAAAAAAGGTAAAAAAGAATTGCAACTTTTGCTGTTTACTGAACAAAAAATAAATCTCCAATAACGGTACAGAGCAATTAATTTTTGTTACTCAATAAATAAATAAACAATTTTTCTAAACCTCGAAAAATTAATTTCTGATTTCTTAAAAACTTTGCTGGGTTATATCTGCTACACATAATATGTGTATGTAATACATATATACCTACATATTTACTACTCATATTTTCTAACCCATTTAGGAAAGATGGTGTGCTTCTTGTGCCACACAACATTTAGCTAAATGTTCATATTTGATGTTATTGTTTTTGTGGTTCTAACAGAGATCTACCTTAAGTTCCAGTCATATTTATTTATTTGCTAACCGCACAATTTTACTAAATAGGCTGTCAAATGATCTTTTTTGTTTCTGTTAACCAAAGAGGTGTAGTTTCTTTAAAACTTTAACTAAATGTTAACAGCCACACCCCCTTTCAGCTGGTGTGTGTATCATTTAATGTTTACAAACTTAGGCGTAGCTGTGCTGAAAGTCTCGTTCCAAATAAACAGGCATAGTAATGACATTCGTTTGAATTGGTAATATCGTATCATATGAGTAGCCTTGTCATCTTGTGTGTATGTATGTATCTGTTTGCATTGCTGTGTATTCTTTCAAATTTTTCCAAAAGTCTATGCTGCAACATATGATTCTGTAGTGTTTTTCTATTTCTTACCAGTAATATTAAACATGGCTTTTATGTTGAGGCAACATTAGCTAAAAGTTTTGGCCAAGTTCATTTGCTTGTGGCAACGACATTGGTGTTTATGTTTATGTGTATCTTTTATATTTTAAATTGGTTTTCTTGGTCGTTTGCCTAAATTTTATGGTTCCTTTGGGCTTTTTTTCATCGCAGTTTTAAGGTTTTCCAGTTGGTATTTAGTATATAGCACAATTGTTTGTTTTCAAACTTTAATGGCTATTAAATATTTGATTTAATTGACCATGTTTTTGCCTTATGGTACATATTTGAAGTTTAAAATAGTTAAGGATCATAAAGGTCAATTTGTATGATTTAAAAATCCATAATTAAAAATTAATTTTAAATAAATTTTCATTCGGAATGTGGGTCAATAATATTAAGTATTTATTTATGAAATATTTTCTATTTGCCCAGAGTATAATATAATTGATTAAAAAAGAAAACTTTTTATAATTGTTAAATAATAAGTAGAACGTGATCAGTTGTCAGTTATGTATATGAATTGTATACCCTTCTTATGCATATCCTTATAGTATGTCAAAAGTAAAGCAAAGCAAAAAATGTTAAAAAAACTATACTCTTGTCACGCTAAAGTACACTAGAATTATTTGGCATCCTACTTATGTATTTTTTTTTTAAGCCACCAACTATCAGCAGGAGAAGCCAAACTTTTTGCTACTATACTATCAACATATTAATATCAGCAAATAGCTTCCTTAAGCTTAGCTGGCCAGGCCAAGACCCTTTTTGTTTTGATTTCTTTTAAAACAACATTGCAGCAAAAATGTTGAATAATAGTAGGGATAATGTAAAAGAAGTTTTGAAGTCTACGACATAATCATGTTAAATTACTGGTAAATACATTTGTTGCACTTTGAAATAGTCTTCCACAAGCAATGCTACATACAATTCTACCGACAATAGTAAATAGAAAAGAAAAATAGAATTCTAAGTATTCGCAGATTGTCTAGTTGTCTGTTGTTCATTTGTCTTTTATTCAGAGGCTGTTTTCTTTTGTTCTTCTTCTTCTGTTTTTTGTATATTTTGTCTGTCTGTCTAGAATTTGTGTTATTTGAGCCATTTTACACCCTTTTTGTGCTCTGTGGCAATCGTTATAATCAGTATCGGCCATCATCATTGTGCACTACAAAATGTAAAAAAGATTCTAAGCTCACGATCAGTTTGCAAACGAGCAACTACAACTACCTACAGCAATAATACAATATCATTGTCATGAATTTAAACTTCTTGTATTCTGTTTCGTTTATAGATATTTTTTGTACTTTTCTGCGCTTCACATTGTAATAGCAAAAGAAAAAAAGGCCAATTTTTTTTACAAACAGTATTAACCCTGTGATAAGCAAAAAGGGGAGCAAAGTTAATGTTGTCCCTTTAGTTTTTTAAAATATTTAGTTAAAAGATTTTCACATTAAATGTGTTTGTTGTTTGTTCACACAAACTAAATAGAAAAAATGATTTCTCTGTTTTATTTACATACTTAAGGAAAGTCAATTTAATAAATTTTCAATATTAAATGTGTGATAAGAACATTTTAAAAAAAGTATGCTTAACTAATATGAATTAAATTCTATGCTTGACAGCTGATAATAATGAATGATCGCATTGATTGATGAAGGTAACTAAAATTAACATATGTCATGTACAATTTATATCATTCGCTCTCAAAATTTTGTATGAGAAATTATGTAATTTGACTTATAATTAGGGCTTAAATTATGGATGAGAGAGTGAACGCTGAACAAATTTGTCGAAAGAATATGCTATCACATTTGGCGTAATATTTTCGAATTTTCTGTGGGTTAATTTTTGATAATTTTCTTTAACGCTAGTGCCCGATATAGCAAATGTATAGTATATATAGTATATATAGTATATATAGTATATATAGTATATATAGTATATATAGTATATATAGTACATATATATATATATATATATATATATATATATATATATGTATTTATTATTTGCTGCTACTATAAGTAAATTTTTTGTCCAAATTGAGTCCAACTGTCAAATCGAGAAATACGCGCATATATTGGTTCCTTCTAAGCAAAGGGTGTTATTACAAAATTTTCCCAAAGATCTAAAATTTATTCAAAACGCGGAGAAGTATATGAGCGACAATGTCACCACTTTAATAGATAAATCATTCTCAAAATGTCAGTATCAAGTCGAAATTTGTATGAAATTATCGTAAATGACAAATTTCATTAATGAATCCTACTGACATTGTGACAAACAAAGGGACTTATGTGTGACAATTTCATTATAATGTCACCATACTAAAGAAAGCGACGAAATTAAGCGACATTGTCTATTATGAGTCGACCATATGCTAAAATTTTGCGATATTGTCTGTTATGAGTCGATTACATACTGAACAATTCTGCATTTTGTGTGCTACATCTCCACGTTAACGAATAAACCACTAATGATTATTGATGATATCGTTTGTTAGAGCTCACTAATAAGCGGAAGCCTGAAGACAAAATCAATTTCTGTCATTTATGAAAATTTGGATATTTATTTTAAAAAGCCATGTATGACAACAAAGAAAATTCATCATAAGTTGTCAGTAGTTTACCATTTTCAGCGTTTGTTACAATGATTCACTATGACTTTCGCCTCCGTGTAATGATTATCTTTAAAAATCAATTTAATATTTACTTTAAATTTACTTCAATTTTCTTTTGCCATTTAAGGTTTAAACTTCATTACACAATATTAGTTATAAGTAATCAAATTACCTCACCAACAGAAAATAAAAAAAATGCATTTTTGTTATGTGATCAAGGTCATGGAAAAATAGTAATGGAAAATATTATTTTTTACGAACAAGCATAAATATGCAAATACACTTTATAGGAATTAATAGTTTTTGTTTTTTTTTTTTTTTTTGGTTGTGTATTTTAAAATTAATTTATTAACATGGTACAAATACCATACCTAATTAAAGTTTTAAATTAAAGTAAGATATGATTTTATGTTTCTAATTGTTCAAAAATTTAAACGTCAAGAAATTGAAAGAAAGAAAAATATTTACACTCATATTCATAAAATTTATTTGCGATTTAAGTGTAAGGGGTCTATAAAAAAATATTTATATAAATTATGCTTTTAAACCTTCTATAAATTGAAAATGTTTTTATGAACATGAGGGTAATCCCCATTATAAATTTATTTTATTTACCTCCTAAAAATCATTTTATTATTTATATTCATTACTTACACTATTGTCTTTATGTGAATGTCTTAGCAATCACATTTAACAAATTTCAAATAACATATTGCTTTATTTAGTTATATTGGCCAAACTAGATGACTATTTCTTTACATAGTCAGTCAGATTAATACTTCCTTCTATTAATCAATTCCAAATATAAATTATTAAAAATAAAACCCGTCTGACTTCATCATCATTTTCCAGCATCGTCATCAAAAACATGCAAAAAAAATATATATATATTGTTGTCAACATGTTTTAGCCAAGTTGTCAGTTGTATAGCTAGAAAAACTAAAATGGTTAACAAGTTTTCTGAGGAAAACAGTTGGTTTTTCTTTCGGTTAATACTTGTTTTTGCAACAATAAATAAATTATTTAACGCGTGCTATTATTGCCGCAATTGCTAGCAATTTATGCTTTAAAGTTTAAAGTGTCAAAGACGGCAGGCGATGTTGTAAAACAACTATAAAAATATTATGATACTACGATACGCCTGATTTAATAAAAGTTTTAATTTTTATTTGTGGTTTTCGTAAAATTCTGTTTTTGTTATTTTTCTCAACACAACGTATGTATTTTTATTTAAATTTTTTAAAATATTATTTTACCACTCTAACGGTGATACATGACCATCAGTCAAGCGTAAGTAAAAACAACCCACTACGAGTAGAGTTGTATGATTATTGCCGCTACTATTTTTATACTTTTCCTGCTCAACAAAAAAAAAAAAAAAAAAAAATGAAAAACCACATCGATAGCGGTAGCAGGCAACATGATTGTCTGAAATTGTAGTACTGGTAGGCATAGCTGTTTAGTTAAACTTACTGCTGCTGCATATTGTAAAAACAATAATAGAATATTTTCAATGTTTAACTAAGCGTAAGTTTTTGTTTTTAAATCATCATAATAATACATAATGTTAAACAATCCGCATAATAGTGGTTGCCAGTATTTGATTCAAAACAGTAGTCGGCACAAGTTTCCACATGGGGGAAATTCAAAGAGCATAAAAATGATATTTTTTTGCAGCTCAGAAACAATAATAATAACATAACATAACACCCCTTGGCATCTTTATCAAAGTGTTTATATAAAACCCGCTCTGAGACTTAGGGAATCAGGCGGTCTGCGGCAGTTTCACTTTAGTCACGGCACCATTCTACGAGAAGTGGGCGTAGAATGGATTATAAGGTCTAGGTACTTACTACTAGATAAGATATCGAAAGCAGAAGTTTTCCTCCTGGGCGATGTGATCTCAAATATACCGATGGCTCAAAGACAGCTGCGGAGGTTCAGGTTTTTACTCTGATAAACTTGCGCGATGACTACACTATCTTCAAGGCCGCAATTTATGCCTTCGATAAGGCAACTAGGTGTATTCGGAATATCTTGAATCTTCCGATATTAATATTTACGTGGATAGTCTTGAGTTGATAGATGCTGTCATTTCTAACGTAGCTAGGTATGAATGTCTCCTTAGCTGCATTCTTTTACGCTGATGAATGAGCAACTAGGTGGTTATCTATTAGTGTGACTCTTGAACGGGGGAGGGGGGTTTTTATGTTTCCTTGGGGGAGTGATTGTAATTGCTAGTTTTGTGGGCGTTGAGCAGTGTGAAACGCAGGTCTAGTATTACCACCTAATGAGGCCTTTTCTATCAGTGAAAGGAACTAGGACTCTCCTGAATTTTTGGAGATAGTCGACTAGTCTTCTTGCAAGTATTATTACTGGGCACTGTGTGATTGGAGGTATGTTTAAACGTACCCATGTTATGGCTACTGTAGAATCTGAGAAGGAAACATATTTGATATAGCACCCTCTTTGTGACTATCCAGCTCTATGAAAGCTTAGGCTAAAGCGTCTGGGCCATAATCCGTACTGTCTCAAGGATATGACAAATCTGTTCGCTACTGTATGGACCACTTGATTTGGTTTAATGAGCTTTCGGAAGGTTATCACTATGGGCTATTGGGCGATCCATGTAACATAACCTAACCTAAAAGATAAATAAATTAAAAGCACTGATTAAAATGTTTACTACTTTTTTTCTCGCTGGGTACACACAAGGCACTCTAAGCATGTTTTCGTTGTGCCGACCACTGATTTAAAAACGTTATTTTTTTCTCAACTCGCTTCTCATCTTTCCTATGAATGTATGGCCCACAATACAATGCTTAAAATTTAATTATTCTTTTTTCTAGAGTGTTAAATATTATGTTTTTATTTGTTAAAGAGAATAAATAGTTTAACGGAAATGGCGCTTAAATGTATCATAAACTAACTCTTTATTATGCAAATGTTTCAAATTAATTTAAATTAAATTCAAAATTATTAAAGTTAAGCAAAACTTTACAGTTAAAATTAATAAAATTTAATAAATTTAAAATATTAATTAATTAAGCGTGTAAATTAAAACAATTTCGTAAATAAAATTTGTTGAGAACTTGTGTTTCTTGAATTTCTTTTTCTAAAAGAATTGAATATGAAAATTATTTTGGAATCGGAAATTTACAAAATTTTACTTGAAATTCATAAATTTAAGATATTTTACAAATGCAGTTTGACATAACTGAGTATGTAGAACAGCTTCAAACAACGTCATCGTCATCCTTCTTCTCGTCACTACAGTGGCAATAGGTGCAACATCGTTATTATAATCGTCACCAGCCATAAGCTAGTCAACCAGTCAGTCAGTTACAAATAACAGCAATAATAATATTAACCAGATACTTTATATCAATGAGACAGACAACAGGCGTTTTACATGTAGAACAATAGTTGTTTTTGCAGCAGCATCAGTATTACAAAATCCATCATATCAATTACAACCCCAAGATGTGTAACGCACAAAACTATAGCACGGCCTAGTATGTAGTTGTAGACAGTTTTACTTATATAAACGTATAATTTTGTGGTCACAATAATGTGTGTATATTAAACCAACAATAGCATATCAACTAGAGATAGAGACAGATATTCAAATGTCATATCTATAGCATTTAAATGTGTTGCCTAGAGATGAATGATAATGATAGTAATGGTCTTGTTGATGATGCACTGATGTCTGCTTAGTTACTGCACTGATGTCTGCATTAAAAACATTTTTTGTGTTGTATGTTATTCTCTAGAGTTGTTGTTGTTGTCTGTTTTTTATTTATTTTTTTATAAAACCTACAACACAGATGATTTCTCATCTAATGTTGTTGGTGATGAGTATTGTTGTTAGTCTTGCATTGTGTTTGACTTTGATTTTGTAATTTGTTTGTTTTGATCTCACCTTGCAACATGGAAATATGCTGCTATAAAATAATCGAAACTAGGCAACTAACCAACTCTTTGACTTACTGACTATAAGAGTGTCTGTCTAAATACCCAGTAGTTGTTAGGTGCCTTGGTTTACTGAAATTTGTGCTTGTGTTTTTCGTTTTGATGCAGTTGCGTAGCACAGCAAATAACTTCCTTAAACTAACACCGAAGCCTTTTTCTTCCAAAAAATTTAAACAAAAAATTAAATTAACTATCGCAACTTTATACATTTTTATTCTTAAATATATATAAAATCTGTTTAATCTTTGCTGTTTAATTATAGTATTTAAAAACTGCTTAAGCCTATAGCTCTGTTCAGTTGAGTTGAAATTTTGCCATGATAAATTCGTACCAAAAGTCACATCGGCGTGCTTAACAATGAAAGGAAAATATAAAAAATACTCAGCCCTATTATGTAAGGCATTACACATTGTTATCGCCGGCGTAAAGTCGGTATTATGAAAGTCAACGTTGACATTTATCGGTATTATATAAGACATAAAAGAGTTGATAAATTGTCAACTGTGAGCTTGAATTCTCGACACTTTGTCGCCGACTTAAACAAGTAGTAGATACAAACTTGATTTTTTGTTAGTTTAAGTGATAAATTAAGAAACTTGAAAATTATCTAAAGGCGATTTCAAAAAAGTTCAAATGTGAATGATTTCAAGGAAGACTGGGAAAACATAACGATGAAATTAAATTCAATGGGACATCCAGTAAGAGATACCGACGGTAAGCAATAAGTAAGTTTACTTACTACTACATTTTAGGATAGATATTTTTAAATTAAAAGATTTATTGTTAGGTTTGATGCAACTGGCGGCGAGAGTTAGAAACAATTAGAGCTTACTCTTTTGGAAACAGCTGTAGTCATTTTTAATGCAGGATGACTATTTGCAATTGGCGGACAATTTTAGAAAACGACGAAAATGTTCCTGAAACCGCTGTAAGTGATTCGAGTGTGACTCAACTTGTAGCAGAAGCCACTTCCAACAGAAGAAAAGAATGCCACTGTAACGATGAATTGAAAATTTTACTAGAAAAATACGAGCCATTCCAATAGAAGGATTTTCGGAAATTTCCAAACCATTAGCAGAAAACAAAATTACGTTTCAAACTAAAAAAAAATTGGTAAACTTTTACTAGAATCCCATATAAAAACTTGTTTTTAAACTTTCATATTACATTTTGCAAACTTAGAAATTATTTAGTGATGATATTTTTTTTCTTTTAAAAATCGATAACAACTCGACGCCACACAGCTGTTATACCATAATACCAATTCGACGTCGAGGTGACAGTAGCGCCGTCTCTGTATGACAGCGGCAATATATTTACGAGCGTTTTGACGACGACTTACATATTAGGGCTGTTTTTTATGCTTGACAGCTGTTAACGACAAAAAACCGATAAAATTTAGCCACCACATTGATTTTAGTAATTGATTCAAGTAATTGAAACTGAATTATTCAAAATTTGGGTGAATGGCTCTTAAAATCTTGCATATGAAGAATTATGTAATTCGTCTCATAAATGTGGTTTGAATTTTGTATGAGGTAGAAAATTACGAAAAAACGTTATTGTGTGCGAACACTAGATTCTAAATTTTGGTAGCAAAAAAAGTATTTCTTTTAAATTAATTCTTTGCTAAGAATTTCTTTTAAGTTAAATTTCTTTGTTGAAAATCGTAAAATTGTTTTACAAGGCTTAAGTGTTAACCTATACTTATATGCTGTGGTCTATTATGTCAGTAAAGCTATCAGCATCTACTCTTGTCTATGTTGCTGTCTGTCTGTGTTATGATATTATTTAAAAACATGCTTATAAAAATACATGAAAAATGTGTAAAAAAGTAGATATTGATGTTTTGGTTTTCATATTCGTTGATCATGACATTGGCTCTTGAAATAATACCATATGGTGTAACAGTGAAAGCTCTTTATATAAAACAGTTGGAGATTTATAATGAATAATGAACAATTTCTTTATAAAATTGTTATTAATTAAGAAGAAGCTTAGATATGTTTTATTTTTTAGTTTTTCTTTTTTAAAGTTTTCACTGTAATCTATATTTATTTAATGCATTATGTGTGTGTATGCTATGGATATTATAGTATATTGCGTTAGGCGCTTGCTTTTGCTGTTACTGTTGCTGCTTGGCTAATTTGTGTAATTTGTACGGTGTTATCAATAACAGTTAGCGGCATCTTTTTCTTAATGATTGATTTTTTTTAAAGAAAGGAAAAAAAATATTAAAAATTATACATATGGATGTAGCATATCTCTTCATATAGTATATGTGTGTCGTATTATTTATTATTTTTGTACAGTGTTTTCGTGCACCAATTTTGCTCTGAAATGTTAATGATTTTAAATTATAAACTATTTCATATTGCTTTTATGATTTTCTCATATCTCTTTCTCTCTTCTGTGTTTTTTGCGGTCTGCCACCATTACATGCATTGTCTTTTCTAATATTTCTTTTGCCAATAATTTATTAATAAAGTAAATATTGTATATACTTTTAATATTTACTTAAGCCAAAAACTCTTTAGGCCATAACGTTAAAGTTTTTTTTTTTTGCTTTGAAAAAAGTTTTAAAATCATAAAAAGTCAAAAAAATATTTCAAGCATATATATATTTTGCTATGCATCAAATAATTGTTCAATTTTTTTAGATATATTCAGAACCAATTGCTTAAAGAAAAAGGTAAACCTTTCCATGAGATAATTATTTAAATTAAACAAAATTATTTTTTAGAACTAATTGTGTTTATAAAAGTTATATAAGTTCATCTGGATATAATTTCTGGCCAAACTTGTGCTATCTATTCATCTAGGTATTTATTAAGTTAAAGTACTAAACAGAAATTATAAAGAAATGCACCCAGTATGTATGCTTCTTATGCAAAATAAGTTTTATTCATGATGATTCGCCAATTATTTGTTAAATTTCATGAAGTGAAACCTTTTTTTTATGTCGATCGAGTGAAGCATACAATTGACTTGAGCATGAACTATTAAGAGAAATGTTATCAAAAATTATAAAATAAATTTCGTGATAAAGACGTTATTCTGCCTTATTTTCTTTCGCTATTTAAATTACTCATAAGAACTATGCCGTTCACCTTTGTAATTCATTTTGATGATTTGTCTTCTTTTTCCTAATATTGTTGTTTGTTGTTTTTTTAAGTAAATTATGTATGTAGAACTATAAAATTCTGCTTATAATTGGGTGTTGAATTCTGAATGATAGAGTGAATTACGAAAAACTTTCTCGTGCCAAAGAACTATATGAAAATATGATCGTAGTATCATGCAGTAGAACAGGGAGCATTTCACATGCCTATGAAACATACATTAATTGAGGCAGGAAATTTTTTATTGATATATTTGAAAATTATAAAGTTTTTACTGGATTACACAGATGAATGATTGGTGACCAACACCATAATGACAGTGGACGGCTGAACTAGAACCACAAGTTCTAGAAAAGTGTAAGCATTCATAGGTTTGATTAATTTGTTGAAGACCCTATGTATGAATTACTATAAAAGAACTTTTCTAAAGATTATCATTATCTGGGCTTTCTTCGATGACTTGGCTTGCGTGATTTGCGTTTTTTGTAAAATATTTCTTGTCAATTTAATACTCCAGGTGTATAAATTTATATAGAACTTTTAGCAGCTGAAGTGATTAAAATACTTTGACATTAAATTCAATACTTCAAAGTACTTTTGCTAAATAAAGAAAGCAAAAAATAAGGAGAAAAATCCATTAAGTGAATGATTATCCCTAATCTTCTGCATTAAGCAACAGATGGCGTTACTACTATGAAAGCAAAGCATTACTTTGTTTGAAGTATCTAAAGAGGAAGTTGTTAATGGCACAAAAATTAAAGCCATTCAAACACACTTAAAAAGTTTATATTTTTTTTTCTCGGTTCTTATTTTTGTCTTGCAAGTGTTCTAACACTCATTAGCTTAGAAATTGTATAATAGATTAAATAAATATATATG
Organism: Wohlfahrtia magnifica; assembly: GCA_023159175.1. NCBI lineage: Eukaryota > Metazoa > Arthropoda > Insecta > Diptera > Sarcophagidae > Wohlfahrtia > Wohlfahrtia magnifica. The sequence goes on from JAKWBJ010000222.1 coordinate 8,143,502, forward strand.
ACCAGAGAGTGGTACGTGGTAGTAGTAGTAGTATAAGTAGTGATGGCGCGTATTATCACACAAACCATAATGGACCAGCGCAACCAGAGCTCTTTTAAATGAATTCAAACAAAACGTGCTTTACAAAGACACTAATAGAATTTTTACATAACCGTTAAAGATTTTCCATTTTGTCTAGTTTTGTTGCTTTTTTTGTGAACTTGGTAAAATTTTAACATGCAACACATTCATTAACAGAAATATGAACTGGAGAGACAGAGTCTTACACATGTGCCACAGCTTACTATAGCCATCGCGTACCATTAAGATTAGTTGAAGGAAAGTGTTAATGTACTCCGTTTATATTTGTTTTATAGTGTACGCTAGTGATATGAACAACAGCGTTGATGATGATCATCATCATTATAGAATGAATATTAAAAGTGGTGGCGTATGTACAACACCTTTTCTAATCATTTCGGTTTGTTTTTTCTTTCTTCCGTTTATAGAATATAATTTTCTTTTGAAACTATTCTTTTCGGTGCATTAATATTTTGTGTAATATTTTTTTACGGTTCGCTGCCATTTAGCCCTGTTGCTGGCATTGTTTATTAGATGACTTCTAATATAGTTGCTAACTTAAATTATATTAACAATGGGGTAATAGACAACACTCGTGTATAAAATTAGTATTTAACGGTAAGAACGAGATCATAAAAGTTACTTAAAACACAAAAAATTTCATGAAAAAAGATTGGATTTTAAAACGTTTAATTACTATAAATCTTTTAAAAACAGTTGTTTCAATTTAATTCAATTATGTTATCGATTATAACTTTAGTTATTTGTAAGCTTTGCAGGTTTCTGTAATTGAAAGAAATATATTAAAGATTTTGCCTAATTACTAATAGCATGTTCACACGAGACTTCGAAATACTTTGTTCGCTGTTCCAAATTACCGGTTTCACATGGTACTTTGTAATTTGTTTTAATGGTTTTTCTTCTTTATCATATTAATTTTATTTATTGTTCGCTTATTTGCCAGTAAATAGTGCTTTAGAAATGGAAAGAAATGTTAGAATATTAAATAAATACATTTAGCATGCAGACACACCTTACAAAAATTGAAAATCAATTAGAGATTTTGTATTAATCCACAGGAAAATTAATACTGAATTTCTTACAATTTGGGTGATTCGCTCTTAAAATTTTGTATGGGGAATTAGGTAATGTGGCTCATAATTGGGGGTTGAATTATGAATAAAAGAGAGATCATTGCGAAAAAACGTCGTGTAAATATGGCATAAGAAGGCTATGACTTAAGATTTTGTATATGAATCAAATAAATAATTTAAGCTTAGCAATACATTTTGCTTAAAAGTTTTACTTTTCTCTTTTCAAAATTATCTGGATAAAAATAAAATTTATTAAAAAGTGTGGGCAGCGTAACCAGCTTGTGGCAATCGAAAGTTATAATTTCCTGTAAAAAAGCTTTTAAATTTACCAAAACGTGACTACTTAAAAGATTGGAATAATTGGAGAGGTGTTTACTTACCACCTACCATACATATAGATACTAGCACTCATAATACATGGAAGGCTTCAAAGTAAAATAGAGAACATATTATGGGACGAACAGACAGGCTTCCGGTCAAATAGAAGCAGCGTAGACCAGGCCAACATTATACGCATCATAATAGCACAATGTCTAGAAGGGCGTACCTCCTGTATCTACTGTTCATCGACTTCGAGAAAGCCGAATTGAGAAGGAAACTAATACCATAGAATAACCCAAATAATAAGAACGATGCACGAAGATACAGAGCTTTCTGTTCTTCGCATGATATTTATTTACTCCCACACAAAATCTCCAACATGCAGTCAAAACTAAAAGATCTTGAAAGAATGGCTCGTAGTGTCGAATTTGAGGTAAATGTCAAGGAAAGCAACGCAATCATAATTAAAAACAAAAGCAAAGAAAACATCATGCTGCTAGGTCAACCGATTGAGTATGTAGATAGCTTCTGCTATCTAGAAAATAAAATGACAACGAACGACGGCGCAGAAGCAGATGTTAAGAACAGGTTCAATAAAGCAAGATACTCGAACGACTGCAGTTAGTATGGCAAAGCTCATAGGCAAATCAAGCTCAAAATATTCACTGGTGTGTAAAGTCAATTCTGTTGTACGGAAGTGAAACCTGGTCTAACACCATCACACAAAAGTTACAAGTACTCACTAACAATGCCTCAGAATCTTTTGTAGGATATTCTGGCCCATGACAAATAAAGAGTTCATATTGAAGCAGATAATGTAAAGGAAATAGAGGTGGATCGACCATACCTTAAGGAAAAATCCACATTGTATTACAAGGAAGGCATTTGAGTGAAATCCCCAAGGATCAATGAATTGCGTTCGACCAAGAAACATCTGGCGACGTACAATTATCGAAGAACTATAGCAAAACAATTTTACATGCGAAGAGGCAAAGACAATGGCAGCAAACAGTGTAAGATCGAGGTGCTTTGTGGAAGCCCTATGCTGACAAGAGGAGTAATGGAAAAAAGCTATTCTTAGGGTCTGTGTTGCTTTACGTTTGGTATATAATTTATTATACATTTTTATAGAAAAAAGATTTTCAAAACATTGTCTTCATTACATGGTTTAAAACATTTTATATATTTGTTTGTATTTACGTTTATAGCCAAGATAAAAAAATAACATATTGGAATTAAAATTAAAGAAATTCTCTTGTCATTTTTGCCATATGCTGCATTAATTTCATAAATTATTCAATTTCTCTTGTATGTTTCTTTAATAAATGTATTAAAAACACTTTCTCTCTTTAAGCTTAATACACTTATTAAAGACATATGAGTCCATTTTTTTAATAAACAAATTCTTCTAAAGGGCCATGAAGTTTACTGGTTAAACGAGAATTTTTCATTTCTAATTTTCAAATGCCAAACAGTGTGCTATTATTTCATGCTGCGAATGTTTCTAAGTCATATATATTTTTTTACTTTCTATTTTAAAAATAGCAAGTAAATGTAATAGAAAACAAGTTTAAAGCATTTTCTTTTTAAATCTACAGAATTTTTAAGTTAAATTTATAAATAATAATGTACATTATCTAGAGCTAAAATGAAATAAGAAGAAAAGAAAAATTTTTTAAGTTAAAACGCAAAAATAAAAGAAAGAAAGGTAGGGGGACAGAGAATGTAATTAGACAGGTGTATTCTGTCTACGATACATATCAGCTCAATAGGAAGTTGTAAATCCTTTATGATTTATGATATTAAAATAAATCATTTATATGTATATAATGAAAAAAAAAAACAAGAAATATTAAACCTGTAATAGGTTTTAACTGCTTAGAATAGTAGTTAGGCTTGCGGTTTAAACAAACTGCAAACAAATTGCGTGTGCCCAAAGCTTTTATGTAACTTAGCGTAGCTATTTTTATTTATTTTTATTTTTTTTAATAAAACCATACAGAATTTTTTTTTTTTTAAGGAGTTCAGAATTTTTTTTAAGCGTCCGCAAAAAAGCATAATCATTATCATCATGATCTGCAACATTTAAGCCGCACTCTCTTAATCACCACTCTTAAGGTATTCCGATTAATGTTTAACAAACATTAAGCACATGGCTTAAACATTACAGCCATATATATTAAACAGACAGACTGCTAATATTAAAATCTTAAAATTAAAATCCCATGCAAAACAAAAGAGGGAGAAAGAAACTAAAAATGATCGTCATACTCAGATAATTATTTAACCGGCGTAAATTTCTTTTGGAAAAGTATTCGAAAAGAAATTCTTAGTCAAAGTCTTTACAAGTTATTACCTAAGTGGTTATTTTAAAGTAGAGAATCTTAAGCTATGTCATGCGTAAACGTGCCAAGGTCTTTAGAGTGAATGAAAAATATATTTTAGGAAAAAAATTATTTTTCTTATTTCCTTTTCTTTCTCTTTTCTTCACTTTTAAATTAAAAGTTGATTGAACTTTACTGTTAAGTTTTAGATCTTAGAAAATGGTACGATTTTTTTTTTTTTTAAGAAAGTCATTGCACTTTTGAAAATGATAAATCTCATGCAAAAAAGAAGTAGAAAAAAAAACAAAAACATCACTGATCGCCATACACAGATAATTATTTAACCTGTGGTAGATACTATTTTTAGTCCAATTATCTGTTTAAGATATTCTTCTTCGTGATTTACAAAGTGCTTCTTCTAAATTAATACCTTAAACTTTGTGATGCGTAAAGGTGCCAACGTCTTTAGGGTGCATAAAAAAATTATTCTCTAGAAAAATAATAAAAAAATATTCTCTAGAAAAATAATTTTCTAATTATTCATTCTCTTTTTGTTACTTTTAAATATAAAAAGTTGATTGCACTCGGTATGTAGTAAGCATTTAAGTTTTGGAAAGTTTTAGGAAAGTCATTGTCTCGGGAAAGTGATATGTTAAATATGCTTATATGTTGAGAAGAATTACTTCCTGTTCTTGTTTTGAATTATTTTTAAATAAATATTAAAAAACTATTGTGAAGCTCAAAAGAATTCCTAAGCATGACCACCTTTCATCTCTTACTGATGTCGGACAAACTCAAATATTATCAAAGAAATTTCAATGGTTTGATCTTATTTTCTGAATCTTTGCATTTATTAGCTGGATGGCAACTTTTTATTCGATTATAATCTTACCAGACAGGCACAAATTTACACCTTGTCAACATATTCTATCATAAAAGTATTTTTCTCTAACAGTTAAACTCATACATACTCATAAAATCATACAGCCACCTATAAAATTTTGCTCACATGAGGCTAAGGCTTGAGTGGCATGTATCATGTATTGTGTGTTCGAAGGTAGATGGCTTTAAAATGTAATACGTCTGATGTATCATCAGGAAACACTATAGCTAGTTTGAGATGTGATAGTTTTAACTTTACTTTATTAGAAGTCGTTCAACATTATTATTCTGTAGTCTACGTTTAAAAATGAGCGAAAATTCGGCACCTTAACGTCATACATTGCTTTTCTATTATAGCAAAGGTAAGAATGCTACACAGACTGCTGCAAGGAAAAATTATAAAGTTTACGGAGACGATCTCAAAAACTAGAAAACCAGCAGCGAAATGGTTTGCTAGTTTTCGAATTGATAATTTTGATGTAAAGAATGCACTTTGCTATGGTCGGCCAATCAAGTCGATAAAATAATGAAAAAAATTGACGAAGATCGGTACTCAAGCTGCGTGGGCGTTGCTTGAAAACTAGGCATTAATTACCAAGCAGTTATCAATCATTTGAAAAAAGCTGAGTACGCAAAGAATCTCGATGTTTGGGTGCTACATGTGTTAATGGTGAATAATTTAATGGACCGAATTTTCATTTGCTATTCACCAATTTTGAAGCGAATAGTTACGAACGATAAAAAGGTAATACTGTGTTCATTGTTCATCATGAGCTCCTAGACGGTCAAATATTTGATTTAATCTCTTCTGTCAACAATTAACGAGATTAAAGCAAGCAATTCAATTAAAATGTTCAGAATTTATTAACGGATAGGATGTTGTGTTGCTTCTCAATAACGCTAGACCACACAAACACATATGTGATGAGTCGGTAGAAATTGAGAGAAATGATTGGGAAGTTTCCATGCATCCAGCATATAGCTCAGATTATCATTTGTTTCGATCTCTGCAGAACCCTCTTAATGGTGTAAATTTAAATTTAGAACCGAAATATATCCATCCATACCAGTCTGCAAGTGGAGGCGACAACCTTCGTTAACTAACGTTAGTTCAAACGCTTTATGAAAAGCGAAATGTTCAAATATCTTCTATTCTTTCAGATAATGGCAACTTCTATAAACAACATATCACAAATGAATCATTAGGATGTGAATTGATCAGACACTGATTGTCATAGTTATATCTAGCCTATGCATGTCTCTCTAGTTCTATGCTTATATGCCTGTTTGCGTAAGACAAACTATTTTATATGATTGCAAATTTATGTGAAAAGAATTTAAGCGTTTTTCATATACATTTTCAAACGCTTGAAATTTATTGGAAACAAGCAAAGTTATGCCATGTTCACACAACACTTTGAATTATTTTGTTCGCCTCTTAAATTACTTATACGAATTACTCTGTCCACATGGCATCTTTCTAATTGGTTTTGGCAGTTGTTCTTTTTGTTGTTTGTTAAATTGCGCGTTAACCTCTTCTTTTTGTTAAATAGTGCAATAAATTTGAAAGGTGGAATAAATTTGCTTAAGTTATTTTGTGTTTTTTTAATGCTCGATTAAATTTAAGAACAAATTGATTTTTTTAGTAATTCACAGGATATTTTAAACTGAGTTGTGTACTTACAATTTGGGTGATTCGCTTTTAAAGTTTTGAATGGAGGCTTATGTAATTCGTCTCATAATTAGTGGTTGATTTGTGAATGAGAGAGCGAATTACATGGCATTAATTTATTTCTTACCTATGGGAAATATTATATCCTTTGAAGTCGGTAATCTTATGACGGCTTTCTAAGCAGAAACTGATCTGTCATGTGATATTCAATATTTTATAACTTATCTCCTAGCCTAAAGACTGCTGTAACCATTCTTCGACTTAAAAAATCAATTTATTTCTGAAGTGTTTAGAATGAATAGGAAGATTTGGTGCAGTTGGTTGGCTGGTTTAAAAAATGTTTGCCATACACTGTTGCTTTGCACCTTTTGGTGACTGCAATTGAATTATTTGGTTGGTTATTTTTATTCAGATTCAATAGTACTTTATGTTAAAGGCGCCTTTAGAATTTCAGAAATTTGTATTGCTTCTCTACATTTAAAAATAGAATAAATTGCACCCTTTAGGCATATTTCAATATATATATTAATTATTGTAATAAAAATTAGAATTTGAAGAACAATAATATTCCAAAATAAACACATTAAAACTATGCTTCTATTTAACTTGTAACGGTAACTTGACTTCCTCTACGATAACTAAATTAATTGATCTGCTCTCACTCACAAGCCATAAAGAATAAATTAATTGTTAAAAACCAATGATTTTAGTAGAAAAAAGAAAAATGAATTTATTTTTATAAGTCATTTAACAAGAGGCAGGTGATCTCTTATGAAACTGTTTAAATACAAAGAAATTATCATTAATTCCATAGCATAAATCAATGGATTTGGTCAAAAGTCAAATGACTGCTCTAACGGCAATTTATGTATAAAAATGCTTGTTAAAGTTTTTTTTTTATTTGAAAATCAATGATCAAGTTGTTGATCAGTTGTTGTCTTTGGTGTTTTTGAAAAAAAGTGATAGAGACCCTCATCTGTTCTTTTTTTCGTAAGTTCAATATTGACAAATTGTCAATAGATTTATTTTATTTTCTTTTAATACAGACACCAAAAAAGTACTGACTCTCTCTTGGTGGTCAACAGCACGAGCATTACGAAAAAAAAAAAATTTAGAAATTGACACTGGCACTTGTCATATTGGAACCATGGGGAGTTTTTGAATGGTTCGGTCACACATGTGTTTGTTTCCTGGTAGAATTAATGAATAAATACGTACCTGAAAAGAGAAAATGAGAAAAGAAAAGAATTAAACTTTTGTAAAAATATAAAAAGTTTTATTTTTAAGCCTACAGTCAAAGTCAACTTAAAAAATGTTTATTTTTAAATGTTATTGATTGAAAAGGCATTTTTAAGCCTAATAAATTCAAAAGACTTGAACAAATATATGAGACAAAATAATTTATAATTTATTTCGTACGGTTTTCTTAAGAGAATATCTTTTTGAAAAGCACTAGCTGACAAGGTGTGTTAATATGAAAGTGTGTGTGTGTTTTTTTCTTAAATTTGACAATCTTTCTGAAGATTGTTTGCTTTTTTATAAAAATTAAATCTTTTTTTAAATTAAGAAAATAAAAAATTAACCCATTAGAACCTATTAAGCTTAAAACAAACAGGTTATCTTTAAAAAGTTAAACAAGGTTTTTTAATTTAAAAAAACACGTTAAACACTAAATTTGTTGGATGCTATTAAATGATTATGCATAAGAATTACTTTTAATCCTTTAAGCCTTATTTTATCGCCTTGTAATATACTACACGTAAAATATTTATCTTTAGCTAAGGCATAGCAGTCAGGTTGTTCTCTGTAGGCACATTACGTTTCGCTATTAAGCTTTTAGCTCTAACTAAAGCGTAGGCTTAAACTTAAAGAACTGAGCTTATGCCAGGTTTTTTTAGTTCTTTATAACTTTGAGTTGACAACACTGCTTTATTTGACAACCGATTTAATAGCTGCTTTTTGTTTGGTTGGGTTTGACGCTTCTTTATACAAAGAATTACACCAGAGCAACGCTTGCAAATTGTTGAAATTTTTTAATTGAATTTCCATTCAAAATTTTGTTCTCTGATGAATAGATACGTAAATGAGCAGTATTGTCGCGTATGAAGTGATGATAATCCATACGATTTTGTCGAAACACTATTATATCTACAGAAAATTACTGTTTGCTATGCTTTATGGACGGGCGAAATCATTGGTCCATATGTCTTCAAAAAAGATGATGGTCAGCATGTTACTGTCAATGGTTAACGGTATAGGGATATGATTAGAAATTTTTTCGTAACTCAATTATCCGGCAATAATCTTGCTGACATGTGGATCCAGCTAGATGGAGTCCAATGCCACATAGCGCGCGCTATTATTAATTTACTTTTGAGTAATTTCACATAATGCTCCAAGTGATTAACTACCAAGATCAAGAAATCAACATTAGAAGAGTTATTGACGAAACATGACGTTCTTTCATCGATAATTTGCCATTGCCAGAGATTGTCATGATGATTCATATTAAAATACATCACCGAGTTCATACAAATATCCGCTTGGTACTTATTTTATGATGACAATTTATCGATGAAAATATCATAGTGTCTGTTGCTGAAATTCGCAACAGGAAAATTATCACAAATGAAAAATTTCATTGGTGAATCCTCGTGACAATAACACAAATGAAGGGAATTATGTATGACAACGTCATTGTAATGTTATCATGATAAAAAAACGCTGACATTTAGCGACATTGTCTATTAAAAGTCGACTATATGCTGAAAATGCGGAATTTTGTCTACTAGGACTCACTAATAAATGGACACTAATTTGGAGAATTATTTTAAAAAGTCATGCATGACACCAAAGATCATTCATCGTCATTGACCGGCTAGTTACCACTAAAGTATCATGGTGATGTAGCCTTTCTTTTTATATATCTTTAAATTCCTTTTCCTCCTCTTAGGGTTAATTGGCTTTTAATCCTTTTGTCAGCCTAAAATATTTGTTTAAATACAAAAGAAAAATGCCTAAGTATTTTATCTTATTTTGGGATTTATTTTTCTCTTCCTGTTTTTTTTTTGTTTTTTGCTGTGGCAATTATTTTGGTGAATTTTTTTTAAAACATGACTAATTGTGTGTTTTTGCATGCGACAAAAACCTTAAAAAAATTCGCGTGAAAACTCCCATCTTCTCTCTCTCCCTCTGTTTTGTAAATTGCCAAGATTTTTAAACATCATTAAAATTCTTCGAAGACAGGCACACGCATACACACACACACACACACACACACACCATATACAGCAGATAAAACGAAAATTATTGTACGTATTCGAATTTTTTTTCTGCTGTATGACCTTTACGGCATGATCTCTTACACACTCTGCACTTCCTCCAATGGCATAAACGGTTAACAAGCAAAAGATCTTATTAACGCATTTGTGTTTGTATGTCTTGTAAGAAAAATAACAAAAAAATGGTGGTCAAAATGGTCAGCAATAACCACATTATACGACATTTTCATCTTTTTTTGCCTACTCCCTCCTGATTTTTCTTTGCTTTGTTTCTCATGTTGTTTTAAATTTACTTTTTGTAAATAACTTGTATGTATTTTTTGTTGTTGTATGGATTGTATGATATATGCCAACAACAGTAACAACAACAACTACTGCTGCAATAATAACAGAATGTCATTTATCTTCTTGTATTTGTTCTGAACAACAAAAGCAAAATCAACAACAATAACATGAAAATATTTTAGTATTTACAACAAATCTTCAAGTAAATGTTTGCAAAAGATCTATTGAGACAGACACTTAAGAGAATTCTTATACGTTTCAGCCAAATACATACTTTCAGCCAACTGACCAGAGGAGCCAAATGACCAGAGATAGTTGAACATATTGTATAAACTTAAACAAAGAAATGTTCATATCTATTCTATTAAACATATCGTGGTATTGATCGTTGAACATTTTATATATTTGGATTACAAAAAAAAAAAAAAAAAAATGTAAGACACTCTATTCCAGGTATTGACAAGTCGTTAACTAAAATACTTAAGGATAATAATAATAACAATTTCGGAGACATTACACGGGTAATTCAAAATTTTGTGTAATCTCTACACATATTATAGGTCATAAACTCTGTAGAGGTCTAAAAGACAAAGCTTAACCAAATGTAAGTTAAGAGAATAGAATGGATAATGGCATAAAGCCAGCAGTAGTCCTAGTAATTAGAACAAAAATATCCTCTTTAAGCTCTTAACAGCGTAATGCTCCGATTCAAAAGAAATCCTCACCAATATATCATATCATATACGATTTTTTTATACATTAAAGAGTTTTATGTGATTTTTGTTCTGTATATAAGTACTAGCTTAACCCATCCGACGTTGCCAGGAATACTATATATATTATAAACGGGAGACAAATTCCCGTTTTTCCCGATTCTATCCGTTTTTTGTCACCTATTTATCTTTTTAAAGAAAATGCCAGGACGGCCATTGAAGTCTTTCTTTTATTGAGATGTAACAATAAATACGTATTCTATTTTTTATGGGAGGCGCCACTCCCATTCTTCCTCCAGAATTAAAATTAATTAATTAAACTTAATGCGAACCTTGATTTTAGAAGTCTACGCTTTTAATAGTTCCTAAGATACACCGTACTATGTATAGGAGGTACCAAATCCACTTATCCGATTCCGCTCACTTTTTGATTGATGACTTTTACTATCTATAAAGTCATTTAGACCAAATTTAGAAACTTCCACTCTAACCGTTTTCAAGATATACAAAAATCAATATTTACTTTGTATGGGAGGTACCATGCCCACGTTACAATTCCGCTCATTTTTAACTGATGATTTGTATTGACCACGAAACTATGTGGACCATATTTGAAGTGTCTTGCTATTAACGTTCAGAAGATATAAACACGGGTGTGGCACCGCCATTGAAAGTAGATCTTTCCAACGCATGTATTGGTGTGTAAATTGGTTGAGTAGTTCTCGAGCTATTATATCACGAATACAGGACAACTTATTTTTATATAAGTATCTGTGGCTTGGAGCTAAAAGGGCCAATGTCAAAATATTTACTTTTGAGAAAATTTCAATTGAAGTTTTTATTTTATATATGAGTTCATAGCAAAACCGTTATAAAACTTTTCTGGGTTAAGTTACACATTGGCTGATTTAACAAAATAAAAGAAAGTAAAAAAAGGAGCCTAATGCAACGACTAACTCAAAACATCAAAATATTGACATTGGCCCTTTTAGTAGCAAGCCCTAGATATATAGATATGCTGCTCTGAAAGGCTATTTCCTAAGCCTGTATGGAATCTTTTTTTCTGTAAGTGCATTGCAGCTTACAAAAAGCTTACAGCAGCTTTCCCGAAATCAATGAAAACCACATGTAAAGGTTTCTAACTCTAGAACTTGGTTCAATATTGTTCGGAGAGATACAATATACTTACTTACTTACTTATGCGGCTTTACTACCCTCGTGAGTTTGAGGCCGAACACGGAATAGATTGCCAAAGGTTCATTATCGAACGTTTTTCTTGCCAGAGCATTTTAGTCTATCCAATATACCCTAGCCACCGCATCCGATGTATTTTTATGCATTTTACTACTTCAACGTTGGAATAGAGTTCATGATCAGCTTATCATTTATATGATATTAATACTTTTTGTCAACGCAAATCGGGCCATATATTTTTCAAGGAATTTTACTCTCAAAAACTCTATGCACTGCTTCTTCGGCTTGGATAAGTATTCATGTTTCTGAGGCATATAATAGAACGGATAGAATGAGGGTTTTAAATAAATATTATGTCTGTCGTGAGAGTACTTTGCTTCTTAATTGCTTGCTTAACTCAAAGTAGCATCTATCAAGCACAACTCTCTAAAATATGGTCCACCCAAGGTTGGATCTCCGAAGTAGGCTTCTGAAGATGATTTTTTTTTTTTAAATAATTATTCGACTACTATCGATTAACTATCTTACATCCTGGCTGGCTAGCTGTCTTTCTATCTCTGACTAGTTAAAATGACATAAAACGTGAATGTTTTGTTAAAGAACAAAAAAAAAAAAAAAAGAAAACACACTGTGCATGGCTGGGAATTGGTAATATCGAATATTTTTAAAGTTAGTAATCGTAACTGACTGGGCTCATCCTCCTGTCGCATCTTCAATATTTATTTACATTTTTTATGTTAAAGTTTTTTTATCTATTGAGAATACTGCTAAAGATTCCATTATTTTTTAAAAAATGTATGCGAACATACAAAACTATTTGAAGATCATGATTTTTGCGTTACTTTGTTGTTGTTGTTGTTTTATTTTAGATTTAGGCGTTTTGCATTTCACACATGCTTAAGGTTGTTGTTGTTTTTTTTCCGTCGTTTTTCCTATCAAATACCATTACCATCTAAGCGCTACACAAATGTGCAGGGACAAGATCCTCGTCATGGTTTTTATCCAATACCTGCTTACATTTTAGATTTTAGCACAGCTATACATGGGCTACGCTTGATCAGCATTTAATAGTGATCATCGTTATTGATATTTTCCGTTATTTTTTTCTCATCTCCTTTTTTTTGTTGTCACACACGCCAAAAAGGAGTTGTTTTTGTAGCGTTATTAACTGTGATTTTGGTTTTTGTTTTCGATAGTTCACATGAGATATTAAATTTCCTTACACCACGAATTTTTCTTTAAATGACTGTGTCAGTGTGGATTTATTAAAGGCCTCCGTAGATTCTAATTTAAAGGAGGGGAGGATGTTTGTGAAATAGCAAACATTTTGAGGGAAATAAGAAAGAATCTGGGCAATAATAGTAAAGTATTTATGCTCAGAAATTTAATACGATGATATTTATTTATTTATTTTTTTTTGGCGAGAATCTCTCTCTAAAATGTAATTGAAGGCCAAGAATGTCTTGGCAAGATTAGATTTCAAATTGGTATGACATTGAAAGAGCAATGAAACGACTCAAAGGAATCATTGAAATATTTGTTAAAAATTTGAATTTAAAAAATGACAACGTAAAAGTGTTGTCAAGTAAACATTTTAGACTTTTCTGCTTTTAAGTAGTTTTTACTGTAATGAAATTTTCAGCAAAACGTTTTCAACATCATTAATTAAAAACCCACGTTAAGAATTAAAAACAAAACTTTTAACGGCACTTTTTTATGTTAATATTCACAAATTGTTCAATCTTTCTTTTCCAACTTAAAATCATGCTGGGAGACTTTTAAGTAAATTGAACGAAAAAAGGGAATTTGCTTAAGTTAAATATATGATACCGTAAATACAATAAACGCCTAATAAATCAAACACTCATTAGTTACTTGACAAATAAAAAAAATAATAAAAGAAAAAAAAAACTCAGAAACTACATATTAAAAAAATTTTGAATATTTTTGTTTTGTTGAAATCAAAAGAAAGAAACAAAGCCAAACAATAACTTGTTGTGGAAGAAAATATGTAGTAAGAGGTCAATGCACTATTTAAAGTGGTGATTTTTAGGACAAATTTTAACCCTACACAGGCATTCGTTTTAACTAAGTGTTTGTCTGTTTTCAGAGATCGGCGTGTATCGCTAATAACAGGTGCACTAACAACTAGTCTTTTAGAAACATTGAACCTTGTTTATATTAATCTTCGTATAATGGTTAACCTTTGCCTATAGCACAAAGAGTGTTAATACATCCGGATGTTGTAGGCTACTGAATGACAGCAATTTGTAAATTTTACTGATAGTCAAGCGGCGCTTTTTCGTTTACTGGTGAGACAATGCAAAAATGAGTTGTAAAGGCTGGGTCGGCTGTCGGACATTGCCTGAATCTGGATGCCTGCGCATAGAGACGAGAAGAAGAAGAAGCTATGGCGGTTTCAATTGCAATTCCGCTGGGGTTTATCAATAGTAATATTTTTAGACTGTTTTTTTAGAAGGTTGAGCGTAGACGGTAAAATCTGGACACTTTTCGGGTGTTTTTTTTATAGGAAACGCACTATGCAACTTATGATCAATAAAAGGCGGAACATATCCAGGTTCCTGAATGTAATAACTGGCATTAAGTGCTGGGTCAGCAGTTGCAATAACAGGGAAGTTTTTCCCTTTCGTATTCTCTGTGAACACACGTTTATTCTGTCAAATAATTCATTGCCGAGATACAATCACCATACAGTCGAAAAAGTTCTGTAAAATTGGTCCGATCGAATATAATATTTCATTCCTTACCGGAAGAATTGTTCTTCACAACAAAAAAATAAATTTGACAAAATTTTAAACCGTTTTTGTTCTATTGTGTTTTTAAATTCAATCTTTTAAATGGCCCACCCTATACATACATACATACATATAGTATTTGTGAAAATTGTGACAATAGATTTATTTAATAATTTTGAAATAAGCCTTTATTTTATTTTTAGTATTTCAGTTGGCAGAAATGCAAACCAGGAAGAAGAAAAAACATTTATTTTATCTTCGAATTCATTTCGTAACAACTTTCTGAAGTAGATTTCAAATTAGTTATGCCCGTAAATACACTTGCTCAGTTAAAGGTTAAAGATTTTCTTAAAGAATGTCTTTTATTTACTTTTTTATTTGAAACCCTTTCACACTTGATGGCTTATGTAGTTTTTCTTCATTTTTTTACTGTCTTTGAGAGTTTTTCAATGTGTATAGTGCAACACTTTGAAAAAACAAAGAAATATAAAGAATAAAAGAACAGAAAGTATTTAGTTAAACCGCCAAAACAATTGTCTGTCTAATTGTCTGTTGTTGCATTCACATAAAAGGATGTTTGACATTAAAATTTTGCTTTTTTTGCTTTTTACATTAAACACTGAGGAAGTATTTTTATTCGTAAGGCAACTTGCAACTCATGTAGGCGCTTTTGTATTTTTGTTGTATAATCTTTTGTGTATTGCTTTCTTTTGAATAGCCTCGATTGGTTTTACATCACTTAAGTGGATTATTCTTAAATAACCTCTATATTTGCAATTTTGTTTTAAAAAAGAAATATTCATTTCCATAGCAAAACATTTCTTTTAAATTTATTAAATTTTGATTGTTATGCAACCCTTTATATAAAAAAATTTATTTAAAAAGTTATAAAATATTTTGTATTTACTTTCCTTTCCTTTATTACTACTTAATCACCTTGACAATGAAATTATTTGCTTTTTTAAATTTAATGAAAATTTTTTAGAAACCAAATGGTTAATAATAATATTTTAAGTCTAAAGATAAAGTCATAATTGCAAATTATGTTCAAATTTTTTTCATTTATTTCCTTTTAATATTCTTTTTTGATTATCTCACGTTTTTTAGATTATACATTTAAAAAAGAGTTGCCAGATTTTATAACAAAGTAATTGTTTTGCATAGGAAACATCTTCAAAAATGTATTTTCCGGCCTCCTAACTAAAAGGTAAACACCGCTACTGTCAACAGGCGTCTGTTAGTTGGCTCTGTCAAAATTTTAATAAGCTGAGTTGTTTAGTTTATATTTGTCAGCCATTGATAGCAGAGCGTAGCGTGATTTGAGAAGAAAATGGCAAAATGTGAATTTTGTGTGATGATTTAGGTTTATTTTCTCGAGGAAAATAATTATCAATCAGCCGGATATATACTTGGGGAATTCTGCATCATCAATTTCAATGGCCAGTACAATCATTAAAGACGCCGAACGTATTGGCGCTATTTTCATCTATTAATCATCGTAACAATATCGGTATCCACTCGAAATTTGTGTGAAATTGTTGTAAATGAAAAATTTCATTGAAGAATCCTCATGACAATAACACAAACAAAGGGAGCTATGTATGACAACTTCATTGTAACGTCAATTTACTAAAGGAAGCTGAAATTTAGCGAAATTGTCTTTTCTGAGTCGACTACATGCTGATCGATATAGGATTTTGTCTGCTACAGGTCATCTCTAACGAGTGAAACACTAATGATTCTTAATTCTTGATATTGTCTATAAAGACTCATCCGTTTATTGGAGACGCTTGCACGACAAAGTTCAACTGCTGTCATCTATGAAAAATTGGACAATAACTTTAAAAAGTCATGTATGACACCAAAGAAAATTCATCGTTAGTCATTAATAATTTACCATTATCGGCGTTTGATCTGGCATCTCTTTTGTGATTCTTACGTTACAATTGTTTTAGTTGAATGACCCTAATTTTCGGTAACAATTTTTTAATTTGTCTAACAAACCAATTTTATTTATTTTTATATTTATTTCGGCATCAATTACATTACAAATTAAAATAAAAAAAAAAAAAAACAAAAAGTCGTGCCACCATTATTAGATCACATTTTAATGTCGAGTTCATTAACAGAAAAATTCATCATCATGATTACTAACCTGCCAAATGATGATGGGGATGTAAACCGTTGTTTGGTTTTTACAAACTTATTATTATAATTTTCTTGCTGTTGTTGTAGATTTTCGTTTTGTTTATGTCTCAAAAGGTCAGTAACCTTTTCTTTTGTTAATTTCTTTTATTTTTTGAAAGATGATATTTAAGCCATTTATTTTTTAACCGTTATAATAATTTGAACATATTTTGTTAAGAGTGTATATATGTGTGAATGGTTTTTAATTTATTTTTAATATTAATAATTTTGATATCAAAATTTGAAAAAAGTATGTCAAATACATTTGCACCTCTTTGTTAATTAAATGAGTCTATAATTTATGCTAATAAATGCTCCAATTAGCATAATATGATAAAAAAAAGCTATCGGGCCTTTATATTTATGAAAATTATTATTTAATCCGGTTTAAAAGTATTCAAATAGAATGTAAGGGGTCTTGTTTCTTTACTATTAATCACACAAAAAAATGCGAAATTTATTTATATAAAAAAATTAAGAATAAAATTTATAAAAATATAAATTTTTCAAAAATTATTTTTTGATGAATTATGGTATCAAGCTGTATCTTAGCATTATACATAATTTGCATATTATTTTGAAAATAATATATACAAGTTGTTTTATTATTTGCGATTAGAAAGTCGTTTAAGTCAATCTTTAGATAAATTAGGAATTTAAAAAAATTTCAGTTTATTCATATAATTATATATGTACATATGTATATATATGCAGATATATTCCCGGTGTCCTATTTCAGGTACATTGTCTCTATAATATTTTCATCCACGACTCAAGACTAAATTTGTATGAACTTGTGGTAACGATGGGAATTATGTATGAAAAATTTATTTTAAAATCAGAATAATAAATGATGCTTAAATTCAGCTACATTGTCTATTATAAGTCGACTACATACTAAAATTAGGCGACATTGTCTATTATAAGTCGACTACATGCTGAACGATGCAGGATTTCTGTTAGGAATCATTAATACACGGACACTTGTAAAAGAAAATCAACTTCTGTCATCTATGAAAATTTAGACAATTACTTTTAAAAGTCATGTATGACATAATGACTAACTACGACGGTCGCCACTGGTTTGTATTTAAATCATATTCATATTTATGCCATGTTCATGGTTTCACACTATTACGTAACTCGACTCGTTCCTAATTCAACCGAAAATTATGAGGCGAATACTTTTTTACTTTTTTATTTTCATTGCTTCCGTTCCATTTAAAACAAAATTTATCGGCAAATAAAAAACAATAAATAAAAATTACAAGAAGAATATGAACAACCATCAAAACGAATTACAAAGGTGCCATCTCAACAATCTAATTCGTGTGAGTAAAACAAAAATAATTCAAAGTCAATTGTGAAGAAGCTATGCAACAAGCCTTAACTTTTAATGATAATTTAGTTTACTACCTATTATGGTAGCAAAAACACCCACTTACCAATCAAGAGTTCAACGCTTCAATACCAGGCCACCAACCATCTGACAACTTTCAATAGCGGTATCACCTCATAACATTACTAACGACTAGTTATGAGTACTTGCACTCTGAAAAACTTCTCTAACTAAATCATCGGCGGTTCAGAGATGGCGATAAACTGTGGGTACCTTTCAATGAGTCTAGAAATAGAATTGGTTGTAGCTCATTGATCGAGAGAAGTTCCCTTTGTTCCACATGGGAACAAAATCAATTAATTTCTTGGTAAATTTTAAATTCCTTTCATTTAGAAGTGATTCTGTATTCTTTTCTTCGCAAATTTTTAAACATTTGCTTAAGTTTCAAAAATGATAAATAATAGACAGTAACTTTAAAGTTTTCAATTTGTGATTGTTTTAAAATGTATATGTATTTTTGGTAATTATTTAAGGTGGTGTTTGTGCGTCCCATCAGAAAGTCTAGTAAATGGCTAATGATAATAATAACGATTCTTTCGTAATTTTCAAACAGAGTTCATTAAACTTTTAAATTAAAAAAAAGGAAACAAAATACACAGTGATTCAGTTATACTTTTTTCAGTTAATAAGAAAGAAATCTTTATAAAGCACCTGTCTTTTTTCTTGTTCAAAAACTTTTATTGTTTTTGCTTTTATTTCATAAAAGTAAACAAATATTTAACTTTTGTTCATTACAATAAAGAAATAAAACCTTGTTTTATTGAAGACAAAAACAAAAAATCATTCCAAATTCTGTGTTGGTTTTCGCTCCAAAAAATTGATTGATGAAATAATAAAAAACGGGAAAGAAAGAGTGGAAAAAACGCCCCTTTAACGAGCAGATTTTTACACCATGTCTAGCATAAATTTGTTTGAAATCATTAAAGCCAAAATCATGATTATTGTCATGATCTCAGCCAACAACGAAAAAAAGCCCTAAGTACAAACAAACAATCTTAATAAAGTTTCTAAACAGATTGAAGAAAAATATTTTTAAAGCTGCTTAAAATTTTCGTTGAAGGCTACTGGCAAATTTTTTTTTGCAATTTACTTTTTTTTCTTTTTTGTATTTTTTAATGAATTTATTTTAAAATATAATCTTTTTATTATTATAAGTATAGTATGATCATTATGGTCATGTTCAGGCTATTCATGCCTAAAAGAAGAGAAAAAAAAAACAAATCATTGCCATGATTATAGCTTTGAGATGTTTCTTCCCTACAAAAAAAAAAAAAAGAAAAAAATCTTAACATGTGGGCTTGAAGACTTTAAATAGAAAGAAAATATTCATGACTTTGACCTTGAGCTTGAATTGTTCTACCAAAAAAAAAAAAAAATAAAGAAATATATAAATAAATAAATAATAAATAAAAAAAAATTATAGAATATTTTTTGCACATTCATTGACCATAGTTTAAATACCTTTTCTTTTTCTGTTTTGAAAAAGTGCAAATTTTAGTAATTTGATATTTATTATTTTAACTTAATTCATATGTATGTACTGTGTTGGTTAAAAGTTTAAAAAACTATTTGAGGGTTAACGAAACTGAAGCTTCTTATTAAAATGACTTGTGTTTACTTAAAATAAATAATTGATATGTATTTTAAGAAGCCGCCTCTTATCATTGTTAGATCTATTATTAAATAACCATTTGAATATTGTATTTATGCGATATCGCCGCAAAGCGCCGACGACCGATTTCAACCAAACATATACACAAGTTAGGTACTGAGACTTGTATGGTTTATGTTTCTGTTTGACTTAAATCAGAAATCGCGTGAAGCCCAAAATCGCCTTCTTTTTTATATGTATATACATACTACCTTGATCAAAAAGTTTGCGGAATAGCCCCCATGTGGCGATCCCATCGTTTCGATTTTAGTTTTTTTTTTTTTGTAAAGTTGGTACATCTGTTGTTGATATTCCCTTCCAAGGGAGTTATGTATGACAACGTCATTGTATTGTGACAATACACAAAAAAGCGGCATTATCTTATTATTATGAAATTTGTTGAGACCCTAAATGAAAAAAATTTGAATATTTAATTTTTTTATATGGTTTCATTTTCTTTGAGTTACACTCTGTTGTTAAAACGGAGTCCTTTCAACTCTACTTGACTGCCACTGAAACCAACACTCTTGAAAGGTTGGAAATGCATCACTGATTTTTGGGATCCATTTCTTATTTCCAAAAATGTTTTTATTAATAAAGGCTGTGAAACTTGTAAGGCTGTAAGGAAAAGTGACATTCGAATAAGGAGGCGATTGTATTTTCAACAGAATTAATAATTTGATTTGATATTGAATGTCCCCCAATTTGCTTTTAGGTTTTCAATATAAAATTCATTTTGAGAATTTTTTAAATGAACTAAATTGAATGGAAATATTGAATTTCTTTTCAAATATTTACTTTTTTATTTATTCTAAACTCAAAAATTGTCTATTTTTTCCAAATTGATTTTAAATGGAAAGAATAATGAAATTGTCAATGTGGGTTTGACTTGTCATTAACTGAAGTCAAGTCAATGCTGCCCAGACAAACCGATATATAAACAATAATAAATACTAGAAACTTGAAAGCAAAGTTGTTGTAACAATGTATGGTTCGACATGATTGTCCCTTTTTTGTGAACATTCTTTATTTAACCTCACTTTTTCTGGTTTGTTTTTATTTTTCTTTTTGGTTTGCCAACTCTCGTATATAAAAAGACATTCATAATAAGCCTTATGAAAAATGAAAAATCAACTCTTTCTTTCTTCTTCTTTACTCTGTTTTTTAGATAGTAACTCAATGGAAATGGTTAATATTGTTGTAGTGGTTGTTATTGCTATTGTTTTCCTAAACATTTTGACAAGTCAATGACAATTCTTGGAAATAGATGAATGAATATTTTTCTTTACCCATATACTAGTAATATACGAGTAAATAAAAAATGGGTCATTATGATGCATTTTCCATTTATCCTCTATAAAAAGAAAAAAAAGAATAAAAAAACAACTGGTAAAACATTAGACATATTGTCTCTCTGTCACCCGTATTTTCTTTTCGAAAAGTATAATTTTTCAAATTCGGAATTATTGAAATAAAATTTAATACTTTTCAAATACTTTACTTGTGCATACATTGTCATAATAGTATGACATAGTTTTTCCATTGACTTATTAAAGGTAAAAATTATGTGTGAAAATTTGTTGATTATCTTTTTGGTAAATATTTTCTAAAGAAAAACCCGTAGCTTTTCTTTCTTTCTTCTTTATGCAAATGCTTGGTGTATATTGCATGTAAACATTTTTTTTAAGTTTTTCCGACAGTCTGCATTAAACAAGACTTGAAAAAGAAAGTTTTTTTTCGCTTCTAAATGAAAAGAAAATATTATTCTTGTTATTTATCTAACGCGGATTTTGACATTCTTTGGCCAGTTTTCGTAGAAAGTGTTTTAGTTTTACTTTAATTTCCCCAAAAGCAATCTAAGTGGTTTCATTTTTCCAAGGCCTGAATTAATAATAATAAGCAAATATGATGAAATCAAAATTAATAACAACTACTAGTAAAAGTTGTTTCATGAAAAATTTTCTTTGCCGTCAAAGTAACGCTTTTCAGTGGTTTCAAGCTTAAGAAAGTTTTAATTTCTTTTTGCCAAATGCAGGTGGGTGTTCGAAAAATTTCGGCTATAAATTGGTGGTATATGGCTTTAAAATGTAATATCTCTGGTAATACTCATTGCATAAGTTAGCACTATAGTTTGTTGAAAAGGTGACACTTTAAGCTTCATTTCGGTAGCAGACTATTAAAATCATATTATTCTGTATAAGGTTATCAATGTTCAAAAATGAGTGAAAATTCGGCACTATCATAATTTGCTTTTCTATTGTAGAAAAGGTAAGTATACTTAGCAGGCTGTTAATTTTTTTATTTATTTTTTTTGAAATTTAAGGAGCCGATAATGTGTACGTAAGAAGCTAAGCATTCATGATCAAACTTATCAACTACTTAAAGAAAGCCGAAAAAGCCAACAGCGAAAAACAGTGGACCGAATTTACATTTGCAATATATTGCACAAACGGAACAAAATTGAACCATTTCTAAAGCGATGAGTAGGCGATGAAAACTGGATCACGTACGACAATAATTTGATGAAAAGATCATGGACGAAACAAAGTGAAACTTTGCAGACGCTAGCATTGACGGTAGTATTGACATCAAGAAAGGTAGTACTGATTGCCTGGGAATTGTTCATTACGCGCTTCTACAAGCTACTCAAACGATTGATTTTGATCTCTACTGTCAATAATTAACAAGATTGAAGCAAGTAACTCAATTTAAACAAACATCTTTAATGGCCCAGCAAAACTGAGGGAACTTGGTTGGGAAGTTTTGATGCATCCGCCATATAGCCGGGCCTTGCACCTTCAAATTTTCCGTTGTTTCGATCTTTGCATAACTCCCTTAGTGGTTTAAATTTAAACTCCGCAAAGGCTTGCAAAACACAATTTTTTCCGTTTTTCACTCAACAAAGCCAGAAGTACTACGCTGACTTACCCCACAAATGGCAAAAGGTTATCGATCAAAACGGCACATATTTATGGTTCGTATCAAATATAAGAAAAAGATGATTAATTTTTGCTCAAAGTTTTAAGCAAACTTTTTCGAACGGCACTATTAACAAAGTTTTTAAGTTTTTATCTTGTGCGATATTAAGGAAAAAAGCTTTTTGAAAATTTTGATGTGTAAAGTCTTGATAAGAAGTTCAAATACACTGATTTACCTAAACATATGTATATACACGAGCTCTCTTGTAAATATAAATACACGTTGCTGCTCTTCTAATCGATACTCACTGAGGAGATTTTAGCTTGGGTACTCGGTTGTGTATAAAAAAATAAAAAACGCGTTAGGATAAGCTTATTGCCATTAAATATAAAGAAATCTTTATTGTAAAAAGTCTTAAAAGCTTTACAAGTTTTAAAACGCTCAAAATCTTTAAAAAGTTTAACATTTCATGGTATCACAACGGGCTACTATATGCGCTCAAGTGTGCCTTGACTCAACAAGGCTTTCATTTTCTCATAATTTCCATATAAAGCTAATGAACTATTAAAGCTTTTTTCAAGCTTTAAAACTTAAAATAGTCTATGCTCAATTTAGCTGATATCAAGGACTGATTTTTCACCTCTACCATCATTTGACATTCATGACTAGTAATTGTAACAATAATATCCTTTCGATAGCTTTACAAGCAATAGCTGCTAGTGTTTGTACATACGAGTACTTCATAATATGAGTTAAATTATATTTAAATTAATATTTTTTTTATGTTTTATATTTCAATTTCAGAAATGAGTGGACAATATTCGAGCGTCATTCCCCCTTACCACCTATGGTAGATTTGCAAATTGTATGAAAGCTTGTCATTCATTAATTTCACGCACTTTATTCAACATTGAAATAAATAAAGAATGAGAAAAAAACATTTTAATTGAAAAGCGTGACTCAATATATTTTTGTTTTTCAAAAATATTGTATTTCACTTTTACGTTGGGGGAGGAGTGCACAATTTATTTTTTTGAATTTTTAGAATTGAATAGAACTCACAGGGAGTGTTGAATATTGTCTGAAATAAAACAAAAGCCATTCATATCAGTCATATGGATGAAAACTCATTTGAAATAAAGAGATTTTGGATACAATTGAAAAGATACAAAATATTAAAACATAGTCTGTTATGGAATGGATAAAATGATAAATGCACTTCAAATGTGTAATAAAATAAAATGTGCAGAGTCAGTGTCAATGCCGTTAAATGGAGAAAAAAAGCAACAGATTTTACAAATAGTGGGTGATGGCAGTGCCGCTTGAAGGGCATACGGAATGGAGTAGCACATATATTTCAATTGAAAATAATCAACTTATAGTAGTACCAATATTCTCAACAGATGATAGTAATTTAAAATTTCAAAATTTTCTTTCACATTCAAGTAATTACTGCTTAGGTCATCTGCTTTACATTTATTGATCTATTGAGTCCATAAAATACCGCTAAGCCATTAAAATCTTTAGCAATTGTTAGAAAAATTATAGCGAATTATCAAAATAGTCCATAATGTGTGGAGAAAAAAGTGATAGGTGTGATATTTGATGTGTCTAGTGTAGAACAAGGGTGGCAAAATCTATTTTTCAAAAACGATATTCACCGTAAATATTTATCCAGAAATTAGTGTTGATGTGTGTTGCAAAAAATTATAACTTCCCCCAACAAAATAAATTCATAAATATGTATCCTGACCTTTAAGTTTAGTCTCATTTTTAGAACCCTTACCACCATCATACTTCCGTATTTATTGTGTTTTTTTTTCGTTCTTTTTCATTGTATGACCCAGACTCACGGACACATGTTTCTTAATTTAAACCAGCCAAAGCTAATAAACCTCTTATATTCCCTTCTTAAGATTTGTATCAAGGGATGACAGATGCTTGTACTCTCATCTCTATACAATTTATATATAATTTTAAGGTCTATCAACGTTAATTTTGTTTCCCTTCACAAACACCCATCCACATATATTTTTATGTAAAGTGCGATTTTTTTTTCGTTTTTCTTAAACCACCCTCTCTTAAAAATTGACCCCCTAAATGGGATTTTGTGTAACAAAAAGGATATGAAAAATGAATGGACCGTTGGTGTGTTTATATTTGTAATATAACGCACAATGGCTTAATCAAAATATTGCCAGAATTAGTGTTGCAAAACAATGGATTTGCTTTTTCTATGTATGGTACGAGTACATATGTATGTAAAAACCGCAACAAAAGATTTGTTTTTCCTTTATTTGAGTCCATACTTATTTATTTATTTGTTTTCTTTTTTCTTGGGAGCATAAGGCTTCCTTAAGGAATCTTTGACTTGTTTCAGTTTCTTTGTAATAATTTTCGTCTTTCTGCTAAGCAAGAAGAAGCGGTATACTGTATCGGGTGTCAAGAATAGATGTTACTGCTGTCATTAGTCGCAGTCTAGAAACAACTCCCTCTGTATATACGGTACAACGATAATTCGGAGCCCTCCTGACGCTCCTCATGATAGACTCCCACTTTTTCCTTGTTCTCCAAGAAGTGGTATTGCCTGACTTTTCCGATAATGTTTTGTAATTGATTTTCATTTTCTTTTCCTTCCGAAGGGAGGTTGAAAGCCTCTTTATTCTTTCAAAATCAAAATCGCTATGAAAATTTGTTTGCTCTTGCTAAGATTTAAACCTGGGCTGCTTTTATTGTGTGCAAGCATATATTCTATATGTACTTACAAGTGTATACATGTTATTTATTAGCATACAAAAATTGCAAGGCCTAGAATTGCCTGTCTAGCTCAATACCTAAAAAATAATGAAAAAACGTTCTAAGATTAGAAGGTTTAACGTGTGTATCGCCGCCTTGGTATTTCCTAGGGTGCTCAAAGAACTGCAGATAGTAATGATATGCCTTTCTTTTTTATCCTCCTTACAATTTCACCAGAGAGTTTAATCAAAGGAATATTGATATCGCTCTGTGATCTGTAGGTTGACTGCTATAAAAATTTTAACAAGATTCGTCATTTATGGTGTTTTCTTGTCTGAAGAAAATGGTGCATTTCTTTTGTTCTCTGCCGCAAAATTAGGAAATATCAAAATTTTTTAAAGTAAACTTTGTAGAGACCAACACAGCACGCATTCTTGGTATTTAATTTTTCTAAAAAGGAGCACAAAAAATTGCAACATTTTTTTCAAAAAAGAAAACGCCATTAGTTTGTGATACTGATATCAAACTGTCGTCTAAATTGACCATGAAATGGAAAAAAGTGAATTCTGTGTGCTCATTAAGCATTATTTTTGAAGAAATAACCGTCACTCAAAATTAGGCTAAGGTTCATAAATACTATCGGAGCTCTATATAAACAATGGTGAATTAGTGACTTACTGAATTTCATTTATTCGCACAAACACAGAAGATGCCGAACATTCTGAACGCCCTGTTGAGGTCTCTATACTCTGTTAACTGATCGGAGATAGAAAATGTGAGATATCGTGAAAGCGATGGCTCGGTTTCAATTCTATATGATCATTTGGCTATGAGATAGCTCCCCGCAAGATGAGTGTCGAACTTGCTCATAATACATCACAAACCTCAACGTGTGACAACTTCACAGAAGTGTTTGGCGTTGTTCAACCGCAATATGGACGTGTTTTGCGTCGTTTCGTAGTCGTATAAGAAACATAGGTCCACTGCAACATGCCATAAACCAAACAGCAGTCAAAATAATTGCCAGATTTGATTTGTCAGCCAACAAAATGATGGGGATTGTTTTTTGGAATGTACGCGGTATAATACTGAATTCAATGGGTAAAACAATCAATGGTAAATATTAGGCCAACATTTTGAGTCGATTTAATGAAGACTTAAAGGAGAAACGACCATACATATGTATGTGTAGTTTCTTTGGCAAAAATCCATGTATGAGGCGAATCCACATTTAGCCCCAAGTGACTAACCTGAAGAAATGATTCGACAGAGAGACAAACAAATACCTGTTTTGATAACCGCGACAAATCTTACTTTTTGAAATTTTGTACGAAGTGTGTAGAGTTCAAAGGAGAAGTAAAATAATTTTTTCAACAAAAACCTTTGTTTCATTCAAAAAGTCACGGACCTACTGAGTTGCCCTCGTAAGTTACCAATTAAAATATTCTGTTGCGAGGCTCGTTAAAAGATATATCAAAAAGAATATTAATTTTATAAAAAAAATTAAAAGAATAACATAAGTTTATTATGTTCAAAGATTGTTGGTCGTAGAATATATAACCGCCTCTTTATTATCACCTAAGAAGTTCCCCATTTGCCTTAGCAAAAGTTTATTCTTGGAATTCATTCATTAAGTTATTAAATACTAAATTATGAGTATGTACTGCAGAATAAAGTAAAATATTTGTTTTTGTTGTTTTTATATATTTTTTTTGGACACTTACCAGCTTGTGTTAATAATGGCAACATTATAAATGCCAGCAATACTGGCAAATATATTTCGAGTCCCATAGGACTCGAACGTTTTCTTGTCATGTTTGTGCTGTATTTGAAACCTGCAGTAGACCAAAAAAAGAAAAAAAAAGACAAAATATATATAAATTAGTAAAAATATTAAGGTTGTTGGCAGTAAAATAATAATAAATAATTTATAAAAAAAATTCATTAAAAACGAATATAATTTCTTTCCTTATTTATATATTTATTTATTTTTTTTTGTGTATATAAGAAAGGACACGTGCTTTAGTTAAATCGCAAATGTTAAGGTCACGTGTTTAATATTAAACTTATAAAGAAATTTTTAGCTGTACATAGTTTTGTTTTCGTGTTAAACTTTTGATTGTTCCCCTTGGTATTTTTAAATGCTTAAAGAAACAACAAGAAATCGCTTGTTTGTATGGCATTTTTGTTGTCAAACTGACAAAAGCATCACTTAAGTTATTTGTCATTTTGACAGATGTATACTATCGTAGTTTTACTCTCATTTTTCTATTTAATTAAATTTATTGTTCGTTAGACTATTAAAAAAAAAAAATTTAAAAGTGGGACAATATGTTGACATTTTGTTCTGGAAACTTGAGTAAGCAATTGTTTGATATTGCCAGTAGCTCAAAACCTTATGTATACTTTGTTATATTACATGAGAACCATTTAAACTATAAAGTTCGGTTACAGATTGTCGGTAGAAGGCTCTAAAACCTAATATCTCTGTTAATATTGATTGTAACAGGCAACACTACTGCCTGTTTGGTGACATTTTAAGCTTTACTCTCTTATAAGACATTGTTAACACGTCGACTGCCACCATATAAAAAAGGAAACAAGCAAAAATCAGTGTGAAAATTCGACCTGTTAGCACAAAGGCTTTAAAAATTGCATTCAAAAAAGAGTTTATCTTTACAAGGTTGATAATGCAGGAATATTATATCTGTCATCAACGTACTAAAAAGTATATGATCAACAAACAACATTATTAAAAAAAAGACGTAATGTACCGGTAGTATACATGGCAGCCAAAGTGTTAAAATCGCATTATTCAGTTTAAAGTTGTTTGTGCTTAAAAATGAGTGAAAATTCGGCACCTCAACGTCATATATTGCTTTTCAATTATAGAAAAGATATAAATACTTAGCAGATTGCTGGAAAATTTTGTGAAGTTTACGTAGACTATACTGTAACTAGTAAAATAGCAGCGAAATGGTGTGCTCAATTTCGATTTGAGAATTTTGATGCAACTCGCTTTGGCCGACCAATCACTAAAAAAGTCAATGAAATCAAAGAAAAAATTGAAAAAGAACGGCATGTAAGCAACGTGGAGGTTGCTAGGAAACTAGGCATTAACCAACAAACAGTTATAAACCATTTGAAGAAAACTGGATACACAAAAAAAAGCTTGATGAATTATCAGTGAAAAATTTAATGGAACGAATTTCCATTTGCGATTCACTGTTAAAATGTAATAAAATCAAATCATTTCTAAAGCGAATTATTACGGGCGATGCTACAATAATCTGAGAAAGGGATCATGGTTGAAACAAGGTGAAGCTTTGCAGACGGTAGCAAAGCTATGATTGACACCAACAAAGATAATGCGAGATTGGTTCTAAAAAAGAGTTGTGTTCCATCACGACAGTGCTAGACCCTGTAGAAACTGAGAGAGCTGTTTTAGGAAGTTTTGATGCACCCACCATATTGCCCTTACAGTGCAACTTCAGATTATCATTTGATTCGATCAGAAGTCTCTTAATGTTTTAAAAAACGTTTTGGACCAGAAAACCTAGAAGTTCTGCACTGTTGGAACAATGGCTTTACCCCCAAAAATGGCAAAAAGTTTATCGTACAACACCGCACATATTTGGTTTAATGAAGCTCGTTTTAAATATAAGAGTCATGTGTATTATTTTTGTTTAAAGTTATAATTGAACTTAATATACTTATTATTAATTACAGCTTTTCTTTAAGTTTATTTCTTAATTTTTTAAAAAGCTTTGTGTCTAAGAAAAGATAATAGAGTTTCTTAAAAGTTAATTCAATTTAAGAACATTGGTTTTAGCTCCACTATTTTTGTCAATAGTGTAGAGTTAAAACTTTAAAAAAGCTTTTTTCATTTACTGCAATTAACCTAAAAAATATACTTTTTGTTCAGCTTTAAAGCTTTTAAATCGCTTATAGTCAAAGCTGTAAGCTATGCTTTTACATATGCTGGAAGTAGTTTTAATAACAGGAAATGAATTTTATCTTTAATTTAATATGGCATACCCTAGGCTTTAGAGCTTTTTTTGTTTGAGTTTTCATATTAAAGCTTATATTCATAAAAAAGTAAAATGTATTTCAAATCTATTTTAAAAAAAATTCTGTATGAATAATTTTTAATAATACATTTAAAATTCGTTTTATGTTTTATGAATATAGGAGTAAAGCTTTCGAAAGCTCTTTTTACTATTAGATAATTTTTTCATATTTTCAGAGTTTAAAATTTAGTTTTAAAATTTTTTCTAAAGCCAATATTCCTCCAACAATTTCCCATGACTTTGTTGCCTTTATAATGTTAATTCAGCCATAATTTCTTTACTTTTTTTCCAAACTCTTTCAAGTTAGTATCACACCTTGCAACCTATTTTTGCGAATTGTTTTTTTTTTGTGGTTCTTTCATATTTTTTTCAATTTATTTGACCACAAACACATTTCTTCTTCAAGTCTATCTGTCTTTGACTATCTCTGTTTGGCATGTACACACATTTAAAGTGGGCCAATTTAATTGCATTTGAAAAAAAAAAACAACAAAAGAGATAAATGAAGATGGAAATCAGGAAAAAAACTGCTTTTCTTTTATAGAATATCTTATAAAGAGAGATATAATGGAAAACTTATGACCTAACCTCAACACCATCAACCATCGACCATCAACTGAAAAAAAACAACAACATTAAATTGATCTACGATTTGTAATTTTCCTCTACTCCATCAGACGCAAGATTATTTCAGTCATCATCACCATCATCATTGGCCTCATCAGTTTCATCTTTACCAGTAACATCTAAATCTTTTCCTTCTTACTTGTACGTATCAACCACGTCTTATCGATATTGTTTTATAGAAAATGCGTTAATTTGATTTTTGTGGCTGAAAAGAAAATGGGATTTTTTCTCTCTGTACTTACTCGTATATAATTTTTTCCCATTTTTCTTATAATGCATTTTAAAGCTAAAAAAGAATCATTTTTTTTATTTCTTTTATGATATCGCTTGTTGTGGTATTTTTTCTTAAAACAATATAGACTTTTTTATAGAACAATTAACGGTTCAAAAGACAAACCAAGTGCAAGAAAAAAATCTTAAAAAGAATTTCTGCCATTTCTAAATGGATTTACGTAATTGTAAGAAAATTGTAATTTTTATTTTTATTTGCAATTTTGTAAATCCCGGCTGACGTCGCTTCCTTTATCTTAATTATTATCTTAACTATTATTTGAGTTACAATATCTACTCTTTTTCTAAATTTTATTTTCTTCCGGTTCAAATCCGAATATTTAATATAGCCTATGGTTTCTTCCGGAAAGATACTGCAGAATCTGCTTACTGTATACAGTAAGCAAACAAACATACATAAATTTTTCTGTAGCATCTGTATATAGATAGCTTTTATCCGGTGGGATTTGTGCAATACCCGCTTGTCCAATCTTTCCTGCTTTTTGGTTGATGTGGTTAGATTATGGAGCTTTAATTCTTGTTCTCCACCCATAAAAAATTCCATATTTAGTATGAATGGGAGGTACCACGCCCACTTATTCAATCTCGCTCATTTATTGACTTATGATGAGCGTTGTCCAACACGTTGTTTCATCGAAATTTAGAAACTTCGCTATTACCGCTCTCAAGGCATGCAAAAGTTAATGTTTACTATGTATGGGTGATGCCACGCCCACTTATTCAATTTCGCTCATTTTTGACTAATGATTTATATTGACTATGAATTCAGAAACTTACAGTTTAAATGTTCTGAAGTTATCCAAAAATCCATATATACTTTCTATGGGAGGTAACATGTCAACTTATCTAATTTCTAATTTGACTATGAAGATAGACAAAAATCAATGTTTAGTTTGCTTGGAAGGTACCATGGCACTTATCAGTTTCCGTCCATTTTTTGGCTGATGATTTTTATTGACTATGAAGCTAGTTGGACCAAATTAAGAGACCCTTGATGTTACCATTTTGAAGATATAGACAAATAAATATTTACTAAGTATGATCGTTGAACTGCCCAGTTGGAATTTTTGAAATGTTTACAGCCTATATACAGAAATATACTGTAAGGATTTCAAGAAAATCAGTTCAGCCATTTAGCTGTCTATAAAGTCCAAACATACATACATACATACAAACACAGATTCATTTTTATGTAAAAGATTTTATGTAATTTTGATTCGATCTTTTACTTTAATTTAAAAATTCAGCTTTTCTTGCCTTTTTTCCCACTGTTCCCACTACCTGACTGCGAAATTGAAATCTTACAGCGAAATGAATATAATCTTAAATTTCGTGCTGTCAAAAGCTAGAGCCTATGGAATATGAGGGGTCACTAGCAACTGCAGACTGTCACTTATCGTTTCGTAGGTAATAAATCATAAAGTAATTTTAGATAAAATAATGTATCGTTTTCAAGACAAAAAGGTTTTTATTTCCTTTTTAGATTCGTTTTTATTATAGACTTACAAGTCCATTAGTCGTAATAGAAGACAAAGTATTCGTATTGTAGTTTCACTCTAAAAGGGTCCTTTTTATGATTACTTTCATATCATAAATAAAAATATATTACAATTTAATAAAGCCTCTTGGGATAAATACACGTGAGCATATTAAATGAAATTTTATGGAGATAAAGCAAACGAATGCAGCTCAAGAAATGGAAGAGGGTGGTTTTAGTGTAATAAAAGAAATAAGGCTACAGGAATCCACGGTTTTTTTAAATTTATTTCTTTAAGAGAAATGCTTTTACAATAGTTAAAATTTAAACTTTAAGTCTGCTCTTAAAATTTTAGAATTTCCCATGGCATTATTTCTTGTACTCGTTGAACCTACTTGCCTCATTTATTTAAACATATGTTGCCACAATTTTATACATTTCTTTTTTGTTTAATAACACACGTCCACTATGTGTGCAACACGAAACAAACTTTGTCTTCAGCAACATACATACCGTACAATAATAAAGAATAAATGCAAATATTTATTTAAAATTCGTCAAAATCCAGGCATACATGGTGGTCCATTGAATATTCAATACTTGTCGATCGATGGTTGAAACCAAATGAAAGAAAGCAAAGAATAATGTCTCGTGCAACCAGGAATCATGTTTGTAGTTGTAATGCTGTATCACAAAAGGAGGTGTGCTACATCACAAAAAATCAAACAAAATTACGGGTAAGAGGAGGTACAAAATGTTTCGGTAAGAAGATAGGACCACATGTGTTTTTTCTCTCAATGTTTGCAAACCGACTTGACAGACATAAACTTTGCTTAATGTCAGCAAATAGAATGTAATGTAAGAGAAAGAAAAATGACATGACAACACGCATGAGCATTAAAGCTTAAATAGAAAAGAATACAAATAATAAATTGTTTTCAATTATGAAAAAAAGTAGCAGATTTTTTGTTTAATATTGGCAATCCATATCCATTTTTAAATAAAAAAATGTTTTTTTAAGTGGTTTGACTATTTTTTTTTTTTTTTTTGTAAAAAGATGCATTTTCAAAACTTAGTATAAATCTTAATATCGCGTGTTTTTTTATTGCATGAGAACTATCGATATCGATAATGTTTGACAACTGATATGGTTTAACAACTGAGAATCTAAAACTGTGTTGACATTTCTGTGCAGTAAGGTTTGGCAAGTCATCATACATCGTTTAATGTTAGAACAATGCTTCCAAATTGTGGAAATTTACTTTGAAACAGATAAATCTGTTTTCGAAGTTTATAAAACACTTCGTCCATTTTACGGTCAATAAGCAAAATTGGTATATTTGAAACAAAGACAATCCTCAGTAACGAATCAACATAATATCCATTAAAATTGAGTATTGGATGAAGTTTATACGCTGGTAGCTTAATCGGTCCTTTTTTCTTTCGAAATGCACAATAAGCTGCCATCGCTATTGAACCATGCTGACTGAATTTTTGTTTCCAAACATCAACGACAACTTGCCATACAGAGCCCTTAACAATTGATTGATTGCAAAACAAAATTAGTAATAACTTTCTTTTTAAAAGTATTTCCGTTCACTAATCTCCTCGTCCGTGCTATTTAAGGCCTCTGAATTATTTTTATGGAGCTACAATTTGTCAAGTCATTGATGTATGCAAGCCACTCATGTAAAAATTTGACTAAACGAATGGACCATGTAACTCGTAGACACGGTGGACTTATTCTAAAATTCGTATATAAAAATGAAATACCATAATACTAGATTATAATGAAAAAATTTTACTCCAACAATATTTTTGTCTGTTTAAAGCTGTTAAAAAAAAATACCCTTTACTTTATAATTTGTTGTTAAATGAAAATCTGTTATATTATTCCGGTGGAACGTCATAGAGAATCATCGTGACAACTGCTGACAATAGTATATCATCAATGACTGACGATGAATTTCTTTTGGTGTTATACATGACTTTTTAAAGTAATTGTCCAAATTTTCATACATTCCAGAAGTTAATTTCGTCTTGCAGTCGGTGGCAGACATAATCCTGCATCGTTCAGCATATAGTCGACTCAAAACAGACAATGTCGCTAAATTTCGGCATATAGTCGACTCATAACAGACAATGACGCTAAATTTTAACTTTTATTAGTATGGTGACATTACAATGAAATTGTCATATATATAAGTCCCTATATTTTTGTCATTGTCACTTGGATGAATCAATGAAATTTTTCATTTACGATAATTTCGACTTTATAACGATTTGACAAAGTCGCTTAAATACGGAATTTTTACTGAAATATTTATAAAATAATTATGAGTTTGAAATATATTTTATTTCAGATTATTAATAAAAAATTTTCTTAAAATATATTCCAAATACATTTTATTCTTCTATGAATTTAAATGTAGGGAAACATTAAGAAATTAACAATTTTTTATTTGTTTGTTCAAAACTTGTTGGAAATTCAATAAATTTTTATTGTTCAGAAATTAAAATGCAATCTTGTTTTAATTGAAATTGATTTTTATTATTTATTTTATTTTTTTTTTAAATTTGTTTCTTTAAACCATATGTCCCTGAATTTTATTAAAAAAAGTGAATTTTCTTTCTTTCAATACATTTTCTTATAATTTTCTTTTGATTTTTGCTTTTACCTTTCTTCAAGCAAGAAAAAATGTTTTCATTTGTAAAAGAAATCAAGTGCATACGTATATTGCTGCAACATACTTAAGAAAATATATGCAAACTTACAAAAATGCAACATGACAACCTTTTGAAAGCAGCAAAAAATAAAAAAACAATAAATTGCACGTACATTTCGTGGTACTTCTTCTACAACTTGTGTACTCAATCCTCAATTCAATCATTAATATAAACAAAGATTTTTTCTGCCTTAAAGAGCTATGCTACTCAAACAAACGACCAGACCAGACCAACCAACAACCACCAAAAAAATATCAACATGAAACGACATTTTTGGGACTTTCTTTTTTCGGTTTTCATAGATTTTTCGTTGTTTTTAGCTTAAAAAAATTTGCTTTTATTTTTGGTCATAATAATGGCAGAAGTGTAATTCTAGGTACCAAAGTGTACACTGAATGTGTATGATATTAATGCATTTTTAATTCTTTTATGGGAAAACAAACAGGGAAAAATTTTATTCGTCTTTTCGTGTTCATGTTTATCTTTAAAAAAAAATTCAATGTCTTACTTTTCATCTTTGGCGAAAACTTATTATGCACAAGAGAAAAACTACGTTTTCATTTTTGGTTTCTCCATTTTATTTTTGTTAAAAATCTGCGTGTTCTTTCGTTTTTCGTTTCGCAAAGAATTTCTACGATATTTTTTTTTCGAATTTAAATTCGTATTTGTTGCTTAGGAATAGCAATAAATCCTCTTTAAGTTTTTTTACTTTTTTTGTAAATTTGATTTCCATGATTATAATTCATTGTTTAGAAATGTACAAGATGTGATTACATGTTGAATTTAATGAGTACTTTTTGTGTAATTTTTGTATTTTCTATTTCATTTGATTTACTTATGGGCCACCAACCAATCTGTGGGACAAGAAATATAAATTGGCAAAAAGAGTAATATTTTAATTGGCCTTTTTAAAAGCAATTTCAAGTGTTCTTTTTACAATATGAGTGAGCACAGAGTATAAGGCAAAAAAAAAGCTTTAATATTGTCAATGATTTTCTTGAATGTATTTTGAATTTACTTTTTCATTCTTGTATTTG
This sequence comes from Wohlfahrtia magnifica, assembly GCA_023159175.1. Taxonomy (NCBI): domain Eukaryota; kingdom Metazoa; phylum Arthropoda; class Insecta; order Diptera; family Sarcophagidae; genus Wohlfahrtia; species Wohlfahrtia magnifica. The sequence continues at coordinate 8,179,205 of JAKWBJ010000222.1, forward strand.
AATTACAAATTAAATTGTTTTTATTAAAATGGTTTAATTAAAGGACTTTTAAGAAGGTTGTAATTAATTCTTACAATGTAATAGATGATTTCATGTAAGAGTTATGTCAGAAGAAAAGAAAAATATCGTGGAGTTTCCAAAGGCATCTATAAGATCCTGATTTTGCAACAGATATTTGCCTTTCATCTATCAGAGAAACTGTCCGGTATGAAAGATAAAGCGAAAAGTTAACTAGAAGAGGAAATTGGTAATCCAAAAAATACTTATGCCATGTCGTCGAACGGTGGGATTATGGAAGACTGCACAAAATCACGAGATTCATAAGGGCCCGTATTTTAACTATTTTCATGTAGGAATTATTAGAGTAGATAATATATTTAAGTTAATATGAACATTGTTGTACTAGTCTTATGTAAAGCAGACATAGGCCATGTGGTTACAACATGGTTCTATGTAATGCTGGCAGGTATTACGTCATATTACTAGTAGTTTTGGGATTACTATATAATGCAAACCTGAACTGTTTACTTTCCACATGGTCGTATGTATGACTATAATGCATGACTGGATTATATGGTTCTCACCTAGCATAACGTTAAATGGAACACGTTTAATTTATACACTTATTCATAACTTAATATAATTCTTTTATTAATTCATCAATAGTACGGTTTCTATATAAAACTTGAAAAATGTGGAAAAAATTGGATGAAAAATATATTTGCATGATCTTTCAAGAAAATCGGGTAATATTCAACTAAGTTACTAGCTTATAAGGTCAGAAAAACCGGCTTTTTACCCGAGATTTTGAATCAGATCCTTTGTCTGTTCAGAATATAAATATCATTTGCTAGGTTTTTTTTGTCGCACTATGTTATAACTCTTCTATATGGAAGAGTAGCTTAAGTCGACTTCAGCTATTCTTACTTACCGACACAGATTTATCATTTTAGGGGCAATCTCGGAAAAACTCTCACAGAATACATTTGTATCGAAAACCTTTAGTCGTATTCGATGTTCCCTTCTACGTATCTTGTCTTTTAGCATATAAAACTGTGCCGGTAAGTAAGAATAGCTTAAGTCGACTTAAGCTACTGTTCCATATCGACACAGATATATAGATAAAACTTACTTAAAGGTTAACTGTGACACAAACTGTCATACTAAGGCTCATTTTTTGCTTAACTGGTTAGTTAATAAACAAAGTTCATCAGAAATTGAGCCAAAACCCATGTTACGGTCAATGGAGATCGTTATGCAACATGTGCAATGATTTTGTTTGAAAACATGAATCTGAATATTAATATGATCCGGGTGAAATGCGGTTCCAACTGGATTGAATTATATGCCATACAGCGACAACAACCATCAAGTTATTGAAAACAAATTTTGGGCATAAGTTTATTTTTATTTTTTCTTGCAGAAAAAATTTAACATATTGTCAACTCATAACAGACAATGTCGCCAAATTTCAGACTTTAGTCGACTTATAACAGACAATGTCTTTAAATTTCAGCATGATTTTATGAAGTTGTCATACATAACTCTACTTATTCGTGTCATTGTCACGATTCTTCAATGGAACTTTTCATTTATAATAACTTGATGCAAAGTTAGACTTTATACTGTTTCTGTGAAGCTGATTTAGAAAAAATGCAAGGAATACAATTTTAAATATTCAAATATTGATTTTATATTATGATATTAGGCACTTATTTTAAATATTAAATTAGTAAACACAATTCTTATAATGCCTACGTATATTAATTCTTATTTGAAAATTAATTTTTCTCTTCTAACGTTGCTAAGGTGAATTTATGATCTTCATTGTAAATATATTATTAAGTGTTAGAAAACTGGGCGTATCTTTTGCATTAAAATCTTGCCAACCATACAAATAACCCATCCTATCTTAAACAAAAATAAGAAACGGAAAACAGTAGAGAAATTTTCATGCACCTTTGAAAGGTGTCGTAGCTTCTTGTGAACACTTTAATAATGAGATGATGATGACATTAGTCATGGTCGTTGATGGCGTATGACTGATGATTTTTTTTATTTGAAAGATTTTACTTAAAGGATAGATTTGAGTAAAAAATTTTTAAAATATTTTACTAAATAGATTCTTCTACCTTAAGTTTATATATTGTATGTTGAAAGGCACAAATTAAATAGGCAACGGAAACATTATAAAACGTAAGCTTAAGATGGTTAAATCTTTTTTCTTTTTTTAATTTTCTTGCCACAATCTGTGACAATTTACATGTAACAAAGTGAATGACGGAAGAAGGCTTAATTTTTTCTTATTATTTTTGGTTTGCTTAGAAAATTACATTTTAAGTATTATTGCCTTCTTAAATTTAATCTCAGAGTTGGGTGTTTGTTGTAGCTTTAAAGCAGACTTTGTGCGTTCAAAAGCGTGCATTCGCATAATTGACTTTCATTTACTCATTCTACATTACAATATACTTAAACAGTCAGCATCATTCATCATGCAGCATTGAGATCCATTTATAAGATGGTTACCCCATTTAGCCATTATATTTGTGGTAATTGTTTGTATATTTATTTTCTTATTATTTTCTTTTCCTTCTTTTTTTGTGTATTTCTTTTGCAACTATTTGTGGTTTAAATACTTAAATATTTATTCTTAAATTTATTCTCTATTTGGGTTACCAACCGTTTGGCCATATTTGGCTGGTAGTAGTCAATCATTTCGGTGAATGTTTCAAGTGCCAAAAATAATTTTTTTGCTATTGCTATTGCTTTTAAAATAGAAACGAGGTCGTAATTATTGGTTTTTCATTATTAAGATGAACAAAAACATCAACAACAACAAAATAATAAATAAAAGCCAATGTTAGTTTTGTTTAGAATTATACGAACTTTTGCCAACTTTTTACTTACAAAATACAAAAAGGCCATCTAAAGAGATACTTTTTGTATTCATAGTATAAAAATCGGTAAAAATATCCTAATTTTTGGCTTTTATTTGAATACAAAAGTAAAAGAAAGTATAGCCAACTAACTGACTTATTTTACCTTACTTTCCTTGAAAAAGTAAAAATAGTGTTATTCGAAGGAGAATAATTGAGCGACCTTGTCACTTTATATTATCATCGACAAATCGTCGTCCAAATATCGGTATCAGGTCAAAATTTGTACGAAATTATCGTAAATGAAATAGTAATGATTGGTCGTGACAATGACACAAACAAAGGGAGTTATGTATGACAACTTTATAGTATGTCACCATATTAGAGAAAGCTGTAATTAGCGACATTGTCTGTTATAAGTCGACTATACGCTGAAATTTACCGACATTGTCTGTTATGACTCGACTATATGCCGAAGTTTAGCGTTATTGTTACAAATCAACTAAATGTTGAAAATTTGCGACATTGTCTGTTAAGAGTCAACTACTTGCTGAATGATACAGGATTTTGTCAGACAAATTCAACTTATGTCATCTATAAAAATTGGGACAGTTACTTTAAAAAGTCATGTATGAAATCAAAGAGAATTCATCATCAGTCATTCATGATTTACCACTATCAGCGCTTGTCATGATGATTCTCTATGACGTTCTGTAGCGCGTATATTTTACCATTTTTTATGTTTTACTCTAAGTCAAATCTAGTAAACTATTTCTTTACAAGTTTAATTCAGTCCGTTCGGCATTTTAGCAAAACCAAGATTATCCCTTATATTTATTGAAAAATCCTAATGTACAGGTACAAACATATATAATTTTCTTTAAAATACACTCCCAACGCTTACTGCCCATACCATAAAGTAAAAGTCATTTACTTCTCAAGGCAAAAATAAAGCTTTTAGCTTAATTCGTTAGAAAATTATCATATAAGCGTGTAAATTAATCGTGTTCTCTCTTTGGTCTACGATTATCTTCCATAATAGTTCCTCTTTTACTGGGAAAATCTGGATTTTTTTTGTATGTATGTTTACGCCAAAGTCATGGTGTTTCTGTCATTGTTGCAGGTTCTGTTACAATAAAAAAAAAAGAAAACTACACATTCGATTATACAACAATGTAGCAGAAAAGCATGTTTGCAAGAGTTTATTTTTTCAACAGATGGTTTAGAAGGATAGGCAGGCGTGTAGATTGATATAAAGATCCCATGAATAGATTGATCTTAACGTTTTTTTTTTTTTTTTTTTTTTTTGAACTTATGTTCAAGTGTTGTTTGAAAGAAAATAAAAAATCGAATAAAAAGAATTCAATGTTTTGCTCACGTACATTACATGGGTCTTTATTTACCGTTATTTAAATACCAGTAGTTGCCAACTATTTCAAAGAAGAAAAAGCAAATAAAATGCATTTTAAAGTTAAAAGAGAAGTAGAAAGAACTCATTAAACAAATTAAAATTTTCAAGTAACAAATCGATCTAAATTATAAAGCTAATAATGACTCGTTTTTTTGTAAAACCTTTAGGTACCCACAAGTGCTATTCTAACACTTAATATCTTAATAGCCACAACAAAAACCTGTTCATATCTCAGTGTGTCTATCCACTTCTTTAATAAAAAGTACGTATGCATTATAGAATTTAACCTACATTTTGTTTTCAGTTTTATTTTTCTTTTGATCCCCTTCTTTCCTTTTTTTGTTTTGTTTTTTATTTCCATAACTTTTTGTAATTGTGACAAATTTACTTTTCTTGATCATTTATATGACAACATGTCATAATCAGTTGTTGTTGTTGAATAATAGAGTGACAAAATGTTTTATATAGATGCCATCAAAGTATGACATATTCAAACCATATGATTGATGAGGGAACCTTTTTTTCTAGGATTTATAAAAAGGTTATTCTCATAAGATATGTTCTTTTGAGAAAACAAATTCTTACAGGGTATTATTTTTTCTGGTGCCGCTTAAATCCAGATTAAACATTATTTGAGAGTTTTCATGGAGTTAATTTTCTTGATTTTGTGTCATTCAACTTCATAAATTAACACGAGCTGCATTATTTCACACTAATCCATTGAATTGAATTAGTTACAGATCGAATTGTATTGGCTTCTAACTACTATATAAACCTTTAATGCAAGTAAAATTTAGTAAAAGAAATCTTCCATGTAAAGTGTGTTTTTTAAGCCTGACAGAAGTTACGAAAAGATTAACAGTTAAACGAAGTGTCAGTATACTCTGGTAAATATTGATAAATAAGTTGACACGCCGTATAAAATTACGTGCAGCAATTATCTACTTATTGAAATCAAAATTTGGAGAACCTTCAAGGTTCATTTCGAGAAATGGACCTTTCATTTGACCTTCAAGGTCATACCATTTGACACCTCTTGATTTTTTCGTGTGGGGTTATCTGAAGTCACTGGTTTATGTTAATGACATATATCAACAAAACTAATTGTGCTTTATTTGTTAACGGGGAAGTGTAGCAGACAAAATCCTGCATCGTTCAGAATGTAGCCGACTTATAACAGACAATGCTGCTATATTTCTACATGCAGTCGACTCATATAAGACAATGTCGCAAAATGACAGCTTTCTTTAGTATGGTAACATTACAACGATTCATCAATGAAACTTTTCGTTTACAATAATTTCATTTACATTTTGACTTGACACTGATATTGTGAAGATTATTCATGAATTAAAATATCGTAACGACAGTGTCGCTCAAATACGCCACCGGGTTATAGTTCTTTTCCTTTTACTGGTACGTTGTTTAATGTGATTTTGATATTTTTTTTTTATATACAAATGCTTAGATTTTCTATAAATTTAAATCAATCCATAAGTTTTGCTTCTTTTTTATATCAATGATGTTTCTTTTCTTTGCTTTATTTTTATAAAAAAATTGTTTTATTTTATTTTGTACTACTGATTTTAGATCGTTTTACATACTTATTTCCGTATATTGAAAAACATTTTATTTTTCTTTCTCAGAAAATGATTATTAAAAGCTTATTTATTAGCTCTTTAAGGTCATTTTTATTTTTTTCTACTACTCAATTAAGCCAATGTATGTATGGTGACATTCAATTAAAATTTTTTTTTTCAATTTTCAAGGTATATTTCATTTATTAAATCATTATTATGCAACAATGACGCTGATAAAGAAAAATATAACAAATAATATATTTTTTTATTTTTTCTTACTGTTTTTTATACTCGTAAATAGGCGTTAAAAATCTTTTATCTAAATTTACAAAAATCTCGTCTTAAAAACATAATAAAATGTTATTGAAATTATACTTAGAAAGCAAACTAGACTTGTTACTTACTATGTTAGTTTTGTTAGAAAATGTTGAAGTATCAGTTTTTTTATGAATACATATTCAAGGCTTCTCTTAAATTTAACAAGAAAAAATTATTTACAAATAATTACAGAGTAAGTCCTGGCTCAGCGTGCAAATAAGCAGGAATCATAAGGTCAGTTCAATAAACTACTAGTTTAAGTATTAAAAACTTGTCTTTGTTCATTTTTTTCGTTAATTCTTGCTTACGCATGTTGGCTATTAACTTAGAAAGCGTGTAGAATTCTTAAGTATTTTTCTTATATACATTTTAGAAAAACTGCAAAAATACCAAATCATTTTTAAAACATTTGAACACGTAACCCCACCTATTTGTCTACAAAATAAATTTTTTATGTCACGCTGAGCATTTTTTTCATCTTTTTCAGTGCGTGTTTTATTTCTCTCTTAAAACAAATAATCGTTTTATGAATTTTATTGGCCAATAATGTTTATGCCATTTTTTGTTTGTTTAAAGTTCAAATTCAAAACACGTCCTAGCTTTAGTTTTTCGCTTTTGTTTTGATTGTTTCATGAATTTTTTTTTATATTTTTTTTCTGTCAAATTTGCGAAATTTCTTGGACGATTTGGTAACACTGACAAAAAGATTATTTATAGAAATTTAAAATAAAAAAAAAATCGCGGGAAACAAGAGCACGTGTGGCACGGAAGAGAATTTATGCGAAAAGCACTATTGTGTTAAAGAAGAACTAACCAAATATGTGTACATGTTGGGAATATTATGGAGCGTCTTATTTGGCTTGAACAGGTTAGTCAACTACCCATTGAGGACATTGTGGTCTTCATACGAAAATTTAATTTTCTGTAGACCGTTCGTAGATATGCTTCCAGGACCGAGCGGGTACTCATACGTCCTTGGATATTGACTAGGGAGAGCATTGAATGGGCTTTCTTTTGGATGACTACCACCCGTTGCAGTCTGCGTAGTTGCGGGAGCGTGTGGCACAATAGATCTTATAGGTCAAAGTGCCATGGCTAGTTGTGCCTCTCCGATCATCATTAAAATAATAATTACTGTCAAAAGAACTGTCATACTGCACTCACGTTGTAATATTAATGATCGGTATACTTTGGCAAATCATTATGAATAGATTGAACGCTTGAACAACGCTACCAAATTATCCAGGTTTACATTGAAAATCAGTTATCAATTCACACAACTTATAGCAAAATTGTGCTTAACGATGAGGTTTAATGAACGAAATTTGCTGCATATGTAGTGAAACCAATCCACAACAAGCCCTACAGACATTATTCATTACACCATGAACCATGCACCGGTTGGTACTTTCTAAATGCGGGTGGCACCTTTGGACCTTACTTCTTCACACATGAAGCCGAAGCTCGTGTTACATTTTTTTGTTTGAAAATAGGGATGATATTAATCCGGGCAAGATTTAGTGTCAACATAATAATGTTACGTGCCATTCGGCAACCACAACCATTGAATTTATTGAAATAAAAATTTAGAGATAATTTGATTTTGAGAAATAGTCCTTTAATTTGGTTTGCAAGATCATGCAGGGCCACATGAAGTCAGTGATTTATGCTGATAAACCAGAAGCAATTGACGCTTTGAAGGCCAACATCGTTCTTATTATTTGTGATATATGGTCAGCAATGCTCGAAAAAGAGGCCAACAAATGGACATTCGTAATGTATCACCTCCGTAAAAGACTTATAACAGACTAAGTCGCTAAATTTAAGCTTTTTTTAGTATGGCGACATTACAATGATGTTGTCTTACATAACTCCCTTTGTTTTTATGATTGTCATCGATGAAAGTTTTCATTTACGATAAGTTCATATAAATTTCAACTTGATACAGATATTGTGTCGATGATTCATCGATGAAAATATCATAGTGCCATTGACGCTAAAATACTCCACCGGCAAAACTTACATCAGTAAAGTTGGTTTTGAATATAATATAGTCTTAGGGTCAATACAGTATTTTGACATTTTTTTTCCTTTACTCCTCTTGGAGTAAATGTATTTTGCATATGGCTGTTATGGTACATTTCGATGTCTTCATCTGTGTCCGTTACGTTGCTAATTTCCTCGAAATGTTCCCTCCATTTTCGCATCTGTGCTTCACTATTCGATACAATTGTGCCATTGCGATCAGTAACTGTTGTTGTTGTTTTATTGGTAACTGCTCGCGTATTGCCATAGCCAATGTGTTCCTGGTCGTGTTATTCTGGAGTTGCTGTAGGCGGAGACGCTTTCGTCTTGTGACTCCAATGTTTTTTCTTCGACAGTTCACTTTGAGCTTGATTTCGCCTGTAATAAGCTCGTGATTACTGTCGATGTCAGCGCCTCTTTTATTTCTTACATTCGCCAAAAAACTTCTCCATCTTTTACTCACGCATATGTGATCGATCTGATTGCGTGAGTTGCCGCTTGGCGATGTCCATGTATATTTATGAATTTCCTTATGCGGGAAGATGAAGCCACCTATGACTAGTTGGTATGTCTGGCATAGCTCTATTAGTCGTTCTCCATTGTTATTTTTAAATCCACAACCGTGCGTTTCCGTGGTTGAGTTAGTGTTGGTGTTGTCGCTTTCTATTTGCGCGTTGAAGTCACCTCTGAGAATGATGATATCTCCCGTTCGAATACTGCCGAGTGCCGAGGTTACTTGTACGTTGAATTCATCCTTCTTAGCGTCTTCCGCATCTTCTGTTTTGACATTACTATCTAATAAAATTCAAAAAGTTGAGTTAATCGATTTGGCACTTGAGGCGTTCGTATAAATTACAAGTATTCGGTGTGGAATGTGTTTGATATTCTGTATTCTATAATTGAGTTTTAAAGAAATTCCCTAAAATAACTTAATAACCAAATAATTTGATAATAAAGCAGCAATTGTCGTAATTTGTAATTTTATTCCCATAAAAAAAAAAAATGTTACCGATTCCAGTATTTAGAAATGACAGTTTTTTTTAACAGCTATAACGCCTATGTATTGATTTTCTAAAAGCCATTAGACGTGTTATGAATATTAATCAAAAGCTTACAAATAATTTTTGAAAATTAGTTCAGTATCATCTAATAGAACCAGAGAGACAAATTTTAGATTTTAAGACCATGACAACACTTATGGTTGGCTGCATGGGTGCTAAAATAGTAGCAGATGTGCTTATATGAGTATTTCTGTGTGAGATCATAAAAGTATTTATTACGTGGTCAGGGTACTTGTACTCGTACTCGTATGTATTAGGACTTATTAACGTTAATTCATTAATATGATTACTCATGTTTAAGTAATTTGCATTGATTTACTTTATTTTTTTGTTTTTTGGTTTCGGCTTCTGTCTTTTATATGAAATAGTTGTACATGCAATTGTTTTTGTGTGTTTTTTTTATTAAATTAAATACCAGAGCAAATGGGAGTAAAAAAATGAATAATTCTTAAATTACACGGAAATTCCTATTTTATAAAAAAAAAGAATTTCTATATTTGAATCAAGTGTAGTTTTTTTTAAACAAAAATGGCTAAGAATGTCTGATTTTTTGTTTTTGTTAAAATGATACTGATGGACTCATTTCTTTGATTAATTTTTGTTAAATGATGTCATAAACGTTTTCTTTGCAAAAGTATTTAAAATATTTTTGAGTATCGGCTTAAGATAAAAGGTGCTTGGAAACAAATTTGATATTTTTTGTTTTCTGTTGGATAAATCATTAGCCATTATTTAATAGTTTTATGATCAGTAAAATTTTTACCTTGCCTTAGAGGCAAGTCAGCCAGCTGACGTATACATAGGAAGATCCCAAAGATGCGGTTCTGACAGGTTAACTAAAGTGAATCTAATACCATGTTCACACTACAAAGTTCTTTTGTAAGTTGCTCTCTCATTCATAATTCAATGCTTAATTATTGTTTTGATTTATTGTCTTAATTCAACTCTCAATTTTGAGCCATATTACATACACAATTTTGAGAGCAAAACGCCCAAATTGTAAGTAATTCAGTTTAAAATAAACTGTGAATTACAAAAAAATTTAATGTTATCTCAAATTTGTTCGATTTTGTGTTATATATAACAATATGAGACTAATTACATAATTCCCCATAAAAAAATTTAATATGAAACAAGTAGATAAAGTTTATTGTGTTATGACACTACTGAAGTAAAGAAGCGATATATCATCGAAATAGCATTTTTTATTTTGTCTTACTTTTTCCTTCCATTGTTAACACGCAATCTGCACAATTTAACAGTAAAGAATAACAACAAAAATAAGAACTGTTAAAATAAATTATCAAGTTGACATGTGAACGGGGTAATTCGTATGTAATTTAAACAGAGAACTAAGTTATTCAAAGTTTGGTGTAAAGTTGACATTAATCGACCTTTTAAATAGTGATCTAATCTATTTTATTCTAATTTCTAATTATTTATGATATCAAATGGATTAACTAGAATTCAGTCTTAGATTCCCAAAAGTAATTCTTAAAAGTTCTGTGATTTAACATAATGCCATAATCGAACCAAACTCCAACCAACCAAAATTCAATTGATCTGTTACGGCTTTATGTTATGTCACCACTAATCAAACACAGTGTTATCCATAAATTAAGTTGGTTCTGTTGTTACTATGGCCTTACGATAAGTCACGTCTAATTTGAACTTAAAGAATGCAAAAACATCATATTTGGCCACCTTCAACGATTTTTCTAACAAGTATTCTTTAAACAATTTTAATGGCTAAAATCCTGTTTCAAATTCCTTTGCTACTCAACTTTTTTTATTTCTATTCCTTCCTATTGATTTAGAGACATTCTTTCAGGATGATTCAACAATTTTTTTTTTTTTTGTATTTTACGTTCTCGTTGTATAAGTAAGAATAATTGGAAAAATAAGGGAATAAAATCTAAACATAAAAAGAAGAAACTTGTAAACCAGGAAATGCCAATCAATAAAACATAGAAAAATGCCATCAATGTTCATATTCTTAATGGCAAAATGTACAAGAGGATGTGGATTGGAGTAGGGAACGAAGTGAACAGCTTAAGATTTTACTTGATGGTCAGTGATCAGTACTAAAAGAAAACAACAACAAAAAAACGTGCGTTTAATGTGTTTTTATTTCTACTTCTGCTTACCTATTACATAGTTAAAGGAATCAAAAGGCTAACTGCCTGCTTGCCTGGGTGCTAACCCTCCAGCCAGGAAATGTGTTTAAAAATATTTTTTTGCTTTTTAAATATAAATAGAATTGCAAAGCACAAAAAAATAATAAAATAAAAAAATCAAAAGAAAACTTTAAATTAAAGGATAGAATATGCTTAAACTACCAAGTTGGCATTAGAAGTAATATTTTAGACAAATATGGGAGAGGATAGTTAACATTAAAGGCAAAAACTTTATTATTGTAATCATATGAGGCAGGTTTTATAGTTACCAGTATTATTTAGCTGTTAAAAAAATTTAATAAGGCTTGCCATTCTTGCTTCATATCATGCTTGTCGAATATATCGAAATTTCGGCTCAAACGCAATTCACAATTGTTTGAAAATACATCTAAAAATTTCTGTTTGGTGCGCAGTCGAGCACTTTCGGATATTTAAGAAGCTATTACTAAACTAACTTCACACACATACTAAAGTATATTGAATTGATTTGTCGGTCAATACTGTGAAATATTCCTTTTAAGAAGTGATTTATGATGCTCAAGAATTTAAATTATTTCTCAAATGGATTTTTTGCCTGAGACTAAACATGTTTTTTTTCATTTCTTTATTTACAGGTATAAAGGCCAAAGAAATTAAATTTTATGACAAAATAATATTGTTGACATACTTTTAAATTGCAAAAGAAAATAACAAATGTTTTAGACTAATTAGTGGCAGTTGCTGGTTAGAATTTTGTTTTCTATTTACCCTTTTGAAAATGGTCCTTCGGCCGTTTAATTTTTAACAGCTTTAAAGTTAAGCGATGTTTACCTGAAACGATAAGAATAAACAATAAAAATTAATGAACAAGGTTTACAAGATTATTTCAATATAAGTTAGAAAATTAAAGAAAAAGCTCTGATCGACCGACACATGATTACATTACTTCCCAGAGGTATATTTCAGCGACATTGTCACTATGATATTTTCATTGATGAATCATCGTCACAAAAGCAGTATCAAATCGACATTTGTTTGAATGATGAACCTTCATTCACATTCTCATTGTAATTCCATCATACTAAATAAATCTAAGATTTAGCGACATTGTCTGTTATGAGTCGACTACGTGCTGAAAGATGCAGGATTTTGTCTGCTACATGTCTCTGTTAACGAATAAAGCACTATAGGTTTCGATAATATTGTCTGTTAGAACGCACTAATACACAAAGGCCTGCAAGACAAATTCAACTTCTGAAAATAACTTATGAAAATATAGGCAATTACTTTAAAAAGTCATGTCACGAAAGAAAATTCATTGTCAGTCATCGCAGATTTACATTATCAACGTTTTTCACGATGAATTACTATTATTTTCGTCACCCGGTTCGTGCAAATTGTATTTGGTATTGAAAAATTTTAAAACAATTTGTAAGCAAGATTGTTTTCTAAGTTATGTTTGTAAAGCGCATAAGGAGCAAAATTATTTTTCTTTAATTGTTTTGCGGTAAAATAATTGTAAAATGGTTTTCTCTGCCCATTGCTAACAATATATGTATCAGGGAAAACTAAGATCCGGATATGTAAAGCGTGTAGCTTTACAAGTTTGCATGAATTTTCTGACAAAACAAGATTTTAAATAATGAACTTCGGCAGATAACGAACTTTGGGTCTACTGGACTGGAAGGTAGAACACGTAAACAGAATGTTAATTTTCCAACATTTTCAGACATCTAATCAGAGGAATTGACAGAAATGCACCTGATTGGCACATATAGGTTCCATCACGATAGAGTAGAACACGTAATACGTGGATCCATTGCAAGAAGAGAGAATCTAATTTTTATTTAAGTTTTATTATATTGTGTTCTCTCTAAGATCACTAAAGAATACGTATGGATTTATAATAAGTCCATCAATCAAAAATCCGAATTATTTTCCATGGTGCAATACCTATCTTATCTTTCTGTCTTTTAAAGTTTTTTATTGATATTTCCTATCTTTTTCTTTACCCATGACTACAGTTCTTTCTACTGAAGTACTACTAACCACATGGGTATTGTGTTAAGACACTAACTTACTCATTTACTTACATTTCTATGGTCATGTAAAAGTTGACTGTCATTTAAAAATTTTCACGTTTTCATTCTACACTCTCTAACTAACCATTTTATTTTTATTTTTATTTTTATTTTTATTTTTATTTTATTTTTCCAGTTGCAACAATGCTGTTGCATGTCTTTGGCCATTTGTTGTAAACAAAATACGTTATGCAAGAATGATTTAAAGCAGAGATCGGTTTTGTAGTAAAAGAAGAAGAAGTAAAAGAAAAGACATGTGGAAGGTTTGAAGTACTTGTTGGCACCTCGAAAAGAAAAAGAACAAGAAGAATAAATAAAATAAAAAATAAAATCACAAAAATGGTTAAAAAGGAAGTCGTCGCTGTGCACTTTTGTAACAAAAGACTATGAAACTATTTACTTATTGTTTGTATTTGTAGTTGTATGGACTAAAAGAATATTACAACGAGTTTCATTCAACAGACGTACAACATATAGACAAGAACATCAACAATAGTAATAACAACAAACAATGACAATAACAAGCAAAAATACTCAGAATGAAATGAAATGCGCTAAAATATGTGTAAACATTTTCCTTTATTTTTGTTTTTTTTTGTGTTTTTTTTCTTGCCTCTCACTTCCTATTTTTTTTTTTGGTTTTTCATGAAAGCCCATAAAAGATGTCGAACATCTTGTAAAATAGATGAGAAATGGTTTAAAGATAGTGCGAAAAGTAAGTAAAGACACAATCTAAACTTTACTAAGAAGCTTTTGTGTAAAATTCGCAATTTTAGTAAAAGAAATATTAGACTATAATGTATAGCCGAGATAGAACTGATTTGCTTTAAAAATAGGGACAATAAAATGTCTGCCATACATTTTTAATATTCATCCGACATACTATATATTTGTTTACATTCTAGAGCTACGAACCAAATTTAGGATTTTTCTTTGAATTAACATTTTTAATATGCAAACATATTTAAAGAAATTATATTTGTTTGATCGCTTTACTTTTGTATACCACTGTTTAGTTGTGGTCTAAGTTGATAGTGTGTATACAATTTTTATTTGTTTTGTTACATGCATGTTTGCTGATGTCGACAATTTTTTTGAACGCATTTGGCAAATGGTTTTAAATCATAATGCCAGCTTGTTATCCAGCTGATGATGCTAAAAGCTAAAATATACAATAACTTTAACAACAACAACAATAAAACTATAATAACTTTATGGTAAGAAGAATGTCGGTTGCCAAAAAAAGTCTTCTTTTTTTATGACGATGGTGTGAATCTGTTTTTTGTTTCTGGTTTGTTCTGTAAGTAAATGATGAAAAAGAAACTGATGAAGTCGCATATGAAGAAAGGTATGTTGCTGTTGCTGTTGATGATGTTAAACAATGCCAAAGTCATGATTCATATACCGTTAGTTTTTTTACAGTCTTCTTGAAACATGTCCCTCTGCCTTAAGTGCCATGTCCTCTCCATAGTACATGGGTATGAAACCTAAGCAAACCTTTGGAGGAAAAATATTCTGTTGAACACGATTTTTGAATGATAGCAATGAGAAGAGGCTTTGCCGTTGCTGATGATAGTGATGGTCTTTTTCAACTCTATACTAAATAAATAAAATCTTCTTGCTGTTTTCGTGGAACAAATCATTTCAACACTTCTTTTACACGCAGTAGCCGTGTAAGATACTTGCAACATGCAGATGAATGCAGTTACTTTGCCTGCAACTTTGTTGTCTCTAATAGCTTATATGTACAACAATAATTTTTTATTTTTGTTGTTCTTTCTTGATTCTATAGGTTCGTTTATTACGTTTATTTGCTGTCGTTTTTAGCTGAGTTTATATACGTGTTAACCAATTTGTAAATAATGCAGGTGTTTGTCCAAGAAATCATTTAAATCATCACCATTTAGCTCAAACCTCTAGTCCAATCATGTCCAACAGCAGCAACAACAGCAGCAGCAACAGCAGCAGCAACAGACTTAGCTCCTTCATATTCTATTTGAACTTAAAGGCAAAAATGTCTTCTACTTCTTTTGCTTCCATTTTTTTGTTTCATCAAAGTATGAAGGGAAAAAATAAAATACTAAGACGATAAAAAACGTGATCATGATTTTATTTATTTATTTTTTTTTTTTTTGAAAACAAATAAGAAAATATTGAAACGTTTAGAGGAAAAACTTCCGTATTGGAAAAGTCAATATGTAAAAGAAAAATTAGTAGAAAGCAAAATTTATGCTGTAAGAAAAGCACGTAGTATTTTGATTTCTTTATTAAAAGAAATTTTTTAAACAACCAAGCCTTACGTTAGGGAAAATTTGTCTAAATATTGGTCAGATATTTTGATATTTAAGGACAATAAATGTTCAAGTTTTTTATCCATTAATTTCTTAAATAATTTTTTTTAAAACGTTTTAATTCAGAAATAATTTTAAGCTATTAAGACTAAGGCCACGCAATAAGCGCATTACGGTTTGTCGCGTTAATGCGATCTCTTTTTTTTTTGTACTGTATACTATGAATCATCGTCAAAAATCAGTATTAAGTCGAAATTTGTATGAAATTGTTCTAAATTAAAAATTTGATTGATGAATCCTCGTGGCAATGGCACAAACAAAGGGGAGTTATGTATCACAACTTTATTATAACGTTACCATACTAAAGAAAGCTGAAATTTAGCAACAATGTCTGTTATGAGTCGACTACATGCTGAACAATGTAGGATTTTGTCTGCTACATCTTCTCGTTAGTGAATTAAGCACTAATGATTCTATGAATATTTGGTCAATTACTTTAAAAAGTCGTAAATGACACCAAAGAAAATTACCATGACGTTCTCCACCGTTCATTTAAAAATACTTAGCAAAACCTTCAGTACAGACCTGTCTGTCAGACATTTGCAATTCTTATCAGACAAATCCTTTATAATTTATTTTAGTTTAATAACCGGTGTTTGGTTGAGTAGGTCTGGCATTTTTATGATGGAATCAATTCTGGCCATTTTAATTGATTTTCTTGTTTCAATCGCATTAAATATTGACAGTAGAGAACAGAGTCAATGGTTTGACCAGATTGTAAAAGCTTATAATCAACGACTTTCTTGCAATCCCAACAGACACATAGCATTACCTTTATTGGTATCAATTCTTGCCTTACCTCCACCTGCGAAGCTTCACGTTGATTTGTCTTTTCATCGCCCGTTATCATTCGCCTCAAAAATGGTTCGTTCGATTTCGTTCCATTTTTGTAGTGAACAGCAAATTGAAGTTCGGTCCATTAAATTTTCATTGCTCATTCATTTTGCACCCAAACAACGAATATCTTTGTGTATTAAATTTTCTTCGAATATTATCAACTATTCGATGTCTGGTGATTTTTTTCATGATTTCACTTTTCTAGAAATTGGTCGACCAGAGCAGGGTGCATCTTTAACATCAAAATTAGCAGATCGAAAATGATCAAACCTTTTTGATGCGATTTTTTTATTTACAGCATCGTCTTCGTAAACTTTGCAAATTATTTCAGTAGCCTAACGATGCATTCTAACTTTTTTTATATTAAAAAAGTAAAATATTACTTTAAGGTGTCGAATTTTCACTCATTTTAAGCATAGATAACTTTTCACAGAATAATGCGATATTAATAAAGTGAAGCCGAAAATGTCACCTTTCAAACAAACTGTAGTGTTGCCTGATGCAATGAATTTTACCATAGATATTACATTTTAAAGTCATCTCCCGATAAAATCCGAACTTCTTAATCGAGCACCCGATATAGTGTTTAACCTTTTCTAGTATTCTACTCATATTAATGAACTTTGTTCGAAAATAATGAAATTTTATTCATATAAAATAAGTTTTTTCTTTTTATGTTAAGCCATCGATGATTCGTTAAATTTTTTTAGAGGAAAATTATATTGAAGTTTGTGTCTGGTATATTCATCCGACAATTTTGTATTTTTATTTTAATAACAGCTATTTTAATGAAAATCTAGTAAATGTCTAGCATAACAGTGATTTTTAATAAATGCACTTGCTGCTATGTTTGCTAGGCTAAGATAACAAAGTTTCAAGAACTGGCATAAATTTGATACAATTAAACTTAGTCAGTGTTTAAAGACTATTGATCTGAGCTTACCAAACATGGCAACGAATGTATTAAAAATAAAACTTGTGTTAGACATTTGCTAAATTTTCATTATGAATACGGCCGAAAAAATTAATAAGAATTAAGAAGGCAATAATCAGCGCGCCATACATTTTAAAGAGTGATCAGACATATTGATAAACAAATTTACATCAGACATTTTTTAACAATCATCCGACAATTGTTATTTTATTGTATTAAAGTTTAATTAACTTCATACATTTTATACCATACACAGTAATGAAAGCAGTGGATATTTTAAGGCCAATTATAATATTCTTAAATAAGATCATTTACACCATTTTTACTTTACGACTGTTTTATTGTCGTATTTTAGTTTTCAGACAAAAATTTTTTTAATGTACATATGTCAGACAATGCAGGAAATGTTTTTTAATTTAAATAAAAAATCATAAATTGTTAAACCTCTAGCATTTTAATTTTAAGAAATATTAAAAGCTTCTTTGGTAATGATATTTTGCCTTAAAAGAATACGTGTGCGATCAGAAATATTCTTTTAATTATTGCTCTATTAGTTCATAGTTGTTCAAATAGTTCAGTTAATGCCTGTCAAACATTCTAGAAGAATGTACGATGATCTTATAGTGTTTTTATATTTATTACTGCAATGTTTTAATGTTTAAAAATTCTTATGCTGTACTTTCTTAATGTATTTTTAATTTTTTGCAAAATAATTGGTATCCGAAATACACTAAAATGTTCTGTGGCCATCATTTTTATAATTTATAAATTTTTTGCTAAAACATAATTAAAAAAAAAAGAAACAAATTTCTATTTTTTATTGTTCAATTTAAAATTTTAATTGAAATTCTTTAGCCTTAAGTAGTAATTTTAAAGCAATGAAAACGTCAAATTGAATTATAAATAAAACTCATGGTTTTTCCAACTTTTCTTACACTCATCAACATAAAGTTAAGTACATACATATTTATATAAAACACACATTCACATACTTAAGTAGCTGGAAATATAATGATACGAGTACGAGTACCACTTGTTAAAAAGTACACACAAACCCTCGTTGTCTTCGTTGGCCTTTAGGAAAAACATTTCTTTCATTTCAATTTTGTTCTCTACATTTTAAAAAGCAAAAAAAAGGAGAAAAGTTTTTAAAACGAAGACATTAGTCGTTAAAAGAATAAATTTGTTATGAAGTAATGTAAGCTGTTTGTCATAAAAGTCATAAAAGATCTGGATTTTATAGGCTTGTATGCCAGAATTTTTTAAATTTTTTTTATTTCCTATAAAAATGTTTACTGGGTTATCTTTCTCTATATGCAAAGTGCTGAAAAGTACACAGGGACACTTCAGCAGTAAACTAACAAGTAAAAAATTACAAAAGGAATTTGGCTTTAAAGAAGACTCAAAAGTAGTACTTACTTGGCTTTACTCGTTTGTCTCAATCTCTCAAATGCTGAGAAAATGTAATGTAAATAATAATAAAAAAATATTCAAAAAAAAGCTCAGTTCATGAACACACATATTTGAAATCCATTTGTTACTTAAGACAGTGAATTAAAAGAGTAAAAGCTTTGTATTTCAAAGAACAAACTACATTGGCAGATTTATAATATAAAATGACAATGAAGTTGTTGAAAAAAGGGTCATTAATTTGCTTTTGTATAGGATAATGAGAAAGGAGGTCTTCAAAAGTCATACTTAAGCAATGAAACCAAACTAAACGTAAACTTTAAAGCTTAATTAAGAGCGAAAAGAAGACCGATATAAACAAAATTACGAAGACATGATATTTAGACATTTAGTAAAACAGCAAATATGTCAAAGATCACGACACATTTATGCCGAAGAAGGTAGAAAAATACCCACTCTCTACAGTAGAGTTCGGCAGACTAATATTAATGCATTTCACAATTGTGGTAGCAATTTGAGAGTCTCTCACTCAGGCCACTTTGCACTGTTTTTTTCCATTTGTTTTTTTTTATAATTCTCTTTGCTAATCTTTTCTTATTTTTTGCCTATGCATGTGACGACGTACATTTGAAAATAGAAGAGAAGAGCACCTTCCTGCCTGAATCTGCTCTACAGAGACCCTCATGACACAAAAAAAAAAAAAATATTCATGCCAATACAAATCCTCCAAATACTGTTTGTGTCAAATTGCAACAAAATCAGACCGCGGATTCGGTGGTCAGCCATTAATGGGTTAATGCTGCCAAATAGCTAACATTTTGCTACCTGCTCCCGAAAACAACCATGTAACTTTGAGTGAAAAGAACCAAACCCTGAGAAGATGGAAGCAATTCTTTTTCAAGGTTCTTAAAAGTATACAAACTTTCCTCCTTTGCTGTTGGCTAAACACCGAGTTATAGTATATGCCCTGGCTGGTTCAATCTTCATTTTAGACAAAAGTGCTACTGTAATAGCAATTAGACTAAGGAAATCGCGAGCATAAAAGACGTGACTTTTTGCTTATTTACGAAATTTATCTTGTGTAGAAGTAGAGACATAAACAAATCACTCTTTACAATTTTTTAATCAACTGAATGTCTGTTCGAAACTGGTAAGTCGCAGGAAAATACAAAATCATGTCAAACATGAAGCACAGGCTGTACAAAATGCAATTTATTATCAGCGAAATGTTATCAATAAAAACCAGCTCTGCTTAGTTCTGCTTATTCTAAATATACAAAACCCAGTGGATAGGGCTTGTTTCGTAATTTAGGCTGGAAGTTTAGTTTTCTGTTTAATGATTATTGTTGGAGCTGCAATGATTTGGAAAAGGAACTTAGTTCTTCAAAACCTAATGACTTTGACAATCACCCATCACTATTTCGGGTGATGATCGGATGTGTTATTTTACAGTTATACAAGTTCAAAACATAATAAAACAAAAAAATATCAATGACGAGCTTTGTTCGATAGAAAATTTTATAACATTAATGTTTAAATATCATTTCTGCCATATGGCCGCCATGGCTGGCGCAATCAAATCGCAATGTGGAATAAAATTTTATACAAATTTATCGCAATTACACGTAAAACTGTTCTTTCATCAAAAGTTTTTTTAAGTAAGTTATGTGCAGCGCGCTGTGTAGCATGTGGCTCCGTATTGTTGAAACCACATGTCAGCAAGATTAATGTCAGCAAGATTAATGCCAGCTAATAGAGGTTACATTCTGACCTTCATAGCATTTTTGAAAACATATGAACCAATAACTCCGCCAGCCCATAAATAGTAATTTTCCGTGTTTGGAAAATGGTGTCTCACTCCAAATGCGAAAATTCTGCTTATTTACGTACCCATTCAACCAAAAATTAGCTTCACGAGAGAATACGATAAGTTCGACGAACAGAATAATAATGTTGATAAATAATTTCAATAATTTGTAAGCGTTGTTCTTGTATAGGTCTACCTGTAATGAAATTTCAAATCAAACTAAAAAAAAGCAACTACAGCTGTTAAATAGATGGTCAAATAAAGCAGTATTGTCAACTCAAAGTTATGAACCTCTAAAAAAAAACTTCCGATACTAACCGTGCTCTCTAGTAGGAAATTAAATTACTCCTTTTTGGATGCTTTAGCCTGGTTCACAATATGTACAAGGTCATAAACATGTTACAAAGAACTTAACGTGTTTTAATTTTTCTTTTCAAAATTCTTTTTAATTGGAATTTCCAAAGAAAAGTTTCCATTCTTTTTGAAACCTGCTTTCATCTATGCCAAGCTAAGAAGGCAAGTACTTAAAATGGCAATGAAATTGCGGTACATACAATCATATCTTCTATTTTACTTGTATGTAAGTACGTAGTCTCAGATATGAACACATGTAGTACAACATTGTTATGAAATAGTAACACAACTTGTGTATGTCGAGTGTAGTAACATAGAAGATATAAATGCAGAATTATGTGCTGGTGATCTATAAAAATTTGTTTTGCTAAAAAAAGGTAGTAAATCTTCAAATGAAAGAAAAAAAAAATGTTGAAAGAGCATAACCATAAGAGAACTCTAGGGAATAGGCTATAGAAGGCCTTTAGGGTCTAAAAACATGCATGCATGGGCCATAAAAGAAATCCATTTCAAATGTTACTACAATATATTGGCATTAAAATAAATGTTAGAGTAAGAGAAGAGAGAGGAAGATGCACGAGTAATGTTATGCAAAAGAAGGTCTGCCAAATTGATATTGCATTTTATTGGAAAATTGTTTAGAATTAGAAGACTTAGAGAACCTTCCCCATAAAGATAGTTAAGAAGGAAATCCTTGTTTAACACAAAACATTTTTCAATTTTCTATAATTTATCTATTTTTCATTTATAGTTTATATCGTGTGTGTGCGTGTATGTGTGTGTCTATGGATAGGATAAAAAAAGAACTGTTCTTTTTAACACCTTGCAAATTGGTGTTTGAGTAGTCTTTGAGGTGCTTTGGGTGAGGGATGCATGCGGATATCTTTTAATAACCATTTTTATTACCATAAATATGACCAGAATCATGTTCATGTTCATGTCCATGTTCATTTTCATGTTTTTTTTTTTATTTTCTTATTGGAAATGTTTCTTGTAAAATTATTTGTTGAGAAAAGCAAATATTCAACAAATATTTCTAATAAATAAAAGTCATTTGACAGTTGTTGTTAAATCTTTACAGGATATTGTATTCAAAGTTAAATGAACTCTCTAAAGGATAAAAAATATTTCAAAAGCCTTCTCTATGTGATAATAAATTTGAATAAATTTTATTTTTCTTTTTGTATGTGCAAATTAAAAAGGACGTTTTATAATACGAGTAATTATAATAGAAAATTTTTACCAAATTTACTTTTAAAATGCATTTAAAATAATTGGTTTTTAACAGTTGAGTTATTAAAAAATTTAAGAAAAAATCGCACTGTAGGTGGCAAGTTTGTAGGTTGAGTTAAGATAAAACTAGTTTTCGCTGTAAATTTCTTAACGATTCGGTTGAAAGTCATATAAGGATGTTGTTTTCTCTAACAATAGCATTTCCCCAGTTTTCATACACGTATTTATTTTAAGCCACATTCAAACTTAAATAGATTTTAATATTTATTTTTTGGATTTTATGAGTACATATTAATTTTCTTATAAAGTGAATCGGATTTTGAAATAAAGAGAAAATGTACCTCAAAATTTTAAAGCTCCTTGGTAAAGTTTTCCAAATATTTACCTAAAAAGAGAATATAAATAAAAATACAATTAGAAATAGATTAAAAATTTTAATATTAAAAAAATGCTGCATTAATATGCAAAATATTGACAAAAGAAGTTTTATGGCGTTTCCTTTTCTGAAAAAAAATGTTGCCCTCATTTTTTGTATGTTAATTAAAAAATAATAATAATACAGAGTAAGGGTGCTGTGTTTACCTCTAAAATGATGCCGTTAAAAATCTTTGATATTTTTTAATTTTTAACGACTTTTTTGCTAAAGAACAAACGAAGTGCAGCATTTTTTGTTAGAAAAGAAAACGCCATTAGTTTCAAAACAAATTTGTTTTCGAAATTTTTAATATTTTCTAAATTTCTTTTATAAGAAGTAATTTTCTATGCAGTGAAACCTATCGAAAGAAAATCGTTTGCTTGGTTTTCTAATTTATATTACATTTCGTGCCATAATCGCCAAAAAGACATAAACATCATGATTATTTATATTCGGTTTTTTGATAAAAATCGTTTATTCGCACAACCATACAAAATTTTATGGCCGTAAAATGTACCTTTACGAACTTACAGCAAAAACAAAAAAGACTTATGTACAATTTGTTTTCTGTCGCTTACGTCTTTTTGGCAGTTACGGCTCGATATGTATAATTTTACGGTCTTTTGGAAATTGTATTTTTCATGTGGAAAATAATAAAAAATTTTATGATTGTTTTTCTTTTAAGCATTTTTCTTTATAATATTCCTCAAAGAAAATCCTACATGTTTTCTTGGATTTACTATGTAAATAGCTTTTTGGCTCTTTTTGAGAAGAGAATCTATTGGATATTTTTAAAGATTTTTCTATATAGAAAAATTATTGAATGTTTTTCAACAAAGAGGTTTTTTATTGCATATAACAAATATTTATATTTAAAAAAATTTACTTTGTGATTGTTTCCTCTGTATAAAAGTTCTGTTTGAACGAGGAAATAAATTACAAATATAAACGTCATATTTTTTTGCTTTGCCTTTGAAAAAAAGTATAGGAAACAAATGCAAAAGAAAGTATACGAGATTTTCAAGTTTGTGTTTTAGGCACGTTTCAAAAGTTAATTAGATTAGACAGCAGAAAAAAATTTCATATCATACCTTTGGCAAAAAAGTAAAGTTTACAAGTGTTGTACGTAATAATTTTGTTTATTAAAAAAGTTCTTAAAGTGAATTTTAGCGGAGATTTTGTGCCATATAGGTCTTATCGTCTTGAAATTTTGTCAATATTACACAGTCATAATAATTTAAAGTAAATATTACAAGTAAAAGCAGGTAAGTGGCTATAATACATGCCACTCCTGTTACCAGGATTCAATTTAACCATTTAAATATTATCTGACATCCTCATGCCAGAATATGACAACTTCTTGTCAAAAATTTATTAATGGCTCTTAAAAATATTTTTTCCTCTCCTAAATTAATTTTGTTTTTTTTTTTTTTTTTTTTGTCGTAAAATAACATTTAATTTATTACGTTGATGGATTGATTCCATTTTTATTATTACTAAGGGATGAAAAAGTAATTTTATAAAAAGAAAAAAATCACTGCTATATTTTGCCATTGCCAATTAAGTTAATAAATTATGTCCGCTTAAAATATAAAAAACATTTTTCAATTAAATGACTTATTTGCGGCAGTACTTCCGAGTGAATTATAGGATATTGGCAATTAAAAAAAAGTGGACTATAAAGAAAGCCAAGGTTCAATTAGACTTGACTTATAGTCGTTATTTTAGAGGTAACACTATGTTCGATTAGTTGTAACTTTCCATAACGCATTAACCGTTGATTTTAATAAATATGGTGTATAAAAGTGAAGTAAAAAAAACAAAATTTTAAATTTTTTTCAAAACCCAAAATATTTTCTAAATTAAAATTTTTAGCAAATTTTCTTTTATTTTGATTTTCTAAAGAAAACATTAATTACACAGTATTAATTGTAAACAAAAGTAAATTTTTCTGTATATCGAAAAAAAACCGAAAAAAAACAATAGTAGATAGTATAGGGTCTGCAAATATTTTTTTTTTTTTTTTTTTGAAACAGGGCGCAAAACATCGAGTAACCAAATGTTAATATATAATATATAATATCCTCTTCAATTTTTGTGAACAAAAATTCGTTCAACATGGCCCGATAACGATCGCCATTGACTGTAACGGCCACACCGTGCTCATTTTCGAAGAAAAATGGCCAGTTATGCCTCTGGACCAAAATCAGCACCAAACAGTGACTCGTCTTGGGTGTAACGGCTTTTCAATGTATCCGTGCGGGTTTTCTGTGCCCCAAATGCGACAATTTTGCTTGTTTACATACCCACCAAAATCAAAATTAGCTTCATCTGAAAAGATGATTTTTTTTTGGCAAAATCGGCATCTTCTGTAAGTCGATCGCAGGCCCACTTAGCGAAGCGAAAAAAGCGTATACACAACAATATTCGTTCAGCGGAAGGATAAAACTAATTATCTGTCAAATCAGACATGAGCTGAGTGTTACCATTCACGAAATAAGCACTAGTTGGAAAAAAAAACGTTAGATGGCGGACCCATTAGATTTTCGAATACTTAAAAAACCGCCATTTTATAAAAATCGGTTTCAAAACCACTTTGAATAAGTGGAGGTTACCGGTTTTTTTACCATTAATAAAAAAATACATATTAAAAGTGATTTTTTGCTATTTGCTTTTTCTGTGCAAAAAAGATTCGTGACATGTGACAATGCCAAAATTGCTCAGTAAGGTTTACCATTTCACTATGAATAACAAATGAACACCGCATGCAAATCATTGAATTTTATGATCAAAATTCGAGATGTGTAAGAAATCACATTCTTTTTTTGTTCGTCAAAATCGACGAAGCTCATTTGCGGCTCAATGGCAATGTCAACAGACAGAAGGGCAGCCAGAGACAATTTAAGAGTACTCATTTATCAGCTCAAATAAATACATATTTCATTCACTTTTGCAAATTTTCTGTCTTCTTTAATTTTTAAAGCCTAAAAAGTTATAAAATCTCCCGTTATATATAAATATATTTGCGTTTATTTGCAAGCTATCTGTTTGCCAATTCGTCTTTGCATTACAATTTTTAGTTCTGAACTGTTGCATTCAAAACTTAAATTTTTAAGAAAAAAAAATATAAATTCGAATATAACTTAAAAATCGAAAATGCCGAATAGTTCGATACTAAAAAACCAGTTTTTCCAGTAACTCACCATTATTTTTTAAAACCGGTTATAAAAATGGAGAAGATAGGTAAAAACTGTTTTTCGAATAATGTGAAATATTCATAAATCAGTTTTGAAAAATCTAAACAATAGTGATTTTCTGTGAAGAAAATAAAGAAACTTAAAATCAACGGTATTTCTAGTTGATTAAAAATAACTTTAAAGTTTAAATCTTTATATAGAACATCTTTAACAAAACTAAAACTATATCTATATAGAAAATCTTTTGTAATTGGTTTTAAGGTTTTTTTCTTCTAAAAAAAATTTTGCATTGTTTTCAAAAAATTTTTGTATACAAATCCTTTAGTTTTGTTATTTCTATATCTATATAGAAAATCTTTTCTGTATAGAATAATCATTAATGCAAAAAACTTTTAATATGGAAAAATCTTTGAAACAGCAAATGATCTTGATTTGATCTTAAACAAAACTAAAGCAATTTCTATATAAAATAAATTTTTCTAGTAAATTTTTCTCTATAGAAGAAATTTTCAGTAAAAACGTCAAAAATATTACTATCGAAAAGTATAAAAGCTTTTTGTAAAAATAAATCCAAAAAAAAAGTAAAATTATTTATAGCATAACCGCCATATTAAAATAGTATTTTTGAATTATAGACGGTTTCTAAAACGTAAGTTGCATGAAAATTTATTTTACACTCGAACTTCTCTAAAGCGTTCTTCTATACAATAACGTTCTCCCTATTAACCCATTTTGACGACACAGGTTTTTCTTTCAAAGTTACTGTATTTTCATTCTTTATTTATACTCTGTAGAGTGAATTTTTCCTTATAATGAATTAGTTCTACAGATATAAATTTAACCCTCTATATAATGAATTATTGCCAACAGTTTTCTGTTACAAATACTACTCTACATTGGAATGCGCTTATTTATGACATAACCTATTCTAAACCTTTATGGAGATGAGGAGCAAAGTGCCGACTAATGTATTTAAATCTCTAAATGTATTAGGAGAAAACAATATAATTTCCTTATAAAGAAGTTTCTATATAATGAAGTGATTTTCTGGTCCCATGCGAATTTATTATATCTTAGTTCGACTGTATAAAACCTTTATAAATCGAAAGTAGTTTTTATGAGCATGGGGGTAAATGTTTAAGAGCTGCATGGAAGTAAAATTAAAAAACAAATCAAAAATAAAAATAAATAAATATTAAAAGAATCAAAAAGAATGACATTTAAAAAAATTTTTTTAATTTTCTATAGCATGTACGAAAATATTTGAAAGGGGGAATATATTCTTAAAATATATACGTTACCTAATTATATAAAGAATTCTTAAAAAGAAGACAAATTTGTTAATGCGAAAAAATTCCGTAAAATTAACAACCATTTTTTTAAATGAAAAAACGTTCTTCAAATTCTTTCAAAAGTTGTAATTTTCTCCATTAAAAAAACTCTTTTCATCATCCATCATTTTTGCTTAACTTTCAATTGGTCTATATATTGATTTATTACATTTGCACTGTTGCCATGACTACAAACATCTATTGAATTATTCTTCCTCTTATTTTATTTCTTAAATTTTTGGTAAGAACCCTACAGCGTTTTGTTTCAACCTCAAAGAAATGAATTAATTTTTTTTTTGAAGTTCAATAAGAAATTAAATGTTTATTTCATTCTCACACTACTTTTTATTTATTTTTTCTAAATTTTTTCTTTTATCAGTAGGAAAAAAGTATGTGTTTCTTTTTTTTGATTTCTGGTCTTAAAAAAAGTGAAATTTATTTTTTCTTAAAAAAAGAAAGAAAAGTGAATTAAAATTAATTACATTTCTCTCTCTTCTTCTTCTTTTTGGCACTTTCAATTTTTAAAATCATGTTTTGTTAGAACACTTTCATTTCGTTTTACTAGAAGAGTGAAATGGTCTCATAATTTCAAGTTTTCTGTTTCATTTACGGTCAGGTCTGTAATAAAATTTTTTTCAAATGGTCATACGTATTTATATGTGTACATACATACAGACAGACAGACAGACAGACCTGTATCTAATTAATTTGTATGTATTCGTTTTTGGTTTTTATTCTTGTAAATTTCCGTCTTAATTTTTTTTTTACCTTAAATGTAACAATCGTTTAACCATATGAATTTATGATGTTTCTGTTTTTAGTAAAATTTATTTTTTAATTAAACTTGTTTGGCTTAATGATTTCAAAGCAAGGCTTTAATTTTTCATTACAAAAAAAGTGCGCAAACAAATGGCTCGCAATTAAAAAAATTTGGGCAAAAAATTGTTACTTCTTCTGCCAAATTTTGCTATGTTATCTCTTAGAGAGCTAAAAACAGAAAATCAAATTAGAGGGCTTAACGTCTTTCATAGAAAAGTTAAGATTTTCTATTAAAAACTCTTAAAATTATAAATTAAAAAAAAAAACCATTAAAAGCTACAAAATTTTTAAAAAAATTTTACTAGAATTCAAAGTAATTTTTTTTGTTAAATTTTTGAAAAATGATAGATTTTTAATTAGAAGACTAAGAGTTGAGGATTTGAAAAAGTTTACATATATTATAGACTTTTTTCAAATCAATTGTGTGCTGAAGAGTTTTCACTTTAAACGCTTTAAAAATGGCTTACTATAGGGTCCGCCATCTAACGTTTTTTTTTCAACTAGTGCTTATTTCGTGAATGGTAACACTTAGCTCATGTCTGATTTGACAGATAATTAGTTTTATCCTTCCGCTGAACGAATATGGTTGTGTATACGCTTGAACAACGCTGGTAATCTGAGTCTGCGATCGACTTACAGAAGATGCCGATTTTGCCAAAAAAAATCATCTTTTTTTTTTCACAAAAATTGAAGAGGAGGATATTAGCAACATTTACACTACACTCGATGTTTTGCGCCCTGTTTTTGAAGATCGTATTATCAGCCGCAGAGCTGATGTCGTTTGGCCACCTCGGAGCTGCGATTTGACACCGTTGGACTATTATTTGTGAGGTGCCGTCAAATATAAGTGTTACGCCAACAAGCCAGAGACAATTGACGCTTTAAAAGACAATATTCGTGAAGCCATTGGTGAAATACAGCTGCACACAATCTATAATGTGGACCGATCGTGTAGGCTACTGCATGGCCAGCCAAGGCAGCCATTTGAATGAAATTATTTTCCATTATTAACCGGAAGGATTGTACATTCAAATAAAAAAAGAAATTTGAGAAAATATTCAGCAGTTTTTTTTTATAGCATTTTCGAAAAAAAAATTATTTGGCGGACCCTTTATATTCTTACGCTAGCTTTAACAACTCTGCGATTACATATAATCAAATATGTGTATAACTATAATGTAAACAACAAACAAACTTTTCGTAAACAGCCAAGCTGATCGTAGTTTTCTTACGTAAACAGCTGTTTATGTGTTATGTCTAAAATATAAATAAATTAAGCAAAGCTTGCATTTATATTAGAAAAGTACATTATAACCTTAAAAAAGTCTTTCACAAGGTGGTTAAGTATTTGACCACCTTTTTCGTTCGATTTCGTTCTCTTAGCAGTAAATCGCAAATGGAAATTCGGTCTATTGGATTTTCACTATTAACTCATGTGGCACCCAAACATTGAGCTTTTTTGTGTATTCACTGTTTTAGTGATTGGTCAACCAAGGCGAGATTAATCTTGAACATAAAAATTATCAATTCGAGCAAACGAGCAAACCATTACGCTATTTTTTTCTAGTTGCAGCATCGCCTCCGTAAATTTCACAAATCTTTTCAGCAATTGTGTGACAAATTCTTATGTTTTCTATTATAGAAAAGCAAAATATGAGGGTAATGTTCCGAATTTTCTTTTCACAGTATAATGCGATTTCAATAACATCTTTTAACCAAGTGAAGCATAAAAACTCATCTTTGAAACAATCTTTAGTGTTGCCTGATGCAATAAATCTTACCAGAGATATATTTTAAAATCATCTACCGACAATTCGTAACCGAACTTAACCGAGCACCCAATATATAAAATATATATAGATATATATATTTTTTTTTTGACAAAAATCTTCAAAAACTGTAATTATTTTAACACAACAGACCAAAAGTTTTTTTTAAGAGTTAAAACTTAAAAAAAAAAATATCAAAAAAGCCTTAAGAAATCTGAATATTGTTTTTTTATGATTATTTTATTAAGATCGTTAAAATGAATTAAAGCCATCGAGTTATTAACACATAATTGGCCGTCATTTCCCTCCCTCCCCAAGGTGTGTTGTTTAGTTTTTAATGTTCCAACAACATGATATACAACAAATTAATTTAATCATATTAACTCAGTTTTTATTTTTTTAATTTATTGTGTACCCGCCAACTGTCTGCGTGACAATATTTCACACTTATTTTTGTTGTTTTTTTTTTTTTTTTGTCAATAAATTTTAAGCTCTTTATATGGCGGCTACATATATAAAAATTCAAAATGCTTTTTAAAGTCAAGCCCCAAAGAGCTTGTGTTTATTTTCTGTTTTTATATAAATACTCGTAAATTAAATTGTTGTTGTCGTATGACAACAAAATGATTTTGTTTTTTGCTTAAAAATTAAGTCACTTTAACGGCAGATTTGTATGACATTTTTATAACAAAAATAAAAAAGTTTTGCTTTTGTCATAATAACCACCCACTGTTAGTGGTCAGCTTAAATGTTCAATAACGTTGTCAGGCCTGTCTTGTTTTAAGAAATATTGACATTGAACTTTAAAAAGAAACATAAAAAAAGAAATATTTATAAATATTTTAAATGTTTTTAAATATTTAAATAATAAAAAAATATTTTTAAATATTTTTTATGTTATATTTTTAAATATTTTTTTATGTTATTTTATATTGCATAATATTTTTTTATTTTTTATTTTTTCTAAAGAAGAAAATAAATTCTTACAACTTGTCATTGTAACCTGACATGATAAAAATTTGTGTGTTTTGTAGTCTTCTTTAACCAACGCAATGAATGCAAAAAAGGTATCGCAGAGGTATAATTTATAAGAGATTCAAGTCACTTAACAAGGCACTTGAGTCTCAACAAAAAATAACAACAACAATAACAGCTCCATAGATAAACCGCAAGTGTTCAGGCAAATAATCATAAACAGTAGCAGCAAAACCAACAGCAAAAACAACAACAATACTTCTAGGCAACAACAATGTTCTATAGGGACATTAGCCAGGCATCCTTTAAAGGAATTTTTTTGTATATTGTAAGCCAAAGCTCAGAGTATATAAAACAGTTCACTAAAATCAACAACAAAAAATCATCTTTAAAAACAACAACGAATAATAATGCCATAATTCCATAACACAGAATCCTGCTTTTCTCCTTAACAAAAAAAGAAGAGACAAAATAGTAGATTCTACACAATATGGAGCGTAGAACGAGACGTGCACTTGGTTAAAGTTATTTTGCTTAAAAGGACTACAAAAAGGAAATGCTGCTAATGACATGTAGCAGTGGCATTTATGCCGCTACATAAATTCGATCAAATGCATATTTATAATAAGGGTATTCACTTTAAACTTTGAAAATCAGCGTAAATTTTTATGAATTGTATGTTGTTTGCTTACAAAAATCCTCATAACAAATCATATCATACGAGGTTGAGTCACTAAGTCCATGACTTTTTGAATTTCGCGGCTTTTAACTAAAAGTTGACTCCTGTCCTGTTTCTATTTGACAACCATTGATAGCAGGAGTGAACATCATGTGCTCACTAAGCAATATTTTTTTGCGGGGAAAAAACACCCTTAGCTTGACTAATACATTGGAAACTTTGCACCATCACTTTTAATGGCAAAACAATGGTTTAGTGAATTTCGTTATGCTGGGTATCTGCCCAAACAAATTGAAAAAAATCAACATATGGAGTGTTTGGTGTTATTCAACCGCAATATGACCTAGTTTTTGTGCTGTTTTGTAAACGTGGTTGTAACGTAAACCCAACACAATACACCAGAGACCAAAAAAGAGGTCCAAAGAGGCTAGAATTTCAATTTTTCAGCCGATAAAGTCATGACGACCGTTTTTCGGGATATTGGGTCGACTTAAGAGAACGATTGCTTCTGACCAGGAAAAGGATCTTTTTCACCAGAACAATGCAAAGGTGCACACATGTACAGTTTCCATGGCTAAATATCCGTAAATAAGCCTATTAATTTCTTCTTCATCCACCCTATTCAACTGATTCAGCCACGAGTGACTACCTCTTGTTTTCAAACCTGCAGAAATGGCTCGGCGGAAATAGATTTGACTACAACGATTAAATCATTTCGCAAACAAATACCTATTTTGATGACCTCGACATATTTAACTTTTTGGAAGGGATCAAAAATTGGACAAATCGTATATAACTCAAGGAGATTTTGTGGAAAAGTAAAATGGTTTTTTTTTAACGGACATTAATCTTTCTTCATTGTGCTAGCAAATCTTTGTGTGGTTCTCCATAAAGATTTCTTTACTGCTTTATTATATAAAAGCCGCAGCTACTTTTCTTTTTGGAAAACATATGGAATTAGTTATTAACTAAAGAAATATATTTTTAAATATGAACTCTTGTAATTTTCTCATGTTTTTCTAACGAAAAATTGCTGGCAGAATTAATTTTCAGTAAGAAATATTCTGGTAATTTTGTTAAAAAGCCTTTTGCGATTTTTTATAAAAAATGTCTTTCCCTTTCTCTTTCTTGTCAAAAATCTTTTAAAATTCGTTTGGGAATTATAAATGTGTGTTATTATTGCTCATACTCATAGATTTCAATTATTACAAAAATTCTTACATATTTTTTCATAAATTTGAATAATTTTTAATACCCCAAATTTTGACAATTTATCCCCTTACAAATTATAATTTAGTCGAAAGTACATGCAACATATTCATACGTATGTATGCATATATAATAGTAGTTGTAATAATGCCAAAAGTTACCAACTAATAAAGCTTTTCCTAATTAAAAATTTATAATAAAAACGAAAGAGCAAAAAAATTAATGCCATACTTAAAACAAAAGAAAGAAAACTTTCGTTGAAATTATTTGGTGATGGCAACAGATTTTCATTTAAAATTAAAAAAAAGAACAAAGGGTTTACGCACATATATCGTGCATATGAATGCATATAAACAACTGTAGACACAAATAGAAACAAAAACAGAAAAATAAATCCGTTACCAGCATTGGCACGAAAAAGAATTAAAAAAATGTTAGAAAAGAACCATGAACTCTGCTCAATGTTTACATTGTTGTTAATGCAGTATTTTTCAAAAAATACTCTCTGTGTTTCTCTCTCGCCCTTACTCGTTCTTTGCAACATTCTCTCACAGACTCATTTGCTTTTAAAACAGCCATTAGATCTGCCATATTTTTTGTTTTCTGTTATGGTTTCCAAGCGTATTTCCTTGTTCCGCTTTTAAGCAGGATTTCCATCATTATTTTAAATCACACATACACACGCCAACACACACCTATAAGCATACACACGTTAATGCAAAATTTTTCTCTCTCTCTCTCTGTGTGTGTCCTTGCTTTTCTCTTATACACTCAGACTCAAACACACATATTGTTACAAATAGAATTTTTGAATTGCTATGTATTAGTTTTTGCTGCTTGTTGCCATAGACGGGAGTTTGATAATAAAATAAAATGTCAATTGGAAAATTTAATACTCGTTTTAAATAATTAAACACACAATCAAAACTGCGACAGTTTTTTGTTGTAGTTGTTGATGCTGTTTTTTATTGTACAGGGAATTGCCAGTTTCCTTTTCATGCTATTTGTCTCAGTTTATTTATTCCGATACTTTTTTGAGAGCTTAAAGTGTTTTTTAACGTTTAATGTCCTTTTAAATGTCAATTAATATATATGTATACTATATACATATATATATATATATATATATATATATATATATATATATATACTATATACTATATACTATTTATGTATGTATGTTGTTGCAACAACGTACACAGCAAAAAAAAGCATTAAAATGTATTTTTTGATTTTTTTATTCTTGATACTATTTAACGACTTTTCATTTAGCAACTGTGACTGAAAATAAGTTTATCTGATTCTACCCTAGAAAATTAGCGTACGGTTAGTACGTAGTTAGTTAGTTAGTTTTGTGATTTTTATCCATGGCATGTTTGGTTAACAAATTGTTAAAAATTCTTATAAAAAGTTATTGAAGACGTGATGCGAGTTTTTTTTTACAGTTTTTCTTTTAAACACTGACGGTGCTTCAATATAAGTCTATGAAAATAAAGTTTATTAATCAAAT
This sequence comes from Wohlfahrtia magnifica, assembly GCA_023159175.1. Classification (NCBI taxonomy): domain Eukaryota; kingdom Metazoa; phylum Arthropoda; class Insecta; order Diptera; family Sarcophagidae; genus Wohlfahrtia; species Wohlfahrtia magnifica. The sequence goes on from JAKWBJ010000222.1 coordinate 8,213,543, forward strand.
TTTTAAAATTATTTTACGATAATCTTTTTTTAATACTGACAGTTTTGTACCTGAACACTGGCACTAAAAATTACTTTCATAGAATTATTAAAAAAATTAATTTTTATAATTATACAATTACCAAAATATTAAAAGTTTTTGTTTGCAAGTACGTCTATTCCAAATACAATATTTACCTGTAAATATAAAAAAATAATTTATTATTAAAAACTTTGTTATTTTAATTAAATTGCTTTTAATTAAGTCACTTATATCATTAATAATAAACAAAGTGTCACATTATTAGGTTTTTAAGAGCCGTTTATAAAACACTAATAAAGAATAAAAATTTTTTTACGGCTTAGTTGTATGATTGAAATAATTCTTTACATAGTTTAATTTTTTTTTTTTTTTTTGTTACAAAACTAATTATAAAAAATAGGTCACATCATAAAATAAAATAAATGGGAAGCTTTAAAAAGCATTAAGTATTCAAACATGTTGGTTCGAATACAATACATTTTTAAACGTACTGAAAATACGAAATATGAACACTTTTTTTAGATGTAAAACTTATAAACACGAAAAACGCCTCCAAACTAAATGACACTCACGTTCAAGAAGTTAATTGAACTGATTTCATTAAATTGAATACACTACACTGCACCATGTACATTCAATATGTAGTAACAGCGTTGGATGATAAAAATCCTCAGGTATAGATAAAGAAGAAATACTTGGGTTAGCAATAAATTTTTAAAAATTCACCTGAAAAAGACCAAGATCAGACATAGTGGACAGAATATCTTCATTAGATCGGACTGAAGAAGACGGTATCAAAGGAAAAAATCACCAAGGATCACTTTATAGTGAGTTCATTCCGCTCACTTGAGTCCCTTACTTTAGAAACTGGATCAAAATAATCCTCATTGATACAAGAATCAGAACAAGGAGGAATATAGGAGCAATTGAATTATATAGAATTTTCAAGAATACGCTTCCTAACACAACAAAATTTTCAAAATCCTTCAAAGAATAAGAAGTTTATTTCTTTTCTTTGTTTATTCTTTTAAATGCGTGATAGCTGGCTATGACAAAAATCCGATAAAAATTAGAGATTACATTAATTAGGGTAATTGAAACTGAATTACTTACAATTTGATTCGCTTCCAAAAATTATGTATGGGGAATTATGTAATTTGGATCAAACTATGAACTATGAATGGGAGAGCGAATTGTAAAAAAACATAGTCGTGTGAACAGACATAAGCTGCAGCTAATTAATTAATTTTAGCTAATCTTTCAAAATTACACATTTTGGTATATGGTATAGGAGAGAGAAAGATTAACTGTATAAACGGTAATTCTTTTCGTCAATATTCGTCGTGAAACACTTTAGTTCCCCGCGGTTTTTAGTGTCAAATTATGTTAACCGCCATTATTCTTATATATATTTTTTCTGCTTCAAAAATCAACTTAAAACTAAAGTTTGTTTTAGAAAGAGAGGAAAAGAATTTTTTATATTAAATTGTATCATAAATAAATGAATCATTTTATTATTTTAGGCAAATATTTGTATACATATGTATATGCTTTATAAATCATAATAATATGACTGAATTAAGCAGAGGTCAATAGCCTTAAGCTTTGGTGGTATTTTTGCACAATTAATGAAATTATAATGTAGGGGAATGTAAAACAAATATCAAAATTATTATAAAATAGTGTCTTAAAATAAATATTAATTTTTATTTTTATTTTATTTCAGGTAAGATGGTCCTTCGCAAGTATTAATATCTTTTGAAATTCAAAGATTTTGTAAGTATTTATTCTTTATTTTTTATACTTTAAAAAGAGTTAAATTATTTAGAAAATTTCCGTTTTAGTTTAAGATTTAGTACGCTTTGAACATTTGATTTGTAATTCAATTAAGAAACTATAAATTTTTTTTGTACAAATTTTGCATCTTCTTTTCTTAATTATAATAATTTCAACTAATGACTTCCTTATAAGTTTTTTGAGGAATCATTATATATTTTTATTCTTTCAATCTTATAAAAGAAAAGAGAAAAAACAAATGAAATCATTAGAATAAAAGTATTATTAATAATTACTCAAAATAACTCATCACTAATTATAAATTGAAGAACCAAAAAAAATTTTTTTTTCTCCTCAAATAAAAGAACCTAATGAATCATAAAATAATTATTATTTAAAAGACTTTAAAAATTATACGCATTTAAAATTTGTAAAAGAAGAAAACTTAAAGAAAAAAAAGAAGTTCTTTAAAAGCATTTCTATTTTTGACTAAAATTACGTCAAACAATGAATGACGGACCAAAAAAAGTTCTAAAATAAAATTGTATTTCAAAGTATAGTTTTAAATAAAAGTCAAAGATTATTTAAAATATTAGAAACATTCTATTTTATAAGCCATGTAGACATATTTAAAAATATGTTATAAAAACTTTCATATTTTTTTGAGTCCTTTTTTAATTTTTTTTTTTTTTTTTTTTTGGTTTTACCATAAAATGTGTAGCATATGTTTTATGCATTTTATAGCATAATTTAGTTTTTAGCGAAAAAAAAGGATTAAAAGAACTTTATAAATAAAACGAAACCCCACAAAATATTTCATACCATGGACCAGAACTTAAAGAAAAAAAAAAGAACTGGAAGACACAGAAAACAAAAAACAGGGTTTAACAGGACATTTTTGCTTATATTATAACATTTTTAACAATATTATGGAAAAAGAGGATATTAAATAAACTATAGCCTAAAAGTACGCTTTACAGGAAGTGCAATAGGAAACGGTATTCATATTGAGTATTCGAAAAAGTTCGATTACAAATTGTCGATAGATGGCTCTGGTAATATAAATTGCATCAGGTAACACTGTAGCCCCTTTAAAAGGTGACGTTTTAAGCTTTACTTTGTTAGACAACATTATTATCATCGCATTATTCTGTGAAAAGATATCTACGTTTAAAAATAAATGAAAATTCTGCACGTTAACCTCACATTTTGCTTTTCTATTTTAGAAAAGAAAAGAATGCATCTAAGACTGCTGAAAAAATTTACGGAGACGAATAACAGCACAGAAATGTTTAAAGATGCACCTTGCTCTGATTGAGCAATGATTAAAAACGTCGAGGGAACGAAGCATAGTATACGGTGGCAAAGCCAGTATTTGAACTTTTACAACCTGGTCAAACGGTTAATTCTGTAACTAGAAAAAGTGTTGCGATTTTGTTTGCTCAATTTCGATCTGACAATTTTAATGTTAAAAATGCACCTCGTTCTGTACGAACAATCACTAAAAAAAATTGATGAAATCATGAAAAAATGGAGAGCATTTATCACTAAACAGCTATCAACCATTTCAAAAAAGCTCGATACACAAAAGAGCTCGATATTAATGCTAAACTTGAACGAAAGAGAAACATTTCTGAAGCGAATGATTGAAAAATGATTGGATCACGTACGACAATATTGTGCAAAAAAAAAAAAAATCATGGACGAAACCAGGTGAAGCAGAAAGTCCTAGCAAAACCAAGAAGTCCTGAAACACTAATAAAGGTGTCTCATAGGGTTATAAGGGAGTTGTTCATTACGAGTCTCTGCAACCTGTTCGAATTATTGGTTCTGTACTCTTCTGTCGATAGTTGACGAGTTTAAGCAATCCAGACCAATGGTGACCCGGCAAACATTGATTGAACTTGATTGCGAAGTTTTAAAGCATCTAACATATAGTCCAAATCTTGCACCTTCAGAATATCGTTTGTTTCGATCTCTGCAGAAATCTCTTAATGGTGTAAATTTGAATACCGTAGAGGCATGTAAAACGCAATTGGATTAGTTTTTCGCTCAAAAAAACTAGAAGTTCTACATTGATGGAATAATGGCTTTACCTCAGGCAAAATATTAGTGGTCAAAACGGAACATATTTGGTTTAATAAACATAATAATGTTGTACCATACAACAAAATGCTGTCCCAACATATTCACCATAGTAGCAGGGTTTAAAGTAAAATTTTTATCAAAATAGTTAAAGCTGTCAAAGACATTCATGGACAAATAGTCAGACATTTTCTTCATTTTCTTCTTGATCGCCATAGGGCGCTACAAATTTGATCACATAAAGCCAAATTTCTTCTAATAAAATGGTGAGTTTTTTTAAATTAGTCATTGACTTTAAGTGAAACTAATGAGGTAAAATTTAAATGAGTTTGAAATTTTATTTAAAATTATTCAAACAAAATTTTGTTAAGTTAGATTTCAAATACATTGTAATTTTTTATAAATATGGAGTAAATTTCGATAAATTATAAATGGACCATTAGTTACTACTTTCGCTTTTGCAATCATAAGATTTCTTCATCTTTGCCTAAACGATTTTTTTTACATACAATTATTTTTCATTTTTAAAATTTAGATTTTATTTTGTTATTTTTGTTTACTATGTGTTACCCTGTATTTTACAATACACCTTTTAAAAATACCGCATCATGTTATTATTTTGGTAATAGCAACGATTTGTACTTTGTTTTCCTCTTTGGGAAAAACTATTTTAAAGCTATGTTTGTAGTTATTGTTTTCTATCAATAAATCTGGATTTGTCATGTGCACTAAAGTCAATGTTATGATAGACTATAAAAAAACAAAATCATGCACTTACATGTCCTAAAAAAAGTGAAAAACATGGCCTCTGTTTGGTAAAAAACAACAAAGAAATTTAAGGACATTGAACGACGGTACGATTATGCATATGACAGTGAAATCTCTTTAAAAACGATGTAAATAAATAGAATTTTACCAGCAATATTACTCTCTCTAACAAAACTAACCATATAACACTTTAAATGTTTGTTTATAGTGGTAAAAGAGTGTAATTTTTTATTCTTTTTTTATTGTTTCTGTTTTTTTCTTATTTGTGCATATAAATCACAAAATTTAAAAGCAACTGTTAACTAGAAAAAAAGAGATAAACCCTCTTTAAAACACAGGCACAAGTACATAGTCATGTGCACTCAAAAGGAGGAAAGAAAGAGATAAAAAAGACGTTTTTTTGTAGTAAAGTTCTACTTTTTTTGGCATAGATGTAAAAAAGTTATATAAAAAATAAGGAAAAAAAACTAAAAATGGTTATAGTAAAAAGTGACCACAGAGAGTTTTAAAAATAGCCGGAGATATAAATAATAAAAAAAAAACAACAGCATTAGAATAGAAAATAGGGACTAAAACCACAATATTAAATGACCACCATAAGGATCAGTGTTGCCACAACTTCGAAGTTTTTTAACCAAATTTCAATAAAAAGGTACCCAAAAAAATAACCGAAATTTTAGTACAATAAACATTAAAATAAAATGATAACATAACACATTATAATTATGATATGTATCGATTTTATATAAACTTTTGCTGAATATTGACCGTTCTAACACAACTTAATACAATATCATAATTGATAAGTCATAATCCCCTATTTGTGCTGAACTTTTTAATTAATTTTTGCATAGGTTTAGCTAAATAGGATATATTAACAGATTTGAATGAATCGAAAAATATCCGAACCAAACAGTAGCATTGAAGTGAAATATTTGCCAAAATTCACTGTTACAAACACTGAGAAATACTGTGAGCGTCGAAAGAAACTGTATAACCTTATTCTCTAGAATTAAGCCTTTATTTTAGCCTATTAAAATACTGCGAATTTAAACATTTTATATTTTTAAGAGTGTATTTAAGGATTTACAAAATCCATAAAAACAATAACAAATTCTTCTTAGTTTACGTCAAAACTATGCAACAAAAAGAATGAAAAAGTAATACCTGGGTAGTGATATTTTTGAAAGGTTCTTTAGAGTACAACAAAAATCATATGTCGACATCTCAAAATTTTTGAGTTACGAGTAAAAAACCGGTTTTTAATGCACTTATAAGCTAATAAATAAATAAATGTTAACTGATTTTCAAGATCTTGGAAGAAATAAAGAAGAGGAACAGATTTATTTATAGGTGTATACTTTACTTAACTTAACTTAAGGACTCTGTGTACAGTGCACTCGGGATAACGAAAACACTCGTGTTCGTCAACATTCTATAACATCAAATTTTTTTTTCTAACGTCAACCAAATCACAAAACATCAACTATAAATAAAACAACATTTTTACTTCAGTAACAGTTAAAATATATACATAAGTATGTACATGTATTTATTTTACGACATTAATTCCAAATTTGGGGATTCCCCTTATAACTATGACAGAAATAAAGTTACATATGTATTGTCTTTCTCTGTTCGGTTGATTTTTTGTTCTCGTTGGAAGCCTTTTTTGTTCTTTTGGATTTATTTTTGTTCTGTTTTAGTTCCTAAGCAATAAAAACGTTTTAAACTGCACTATTAATATGTTTTTATATTAAGTATCAACAATCTGATAAACTCCGACACCCGCGAGTTTAATTAGTTGACATTATCTCGAGTGCATTGACTATCATCAAGCAAACACATTTTTTGTTCAAAACTTTTCCAAGTTTACAGATGTTCTCCCACTATATTTTATGCAGGAACTGTGCCATTTTTTTATATATTAAAGTAGTATGTTTAGTTATGAATAAAACGATACTTTTTATAATCGGATGGTAACTGACTTTTAGTTATAGCACCTATTTGCTAAGCCTGTATGGTAATAAACAAGAAAGTTTTTTGTTTTATAAATGTCGAATCATTGGTCCACCAAATGAAAAGTATAGCTATGTAAAGAGCATCGATTGCTCAGCTCATCGATGCATGTCATGAATATGTTCTTTCGATTTCAATGTGTAAAAGATGATGAGTACGTTTCAGAAGTGATGTAAATGAAATCATCACTTTGATACGAATAGATTAACCAAAACTTTTCGAAGATGATAAATTAGAAGTATTATTCCATTAAGATCGTTGTCAGATTGAAGAAGATCTTGCCGCTCAAGCAAAATGTTTACAAGAAAAATGCAATAAAATTGAGTACCGCTTGAGTCAATATAGAAAAACGAATTGTTGCTGAAAAGCCATTAACAAATTATTGCGGCATCTACATAATTATTACTCGTTATGAAATAAAGACTTTTTGGCAAGAAAATACCGAAATATTTGAGCAGACTTGAAGCCGTTGTGACAGATGCTGCAAGACCTGCTAAAATCGTAAAATAGGGGTTCGATAGTTTTGTTTTTTGTTTTCTGTCCGACTAAAATTTGTTTTGAATGGCATATAATTCGCACTGAGTATACGATTAGGCTTAATTTCACTTTTTAAGTTATACACCCAATAAGAACCTGAGTAACAATCATTAAAAGAAATCATTACCTTTATTTCATTCTGCGAGAAAAAACATAAACAAAATCGAAAAAGTTTGCATCTGCACATCGATTTGGTTAGAAATAACCAAAACGGCAACACTAATAAGGATAAAACACACACACATACATATATAGGTGTACATATATAGGTGGGTGTGTGTAGTTGTTCTCTCCCGCTCTGCATCATTCTTAAATGAAAATGATGCAAGTAGCCAGAGAAAATAAATCATTTTTTTTTTGTTTGTCATTGCAAGAGTCTAATATAAGAGGATATAACAGTTTAGAGAATAAATTTGATTGTACGGATGTGCTATTTATATTGTTATTATTGTTGCTATTTGTTACAGCTTTATTATTTCTTTTATATGGGTGTATGCATGTATACATGTGTTGGTTGAACGAGTGTTTTTATATGAATGTACAACGAGTATTAAAGAAGTGTTGTATGTAATATTTAAATCACATAAAACACACATGCACCTGCTGCATATTTCTTTTATTTGTTTTTCTATTCATTTGTGATTGTTTTTCATGTAGTATTTTCACTCAAGCTTAGTTAGGTGTGGGTGTATGTGCCTGTGTGTTTCTTATAACATAAGAGTATACTTAGCAGCTATTATTTACAAATAACACAGTACCTTATAAAAATAATGCTTTGTTATGTTTTCTTTTATTTTTTCTAAGGAACAAGTACTTCTTCATAAACTTCTAACGTTTGCTGTTAAAGCATTGAACATATAAGAGTTATACTTTTGTCATAGAGTTAAGCTACCTTATTGGTAAAAATGATATTTGATAAAAACCATCTAAAAACTTCATTTTTTAAATTCTCTTTTATTTTTTAAGATTAATTTAGTATATTTAATTTTATATTTACAACTGATTGAGTTATAATAAGTGCATTATAAAAAAAATTTAACTCTCCCTCGTTGTTCATTCATATTCAACTTGTTTTGTTCTTTCTTTTTTGGTTCTGGGATGATGTTTAAAACTGTTACTTTAACTGTTTTGTTATGAATGCCTGTTATTTGAAATAAATTTAAAACTTTTTGGTTTTTATTTGACAGCTTAAAACCACAAATTTTAAATGACTTTTAATTGTTAATTTATTTTTTATATATAAAAAAGAACAGAAATTGGTGGGAACTCTTACAATTCAATTTTTTTTTTTTTGAACAAAAGAAAATAATTTCTTTATAATTTTAAATTAAAAACAATGGAAATCAATGAAAGTGATTTTTTTGAATGTCGATAGAAAGAATTACAATGTATATAGAAAATAACGGTTTTATCTGTTTTGGCATAATTTTAAAGATTTGGTATGATTTAAAATTTTTTGTTAAAAAAATATTTTTTTTCCAAAAATTTGACCAACATTTTTATAATATGTACCGAACTATCGAAATCGATAACTATGTTTTAACGCTTCTTAAAATAAATAAATCTGTTCTCAAAAATCATAGAGTACTTTGGCCACTTTGATGAAGCTCCTTTCCGGTTAAATAGCTATGTCAAACATCAACTACATTTGGTTCCATACAGCGCGCTTAATAATCGACTTATTGCAAAATCAATTTGGTAACAATTTCCTTTCCAGAAGTCGTTCTGTTCACTGGCACGCACGTTTGTGAGATTTAGCGCTTCTGGTTTACTTTATGTGGCTATGTTAAGTCATTGGTTTTTGCAAACAAACCAGCAATTCTTGAAGCATTGGATGCCAATATTACAGCTATAAGACCAGATTTATTGGTAAAATAGGTTGGTGGACCATGTAACTCGTATCCGCTGAGGATTAATGTCAGAAATCAATCGAAATTATCTAACAGATTATATTAAAAAAATTTCATCCAATATTATATTTCTGTCTTGTATTGTTATTTTAAGTACTCAAGCTCTTAAAAAAATCAACTAATTTTTGTCTGTCTATCTATGTAAATCTTTGTACCAACTGTAAATATAATATGATACCTTTTGGAACATTGTATTTTCTGATTCTCGAAATTTCTCTATAAAAAAGTAATATGTTATTAACTCACTATGAGTGGGTGCGGGTACTAGTACCCGTTTCGCAGATTGCCACTTATAAGTGAGACATTATACGCAATATTATTTTTCCTTTGCGTTACTTAAAAGTGGCGATTTTAAATGAGTACTAGTACCCACTACCGCTCATAATGTGTTAAATGTAAGATTTTTTTTAGCTTTACGTTTCAGACAAATTTTAAACCTTAAATTGGTAAAAATCAAGGGATGTAAAAAATTTTTATTGCAAAAGGAAATAAGATGTATCATAGACGAGGGTTTTCATAGACAATAACTTTTAAATATTTTCTTCAGGGAACCATTATTTTTATAATTTTTTAATTTATTAAATTAAAAAAAAGTTTTTATATAAAAAATATTAAATAATAGGTACCATCTTTAAGCAACAGTAAAACAGAAACAATAAAATTATTCATTTATGATTTCAATACGAATAAAAATTTTTTAAGCAAAAAAGAAAACATTAGATAAAAATAGCTTATGTCAGTTTGAAAAGCAGTATTTGTGACAAAAATAAAGTTATTGAAAAAAGTTTTTTACCCCCCAAGAAAATACAAAAAACCTGTCAAAAAGTACAAAAAAAAAAGAAATGAAAATAAAAGCGAACATAATAAGAAATAAATAAAACTTTTACCCTCTTTAAAGGAAATAAAAAATGAAAAAAAACCTTAAAAGTTGTCTTCCTTTCTTTTCTACAAAACAATATTTTGGCTGGCTACAATACCAGACATTGACTAGACGTTTACTACAGCAATAAAAACAACAACAACAACAACAACAACAACAACAACAACAATAAAAAGGATACACTAGAAATACAGCATTAATAGCAACAAGAAAAGGAGCTGTAGCATCAGCAGCATCATCATCAGCAGCAGCAGCACCAATATAAACACTGCATACACTTACACAAAGGATAAAAAAATAGACATAAAGAGAGAGCCTGATAAAGAGTGTGTTTTCGTTAACTCCCCTTTAAAAAACTCCCAAGTCTTGATAATATTTCACCATCAACAGTAACAATAACAATAACAACAGGAAAGAATATCAAACATCCTTTAAACAACTTTACTACTGTCTGACCTTCTACTTTCGTTGGTTTAAGTCTGTGAGTGTATGCGTGTATTTGAGTGAGTGTGTGTTGATATTTTTGGAAATGTATATGTGTGTGCTATACAAGTAATATATTGTTGCTGTGCCTCTCTATATTCCTATTGTGGTGCTTATTTTATACGCATTTCAATTCAATTCGTTACGTTTTATTTAATTTATTTTTTTATATTTTTATTGTTCTGTTAGTATAGTGTTTGTATGTGTGTGTTTAAGAGAAAGTTAGAGCGAGAGAGAAGGAAAAAAGGGAATTTTCTGTTAAATATGGAAAACAATAGCGAAAGTAAATTTTTGAACTTTTGCCAAAAATCGGAGAATTTTTTTTATTTTTTAATTTTTAACAAAATTTAAAATGTTTTAACATTTACTTTATCCTTTAAAATTTTGTGTTTAAAGAAAATTTAACCGAAAAGTGACAGAATAATGCCAACAAAATCTACGTATTAAAATAGTTTTCTTAACAGAAAATTTCCCTTATTTTTGCAATTAATTTTTCTTAGTAAGTTTTATAGCCGCGACAATTTATTAATTAAAATATTTCTTAATGGAAGCTTTAGTTTACTTTTAATATTTTTTGAATTTAAAAATGTTTAAGTTAAAAAATTATATGACAATTATGACACTGCAACTTTCATCTCATTTTATATTATATCTCATTAAACATATTAGGAAACTGACAAGGCGAGGATTGGTCACTAGTCTTGTGAGACCAGAACCGTACTGCGATATTACATAGTACACGGTCAAGAGGAAGATCGATAAATGGGAGTGTGAATTCCGTTCATTATATTGGGCACAATGTATGGGTCCGAGGCAGGCCTGAACAGGTTTGCTACCCGTTGGGGACATTGTGGTCTTTAGGTCTGGAGACTGTTCCGCTTAGTGTTTTCGAATCGAGCGAACAGTCATCCGCCCAGTGCTATTGACCCAATGGAGAGCATTGAATGAGCTTTTATTTGGGTGATTACCGCTTTTTACGGCAAGTACACAAGCGGAGTACGCCGGAGACACAATAGATCTTTGCAATTCCATGGCCAGTTGGCCTTTAATAATAATAATAATAATGATCATCGATTAGCAAATTCGATAATTTTCAAAAAGCTTATGGAAAAACATTCATAGATCAAATTCAACAGTCAGGTTAGTATAGTATGAAGACTCACGAGAAGAGTAAGTAGAGTCTAAGGAGGACTGGTATATTAAAGATACCCTAAATAGGGGACTAAAAGAAAAATTAAATATTAGTATTCGAACAACTTCGTTTACAAATTGTCAGTAGATGGTTGTGAAATGTAATATCTGGTGATATAATATTAATGGCATCAGGCAACACTATAACTTATTTGAAAGCTAAGCTTCACTTTGATGAAAGATATTGCATTATTTTGTGAAAAGCTATCTACGGAACTTTACCGTTCTACTTTGTTTTTGTATTAAAGAAAAGCTAAGAATGTATCACAGGCTGCTAAAAAAATTTGTGAAGTGTACTCAACAGCGAAATGGTTTACTCTTTTTTGATGTTAAAAATGCTTCTCTCTTTGATCGAGTAATCACCAAAAATATGGATGAAATCATGAAAACAATTAAGAAAGATTGGCACTTTGCTGGAAAACTAGGCATTCATCACCAAACAGTTATCAACCATTTAAAGAAATCCGATATTTGGATTTAATACAAAGAATTTACATTTGCGATTCACTGCTAAAATGGAACGAAATCAAATTATTTCTGAGGCGAATGTGTGCGAGAAATCAAAATTTGATCACGTACAACAATAATATGTGAAAAAGCTCATGGATAAAGCTTGGCAGACGGTATCAAAGCCAGAATTGACACCAAAAAAAGTAATGCTGTATGTCAGCTAGGATTAGAAAGGAATTGTTCATAATGAACTTCTACAACCTGATCAAACGTTTGATTCTGTTCTCTACTGTCATTAATTAACTAGTTTGAAGTAAGCAATTCAATTAAAACGGTCAGAGTTTTTCAACAAAAAAGCTATTGTGTTCCAGCATGAAAACGCCAGACTACACACATCTTTGATGACTTGACAGAAACTGTGAAGGCTTGGCTAGGAAATTCTGATGCATCTACCATGCAGTCCGGATCTTATATCTTTAGATTATTATTTGTTTCGATCTCTGCAGAACTCTCTTAATGTTGTAAATTTAAACTTCGTAGAGGCCTGCAAAATGTAATTGGATCCGTTTTTTGCTCAGAAAACTGATAGAATAATAGCTATACCCCAAAAATGATAAAAGCTGATTGATCAAAATGGCACATATTTAGTTTAATAAAGGTCGTATTAAATATAAGAAAAATATATTTAATTTTTGGTTAAAATTTGTAATTGAATTTTTTCGAACCTAAAAATTTAAATATTAATTAATTTAAAATATTGTCTATAAATACCCAAGTGTGTAATATTTATAATTTAAAATTTATTTTTAAGTTTTTTTTAAATTTTATTTTTAAAACTTATGTAATGTAATTTATAAAATTAATTTTTTTATTAACATAAAACGTAATATTTTCATATTTGCGTTTTAATAATATTTTTTTTTTAGAATTTTGTTATTATTAATTATGTAAATGAAGTCATTGATTACATTTGTTTAAAAAAAATCTTATCATGTCTTCATAGTGATTCATTATATAAAAGAATTTTTGTTACAAGAAAAACTACAATTTTCTTAAAAAAAATTATAAAATCACTCTTAACAAGTTTTAATTACAAAGAAATATTTTTTTTTATATTAGAATATCTTGAAATTATCATTTATCATCTGTAAATTATATACATATATTTTAATAACTACATATGTAATCAGGGTTTGCAAAAAACATGCCTTTAAATAAAAGAATTGTTTTTTTACATAAAAACGATTTGAAGAATTTGAAATTATGTATGTGCTTGGCATATGGGAAATATATCATCGAAAAATGTTGATTGATTGACTTAATGTTGTTTATTTTATGGAGATTAACTAAACACAAACTACCCGAATTTTTCACTGGGCTTAAAGAAAAAAGAAATGTATCTACAATTTTAGTAAATTCCCGGTGGCGAATTTGAACGACATTGTCATTTCATTGATGAATCATCGTCACAATATCAATATAAAGTCGAAATGCATATAAAATTATCAAAAATAAAAAATTTCTTTGATGCATTCTCATGACAATGACACAAACAAAGAGAATTATGTTTTAAAAATTAATTGTAATGTCACCATATCTAAGAAAGCTGAAACTTAGCGACATTGCCTGTTATGAGTCGACTACATGCTGAAATTTAGCGACACTGTCTGTTATGAGTCGATTACATGCTAAAATTTAGCGACATTGTTTGTAATGCTGAACGATGCAGAATTTTGTCTCCTACACTTGCCCGTTAACGAATAAAGCATAATGATTTTTGATAATATTGTAAAATCATCTTCAGTCATCTATAACAATTTGAACAATTACTTTAAAAAATCATGTTTGGTGCCGAAAAAAATTCATCATCAGTCATCGATGTTTTAGCATTGCCAGCGTTTGTTCATTAAGACGTTCGCCAATGGATTGTAAACAAAAATAATATACCGAAATTTACTTCAACTTTGTAAAAAAAATTTATAAAAGTTTACAATTATTTTTTTATAATTTTTTGATACACTCAAAGCTTATGAACCATATCGTTTTATTTTTAATTAATGTTTTGTTACACTGGAAAATAATAGATTAAGAAAAAAATTTTTTCTTTTGTAGGAATTTTTTTAATAGTTAATTTTTAAGATACATTTTTTAAGTGTTTCTAGAATTTTTATTCTAGAATAAAAATTTAGTTGATTTAATTTCAATTTTTTTTAATTTTTTTATTTTTTTTACACTCAAAAAATTTCTGGAATTTTTATTCTAGAATAAAAATTAGCTTTATGGTCTCAAAAGCGAAGAAATTAAAAATAATGTTTTTAATTGTTAAAACTTAGGGATCAATTGGGGCTCGACTTCGCATTCTCCAGTTGGAAAAGGAATAAAATTAATAATTAATAAATAAATTTCTGGAAAAATTAAAAATAAACTTTTCAATCTAAAAATTGTTTCAAGACCCTATTCCCAAATAAATGGAATTTTAATTCCCAGACAAACGAACAACGATTCTCTGAAATTTAGATTCCAAATAAATAAGAACCTCCTCAACCATTTTAACTATAAATTTGTTCAAAAGTGAACTTTGGTATAGTTCGAACGGCCGTCTGACTAGACTTGTACACCCTTCCTTTAATTTACATGATTTCTGTGAATTTTTAAAGCAGAAACTGAAAAAAAACCTCAAAAGTTTTTTTTTTCTGAATTTTACAAACATTCATTCTTTCATGAATGAATATTTTATTTGAGTTTACAGTCTGGGCATTTGTTGTTTTTGCATTGGTTTTTCGTAGTAAATTTTTCTGACTCTGGGCAGTTGAACGTAGTCGTCATTGTCGTTGTCGTTGCTGCTGTTGTTTTGTTTGTAATGCATGTGCCTTAGCGTTTGTGTCTGCGTTTTTGACCGTCAATAGAGTTTTTTCCTCTTCATTTTTTTTGCGGCTTTAATTCGTTGTAATGTTGGTTTTTGTTATGAATGAAAAACCACTTTGCTGTGAGTAAGTTGGCCGGTTAGTTTGTATGCAAATTTTTCTTTTTTTGTATTTGTTGTATTTTCAATAATGTTTTATTATTTAAATTAAACGCTACACACAATATTGGTGTTTTAATTTTTAATTATAAGTAATTGTGATGATTTATATTGAATTGTCATTAAATAAAGAATTGAAGCGACATGAGTTATAAAAAGTTTTTTATTTAAAAATTTTATAAATGTTTTAAATAAAAAATCTTTTTCTTAAATTTTTACTAAATTTTACAACATTATTTGTAATAAGTTTTATAAATGTGTTTTCTTTCTGATTTGGTGGGAATTTTTCTATTGGAGTCTTAGTTAAAAATATTATGTTTTAATAAAAACCAAATTTAGCAACACCATCAAACACCGATGGAATTACAAAATTTACTTATTTTGCCTTACCAGGGAAGGAGGAAGGAAGTCATTAAAAAAGAACGAATAGAGCAAAATGAATAATTAAAAGTTTACTTTTCTCTTAAGTTAATTCTACAGAATACACTTCTGTGGTCAGGAACCCTCAATATGGTATTCACATATGTAAGTAACATTGAATTAGTTCAGAAAACACTTTCTCCTTTTTTTTGTTTCCGAAATTTTTAATGCAATCCGAATATGGATTACAACCATACGAAAGCTGTTTGTCACTTATTTAATTGCCCACTTTTAAGAACAGGCGAACTTTTATAAACTATTCTGTTGCTAATAATTTGCTATGAGCTATTCCGTTTTCATGCTTAGTAAGCTGGAATTTATAATTCCAGTTTGAATTGCCCTGAGGCTGCAATTACGCAAGTTGTGAATAATTCCGAACAATGTGTGATGAATTCGCATTGTATATTAATCAGATTATAAAGAATAATTAATTTTTGAAATATCAATATATATTTAATATTATTTAAATATGTTTTGGAAAGTATTGTTAATGTGGCTTGCTGGAAATAATTTATAGGCTTAGTAAATAAATAAAGATATTTTGTATCTCTCAGTGATACGATACGATAAGTAAAATATAATATTTCAAAATCAACAAAGTTACAGTTTTATTGTTATGAAAAATTCTATCTTGTCATATATAAGAGTTAGAAAATTAAGGGACTACATATCTATAGTAGACAGAGTCGCAGGTTGGCCTTAATCCGCAGATTTTTTAAAAACCTATTCAAGCAAAAAGATATAAGCAAAACATGTTCCTGCAAGCGAAGCACAGCCATATTCATAAACATTATTTTTATGAAAATTAGTTCTATAAACCCTTTATAAATCGAAAATAATAATTATTTTTACTCAAACAATTTTCCTTTTATCTCCCAAAATAGATTTTGAACCACTTTCTTTTTATTTTATCAAAATATTTGATCCACCGAAAATTTTATTTTAAAAAATATTAAAAAAAAACAAAATTATGTTTTATACGAATGAAGGTCAAAATTTAAAGAAGCTTATAAAGCAGAAATTTTTAACTTCAGATTTCAGATTTTTTGTAAATATTTGAAATGTTCCTTTAATAAAATTCGCAACAGCTAAATATCTTGAGTATTGTTTGATTAATCTTAAGTCACATTCAAGTCCCTTAGCTTTAAGCATCTTAAATAATAGAGTTCACATGCAATTGATTACGATCATGATTATGATATAAAGGCGAGAAGGAAATGAGTCCATTTAATCTATGGACGTGACTAGGGAATTGTTGCAAATCTGGCTGGTCTCAATAAAATGGATTAACATAGTTTTAAGAGAGATTTAAGAAAATTATTGTTAGCTTATGTTAAATGAATAAATTAAACTTTAATAAGCAACGAATTATGAGGAAGCAAATTAAGCATTTAAGGTCTCAAATGCTAAATTGATTAACTTCATAAAAAAATAAAAATAAAAATAAAATAATATTTTATACTAAACTGATATAAACTTTATAAGTATTTTTTATTTTAAAAATTTTTTCATTATTCTGTATCATCTGCTTACATTTTTGTTTTTTTTTATAATACATTGATTGTAAATGAATAAGTGCATATGTGGGGAACATTTAAATTTTGCAAAATTTAAAATCTAAAAATATTTCTATTTTGAAAGAAATTAAATTTTTTAACATAAATGAGTTCAGTTATGAGTTTTTATATCCAAGTTCACGAAAATTGTTGAATCTTAAGATACTTCGAATTCCTTAGATTAATTTGAAAATTCCTAACTTTTAATGATTTTTGCATATTTTATTTGTCTAATGTCTAAACATAAAATTAAATAATTAATATTTTTTTTAATATCATATAATATAATACAAAATTAGGATGTAAAAATTCAATTTTTTTAAACATTTTTGTATACCGGATCCAAAATAATTTTTTGAGAAAAGTGTATACTATTCTGAATTCATTTTTATATTCTTAAAAAAAATATATTTTTTTAAATGATTTTTACGATCTCACTTCGACAACCAAATAAATGGAAATATTTAATTTCAATTTCACTTTATAAATTTATAAAGAAAACACTTTGAAAGCAATTTTTTATCATTATCGAAAATATATATTATCGAAAATATTATCGAAAATATGTGTATTCTGAACCTGTACTCTTAATTATCTTACATATAATTAAGATATATAACAATTTAAATGGAACCATAAATAACAATTTATCAATATACATATTTTCTTTTAATTCAACACTGTTGAGTTTATAAAAAAATTGTAATTGTTTAATCGGTTTTAGATTATAATTTCATTTAATTATTATAGTTTTTTTTTGCAGTTCCAAATATTATTTTGCGAATTTCTATTAATTCTTTTATAGCGATGTGGTTACGATTTTACGTTTACGATTTTTAGTTTATTTTTGTTTTTGTCCGAATTTTTGTTCAGAATTAAAGATTTAGAACCACATAATTTTTAATTTTAAAAATTGTTTTTAATTTAGATTTCGGGAAACTAAGAAAAAATATTTTTGAAAGCTTTTCCATTTTCTTATTATTTTTATTTTATTTTATAATATACTTTAAAAATAATTTTTATATATTTTTTGTTAAGTGTTTTTACATTAAAAGTCGATCTAAAACACGATTGATATAAAGTCGAAATAATACACGATTGATATGCTTGCAGTTCAAATTTTTACAAAAATCCTTTATATTTATTCATTATCCTTTTAAATTTCTTTTTTTTATTTATTTTCGCTCTGATTTTTCTTAATAAACTGACACTTTGTTTTTTAGTTGTATTATTTTTTATAACTTAAATATTATCTGATAAATTTTGTTAAAGACAAACAACACTCACCTTTTACACTCGAAAAATTCCTAAAAAAATTTCAATTTTCTTAGCGAATGTTTAAAAATGTTTGTTAATATTTTTAAAGAAGACACTGTTTATTTGAATTTTTTTTCGTTATTTTTAGTTTTCTTTTGCTTATCCAATACAGATTTTCGTTTTTAAAAACTCGTTTTAATAATAAATTTTTGTAATCCTTTTTTTCAAATCGGCAGAGATTATAATCCTGGGGTTCGTTCACACTTTTTATATCAATTTAATTTTTTTCTGTTATTAATTCTTCTTCTTTCAGTTATATTAATAATGATTTTTTTATTTACCAAAAATTTTTTCGAATATTTTTTTTTTTAATTTCTTTTTTTCAAAGAATTTTTGTAGATTTATTTTTCTTAATTTTAGTTTCGTTAATAAATTATTAAAAAGTTTGGTTGTTTTTTAAATTTTATTTTTTTAAAATATGATTATACAAATGGGCTCAAAATATATCAGTTTTTTATTTTCTATTTAGAAATATTTTTGGCACCAAAAGATACAACCGCTTCATTAAATTCAAAGAGACTCGGAATCATAACTTCTCTACGCTTATTTATATAGCCTCCGTTAAGCGGCGATATTTTTTACATGGAGAAAAAGTATCAGTCACACAGTTGACGGTGCGCGATACAGCAGCGACAACGTTAGCGACAGCAACACAAATACACTGGCAAAAGCCAATGTGAGAAAAATAAACAACAACAACACTAGCACACTGGCTGGCCAGACAATAAGCATAGTAGTGAGTGGTGGTGATACATCAATGGAATGAATGGTTTGTTGGTTGGTTGGCTGGCTGACTGGCCAAAAGAAAGAAAGAAATTCTTAAACAGATTTCATGACTGAACTACTGCGTCTTAAATGCTAACGTTGTTGTATAATCAATAACATCATCATCACCATCAGGCAAATGGAAGCAACAAAACACAGCAGCCAAGAGTAATAACAATAATTTCCTTAAAAGCTTGGTGGTGTTTTTACCATCATCAACCAACCATCCATCTATCCCATCGTCATCATCTTCATTTTTCACCACTTCTTTGAATTTTTGTTTTAAACAATTTTTGCTGGTGGTCTCGTGTCTTTGCTCTCGTCCAACGTTCGTTTCACACATTCTCTTGTCTTTCCAACTTTTCTGTTTATCAAACATGTTCGTTGTTTCAAATTAATTTCAAACTTTGGCTTTCTGTTCGAAATGTTGTTTAAAGCATAGATGATGTTTTATTCTGCCAACGTTAGACAGTAACAGCGCTGTTTACGTCGGGCAATTGGTTGATTGTTGTGTATTTTAATAAATAAAAAATTTTTTTAACACAATAACAACAAATAAAAGCATGTTTTTGCAATCAAGTGACTTTGATTTGTTAAAAAAAATCGTTGTTTTAATAAATTTAATCATTCGGTTTTTTTTCTGTAATATCGGTACTTTTAAAAAAAGTACTTTTGCTTGAGATCATTAATTTCAGAGGTTTTAACAAGAAATTTGCACACCAATAAAACTCATATACTCGGCAACTATTTGCACAGACCGACTTTAATAGAGCATAGATTAAGAGTGCTTTTCAAAACAATTGATCTATGGATGCTTTTAGTGCGAGGGCAGTTTAATAGCTCCATGTCGTTTTGCACTTCTAGAGCAGTAAACGCCACACTTGTTGCCAATAACCTGGAACTTCTATATGTATCGATTTGTAGTAAACAGCGTCTTTCTAATTACAACGAAGTTGAGAAAAAAAGTGGATTCCGTTTGCTAATTAATCGGCGTTTAACACTAAAAAAACCATCATGAAAATAACAAAGATAATTAGTAAATGTTATGGGTACTTCATCCACAATAAGCCACTGTAGTGTCTGGGTTGAGTACTTCGGTACATATAAATGATCATCTAAAATAGTCAATAAAATAAATGGGATGAAAGTGTGTGAATTGTTTAAGAATATGGCATTGTAACTGAGTGAGCGCATCATATTATGCATGAATATTTGGATACAATAAAGTCAACTGAGTTATCGGTAAGCTACAATTATTAACACTAGACAATACGCGCATCACACCAGTGATTTCACGTTAATTAACTTTAAAAGGGTAAAACAATTGTCAGCGATAATGAACAAGAAGGAGCTGTTCCATAAGGCAATGTACGGATGCATACGTATGCAAAAATTGTGATGGGAACTGCTATCCCATCCAGCATACTCTCTACATTCGCTTTTGGCCTTTTCTTATTGAACAACGAGTCCATGATTAAAATAAACGTGTATTTCAAGGGTTAGAAAATCTTACGATTTGGAGAGAATAAAAAAGGGGAGTATGATTACATAAAATCTTTCAAACATATAGCTTTCAACATATAGCTTTTTTGTATATAATTAAGGCCAAGGCTCCTGATTCAATATTAATCAGGACTAAACTCAAAATATACAGCTCCAACATAAAGTCGGCCTTACGGATGTGAATCCTGAGCGTTTAGATCAACCCTAATGAGAAAACTACAGACCTTTACAAACCGCTGTCTCTGAAAATTCTAAAAAATTGGTGGCTCCGAGAAATCTCCAACCAACAATTACTTACCACAATAGATGAAATACCGATCGATCCTGATCCTGAGGCTATAGATTAACAAAAGTCGTAAATCAAACCTGTCGGGAAGCACTCTAATGGAATCCCGGAGATTCTAGAAACCAAGGTCGGCTAAGGACATCATGATGACGTAATATCAGTGCGGAGGTAATGTGAAAAGTAATGCTAAGTATCTCCTTTGTATCGGGTTGAATTTTGTAAAGAGAGCTTTTTTAAGCCCGATAGAATTTATGAAAGGGTTAACTGAACGGTACCAAATTATCAAATTTATTTTGAAAATCAGTCATCAATTCGAGCAACTTTTAATTTGTGTCAACGGATTTGTTAACACTTTCATGGATACAACAAAACTGTTGATTAGTTTTGCTCCTAATTTAGATGAAGTAAAAATTTATTGCATTTTAAATTAAAATTAAATCGTTTAGTAGGGTTTACATGCTAGTGGTATTATTTTACCTTATATCTTCAAAAATTAACGATTAGCAGTCAACGCAGATCGTTACCGCACCAGGATCAACGATTTTTGTTTGAAAATATGGATGACATATGTGGAACATAGGGCAACCGCAATCATCAACTTATTGAAATCAAAATTTGGCGATAAATTGTTTTCGAGAAATTTACCGATCAATTGGCCATGGTATATTTCTATTGGGACCACTTAATATCGCTAACTTATTCTGATAAACTAGAAACAATTGCCGCATTGTCGGGTTATTCGTGATATACGGTCGGCAATAATCGATGTCCAGAATGTGCTTCATCAAACACAAACGTAATGGCCATGTGTCCAAAAACATTTTTGAATGTTAGCGCTATGTATTGATCTTTCCAATACACTTTTTTGATATAGTTTTAATTTTTTGTATTATTATTACAACTTAAAGTCCTATCGAGCTTAAAAATCACCCTGCCCTATATAGTGAAATTTTTACCCAAAGACCCCAATGAAATAAATATATTCAAGAGGCGAAGTTGTTTTTTTTAAACAAATTTCCAAAAAAACTATTTTTTCAATCGTTTTTAAAGGCAACAACAATAGGAAACAAAAACTATTTGCTTTTTCCTAATAAAAAACAAAAAAAGTACCGGCAACGCGGAGCTTAAACAGAACAAAAAAGTTCCAACACTTTAACAAAACTTGAAGGCTGAATGTTCGTTTCAAGCGATACGGCTTAAAGGAACATTATATTCATGTTGTATACAACAAATGATATTGTGATAGCTGCCTGATTGCCACAATCGTTAAGACAAACAATTGAAACACTTGCTGCTTTTAAAATGCATGTTGCATGTGGTCAAAACCATGTTCCATTGGGGGTTGGTTGCATGTAAATCAACCGCAATCATTTGATGATGGTCAAGTTGAAGATCAAAGTCTCTGTTGGTGTGATGAAAGCCTCTGCATAAAGCGACAGCTCAGCTAGACAAATGCTGCAGCTGCCACAGAGGAAAAAAAAAAGTTGTGCAAAAATAATACAAAAAAAAAAAAAAAAATATGTCTAAAACGACCAAACTTTGGCATCAAACATTTTACTTATTTTCTGTGGAGAGATTAAGAATATTTGTTAAGATATATGTGTATGTGTGTACGTTGTTGTGTGTTGTAATTTTTGTTTTTGCTTTATGTTGTAAAGAGAGAGAGAGAGAGAGATTTTTTACAGAGAGCATAAAAGAAAATAAAAGAGAGTTTGCTTTTTACATAGAAAAACCGCGTAAATTGTGTTCACCTTTTACAACCGGCATTTTTTTGTGCTGTTTTATTTATTTATTTTTGTTGTTGTGGTGATTGTTATATTGTTTTTGTAAATAAGTTGATGTTTGTTGGTTGATTTGAATTTTACATATTTTTTCTTTTGGTGGTAAAAATTTATTTTGGAAGTAAAATGATTTGAACTTACATATATGCGTATTAATACCAATAAAAGACTCTTTTTTTAACTTTCATTCTTTTTCTTTGGCTGATTCTCTGTTTCCAAACTTGACCATGGCTTGTTAAACGTTTTATATTAAGTTTATACCACTCACTGAGTAAGTTGAAAGTTTTAACTTTGGCCAACAACAAACAGTTTATTTTGTTATTTTACATAGTGAAACCAATCGCAAAATACGAGGATAGTTTGTTAATTCTGTAACTTTATAAATTAAGAAGCCTTTTACTTTTCAACATAGTCTCCTCTGAGCTCCATATACATACATACATATTTAGCTTCTTTTTAATATTTTCGATGAAAATTTTTAATTTGAATTTCCTTAGGGCCTAAATATTAACAAAAATAATTATTTTAAATATTTTTAAAAACGCTACTGGTAATCAAGAAAACCCAATCTTGTATAGCATCGAGAGGCAAAGAGTTGCTCCGAGCGAATTTTCACTTTTGTTTCACACGCACGTACTCATGCTATAAACACATTCAAGGCTACCTTCGACTTCAAGCTGTCAAAAATAGAATACATGTGTGTATATGAGAATAATTGCTTTAGTGGCGGCAACACTGCTACCGACTACACGACTACCGTTGTACCTCGTAGCCAACTTAGGCTAATTTTTCTTGGCGACAACAAACAGTTTAGTGCTGTCAATACAATAAGATACATGAATAGGCGTTTAAAAGCTTAATACATGAAATATATACATTAAAAACTCGAAAAAATATATGTGGCATCACTGAGGAAGAACAATCATATGTACATTTGTTTACATTTTTTTGTAGCTGTAGTTCTGTGGCCGATGGTCGGTAGCCCTGAAGGTGTTTATAGCATCACACGCATAGGCAAAAAATAAACAGAGAGGAATAAAGAGAAAATAAAAAAATTGTTTAATTAATAATGTTATTAAACATTTTATTGAACATAAGTGAATTGATTTGAAGTGAAAGCGCTCTTTCCAGTTTACACAACCATTTGTGTAGGAAACAAAATAAAATTTTATCTTGGAAATTCACAAGCTCATTGACCCGCCCTCGTATGATCAAAAAATGGCGCTTTAACTTTGTTTTCCTTAAGATTTTATTAGCAACATCACAAATTTAATATACGCATTTACCTAAGGCAGGTTCAAGGGACAAAAAAGTTTCTCAACCAAGTTGGCCAATTTGATCAAGCTCTTGCTTCAATAATTTTGTTGTGTCCCTTAAAATTCAAACGTTTAACATCTTTTATTTTTAGATCAATCAGCCCTGCTGCTAATTGAAAGAATAGCTTAAGAGACAGAGAGAAAGAAAGAGCACTTATTTTAAAACCTATTTTTGGTAGTGCTGTTGCCGTTGTAATAATACTAAATTCTTGTAGAAGAATCTAAACTTTTTCTTTATCAGAGAATAACTCCTAATGAGTGAAGATTATAGCAATTGAAAATTATGGAAAAAATCAGTCTGTCTCACTAGCAATTGCACGAGTTTTAATTAAGTTAGAACAGGATTATTTATTTTTTGGTTTTAAAATTAAAGTTAAGTAAAACACGCTTAAATCTACAGTGGTGGAAGAAATAATAGGGACACTTTCATTTATGCCAAATAACGGAAACTACGTGAAATGGTCTGAAGAAACGAAGATTAATTTATTTGGGTCAGATTGAAAATCGTCGGTACGAACTTTTTTCAATTACAATGCATGCTTTATTTGATTTTTGTAATGATAAAAATTTAAGAAAATTTGGATGTGTCCCTATTATTTCTTATACCACTGTATGATTTCAATAAAACTTTCATTTCTTTATAACGCTTGAACCTAGTCATTATATACGAAAATGAAATGTCATTTAATCCACCGCCTCTAGATTTTGAGACCTTGTGCCCCTTCCGGTCTAAACTTGGTTGTCACGAAACCTTTCCTTCGTTACCGTCTATCCCACAGTTCCAGGTAACCAAAAAAACTGGATCCTACTCCTAAGCGCTGGCCTTGGAAGCGTATCGTAGCAATATTTGACCAATCAGTTTCATACGATTCGAGTCCACTGGCCTAAAAGCAGCTTGGCTGTCGGAGAATATATTAATGGTCTTACCCTTGAGCCTACTGTCTAGGTTGATCTCTGCACATATGGCAATGGCAATGATCTCAGCCTGGAAGACACTCAGTGATCTCCCCAGTTGGGTCGGCAAATCTCGGTTGAGTCATTCATTTTAAAGCCATCGGAGAACCAGTTCATATCAAGCCTATTGATGTAGTTCTCGACCACTTTTTCCCACATTTCGGGCGGTAAAAATTTTTCCAGCGTTATTTTCGAAAAAAGCATTATGGAATGCTCACCAAATAGTCAATTTTTCCGGATTCAACGGCTTATCCACAATCACTTCTAGGTTCACCTAGTCCCATATGCCACAATATTGCTTGTTAACATGACCCCTGAGTGAGAAGTGAGTTTTATCGCTTAAGAAAATTTTGTTTGAAAAATTAGCATTGAAAACTTGTTGCTCTAGCAATCAATCAACATATCTACGGCATTAATTGTGGTTGGAGTCGCACTTAATATGGAGTTTTAAAGCGAAATTCTTCATGATGAGGCGTAAGATAGGCCAAACTACTGAGAACGCCATGCAAGCGACAAATTCAGATTATTGACATACTTTCACTAACAGAATCAATATCTTCGGCAGTATGTATATTGCGATGACGCACAAGACTCGATAATGACCACCGTAATCGCCCCGTAATGCTCGAAAAGTAACCATTTTGGAATCACCACTTTTGTAGTAAGATTTAACTTTTTTACAGTTCTTCGGTGGTTTGACGATCCCTATCTGTAAATATTTACGATACTTAAACTTTAAACTTATGGTAAATATATCACAATGACGCCAACCATGGGTGAGAGTGAGGCACGGCTCAAACAATTATATATGTATACCATACACATGCATAAAATTGACCACTGTGTGAAGTTTGTTAGCTCCTAAGTAAAAAATTCAGCATAAATACTATAATGTACTCTAAATATTATTATACTAAATTTTATAAAATTAATCTTTAGAATTTGAGTTTTACCATCATTCAGTAATTTAGGCTGAAGATTAGTTACATAAAACAGCCAGTGTTGCCAGAATTTAATAGGTTAAAATCTTTAAAAATCAATGACTTCTTCATTCAAAATTTTCAAAATCTGCAACTCATCTAATAATCTTCCAAAAATCTTCAAAACAATTCTATATTTTTTTTTCCGGTTAAATTGCGAAAAATGTCCTTTTTT
The DNA here is from genome assembly GCA_023159175.1 of Wohlfahrtia magnifica. Lineage (NCBI taxonomy): Eukaryota > Metazoa > Arthropoda > Insecta > Diptera > Sarcophagidae > Wohlfahrtia > Wohlfahrtia magnifica. Next base: position 8,239,738 of record JAKWBJ010000222.1, read on the forward strand.
TCGGTTGACCTGGTCAACGCAAAGGTTTAGTAAAGGTTTATTGAAGGGTGTACTAGCATTTTATTATGTATTAGTATTACCTTGACAGAAATGCCTAAAAGCGTTATTACGGAGTAATAACAAACAAGTTTCGGAAGTTCTTCAGTGCTAAAGACATCTCACAAAGACTTCTAAAACCCTGCAAAAATTTATAATTTTTATTTCTGAAAGTATTTCAGTTAGAAAAAAATTTTTCAGTTATTTAATTTAAATTTATATATAAAAAATATATATATTACTTTACGTCAACATATCTTCAAATATCAGCAAAGCCAATCAAGGTTTTCAAATAAAGGCAACCAATTAATATTTCGTTGATAAACTCATATTATTTTTAACTTCGCTACATCTGAGCTGCGTGTATGTTACGGTTTCAGAGAAAATTGAATCGTGTTTCTTAGACGTTTCTCTTCATTACTCCAAGGAGGTTTAAGTCTGCTAATTGTGCCAATCAAAGACTTGAACCCTATTCTCTTCAGTGAACTTTCTGACTAACTTCGAATGTTGTTTCGGTCCATTATCGCGTTGAAACACCCATCGAGTTGATATATTCCACTTGGTATATGTGATCATATTCGCTTCTAAGATGTTTTTGTGCAATAAATTGATCTATTATGCAATAAGTTTTGTGAAAGGATCCTAAATCATTTTCTGAAAATCAAACCCACACCATAACATTGCTTTCCCAATGCTTAAAATTATTTTTACATTTGCGTGGTTCAACTAGGCGCGTTCTTTTCACTTTACACGTTATTAAATTGGCTTTTTATTCGTCACTCGGGGCATAAGAAAGTCATACCTTTCTTTATACGGCATTTCGCTTTGGCGGCCTGCTTGAATTATGGAACACATTCGCTTTACGGCTCAAATTACATCGTTATACAGCTAAAAAAACTGTAGAAACACCGTTCTTTAACAAAAAGTATACGGCAAGCAAAAGCAAGCATTCCATCCATTTCATTTTACGGCATTTCGAGTTACGGCCTACATTCACAGAACCTATCTAGGCCGTATAAAGAGGTATGAGTGCATTTGTAAAAATAACCCACACTCTAAAGAACACTCAAATAAACACTTTAGTAAGTTGGAAATTTTGAGGGATTATTATTTTTTATAAAATATTGCTTCAAAAAGTTCCTCATTAAATTATTGGGTTATTTTTTTCTACGTAAATGTGTACAATGTGGAGTAGGAATTCAAATAGTACCAAAAAGCGAAACAAAAAATTCAAAATGAAACAAGTTTAAGAAATCTTAAGAAACCGCAAAATCTGTAAAATGAAGATAAATCTACACTTTTGGCAATAGTGGTGGTAACACTGTCTATATTGTAACTTCTTGAAGTTCTTCTGTTCGATTAAATTTCAACTCTTTTGGTTGTATTCGTAGACTGTTGGCCAAAGCTAATGTTTGCCAAAGAGATGTGTGATGGAAGAAGGTAGTAGTGGTGGTGTCAATCGATTACGTTTCTTATTCACCAATTCTTTTTGCTTTTCGCTGGACTTGGTTGTTGCTGTAACAACGTTCGTCGTTTTTTGTCGTCGTCATTGCCGTCGTCATCGTCTTGTTATTCTACATCGTGCTTGTCGTGAGAACTTTGGTCATGTTCAAGTTCTTGGCCGATACTCAATTTAATGCTGTTTGTAATTGTTGTTGAAATTTAAACATTGTTTTTGTTTTTGCTATCGTCGTTGTTGTTGCTGTAGCCTTTCTCGTTGTTTATATGATATTTAATGATCTTGTTGATCATCATTAAACATGTGAGTAGATTTTCTTCATTATAAATTGTATAAAGAGAATAGTAATGATGATGATGATGATGATGATGATCATATTGTTGTTTATCATATTGTTGTTTGTTTGTTTGTTCTTTACACAGTCTTTTAACTTCTCTTTTTGTTTATTTCACTGGTTTTTGTTGTAAACAACATTACCAAGTTACGAATGAAAAAACAGATATAAACATATTTGTTCTCTGTAAGAGTTTTTGTTCTTAAGGTAATACGAATCACTTTTTTGTGGTGGATGGGGGGTTATATTTTTTCCAATATCATAGATCCAGGTGCTATGATATTGCCGAACTTGGAATCAATTTCTATGACTATTTCGCGCCCATTTGTCTGTCCAGAATGTAATCAAACCATTTATAAAGTTTAAAATTCTAAAGAAAATTTAATAAATTTTAGTTAACTGGCTACTATTTGACTAGAGACGAACTATATAGCCTTTTATAAATATTGTTAAACTTTTTTGGATATCCTTCGCTCCTTCAATTTTCAACGGAGTTCTAAAACTTAAACCATATTTTATTCCTAACTAAACATAGTTCCTTAGTTAATTCGTTAATTAATTAATGCAATAGTACGTATCCTATATAAACTAATCCGCAAAAACATTTCTAAATCTGAAAAATGTGGGAAAAAGGAGATAAAGTGGGTTAAGAAAAGCACACAAATTTCTCAAGGTTGCTTGAACGAATTATATTGCGTTTAAAGTGCCTGTTTCTTATCTTTCCGAATTTGCTGAGAAACTAAAAATTAGTCAATAAAAAATAAAGGACTCGAGTTTCTACTCTGATGATTTAGATCTACATAGACAGTCTCGCCGTAATCAATGCTCCCAACTAGTACGTGATTAAATCGAAATGTTTGCTCAGCTGTATTCGCTCACTGTACTGACTGGAACGGAATCATGTCGGTTGATATGGGTTTAACTGAAGGTGTTGTTGCTGTTGTTGTAGAATTTATCAAAGCAGCTGTTGTGGTTGCGGTTATAGTAAGATTTCAGGTCGTATCAGTTAAATTAATACTCCTCTCTGGCTTTCGTGCCCCTCTAGTTGCGCTGTCGAGCTTGATAGACAGCTGGGCACTGAGCAAGATGGAACACAGGTGAACCAATACATCACCACTTGTAGAATATCCAGAATGCTTTGGCTTTCGTTTTTTGTAGAAAGGACTAAATTTCTCCTTAGGTTTGGAATGGGTTGGATCGGGCTTCTTTCGGGAATAATTAAAGAGAATTGTGTGATATCTCACATTTCTGAGCGCATGGAACGCACGTGTAATGGCTACTGTAAGAGCTGTCAAAAAGAGAAGGAAAGGAATCGGTACAACATCTTCCATGTTCTGGAGTGTCTTAGAAATGTGTCACTGTTTAAGATGATTAACTTCGTCAAGGGTACCGCTTGGCTTGCTTAAGGGAACTGAATTTTTGTGTCTTTTTGTGAGGATCTTTTTGGACTCTCCCATGTCTGGCCTTTCAGCCTTTTTAATGAGTTTGTTCTGCAAAGGGTAACACAATGTGCTATAAAGCCTCCGAGTGAACTCGTAAATGGCTCGGAAATTAATCTAACCTTTCCAGTTAAAATCACCAATATTCTCATACTGGCTTTTATATCTCTAGTGAGTCATTAAAACATTTGATTTTTTTTCATTATTTGAATGATTTTTGTAGTTGAGTATTTTTTAACGCATTTTTATATCCTTAACCATCGAAAGTGTTGAGAGCTTATTGTATTTTTGCTGAGGTTTGTAAAATTTTACAAAGTTCTAGATCTAACTTTATTACATTTTAATAGAGACGAATGAGACATTTTTGCTCCTTTAGTATAACTTTTTTCGTTAATCAGAAACCTTTAATTTTCTTTAATCAATCTGTAAAATTAATTAAAAGCGAAACGTAGTCATGATATGGTTTTCGCAATATTTTGCCATTGTGTGCAGGGTTGGCAAAAACCCTGGTTTTCTCTTAAGCCCAATCCACCGGGTTTTATTGATTTTTTGATGGGTTTTATAACTGCTTCCTAATTTCGTTCCATTAGACAATATTTTTTAATTGTTTGTAAAATTACGTTGTTTTATTATTTGTAATGCAATTTTACACTCTTAGTTGGATCAGTGAGAGAGAAAAATGGTTGAAATACAGAGACGGACATGATTAAGTTATTCTTTTACATGATAACGCTCAGCCTCACATCGCAAAATTTGCCAAACGATTAAATGCCGCATCCGCTGAAATCTCCGAACATTGGTCACTCTAACTATTGACGGTATCGATGGATATAATATCTTAGTATGTCATTGAATCACTTCTTTACAAGAAATATAAAATCGGCATCAAAGTTTGGTCGCCTCAAAAGACAAGCAGGCTTTCTAAAGCAGGACTCAGAGGTAGGGAAATATGTAAGTAGTGATTTCATACATTTTATTTTGATAAATTTGTTAATTCATTATCTTTTTTGAACTAAAATAAAGGACCGAATTAATTAGTACTCTCAATACGAAAATTTGTGTTGTAAGTAAACTACGAAATTCTTTAAACTTTAACCAGTGGGCTGCCAACCCTGATTGTTTGTCACAACATGCAAATTGCAGAATGTCAAAAACTTTTTGACTAAATACCTGAGATGAATTAAGAAAAATTTCGCTTAGATAACTTTCTAATTCAATAAATTTTTTTTAAAAAACAAAGAAAAACAAAGACACACAGTCGAATGATAATTTTGTTTTGTGACCATTCAAAGTGCGAAATTAAACAAATCATCGGTCCATGACTTGACCTAACTTCAGTAAATAAATACAATTAATTTTTTATCAAAAATTTCAAAAATTTTAATAATTGAATTGTTAGGTTAGGATGATAGGGTTGCCAGATTCAACATTGTAAAATTCTTGATATATAAAAAAAAAAAAGTTATTGATTTTTAAATAAAAAATCTTGACATTAAAAAATATTGGTGTTCGAAAAACTGGTTAATAATTGTCAGTTATTCGCTCTAAAATGTAATGTCTCTGGTAATATTAATTATATCAAGCAAAACTTGAGGTTATTTGATAGGTCTAAATTATTACGGGCGATGAAAAGTGAATCACGTGCGACAATAATGTGTGAAAAAGATTATTGACGAAGTAAGGTGAAGCTTTGAAGACGGTGGCAAAGAGAGTATTTACGCCAAGAATAGTACTGGTAGGTTTGGAAGAGAATTGACAATTATGAGCTTCTATATTCTGGTTCAAAAATTGAACCTTATTTCTACTATCAACAACTAACGAGAATGAAGCAAGCAATTCAGTTAAAACAGCCGTAATTCATGAATAGAAAAGGTCTTGTGTTCCATCATAACAAAACTAGAACCCACACATTTTTGATTATCCGTCTGAAACTGCGAGAGCTTATCTGGTTTAGATGCATCCAAAGTATAGTCCGGACCTTGTACCTTCACATTACCATTTGTTTGGATCTCTGCATTGCTTTCTTCGTGTAAGTTAAAATTTCGTAGAGGACTACAAAACGCACTTTGATCAATTTTTCGCTCAGAATATCTACACTGATGGAATAATGGCTTTACCCTAAAAATGGCGAAAAGCTATAGGTCAAAACAGCACATATTTGACAGTATTATACAATATTAATTATACATTTTTTAGATGAAGAATTGAAACAAAAACACTTAAAACGCTTTACGTTATAAATTCACTAAAGAAGCCTAATCTAGCTGCACTGTCTCAAGTTTAAAATATTTACACCTAAGCCACAATAAGCTTGCGCTACAAACTATCGATTAACTGAAGCACCTTAATTTAACAAAATAAGGGTGACCCGTCATCGTTTATCGTCAGAGAATTCAGTCTTTACAACGTAGTTCCTTAAAGTTTTCAAATCTACGTTATTGAGGAAGTTCACGTCCGGTACCAGGTTGCGACGATCTAATTCCGACAAAAGCAGAGCATGCACCGAGGAAATATTTAAAAATATCAATATCCTCCCAACTCGCTCTATAACCATAATATTCAAATTCAGAATATACCTTTAAAATGCGCACCGCCTTTCTAAACTCGACTTCCACAATTTGTGCAGGTCCTTCGTTCTATTCTCATCTAGGTTTACTTTAGGATTATCGCTCTTCCGCCTACTGTCTCGCTCGATCAAAGAGCACTCCTTTAGAAAGGCTTAAACAAGAATTCCTTGTCATTTCAACCTTCCTTGTTGCTTTCTCTGATGGAGAGGTAGCTAGCTCGCTTATTATCCACTATTCCAGAATATACTCGTAGCCCGGCACTAGACCAGTAGTCGATTAAATCTTTTCTTATAGTCAAGCACTGTACTCGATTTAACTCCATCGATCGTTATCGGCTTTGCTGCCATCCAGCTATACAGTCTACCTCGGATTAATATCGTCCCTTTGCCTCATAGATTAGTATCCGGTATGTGGTCGGACTCCAACGTCGGTGTATTCAGAGAGTGACTAGATTATTAGACAATCGGTTAAAGTCGGACTGTATCGAGCAGAAGCTTTAAAAGCCATCAGTTTATGGTGAAAAGTCTGTTTATAAAACCATTATAATGTGCGGTATTTTTATCGAGGGCAATTCGAATCATACGATGGAAAAATTTGTTCAAAGTAGTACTTAATTGACTAAACGATAGTTAAGAAAATTTTCTTTTTCGACTTTTGCAAAAAGCTTTTAAATGATCGCATAATTTGATATCAAACATGGCTATGGTTGAAAATAACATTGATCTACAAAAAACCAAAAAAAAAAATTATAGCTTTCAAATAAAACGATATGGAATATAATGATTTTGATGCGCTGAATTCAAATCTGTTTTCAGTTTTCATCCATCGTGCTCAAATTTTTGTTATTGTCGTGACAAATTTTTCCACGTCATAATTTGAAAACGAATTTGAATCGAAATACCACCAACTGTTTAGGAACATAATTTCTTATAAATCATCTGAATACAATTTTTTTTTTTTTGTAAATTCCACAGCTTCGGAGTTCACAACTTAGTTGCGAAGAAAAATTTTTTCGCCAAAAATTAGAGAATTTTTTTTTTTTTCAAAAAGTCATAAAAATTTTTTCAGAATGAAAATTTTACATGTTAAGCACTTAATTAAAGCTTAAAATGTTAGGAATAAAATAAGCTATAAATCATGAAAATCGGTTGGCTATTGCTGATTTTACTCAAAATTTTGCATTTAACAAAAGTTAGTGAAAAAATTGTTTCTTTCAAAATTAGTGGAAATTTTTATAGTTTGTTTCTTTTATTTCCAAAAATTTAATAAAAAATTATTAGAATTAAAATTTTTAATTTTAAGCACTTAAATTATAAAGCCATATATGTTGAAAATAAAATAACCCATTAATACATTATTAGACAACCCACAAATATAATCAAAGGAAATGTCTGGTTATCATGGTTATTGCTTATTTTATTTTCAACATTTTAAGCTTTAATTTAAGTCCTTAAAATTTATAATTTTTATTCTGAAAAATTTTTTTAAGACCTTTTGAAAAAAAAATTCCTCCAATTTTGCGCGAAATATTTTTCGCAACTAAGTTATGAATAACTCCGAAATTTTATCCCGATGATTTATAGGAAATTTTGTTCCTAAACATTTGGTGGTACATACTTCGATTAAAATCGGTAAAGTCGTTTTCAAGTTATGATGAAATATATGGACAGAACTACCATATTTTGAACGAAAAATATTTGAACCCGACGGAAAAAAACTGAAAACGGATTTGAATTCAGCGCATCAAAATCATTATATTCCATATAGTTTTATTTAGAGGCTTTTTCTTTTGCTGTAGAACAGTGTTGCATATTTTTAAAATTTAAGACAATAAGTAACACCCTTTTGATTGTACGTAACACTTGACTTGAATATCTTATTTCCCAGTTGTCTGGAAAAGCAAAGCTTTAAGATGTTTCAGCAGTTTAAAAAGGTTAATAGAAAGGCCTTGAGACAGTGCTTACACAAGGTAAAGTTCTGAGTCACTTGGAAACTGTTTTCTTAAGTGAAATTGAGGTTTATATGTGTAATGTAATTTTGTGACAGATACACAAAATAAACAAAATTTCCAAAAATATATTTTGATGTAGGGTTTTGTGTAGTCAGGTGTGAATGACTTCATGTTTCATTCTTTTTTATATTGTGAACAAGAAAATTTTAAATTCCAAGAAGAAACTTTATGAGCTGTTAAAACTATATTTTTGGTAAAAAATAAAAATAAAAATAAAAGATTAAAGAATGACTTGAAGTAATGAATGAATGAAGATCAGATTATTCTTTTATTCTTTTTTTTTTTTGTACAAAATCTTCTAATTGGCCATAACATTTTTAATTATTCATTAAGAAAGAATTTTTTAGTCAGTTAAGAAATTGTTAATTGTATTCAAGGCATTTGCCTAAGGGTAGACGGATTACAGAAAATGTCTTTATTCAAGACGTTTAATATTTAAATTCTTGAAAAATTTAAATAAAAATTGTTTTTATAATGTTTAAATAATATAATCAAAGATGTTAAGTTACAAGCAGTCAAAAGATTATAATTATTAAACAACATATTTTAATTGATAATTAATTATTTTTTTTTTACTATATTCTCAACGAGTCCGCTACTGGCATCTATTGATGCGTTAATGTAATAAACAGTCCTCTGTGACAAGTAAAGGGTTGATCACATTTAACATTTGGTATCTGCGATGTCAGGTTGATACTTCAAGGTCAATAAAGAACTAAATAACTATTGAACACTGGGTTTCTTCACGTAAACAAGAATCAGTGAAGGCTGTCTACAGTTTTTTTTTCCTTTTTTGGATTCACAATTCAAAACTTTTCGACAAATTTAATACTGATATGAAGCAAAAAAAAAAAACCAAATGAAAAACTATCTGTTGCGATAGCAACAGTGTACTACGGCTTTAACACGAAATATGAACACGTTTACTATACAAATTACGCAGTATGTACTTACGTAGTGGTGTGTTTTATTGCCTAAAAATAAATTACATACATAACAATACAAATTTTATAAAGTACACTTACACGATTCTATTCTACTCGGCGACTTTTCCACAAATAGTGATTCTGTCGAACTGCCGTTTAAAAGTTTAAAAGTTATAAGTTATTATAAGTCAATCATAAAAAAAGGTGATAACTACGCATGATTACAATTAACAATAAAACTTAACTAAATTAGTTTACGTTACATATATTGAACGTTCAATGGAATGCGGTTGAAATTCAAAAATGCAATCTAAAACTGCTGGTACACTCGAAATTTAGTTCACGAAATCCCACCGCTCGTGAGTCGATCAGAAGAGCAGCCTTCCATGTGATGATTTTAGTATAGCCGAACGAACTTGGCTGTAAGCAGATGCGAAAACCTCTTTAACTATAATACGCTTTCAGCTTTCATGTTCTTCTGCATCGTCACAAATAGCCACAATGTCACACACTTGTAAAGGTTTTACAGGTTGATACCACTTTCTTTTAAATATTCGAGAACCTAGTTTGTTCAAAATGTCTGTTTAATCTGCTGTAAAATGAGCTATTGCTTTCGAAGGCAAAACTTTTCATCTACTGCAGGAATTCCTACGATATTCGGGCAATTGAGTAAAAGGCGATTTTGGTATAAGTGGAGCACTATACGAGTGAATGGTCATGAATTTACCAAATTCTTGGTACAAGGCTAAAAATTTTTCCAAAAAATGGTCGAAATTGTGTAAGTGGGCGTGCCATAGTAAATATTAATTTTTTGATTATCTTGGGAACTGTATTAGTAGAAGTTTCCAAATATGGTTCAAACAACTTTGTGGACAATACACATGAACAGTTAAAAAGTGGGAGAGACTCCATCTCCCACTTTATATGTGACGAAAGGTAACAATAAAAGCTTCGTTATGTGGATACATCAGCCAAAAAGCGGAAGAGATTGAATAAGCGGGTATTGCACAAAGCTTCTTGAATAAAAGCTAGATACTTTATCTATATATATAAAAATAAGTTAACCTATGTTCTTGATTTAATAACTCGAGAGTCATTCAACCGATTTACAAATCAATTAGTTAGAAAGGTATACTTTCACTGATTGTCTTGGTTTTAAAGGGCGATGCCACACCCCTAAAATGATTTAATCTTCAAAACGATAACAGAAGAGTCTCTAAATTTGGTCCAAATAAGTTCGTAGTCATTATAAATCATTATAAATCAGTTAAAAAATGGAACGAAAGTGGCCATGGTATCTCGCACACACAAAAAATATTGATTTTTGTATATCTTGAGAACAGTTAAAAAGGAAGTTTCTGAACTTGATCTATGTGATTCAGTAGTTAATGTAAATCATGGTACCTCCCATTCAAAGTAAATATTGATTTTTATAAATCTTAAGAACAGTTAGGGGAGTGAAATTTCTGAAATCGGTCTAAATGACTTTGTAGTTAGTACAAGTCATCAGTCAAAAAGTGGGCGGTTTAGAATAGGTAGGTATGGTATCTACCGTACAAAGTACGATATATTCTGAGAACTATTGAAAATATCTTCTATTATCAAAGTTAAAATTAACTCCAAAGTGGACGTGGCTTCTCCCTTAAAAAATAATATTTAACATCGTACCTCTCAATAAATTTATCTGCGGACTACGTCAATGACCATCTTAGCATTTGCTTTATAGAGATAAATAGGAGGCAAAATATTGGTAAAATCTGGAAAAAATTAAATTTATCTCCCATGTTTTAAAAAATTACCTGAACCATTAAAAACACCATCATGTGCTAAAATAAATAAGGTTTTGGCAAATGTGAATCGTTAACTAAAGAAAGAATGACGATGTAGACCGTAGGTGATATTCTACAAATTTCTTTTTTTTGCCTTATCATTTAAAACCAATGCTGTATTTTCAGCACGAATGTCACCAACTACATAACTTGGATATTTAACTTCACTATCGCTTCTGTAGTCAAATATTTCTTTATCAAAATTCAACGCATCGAAGGAAAAATTGACCAAATTATTCCTTCTATTGCATAAAAATGCGCCTTTGCGCTATAATTTATTTATGTATCGAAAAGATAATTCTATTGCTAAAATCCACATCATCGTGCAGTTTCTCGTTGGACGTTGGATCTAACGAAGCAGAAATGAAGCGAAAACAAAGTGGATGGTCAACTCCTGAACCAATTGAACTTTGTACGGCATCGTACTGAGAAATTTTCTCAAAATTCAACGTAAACTGGTTCGTGAAATATTGCATTCTTGAAAACGATGACGAGTTGTTGTTGATGGATTCTCACGCACACTCTCCAGTACCAGCTTCGATATTTTCGGTTGTACGCACTGTACGAGTATGCTTACGCCTTGGCGTTTTACGAACTTTAGCAATAAACTTGCGTATACCGGGCACTGTTGGTTCTTTTCTGCGACCAAATTTTGTACGACATTTTCGTGCAATTTCCGACCAATTGTCTTAATTTTTGAAATAAATTTCCAATAAATCCCAACGTTGCTCAAGCGTAAATCGATTCATTTCGTTCAGTGGAGATAATATACTGTATTTTGTGACAGAATAGAATGACATATGTAAGTATTGTCATTATGGGAATTAATGTAATATTGTTAGATTCGAAATAACCACTGGTTCAAATTTAAACCGATAGAAACTTACGGTCAACATGCACCAACTCAGAAAACTAGTGGACGATGGTTGCGCGATTAAAAAATGGTGATTTCGGTACAGAAGCATTGGAAGCTTTACCCGACGAAGATTGTTGTCAAACGCAAAAAGATATTGCATTATCATTGGGAGTAACACAAAAAGTCATTTCCCCACGTTTAAAAGTATGGGTTATTCATTCAAAAGCAAAGAAATTGGGTCCCATATGTATTAAAGCCTAGAGGCGTTGAAAGGCGATTTTGCATGTCGGAAATGATGCTCGAACGCTACAGAAAAAGTACTTTTTGCATCGTATTGTTACTAATGATGAAAAATGAATACATTACGATAACCCCAAACGCAAAAAGTCATATGTAAAGCACGGCAAACCAGCCAAATCAACGCCGAAGCCGAATATCCATGACGCCAAGGTAATTCTCTGTATTTGGTTGGATCAGAAGGGTGTTTTGTATTATGAGCTGTTGAAATCGGGTCAGACGATCACAGGGGTCCTGTACCGAATACAATTGATTCGTTTGACGAGAGCGATCAACGAAAACCGACCAGAATATTCGGCTAGACACGAGGCCATAATCTTCCATCCTGACCAGTAAAAAACTATTCAGAAAACAGTGGATGGAAAGTTTTGGCTCACCCTCCTTATAGTCCAGACCTTGCCCCTTCTGACTATCATTTATTTCGATCTATGCAGAATGCCCTTACTGGAATACTTTTCACTTTAGAACAGGGTATCAGAAATAGACTTAATTCATTCTTTAACTCAAAATCGGAGCAGTACTTTTGGCGTGGAAAACATATGCTGTCAGAAAGATGGGAGAAAGTAGAGGCTAACGATGAACAATACTTTGAATAATGAACTATTATAATGTATTTAGCAAGCAAAAAAATCGATATTATTAATTTGTATACCCAATACTTAACTAAACATACTTCTCTAATGAGTTCATAAATAGCGTGTGAAAACATATAGTGGTGTTCAAAACATTTGCAACTAAAGCAGTATTCTAGCTCTTCAATTACCCATTTCTTTCCAATTTGTTTGTAATCCATCATTTTTGATATTTTTATAACTTTGTTGACTGCTTTTTAATAATAGCGGGAAGAAATCGTCTTCTGATTAAAGACAACAATAAAAAAGTAATCCTTGAGCAAGAGAGTCTAACTACTGCTGTTCAAAACATTTGCAACTCTCACCTATTTTATTTTATATGAACTTTTTTTACTTACAAACCTTTAAGAATGACTTTAATTATATTTTTTTGTTTTCATAATGCGAATTATTAGTTAGTTATTCAGCTTTTCAAGAAAAAACCATTTTTGCTAAAAGTGATACTCGTGCAATGAATTTGTGGAAACATAGCCAGCAGCAAATACAATTCTGAATTAAAAATCAGACTTTTACATGATTATCGTAGCGGAGTTTCACATAAAGATATGTCACTGAAGTATTTTATTCCAAAATCAACAATTTTTCGAAAAGTCAATAATGTCAATATCCATACGTGCAAACAGTACAGTATCATAACGTAATACCAAGAGAAGTAAAAACTGAAACCCCCATTAAGGTTGGTATTTCAACGCTTAATAGAAGAGCAAGGAAATATGGTTTCAGAAGCTATAAAGATGCAAAACCCCCTTATATCCGCAAGAAACAGAGAAATTCGTCCTAACTTTGTACGAGCACATACGAATTAGACTTCACAACAATAAAGAACAATATTTTTGTATGACGGGTCTTCGAGGATTAAAAGGAAGAATTTGTGTCCGAAAACCGGTTGCATATGTTTTGACCACCACTGTATATAAAATATATAGCATAACATTTAAAAGTTCTCTTCTTCTTTCTTTCCATATCTGCTAAAATTTTTAAAATCGGCTAATATTTAGTTAAGTTATTAGCTTATATGGGCATAAAGATACGAAAACACGGTTTTTTAATCGTAACTCAAAATTTTTGAAGTATTTTCAAAATTTAAAAGCAGATTCTCGTAGTATTCGATGGCACCTATCAGAAAAATAATATTACTTTGCAGGTATTTCTCTTTCGATTTATTTTTTATCTTTACACTTTTTTCTGACGCGTAAAATAAGCACCTTTTGTTTTTGCTGTATAACTTTACTGGTTGTAAGAATGTTGTTATTTTAATTTTTAAGAATTTATAAAGCATTAAAAACAGTTTTAGGAAACTAAGAAATGATTAAATTTATCACATTTAAAAGACTCAACTAAACACTTAATTTTAGAGAATAGAGGTGTACACTTTTTTGACGCTGATTGAATGTACTTATGTTTTTAATTAAGATTATATTATAGCGTTTGCTTTTCTAAATGGCAACATTGTCTTCAAATGAAATTCATCAAAAATAGTTTTAGTTGTAAGGTTGAAAAAATTCTTCCTCTTTGCACTTAACGCAGTAAAATTTTTTAATTAATCTCTTAACACATGCTACATTGCTTGCTAAAAAGAGAGTGCCATTAGTGCTTGAATTATATAGCATAAGTCCATAGAAAACCTAAATAAATATAAAAAGTACTACAGTATATCTTCATACATATGCCAGAACTTGTTAAAATCGGTTATCTTTACGTATTAATGCTACTGATTATTCGAAGAAAATATGCTCAAATCTTATATGCAATCAAACTGTATTTGGTTAATAATGGTTCATATTCTAGCGATGTTTGTCAGCTTGGTTAAGTTTATTTTACCCATTTTGTAGGCATTCTTTGTTAAAAAAAAAAATTCTATGCTGATATTAGGGCATCAAAAAGCAGTTCTAATAAATACACCTCATTAGAAACGATTTCACACACTTATTTTTAGTTACACTTATAATCGCAATATTTTCTTTGTCATACAAAGAACACGCAGTTACTAGTTCTTATTAGGAAAAAAAATCTAACATTTTGCACAACTGATAGTGTTAGAGATGAAGATAATGACGACAACCATAATGATGGCGATGATGATGAATGTTTTGGTATGACTTTTTAGTTTTTTCTCTTGAACTTCATTTTATCTATTTTTTTTTTTGTTTTGGAGAAAAGAGGAGGAAAAAACAGCCATTAAATAATTTTGAAATGTAACCGGTTTGATTTTTTTTTAGAGTTCAACAGTGGGTCTTGACCTCTAACTTTGCAATTAATTTTTTTTATTCGTGCTACCAAAACAACAACACTAAGAATGGTACCAATATAAAAAAGAGGGAAAGACGAAAACAACAAAAACAGCGACATTGTTCACACTTTTTTTTGTTTTGGGCGGCTACTTTACTAACAACAGGAATTTTAAAGAAGTTTTTGGCAAAAAGAAAAAAAATCGCCAATACAAAACAGAAGCACTTATAAGATTTCGTTTTCAACGTTTTGTTGAATTAAATTTTATTAATTATTTGATTGCGTTCTTTCTGTCGTCAGAAGCTCCTTCTTCTTTCACTCTTCTTGTTGGCTTTTCTCTTACAAGATGTTTTGTTGTTGTTGTATCATTTACTAGAACAGTATTCATTGTTATTGTTGCTTTTGGCCAATTTTTAAATATACCCAAATCATTAGTTCACCACAATAATCGTCAGGCATTTGTGTGTGCCTTTAACGTGAGTAGTTTGGTTGTCTCTGCCACCAAAAGGTGAAGAAGAAAAAGGAACACAGGTTACCACCAACACGTTTTGTTTTTAAACATTTTACACACACTCAGGAACTCACAAAATTTTTATTCGTGACAAATCCTCGAAACTTAAATAATTTAAATAAAGTTTTCTTTTTGTTTTAAATATTCACTTTTACGCTTCTTTTGTTCTGCTTGGCGTAGTTTCTAAATAAAAAACTAAATTCCACACGTCCGTAACTTCAGGCTTACGTTTGCCTAATGAGCTTTACAACAACCGGCATCCTTTTTACCGTAAAAAAAAGAAAATGTTGCCTGCCTGGTTGTAACATCGTAAAAGCCGGCAATGAGAGTAGCAGCCACAAGTTTCGAACAGCGGCCGCATCATCAACATCGCAACATCATCATCGTCTATCAACGAGCTCACATGTTTAAAACAAATCCTTTGGGACATTTCATGTACGTGACACAGTTATGTAAAGGAATCAATTAGAAAACAATATTTTAGTTCTTCAAAACATTGTTACCTAAAAAAAGTTTTTTTTTTTAAGCAAATTTGCAGTAATTAAACGCGAAAAATTTATCATGAGTTCATGGAATTTTATATCAATTTGCCTTAATTCTGGCTCATGTTCGTAGCAGGTTCTCAGTGACTCTTCTTAATCGTATATGACGAGTATCATTAAAGCACGGGCTATTGAGTTCAGGTGTACTTCTTATTTATTTAAATACGCCTCAGCATACATCTTAATTTTATCCGTATTTATGTGCACTATGGCACGTTCATTTTATTTTTGCGCCATTGAATTCGTGCAATGAAAAAAAAGTGGAAACTTACAGTTCAAGCTAAAGATCGAAGAAGTCAATCTATTTGTATCGTCCTTAGTTTTATTTGTGGCTTTTCCACGTTAGCCGGTTGTCAAGATGTTTTCCCAAATGTTTATCTTCAAAATTCCGGTAGATAATTTGGTTCTTTAACCGAGCAGGTAGACATGACTCCCTACACAGCATGAATATTACTTGAATACATTTTGTCTCAAGCTCCATTATATGATTTTGCAAATACCCAGTAGCTTTCTGCAGCTATCTCTATCTCTGAGATAGCTGTATCATTGACGAATGTTGAGGTACGAGTATGACTGGATGTTGACACATAAAAAGCATATATCAAATATATCACAGATCCCAAGATACTTTCTTGTAGTACTCTAGTCTCAATAGATTAAGATTCACTTAAGTAATCGCCTTCTTTAGTCTTAAACTTTCGTTCAATTATGATATTCCCGTAATAGATTCAATACATTTGGTAGTAAATTTTGACCCAGTTTATGTATCAAGCCTTCATGTCATACTATTGAAAGCCTGTGAAACGTCGGTGAAAAGAAAATTTAAAATAAAATTACTTGCTTACTAATGTGGCTTTACAACTACTGTAATAGATTGCCAAGCGCTTCAGTCTTGTGCATTTCTTCTTCAGTTGTTAATGCCAAGTTTCGAGATGTTCTATTGCACATGATCTTTCCAGGATGACGCAGAATGAGGCCGCCCATTGAGTTAATTATCAACAATTCTCACCCGAACATTTTCATCTGTTTCCATGGGATGTCCTAGCCTTCGAAGGCGCTGTATTTTTATGTGTTCTACTTTTACGCAAATCGGTCCATATATTTCTTGTAGAATTTCATAAACTCCAAGCATTGCTTCATCCTTGCCTCTGCTCCATTTAATAGTAGGGGTAGAATAAGGGTCTCATATGGAGCTACTTTTATTCGTCCTGAATGTTTTGTGCCTTAAAGTACTTTTACAATCCAAAGTATGTGGTGTCTTTTTTTACAGATACACAAGTTTAAATCATAATAAAGTAGAGAAGCTTGTAGAAGTTTGATAGAAAATTGTATGACATTAATGCTTAAATACGAATATGACTGACGCGTACAAAGCGCAATCTGGAACACAAATTTATCGAAGCATATATGTATTTTGTCAAAACCTTTGCGAATATTGATTTCTAGGTGTCTCTGTTTTATCGACGTAGACAAGTGACTTTACATAACAATAATCCAATGAGATTAAATCACACGATGTTGGTGGCCAATTATTTGGATCATTACTTGAAATTATTCTTTCATCAAAATTTTATTGAAATCAATTGTAGCGCGCGCTGTGTAGCATGCGGCTCCGTCCTGTTGGAATCACATGTCAACAATTTCTAATCATGCCGCTATACCGTTCACCATTAGCAGTAACATTCTAACCATCATTGCTTTTGAAGAAAAATGGACCAATGATTTCAATCAAACAGTAAACTTGTGGATATTTCAACAAAAAAAGCAACTGAAACCCATTCTAGCGAAGTGTACGAAAAGTTTAACGAACAGAATCATTATTATGATAAAAATTTTTAAGAATTTGTAAACGGTACTCTGGTGTAAATCTATCCATAATGAAATGTCAAACCAAACTAAACAAAAAGCAACTACCAGCTGTTAATCGATTGTCAAATAAAGCAGTGCTGCCAATTTAAAGTTATGAACCTCTAAAAAACACCCGATATTAGCAATCACAATTCGTACCCTTAAATCAATCTTGAACTTATACTTTTTACGGTGGTACCGATCTACAGAAGCTCCCTGACTATTACGAAGTTGAAGTGAAGAAAACAGTTTATTAAAACATTAAAGGTGACATCACCAAAGTTGTTAGCGATAGTTGGTATCTCCTACGTATTTCAGTTACAAAACTGTTTAATTTTAATCAAAAGAACCGTCCGCTGCAGACGAGGTGATAACCAATGTACCTTAATGCCAGAGTTAAAGATTCTTCCTATGAGTACAGTAATTTTTCTTTATGCTTTAGATCGTAATATTTAACGCTTGTTATTAAGATAAGTAAAAAAAATTAAAAAAAACTTTTGAAATATTTAGTTACACACCTCTGGTTATTATGTTTTATCCAATATTCTTTGAACACCCTCAATCAATGCATTCTTTTACGTGCAGCCATTAGTAAGGCTACTAGAATATTACAAAGAAGTACCACAGTAGTAGTAAAAGTAGTATCGGTGGTAATTGTTGTTTTTGTTATTATTTTATGTTGCATTCAATAGTATATTTGAAATCACATGTCTCATGTACTTTGTCGTACAATAGTTGTCATCCTCATCACCATCATCAAGTTGCTTATTGCTGTAGTTGTTGTAACTGATGCTGCCACTGTTTGTTACAAAAAAATAAAAGAAAATTTTTGCTTCCGTTTATTGCGACTGCGCCAATCAAACATTTTTCTGTTGCGCCTTTCTGGACCAAAACTCTTAACGAATATATTTCTTTTTCTGTTGTTTTTTCATTTTTCTCATCGTAATTTGTGTTTTATTTAGTTTTACGAAAATATTCTTTGGCTGGTACTATTTTTCCCTATTTTTGTTTTTGTTATTAAAGTTACCGCATCTGCCATTTTTTTGCGTCTTTTAATGTCAACAGACATGAATGTGTCTCAGCTGTTCAGTTGTCAATTTCATTAACAATTTTTTTCATTTTGGCTGTTAATGCGGATGTAAAAAGCATCAGCAAGTAAGAATGAAAGAGAGAGAACGACCAACGTGTTGGCGGTTTTTTCTATTTAGAGAAATTCTGTAATAGAACTGTATGCTCTGTGTATAATGCTGTTTTTGTTGTTTTGAAAAAGTAGTAAAATAGAATTTACATACTACGATGTCAAGTGAGAATATTAGGGGTATTCACAAGCAATTAAACACAAATTCTAATATATATGATTTCTTTTTCAAAACAGACTTTCTTTTTTGCTAAGTCTATTGGAGGTAGACATTTACACTTAAAATTACTTTTAGAAAATTTGTTATCAGATGTTGTGCTAAGATTTTTAAATGTAGATTGTAATCTGAAATATGATCCCCAAAATAATCCATCAAATTTATTAGTTTCAAAGATTATTTTATAAACTGCATTAATCCCTGAAAAGTGCCTTATCTCTCTTGACGATGCATTGACAAGAACTGCATTAGGAGAGTACAGAAAAAAAGAAACAGGAAAGAATAAGAGCAAATGGCTATTGAATGCCATAATATTACAATTGGCTAATCTACTCGTGCTAGTCGTCTAACTTTGGCAAAGAATTTAAATGTCTGGATTTACAAAGCGGAGAGTAAAAAAATTATAACAGGGATCTTTAGAACTTAGAACGGCCTCGGATATCATCCACTTCGTCTGTTCAAAGATGGTTTGTTTGATGTAAATTAAAAGCTGTTATCGTTGCTGTCAATTGATGAACGCCTAAAATTTTTCTTTCGTCAGAGCCACAACTCGGTTTTATTGCTGTTGTCACGCTTTGTCTAAGGAAAGTCTTAATTGTAGCCTAACTAGGTTGTTATTATTAGAGATACGTGAATTTTAATTTAGGGCTAAGTTGTAGGACTGCATGTATCCACATCTGGTAATTATCTAAACACTCCATTAACTGCATGGGTTTTAATGCAATATCACAACAAGTTATAGCATTTTCAAAAGGTTTGCAGTTGGCCACGTAGTGAAAACGACAATTCCTAGCGATTTCGTTGGCAGTAGTACCAGAATTAGTTTTCTTATCAATCCACGAAGGTTATTTTCTTTCTATTCCAGCTTCTTTCTTGCCTAGATGTAAAATGAGGTTGGGGACTAAGTTCTCTCAAAGCAATTTTGAAGAAGGTAACCAAAAATGTTGTGAATTGGCGGAAAAAATTAATTCAATAGGATTTACTGATAAATTGAAGGCATGAGTTCCTCACAAGCTTAACAAAAACAAAGAATTAAATCGCCTTCATATTGTTTCTCTGACAGCCAAGCTGCCATAAGGGTGCTTGATCGAATCGTATGACATCAAGACTGGTCAAATATTGCTACAATACGTTTCAAAGGTATTCGTTTAGGAGTAAGGCCCAGTAATGGTAACGAAACATCTTGTTTATTAGCTAGGGAAGCCTTCGCCATTGTAGAGCGGCGATCGGTACCCAATATGAGCGCCGCTCTGAGGTTCTCAAGTATGGCAGGCCGGGCCAAAAACTCCTGACTGATTATCTTACGGGCCATTGTAGACTGAGAAGAATGGCATTAGAGACGGCGGAACACACATTTGGTGAATGTAGTGTTCTTGATAGGCTTAGATGGAGAGGTTTGTCTGTTTTGTGTGGTCACATTGTGAAACATCCATCATTAAGGTCTCAGATATGCAGGTGTTCATTAGGAAGGCAACAGATATGCTAAGCAAACTATAGACCGAAAGGGGCACAACAGATCCCATTGGTCGCAGTGTCCTGCAAGAGTGCATAGCCAGTATGATAATAATAATCTGCTTCTTAAAAGGGATAAACACGAGGCTATAAACAAAGGGTTTCGTACTGTATAGTCACTGAGATGAGAAATAGTGCCAATATATAAAAATGAAGCAAAGGAAGAAGTGTGTGGCTCCAGAAGAAACTCCAAAACCAAGGGTCAAGCCTGACCTTCATTCTAAGAAGAATATGATCGGCGTTTGGTGGGTCTGGGACGGCATGATGCAATAAGAAATGCTGGAAAGGAGAGCCACAGTTAACAAAAAGCCCTGAATAACCCAGCTACACCTCGTGAAAGAGGCTATTCGTCTAAGAAGACCCCATCGACAAGACCAAACCATATTCTTTCATAAGAATGGCAGGCCTTATTTTGCTTAAGTGCTCAAGGCGGCAATCCGACAACTCACCTGGGCGTATTTTAGCATTCGGCGTATTCCCTGGACCTTGCACGAATGATTACCCCTTATTTCGTTCCCTGTCGAACTATCGGGTGGTAGATGTTCATAACTTTCAGTTGGCAGCACTGCTTTATTTGACAACCGATTTAACAGCTGATAGTTGCATATTGTTAAGTTTGTTTTGACATTTCTTTATGGATAGACTTACACTGCCACCAATTCGGCAAATAGGCTGAAGCATAAATTGATATTGAATTTCCATTCCAAATTTTGTTCTTCGATGAAATCCATTTTGGTAGAATTGTTGCATTCGGAGTGATGATAATCAATCCACAAGCTTTTGTCAAAATATAATTATATCCACAGAAAACTACTGTTTGCTGCGCTTTATGTGCTGGCGGAGTCATTGGTTCATATTTCTTCAAATCGATGATGGTCAGAATTATTTTATCAATGGTGAACGGCATGGGAACATGGTTAAAATTTTTTCGTACCTCAGTTTGCAGGCATTAATCTTGCTGACATGTGGTTCCAACTGAACTGTGTCACATGCCAAACAGGGCACGCTATAGTTAAAAGGAAATTTACTAAAAGAATATGTGCATTAAAAAGTAATTTCTCGAATGATCCAATTAATTAGCCAAAAAGATTGTGTGATTTAAACCTATTGTATTATTTTCTTTTGGGTTATGCAAAATTAGTTGTCTACGTCGATAAACCATAGACAGTTGAACACCCGAAAATTAATATTTGGATAGTTATTGGCGGAGTACGGCAGTATGTGCTGTGAAAAGCTTGTGGAAATTGGTGTTCCAGATTGCGCCGAAATCATATTTAATTATTAATGTCATGAAATTCTCAGTTACACAAGTTGGTAACTGCAAACAAGGACCCGATATATGTATTATTGGAGACGTTACCTTCGATAATAACAAGGAATTTAAGAGTCGGTATAACAGCTTGTTAATATCAACCTGGTCGATTATGGACCTGGCATCGACAGATTGGTCGAGAGGCAGGAGAAAATTGTGAATAGGGACAGTGGATACCCAATTGTTTTTGTAACAATTGATTTTTGCTTGAATAAAAGCCTTTGATAAAAACGTTACGACATACTACTCAATATTTGTCCATGACTGTTTAAAAAATGCTTTCTAAAATGCTTTCTTAAGTGGAAACTAATCAAAGTAAATGTGATCAATCAGTCGCATGCATATATAGGCTGAATACCAGAAATCAATAGTTTTGGAAACAGTATTGTAGTCTAGGATATCATATGATCAGTTGTTATTGATTTTATGTTTCAATAAGGTTTTTTCATCAGATCATATTTAATAAACTTTTTGTTCGATGTGAACCTCCTTACAGGAATTTGTGTGATATCAGTTACACGCATTTAAATGATTATGTCCCTTTTGCCGCCGATTCGAACCCCGTCTCTTTTTTTAGCAGAAAATAAAAATTATTTTGTGTAAAACTCTTAAAAACCATAAACAAAGGAGGCCTTTGTCTTAAAATTTTACGCCCCGCCACTTTTTTTAGCGGGGAATTTTTCAATAATTGGTGCGAAAATTCTGGACAACATTTTTATACGTATGATACTTTTACAAGTCCGTATGTCTGCAAGTTGTTAAAAAATTCGAAATTCAAAAAAAGTCTTTCCGTTCAACCTCTAAAACATAGACAGACAGTTGTGTTGTTGTTGGTTGGTGGGCATCGCTTGGGCAGAAGGAAAGATTCTATTGTGGCCAAATTAAATTTTGTGTGAATTTTATCCAGTGGGTGGAATGATGCGTTCGTAATAAGTAAACTTAGCTGGGTTTGAGTATTTTTCTTCGTTGCTATGGTTTGTTCGTTTCGGCCGTTTTGGCAATTATTGTTCTTCTGACTTTACTTCGGTTGCAGTTGTAGTTGTTCGCATTCGGTATTTTATTGTGCGGTATTGTGTAAATTGCAAGAATAATTTAGTAAAAATATATTTTTGTTGTTGTTGCACTCCTTCATCATGCTCTCTACCATCTTCTTTCATTTCAATTCATTTCGTTTAAATTTATTTTACATTGTGTAGTCCCTTCGAAAAAAAATGTATTTCTTCTTACACGAGTAGACCTCTTGTGTGTGCATAAAGTCCATCCACAAAAGCAAGCATTTTCAGTTGAACTAGGCGCGTAAAATACTCGTATTTAATGCAAATAGAGGTTGTATTCTGTGTGAATGTGTACCTTCCACTACTCAGGGTCATCGGGGGTGGCACTTTAAACATTAATTCTTGTTAAAATCCTATTTAAGTTGGTATAGCAAACTAAAACTAAAGTCATGTTAAGAAATAATTATAATTAAGTAACTTTAGCTAGAATAACGGAAATTTAAAAATGTTAGAGATTTTTTTTTTTTAATAATATAAGGGAATTTTCTAATGTTCTATTAAACATTTTCAAAGATTTCTGATAAATTCGATTTGTGTTTTCGTTTTTAAACAATAAACGCGTGAGATATCATTAATGGCTTTTTTTTTATTTTCCGTAATTCAAATTTGCTTTATTACCGGTATTTTAGGCGATAATTTTAATTTTTGAATCCAATAAGTGCACTGTCAGTTGCTAGTATTAGCGTTCTCGTATGTTTTCCACAAGCTTATCCAAAGTGGACAATTTATTAATACCAACTGAAGGCGTATTTACAAATTAGTGTTAATGTGTATGGTTGCAGTTTTTGAATAATGAACGATAGCAGTAAGGTTACCCAGTCGCTAAATTTTTTTGCTTTACAATTTCAATGACTGTGTCACATATATACTAGTTGCTTTGACTTGTTGCAGTCACAGATCGATGCTGTCGACATCTGGTCACAGAATGGCAGTAAAATTTACTTTATACCTTTATTTATTATTGGCAACTCACGAGTTTTGTTTGCTATACTGCTTTTGATAGGCATAAAAGCATGGCGTCTAGTACCATTGTATTTACACAGACTGTTTGGCTTATTCTAGTGAACCCCCAACTTGGTGAACAATTAGCACCCAGTGCCGTTTTGATACGACAAAAGTCTTAGTAACTCATGATGTCGGCTGATGTGTATAATATTAACCTTAGCCGAAAAATCGCTAAAACTAACCTGTTGCGTTTACAGAGCCAATGAACTTCTCAGGTTGCGATGCTTCTCAATGTACGGTGCTCCCAGTCTTATTCTCTTTCTAGCCAACTTTAGACACTCACATAGTGGATAATCCACCGCTGCCATTTCCTACACAGTTTCTTTAGGGGGTTCGTTGGCACCTATGCCAATATATTTTGCGTGTTTATCCGGAGCTTAGTATAAATTGCCACGGAGCTGGATACATTCTTCCTAAATTTAACCATTATGTTTTCTCTCCTGTTTCTGTCGCACTACTGTCAAGTTTTTAGTGATGGAATAAGTAGTCAAACTATTCCATCTACTATTGGCCCTCTGCAAGAGCCATAATCTTTGCCTCACTGGGATAAGGAGTGATTATGGTGGTATATTATGGTGGTATATATGTCCCCGAACGATTGAATTCGTTGATTCTCTCTTTATCATCAATATTGGAGTGTCGCTCAAATTTTCCTTACATCACGTGAGGAGCAAAGAAAATAACGCCGCCTGGTTATCGACAAATATAATGATATTCCCTGCCTCCTCGGCAGCCTTTTTTATTGCGAAGACCACAGCTTGGAAAACATTGGTATAATCTGAAAGCCTGTACAACTCTGCAATGTTCAGTCCCTCGCAGAAAATCTCTGCACCGTCCTCTCTATCAATTTGTGTAGAACTGGATTCTAGTATTCCCATTATTAAGCTGCCAGCATTTTCTCAAAGGAATAATAGGCCTGCAAATCTATTTCAAGTCTATAATCAATCACACGCATACTTTATAAAAAAGTTGCTCCGTTCATTAGATTTTGCTACTACCGGGTCTTTAGTGTTTGTCTAAATCTTCACTGGTTGTAATTCAACATCTCGTTAAGACACTCGTTTTGCAAATCACAGCTATTGTGTGTACTTTGGCCGGTGGCTACTATAATCAGAATAACTTACTTTTACTTTTGTAGCGCTTCAGGTAGATTCGGCTTGGTTGCTAATTTTTCCTAGGTATCTCCGTTTTGAGCTGTTGTTTTCCAGTTAGGTATTCTTAGTTTACTTGTGTTATCTTCTACCAGGTCTGGCCTTCAGAAGACCTGGCCTTCTATCACCAACAGAAAACGTCGAGATTATTTTTTTGGCAGAGATATTGCGTTCAGTTCTTTGCTGGTGACCTGTTAATCGAAATCGTTTAGCCCGGATCTTTTTACAAGCAGCTGCCTGCTGATACAGCTGTTCCAGCTCTTAAATGTATCGTAGCCTGCATTTACCATTTTCGCATACTGGAGGGAAAATTGTAACTATGAAAAAAGTGTCTCGTCCATATACATATTTACTGACTGGCTATATGAACTTATACCAACAGCTTGATTTTTTTTTTCGAAAGATATTTTGATCATAAGTTTTCGAAGGCCACCTAAGCATATATGTACATACCGATCAGAACAATTATTTTCTCAATTTCAGCAGTTGCGCCATTTTTTTTTTTTTTTTTTGTAACTTTTCTAGGGAGCATATTGGCTTTCCACAAAGCATCGATTGCTTTGTTTCCGTTTCATTAATCAAGTTGATTTTCAAGCTAAGTAGATGTTTAATCCACTGTACCCCCTCAATATGATTGTGTAGTGGTGAATATCTTCGCTAAGTGTAGGTGGTGGTCATCCTTATTTAGCATTGTAATTATTTTTCAGGAGGCGGTGTTTTCTCCTGAACATTCGTCGGATGTTTTTCATTATCGGAAGAGGTAAACTGGAAAGTCAGGGGCTTCTTCTTTATTTTATAGATGGAGTTGTCTGGAGGGAAGTTTAAAAGCCTTTAATTAAAAATACGAAACCACAATCATGTCCTCTGCTGGGGCTCGAATCTAGTAGTCGTACTAGCACAAATAAAAAAGAGCGCAGTGGACGTCCAAATGAGGCTGTTGTTCCAGAAAACACAAATTGCTTATGAACGATTGCAAATTGAAGGTGCACGAGTTAGCTGACATTTTATAATGAACATTCTGTACAAAATGAGTACAGCGTGAGCTCACAAATCGATGAAAGCGATGGCAAATGAAAATTTAAAATACCCACCGTATTTTCGAAATTTATTCCCCAGTTACTATTTCCTGTTTTCAGATCTCAAGAGAATGCTGGAAAAAAAATTAAGTCTAATGATGAAATAATCGCTGAAATTGGTGCCTACTATGCCGAGAAAGAGAAATCTTACTATTAAAGTGTTATCGAAAAGTTAGAAAAGCACTATACTCGTTGTATCGCCTTCGAAGGCAACTATGTTGAATAATAACATCGAGTTTTGTAAAAATTTTGTTTCTTCTTACATATCCTACGGACTTATTGATTGACCTGTTATAGCCGATGCTCTATTAGAATAAGGTATGTGGTATGTCTTGACAGATCGTTTTTGTTTATTTCAGCACCAGATAATCCAAGAGTAGGTATCGTCTATTTAGCTTATACACAAGATCTAGTAGGTTACCAAACATACATCCAAGCGGAGAACTATCGATAGAAAGAGTGTTGTCTAGGCAATATTGAAAAGAAATTGTTGTTAAAAAATTTTGAATTATTAAAATTAATTAATTCATCATGGCTTAATCAGCATATTCCTCGCTTATTTTCCACATCGTTTGTTCCTATGCCTTAATCTAAATATTGCCATAAATAAACGGAGATTAGCAACAATTTAAGAGATAAAGAATGCGTTGCTGAAAGATCTCAAAGAGAGTTTTAGGCAATGGAAAAAGAGATGGTGTTGTGGACAAATTAGGCGACAGTGAGGTATGTCCATCCTATAAAAAAAGATAAATATTTTGTGAGGAGAGCAAAAACATAACTTTGTTTTTATATTCTACCGTGTAACACCTTGTTTTCTTTTACATGCAAACTAAAGGGTGGGCAAATTTGAGGTTAGGAATTAAATTGGCTTAAAAACACATTTTTTTGACACGTTCAGTATTATTCATACTAATAAATATGGGAATTAATAATGAAATATGACGTCGGCAGACGTCCGCTCTTTTAACGAAATTTTGAACCACATTTTGCAACAAAGCTTCCCTTATGTCGTCAAAGTAGCGCCGAATTTCATCTTTCAAAGTGTCGTTTGTTTGTGGTTCGTTCACGTAAAACCGGGTTTTCAAATGGCCCAAGAGAAAATAATCCAGCGGCGTTAAATCATAAGAACGAGGCGGCCAATTGACATCGTCAAATCGAGATATTACCGGGAAATTTCTCATACAATAACTGAATTGTTTGATTGGCTGTGTGGCTTGTGGCGCCGTCCTGATGAAACCAAGAGTCGGTTGCCAATATTACGCAAAGTTTCTCTGGTGTTGCCCAATCGTTGCGAACGTCGACGAGTTGATATTCCAGGTACATTTTCCACACTTTGCTGTACAGCGGTTATGTTTGCATCACTACGGTCACTACGAGCGTATTGTTGCGATCTATTGTCAGCAACACTACCGTGAGCTTCGAATTTGGCAAATAAATTACGCGCAGCGGTCTCAGAAGGATCCTGGTTGCGAGGAAAAGTTGCTCGAATTTTACGAAGTGATACAGTAAAATTTTCACCATTTTGTAGTAAATTTACGAAATTGAAATTCTGTGTTCAAGAGTGTTGTGATTCATAGTTAAAATTTCCCAATTTTTTACTAAATAAGTGTCAAAGGTTGACGGCTCAATTCTTGATATTTCATCATTTGAACGTCAATTTACTTCCTAACCTCAAAATTGCCCATCCTGTATTTAAAAGGATACACTCTTATAACCTGATTTATTAAGCAATATCTGTTCTTAAAAACTAGCTCTTAATTTCAATTAATTTTTGTTTCTTCACTTAAGTCTCTTTTTTAGTCCATATACAACTTTTCGATTTATTCCAGGCAATTTCCAAGTCCATAAATTAATTAAACTCTCGCACGCACATTGGCACTGTCATTCACAGCGAAATGGAATTGTTGTGAAAATTTGTTACAGGACATGATTTCTGCTTTAATATTCAACGAAATACATCACCATCATCATCATCATCATTGAGCCTAACTAACAGAGATGAGTGCACACTCTACTGTCTGCAGTATTTTTTTGATATTTGGTAAAGCCTCGACAATATTTTAAGCAAATTCAACAACTTTTTGATTAACACGTTGTTTAAGGCGTCGCTCTGGAAAATCAAATTGGAAATACTACAGGCAGTTTAACAATTACGCTGACATGCACTTATACACAGTGAAGTACGTAAAATACTATCTGACAAATAGATGCCACATACATACTTGCTACATACCAGGATGGAAGTGGCAGTTAGAATAAAACAAGAGGAGGGGAAGGAACAGAAATTTAAATAAAAACTCTGTTTTTAAGGGAATTTCCTACAATAAACATATCAAGCGACCGACAAACCAATCAACCCAGAAGACTCAGGACCAACAACATCGGCAACAATATACATATTTCAGCGACAATTGAAGTACAACAACAAAAATAAGTATGACAAAGAAGACGAAGAAGAAGACATTAAGTTGAAAGAACTTTTTGTTGACTGTGAATGGAAATGAGAGGAATACCAGGCAAATAAAATCATAAAAAAAATTTCAAATGACAGGTGTCAGTGAAGTCTATTGTACGTACGACAAGAGTATAAATAGAAGATGCATGCGTGCACATATGGAAGTGGGCAAAAAAAGAAAAGAAAAGAAAAAAAACACAAAAAGGAATAAAACCAGAGGATTACGATAGTAGGGATAAAATAAAAGTACTGCGAATGAGCGGCATCTGTGTAGCTCAAGCAAAACAAAAAGCAAAAGTTTTACCAGAGAACGGGTAGAAAGAATAAAAACTACAACGGAGGAAAAAGAGGTGAAAAAAACCTATAAAATTGTCTCTTTTTTTGCATTCAATGTTTAAAGTACACTTCTTGTGGTTTTTGTTATTGTTGTTTGTCATTTCATATTGAATATGAAACAAAAAAGGAACGAAAACCCAGAGTCGTTTATATGTCAATTTTGTAACCATAATGATGGTTTTCATGTTATGAATTTATCAAACCGACGAAATACACTGTGAATATAGAAGTTTGACTTTTTCATTTTGTCATTGAAGTTTTACCGCATGAAAATATTCAAAATATTCTTTAACAGTCAAGTCTTTACAAAACGAAGTTAAATAATTTCGTTGTTTTTATATGTTAAAATGTTTATGCAATACTGCTGCCATTTAATGTTATCTACACTGCGTTATTGTCATATTAAGAACAACAAAATTGAAATTGTTAAGTTTGCTTTTGAAAGCTATTGTTAGCAGACATACTCGTTAAGGAAAAAACAGTAAATTTTACCTCAAAAAGCCCATAACCACGACCAAACAACGGCTTCATACTAGGCGCACCGCACACTGTAAATTTAAGTGTTTGAAGAGTGTATAGGTTTGTTTAGGTAACGTGGTGGATCCTCTGAAGAAAAGAAAGAAAGGATACCACAAGCATAGAAACTAACCCGTGGATGAAACAGTCTCCATAGGCAACCAATTTGACTCCAAAATAAATCTCGCAATTACGGTGATCTTTATTATGGAAAGTTCAGTTTAAGATGACAAGACAGTCATCCTTCTCCTCTTCTGAACTAAAACTCCTGCAAGAATCATGCGAGGGGATGCCGAGTCTACCGTTATGCCTACTAATAGAGCAATGACCAGCAAGGATCGCAATAGTGCGATTGATGGCCATACGATTTAGGAAAATAATAAATTTAATCTTTTTATCGAGGTCGGTTCAGTAGTACCGAGCGATGCCGCTGGTGCTCTCAAACCGACAACGAGACTGAGCCTCACCATACATCGACCGCAGAATATACAGTCTAACCATAACAATTGTTACACCAATGATAGGCTCTCTTTTGAAAATATCGAGCTCAGTACCTGGTCAGCCAGTTTATCAGCAAAGCAATTCCCGACGATATTACTATGTCCCGGAATCCATATAAGAGTTTCCTTCTAATGAGCCGAGATTTCCATGAGAAATCTGCGACATTTATGGACGAGGATACACGTCGAGCAAGGGACTTGATCACAGCTTGACTGTTCCTGTAAATCAGAAGAATTTCAGTTAAAATCCCGCCATTTAACAAACATTGCACATCCCTCAGTATCAGCGTTGGCAAAAATCCGTTTTTTTTTAATCTCAACCCACCGGGTTTTATTAACTTTTTGATGGGTTTTCTTGGGTTTTATAATTGCTTTTAAATTTCGTACATTTCGACAATGTTTTTGTTTATTGGTACAATTGCGTTGTTTTAGTATTTATAATGCAATTTATCACTCTTAGTGGGATCACGGCGACATTGTGTACTATGAGCTTCTAAATTTAGGCGATCAGAGCAGATTGCAACTATTTCGTTTGAAGCGTGTATTATGAGAAAAGCGTCGGAAATATAAAGACAGATGAAGTTTTCCTTCTGCATGACAATGCTCGGTCTCACGTCGCAAGACTTGCCAAACAGTTGTCAGGAACGATTAAGTGCCCCGCTGTATTCTCCAAACACTACTTCTTCTGACTATTCGCTGTTTGGACTTATACAATATCATTTGGCATGACACCAAATCACTTCCTTTGAAGAAATATAAAATATGCTTCAAAGTGGATCGACCGCTTCAGGTTACTTGCATTTTATCATAGAAACAATAAATAGACACGAAATTTTCAAAAATTTGCTTATGCGTTGAATATTTTGTAAATTTTATTATATCGGGTGTACGAATATGGGTTTTGCATACTCTTTGTATATATGTAATTATTTTGATTATAATCTTAGATTCGCTGGGACCACAAGAAATAGAAAATATATTTATTAGTAATTACGAATATTTTAAAATTTATTAAAATGCAAGCCTTAAGTATCTCAAAATGAAAATATGGACCACTTTCAACGGCTTTATTTTATGTTTTTAATAATAAAGGACAATTACCAGTGATACCTCTTATTTCATATTAATTGTTATATTATTAGGGTGTGTGATTCATTTATCCAGACTTTTATTTAAACTAAGCATTAATCAATTATTTTTAATTTATGCAGTTCCCATTTCCTTCTATTGTCTTAAAAATACGGGATGGCATCGCACTTACTAAATTTTCAAGAACGTTGGAACGGATTTCGCGTTATCTTGCTGAAAAGTGAAAGTTTTGTCAGTATTTTGGGCCAAATAAGGCAGCAAACGTTCAGACAGAATGCCCTGGTACTCTAAACTATCTATTCGAGTGGAAGGAAAGTAGAGTTCCAGGGTACTATGTGAGCTAAAGCCAGCCCAAACCATCAAACTGCCACCGCCGAAATTCCGTTTGGAAAAAAACAAGGGCTCCTTCCTTAAATCTCGCCAATAGCAATTGAAACCATCTGGTCCATACAGGTTAAATTTTTTCTCATCAGAAAAAATTACCTACAAAACCAAAAATGTATGGAATATCTTATAACCTTCTTAAAAAAATGTTTACCTGATGCCAATTGTTTGCCATGTTGTTTTTCACAAACTCCTTACGCTTAATCTTATGCTGCTTAGTCAGACAGGGCATTTTTTTTCATTTTGCTCGAATAAGATTTGGCTGGGAGTTGATAGCTCTTAGAATTGTGCTTTTTGAAGCTTGTAATTTCAATTACTCTGTTACCGCACTTTTCATGGAATTCGGGGCCTTTCGTAAAATTAGCCAAGTTTCACGGCAGTCAGGACCTTTGGACAACCCGTGCTTTTTAATTTTCCATAATTTTCTCTGTTTTTGAGAAAATTTTACACAACACACAAAGATCGTCCCAGTTTTTTGCCATTCCACGCATACTCAATCGCTTTTCATGAAGTGCCACAATTAGTCCTTGTTTATAAGGTGACAAAGGTTTTCCGCGACCCATACCGCGCAGAAATTACTTAAATTATAAATTATTACAACAACAATAAATAATAATTGAGATACCTTCTGATTAGAATAATTGCTTAGTAATCACTGACCTTATCATTTTGACACATTGAATTTTGCACTTATTTACATAAATTAAAATAAACATAATACAACGGTACATCTCTAAAAGCAAAACCGGCTTATTATTCACTTATTTGAACGTAGAATTTTTTGAATAAGGTGACCGGCCATACATAACATTTTATAGTTTGGACGAATTGAGCAAATATTAAGGTGACCTTATCATTTGGAGCACACCTTATTATTACACATATAAATACAATTAAATATTTAATTAAGATTCTATTTTCTGAGACTCTACTGTATCCCTATGAAAGCCTATATGTATACTACATAGATAAATGTATTCCTTATTTTTTGTTGTTGTGAGTAGAAAAGAATGAATGAGTGATGGAATGAATGAATGAATGAATATTGGCGCCATTGGACGTGTGGCATTTTCAATTTAAATCAAATTCGCCTTTTGATAAGCATTTGTCGCTGAAAACAAGCAGCATAATGTTAATAATAATGATGATGATAATGATGATGATGATGTTGACAATGACAATAACGAAGATGACAATAATTGAAATAATATTGTTAGTTGTGGTTATTTTATGTTGTTAATAACGATGATGATAACGATGTGAATTGGATAATGATTAAATGATTAGCCGGAATTTCACTTAATCAAAACCAGATAAAAAAGTCTTTCTTTCATGTTAAGGCAATTTCAGCATAATTAAATAGGAAACTTTAATGGCTTAATTAAGAATTAAAGTTTAAGTTTTTGTTTTTGATTTATATGAATATTTTTGAAAAAAAAAGTTTACCTTTTTCCCGTATTTTTTCTCTAGAAATCGATAACCACCCTTTGGATTAAAATCCTCTTCAAATTATTTTCTAAATCACTTCTCTAAACGTTTTGGCTTTATTTTCAGTTTTTATTTGTTTCCCTTTTTTTTCTATAGTTAGCTTATGATGTTAAAAGTCTGAAAACTTTTTAATTTTTGTTTTTGGTCAAGTTTTTATCATCGCATTGACTGGAATATGACCAAAACAAATTTAATGCTGGTGTCTAAGTTGTACTTTTAGTGAATGCAACACAACATGCCATCATAAATTATTCAATAGATTTTTAAAATTTTACTTTGTTTTTACTATTTTTATTATTTTTTATTTTTTGGTTATTTTTGATAATGTAATACAATTTGTTTTATAAATAATAAATGGATGTTATTTTTTTACCCTACACTTCTTGGCATTTATATTGGATTTGAGCTTTAGTTTGTAACACATGAAAATTGAAGTCAAAAAAACAGTTTCTTATTATATTTGTATCCATAAAAATGAATGGATTTATGTAAAAAGCGGTAAAAACGGTAGTAGCTGAGTATAAAGAGCAGCATGGTGTTATATCTTTCGATGGGGTCATATCGGATGTTTTTTTAGATGTCCATATCTTTGACTGCTTTATTTGACAACCGATTTTACAGTTAATAGTTGCTTTTTTGTTTGGCTTGGTTTGACATTTCATTACGGAGAAACTTACATCAGAGCAACACTTGCAAACTGTTATTAAAATAATGGTTCTGTTAGTCAAACTTATAGTTCACTTCGTCCATTTTATGGCTTACAAGTATTTCTTCAAGCGGCTAATTCGAATAACAATGAATCGTTTTCGAACTACGTTTAATCTAACTGATAAATTACGTCCCGTTAAGCGACAAACTGTACGCCCTCAAAAAGCTGTAGTCGTAAACAGTTGAACGAACACCTGGAAATTAACATTTCAAGAGTTAGTGACGAAATACCGCCGCATATGCTGCGAAATGTTTGCAAAAATTGATGTTCAACGGATTAATGATGGTACCTGTTGTCAAGGAATGGCTACTATTTTATATTACACTATATAACGGAAAACTCATTCTGAGTCACCTGATCTTAACCCATTTGACCATCTAGGCCACCAAATACGAAAACTAGATGTAAGAGGAAGAAGGTGGTCCAACCAAAACGCGCTGTATTAATTATAAATAAAACAAAAAGGTTTCAGAGAATTATCTTAATATTTTTTATTATGATAGAAAGATCTATGACATTTATGTGTGAAACAAATTATTGGTTAAATGCTCGCCTCGGCTTCGGTGGCATACCCCTATCCGTCGGTCCATATTTTCAATGACTCTAAAACATAATTGCATTCAATCTCGTAAATGTGCCGAATTATCACACCCTTTAGCTCTTGAATTGTTACGTACACGTATTCTTTTAAATATGCCCCAAGAAAGAAGTCTAATGGTGTCAAATCACATGATCGTGGCGGCCAATTAACATCACCTCGACCTGAGATAACACGGCCATTGGATTTTTCGCGCAAAAGTGCCATTGTTTCTCCATATTTTTAATTTTTGACCATCTAGCGATATCGATCACTATTCGCTGTATTCACCTGATTTTCGAAGAAGTACGGCCGGATGACGCCGCCAGCCCATAAATCCCATCAAACAGTCAATCTTTGTGGATGCATCGACTTTTCAACATTCACTTTTGGATTCTCATTTGCCCAAATGCAGCAATTCAGCTTGTTAACGAGCCCACTGAGGTGAAAGTGTGCCTCGTCGCTGAAGATGATTTTCTTTGTAAAGTCACCCTTCACTTCTGTCTATTCAACTAAACATTCGGCGTATTGACGACTCTTGAAATGGTCGGTAGGCTTCAGCTCTTGAGCCAATTGAGCCTTGTAACCATGTAAATTCAAATGTTTATTTAAAATTTGCATCAATGATGTTCGTGAAATGTTTAATTTTTGGGCATGACGACGAATCGTGGTTGACGGCTCTTCTGCCATACTATCGCGAACAACAGCAATGTTTTCTGCAGGCCGAACTGGGCGAGTATGCACGGGTTTTTCCACATTTTCTACATACTTGGTTTGCTGAAATTTGAGCACAATTCTCCCGTTTGTGGACACATTTGGTCACTTATGCTGACTAAAACGATTACAAAGTGCACGAAATGCATTTTGATTTGAACGTCGATTTTCGTGAAAGGGTTCAACAGTCTTAAAGCTCTGCTCAATTGTGTACCTCTCCATGGTTGAATTTATCAAAAACTGAAACATAGAAATGTCAAATTGAGTTGGGCAAAAAACTTGACATTAAGGTATGACTCACAATTAACATCACTTATTATGGTTGAACTACCCTTTATTCATTCTGAAACAGGGTTTTGAATTATTTATTGGTTACGAATCAGCATCAGGCGAACTAATATTAATGCATTTTACAATTTTGGTGGTAATTTGAGTTTTTCTTACTCAGGCTATATTGTACTGTATTTTTCCACTTGTTTCTCTTTACTTCTATTTGTTTATTTTTTGCCTATGCGTGTGAGTACGTACGTGTGAAATCCTGTGAGAAGAGCTGCTTTTTGCCTGAATCTGGTGTAAATAAAGTATTATTTCCAATTTTTTCCATGGCAGCAATTTCTCCTTAAATTCCATTGTTATTCACTTGATAACATATGGTCTTTATGTCAATTTCCTTCTTATTATTATATCGTTTATAATTTGACAGCGGATCATTCTATATGTAATAAGAGATCGTTCTAAATTAATTACTTATGGTATTTTTGTACCTTTGTTATTATTCTGATTACGCATTAGGCTTGATTTGATATCGAAAGTTAACAAAATATTGTTCACGATTCGTTTTCAGTTTGATACCAGCCGTTAACAATTTCAGAATGCTTGTTTTCTTTGTGAATGTACCTCTAAGTCGAACTTAACCGATTATAATTTCCTTATTATTTTTTGATATTTTTTTTTACAAAACAAAAGACACCCTTTAAGACGAATATTTTTCTACCAACGTTTATTCGGCTGTTTCTAGTTTCAGACAAATGAGGGTGATGACTGATGATGTTGCAAAACTTTCTAAATCTTATTGTTCTTGTATTTTTTATATATTTTTTCTTCATGATAAAAATGTTATTTTTCGCGTATTTTTCTTTAGGAACGTTTTATTGCATTTTCGATTGTGTCT
The DNA here is from genome assembly GCA_023159175.1 of Wohlfahrtia magnifica. Lineage (NCBI taxonomy): Eukaryota > Metazoa > Arthropoda > Insecta > Diptera > Sarcophagidae > Wohlfahrtia > Wohlfahrtia magnifica. The sequence goes on from JAKWBJ010000222.1 coordinate 8,275,659, forward strand.
AAAATTTGTCTGCTATTTACGTTTTCAAGTTTATCGTTAAAAAAAATAGAAAAGTGGATGTTGTTTTTGGGGAAAACAAAAAATCTCTTGTCAATATTACAGTTACTTAACGTTGAGTGGATTTATTTACTAAGACGATATTAGCACAATGGGCTAAATTGGATTAAAAAAATTATTTTCATAAAATGGCTTAAAAATTTTATGACTTTTTACTTGTTATTTAATTGATAGACACAAAAATGGCATAACATTATTATATAATTTTAATTTAAAAAACCCTAACCCATTGTGCACCATTAGATTTTGAAAATTTAACAACTCACTTTAATGACAGACCCTTTGAGCCAAAAATAAAAAGAAGGACAATTTATGTTCGTTTTTCTTTTAACAAAATTTTCTAGATTTCAATAACAGCCCATTTACACTACACCAAAATAAAGTATATTAGGTTTCAAATCTTGTTCAAGGAATTATTTAGAAAGAAGTGGCTGTACCCAAGAAAGGACACACGTAGACCAAAATAACCCGTTGTGTACTGTGTACTTACCCGGAGTTATGGCTCCTAAACTTCTACCATGCGACTGGGCTTACAGAGCTGTCGAGTACGGACACTGGGAAACTTAGCGTCTTTATTATAAGTTCCGTGGCGTGCCAGCTATAGGTGGATGACGATCCAGTGTGGCGTCATCCACCTATAGCTGGCACGCCACGGAACTTATAATAAAGACGCTAAGTTTCCCAGTGTCCGTACTCGACAGCTCTGTAAGCCCAGTCGCATGGTAGAAGTTTAGGAGCCATAACTCCGGGTAAGTACACAGTAATGAAGAACTGCTTCCTCCTTCTCTTCCTCGCTTATTATAAACTGCCCAGTAATGACGTCGATAACTACGTAGATTGAGCAGATTGGTTGTGCGATTAAGATGCAGTTTTAGATTTGCTGCGCCGTTTTGCCCGTCTCAGAAGCTGCTCGTTCAGCGTTGACGGAATCTATTACCAAGTGTTGCCAACTTATGTGTAATTACACATATTGTGTGTAATTAGCTTCATGTGTAATTTGTGTTTAATTTTACTTTTCGTTCTACCGTTTTTTTAATAACTATATTTTGAATTTTTGTCATATGTCACGATATTTCCGGATTCGCACATCAAACCGAATTTACTCATATAAATACAAAAACTACTATTAAGCCTGGAAGATGATTTTAGACTTTATCTTGAATGCTGGCGACCACAATTTTTTATATTTTTTGAAAGTAACAAAAAGTGAAAGTGAACAAAATTATTTCTCTTAATATGCGAAAAGGAAATATAAAGCAAAATGCAAAGAAAGGAGGTATTGCACGCAATTTCCCATTCTACCATCGGTAAAAATTTGATTGATCCGTAACGGAACGAAACAGAAACACCTGCGCAGAGCCCAGAACCTAATGTAATTGAATATCTATAGAAGGAATTGGCTAGGAGAGTTTATCAGAAAAAGTTTAGCACTTTAGTTCAGCTTAAGACCACATTATTAAAAGTTTGGAACTCCGCAGAGCTGAGAGCTGAGTATAACAAAATTTGTTAAAATCAGTTCCAAGGCGCTTACTATCTGTTATAGATTACAGAAGATATATTAACTATTATGGTACTAATTGCTCGATTATTACATTTTATATCTTCATATTATGCTTTGGTCGATTAAGCGTTGAGCTTAAGAAATTAAGTTATTTTTGTGTTTCTGATAAGACTTACAGTTATTGTTGGATTAAACGCTGGATTTCTTATTATTCATAAATCTATATATTTACTGAAGTAACCCCTCCAGCGTTGCTGGGAGCCAGTCTGTACTTTCTTTTTTAATGATTTGGATAGATAAGAAAGTTTTAACTGTTACCGTTCTCCACAACAACACATTACGATACATGGTTTGGTAATTTTTCAAGTGACAATTAAATATCATAATATGGAAAATGGAGAGCATTTTGTTGAACTTCACATAAACCATGAAACTGAAATTGGTCGAACCGTTTCCTCAGTTAGTGGTGGCATCAAAATGTACACTTATTTTTATATATATGGATTATATTTTTGCGTTTGGAGGACTTTTATATAAAAATACTCTTGTTCGATTATACCTTAGAGTCGCAGTATTTGTATAATATTCATAAAAACAGAATTTTGTGTGTAATTTTTCTTCATATGTAATTTTGATGTCGGTTGTGTGCAACTCATAAACACTGCTATTACGTCATTGTACATCAGCTATACAGTTCTCCGAAATAATACAATTTAAATAACCCACTTTTAGATTTGATACACATTTATTCCTTTAACGCAACTCCATTGAATAAATTTTCTTTAATGTTGTTTTCTATCTGAACTAAGCCTTAAAAAAATAATGAGTCACAATTTGTTATCAAGCCAATTTGCACAAGCACAATTTGTTATTAAGCCAGTATTTGCCTCAGATCGGCATGTATGTACTTGATAATTTTGAGAAATTGGTGTATTTACTTTATCTGCCATTTAATCAAATTTGATGAAGTTCGGCTGAAATTGGAACCAAGACCAAGGTTATTATTTATTTTGTTTCTTTGATTATTGACAGAGTGGTCTGATAGAGTGAATAATTGGCAAAGCTTCTCGGGAGCACACAAATATTTTTATACTTTTTCTGCTATTTTTTTAATACCAATGGCCTTATAGAATTGCCTTTATTCAATAAAGAGGCAATATTATAATCAAATTTGGTTTAGAAATGCTATATTAGCAACCATAAGCTCCAATATTTAATTTTGTAAAAGTATAGACACACAAAATTAAGAAAAATATTAGTATAATGGATAGGAAAACGGTTTATAAGTGATTTAATCAAAATGGTAAGAAGAAAATGCAATAAATTGCAATAAATTGAATCGCATTTACATTTTTTTATTGTTGTCTTAACATTTTTTTTTTAGTCATAATTTGTTTTAACGATAAGTTCTAATTGAATTTCATTTGCAGTACGTGAAACCTACAATGAGCATAATTCTTAGTCTGCCTTTGATTTTTTTTTCGATTTTTGTCGCTGTTTTTGGAAAACTATTGCGAACAATGTCGGCATTTATTATTAGTTATGCAATTTTCATTTGCGAGTGTTTGTAAATTTACACACATACATACATACATATATACGTACATATTTCTTAATTTATTTTTATTAACAAGTAAATTATATTTTTTTAACGATTGCATAATTAAGCTGAATGAAGTTGGAATTCTATTTTTACCATAAATAATTAGAAAAGGTTGCATTGGCATGTAGCCAGTAATAGTTTTTTGTTGTTTCGTTATTATTGTTCTGAATTAAAGAAAAAAAAATCAATTTTTTTATAAGAACAGTGTAACACGAAAAGAATATTTTGTATCCTGCCTTTACTGGCGATTTAAATATTTAAATATAAATAATTTTAACCATAAAAATGTAAATTCTGCCAAAAGTTTTTTTTAGAAAATTCTAGTAACCTGTCCAAAACTATATCTGGCTATGCTATTATATGTAAAATTAAGTTTTCGTTTGTTGACAGAATCTAGACTCGCAAAAAGTTCACATCCATATAAAAGAGTAGGAATTAGATGTCGTTGGCAAAGATAAGTGTATGCTCGAAGGAATAAAGTACTGAGTCTACCACACAGAATTAATATGTTCAGTCCATGACTATTAAAAACTAAACCAAAATTAGCGTTATGTACAATGTCTATAGGTAAGCAGCATATTCGGTAAACAGCTTATTTTTCCTATTACAATAGTCGTCGATTTCCCAGCATTCAGACGAAGACCGTTAGCCGCAGCCAAATTACAAATATTGTCACGGTCATAATTAAGTTTAATAACGCAATTGCCAATTTCGGTCTTTTGACAGCTAATATAGAGTGGATCGTCATCCGCCTACATTTTTATCCTGATATGAGATATAATAGTAGGCCGAGAGTCGAACCTTTGAAACAACTCATTTTACTAAGCCACTCGCTGATCTATCATCACCATGACGAACTGCCTGACTGCTATTGCACAAGTATGTATAAAGCAATCTTACTGGAGATGATGAAAAGCCAAATTTATTTTCCAGTTTATCAGCTTAACAGTGTCGAAAGCTATTGAATGATCAAGAAGAATGGGAAATGAAACTATATTCTGATCTTATTTCTTCTGCAACATCCACTAATGCAGTTATACAGCTTTGATTAGACCTAAATCGAGATTGTCTACTTGTTAACAGAGAGCTGTTGTGTAAGTATTCACTAATCTGGTCATAGACTAAGCGTTCGAATGCAAATATGGTATTATTGCTATAGGCCTGTAAGTTTTGTCAATTTCAGATATAGAAATTATCTTGGCGTGCTTCCACATTAAAATAATTTCTGCAGTTGTAAGAAAATCGTTAAACAAATGTAATATATATCCCATAATGTGGTCCAATATAATCTTCAAAAATCTCGGGTCTCACCAGAACCAATTGCGTCAGATTTACTACTCAGAAATGATATACGCACATATAACATAGAAAATTTGAAACCACCACCATTCCAATTTGCTTTATATTCGTGGAGACATAATAGCTGATATTAGAGCTGAGCATAGGTGAATTGGAAAACTCGTAATTTAATTGATCGATACTTACATCGAAATCGGATGTAATGTCTTTGTCTAAAATGCCCATATTCCGAATTTCCTTCCATTTTCTCTTCTAAAAAGGAATATTTAAATGTCTCTCCATAGAATTTGCATTTAGCGGCTCTTATATTGAAATTTAGTTTTACGATTCCTAAAAATTTGTATTAGTTCAGGCGTTCTAAACCTTTTCCAACGCCCTTAGGCATTGTTTCTCTTATCAATTAAGATCTTAAATTCATTCGAGAACCATGGTTTTTCACTGGCTCTTAACTTTTACGTTCTTATCGAAATATATTTATCATGTAAATTGTGAAGACTTAGCTCCAAGTTATGTTAGTCAATTAATTCTCCAAAGATAATATGTTAATGTTCCTGAAATCACGAAAAGAGATTTTCTTTTCCTCCGTAGAAATTTTAAAGTGATATGACATACAAATTAGGCCATGACTTGAAAAATCTGAAGCAGATAATTGGTCGAATAATAGAACACGCGAAAGGTTATTGCTAAAAAAGAAATCAAGAAGAGTTACGGAAGTAGTCTCAAATCTAAAGCACTCATGTCTAACATTAATTAAAATATTACAACAGTTATCAAACAACAATTATCAAAATATTTGTATTAATTATCTATGTATGTGTAATTGGACAAGCTGTATATAATTGCAACATGCAATCGCTATTGTCCATATCTGACGCTTAAGTAGTGAAAGTGTAGTATGTTGGTTGTCTTTACTTAGTTTCAATAGTCATACAATTTTCTTTCTCCAATACTGTCGTTTTGGTACACTGTGTTGTGTTATTAATAAATTAATATTAAGCTCTTGAATTTCTTTATATTTTCCTCATTATTTACACATTCATTCATGTAAACCTAAGGTGAGTATTTTTCTAAATAATGTCAATTTTGAAATTTTAATTAATGACTAAAAAAACAAAAAACTTATCAATAAAATAATTGTATGTTAGTTTTAATTCACGGCCAGGGTATTTCCAATTAAAGAAAGAAGACATAAAAGCAAACGGTTAAATTGACAGTTTAATGGTTTTAAATAAAATTAAAAACTAAAAAATACAACAATTTTTAATAAAATATTTGAATTTCTAAATTAGCAAAGATAATACATCTACTGATGATTTTGTTCTTTTTGATGAGTTTGCCGTCATTCTATAAAAATAAATATTTAAATTTTTATTTGGTGAGCATCTAAAACTATTTAAACTGCATTTCAAGGTTTTTTTTCTTTAAGTATTTAGAAGAAATTGGATATTTTTTTTTGCGTCAATAAATTTGCCTTTTGTTAAAAAAAAATTGGGAAATAAAAAATAGAATTTTTTTAAACATACATATGATTTTAAAATAAAAAAATAAATAAATATATTTATGAATTATGTAGCCTGCCCCCTTAAAACTTCCCACATTTAGCTAAGAGTGCTGCTATTGAAGAAGTATGAGCAGAAGTGGTTGAGATAGATGTCTGTTTTGTCAATATGTTGAATTAAGAATTGAATTAAAAAAACAAATTTAAGAATAGATTCTTCTTTTGTTGTTTGTCGGCTTAAACGCTTCACTTAACTACCGTTTATTATTGATTTAAAAACAAAACATGTATACAGTGGCTGGAAAAAATAAGTTGTCAAGACCAATGCTTCAGTAATAGTGCACAGTAAATCTTATTTTAGTGTTTAATTTTTTCTTTTCTCAATTTGTGTCATTTACACACTTTTTAGTTTTAAACTAAACTGTATTTTATAACAAAAACAAATCTTATTTCAGTTTTGAAAAGGAAAGAAAACTATACCATCGAAATTCATTTGGAAAAAATAAGTTGTCAATAAATTAATATCCGCAATACCTAAAGGTTTGAGTGATCACTTTGCCCAGTCTGTGTATTGTGAAGTCCACGAACTTAAAACACTTATCCCGCAAATATTATCGAATGCCGGTAGATACACTCTTTCATATCTTCTAGTTTTTGAACCCTGTCTTTAAAAATTCGAATTTTTAAACTTCTCCAAGCAGTCTTATGGTAGACAAATAATCTTCTCAAATAATCTTTGATTATATTATAGTCGTTTACCTTTCGCTCTTGCAGTCTTTTCTATAATTTTTAGGGAGACAGCTGCAATTACTCTCCCTTCAAAAAGAACTATACTACCTTTATCACTCGCCGATAAGCATGCCAATATCATTTAGACACTTTCTAATGACTTAAAGGTGGGTAGAGTACACTTGCATGTTAGCTGTTCGCTAGGGTTATGACATACACACACCATATCACAAGAATATTAAAGTCTAATTATAGAATTATCTCTCCCACGCACCTTATGTTAAAAATTTGGAGTCTTTAATATGTGTTTCTTATAAAATAATCAGTAATCTAACTTTGCTTATAGATTTGACACAATCGAAAACATATTGTATAGATCTAAGGTACCTTTTAGTCCTCATTTAACTCATTTTACTGCGCCCAAAACTTTGGCGCTGATTCGAATGGGTCAACATTGAAAATTGGTAAAATTTGCATATTAATTTTTCAGAGGCTATTTTATGTAGCTTTGAGTGAAGTTTGGGATTACCTTCCAGATTATTATTTCATTTTTATACAAGTTTTTTGCTATATATTATTATATTGCTATATATTACGGTTTTTATATACAGGTTGTCCGCCCGGAAGGTATACTATTTTGTTTGCTTATAATTTTTGATTTTATGAAAAAGAATGGATCTTATATTGATAAATGTTTTATTTAATGTCGGTAATTATGTATGGAATACAATATCAGATAAATGCCCGCCTCTGCTAGCCTCACAAATGCGAGCCCTTTTGAGCACACTTCGGATTACATTCTCACACATTTCATGCCGTATTTCATTAATTTCATCACGAATATTTTGTTTGAGTTGCTCTAGCGTTTCTGGTTTGTTTGCATAAACCTTGCTTTTGAGATATCTTCACAAAAAGAAGTCCGGAGCAGTCATATCAGGCGGCCGTGGAGGCCAATCAACATCACCATTCCTTGAAATAATTTTTTGTGAAAAGAGGACCTGCAGTAATTCCATTGTGATCCTGGCTGTCTACGACGTGGCACAGTCTTATTGAAACCACATGTTAGTCAACCCCAAAGCATGCAGGTGTGACGTTAAAAAGTTTTCAATCATCGCTCTCCTGACCAAATTGCACACCATACTGTCACTTCTAATGGATGCAAAGGTGACTGATGAATAATTTGAGGGTTTTCCATTGCCCAGAACCGACTATTCTGTTTATTCACATAACCATTCAAATTAAAACGTGCCTCGTCACTCATTATGAGTTTTTTATGAAAATCGATGATTGATTTTGATAAAATGTTTTAACGATTAAAACACGTTGGTTTACTGAATACTTTTCCATAATAAATTTGCCACGTCTCTACTTCTCGACTGCCAAATATGAATCGTCAAGACTAATGTTTACCAAAATGGCGACAAAACAAAGTAGTACACCTTCCCGGCGGACACCCTGTAAGTTAGTAATAAAAGTTAGTTCTTTGTCTCTCAGTTGTCTAATTTAACAACTTTTAAAATGATTTAAAGATATCCTAGGATATCGTATACTAAGTAAAAAAATATCAAAGAGATTCTTTTATAAAAAAATTGGCTAATTATTCTTATAAATAAACATTTTGAATTCATTTGTATCAATCCATAAAATACATCGTAGTTGATTTAAGTTTTTCATATAAAACCAGACTGAAACTTAAGCTGACAACTAATTTTTGCAACGTCACACCCGCAGCTATATCATAAGAAGAAGAGTACCAATTTCACAGTGTTTAACCAAATCGCACCAAAGTCCACGTATTTTAATTTTCATTTCGATACTTCAAAAATATGTAAAAACATAACTAAAACAGAACAATGGAAGATTTTGCGGTCACTTTAAAAACCAAGGTTTGCTTTGGCATCTTAATTTTTCCACATACTGTATTTGTCATCACAATTATTATCAAAATCAATCTTTATCTACGAGTTTATTAAGATAATTTTGATTACTGATATCAAAAGACAGCTGTAGTAGTACAGTATTTTCAAAAAATATAAGCCCACTTTTCATCTCAACGGGCAAAAAATAATTGACAGAGTTTGTTGAAGCTTTGAAGACGATTTTCGTGGCGTGCAAGCTATAAACATAAATATAACATGGATTCAAGGTATTAAAGAGTTTTTGCTAACGGAACACTCGGTACACTATTAGATCACGCAATGGTTAAAACTACTCTGTACAGCTCAGAGTCTTTGAATTGGATGTTTTAACCGTATGATAGCATAAAACTATATCTTAAAACATGACCCTTTAGGTTATAGACCGTGCCTGTTTAAAACTCATGTTGCTTTTTCCGAGATTGGCAATATCTTAGAGCAGAGTTTTAACATTACTGTAGCTTTTTAATAACTTGATGAGCGTCGGTTGGCAGTCTATAGACCGGAGTACTCGGAGCTACGATCATAAATATTAATAATAAGAAAAAATATTAATAATAAGAAAAGTTTACCATCTAATCAACCCAGTTCTTCTTCTATTAATGACATGAAAAACGAACTTGTTAAGCTTTTGTATCATTTAATCATTGATTGAGACACTACTTTGATTGCCCGCATCACTCTTCGCAATGGCACCCTTAAGTTCCTTTAGTTATTTTAACGCTTAAGTTTTTAAGTACACAGCTTCTGCAGCATATCACTATAATATTGTATATACATTAGGTGTAAATTCATACGTCATCCCATGATGACAATATCACTCTTATACTCAAGTAGCAAATACTTTTTGGTATAAATACTGCAATAAACGATAAACTATCCCTCTGCCTGAAACTCCGTTTGATATTGAATTATTAGGAAAGATCCCTTCCTATTTGAATTGATGGTCTCGTGTCATTTTGTACAGTCATATCACTTTTATTCAGGAATATGCTCGACATTGTAATTGATGAATAGTGGATGTAAAAGTTAATCCAACAGTTTAATTTTTTTTTTTTTTTTGAAGACGTCACGACTAATCCCTTCCGTTTACGTAGTAGTAGTTACACCCGGTATACACCTTAATACAATTCGCGTTATTAAAGAGTGTATGTAGTCATGTGGTGATGATGTACTGCTATTCTCCACCTCTGGACCAAACGGTCAATTAATAATTTCCAAAGTACCTGTTCTTATATCCTCGCTCCATGAATACTATACAGTGGATAGTTCATGAGAGGTTTCAGTTGGGCAGAACGATATTTTTGGACGCCCACGATAACGAGAACCTTGGGTGTTGTACTGTAGTGCTGCTTTTGTGATCTCGTTGTTACTTTTCGGAGTGTGACCTATCCATCCGAACTTTCTTTTCAGTATGTCGTAATGTATATGTCATTGATTTGTAGTTCAAAGTAGACTAGTATTATTAATACTGTTTGACCAGAAACATAGAAGTATGAGTTGTAGCCATCGTACCGAAAGTGCGAAAGTGGTAATTAATAAAAAAAAAAAATGTTTTCAGAGAACAGTAAAAAAGAATTATATCACGTTAAGGTAGATAAAATTATACATCGCTAGACATAAAAATATTTTTGATATTATTTTCCGTTATGCTCCAAAGTATTTGGAAGAACTTTACCTTTCAAAGTGAAATTTCTATAGTTTTTGTTAAGGATAATGTGTGTGAAAAGTAGTAATAGAACCATTAACTTCAGGTAAGTGAGATTATTTTTGCGTTTTTATTTTTATTTTTAGTCAGTGTCCACATTATTTCTGTTGTTTGAAATAGAGGCTAAAAATCTGCCATTTTTACAAATATGTGGACTTAATTTAGTGATTTAAGCAAAGTTAAGCGAAGTTTTTTATTTTTCCTAAAAATACAAACACTCCATCAACTACTAGCGAAAAAAATCTTGCACATATTTGCTCGTTTTCAAAATAAATTGTTTGAAATGTTTATATATATATTATATATAAATAATATATATAAATGAAGAACGTTGACGTCAATTTAATAAAGCGAATGCACTTAGTAATGGTAACAGTTTCAAGTGGTTTTCGAATAAATAATGACATTATTTGGGAGTTTGCACTTGATACCGCTAAATATTTTGTGAAAATGTATCGTTGGCATAATATGTCTCCAGAAATAATAGATCATGTCTTAATACCGATAGGGCAGTTGTCAGAAGAGGCCTAAGAAGCTCGAAATAGAGGCTTAAAAAATTTTAGAGAGAATTTTTCACGAAAATGTTCAAAAGAAAAATCTAATGTGGATATATTTTTAAGACTTCCAGTGACTTCCGATCCGATTGTATTATTTCCAGTATGAGAAAGTTAACAGGAACGAAATGATGATCATAAATTCGACCCTTTAAGTCTCCATCTACATTCAGAATTCCACACTTCGTGGAATTAACATATACATTAGCACAGCTAAGCCCATAACGTCCCATCAACCATGAAAACAAGAATTAGTGGACGAAAGATGTTTTGAAGTAAGTGTTCAGATAATCATTATTCATTAAAATATATATTTTTATCTTCATCTGATAAACTTACTGTTCACATAAGGGTTAATATACGTACAACAATCAAAATTCTTTATTGAAAATTATTGATTTTGCTTGTTTTTAATAATTGGTTAAAAAAAAACTTTAAAAATATTGTTGAATTCACATTATGAATGTTTTGATGCCAATTTGTTATTATTTGTATGTACAGGGTGAGCAAATTTGAGGTTAGGAAGCAAACTGGCTGCCAAATAATAAAATGGCAAGAATTAAGCTATCAACCATTGACACTTATTTAATAAAAAATTGGGAATTTTAACTATAGAACGCTACACTCTTGAACAAGAAATTGTAATTGTGAAAATTTACTATCAAAATGATGAAAATTTTACTGTAACACTTTGTAAAATTCGAGCAGCTTTTCCTCGTAATCAGGCTTCTTCTGAGACCGCTGTACGTAATTTAGTCCCTAAATTCGAGGCTCACGGTGCTGTTGCTGAAAACAATACGCTCGTAGTGACCATAGTGATACAAACATAACCGTTGTACAGCAAAGTATTGGAAATGAGCCTGGAGCATCAACTTGTCTACGTTCGCAGAGGAACTTTGCGCAAAATTTTGAATAAAGGAATTAATCTTCGTGGTTATAAAGTTCAACTCGTTAAAGAATTAAAGTCAGCCGACCATTGCTTGCGTCGTACGGTTGTGAATTGGCTGTTTGAAAAACTGTACGAAAACAACGCTTTTTTCAACAAAATTGTCTTTAGTTGTGAGACCCTTTTCCATTAGGCGGTTATGTAAACAAACAAAATTGTCGCATATGTGACTCACAAAATCCACAAACAGTCCTCAAAAAACCATTACATATAAAGAAAGTGACCGTATGATGCGGTTAGTGGTTACGTTAGGCATCATTAGCCCGTATTTTTTCGAAAATGAGTAAGGAAACACCGTCACCGTGAATTATCTGCGCTACCAAACCATGATAACCAATTTTTTGTGGCCACAACTGGCTAAAATTAACATCAGTGACTTTTGGTTCTAGCAGGATGGCACCACAAGCCACACAGCCAGCCAAACAATTCAGTTATTGCATGAGAAATTTCCCAGTCGCGTAATATCTCGATTTGGCGATGTCAATTGGCCGCCTCGTTCTTGTGATTTAACGCCGCTGGATTATTTTCTCTGGAGCCATTTGAAAGACTGCGTTTACGTGAACGAATAACAAACAACTGAAATTTTGAAAGATGAAATTCGGCGCTGCATTGACGAGATAAGCGAAGCTTTGTTGTAAAATGTGCCGCAAAATTTTGTGAAAAGAGCGGACGTTTGCCGACGTGCTAGAGGTGGACATTTGCCCGACATCATATTCCATTATTAATTCCCATATTTCTATTTTATATTGGTATGAATAAAACTGAATTTGTCGAATAAAAATGTACTTTTAACCCAATTTACTTCCTAACCTCAAATTTGCCCACCCTTTATGTACGTTTTTTTATGATAGTAGTAACGGCTTAAATGCTAAATATGTTTTTTCTCTTCAAATTCTGGTGTCTATTCGTAGTTTATGGCTAAATTAATTTGCATAACAATTAAATTAATTTATACTTTTTTTCATTTGTTAGTTCTTCTTAAAGACATTCTATTTATACTTATTTTTTATCATATTTCTTAGGAGATTATTAAATTTACATCATCATCAATTAAAAAGACAAATATGACAAAAAAAACTTAAAACATATAAAATCTTGTTATTTTGACGATTTATTTTATTTTCGGTTTCCACAGTTTCGGTTTCCTTGACAGTTTTTACTTAAATATGAGTACCAACCACGTCTTGAAAATCAAGGAGAAGTAAAAAACTACTGAACTTTATTCATGGATAATAAGTAACTAAAGACAAGTGGTTACTTTCTTCGATAAACAAAAAAAATATCGATTGTTTATCCATATAATGTATGCAACGAAGAAGAACTTAGGATTTCACATCTGACATTCTCCTATTGGAAGAAATATTCAAAACAAAAATTGACCGCCAATAAAACTCCATGTAACCCCTTAAATATGTAAGTTATTTACACGAACATTGTTACTTTAGAGTAATTGTTTTTGGTAGATCGCCAAAACTAACCACTGCCACCTAAAAAATTCGTCTCATAGTCGCACAAGCTTCAAGACTTATGTGTATATACAATGCTAACATAAGATCAAATTATATAAAAGCTACCATCTGATCTAAAGGGTCTTGCAATAAGAGCATTCGTTTTGATAAGTTAAAAAACGAGTATTTTTAAGTGAAATAATCGTATGTTTATTTTCTTGTAAAAGTAATCCATAAATAATGAAATACAATGTTAGAATTACGACCGCTATGACACACGATTATGATAATTTATTAAATTTTCTGTCACCAGTTCTTGCATATGCGGTCGCATGTCTTCAGTAACTGTCATTCTCATTGTGAGCCAACCGTTGGCCTTAAGGTGAAATCTCAATATCTTTGTGGCCAATTGTGATTATATTTTCTAGAATATCAATTTCATATTACATTCACTGTAAAAGTCGCTTCAGCCTCATTTTCGAAAAAACAAGATCCAATGACCGCCAGACCGAAAACCACACCAAACAGTCACACGTTCATCAAGAAGAGGCTTTTCAACGATAATTCTTGGGTTTTCCGCTCCACAAATATTTGGGGATTATATTTGCTAACGCACCCGGGTTTTATTGGGTATTATATTTTAAAAAAACTGGGTAGATTTTTTATTTAAAGGTTTTTGTAGTTTATTTACAACAAAAAATTAAAAATTAAAGTTAAAATTAAAATTAATTAAATATTACGTATTGGGAGTGAAATATAATTCGGTCCGTTTTTTTAGCTCAAAAAGGTAATGAATTAACAAATTTAACAAAGTAAACTTTATCAAACCACTGCTTGCTTATTTTCCTCACCTCTGAGCTAATGTCCGAAAACTACTCGTCTTTTTAAACGATACACTTTGAAGCTGATTTTATATTTCTTCAAAAGAAGTGATTCGGTGACATGTCAAAAGATATTGTATCCTTCGAAACAGACAATATTCAGAAGGATCAATATTGTTTTTAATAATTGTTTGACAACTTTATCGAAATGAGACTGAGCGTTGTCATGCAAAAGGAAAACTTTGTCTGTCTGTCTGGCTGTTTTCTCATAATACACAGTTTAAACGAAGAAATTACAGTCTGCTTCGATCACCAAGTTTTATTGGTGCAAAATTGCATTATAAATACTAAAAAATGTAATAATACTAAAAAAAAAAAAAAATATTGTCGACTTGAGGGAAATTCGAAAGCAGTTATAAAATCCAATAAAACCCCAAAAACCCATAAAAAAACCCGAGGGGTTGCGGTTCATTTTTGCCAACCATGGTTCTTGTCTTAACTGAACTTTATAAGCCTTAAGAGTTTTTATGCAAAATAACTATATACAGAGATAGACGAGAAATGGAAATACCTTGGTTTTCCTTAAAACTATGACCTACAGAAGCAATATTACCAGTTGCGCAGTTCGATTCTTCACTTCACTAACTTTACCCATCAGAAATCATCCGAAGACCATTGAAAAATTTCAGCAACCGATATTTATTCCATATTTTTAATAGCAGATCCTATTTTTGTTATACCCTAGATCTTACTCTACAATGGGAGCATGTAATTTCTAATGTTTAAGCAGAAACATGTATCTGTTTGTGTAGAGCTCAAGAGATCGATTCCTACCTTAGAGCCACTTCACTAAAATAATCACAATATATTAGTTACGGTGAACAGACGATAGAGAGATAGCAGTAAGAACCTATCCACGCCTGCTCTAGAAGCTATGCTAACATTAAGTACGCTGCATATAGTAGTGTAGAACAAAACCATATAGAGTATGGTTAGACGAATGGGCGATAAGTCGATCACTGGACTTTTCAGGGTAGTATAGCAACTGTCTTCTTGGCTGTCATTTGGACAGGACAAGAAAACTTTGAGAAACTAGAAGTTGCATACTCCTTTGGAAAGCAGACATTAATGTGATTCCCGAATGTGTCAAAGACCAAAAGCAATACAGGAGAGTGAGGATCTTTGAACCCAGGATGAAATAGTTAGATAAAAATATTCACGGTGCATAATTCAAATTGAGCAGGAAGTAAAAAAGCCAGGATACGGTACGACTAACTGATGTCAAGCCGCCATTCAAGCACTTTTCTCATATGAAATTGACTATAAATAAATCCGGTAAATGAAAAGGGGCAATAAGATTAGCCTCAGCAGGATCCAGGGTTGTTTAAGCATACGGGGCTATGAACAGGCGGATACTTTGGTCAAGAAGAGAGCTTTCACTCTACTAAATAGAACCAGAACCTTTCTGTGAAGTCGGAATTAAATGTTTTGCTGGGAAACTTTAAAATAAAAGAATTTAAATTTTGTTACACAAGTTTAAATCATAATTATCATGTTATCAATGAGACGGGCTTTGTTGGATAGGCAATTTTATGACGATAGCCTCCACGGCTATCATTTACAAGGCGAAATCTGGAACCAAAATTTTCACTAACATTTACAGCACATGTGACCGTATTTTGCTAATAACTCTTTGAATGCTGATTTCCAGGAGTTCAATTGTCCCTGTCTTATAGGCGTATACATAACCGCAAAGAAAATATTCCAATGCGGAATTAGTCTTTCATCAAATCATTTGAGTAAATCAATAAGTCGATAAGTTTAACGAACAGAACGATTGTTTTTATAATAAAATTTTAATAATTTTCAAGGGTTGCTGTGGTATAAGTCCATCCATAATGAAAAGTCAAACCCAACTAATCAAAAAGAAACTATCACCTGTTAAATCGGTTGTCAATAAAGCAGTGCTGCCAAGTCAAAGTTATGCACCTCTAAAAAAATATCCAATAAAAATAGTCTGCATTGCTGACTCAATGAACATTTGAATAAAATTGGGAGATACTGTGAAGAGCACAACATTTTTGATTTTGCGACACTATTGTATCTAGAAGTGGTAACTAGCAAGTGCGAGGATATCGAGATTGGTAGGAATATTATAGAGAGATTGAGAGGGTATAATAGCGGCGAACAGCGCTACTCTTATTTTTGGAAAACGATGACCTTAGTAAAATTTGTTTCATCATCTTGCATTGCAGAAAAGCAGTCGAAACCGAATTTGAGAAATTCAGAGCGAGTTTAATTATTTTTAATATCATTAAATAAAGCAGCCTTGCTCTTTTATACCCTCTTACGAAATGCTGTTTAAAATTTATTCAGTTCTAGTCAAGTTAGTCACCTTTTTTCTACATATATTTGGCTTAATAGTGATTAGACTTCATTAGCAACACTTTCATAGACAGTTTCAAATAACAATACACTACCACCCAGTGTACTCTTTTCAACATAGCAGCACCTGTGCATAATTAACTTTAAAGTTTATTTTCAAATTCCGATGTAAAAGTTTAACAATCGACCAGTCGTTGAGAATTATTTTCAAATCAATTTCATTTATTATTGCCTAAAAATGTAATATACCGAGACGATAAATTAACACCTTTAGAGGAATAGGATAGAGGTGAAACCGTATTTTAACAAATTTATTTCAACAAATTTTCCACATCGTAGAATATATTTTTTCTCACTCACTTGTAGAGTAAAAGTGATTTTATTTTTCAATTTTGTTGCCGTTGTAGTATGTTATTGGCAACAGGAATTTGACGCATTTAAGGCGCCTAAAACGTATTAAGCATGTGATCGATATGCAAATTGTGCATGCAACAAATGCATCGTTTTCATTCTTGTTTAGTTGCCTCACTTACGTTCATTCTGTTGCTACTGTTTAGAGGTGTTGCTGCTGCTATTGGCTTTTGGCCATTATTGTTCCTGGTCTTAACCATTTAGTACATGAAATTATATCGGCAATAATAATAATGATGATTTGCTAAATGGCAAACAGGAGAAGGCAACAGGCAACAATAATAGCCGTGTAGCAAACGACTCCAAACAAATAATCAATGCATTGCCACAACTAGTGGCATTGCTATTGCTCTCGTAATAGCAGTGCGACAAATTGCGTTTAGTTTATTTTTTTCTATTTTATTCTTATTTTTTCGAAATTGCTTTGGAAAACATGATTTGAGAATTGAGATTTAAAAACGACATGGTTTGCATGTAAAATTGGTCAACGATGCAACCATTTCACAGAGTAAGAGTACCGGGTAGAAAATCAATAGAAAAAAATCTAATATTGAATTTTGTTTTAATATTGTCGAGATGAATAGGTTTCGGCGCAGTAGAGAGACTATAATGGATTATTTCTAAGCATGAAGACATATGAGGTCAATTATGAGTTACTAGAGAGGAGGAAATTTTATTGAAAATATATAATCTAGTTACTACCTATCAGCTAGTGGGGATATTAGAGCATTAAGACTTTGATACAAATGAAAGGGCGGAAGAATTGTATGCAACTAGCTTCTCCAAATACGCCTCAGCATACTTCGCGATTTCATCTCTAACCATGGGCACGTTCTGGTCTTATTTGATGTTCGAATTTCTTATACATCTTGTCATTAGTCACAATATTTTATTTAAGTACCTAAGTATTCATTCAACGTTTGAAGCTGAGGCACTGCCTAACTTCGTACATCTCGTACCACCAGCTTGATTTCCATATCGCATTTTAAACAAGGAGCTTACAGTCCAATATAAGCACAGAGTTTCTGTTAATAAACCAATTTAGTTGTATTGTCTTTATTTTAATTTGGATTAACTCATAACTTTGAGTTGGCAACACTGCCTTATTTGGCAACCGATTTAAGATAATTGCTCTTTGTTAAGTTTTATTCTAAATATTATTATGGATAGACTTATACCAGAGCAACGCTCGCAAATTGTTAGATTTTTTAATCTAAATTATGGTTAATTTCAGCCCATTTTTGGCTAAAGGGGTACGTAGATAAGCAAAATTGTCGCATTTGGAATGAGGATAATCTACAAGATTTTATAGAAACGCCATTACATCTAGAGAAAATTATTGTTTGGTGCGCTTTATTGGTTGGCGGATTCATTGGTCCATATGTATTAAAAAATGATGATGATCAGAATGTTACTGTCAATGGTGAACGGTATAGGAACATGATTCAACATTTTATCGTACCTTAATTAGCTGGCATTAATCTACTGACATGTGTTTCCAACAAGATGGAGCCACATGGTGAATAGCGCGAGCTACAATTGATTTACTTAAAGAAACTTTTGACGAAAAGGTAATTTTACGTAATGGTCGAATTAATTGGCCACTAAAATTGCTTGATTAAACCCCATTGGATTCTTTTCTTTGGAGCTATGCTAAGTTTTTCTTCTACATCGATAAACAGAGACAATTAAACTCCCGGATATCAGCATTCGAAGAGTTATTGGCAAAATACTATGCAGCCGTATTTTGTGCTGTGAAAAGTTTGTTAATATTGATGTTTCAGATTGCACTTTGCACGCAACGAAAGACGTGGCGTTTATGTGGCCGAAATAATATTTAAACATTATGTAATAAAATGTCCTATCCAAAAAAGCCCGTTTCATTGATAATGAAAATATATTTCTCTTTTTTATTATGACTTAAACTTGTGAACCGTGAAAAAACAAGCGATATATGGCTTTTCCATGTCAGCCGGCGGTCAAGATGTATTTCAAAATGTTCAGAACGTTGGGGGATAATTTGGCTGCTTATTTTAAAAGCTGCACAGGACTTCTTACGCGAAGTGAATGTCATGTGTGTACATTTTTGTTTGTTAACCTTTAACCTCTATTGCTTTAACAGGGTCACCAGCTGCACTATATGGTCCGAGTTGCTTCCTGCGGGTCTTTATGGATACTTAGAATAGAGCTGTATCACCAGAATGTCACTCAAGTGGAATCCTCAAGGCTGAAGAAATCGTGGTCGACCAAAAAACACCTGGAGACGCACAATTGTCCAAGAACTGAGACAGAACAACCTAACATGAGAAGAGGCAAAGTCAACAGCTTTATACTGTG
Source organism: Wohlfahrtia magnifica (assembly GCA_023159175.1). Lineage (NCBI taxonomy): Eukaryota > Metazoa > Arthropoda > Insecta > Diptera > Sarcophagidae > Wohlfahrtia > Wohlfahrtia magnifica. The sequence goes on from JAKWBJ010000222.1 coordinate 8,294,872, forward strand.
TTAGATGGAGATTATTTGTGAAAGCCAGTGCTCCCAAGAGGAGTAACGGGAAAAAAATCCAGTAAAAAAGGTTTGAGGTTAGAAGTAAATTGGCTTAAAAACAAAATTTTTTTATTTTATTTATTTTTTTGTTTTGACAAAATCAGTTTATTCATACCAATATAAAATAGAAATATGGAAATTAATAATAAAATATGATGTTGGGCAAATGTCCCCCTCCAGCACGTCGGCAGACGTCCGCTCTTTTTATAAAATTTTTATCACATTCACATTCACAATCACATTTTTCAACAAAAACATCACTAAAAACAAAGTTGTCACATATGGGGCTCATAAAAAACACAAGCAATCCTCGGAAAACCATTACATCCAAAGAAAGTGACCATATGGTGCGGTTTGTGGTTAGGCGGCATCATTCGTCCGTATTTTTTCGAAAATGAGCAAGGAAACGCTGTCACCGTGAATTCTCTGTGCGACCAAACTATGATAATGACATGAGTGACCTTTGGTTTCAGCAGGATGGCACCACAAGCCACACAATTCAGTTATTGTATGAGAAATTTCCCGGTCGCGTAATTTCTCGTTTGGCCGTTTGGCTCGTTCTTGTGATTCAACGGAGCTTGTTTTTTTTTCTGTGACCATTGGAAAGACCGGGTTTACGCGAACAAACCACAAACAATTGACGCTCTGAAATATGATTTTCGGCGCTGTATTGACGAGATAGGCGAAGCTTTGTTGTAAAATGTGGCTCAAAATTTTGTGAAAAGAGCGGAGGTCTGCCGACGTGCCCGACAACATATTCCATTATTAATCCCCATATTTCTATTTTATATTGGTATGAATAAAACTGAATTTGTCAAAAATGTGTTTTTAAGCCAATTTACTTCCAACCTCAAATTTGCCCGCCCTTTAAATAGCAGTTAAGAGATGCATAGGAAGATCCTACGTTCGAAATGTATAAAGAGCTACGAAACTGCCCTTGTGTTAGGAAGTGTTTCTTTAGATTCAGAATGTATTTTTATGTTATTCAAAATGAATTCTGGACTGCCTATATAAACAGTAACATATTAGGGTCATTAAATACCAAAAATTCGGCAATAAGGACTTTCCTACTGGGCAAATCATTTCTTTTGGGTTTTTGTGTTAAAACAAAACACCAAACAATGTTTGAAAGCCACCGTGTGAACGCAGTTTTATGACAGAATAAACTGCACTGTAGCTGCCAGCTGATAACTTGAACAATTGAAACAACAAAGTGTATATGAAAAGTCAATAGTTATTGAGTGAACAAAAAAAAAAAAGAAAAAAGGAAAAGAAATGAATGAAAAATAAGTTTTTAGCGAAAGAATATTAGAAAATAGAAGTAGAAATTTTGTTGTAAAATATAGATGAAATGTGGCGACATATTGTAACGTAACGTACTGTAACGTAATGTAATTGTAAAACGTAACAAAATGGTTATTTTTTCTTTCTGTTGTTCTTGCCTTCTCTCACATGTAAGTTGTAATTTATGTTCGTGATTTGCTATGAATTTTGAATTATTCTGGTTGTTGCGTGTTCAAGTACTAAAAAAAATATTTTTTTATGTTTTTTTTGTTCTTTTCTATACTAGAGACTGTTTTATTATTGTTGCTACTGTTGTTGTTGTCGTCACCACGTATAGCAAAATTCTTCCGAAAAGTTAATGGTCTGTATTGTACCCATGCCATACCTATTTGTAGATTCATATTCAAGCGAAAAAAAAATGCTGGAGACAGGAGAGTTGTGGGGGAGAAAACCCTATTCTCATGGTAACATTTCTTAGCAGAATTACTACGTTGGGACGGGCAAATGATAAGTACGAGTATGAATGAAATAATTTTCGTTGATTTTTCTCTTCAGATTGTTTAATTCATTTCATTTTTTTATGGATTTTTTTATTTCTTTACTGCTGTTGTCAGTAGAGTCCATAATTAGAAGAGTATTATGATCTGCTTACAATTAAGATTTTTTTATTTGATAAAATTATGTTGAACTTCTCTAGTGAATATGAGAATAATTACAAGAGAAGGGTGCTCAAACCATACAGGTGGTACCTATAAATGTGAATTACATGGCGTCTAATAAATTGTGGTAAGAAGATGACTAGGAAGTAATGTCTTTGCAAAAGTCAATGACATTTTAGTTTTTTCTTGTTTTTTTGTTAAGAATAGAAAAACGACTCTTTAACGTGATAAGCTAGTTTAAGAAGTTGGCTAAGCTTTTTATACGAGCCACGAGCAGATTGCAGAAGCATAAATTTTTTGAGAAACCTCAAATCATGGAAACCGCTTTTACAGTTATAAGTTAGACACTTAAAATTAGATATCTTTATGTTAGTTTCCTTAATTCAGCACTATGTTTCTCAAAAAATGCTGTTTTTCAACTATGTACATCCCTGCTTAATTATATTGTATAACAACAGTATTTTTTGAATTTTCTCAGAATATACCTGTTTTTAGCTTTTAAAATTGACCCTCTTCTAAGCAATAATGGGTCTCTTAAGTAATGGAAATAAAAAGCCTCTTTAAGATAAGCGACGATGCGAACCCTATTGCTTCAATAAAAACTTTGTCATGCTGCGAGTTGAGCTCAAAGACTGTTAATGTGTATAATATGAATCCGATATGTTGCTTCGCTGTTCATGACACCCTACAAACGAAAGAGCTTACCGCTTAGCGAACAGAAGATCTCTACGGGTTTTTATTGAGTCTAAAGCGTTCTTTAGTGTTCCTGTGAGTTAACCCAGATAGAGGATTAACTTCTGAGCTGAGGGCAATTTCGCATGGATATGGGAAAAAACTTCCGGACTGAGAACGGAGACAAGAGAAGAACTTTGTCTCCCTTTCTCCTGGTAGATCCTCAATGCTACTAATGCTCAACAAGAGCAAGTACTTACAGTACTAAGGTACTAATTTACCAGACATTGTGGTCTCAGATACCATCAATATATGAGGCGTTTATAGATAAAACTTGTTATGGTCTTTCTGTATGAAAACAATTTTTAGAAATAAAACTCAAATTGTGGTATTTAGGAGATGAAAATTTTAGCTCATAATTTGTAAGTAAGGCAAGCCCATTTGGTTACACGATAGACTCTTACTCTTTTAGTGAACACTATTGGAGACCGCAAAATATTGAAAATATATCTATTAATAATTGCTTAATTTAAATATCTCGAACTAAAAAAAAATGGACTTGCTCCACTTTCAAAATAAACTTGTGATATTTTAATAAATGTTAGAACCAATCATGTACTTTGTGACTGCTCTGCTAATTCCGCTCTCAAGGTAAAGTTTCTAGGGGAGGCTATAGTAACTCCAAAAAGCACATTCGTTCTATGACCGAACAGGATTACTGGCTTTGTTCGTAGCATTAGTTTAATGTGGTGAATATATAGGGTTGCTGAAAAGATTCCTTGGATCGTGGTGCACTTGGCCTAAGTCAATCAATTATTTAAATACTGCTTTCTTCGCTTTAATTATCGTAATAATATTTTTTTGAGAGTCTAAGCTTCGTTAACCCTTAAATACCTAAGACCGTATACAGACGGTCATTAGAAGAAACAGGTTTAAACAAAATCAGATGGTACCAGTTAAAATATAATGAATAAAGTAATTTGACAGAAATGATAATTCTTTTCAGAATTTTTATGCAAAAAGTTAAAAAATTGCTTGTGAAAATTTAGTGAATATTAAAAGTAGGCAAATTATGCGTTCTCTTTGATTGAGTCCGTATTCTTTTGGTGGAAGTTGAAATGTTTACTTGCATAATTTGTTAATATGAAGGAAAATCAAGCAACGGTTTGAACACCGTCTGTACCCTTTTTTTGGCTCTGAAGCTTTACAGGAGCATTTTTTTTTTTTTCTAGAAATTGAAGCTCGAGTTCGTAATTTTCAGCACTATACTAGAACAAAAATTATTTATTTTTTATTATATTTAAAGATTAATCACTTTGCCTCTTTAATCAATAAAAACAGTAAGCAAAACGTTGATATTTAATTCAACATGCAATACTTTTTCAGTCTTAGCTGTTCGGGAAGTTTTCAGTGAGACGACTGAGTTTTACACTCATGCGATATTTATATTCCAATCAAAAGTGTCTGGAACTTGCTTAATAACAGGAAGGGTACCACAAGCAATATTTGGACCGATTTAGTGTTCCATTTTGTCCAAATTATCTACCGCTACAACTAAAACATTGTAAGGTACAAAATTAAGGTGTAAGGTACAATTATGCTAAAAGGACCAAAGGTAAAACATTAACTTTTGACAAAATTGTAATTTTAGTTTTTTAAGTTCATAGTAGCAATGCCAAACAAAAACTCTTATAAATCGTATATTGACTTTTTCAACCAAATAAAAAAAAAGAGTAAGAGACTAACTCAAAACAGTAAAATATTGACCTTAGCACTTTTAGCACCAAGGCATAGAATTAATTAAAAAAAATTTTTATTCGACAAATCATTAAATGGCATTAACATTTGTAAATTATTTTAAGCACATTTTAAATGTCCAATTATGGAACATTGCAGATTGTATGTCATCAATAACACGAACAATGTTGGCCGTCGCTGTAGCTGTCAATTGTTGCTGGTTTATCAGCTTAAGCTACAGACTTAATTTGGTCAACAAGAAAATAGTCTTAGAAAATTTACAGGTCCATTTCTCTAAATAAAATGATCGTCAAATTTTAATTTCAATAAGCCGATGGTTGCAGTTGCCATATGACATGTAGCGCCATCCTGTTGAAACCACATCTCGTCCGGATCAATGTCATCAATATTTTAAACAAAAAATTATTGATTATGGTAAGGTAACGATCTCCATTGACCGTAACACTAGTTTCGGCTTCATTTTCAGAGAAATAAGACCAAGGATGCCACCAGAGTGTAAAACAGTGCATGTATTTTTTTTTGTAAAATAATGGAGTCTGTAGGGACTGTTGCAGATTGGTTTCACTCCATATACAGCAATTTTGTATATTAAAAACCCGTTGTTCACAAGATGGTTGAATTGATAACTGAAGCCTTAATCTATCCATGTTGATTTGCCAGACTATACTGATGATAAATGCCAAACGTGAAACGTAGTATAGGGTGGACAATTTAAAATTGCAATAAAACAAAAAAAGTTCGAAATTTTGCCAAATTATATTTTGTTCATACAGCTGCCGCGGCTGGCCTCGATCGGACCAATTTTCGAGAATTTTTTCGAGTGTATGGAATGTTGACCTTCAAATGCTCCATTGGCTTGTCGGCATAACAATTGTCTTTAACGGCACCCACAGAAAATAGTCAAACAGTGCCAAATCGCAGCTGTTTGGCGGCCAACTGATATCACCATTTCGGCCATCAAACGTTTGACGCATAAATCAATTGTGGCAAGTAGCACCATCCTGTTGAAACCAAACATCGTTCACATCAATACCATGAAGAGCGGGTACAAAAAAATCGGTTATCATACTGCGATAGGTGTCACTATTGACCGTAATGGTTGCGAAATATGAAATACGGACCAATGATGCATCCGCTCCACAAGCCGCACCAAACAGTCACTCGTAATGGGTGCATTGTCTTCTGTAAGACCACGTTTGGGTTTTCTGAGCTTCAAATACGGCAATTGTACTTATAACGTACCCACCAAGATGAAAATCAGCTTTATCCGAAAAGACGACTTTTGTAATTTCCGACCAATTGTCTTTGTTTTGGAAGAAAATTTCTCATAAATCTCAACGTGGCTCAAGCGTAAATCGATTCATATCGTCCAGTAGGGTTAATATACTGAATATTGTGACAGAATAGAATGTCATAAGTATTGCCAGATTCGATATAACCGCTGGTTCAAATTGCATTTTTTAAATTGCCCACCCGTAAGTTTAAATCATAATAAAACAAAAAAATATATTTTTAATATCAATGCAACGGACTTTATTGGATAGAAATTTTTTTGGCAATAATGTTTAAATATGATTTCGGCAATGTGGCCGCCATTGCTGTAGAGTATAAAGTGCAATCTGGAACACCAATTTTTACAAACTTTTTGACGTCTATTGCCAATACTCGTAACTCTTCGAATGTTGATTTATAGGTGTTCAATTGTATCTGCTTTATGAACATAGACAAGAGACTTTATATAACCCCAAAGAAAATAATCCAATGGGGCTAAATTACACGGACCGTCACGTGAAATTGCTTTTTCATCAAAAATTTCTTTAATCATTTATTGTGCGCGCTGTGTGGCATGTGACTCTATCTTGTTGAAACCAACAAGCCAGCTAATTGAGGTACGAAAAAATTTCTAGTCATGTCCTCATACCGTTCACCTTTGGCAGTAACATGCTGACCATCATCGTTTTTGCGCCTTAAACGGTAATTTTCTGTGGATGTAATGATGTTTCGATAAAAGCTTGTGGATTATTATCACTCCAAATGCGTGAATTCCGCTTATTTACATACCCATTCAAACAAAAGTGGGCTTCATCGGAGAACAAAATTTTGAAGTTTGTCGAACAGAAACATTATTTTGATAAAAAACTTCAACAATTTGCAAGTGTTACTCCGGTATAAGTCTATTCACGATGAAATATCAGCTGTTAAATTGGTTTTCAAATAAAGCAGTGTTGCCAATTTAAAGATATGAATCTCTAAAAAACACTCGATATTAACATACTCATGTTTCGTATGCCTTATGTTATGCCACCTCTAATTTCTGTACAATCTTCATGCTAAAGTTCATTCGATAAAGATAACGACCAGCAAATTAAGATCTGGAAACCCCTAACAAGGATGGCTTACAAACAATTTCTTAATTTGTGGGCGTATTAAAGAGTTTACAGAAAATTACGTTATTAACATAGTTATTCTGTGGAATTTTTCGTTTTTCAATGTTGCTATTCACTATTTATATAAAATGCAGTGAAGCAAGTTCTTCATTTCATTCATTTTTTTGTTGTTTTTCATAAAGGAAAGGAAAAAAACTTACAGTAAACGGTAGTAGATTAAGCATCGTGGCCAGTCGTAAAGATTTCAAGATTAACTATTGGATGATTTGTATTAAAAGGCTTTTATTGAGCGGAAGAATTACCGTGAAAATCGTTGGGGAAAGATAACGTATATCAAATAGGAAGTGAACCATTTTCAAGGTTAAAAATCAAAGATGATTAATAATCGAATAAACCCAAAGTTGCTTTAAGTTTGTAGCTTTTAATTAAATATCTTTGTAACACTAATAAAATGCGGTGTAATCACTGCAAGATTGGATTGCCTGGTAACACTTAATTTTTAATCCCAATACTTGCGTATGTTGCCGAAACTTTAAAGTACTGACCTAATTTACATAACCTACAATAATTAGAAAATTTTTAATTTATTTTTATTTTAATTTCTTATTCCTGTGTTTTCGAAGTTAAATTATAGAATTAAAACGTAGAAAATGTTTTTTGCCGAAAAAAAAAATCATTATTTTTTTTTTGTTATTTTTCTGCTGTTATACGTTTAGACCGTTTAGATTGTATTTTATCTGTCAATTTGATCAACTGACAGTTTTTCGAATTTGTCGCCATATTACAAGCGTTATGTTGTATTTTGTTGTTGTTATTTTTGTTGTCATTTCTCTATGAACATTCATTCGTTCACATACAATAATCGTTTGTCTCAAATCAAATTATGTACCGTTTCGATAAGAATCTTTGTCGTTGTTAATGAAGTTTTGCTTGTTTCTGAGTCGTTTGTCGTTTTTGAATTGACCAGAAAGGTATTTTACATACTTGGCTGATTGCCACATTTACCACAATGACATGACTACCAATATTATTAGTGTGATTGTTGTTGTTATTATAGTATTTGGGTGTGATATGGTGTATTAACCAATATCTTAGCGAATATCCATACGCCTGTGGCTGAGAATAAGTTGCCATTTCAGCCAAACAAAAATTGTCCCAAAACTGAATAAAAGATAAGTTTTTGGTTTAATTTTTTTTTTCTTTTTTTTTGGATAAAACACTTAACCCTGAAATTGTATAAGTGTTTCATTTGTCTTTTCTGTTTAATTTTATAATTAACGATTATAAGAGAATTTAATTAAATAACAAAAGAAATTTTGCATTCATTTTTTTGTTTTTTAACCCTTTAAAAACCGTTAACGGTTTTTTGTTAACACACTATATGACAAGGTAAGAAATTTGATAGCCACCTTAACAATTGACCTGTGAATACCCCCATTTCGCTTAAGCTCTAGTCAAATATAAACAATATCAAAATAAACTTTGCTGAGATCCCAAAGAGATTGAATGACACAAGTCTATTAAGATGCCAACGTTCTCATTATTATTATAGATAAATTCCTGTTATTTCTACCGGATGTTTTTTATAGTTAACAATTTTAAATTGTAATAAAATAAAGGAGTATAATTTTAATATTAATACTACTGTTTTTATTATAGAAAATTTTATGACATTTTATATTTAAACGTAAATTTGGCCATGAAAATTTAAATTTTCACAAATTTGTCGCAGCATATGCGGCCGTGCTTCAGCAATAACTATCTGAATGTTGAATGTTGTTTAATTGTCTTTGGTTTATCAACTTAGATAAGTGACTTTACATAACTCCAAAGAAAATAATGCAATAGGCTTTAATCACACGATCTTGATGGTTAATTGATTGGACTAATACGTGAAATTATTTTTTAATCAACAGATTCTTTGAGTAAATTAATTGTAGCGCGCGCTGTGTGGTATGTGGCTCCGTTCTATCAAAATTTAGGTACGACAAAATTTCTAATCATGTCCCTATACCTTTCACTACTGACTGTAACATACTGACCATCATCGTTTTTGAAGACCTATGGGCTAATGACTCCGTCAGCCTATAAAGAGGTCCAAGCAGTAATTTTCTGTTGTTCAATCTGAAAAAGAAAAAAATTTTCAGCAGCAGTATCAACTTATAACATTAGCTGGTAACTGGTTATGAGTATTACTACTATAGAAAAAAGCTTCACTAATTTTACCGAACGGTTCCACCACTCACTTACCCATGACACCCGACCGCGGAGGACCCGTCTCCATGTCGTAAAGACACGTACACGTTACCGTCTGAACTGTACCGGAAACAAGCCAACTAGTTATGGCAACCAGGACACATATCAGCTACAGAACTTAATCACAAGATGAACATAAAAACAATTGATATACATATTTAAAGTTTACAAAAATATACATGAACAGAAAATATATTAAATAATTATAAAATTTACTATGTAACGTTAGAAAGCAAACTACGTTTAATATTACTGACGACATATGTAGTTAAAATCATTAAACTCTTTGTGCGAATTGTAATCATTGTACAATCTACGGAAAAGAGACGGTTTTGCATAGTCTGCCCTGTAGAAGTCCAAGACAAGAGGACGATAGTGTCGTGAAAATCTAAGACGGATGGTAAAATTCAGGGTAAGAAGTAAAAACCCAGAATCTATTCCACCCGCAGCAAGATTGCAAACAAACCAAATACCCAAAACTGCTCTCCTATGCTCCAATGTAGGAAGATTAATTAGGTCCAACCTAGTCCCATACAAAGGAAAACCATCAACATAATTCCACTCTAAGCCACGTAAGCAGAATAATAAAATAATAAAATAGAAATGTACTTGTCATTCACAACCGGCGTTCCTTTTGAATGAGTTTATAAATAGAATCGGGTACAGTTTATTCACTGAAAGAAATCCCTTTGTTCCTCCATGGATTTTTATGGAAATTATTATTTATTTTTTTTACGTACCAAAAATGGCTTCATCGGAGTACAAAATTTTGAATGGAAATTCAATATCAATATTAGAATTTGTGCTTCAGCTCATTCGCCGAATTGGCGGCGGTGCAAGTCTATCTATAATTAAATGGCAAACCAAACTAAACGAAAAGCAACTATCAGCTATTAAATCGGTTGTTAAATAAGGCAGTGTTGCCAACTCAAAGTTATAAACCTCTAAAAAACAGCTGATATAGGGTTTCATACAAGCTCGACGATACTGTTCCTTTCATTTTTACCCGACGATTCAGCTTTCCGCTCGTTCCACGATTGTCCAACTTTCGTTATCTCTAAGTCCAGCTGCTTTTGCCATGCAATACTTGGCCGCTCTTTTCTGAGGCTTCCTTGTGGGTTACACTCAAGGGAGTTTCTGGTGATGTGTTGATTGTCTTTGTGGAGGGCGTGTTCAATCCGAATCCATTTTGTTCAGTTTTATGCCAAAGGCATTCGTTGTTTATAGTTCGTGCTCAAAATATTTTAAGTATTCCATAGAGAAATCGGTTTATAAAAACCTGCAGGAGGTTAATGCCTCACAGAGCTGTATTCCATGACTAGCAGCTTTAGAGCACAATAACTTGATATAATTTCGTAGAGTTCTACGAAATGAAATTTGATCTTCAAAAATTTTGCAGTTGTCCGAAGTACTCTCTGGCCTTACTAATGCGATTTTTTACGTCTTCTTTATAGCCATCAGTTGGTGTTATTCAATATTCTGTTAGTACAGTCTAAACGGTTCTACCTCCCTCCTGGATTTAATTTTAGCCCACATTTAGCTATTTCCAGCTGTTTCATCCAGTTGTCCTGCATATCTTTCTATTTGTGTGAGAGCAGGCAAATTTTGTCCACATTGTCCAGATCTTCAAGTCTCTAGCCCCAACTGAATATGTTGTCGGGAACGATCCAACATTTTGCATTACTGCAGAGATCTTTGATGAGAGATATTGTAGTTTCCTTTGGAACCGTCTTGTTCAATGCTTATGTATGAGTTTAGTACGTCCATCAGACGCCAGTTAATGACGCTTACAATGAATTCATTCACCATACTCAGTAAGACGCCAATGTTAACTGCATCTTATTAACCTTCTCGAAAAAGGTTGTGGACATATGCCAATACCAATATTTCATGTGTTCAAGAGCGCTTCAAGAAAAGTTTTTTTTTTTTTTTTTTGAATGTAATGCAGAGTTGATTTATTGTCTGGAATAAAGTCGGAGTCACGATTGAATAGAAAATTTTTAGTCAATAGTAAAAAAATGGCTGGTAAAATGTCAAGGAGTTTCTGGGAATATTTTGAAACTACGGCAATGGTAATAAAACGATTTGAAAGAAATTTGTTGAACGTTTTTGGATTATCTTGTAGAGAGTAAGTCCAAAAAGGTACAAAAAATAAAGCGCTCTAAGAAGAGTATTAAAAATATAAGTTCCTCTTTATCTAAGCGCAACGCGTAAAACTAAGTAAATACGGATCCTCTTTTATCGGGTTGGCCATCTATCGGTTAAATTTATTTATATTGTTATTCTATTCTGTTGCAAAATTCAGTCTATTATTTTCACTGAACGATATAAATCGACTTACGCTTGAGCAACGTTGGGATTTTTGGAAATTTATTTCAAAAGCAAAGACAATTTGTCGGAAATTGCAAAAACAAATAAAAAAATCGTTGTTTCAGATGAAACTCATTTTCATCTTGGTGGGTACGTTAATAAGCAAAATTGCCGTATTTGGGGCTCAGAAACCCAATGCACCAGTTACGAGTGACCGTTTGGTGCGTCTTGAGGAGCGGAGTTCTTCATGGTATTAATGCGATCGATGTTTAGTTTCAACAGGGTGTTACAACTTACGACTCATCTCATGTCACAATCGATTTATTGTGTTAAACGTTTGATGGCCGTTTAATTAGCCGACATTGTGATGTCAGTAGGCCGCCAAGAAGCTGCAATTTGATACCGTTGGACTATTTTCTTTGGGAAGCCTTTAAAGGCGAGCGCTATGCCGACAAGCCAGAGACAATTGAGCAATTGAAGGCCAACATTCGTGACGCCATTGCCCGTACACTCGTAAAATTGGTCCGATCGTATGAGACCTGTTAGGCCAGTAGCGGCAGCTATATGATAAATAATATATCATTTCTAACCGAAACAATTGCACTTCACAACAAAAAAATCAATTTGGCAAAATTTCAAACCGTTTTTGTTTTATTGCAATTTAAAATTAAAACTTTAAATGGCCCACGCGATATAATTGCTTAATAAGGACTTCATTATCATCATATCGACTAGACACTATTGCAGGACACTTCGACCTATGGGATCTATTATGTCCATTGAAAGGACTAAACAATGAATTAATGTGTAAAGTTTTGTTTTATTTCATTGCATATTTATGCGTATTTTTGCACTAACTTTTCAATTCAACTTCTAAAAATGTGATCAGTTTTGCTCGCTGCTATATGTAAGTGTTACTTCCATAAAAGCCAATAATTCCTTTTTGTAAATGTTAAATATTTATATTTAAGAATTTAAGAAAATATAATAAAATATATTTTAAAATAAAATAAGATTTAAGCACGAGCCAATAGTCACTTTTTTCATTTCGATTATGTCAAATTCATTGTAACGCCTCACCGGCGTTAATTTTTTTTCCATTTTTTTTTAATTATTGTCGAATTTTAACCAGACACACACACCAAAAAAAAATTCATAAAAATTTTTAAAAGCTGATATTTAACACCCGATATTTAGCACTTAATTATTAACTTGTGGTATTTGTTTTGTTCAAAGTAAATAATAAATAACTCATTGTGTCCGTTTGTGTGTGTGTTCCATTAACTAATGCCTAAACGGCTTACTAACTCGCTAAAAAATTTTTTGTTAATTTTTGTTTTGTTTTTTGAATACCCTGCACTACTGTGTACATCTGTAAGTATATGAGTTGCTGGGTACGTATTTATACATATTTGTCTGTTTGAGCGCCCATATATTAAACTTGTAAACTAACTGTGACCCCCAAGTCAGATTCATTTATAATGATCAGTATTTAAACCCAACTCTCAAAAACGGAAAAAATTTTAAGTTAACTTGACCGATAAATGAGCAGTTTTTTTTTTTGCTCAATAGATTGTTTACTTTAGACCCTAATTAGACCAAGAATGGCGTATATTCGGAAAGAGCCATCTACTATTTTACATATTGCCAGCCTACCAAGCTATAACATAATATGTTTAAAAGTAAGTTTTTCAGCAGAAGCTCTTAAAGTTTATATTGTATATACATATGGTATGTATACTTTTTACTTACCCACTCTCATCATGACGTAGACACGTAGACACTAACTCCGAACTGTAGCGGATACGACCAAATAAGTTATGGCAACAAGAAGACGAATTACCTACAGAACTAAATCACAAGCTGAACATAAAGAAAAAAGAATTGACATACTTAAAGTTAACAAAAAGATCAATGAAATCAATTTCGAAAATACATATTGTTACGAAAATAGAAATGCCCAAAAAGAAAATACACCACATCAGTGCCTTTGGGACTGTATTGTGGAATTTTGGTCTATTGGTTTGTGGTAAGGTTCTTAATGTGTTACGCTCATAATGCCGTAATGATTTGTGTATTTGTCGGCCAAATCGACCATATTTGAATAACACAATCTTATATGTTTAATAATAATGGACATAAAATAGAGGATTTAAGAGCGTTTGAGATATCTCCGGAACTTTCAAAACTGTAGGCAGTTAGGTATATAAGAAGGCTGCTTTGCCTACGTCGATATAGATCTCGTTTTGCACTCACAAAGTAAAGTCGTGTTTAGGCGTAAATAGAAGTGTTGTATAAGCGAATATGAAGTGCAGGATAAATAAGTTGTTTTATTAAGATAAAGTGTATAAAGTAAAAGTGAGGAAATAAAAACTGTTAAAAAACAGCAACGTGGAATTTATTTTATTTTGACGCAATTAAAAAGAACTCAAACGTTTTAAAAAGGTAACAATATTATAAAACTAAAATGTTTTCAGTAAGCATTCAGCAACACAGTTATTTAATTTGAAACTAAAATCTGAAGCAAAGCAAACAATTTTATCTTTTTGCTTTTTTGCTTTTTACTTTTGCTGTGTAGTTTTCTTTAAGTTTAGTTAAGCAATTACAAATGCATTTTTAAACGCCGTTCTAAACAACAGAGGCATACTACAAAATCGGCCTAAAAAGCGAAATATAAGCATCAGTGATTTCCCTGGATAATCTTTTTACAACACCTAGACCATCCCGAGCCTTACTAGTCATCATAATAATATGATCAATAAATGAGAGTTTCCTATCCCACAACATGCCTAGATCAAGAAAGGTAGTGGCAGTCTTTAGTGGGCAAGAATTAATTGTATACTAGAACGGAAATACACTGCTGTGTGAAAAACCTACATGCTTACGTTTTCTCAGGTTGAGATCCATTAAAATAATTTCTGCACCGATCAACAAAGACATCAATACTTCGTCGCAGAACTGTCTGACCAAAAACATTATTAGAAGTATAAAGTATGTACGCTAAGGGTATTCTTGCTTTAAACTTGATTGGATTATCCGATCTCTTCGGAATTTTAACAGAGTAAAAGTACATCTTTCAAAACGTAAATAATTCGAAAGCTTTTTAAGTTGACTTAACTAGTATGTTATAGTTTGGAGGCATAGATTTGTAAAATTTGTCAAAAAAAAACTTAGTTTTACACTAATAATGAGTTTTTTTTTTCATTTCAGTTTCTTAATTGAAGGTAAATTTTGATCAAGCATATATCTCAGACTTTCTACGTAAACCCCGTAGCTATATTTCTTTCATAAGTGAGAAAAGTTAACGTTAAAATTCTTAAAACGTTCATGAAGATATTAATTTCTAAGTTTTATTTCAAGATACTCGGCTGAAATAAAAACAACCATATTTATTTTTAGTACCTATTGCCTTTTGTAATTTTTCGGGAAGTTTAATAAGTCCACTCTTCGGCCAACATATATGAAAATTTCCAGCAAGAACCCCACATTCACACAATATGTTTTCCGCCGTCTGTGATGCCCGTGACATCTACATTTGTGAACGCTATCCTCTTCAGTAAATGCATTAACAAAATCTTGCGCCAAAAATGCGCGAATATTATCAATAAGACCCCATAAACCACATATGTAAAGGATAGGCAATTTTGAGGTTAGGAAGTAAATTGGCTTAAAAGTACATTTTTTTTGTGACAAATTCAGTTTTATTCATACCGATATAGAATAGTTGGGAATCAATAATGGAAAATGGTGTCGAGCAAATGTCTACCTCTAGCACGTCGGCAGACGTCCGCTCTTTTCACAAAATTTTGAACCACATGTTTCAACAAATTCATCTTTAGCGATGGGGACCATTTTCAATTAGGTGGTTATGTAAACAAACACAATTGTCGCATATGGGGCTCACAAGGCCCACACAGTCCTCGATAAACCATTACATCCAAAGAAAGTGACCGTATGGTGCGGTTTGTGGTTAGGCGGCATCATCGGCCCTTATTTTTTCGAAAATATCAAGGAAACGCCATCGCCGTGAATTCTCTGCGCTACCAAACCATGATAACCAGGTTCTTGTGGCCTTTGGTTTCAGCAGGACGGCGCCACAAGCCATGCAGCCAGCCAAAAAATTCAGTTATTGCATGAGAAATTTCCCGGTGGCTTAATTTCTCGATTTGGCTATGTCATTAATGCCGCTGTGATTTAACGCCGCTGGATTATTTTCTCTGGGGCCATTTGAAAGACCGGGCTTACGTGAACAAACCACAAACAACTGACACTCTGAAAGATGAAATTTGGCGCTGCATTGACGAGATAAGCGAAGCTTTGTTGCAATATGTGGTTCAAAATTTTGTGAAAAGAGCTGACGTCTGCCGACGTGCTTGAGGTGAACATTTGTTCGTTATCATATTCCATTATTAATTCCCATATTTCTATTTTATATTGGTATGAATAAAACTGAATTTGTAAAAAAAATGTGTTTCTAAGCCAATTTACTTCCTAATCTCAAATTTTCCTTTATATTCAATCTATTATGAAACAAAACTTTATTAAGATCTGCCCAAGTTACATATACCTATTTTGGTTAAAATTTGTATACATTAGGTGGTCCAAACAGTTCGGTTTTAAATTGTCGGTAGCTGGCTCTAAAATATATATATATGGTTATATTAATTGCACCAGGTAACACACTAGAGCTCGTTTAAAAAAGAATGAAAATTTGGCTCCTTAATGTCATATTTTGCTTTTCTATTTTATAAAAGGTAAGAGTGCCGTCGCAGGCTGCTGAACAAGTTTGTAAAGTGTTGATCGTATCTACATAAACTTTTAATCTAATTTTAAAGAAATCACATTGCCGTTTTTTAGGTCGAGGCCACACAAAGAGCGGCAGAGGCGGAGCAATCAGCAGCAAAAAATTAAAGCATATGAAATACGATTGAAGTTACCACGCAATGAGCGGCGAGTGAGCGATATTTCTGACCCCCTAAGCAGCGACGCTCAAGAATAAAATTTGCTTTAATTTTTAGCTGATTTCTGAGCGGCAAATAAAAAATAATTTTAACCTGAAGATAAAGCAAGCTTCTAATCTCTGCAGAAATTGCTTTTCTTTGTGGACAGGTTTGAGGTGTAGGGTTTTAAATATTCGGGCTAGGTAGCTTTAAATATTTGTTGTTGTTGTAAAAATACAATAACATTTTATCAATTAAAAACACGCACATTTTTAAGCAGTTTTTTTAAAATTAATTTTTGGGCTTTTAGTTACCCCTTTAGCGGTATCAAGTTGCATTTGACCGCTGTTATTGGATGTTTTTTTGTTTTCATTGATTATTATATTCGTAATTTGGCCTGCTGCTAATTAAATTCGAAACTCTTTTCAATACTATTGTTCAATTGAAATGTTTAAATATTGGTGTGATTTTTATGTCTGTTTTTTTTTTTTTGTAGATATTGTATTGTATAGTATCACGACTTAATTCTTATCGATAAATATTTGTAACGGTTAATTTGATTTGATTATACACCTCTCACCACAGGTGTTGTGATACATGTAATAACACGATATGGATTAAAATAATGTCAAATGAATTAAAAATCCATTTAAAACTAAAATAAAAAATAAAGAAAAAGTGTCAGATATTGGTATCTAAGGCGAAACAAATCTATGTCCTAAAAATTTTTAAAATCATTACATATTATTAGATTTGGTCGACATTAGGCTTTTATCTTTTCAATCGAATCAAAATCTTGTCCACCAAGTGGTCTTTTAAATTTGTCGAACAGCCAGAAGTCACACAGTGCTAAATCAGGCGAATACGGTGGTTGCGGAACGATATTGGTTGAAATTTTGACAAAATGGTCACGAAGTATATATATCTATGCAGTGTGAAATGGCGCATTATCGTGGTGTAAAACCTAGGAGTTGATTCACCACAATTCCGGAACTTATTCATTGACTGAAGCGTGATTACTGCACAAATGAACCAATTGACGTAAAATTTAATACAGATGCCAATAAATATGCTGCCAATTTAAAAATAAAAACATTTGTCCGAATCGATAAACCAGGAAGTTAAAATCATACTCATATTTGTACACAGTATTATAATGAATATTTTATTTAATGAATGAATTTTATTTCATTTAATAAATATTTCATTCAATGAAAACAGTGGTACTTATAAAAAAAAATAGTAAAAATATACGACAAAAAGCGCAAAAATTAAGGGAAAATACGAAAGAAGAATTTTATAGAGGTAATCAAGAATAAAAGAAGAGGAGACAAGGCGAAGTGAAAAGGAGAGGAGAACGGCGTAGTAATGGGCGACAAATACGACAGTAGTCGTTAAACTTAAGGCCCGTCCTCCCAGCCACAAAAATCACTTATCCGTGCTTTGACAAACACCATAAGTTGTGCATACCTAAACATGTTTGAATCCAAAAATGAGTTTCAATTCACAGATAGTTTTAGTGTCTTCATCAAAGCAATCGTTTAAATTACTATTATCGCATAAGGAAATGGTAGCACCGCACACTTCGTTAATATGAGAAACTTCATTTCGCCAGCTTTCTTTATTCAAGCTGATCACAATCAGGCTCCTTACTAGCTTGCACAATCGAGTATTACGTGGAATGGCGCTCGCCACTCGATAATGTGGAGCACACTACCCTGCAAACACACTCCAGATAAGATCATTGGCAGTCTATCGTAACGCAAACTGTCGTAGCCTACACAATTGATGTGACAGCAGGCCAATTAATATCAAATCTAACTGTAGGCAAGGCTATCTCTATTCCTCTTCAACATAGTCCTAGACCATATACTGAATCATGCTTTAAAAACGGGAGGATAAATTATATAGGGACTTGGCAGACGACTCGAAGATGTAAATGTAACACTGACGGCATCTGGTAAAAACTCAATTCAATGCAGGCAGAAGTTTCTAAGGCGGATCTTAAAATAAACATTGCCAAAACGAAGCTTATGCGAATGAAAACCTCAAACACTACTGCTCTTTACATCGAAAATCAAGTGCTAGAAGATGTATATTACTGTCCTTCTGCAAGTAAGGCAGATCGTTCCACTCATGGCGATGTCAAGTAGAGAAGAAAGTGCCAGCTTGCTAGAAACATAGAACTTAAATAACTAGGCTTCTGATAAATTTAAGTGCAAGGATCTTGTAATAGCCCTACAGTCTTAACAGAATCAATAGGGAATAATATATATTCATATATGATATAAATCATATAAAGGCAGATAGACATTTTACTTCGATAGCTTGGATAATATTGCTTTATATGTGTCAGTTATGGGCAGACTTCCATAAGAACTTTTTCTGATTGACTTTTTTTAAACAGGCGGTGCCATGCCCATATAAATATGTATTTGTCCATATCTTCAAAACGGTAACAGTAAGAGCCTCTAAAATTTGTTCAAATAGGTCCGTAGTCAATACAAATCATCAGTAAAATAGTGGACGGATTCGTATAAGTGGGCGTGATACCTCCCATACAAAGTAAATATTGATTTTTCTATTTCTTGAGAACGTTTAAAGTGAAAATTTGTGAATTTGGTCTAAATGACTAAATTTAAATTGCTAAATTGAAAAAGTGGGCACCTTCTGAGGAGATTGGATAAGCGGGTAACACAAAGGTTTCCACCCAGCAACGCGGAAAGGATTACTCTAGTTTCATCCAAATAATGCAAGTAGGGTAACTATTTTTCTCATATGCTTTTACAAATTTTGAATATTATTTTACTTAAAGTTATTTATTTAAAAATAATCAAATAAATAATAAATTTGTAACGGTTGAAATGATTATTTTAAAAATAATATCCAATTGACTCTCAATAATGAAAATAAACGAACATTTGCATGCATATTTGGCAAACTATTAATTGAAACAGTGTATGTGCACTACGATCGGTTTCAAAGAGAAAAAAAAAAAAAATCGAAAATCAATCATAAATGAGTAGCGAAAAGAAGCTGTTTATGACTTTGTTAATGACCTTCAAAATAAATGGGCTTGTTTAAATTGTCTCGAATAAGCCAATTGTTCAATTATTTGATGGTCTATTTTTATTGCTTTAATATCTATGGATTGCAAATATTTGATTTTGTTTTTTTTAAATAAAAACAAGGCAAGAAAAAGTCACAAAATTATTTGGGCTGGTATTGCATTACAGTGCGAATTTTTTGATTGATCTCAAAAATTAATACGTATTCATTTTTATTATAATAATTTAACAATAGAATTAAATTTGTTAATGGTACAATTCTTCTATTCATTTCTTTTTTATTAATATATATATTTTTTTTTTAATTTTGCATTGACCCTCAAAAAACTGCTCTACATTAAATAATCGAAATGTAAATATTTAAACAATAGATTGAAAAACAAATGCAATAATAAAATTTAATTGGCTCTTAAAAAATTTGTTAAATAAAATTTAGTATTTAATTTATTTTTTAACTTTTTTTTTTTTTTGGAGATCAAAGTTCAAAAACAAACGTGATTATAATAGTCCAGTCTTCTTATTTAAAGTAAAATATAGTTCTGGCTTCTCTTAGTGGTGAAAAAGTAAATTTTTTTCATAAAAATACAATTATAAACCAACGTACTTCTTGGTACCGACTTAAAATCTTAGAGCGATGGTGCATTTTTATTCCTAATCGCTGCAAATCTCCAATCTTTAATCATTCACAAGACCTGAGCAGTGAGCAAAGTTATACATGTAGTTAAAATTCCAAATTCGTACTGTAATATTTTTCATCCTAAAGTATACTATACATATATATGTACATAGCACAATATCTTTCAGTAAATAGGGTGTTCCAATACGAAGTTTACTTTTCAGAAGCCCGCATTTTCACAGTTGGCATAGTAGAGCTGCAAAACAATCGATAGTATCTATAGTTTTTTTTTGGCTGACCGTCGATAGTTTTTTTCACTATCTATACTATCGTCAAAACCTAGGAGTAAATATGGAGGTCACTAAATGTACATAGTCAAAGTCATATTTGCAAAAAATTCTTCGACTCAGGTTGTTAGACGCCTGTAAGCTTTTATAGTTACATAGGGACACAGTTTAACAGTCTTAAAATTCTATTTATTAAACTCAAATAGAGTATGAATTGTAACTAAAACATGTTCGTACATACGATTTTACATTTGACCCAAACAAATTAATCTTCATTTCGTCTGACCATAGCTAACTATTACGTGGCAGGTGTTTTTTTCCGTTTGCTGAGAAAGGTGCATATTGTGCGACTTGAAACAGGAGAGGCTTTTTCAATTTTGAGGCTTTTTGATGACTTGAAGGGATTAATCTTTGAAGTACGAATTAAAAGTTTATCAAAACTGACAGTTGTTCTACGTTTTCTTTTCATAGTCTCTGCAGCTTTCTTTCACTGGATCTTATTAATTACTTTAGTCTTGAGGCACTTTATGGTGTGAACAATTTTCGCTGTACGAGTATATAAGGATTACTCTTCCATCAAAACTTTCAATACATCAAATTTTATGGCATACTGGACAAAAATAGAATGTCCCTATTATTTCTTTCATCACTGTATATTATTATTCTTTCCCTTTCACTTAAACTCTATTATTGTTGCCGCAAATAGCACTCAAAAGAATCTGAGAGTATCGATAGTTTTTTTGCAAACTATCGAAACTATCGAGTGGGCCGTCTATCTATAGTTTTGCAGCTTTATGTCATAGGCCAACCTGTAAATATTGAACAAATAACAAGTGGAAACTACACCATTAATAAAAATGGTACGTTATACGCTTCAACAGCGCACTGAAATGATTATAATTCACATTTCGCAAAACATTTTTGGGTCGTCGTCAAGCACCTTCTTGGCCAGCGATTGTGAAACAATAAAAACAATTTTGAGCTGTTGGTACAGGTTAGTGATGTGAAAAACCGAATCAAATCAAACCTTACACGTCGCTAAAGAATAACTGATTATATTGCTTTCGCAGCCCGTAGTGTTGAAGAAAAGCCAGGTTTGTCCATTTCATGTCCATCTTTGGATTTGGGCATTCTACAAATGGCATTACACCCTATTTTGCATAATGACTTAGGTATTAAGACTTTTAAAGTTCTGTTAAAAACTCATGCCTACGAATCATCAACAACGTTGTGTCTTTGCAGATTCTGTTCTCGGAATGCATTATAGTTATGGTTTTTTTGAGTGAAAAACGGTCAGGAACGTATGATTTATATCCTGGTGCGATCACAATAGGCCACCAAGATTCAGAAGAATTAAAAGATTAAAAGAAGAATTCAGAAGATTAAAAATATAAGTTTATTCATCTAAATCTATATTGTCCCCTTCAATGTAATTCCCATCGACTGCAACACACTTATGCCAGCACTTGATCCAATCCTGGAAACATTTTTTATATTCGGTTTTCGGAATGTCCATCAGTGCTTCATGCGATTTTTCCATTGTTTCCTCTCAGCTGCTGAAACACGTTTCCCGTAATGGCTTTTTAACTCGATTGGACAAAAAGTAGCCACAGAGAGCCAAAACAAGTGAATTCGGTGGCTGTTAGATGGTATTTTTTCGTTAAAAAATTACGAATAATGATAGCACAGTGCAAAAGTGCGTCATCATGATCCAAAATCCACGAAAATCCGCGAATTGCTTCACGTAAAAGTCTCATAACGCCCAAATAATACTCTTTGTTTACTGTCTGGCGTTGTAATCCATAAAAACCGTGAGCATTGCCTTCTTTTTCGACTAAAAACGAATTTTTTTTTTGGTCTCTGCTCATTTGGTGAACGCCATTCACTTGCCTGATGTCTGGATTGCATGTCGTACACATAAACCCACGTCTCGTCTCCAGTAATAATCCTCCTGAATGTGGAATCGGATTTAGCCTCGCAAATCATGTCTTTTGCGACCTCATCATGGTCTCTTTTTTGCTTGAAATTGACATCTTTTGGCTCCAACTTTGCTGCTACACGACGGAAACCCAAATCATTAACCAAAATGTCTTGGACGGATACATAGGTAATGTTCAAGTCCTCCGCTGTTTCTCTGATGGTTAATTTGTAGTTATTGACACACATTGCTTTTACTTTGTCAATGCTTTTGTCGGTTTTCGATGTCGATGGTCTGGCACTGCGTTTGTCATCTTCGATTGACTCACGACCACTTTTGAACCACTCGTGCCACTAGTAAATGACCGTATTCTTTAGTGAATCGTTGCCTAAACAATTTTCCAATACTTATAACTTTCGCGCACTATTAAATCCATTTTTGACGCAAAATTTAATACAAGTTCGATATTGCAAATTTAAATCAATTTCTAAAATTGTAAGAATTCGCTAACACACATAGAGATAGATGTACTCTTGGCTACGCTTTTGCAAATGTCAAGCTATGACGCTAAGATTTAGCGGGAATACCAAAAACAGATGTACGAACTTAACAAAAAAAAAAAAAAAAAAAAACAACAAAATTCCGAAAATTTTGTGATTAAGGCGGTATAGTACTGCAAGCCTAGTCGTGGTGGCCATTTGGCTGATATTGTTTTCCATTATTAATTGAATACCCTCCTATTTATAGTTAAATAAACATCCGATGATTTTGCTTTAAAATATGCACTCGTTCTTTTTACATATCAAAATGCAACTACTTATTGGAAGATCCAGTATTTTGTTATACCTAATAATTCCCATCAAGAAGACGGGGACTTCTCTAAGTAAATGCAGAAGAGCAGTTTGCAATAGTAAGAATACTCATAACCATTTTCAAGCTAATGTTATGAGGTGATACTAGAGTATCCACTCGATTAACCGTTGTTCGATTAATCTAACAAAGTTTTGATCATTATTTGATCGAATAATGAAAACAGCTAATTTCGAGTAACAAATAAATCGTACAATGTATGTAAAATTTGGGATGTAAACTATGTTTATGTTTATGATTATTTAGTTGTACGCTTATATTATCTGTTAAAATTGTATTAAAAAAATGAGACATGTATACTAGTTTGTTCGACATTTTAGTTAAAGTTAAACCTAAACTACGCAAGGTTCCCCAATAGCGATAACTTTTTAAAATATATTTTTCAAAAACTAAAACAAAAGAGTTTGCAATCGAATCGTGTATTCGATTGTTTAATATTGAACTTGACCAAAATGTATTAAACGATGATCTTTATGAAAAAGAAGATGTGGATATAAACAAAAACAATCTTCTAGACGAGCTCAACAAAACAATACAAAGTATAACAAATTTTAAAAATCCGAATCACAAGGTTCTGTTTTTTCTCTTACGCTATTTCTAATATTTGTTAACGATTTTCTTCTTCTTACTTCCAATCCTATAAGCTCTTTCGCAAATGAAAGCACCATTTGTCATTCATATTCTTTTGATCGTAGGCCGAGCCTTTTAGAGATTGGAGCTAAGAGGCGGAATATGAACGACACGCTTACAAGCGACCTGGCGAAAATTTCTGAGTGGGATCGCGCGAACAGCTTCGACGAGGCTGTGTGTTGTCATCTGTGTCCTTGAGTAATGTAGATGTTGAGAAATCAGATGCTCTTGATGTTCTGGGCATGAGAATTCACCGTGGCGTTCTTTGGAGCGATCACATATATCAAATGTCGAAAGAAGCATTCAATCATTAAGATAGAGCAAGAAATACTTCGCTCCATTTGATCTCCTTAATATTTACAAGACCTATAACCGAACCAAAATGGTATACAACACTCATGTATGGGCCGGTGCTTCAAAATCCATTTTGGAGCTTCTCTACCACGTACAGGTGAGGGCGAAAGTACTTATTAATGACGGTAGAGTAGTCAACCCAATCGATTCGTTAGAGCATCGATGTGTGTCTCATTGCTCTATCGGTACTATAACGGAATGATGCAATCAGGGAATTAATTCCTAATAATTACATATTTTCACGTAGTACTAATTTCTCTCGAAGAGCGTATGCCTTTGTTATTAATTGTCCATTATAGAGAGAATTCATTCTTTTGTCGCACCGTTCGTCTATGAAACGATTTCCCTCGACAGTTTACCATGCCACTTACGACATAAATAAATTGAATTCAAACGCCCATACTGTACTATATCCTCCATCCCGTTACCTATTTTCCTAGTATCAGCATAATGTACTACATGAGTAGAGACCATCCCCTGAGTGCTCGACTCCAAAGAAAAAAAAAAAAAAAAAAACATCAAACTCGTTAATAGGTGATACCGCCTTAGGAAATCTGTTTTTCTTTTTCAGTTGGTCTGGCCTGGGATTGGACCGAAAACCTTGTGATTGCTGGATGAGTGTCTTACCTAACATACCACAGCGTCACGGCTTGGATTTATTTGTGCTATTATGATCACAAAAGAACTCAACAAACCACGTTTGAACCAGTGATATTGAAGGTTTCTTTTGCATCTAAATTAGTATTGAAATAATATTAGTAAATGAAGTTCACACTTCATTATATTTTTTATTTTTTTTATTTTCTAAAATTATCAAGGTTGTCTGTTTTCAATAACAGTAGCCTAGTAGCAGAAAACCATTAATATAATAGCTTTTTCTATGATAAATTAAGAGCAATATTTTTACTAAATTAAATACCCTTTAACACAAATCCATTATGCTCAATAGATAAATTAAGAGTGTAATAGTAATATCACATCTTATTTTTGTGTCAGCCATAATTTTAATTAAATTCTTGTAAATTTAATTCGCAATAAAAATATTGCATAATAAATAAATACGTAATTTTCAGAATGAATAAGCTTTTATTTCTTTTTAATTAAATACTAGCATTTAATTTTAAATATTTAATACTACACTATTTGCTTAAGCATTGAGTTTTTGAGCACAATTCATCCAGTTGCTTATTTTCCCATATGCTAAATACATTTTTTTTCTAGTATTTCCCTATTGTTCTGATGAATTCCATCCAACAAAATCTCATAATACAACACACCAAAGACCAACAGAAAACTAAACAAGCATAACAAAAATAAATCATATTTAAGCATAAGAGAGAGAAAGAGAAGAAATAAAATACGAACCAGAGTATGGAACCATAAATCAAAATAACAAATCAACAACAAATCAGTTCAGAAAACAAAACAAAAAATCCATTTCATAATACTAATAGAACAAGAAGTATGCACAAAAGCAACATAAGCAAAGAAATAGAAGAAAAAATTAGAAACATAAACCGACCAGCCAGCCACCAGGCTAGGCCGGCCAGCATAACATAGAATAGAATCTAAACAACAGTAGCAACAAATAACGTCCAAAATGTTTGCCACAAAACAGAATCGTTTAAAGTCTTTTTACATTCAAACATCCATCCATCCATCGTCGTTCCATTTAACATTTCCATTTACCAACGCGGCTGGCTGTCTGGCTGGCAGTGGTGCACTATTACTGCTGTTGCACTAATAATACAGACGTGCTTCTTACACTGAAGAGCTTCCGTTTTTGCTCTTATACTTTTCTAAAAGACTTACTCGTTTTCTTGTATACACGACGATACGTGATATAGTGCAACAATTTGTTGAATTCTTGTTACTGGTATTGTTGCTATTGCCACCGAAATTATAGTTAATCCGTTTAAATATAAGAAAAGAAAAACGATGGAATCATTAAGTGACTGATTGACTGACTGAATGGATGAATGACTGGAAACATGAATAATTGACTAAAATTCTGAATATTTTGTTTTGCCATTTCTAATGTTATATTTCTTAACCGATATTCTTATCAAAATGGTTTGATTTTTTCTTAAATAAACATACGTACGAGTACAGTGGGGAGCAGAATCAAGTGGATGTCTATAACTTTTGTAGTTTGTGTTCTATAAAACCATCAATTTTAATCCAAATACACTTAGTTCTGCAATTTTTTCTTCAGTGTATAAAATGTCAAGCCAAAGCGATGACTGATAATGGGATATAATTTTGATAAGTTCTTCTGTTTGTCTACTTACAAAAGATAATTGTTTTGTTAAAGTTTAGTGCGAAGTTTAATTAAACTTCAAAAAAATTAAAACTTCACAAAATTAACTAATAATGCCCTTAACATTTCACGAAGGAAAATGGGGACTTCTCCCAGCCAATGAGCTACACCCGATTCTATTTTTAGACTCATTGAAAGGGACTTACAGTTTAACGCCGGCAAATGCATTAGATAAGTTTTCAATAGTAGTAATACTCATAACCACTTACTAGTTAATATTATGAGGCAATTCCGCTGTTAAACAAACTTGTTCTTTTTCAGATGTTTTGGTCTGGTATTGAACCGAGTAACTTCTGGTTGGTAAGCGGAAAACAATATTGTCCCAATGACCCAAAATGGTGTTTCCGCATGTAAACAGCTCAACATTTAAGTTTAAGTCAAAGCACGGTCATTGCTGCACAATTCAGATAACCGCTTTATAATACGGTAATTACAAAGGAAAAGCTGTAGAATACCAAAAGAGGCCGCAAATTAAAGCAAAAAAGACGTTAGTGTGTGGACAGTTCGTAGATCGTTGCAAAGAATTAGTTTTGTGTCGGCAGTTAAAAAGAAAAACAAAAGAAAAACATTAAAGAGCGATTACAATTCTGTAAAGCGCATGGAAATTGGAAACTCGTCATTTGGCCCGGCGAAACCAAAATAAACCGTTTCCAATCCGATGGAAAAGAGTAATGAATAATACAGTCACCCTAATGAAATAATTCAAAAGCATCATGTCAAACAAACTGTTAAAAATGGAGGAGGAAATTTGATGCTGTGGAGGTGTTTTACTTAAAAGCATACTTGGCCTCTAGTAAAAATGAAAGGAATGTAAAAATGAAAAGAAGATTATCTTCGAATTTTATAAATTTACCGGATTTCGTGCCTAACCAAATGAATAAGTAATATTCCATCACGATGTAGATTCTAAGCACACCGCTAAATTGTGATATTGTGGTTATAGCACAAAACCCCAATTTCAACCCCATTGAAAATTTGTGGTCTGTGTTAAAACGGTGGTTAGCTAAGTATCCAGAAGCACCTCAGCATATGGACGATTTATGATGACGAGTGCAGTGTGAGTGGGCTAAGATTTCTCGTGAAATAATTGAAAACCTAGTAGAAAGCATGTTAAGAGTGTACTCAAAAATAACGACCTCTGGACAAAGTATTAACTCTCATATTTTTCCATTTCAAACAAAAAGTGCAAAACTAATTATATCCGGCCTAATTTACATTTTCTACTTCTTTTTACCAATTGAATTACTTTTAAGTTTTATTATTTTCGGAATTTAGTTTTTTACGAAATGAAGTGTATTTGGTTATAATTTCAATAAATTTGGATTAAAATTAACGATTTTATAGAATAAAAACTACAGAAGTTATAAACATCCACTTGGTTTTGCTCCCCACAGCATGTACTTTATACATACGCCCAATTGTATTTTTAGCCAAGTTATGAATATAAATTTAAGAAATGGCATACGATTTTTATACTGAACAGTCTTATTAAAAATTCCATCGTTTTTAATACTTAATTCATCTATTAAATAAAAGAAAACTAATATAAAGCAGGGATCGTAACGATAATAAGCGATATTAAAAAAGTTTTTTTTTAATGGTTATTTTGAAAGTTTTTCGGTTAATTTGCCGTTGAAAAATTAGAATGATACCGGTAAAGAGTTTTCTGTTTTTGTTATAAAATAAAACTTAATTTAGTAGTTTTGTTCGTCCATCAGAAAATAAAATTCTTTTTGGGAATTTTATTATTTTAAAACTCTCTTTTTAAGAGTTTTATTTTCTGACGGAAAAATGACAAAGGCTTCGATTGGAAGTACAGGGTGATCATTCCGACAGTGAAAGAGTGTGGCGCAGACCCAAGCTAAACTGAGCGAGTGCAATGGGGCCCATGGCTCGCAGATCGATAACTTTAAGCAGCGGACACTACAATTCTTAGGCGGTACTATACGGACAAATTGGAAACTGTGGGAATCCTATGATGAAAACGACGCGCGGGAGTTAGGATCAAAATACTCTCGGACAGTCAATCTGTTCTCAAGGCCATTAGAAGTTGTTCATTTACGTCACATACTGGAATGCCACAACAGGCTTAACATACTGATTACTCAGAATCAGCTTAACCTCGTTTGGTTGCCCGGGTCTAAGGATCACCACATTCTGTGGCTTTTACAGGAGTCTCTTGAAAGAGGTCGTCAGAAAATGGTCAACATTCATCGAGAGAGAACATTGGAGTTACACTAGCGGCCTCGACCATACCAAAAGGGTACATTCGTAAGCACTCACAAGTCTACGCCTGTAATAAGCACCTGTACAGTATGGGCATATCCAACACTAGTATCTGCAGATTCTGCTGTGAGGAAGATAAGTCAATGAAACACTTAACTCTCTGAGTATTAGCACTAATTAAAGAACTGACCCAGCTTTATCAGTAGTCATAGATCATCATTATGATCAATGAACTAAGGAATGACTGCAAAGGGAGACAGTTGGTGGACAGAAATACACTCGTGCAGGAAGATTCATCGAGTTAACATTACACCTATCAACAAATCAAAGTCTACAGTAGACTGATCTTGAAATAATTCAACACTTTCAGTGTACATAGGAATATCATTATGATATAAAAAAATCCCCCCGAAGGGTGGAGAGACCATCTAAAAAAAGCTTTTTTTTCTAGGCTAGTGACTGATTATGAGTATTACTACTAGCGAAAACTTCTCTAATGCTCTTGCCGTTCGGAGATGGCGTTAAACTTTAAGTCCATTTCAATAAGTCTAAAAAATTGAATCTGGTGCAGCTGATTGAGAATTACTATTATAGAATTATATGGAACTTTTATATGTATAGGGTGGGTCATTTAAAAGTTTAAAAATGCAATAAAACCAAAACGGTTTGAAATTTCCCAAATTTATTTTTTTGTTGTGAAGTAAAATTGTTCCGGTTAGAAATGAAATATTATTTCAATCATGGCTGCCGCGGCTGTCCTCACAGTACCCCATTCGATCGGACCAATTTTTGAGAACTTTTTCGAGTGTATGGGATCATATCTCAATTGTGTCTGGTTTGTCTTTAACGGCGCCCCACAGAAAATAGTCCAACAGTGTCAAATCGCAGCTTCTTGGCGGCCAACTGACATCACCATTTTGACTAATTAAACAGGCATCAAACGTTTGACGCAATAAATCGATTGTGGAATGAGATGTGTGGCAAGTTGCACCATCCTGTTGAAACCAACCATCGTTAAAATCAATACCAAGAAGAGCGGGTGCAATAGGTGTCTCCATTGACCGTAATGGTGTCGCCGTCGTCATTTTCAAAGAAATATGGGCCAATACTCCGCTCCACAAGCCGCACAAAACAACCACTCGTAGTGAGTGCCAAATAAGGGTCCCAAATAAGGGAATTTTGCTTATTAACGTACCCACCAAGATGAAAATGAGCTTCATCCGAAAAGATGTTTTTTGTTAATATTTTTTTTTGCGATTTCGGACCAATTGTCTTGGTTTTGGAAATAAGTAAATTTCCAATATATACCAACGTTGTATCTAAATTTATTTGAAGACTTTTACCAAAACCTATAAGTTTGGTTCTTTAAAGTGTGTTATAATTGCAATATTTTGCAAACTTTAAGGCAGACAAAAGTATTGTCGAGGACTGTCCCTTTACAAATTAAAAGAAAAAAGAAAACATCACCAGCTAAACTGCGTAATAGCAAATACACAATTACATTTTATTTACCAACAATTTTTACTCATACTCCATAAGGCTATGACGATAATTAAACAATTGGCATGACAATGCCGCAAATGTCTTGAAGGGTCCAACTCCGCAACCACTCTAAAGACACAAACGTAAAACATCGGAAATAAAATTAAGTAATTAAACTGCAAATAATGAAAAAAAAAATTAATCAAAAAATTTATCACCCGGTAACAAGTTTAATATGGGGAAGAAGAACACAAATAAAATTTAATCTCTTAAACAAACGAAATGTTCTAATTTTCGGGCCTATCACAAGTCAAACACAAAATAAATCAAAATTTGTGGAAAAGAAAAATTCTATACAATATTGGCTTGAATAGCAACAAACACAACAAAGACTTTATTTAACTTCATTTGGAAAATCTGTCAAAAGTGTGTGACAAGAAAATAAGTTTTCTGGGCCTGTATGAGACAGACAGTTAAAGCAGTATAAAGAGAACTTTAAACAAAAAACTTCTAGAAAAAAGCAAAATTAAAAGATACAATGCGAAGTTCATAAACCCCAAAAAATCAAATAAAATGCACAAATAAAAGTTGCAAAGTTATAAGTTTTTCTTAAGAAAAAAAAGAGAAAAATCAGTTAATACTACAAGAGTTTGTTTAATTTGTTCAGACGAAAAAGAGAACGATGTCAAAAGCAGACCTCAAATACAAATATTCAAAATAAGGAAAATTGCAGAAAAAATCTTTATGAAACGGCTCTTAAGCATTTATTTTGTGTGATTGAAAACTTGCATACAACGTTAACAAAATCATAAAAATCGATCTTATTAAGGTGTTCGATAAAAATTTTCCATCCATACTAAAAGGTCCAGGTTTAATGTGTGTGCTTTATAAAAGAAAGCTTTAAAGCATTATTTTACATACGGAGGTTAATTTAAACACTTGTGCGTCAGTGGTCGGCACAAAGAGAACATGCTTATAATGTGACTGTGTTGTTTTGTGTGCAGAACGTGTGTACCCGCGCGAAAAATTATAATATTAGGTTCTCTTTTCAGTTCGGTTAAAAATTTACCAAAAATAAAACACTTTTTTCTTATATTTGAAGCGAGCTTTATTAAACCAATTATGTGATAACCTTTTGCCGAATTTGGGCTAAAGCTATTATTCCATCAGTTTGGAACATCTGGGTTTTCTAAGAAAAAGACTGTTTCAATCAGGTTTGGCAACCAACTGGGTAATCCAATTAAACCCACCCGGGTTTTATTGGGTATTATATTTAAAAAAACCCGGGTGGGTTTTTAATTTAACGTTTTTTTTTTCGTAGTTTATTTACAACAAAAATAATTATAATTTACGTATTGGGAGTACAAATTAATTTGGACCATTTTCTTTTACTCAAAAAAGATTATAAATTTATCAAAATAAAAATTTATCAAATCACTGGGAAAAGACCTCTTAGCCAATTTTCGAATCCCATCTCGGAAAAACTTCTGTCTTTTAAAGGAGATTTTATATATCTTCAAAAGAAGTGGTTCAGTGGCATATCAAAAGATATTGTATCCGTAAAAACAGCCAATAGTCAGAAGGAGCAGTGTTCGGAGAATACGGCAATGGAGCAAGATTCCCCTCTGCCTAGGATTTGTCAGCGTTCATTAAGTACTTTAGCCTAATAAACAGCTTAACGGAGGATAGCATGGTTTAAACAAAGTTATTGCAATCTGCTCCGATCAATGATTTTTAGCCTTGATACCAAGAGTCCAATATTGCATTATATGTACTAAAACATCGTATTTGTTCTAACAAACAAGATAGTTTTTTTAAAATAGTTTCGAATTGAACGAAATTTGGAAGCAGTTATAAAACTCAATAAAACCCGATGCGTTGTGCTTAAAAAACCTGGTTTTTTGTCAAACCTGGTTTCAATTGCGTTTTGCAGACCTCTACGGAATTTATATTTACACCGTTAAAAGAGTTCTGGAGAGATCGAAACAGACGATAATCTGAGGGAGCACGGTCCGGGCTATATGAAAAAACTTCCCAGCCAAGTTTTCTCAGTTTCTGTCGGGTCATCAAAGATGTGTGTGTGTAGTCTGAAGTTGTCATTATGGAGCACAATAAATTTTCTGTTGATCAATTCTGATGTTTTAATTAAATTCTTTGTTTCAACCTCGTTAATCGTTGACAATGAAGATCTAAATCAATCTTTTGACCAGCTTGTTAAAACTCATAACGAACAATATCCTTCCAATCGCTTCACCTTACTTCGTCCATTATCTTTTGCGCACATTATTATCGTGCTTGACCCATTTTTTATTGCTCGTAGTCATTAACTTCAGGAGAAGTTAGATTTAGTTCCGTTTTAACAGTGAATCGCAAATGGAAACAGTCCACTGTTAACCTATGGCGGACTCAAACATTGAGCTTCTTTGTATGTCTAGCCTTCATCAAATAAAAAAATCGGATTTTCAAAATTAAATAATCGTTTGCACTTGAATTGAAAAGTAGAATTTTTGATTTCTTTTGTGCTCTTTGTTATGAATTTAGTTGATGTTTGTGTCATACGTCTACAAAAAGCGGGCAACGTATGCTGACCATTGATCTATATAAACGTTGGCGGCGACATATTAGGTTTGTACTGAACGTTTTAGGTCCAAGAGACACTTCAAACTCAATCAAAATCAATTTTTAAATCAATTGTAGCATGGCTGTGCTTTAGTTTATTCGCTATTCTATTATTTCGAGAACCTAAAATGTTAATAAAGGGTGGGCAAATTCGAGGTTAGGAAGTAAATTGGCTTAAAAACACTTTTTTTTTGACAAATTCAGTTTTATTCATACCAATATAAAAAAGAAATATGAGAATTAATAATGGAATATGATGTCGGGCAAATGTTCGCCTCAAGCAGACGGCAGACTTCTGCTATTCTCATAAAATTTTGCAACGATATTCTTTTTGTTTTGTTTCTTTTGTCCAAATAAGTGAGGCGTTTGAAACTTTCTGTTATAAAAGGTCCGCCAAATAAATAATTTTTTTTTTTTTTTTTTTTTTGAAAATGCTATAAAATAAAAAACTACTGAATATTTTCTCAAATTTCTTTTTTTATTTGAAAGTACAATCCTTCCGGTTATAATGAAAATAATTTCATTCAAATGGCTGCCTCGGCTGGCCATGCAGTAGCCTATACGATCGGTCCAATTTTTAAGCACATTATCGATTGCGTGCAGCTGCATTACACCAATGGTTTCACTTATCTTTGGCGGCACCCCACAAATAATAGTCCAACGGTGTCAAATAGCAGCTCCGAGGTGGCCAAACGACATCAGCTCTGCGGCTGATAATGCGATTTTTAAAAACGGGGCGCAAAACATCCAGTGCAGCTTCGGCCGTGTAGCACGTAGCGCTGTCCTGTTGAAACCAAATGTTGCTAAATGTTGCCAAATGTTGCTCTTCAATTTTTGTGAACAAAAATTCGTTCAACATGGCCCGATAACGATCGCCATTGACTGCAACGGCCACTCCTTGCTCATTTTCGAAGAAAAATGGCCCAATTATGCTTCTGGACCAAAATCCGCACCTTAACAGTGACTCGTCGTGAGTGTATCGGTTTTTTAATGTATGCGTGCGGGTTTTCTGTGCCCCAAATGCGACAATTTTGCTTGTTTACATACCCGCCAACATCAAAATGAGCTTCATCTGAACACATCGAACACATTCTGCAACATTACCATGATTTTCAAAGTAATGTCACAATATTTCCCAGCGTTGTTCAAACGTATACAGAACCATATTCGTTCAGCGGAAGGATAAAACTAATTATCTGTCAAATCAGACATGAGCTAAGTGTTACCATTCACGAAGTAAGCACTAGTTGAAAAAAAAAGTTAGATGGCGGACCCGATATAAGCCTTTAACAAAACTTTTACTAAAACACCAGTGTTAAATTTATTGAGAATCGGTCCACAATTTTCCCTTTTTAAGCGAATACAAAAACAAAAATAGTCCGAAATAAAAAGAATTTGTAACAAATTTTAACATTCCTTCTTCTCAATCGGGTATGGTCGCTATCATTTAGAATACCACTTTAAATTCATATCAGCATATTTAAAAATATCCATTTTAATAGAATTTTATTTTCATTTTTCCTATGCTTAATAATTGAATCCCATATATGCATATCGGTTCTTTTATTGAGTTGTATAATAGAAGTTTACAGTCTAAGTTTAGGCTTGAGTTTCTGTCATGAAGCCAATTAATTTGAGCTTTTTTAATTTTGCTTTTATCAATTTTGATACTATATAAGATTTCCACGTTATGCCTTGAGACACTCAGGTATTAAATATGCATGGTTTTGGTATTGTTCGATTTTTTATTCGAATAGTAGGACGGGTTTCTCTACGCAAAGTGTGTACACTTTTAATCGTGAAATTTTACTCTCCATCGCTTTAGCAATTTCTGTAACTGTGAGGCAGCAAATACGTTGGCAAATAAAGAAATATATGATTAAATATAGAACACAACCTGCGTGTTAGCCTGGAGAATACCGGCGTTGTTTACTTCAGAGCTTGATAGCTTTCTATTAGCTGTGTAATGTTGATGATTGATTCTTTATGCCCTACTTTGCCAAAAGCTTAAGAGTCATTAATTAAAAGATCAGAACAATACTTTATTTCCTCAAAGCCTTTTTAATTATATTTTCTAGTCTATGAGTTTGTTGAGTAGTACTTTCGTTTTTTTCTAAACCCAAATTGGTGGTGTAAATGTCAAGCTATGACGCTAAGATTTAGCGGGAATATCAACAACAGATGTACCAACTTAACAACAACAAAAAAACACACGGGAGTTATTCGGGAAACTTTTTGATCAATGTAGTAGACGTCATTTTGTCAATCATAGGTGTTTTTATTTTTTGGGCTTATGTTTCTAATGGATTTCATAATTTGGGTAGTAATAGGTGAAATATAAACTTCGGTATATATATTCGGATTAACAAGATTTTTTTAAGTGATTAACAAAGAAGTTACTTTTTTCGGCATTATTTCTTGTAGAATTACAACTCGGTTCATGTTAATGAAGTTTACGTATATACGCCTTCTGAGATTGGTGGTTGCACTTCATAACGAGTGATTTTTTGGAGAGTTACAATTTTCCTAATGGTTTTCTAGGGATAAATTTTTACCCTTAAAATTTCTTTTTGTTGAAGGCATTTCGTGTAATCTATTTTTTAGTTAAGTTGAGCGCTGTAGCTGTCCTTCTCTATGAGTTTTTCTTTTTACCACAAGTGTTTCGATATTCGCTGAGTAAATTCTGTTGAATCTGAATCAGTTTAGGGCTCTTTATTACATGTTGAATTGATAACATATTTTTTTTTTAAATTGCAAATAGATTGATTTAGTTCACCAGCGATCCTTAAAGATGTATTTTGTAGATTTTAGCCAGTATGCTCTGATTAGGGCTGAAATAAAATTTCTAATAAAAATTCGAGCCACAGCTGAGGACATAACGAAATAATTTAATTATAGTTTGGTTTCGAGTGCTTAATAAAGAGGCTTCAACTTTCCCTCCAGACAACTTCATCTAAAAACAAAATAAAGAAGCCCCCCTTGCTTTCCAGCTT
Organism: Wohlfahrtia magnifica; assembly: GCA_023159175.1. NCBI lineage: Eukaryota > Metazoa > Arthropoda > Insecta > Diptera > Sarcophagidae > Wohlfahrtia > Wohlfahrtia magnifica. The sequence goes on from JAKWBJ010000222.1 coordinate 8,330,563, forward strand.
TTCTCTGGCGATGATGACAAACATCAGACGATTGACTAGGAAAAAACGTCACCCACTGGGAAAAAATGATAATGCTAAAAGTAAGGATCACCACCAATTATTAAGAATATTGACCACCACTACACAATCGATATGGAGGGGGCTACAGTGGATTAATCTACTTAGCTTGCAAAATCAATTTGATTAATGAAACTGAAACAAAGCAATGAATGCTTTGTGGAAAGCCAATATGCTCCCTAGAGGAGTGACGGAGAAAAAAAAATCTAGAGCATCGTACACCCGGTTAACGACCAAAATTCTTTGTTTTTTGTGTCTATACATATGCGTTGGAATACTATTTATGAAGGTACTTATGAAATTTGGTACCGTAAGTCGTTTACGCTTGTGTTGCAACTATAAAAAAGGAAGTACACGTAAAATTTAGATACATTAATATTCTAGGATAAAACTAAGGTGAAGGTGTCTTTTTTGCCTAAAACATGCCATAAATTTGACAGTGGTAGATAAATGTGGTGTATAAAAGGTGTTGCAGTTAATTTGTCAGATTCTTTGGTAAATATTTTGATGATATTTGTGAGAGGGAATAACTATAAATAATAATGCCAAAGAATTTTAAGATTTTGCCCAACGAAAAATACTTTGCTATAAGAATATGTCATTTTTTTCCAATAAAAGAAGCCCTAATTGACTTAGAAATGGGTAAAGTTTGGATATATACCCACAACATTCCATGGAGACTTCTTTCAGTCAATCAGCTGCACCCGATTCTATTTTAAAACTCATTGAAAGGGACCTACAGCTTAACGCCGGCTCCGAAATAATACTCATAACCAGTTACTAGCTAATGTTATGAGGTGATACCGCTGTCGAAAAATTTTTTTCTTTCTTTAAGATGGTCTGGCACACAAGACGAAAATATACGTTTTTTAAATATTCTACACGTTTTAAAACTAATACAATTGCTGGTGGAGGTACTGAGTAAGCGAAGCACATTCCTATTAATTGATGATGCTATTGTGATTGATTTGTGTCAAATCAAATCCTTCAGTGAGAAGCAATGTTTTACATCATATGTAGGAAAAGACATATTTTCCCCGTTTTCTCGAAAATGGAAAAAGTGCGGAAAATAAATTCCAGTTCTTATAATTTTTTTTCGTTTAATAGCCAGCAGGAGGGGATATACGTATTGTTACGTAAGGATATAAAAATACAACACTGTATTGTTGGATTTTGGTAAATTTTGTGTCACCCTGTCAATTTGGCAGCACTGCCACATCGACCACCTTTGCGTTACATTTGAATTAACGGATAAGGAAATAGAAGATGGTCGATATTTCCTGAACCTTCCAAACCGTAGGTAATTAGGTATATAAAGGGCTGCTTTACCTACACGTTAGAGTTAGTTATCGTTTGGCTGTCGTAAGATAAAGACGTGTTAAAGCGGAAATAAAAGTATTGTATAAACGAATATTAAGTGTTGTATTATGACAAACAGTATAAAAGCTATTGTTGTAGTGAAATAAAAACTGTAAAAGGACAATATAAAGCGGTGCATATATTTTTTTTAACGCAACTTAAACAAATTCAAACGTTTTAGAAAGGTTAAAACGTAACGTACCTGAAGCTAACATCGGAGATTTTTTGTCTATTGCTTACTAGAAATTATGTTTAAGCTCAGTTTTGATATTGTATCAGTTAGAATCTAAACATTTGAAAAAATTAATCGAGATCTACATAAAGTGTGCTTAGCATTGCAGTTACCAACTGCTAGAAAACTTAGGCCTAAATTGGCATATTGGTTTTCAGTGATTTAAAGCCTAGGTCTTTATAAATAACACTTAACGTGTTCACACCGAAAACAACACCGAAAAACGCTGAGCCAAGTATTAGAAATCGTTCGTGAAAATTATTCCTAATGTCGTCTGACTGAAAATGTGATTGAAGATCTAGTAATGCTTAAATATGCTAATAATACTGTCCATTATAAGTATTCTATTCTCATCGCTTTAAAATAATATTTGTGTACGAGTTGTGTCTTAAGACTTTTCTTTGATGAATATAATTCATCGCGAACCGAAATTATTTCGACTATACAACTAAGCGGAAATTTCTTTAATATTTTATACATTTTCGACAATTTTAATAAAACGCTTAATCCCACAGAATATTCGAACAACTGTATGCTAAAACTAGGTATAAAAACTCTTAAGATTTTTATATGGTCACCTTTTATTTATATATTAAATATATTTGTTGTTGTGGCCAAAGATATGTGGATGATGCTGCCTATTGTTACCGGTATTATTGTTGCTGTGGTTTCTAGTACTATTTGTGTTTGTGGTGTTGCTGATAATGAGGATGGATAAATGAATGGTTGGCTTACTTGGAAGATGAGTACCGATACCATCATCGTCATCATGAATACTCACACTCTACAGCGGCATTTAAATACGCTTTTCATACTTAAATCGCTAGTATTTACAACCAACATGCGTTTGTGAATAATCAGCGAGGTGTGTAAATAGCGTGGGAATTTTTTGGTTTTTTTTTTTCATTTAAATAGTGAAGCGTGAAACAGACTGAATACGAACTTTTTTTTCATCTTTTGTAGCAATTGTTTGCTTTTTTTAGTTGTTTGCAACACACATTTATTTTCCATATCTTGTAGTGGATGACTGACTCGTGGTTTATTGCTGATGTTTGCCGCCTGAAACTATGATGAGTTTTATAAAAAATTATTAAATTAAATTAAAATGAAATAAATAAAAAACAAAACGTGAATATAATTGAATAATTTTTGAATGCCAACTCTTTATGTTCTTTTGTGTAAGCATTTTTGGCAAATTATTGTTCAAATTTTCGCCTTCCAGACTTTTAAAGGTCTCTCTACTTTAAATTGTAGTAATTAATTAAAAAATAAAAATAAAAAAAATACAAAACAAATTTGCATAGAATTTTATTAAATATTTAAATATGCGAGGCAGGGTGTAGGTGGCAATTTAAATCGAATGACATATATTATGATTTAATTATTGACAATTCTCACGCTCAAGTGAATTTTTTTTAGGTCATAATTACTGAGATGAATGCTTTTCAATTATAAAAATTTTTAAAAACCACTTGAAATAATTTGCGACGACCTTGAGAGGACTATAATACATATATTAAAAGTTTCAGAAGTCAAAAAAATTTGGCGACAAAAAGTCCAAATTAGAATATATGGACATATTAATAAGACAAATACTCAATAATAACTTTAGTTTATAAAAAGTGAGCCGGATATTTCTTACGTTTTAAGATTTTATTTTTCTAATTTTCTAAATATCGGTTTCTATTTTCACAACAGTTTTAAACTTTTGTTTCATAATTTTTAGTAACGAATTTATCAAAAATCTAAAAAGTCTGCAAGATTTTTTTTTTTTTTTTTTTGATGAGGCAGACGTACTAGTGGTACTATTCATATTTCGGGAATAGCAAATAATAACAAATATTTTTAAATGAAAATGGCTTTTTTCAAAATATTTAATCAATGAATACACTTTTGCATTCGTTTAAACCATTTTCCTCATGAGACAAGTACAAATCATGGTTTTTGAACGCTTCAATTGCTTCTCCGGTGCCTGTAAATCGTTGACCACGCAGTTAACCTTTGATTTTCTGGAACAAGAAGAAGTCATTGGATGCCAAATCAGGACTGTACTGGGAATGAGACATCAATTCGATGTTTTGACGGCTAAGAAATTCACCTGTTTGACGAGAGCTCACATTGTCATCAGGAGAATGATTCGTCTTCGGCGGTTGGTCTTACGAATTTATCCGAAGACTTCCGACAAACAAATGGTCGAATATCACTCAGAATTAACCGTCCTATGTTGCTCAAGCGAAACAGTGGCCACATGACCCATTCGGCCGAAGCATCAGGCGACCATTTGCGGACAACTTTTATTGGATTTAGCTTGTTTTGGAATACCTTCTTGGTCGATTGCTGTTTTGTTTCCGGCTAATACGTACGATATATATGCACCTGTCACGATTTTATCCACGTCTTTTAAAGCGCCACAGTAGAACTTTTCACTTATTTCCTTACACTAATCGATTCGAACCTATTTTTGAGCGATTGATAAATTATGGGGTATCCAACGAGAACAATTTTTTTTACAACTAAATGTTCATGCAAAATCGTATGTATTGAAGTGAAACTAATGTGCAAGGATGCCTCCATCTCACAATATGTCACATGATGATCTTGCATTGATTTTGTGTGGCACAACAACCGATTTTGAACCGACCTTCACGGAGTTCGTCGGCGACCGAACTACGACCACGATTGTATCTACCATACCAGTGATATAATGTGGTTTTTGATTTGATTTATCGCCATACAAAGAACTGAGTTCATCGACACATGCTTATTAAGATAATCCACGTCGAAAGATGTAAAAAATAATTCAACGAAAATCTTCTCTTGAAATTTAAATTTGTTGGCCGAATTGATTTTCCTAATCACTGTAAACTCACTGTGTACTTGTACATCAAAACGTTGTGAGTACGTTTATGCTAAAAATGTCAAACTTTATTATGGTGTTGCCAGATTTTAGCTATGGACATAGGTGTTGCCAGTTCCTGAAATATAAAAAGCACCCCTCGTATTAAGTCGAATAAGGTTAAAGTTTTCTGTAACTTTTTCAATTTGCCCTAAGTTGCAATTAAATATTTTCCTGAAAGTAAACTAAACCGTGGTAATGGATTGCAGGAACACTATTAGACTATAGACCAGATAGGAACTGCAGTTTTTCAATAACTAAATTTTAGAAGCTGTTAAAAGCACTAATGATTTTGTGCATTTTATCCAGTAAGTACCGTAATAAGTCGCAAATCAGTCGAAGATGGGAACAAAGTAAAGAAAACATAGCTGACGTGGCGGCCAGTATGAACAAAAAATGCAAATATTTCGTTTCAGGGCCGAACAGCTTATAAAGAATTTAATTCGCAGTTTGATTTCAACTTAGTTGTTAGTTAGGGGAGTTAGACAGAGGTCTGAAGCAAAGGAGAGGGCGATTTTTTTGCTTTGGCTATGTCTACAAGCAAGTTACCTTAATTGAAACGAACACAATGTGTCTACCTCTACGGCCTTTACTATAAAAGAATTATAATATGAATTATAATATAGCGCACGGCTGTCTAGTTAAAATACCTGCTTCATGTGCAGCGTTTAAGGAGTATCTTAACATCAGCAATATTGTTTGCCAGGGTAGCGTGGTGTAGTGGTAAGAGCGCTGGCAGACAACACAAGCGGTTCAGGTTCGAACCTCAGCAGAGGACATGACGAAAACAATTTAATTGCGGCTTCGAGTATTTAATAAAGAGACGTCAATCTCCCTCTAGACAAATCCATCTAAAGAAGCTCTCCTAACCATACAGCTTACCTTTGACGATGATGACAAACAAAAGAAGAAAGATCAGGAGAAAACGCCACATACTGAGTAAAAGTTACAATGCTAGCTACAGTAAATTAATCATCTACTTAGCGTGAAAATCAATTTGATTTCTGAAACTGAAACAAAGCAAGTGACGAATAAAAAATATTCGTCATCAATCACAAAATTTGTTGTTGTTGTCTTTGAATTTTTTCAATATTTGAAACTGTGGCAGAGTCCCACAGCAATATTCAGCAGTACCATATTGGTCTAAAATCACATTATATTGAAGTAGCTTGCATTCCAAGCTACGGACCGAGTTTCTATTAATACGAGTAAGCCAATTTATCTATACCTCCATAAATTTCATTTGGGTCTACTTAGCATCTGCGTGGATCTTGCATGTTAACCGGCGATCAAGAAGTATGTCTAAATATTTTACCCCTGAGCACAAGGCGATTTTTTGGTTATTTATTCGAACAGGTGGGTCAGCTGCATTATATGGTCTTGCAAATACCGAGGTGGTATCTGCGGGTCTTCAGCAAATGTTGAACAGTGGATACTGCAGCATTTTGTTGGATCGAGGGTATATATCAAATACAGAATGAATCTCAGAATGCTCCCTTGGAATACGCCGGTGATGATGCTCTGAGGTTCGCTTATACGATCGCCATCCTTAACCTTAAACTTTCGTTTAGTTAGGTATCTCAGTAATAGGTTGTAGACATTAGCTGGTAAATTTTGCCTCAGATTGTATGTCAAATGCCTGAGAAACGTCGACAAAAAGAGCGGAGTAATATTTTTTGCCTCAAACATTCTTCTTGATGTTTACTTCTGAATCCAAACTGAAGATTTGAAATACAATCGCCTTCACTTAATATCGGCATCAATTTGTTTATTAGTTCTTCTTCAAACAACTTATATATATTGGATAATAGCCTGTATAACTCCTTGTGTGATCTTCTTTTGCCAAGTTTCGAGATAATTAATCTTCTCGATAATTGCTAGCTTTATAAATTTTCTGGTGCCTTCTTTGGACTTAGATCAGCGTTCGGCAAACTAATATTGATGCATTTTACAATTGTGGTAGTAATTTGAGAGTCTCTCACTCAGGCTTTTTTGCACTGTATTTTTCCACTTGTTTTCTCTTTACTCTCTTTGTTTATTTTTTGCCTATTCGTGTGACTATGTACGTGTGAAAATAGAAGTGAAGAGCAGCTCCTTGCCACGTGTTGTCCGGGATAAAAAACTGCTTCAAGCGCTCAACAAATAAATTCCCCTTTTAGCGATCATCGATTCGACTTTCGCAACGTGGGTTTGCTTATTACAAGTCTATTGAGGTTTCTCGATGTGAGCCATAAGGAATAATCTGAATCTGAGTCGCATACCATACATATTGAAAACAAATTGTCAAAAATGCCAACTGTAGCAGGGACTATTGCTTATTGTAAATTAAACATCAAATCAGAATCAAGTTGTCCTTTGTCTCCTTTCGGTTTTGTTTTATATAAAATGTCTTATTTAAAATAATTTTTAACCCATGACTGCATTGCAAATTCTTAAACTAAATTCAAAGACTTTTTTCATTCAGTACCGATTTTGTAAATAAATGAGTTAAAAAGTATAAATTAAAATATTGAAAGAGGGATTAACAACGATTAGATTCAATTAAAGTTCTTTTTGCATTGCTATTTATGCAATTACAGGCATCATTTTATTCAACATCAGTATCTCATATCTTGCCAATCAGTTACTTCATCAGTAAAGATACTCTTAAAATTTGGTTTGATTATATGGTAAGTGGTGGTGATGACAAAAATATCATCTGCTATTACTCTCAACGTTTTTATAACTTTTTTTACATCCATTCTGATATAATATTTGACAATCAACGTGTAGCCAGACGGCAGGGGCGAAGGCTTATTTGCCTTTAAAATACTTCCATGCAAATCTGTATAAACTATAAATACTAGTGGAGGAATGCAAATATTTTCTCTTTTTTTCCATACGTTTTGTTATGAAGACAAATAAATATTTTAAATACTTAACGATTGCACTGGCTGTGTCAACGCCACCATTACCCTCATCGCTTGTACCGCCTGCCGCTTCCATCACTGTCTGTTTAAATATGAGAAAGTGAGAACAACAGAAATATTTTTCATAACGTAAATTCGTGCACTTTTCTGACCCATTGGAATGAGTTTTATACAAAGGAAGTACATAGAGAGAGAGAGGGTGTAAATCTTAAGAAAAATATAAATACATTGAGAAAAATTAAAACTTTAAGAACTAATTCGTAAGAAATATTTCTGTGTTATAACAGAATTATAAAAACGAAAAAGAAAAATAAAGAATTTTTCACAGTGAGTAAATGGGTGTTAGCGTTTGTCGCAGAAAATTTAGAAATTCCAGTGTAAATCCTTCTCTCGAGAGGGTTGCTGTCAATCTTCGAAAGTCTGCAAAAAGTTGTTAACAAAATAATCATCAAAAAAGAAATAGTTTTACATTGTACCAGCTGATTTTGAATTGTTCCATTAGACAATGTTTATCTATCACTCAGACACGTAGACTTTAAGCAACGTTTAGCCCCTTCAAAATAATAGTGCTAGATGTGGCATACGGTTTGAATAATTTTATAAGTAAAATAGTCGCACTTATTTTAATCCTACAATTTGCAGTCTTAACTAATTATGCATATAGATTAAAATCAAATCGGCTGACCAAACGCTTTAAAAACGCTTATTGATTGAGTTTGAAATTTGCAAATAAAATAAGAAGGAATTTATCTTATTGTTTATTAATACTCCTTATAATTTACACAACGTTTGTTTCACTGTTCGCAAATTTTGTCTTTTCTTGCGTTCCGTTTTAACTACAAAGCTCTTTATTCACTGCTTGATACGGACTCCCTGTCATTCAAAATGGTCTCCCTTATATTGTATATATGCTATCAAGTATTTGGAAATTTCTCGAAAATTTCGTAACTTCGATATGGTTGTCTGAATTTTTCGTTGTAAATTTTATACATATGTATAGTCTGTAACAAACATTTCTGTTTTGGCAACAGTGTTATTCACCAGTATTATGCTCCTTTAAACGATCTCATAGAACTTTAAGCAATTTTTTGCCTAATTACGTTAATTGTGAACTGTCAACCGTAAAAAAACACGAAATACTTTTCCGCACCATATATTATTTTTGGGGCTGACAACTATCAAATAATTTTTTATTTTATTACTTTATTGTTCTTAAAAATATTCCCTTGATCAACACACTTTCGCATTCGCTCAAACCATTTCTCAAAGCAGTTTTCCCATTCCTTTTCCATGGTTTTTGAAGGCTTCAACTGCTTCTTAGGCGCTCGTAAATCGTTGACCGTGCAGTTCACCTTTGATTTTCGGGAACAAGAAGAAGGTGCCAAATCAATTCGATGTTTTGACTTGTTGACTTCTTAAAAATTCACCAGTTTGACGAGATGTGTGAGACCTCATATTGTCGTTGGCTTTCGGCAAACAGATGGTCGTGTAACACTCAGAATTGACCATCCCACGTGTTCAAGCGGAACAGTGGCCAAATGACCGATCGGCCGAAGAAGCAGGCAACGAACACCACGTCCAACAAATTTTGTTGAATTTATTTCGTCTTCGAATACCCACACGGTCGATTGCTGTTTTGTTTCCATGGTTCATCACCTGTCACGACTTTATAGACGTCTTTTGAATCGACCCGAGCCTTATGGGATATCCGACTAGAACAAATTTTTTGTACAACTAAGTATTCATGCAAAATCGTATGTTTTGAAGTGAAAATAATGTGCAAGGATACCTCTTTCTCACAATATGTCACATAACGATCTTGCATTATCAGATCGCGCACTGCATCGATGTTTTGTGGCATAACAACCAATTTTGAACGACCTTCACGGAATTTGTCGGCGACCGAACTACGACCACGATTGAATTCACTATACCAGCGATAAACTGATTACTGAGTTCATCGACACATTCTCCAACGAAATTTTTCCCTTGAAATATCAAATTTTTTGGGCAAATTGATTTTCTTAACTCACTGTAAGCAAAACAAATAGCACTTATATATCAAAACGTTGTGAGTATGTTAATGCAAAGAGACCTATGAATATTACCCTTCGTTGAACAATCAATATAATATAGAAAATTAGGAATAACAAGAATCTCTTCAGGTTTTGTAAAAATATTGGTATAAAACATAAATTTTGTTATTAACTTATCTCTACCTAATATGCGCAAATTACGTGTTAATTAAATTTACAGATATTTTTCTGCAAATTTGTAAGGATTGTCAATAATTATAATAATAAATAAATAAATTGCCAGTAATTATATGTAATAATCCCCGCCCAATAAATTTTTTCACAGCTAGAAAACGAATTTCAATGTATTTGACGCTAGAATTAGGGAAAAACGCCATAACTGACTGGTTTTTGCCAAAACTTTCTCAGTCATTGATTCCCAAGCAAAGAAACTTTTTGGTCGAAATTTTAGTTTGTTCTTACTTTACTGGATATCTAGCCAAACTTTTACTGGTTTTCTTAATTTGTTTGATAAAAATTCGATACAAATTCGACCTAAAAATCAATTCTGAATAATTAAATATGTTCTTTTAACATCATCGATTCACCACCTTTAATTAAATAGACCCATCAACTTTTACTCTTGACTTTTTTTTAGGGATAGTTTTTCACGTGACATGATTTGAAGATTGCCTAGAATTGAAGCTGAAGCTGCATTTAATCTATTAGCAAAGAGTTGTACTTTATGACAAGTCTGTACAACTTTGATATCGTAGAACTTAGCTTAACTTAGCAACATTGTTTTTATTTTACTCTGAACTTTTTACAAACCTTTTTTTTACACCTTTTGCAAATATTTTTTTTTTGGCTTCCACAAAGCAACTCTATCTAACTCGGTTTGACGCTGTCGTTTTCGCGCCTTCCCAATTAAGATTACATTATCCCAACTTAGTCTTGAAATATCGTGCGCCTCCAGGTGTTTGTTAAACGACCGCAGCTTCTTGAGCACTGGAGATTCCACTCTAGTAACGTCCTTGTGATATTCTCCGGCTTCTTTCTGATGATATGGTTGATCTGACTACATTTTCTAGATATTATGCGTGTAAGTATGAGTTATTCTTTAGTCAACTTCCGGAGATCCATGTTGCTGATGTCGTAAGGCCATAAGAATATCACAGATATGATTCTGACGCATCTGTTGATGAATACCAATAGCTCTTGCGTAATGGTGCTCGAAACTAGCCAGGTTTTACTTCCGTACAACAGGGTTGATTTTACATATGCATTGAATATTCTAAGCTGGGTTCGTCTGGATCTTTGTAAACTTCTCTATACTGACTTTAGTCAGTACGACCTTCTTGAAATCTACGTATAGTAGATACAGTATATCATTCTTGTGTTTGTTCTATTAAGATGCGTATGCTGTTAGCGTGATCTAAGCAGCTTCTATTTGACCAGAAACGTTTCTGTTCATCTTGCAGATTGTTCTATTTTAGTATCTCCTACAGGGTGGTCAAATTTGAGGTTAAGAAGTAAATCGCCAAATGATGAAATGTCAGGAATTGAGCTGTCAACTTTTGACAGTTATTTAGTAAAAAATTGAGAAATTTTAATTACGGAACGCTACACTCCACTCTTGAACAAAGCATTTTAATTCTGAAAAGTTACTATCAAAATGGCGAAAATATTACTGTATCACTTCGTAAAATTCGAGCAGTTTTTCCTCGTAATCAGACTCTTTCTGAGAACGCTGTGCGTAATTTAATCGCTAAATTCGAGGCTTACGGTACTGCTGCTGAAAATAGATCAAAACAATACGCTCTTAGTGGCCAAAGTGTGAGCCTGGAACAACAACTCATCGACGTTCGCAACAATTGAACTCAGCAAAGGAACTTTGCGTAACATTTTGCATACAGATCATTATCTTCACGCTTATAAAATTCAACTCGTTCAAGAATTAAAGCCAGCCTACCATTGTTTGCGTCGAACGTTGCGATTTTGGCTGTTTGAAAAACTGAACGAAAATAAAGCATTTTTTAACAAAATCATCTTTAAAGATGAGAACCATTTTCAATTAACGGTTATGTAAATAAACAAAATTGTGGCTTATGGGGCTCACAAAATCCACAAACAGTTCTCGAAAAACCAGGACATCCAGAGGAAGTGACCGTATGGTGCGGTTTGTGGTTAGGCGGAATCATTGGCCCGTATTTTTTCGAAAATATCAAGAAAACGCCGTCGCCGTGAATTCTCTGCGCTACCAAACTATGATAACCAGGTTCTTGTGGCCTTTGGTTTCAGCAGGACGGCGCCACAAGCCATGCAGCCAGCCAAACAATTCAGTTATTGCGTGAGAAATTTCCCGGTCGCGTAATTTGATTTGGCGATGTCAATTGGCCACCTCGTTCTTGTGATTAACCGCCGCTGGATCATTTTCTCTGGGGCCATTTGAAAGACCAGGTTTACGTGAATAAACCACAAACAACTGACAGTCTGAAAGACTTAAATTCGGCGCTGCATTGACGAGATAAGCGAAGCTTTTTTGCAAAATGTGGTTCAAAATTTTGTGAAAAGGGCGCATGTCTGCCGTCGTGCTACAGGTGGACATCTGCCCGACATCATATTCCATTATTAATTTCCATACTTCTATTTTATATTGGTATGAATAAAACTGAATTTGTCAAAAAATAAAGAAAAAATATGCTTTTAAGCCAATTTACATCATAACCTTAAATTTGCCCACCCTTTATATGGTTTTCAGCAGTTGTATCGATTTTTAAGGTCGCCACTTTTCGGTAACTTTACAATGATGCCTTTCTTCCAAGTTCGAGGCAGTCTTTACTCTTTTAAGACTGATGTGTATGGGGTCATAGTATGTAGAATTTCAGCTGTTATTTCATATTCTCCCGCTGCTCTATTATCCAGGAGTTTCCATTCTTATATAGAATGGAAAAGTTGCTTACTTATGTTTAATAAATTATAATAAAATTTTTTGTGATTTCCAAGTCGACACCAAAGCTCTTCTAAAAATAGATTGTATTATTTTATAGTAAACCTTTTGTAATGGTTTTGATGGGTTTAAAGTTTGCAACTTCTGCGTTTAAAATATATTTTCTTTGGTTTGTACAAATTTGGCAGCGAATTGATAAAACGTTATGTAAAGGAATTACAATTCCTTTCATTAATTTTTTAGAGGCTAATTGACTTAATTGCGAACTATTTCATATAATTTTTAAGGCAGGATCAAAATATTTTATTTTGTGTTTTTTGAGAGATTGGTTAGTTCGGACAGAAATTCAAATTGTAACACTTGATAATCACCGGTATTATACAGCAATTCTGTGCATTGGGTCAAAAATTTTGATAATACCTATCATAATACTCTCTTCTTTCTTTTAATAAGTACCGCCCTAATACTCCCTAATATATGCACATAATTTCTCTGAAACCATATTTTCATTTTGTTAATAAAAAATAAAAAACACGCCACATACAACTCCATCACTTCACAGTGTCACTCCATTTAACTCTTTAGCATCATCCTGGTGGCACAGACACATGCAAAATACTTGTGTTTACTTTTTGCATTCATCTATATATGTGTGTGTGTGCATCATGCAACATTTGAATGAAAATGTCTGTATTAACATTACTCGTTTGCATACTCAAGTATATTTGTATTTGTATTCGATGTCGTATTTTCTGATGATATTCTAGCAACGACACTGAAATCTGAATGGAAAATAGAGAGAAAAAAATAAATTGGGGCCTCAAAGAATTCAAATCTGGAAATTGTGTATTTGTTTCCATTTAAACTTCTGCACAAATAGTCATTCTGTCGTTCATGCTAAATGATATTTACGGCCATAGATTTTTTATACCCTACACCAGACTTGGGCTTAGTTAATTACGTATTGATCAATGACATGTAATGGTTAATTGAAAAATACCAATTAACATCTAACAATTGTAATTGGTTATATGTAATTTGTTATTAAATTTTGCCAAATACAAATTTAATTCAGCATTGAAAATGGCAAATCGCAATTATCGACTACGTATTATTTATATTTTTCATTATATTTTCATTATTTATTTATATTTTCATTATTTATATTTTTCATTTTCATCATTACTAGTTATAAAAGTAATTTCTAGCATTTCGAACTCATATTCAATTCCTAAAAATTTGTAATTGGTATTAGCAACCACCAATTATGTAATTTAACCATTACATACATATATATAATTGTCAATTAGATCTATAATTAATTAAAAAATGTTATCGTTTAGTGTTACCTACACTAATGTAGGTGGTAAGAACCTATAAATTCTCCGCTGCTATTTATAAAACTTTCAATTATGCCGACTAGCTTTTTATAGATTATGTCCGTTTGCCTGTTCATTATAGCTTTGAAATTGAGCAAATAGGCGAAATTTAAAAAATAACTTAATGAACTTGATATTAAAAAATTTGGTTTGCAAATGCATTAGAGAAGTTTTCGATAGTAGTAATTAGGGAGATTGGATGGTTATTATTTGACCGGTTTTAACCGTTTTTTTTTTGTTTTTTTGAATACGGTTTTTTCAAAATCTTAATTTTTCGAATACCTAATAAACCGGTTTATTTAACATGATTAACCGGTTAATTTAAATAAGTATAATTTTTTACGCTTGTATTTTTTTTTTATTGAAAATACGCTCAACGTTTAACTATTTGTATTAATTTAATTATTTTTGTATATATGTAAACTTGAACGTCTCGCAAACAGAAGTAGATTGAAAAAGATATGCGCACTTATACAACAATAACTTTTTCCCATCTTCTTTAAATAAATATTGATTTTTATATATGTAGAATGATCAATTAGGCTCATTGAAAGCGACCCACAAACAGGATTCCATTAGTTAATCAAGTTTTTTACAGCGTAAACATACGTATCCAGTTGCTAGTAATTTAGTGAGGTGATATCGCTGTTGAAAATTGTCAGATGGTGTGGCCTCGGATTGAACCGACGACTTCTTGGCTGGAAGGTGGGTATCATACCTAACATACTACAGTGGCACACACACTATTAAATACGTGGTGCATGAATTCACGTACAGTTCTGTCCGAAACCTAAGCAATTAAGGTCTCGTATATTACTAATAGTTTTATGCAAAGTAAAACATTTAATTCTTGTATCTTAGCACCTAAGTTATAACTGTAATAACAAACTTTTAATTCTATTATCTACAACAAAAACGAAATTAGCTCCTTCAGTAGCTGTTCGAAAATAAGCAACTTTCAGCACTTTGTGTAATATGCTTTGATTTTCTGGCCTCCGCACAGTGTTTTGGCATAGTTTTTGTAAGGTTTGTTAGAATTATTGTCAGTGTTACCCCTTTAATTTTAAACTATTTGTCAGGTTCTGTTAATTTTTAAAAGGTCTACGCATTAAGAATTAAGAACAGTTTTATTTAAATAAAAGAACCGGTTAACCGGTTATTTAAATAAATATTAAGCGAAAACCGGTTTTTTTAAATCGCTACTTTTCGAATTATTCGAAAACCGGTTTTTGAAAAAGTCGAATAATCGACTTTTTGCTGTAGACCAGTGTAATTTAAATTTTTACTATTTTGTTGCTCTTATCCATTGTTGATGTATACAAAGGTGATTACTTTCTTTTAGAAACTTTTAATGCTTTTTTATAGATAACGACTTGATTCTAAAGGTTTTGTTCATTTTGTATTAATCTTCTTTTACAAAATGTAAAATATGTATTTTGGATACAATTTCTGTTCAAAAAATAGAAACAAAACAGCTGCAGCAGCTGCTGGCCAAATAAAAGTTAAAACCAGATTTACGAAAACTTATAGTGTGAACGCAATGGTTTTTGGTTTAAAGTTTTAATGTTTAAACCAGGTTTTAACTTTTGGTTTGAAAACAGTGTAACATTATCAACTTACATACTTTACTATTATCAACCCCTTACCGATAAATAATAAGTTTAGATTATGGTCTAGAGTATCAAATATTCGTGCATGACCATCGAAAAATGTCTTAATTCTTTTCTACATTTTTACTATTAGTTTTGTACGTTATAAACGAAATTTTGTATATGTAACAAAAATGTTAAAAATTTTGTTATTTTTAGTGATTTGCTCTCTTCTTTCTTTCCTTTTTTTTGACGTCATTGAAATTCGCGCCAAATGCCTGTTGGCATGTAATATTTTTATGGCTAAAAAAACATATGGAAGCAAATATTAAAACGAGTAGTAGTTTATGTTTAACCTTCATGTGACTGATAGAAATCGGTAAAAACACATTTTTGGTTACCAAGGTTTTGAAACTGACTTTTATTTCTTTATTGCTATTTATTTGAAAGTACAATACAATTACAAATTATAATTATTACGAGTGGCGTTTCTAACACCATATGCCTGGTGTAGTGTAACAGACCAAAGTGTCTGGTGGGAATTGATCCCATAATCATAATCGCGCTGATAGACATTACTCACTTTGTTTACAGTTACACAGGTTTAAATCATAATAAAAGAACGAAATATATTTTTGATATCAATTAATCGGGTTTTGTTGGATAGAACATCTTTTGACATTAATGCCTAAATATGATTTCGGGCATGTGCCGTAAAAGGCGTAATCTGGAACACTAATTTTCACAAAATTTTCGCAATATATGCTGCCGTATTTCACCAGTAGCTCTTCAAATGTTGATTTCCAGGTGTTCAATTGTCTCCGGCTTATCAATATATACAAGGGACTTTACATAACCTCAAAGTCACTTGTATGGGAAAATAATCCAATGGGGTTAAATCACACGGAACTTTACATGAAATTACTCTTTCATCAAAAGTTTCTTTAAGCGAATCAATTGTACCGTGAGCTGTGTGGCTTTCTGCTCCATTTTGCTGTGACCACAGCTAGATTAAAGCCAGCTAATTGAATTACGAAAATTTTTTTAATCATGTACACCATTGACAGTAATATTCTGATCACTATCTCTTTTGAAGACATATGGACAAATGACGCTAGCCCATAGAGCGCTTCAAACAGTAATTTTCTGAGGATGTAAAGATGTTTCGACAAATGCTTGTGCATTAATCTCTCAAATTCGACAGTTCTACTACCTATTCAACGAAAAATGGTCTTCATCGGAGAATAAAATTTTGGATAGTAATTAAATATCAATATCAGTTTGTGCTTTAGCCCATTCGCTCAATTGTTGGAGGTGTTAATCTATCCATAATGAAATGTCACACTGAACTAAAAAAAGGCATCTACCAGCTGTTAAGTCGGTTGTCAAATAAACCAGTGTTGCCAACTCAATGTTATGAACTTCTAAAAAAAAACACCCGATATTATTTCAATAAATTATTTAGTTTAGTTTTAAAAAACAATGTTTAATCTTTAATTAAGTTAATTTCTGTGGTAATATTAGTTGCATCAGCACTACTATATCTTCTTTGAAAGGTGGCATTGTAAGCTTCACTTTATTAGAAGACATTATTAAAATCTCATCATTCTGTTAATAGTTACCTACTAAATAGTGTACAACCTTATTGTGTGGAATTTGAGAAATTTTTGCTTGAGAAATATACACAGATTCCTTTAGTTTACTTAAGTAAATCTTCTTTCTTTCTTTTTTACCCGTAACCTGGTAGGTTAGATGTTTTTTCAAAATTTCAAAAACAGATTCTTGTTGTACTCGACAGCACCTTTCAAAAAATGGCATCACTTCCCACGTATTTCTATTTCATTATTTATCGTATAGTTTTTTCTTATACACTTTTGTTTGACGTGTAAAAAATAGAGTTACCTATCGTTTTTGTTGTATAACTTTAGTTGTAGTAAGAATTTTTTGTTGCTTTTTTAAAATTTTGTAAAACTTTAAATGGAGTTTGAAAACAGTATAAAATGTTTAGATTCATCGTACATTACTTACGCTCATAGTACGTTTAAAAATAAGTGAAGATTCGGACCATAATCGTCATATTTTGCTTTCTATTATAGAAAAGAATAGAATGTATTGCAGGCAATGTTGTAACTAGAAAAGCACAAGTGAAATGGTTTGCTCGTTTTTGATCCGATAATTTTGCTCCTTTTTCTGGTCGTCCAATTACTTCTAAAACCTGGTGATATCGTTAATACAGATCGACCAAAATAGGACAAAAAACACTGCAAGGTGATTTTGCAAATTCACAAATGGAATTCACAAATTGCCTGAAAGATGAGAAAAATGTGTACCCAGCATTGTCCAGAACTTTAGATAAAATGTTTTTTATTTACCCATTAAAAATTAGTGTACTATTTTCAAAAAAACAACGCTTATTTCATACCGGTACACCTGGGAAATAAGACCTTAAGCCTATTTTCATTCTTTTGCTAATATCGTTTTTAAGATACCAAAGCTATAATCTCCTAACATGTTGAGAACTACTACTACTAATATTTTATGCAAAGTCGCCAAAACTATTTGTATAAATACTGTACACAAAGTCGGTGCACTATCACTGGGAATAGGATTAAACTAGAGCCGCTAGGTTTTTATCCTTGGCTCGCATCTAATAGCATGTTCACTAGAAACTTCGACGAATTGTAGGAATTACTCCGTTCACTTGGTGCCTTTGTAATTTATTTTAATGGTTCTTCTTCTTCTTTTTTTATTTTGTGATTTTTATTTGTTGTTTTGTTATTCGTCACTAAATTCTATGTTAAAAATTAAAAAAGGTGAGGAAATTGAATTAATAAATTTGGCATGGATTTGATTGATTTAGTTTTTAGTAATCCACAGAGTAACTGAAGCTGAATTACTTACAATTAAGGTGATTCGCTTTTACAATTTTGTATGGAGAATTATGTAATTCGGCTTATAATTGTTGATTTATTAATTAGAAAGCAAATTAGGAAAAAAAAGCGTGTAAATATGACACAAAAATTCAAAGGAAATAAACTTTGTTGTTGTCGCCTTGCTTATATAAAACATATCCTTTCCACTTTTTATGGGTTAAATCAATGAGTAAAAATATTACAAAAATAAAATGGATATAAAAAAGAATGTTCTAGAGAAAGGAAGAAAAATATTTTTTTTGTTGTATTTTGTTGAGTCTACAAAGGATGTCATACTCTATAAATTTATTTGGAATTTAATGTTTAAATTTACAATATATTGTCAAGTTTACCTAGTCTGACACACAGGGCTTAAAAATTACTTTTTTCTTCTTATTTTTTTCTTTTCTGTTGTATAAAATTCTATGTATTTGCAGTTTATTTACTCGTAGAGTGATTTTTTTCTATTAACGAATATTTGACATTTAAATATTGAAAAAGGCGTTAAAAAAGACATGTGAGTGAGAAAGCTCAAAACTAACTATGTGAAAACAAAAAATGTTGACTTGCTCCATCAGCATTAATAATTGTTACGAGCTGGAAATTAAGTTTAACAGAAAAACTATTTTTTTTTATTTATGAGAATTCGGAAATTTCAGTATACAAAGAATAAGATTAGCTTAGGTCAGTGACGTAAAATTGTGTAATTTCATATACAAACATTAATGTTTTAAGCTGATGTTGTAATATATTATATTTCAAATAAATTTATCTATTCAGAACCCGTTTATTTTACGCTAGGCGTACTCACTTCTTAGGTTATTTGCTCATGCCCCCTGCAAAAGATTTTTAGAGTGTGTGCGCAAAAACTAAAACATACATCTTATTGCTCCACAAACTTAGGATTAGTTTAGTCAGGGTTAGCAAAAACCCGTTTTTTTTTTTCTTAAAAACCCAGCCCACCTGGTTTATTAGGTTTTTGATGGGTTTAATAACCGCTTTCAAATTTCGTTTATTTTGATATTAATTTTTGTTTTGTTATTTAAATATAATGCAATTTTGTACTCTTAGTGAGATCAAAGCACCATTGTGTACTAAGACTTGCTAAAACTCGATCGTTATGACAGACAGACAGTTGTTAGAAACGATCAAATTCATCACTCGCCGTATTCTCTCAACATTGGTCCTATTGGTTGTTTCGACGGATGCAATATCTTTTGGCATGTCACCTAATCATTTCTTTTGAAAAAATGTAAAGTCGGCTTCAAAGTGGATTGCCTCAAAAGTCAATATTTTTTTCTGAGACAAGATTCGGGCGTTGGCTCAGGGCTAAAGAAAAGACGAGTAATTTGATAAATATGTTAATTCTTTTTTTTTTAATAAATAAACTACGAAAGCCTTTAAATAAAAAACCTACCCGGGTTTTTTGAAATATAAATCCCAATAAAGCCCGAGTGGACTTAGTTGAGCTACCCAATAGGTTACCAACCCTGGTAGTGGTAGAGTATTATAAGCTTCCTATGTTATATGAAACTGTTATTTAAATACCACAAAATTAAACCCAAATGCTTCGTACGAGAACTTTTATTCTCACGAAATGTGTGGGCCGATGTTTCAGAGTGCCAGTAAAACTTTTTTGAACGCTTAAAGTTGCACAATATTCCACAAATATCTGCAACAATGTTGACCTTGAGTTCAAGAATTGTCTAGGCGCGTAAAGTTCCAAAATATTTCACCAATTTCTGCAATAATGTTGACCTTGAGTTCAAGAATTGTCTATGTCTTGTTCACATATACTTGCTTCTTCAAATAACCCCAAAGAAAATAGTCGGCTGCTGACAAATCTAGCAAACGCGCTGGACAATTAATTTCCGAATTTATAGAAAATATAGATTGAAATAATAAAATTATAATATTCTGCGTCTTTGTTCAGTTCTGAATCTGTCCATTACTTATTCTCCAGGTGTTATTTGTATAATAGGAAAAAAATTAAATAAAAAAAACCTATAAACGGAAATGTTATTCAAGTTTTGAAACGCATGTTGATTTTGGTCCACCCTGTAGAACAGTTTTTGAATCTTGAAATTTTTCCGTGATAATCGTCTGTCATGTAAAACACATTCGTTTGAACCACGATACACTCTCCACATGGTAAAAAATTTTTTTTCGATCGCTTATTGTGTTAGAGGAAGTACGACATTATAACATGCAACAGCATCTGGAAAATCTGTGGCGCCGATAATCAAAAAATCAGAAACTTCCACTTCAAGATATAAATAAATCAATATTTGGTTTGTATGGCAGGTACCCTTCACAATTGCTCTATTCCGCCCCACTTGCTCTATTTTGCCCGATGATTTGTGTTGACTGTGAAGTCATTCAGACCAAATCCAGAAATTAAAGCTTTAATAATTTAAGCCGTGTAGCTCTCCATAAGGCACAAACAAACATACGTAAAAGCACATATTCATCTTTATATATAAGATAAGAAGAAGATAATTACAAACATTTTTTAAAACCTTTAAAAGAAGTTTTATAGTTGAAATGCTCACTTTAGATTGCCTTCCAATGATCTTCTTTTATTTATTTGATTAAAAATATAGAATTATTGAGAAGCAATTAAAATAAAATGATGTTGCTGCTGTTACCAAAAACGTTGCATTCAACGTTGCACACAATTAATTAAAACGATAAACTCAAGGAAAACTTCATCTATAAAAAGATTGAAACATTTCTTAATGCATTTTTTGTTCGAATCTGGTTTGAAAAATCGTGCCAGCAAAACAGATCAATTGTCAGTCAAGCAGACAGTCAGTCAGCCATGAAAACAAAGCATACATTTGGACGCTTTACTTCAACAAATTAGAGTGCTGGCTAATGGTACGGAAGAAATCGCCCTCACATGTTGCTCACGAGCTAAAAACGAAAAAAAAGTACCGAATGATGGAGAAAAACTTATTGTAACGATGATCAATTGAAAATTAATGATTAATTTATGGTACTCGCATATGTACTCTGTTCTTCTCTGCTCTGCGTGTAATAAATGGGCGCAAGTTCAGCGATCTAATAATTCGCCTACTCTGTAGTATCATGGCAGAGCTGGCGAAACCTTTAGAGAATGAAATAAAAATATCAAAAAATAAAACTCGAAATGTGTTCTTATCAAAAGTGTTTTGCTAATAGTTTTGTTCTTAATAAATGAGCTTTACTATCTTCAAGTGGCCGGTCCTTTATTTGTTGAAAATGTAAAGTCAGTTATTGGGCTACATTCGGCTATATCTCGATCTTAGGGTATACATATTTATTTGTTTTTAACATGTTTGTAAGACTTTATAGGGCTCGCATAGCATTGCTATTATAAGACCAAATGTATTGCCCTGAAGTGGTAGACAATCCCGAGAATTTATTTAAAGTCACCACCTCTTATTGTTCTGCTGTACGTAGTCGAGTAGTTTCCAAATAGACTTCGAAGAATCAAACCATACATAAGAGATGTATTCCATGTTCGGTCGCATAAAGCTAGTGTACAAGTGCTTATAAATGTATTGCTTATTGGGTCTATAAAATACGCATTGAAGTTGCATTGCCTGCATGATCCGCCTGAGTGCGCTATTTCGTTACTCTTCACTCTGACCTTTAACCCTTTAACTTTATCAAAGTCATTTGGTGCATTATAACATCATTTTACTTTCCTTGCCTGTAAGCGTTAGTTTTGAGGTATTCCTACAGGTTTTTTGACAGCAGTATTTGCATAATAGCAAAGTACATCTGCCACTTCGGAAGTCTGGTAATTTCGAATCAAAGATATCGTTGCAATCAATTCCATGAATGTGTTTAAAACAGAGATGCGAATTCAATAATGACATATCATTTTTATTCTTATATGGTATCGTCGTAGTAGCTGTTCATTATATCATCGCCACCCATATGACAATTGTATTCTTTGATTATACTGGGGTCTACTCCAACATAAGACTCAAGAAAGTTGAACGCCAAAAATTCAGCGACCAAACTCGTTGGAACATTTGAAGAGGCTATTATATTTCAACTGCTAAATTTTTATTGAAAACACGAAAAAGGTCTATCAAAAGAAAAAAAATTATATGAAAAACAAACTGACAGCCGGCATGTCCGCCTTTAGGCGGATACATGTTGTTATTTGTCATATTTAGTAAATTGGATATTTCTCTGCACATATTTACTGTTATAATGGAACATCTAAAAAAACAGCTTATTAAACGCAAACAATATATCCTGCCCAAAGACAGGTTTGCCGGTTAGAGGGTGAAAAGCTTAGCCTTTGATCGAATGAATCCAAGTACTAAGTAATGCTGTCATGGAATTTTAAAGTTTAATAAATAACATAATAATTTTTTTTTTTTTTGTATAATTAGGCCCTCGCTATGAAAAAATACAGCTTGTTTTTGTGATATATGCAGATTAATAACTTTGGCAAAAAAAAAAAAACAAAAAACTAATAAAAAATTTCTACTGAACACTACCAAATGATCTTTTATAACACTTCTTTGAATAAATGGCTTTGAGTAGATCTCGTTGCAAGCTCCAGCAGTAGTCTGCTAAAGATCCTGATGAAATATGTCACTCTGCTCCTTACTAAAATCACCCAGATTGTGTGGAAATTGGTCTAAACACGAGTACAGAAAGTGCATGTTTGCGCTCTTGTTGCACCCTAGCTTATGAAAGTTCGATATCATGTACTCAACAAGCTCGAAATGCTCATAAGATTTCTTTTTGGCGAGGAAAATACTCATAACCAAAGCGAATGAATTACAAGCTTTGGGTTTGGCTTCAGTCACAGATTTGATAAAATTAGGATCTTTCAAGAGCTGCCTTATCTGTGGCCCATCAAAAATATAAGGCAGATATAACGCAGTTTTCACAAAGCCCTATAGAGGTTTTTGATATTTTTCAAATATATATTCACCACAAATATAGCAAAACCATCTGGATTAATCACACAACATATTCATAACGAAGCCATATCTAAAACATCAAGAAAATATATTTTAGTGTCCAGTAAAAAACGAAATTCTAAGTAAAAATCCAGTAAATGTGGGTAGTAGACTATAGCTCACAAACAAAGGCTGTTGGAGAAAAATTGCTGCCATATTTGAAAAATCCGCGTCAATTTGATAGAGAAACAGACAAAGAATCCCAGGAAACAGATAATTTTTTGGTTTTGTTGAGCAGGGTAATCAATACATGGCATTAACATACGAAAATGCTGTTCTTTGCAAAGTTTATTCCGGACGTCCAATTTTGTGTCACTTGTTTTAGAATTACTGGAATAACACCAATAGTCTTGGTCTCCAAAGCGAACATTGTTGCCGGATTTTCAGCTTAAACTAGTGACTTCACATGGCTTCACAACCTAGGGGGCCAATTGACACCTCCATTTCTCGAAGTCAACTTATGGTCCAATTTTGATTTCAATAAGTCAACGGTTGCGGACGCTATGGGGCACGTTAAAATGAAATTTTGCCCGGATCAGCGTTATCCATATTTTCAAACAAAAATTCATTGATCATGTTGCAGTAACGATCTCCATTTACTGTAACGCTAGCTCCGGGTGCATTTGGTAAGAACTTATGGTCAATGATGCGACCAGCGTGTAAACTGCACTAAACCGTACATTTTCTCGGTATAATGACGTCTGTAGAGTCTGCTGTGCATTGGAATAAAACGAGAGAATTGACTACCGACACCGAAAGTAATAAGTTTGGATATTAACGCTCAGTGCCAAACTCTGTCAAATGGCTTGGAAATATATAGAACCACTAACTGATTCCCACCAAATCCAATAATGGACCTATTTCACCTTTGAAAGAGTAATGCTCAGCAAATTGTTGGACTCCAAATACTTTACAAGGTGGTGATTACTTATACACTTCATACCTCTGGAAGATAGCCTCACACCTCTTCCAAATAAAGTGGTTGGATTGTAATTGTAGACTTAGACTTGATACAGCCAAAGAGAAGAACTCGCATAACTGCGGCGGTCGTTTAATAAACGCTTGCCTTAAATAATCAAGTCAACAATATTACCACACACGCTACGTACAAATTAAAAAAAAAAGTTCTCACTTTTTGCCACTTTAAAATTAAAATCAACATTAAATTCAAAATTTTCATAGACATACAAATGATACCCTATAACCCTGTGTATGCCACATGCAAATTTGTTATGTCAAGATTTGAATTGAAATTAAAATTGAATAAATAATTTATGGACGATTAAATTTGAATTTAAGTGCCCCAGTTTTCACATTAGGGAATTACTTAACAAAAGTGCAACAAAAGCTGGCAAGAAAAAAGACGAACGGATGAATGCATGGATGAACGGAGACGGAGATAAAACAGACTTAAAATAGAATCATTCTTAACCAAGTACATACATACGTACAAACGCTGTATCTGGTTACAATTTAACAGGAAATAAAACACAAAACAAAATGTAATAAAAGAACACGACGTAACGTAACACAAACAGAAGAAATCAAGACGAGAGGCCAATTGAAATGCGAAAAAGGGGGAAAAATAAACAAAAATACGAAGATGATAAAGCAAAATCTCTATGAAAACAGTATGAAAAAACTAGAGGCAGTTGCAAAGCTTTACCTCTCATCAAACGTTAAAGAAAATTATTCTAAATATGACGATGTTGAGTTGAGAAAGGGGAACGAACACAGGACTCTTAGGTATTTCCATTATTGTTGTTATTACAAACAGCCTCGTTTACTATGACGCTGATGATGGTGTTGCTGCTGTTACTGGTGATACTGATGATACCAATGAAGCAGTGTATTTGCAATTTAAAGCTTAGAATTAACTTAATTCGATTCGAATAGACTTGACTGGGTGGTTGGTTGTTGGCTGGCTAGCTTTGTTCGGCTAGTTAGCTGTGCTGAGCAACAACAACAATAGTAAAAACAAAGAAAAATTAAAACAGAATCAGTATCAGATTATATTATACAAAAACATTGCATTTAAAAAAGTGCGTGCATGGGGAGTGATATAAATACCTTACCATGCCGCTACAGTGAAGCGAATGAGACTTGAGTATTTTCAATAGAACTTTGCTAACTTTACTACCATACACGGTTTTACTTAGAAGCTGTTATGGAAATTCGTTTCTAGCCATCTGTAAGGTTGTCTATAAAACTCTCAAGTTCGTACAATAAGAAGTTTTTAGGTTCTTTAGCTTCTTCTTTAACCCTTTCAGACATTTTGTCCAATATATTGGACATTTTTTTTCTAGACATTTAATTTTTCAGTGCTTTTTGTTAAATTAAGCGATTTTCAGAAGTCCATTAACGTTGTGAGGTATTGTGATATACAGAGTTAATTTAAAGTGATAATTACATATTTTAAGCTTAATAAAAACATGTAAGTTTGAAACGAATATATTTTAAACCGTTTTTATATTAATTACAATTAATTTTATAATATTGTTACGTTTTAATCTTTTTTAAAAATTTGAGTTCTTTTAAATTGCGTATAAATAAAATATAACAACTTTGTTGTTGTTTTACAGTCTTCCTTTCCTTACATTATCTTTATCCAGTTAATCATAATACAGCAGCATATTTATCTTTCACTTAATATTCGTTTATACAACACTTTTATTTACGCCTAAACACGACTTTACTTTATGACAGCAACACACAATGCGCCAAAATGCATCATAATGCATTATCAATTGCGAACATTCTTGTAGTTACCACAAATTTTTATTTATCTACGTTAAATTCAAAAGATGTAAAATTCTAATGCACAAAAAGGAATCGAACACAAGAGCCTAGACACAAACCAATAAAGTTTATAGCTAAAAAAAATCTTACCATACAGTTCGTGATGTGGTGTATTTTCTTTTTAGGCATTTTTATTTACGTCAGACAAAATTTAGTGCATGTCCATATATTGAACAAATTTACTCTGTGGATGAAGTTTTTTATTAAAAAAAAAAAACATTTCTTTAGTAATATTGCATTTTTATGTCTTCAAAACAACAACTAAGCCAAGAGGAAATTTTTAAACTCTTAAAAGAGACTTCAGATATAAGCGATGCTGTAAAAGGTAATGAGTCAGTTTTCTCCTTTGTCGGTTTCCTGGCCAGGTGGTGCAAGTAAGTGGCCATGAAACATTGACAGAAGAAATTGAAGACGAAAAAGTTTTAGAATTTAAGACCCCAGGAATTAAACTTAGACACTTGGTAGATTTAGTTTTACAAAACTTTGCCAAAGATTCCAAAAGTAACACAAACCAAATTACTAAAAAAAATATTGCATTGAAAACTAGGCTCATGAGAAATAAAGAACATTGCATTTGTTCCGCCTAATGTTAAAGATGGTTTTAAAACACCGTTTTAATATTTAAAAATATATTTTAATGATGAATTGTTTAATAAAATTTAACAATGCAAGTCATCTTTATTTATCTTATTAGGATGAGTTTTTTGAAATTCACTCGAATGCGCAGGTGCTTTGGCATTCAAGTGCTTTTGTTATTACGAAACAAGCTACATGTAACAAATATTTTAGCTCCGGCAAAGGAATTCCATGCTAGAATGTACGAAGTAAGCCCCATCACCAATTGCCTTCGGAGGAAAACCTTTGCATTGACGAGCATGTAATTACAAAAGTGTGTTTTTGTGTGGTAAAAGTGGAATGCCCTGTGCGAAATATTATTTAAGACCATAGGAAGTGGATCAGCTGTTGTACGAAAATCGGCAAACTTTCTCTCTTTTCAGCCTGTAGATCGTACGGAGAATAACTTTTGTCAACAGATGCTACTGTGGGCTCAGTAGGCAATTTGGGAACAGAGCTATCTCTCGGTGAACCAAATTCACGCTCTACAAAACGCTTATCAGCCTTGTTACAGTTTATAGCGCAGAAGCGTGGACATTATCGAAAAACAATAAAAATGTTTTAGGAGCGTTGGAGAGAAAAATACTTTGAAAGATCTTCAGTTCTCTACGAGTAATAATATAATAAGTAATAATATAATAATTTGGAAGAGCGAGCTGTATGAGCTGTATAGGAACGTGTATACAGTGAAGTGCATTAAAATACAATGGCTGTACTGACTTGGCCAGGACTCTAGCGTGACTGACGGTACACAAAGGTAAAAAGGTGAAAAGCGCTGAAAATGACGATCAAATCTTCGTTGGAGAGACCAAGTGTGGCAGAACTCGACGGGCAGATCCAGCTAACGCGCTTTTCTGGATTCGGCCTGGATTCGACGTCGACAGACGTAGTGCCACATTAGGAAGTAAGTAAGTAAGTAGTAAAAGTAAATGTAAGTGGATGTACTAGACTTTTTAATTAATTATTTTACGAACTTGACTTGAGTTTTATACTACATCAGGCGTATGGCATAGTCTTAACAAACAAATCAGGTTTAAAATATAAAAAAAAATTAATAATTTAAATAGTTATTAAAGAGTTACATAGTTTTTTGTTGCTGGAAAACGGATTAAATTTAAAAGTTTTGATTTGTCAAAACACTATTTTTCCTGATTTCTTACTAGCTTTTGTATATTTATCACCACTGTTCTTGAAAAATTTATAGGAAGACGAATTAGAATTCAACAAATGATGGTTCGTGCGGTTGCACTGGTGGCTGGCTGGCTTGTATAGTTAGTTTCTATTTTTGTACATTTTTGTCTTTTTTGTCTTTTTTTGTTGTTTTTATAAATCTCATTGGCATTGGAAGAAAGAAGCAACAACGACTCATACGACTAAACGTATAATGAATGCAATGTTTTGTGGGGAAACGCATTTCCTGATGCGTTTCGTTTGTGAAATAAAGAAATTTTGCACACAAGAAGGAAAAAAAAAGAAGAAAACTCAACTCTTTGTAAATTTTCGCAGAAGCTCCTACAAACGTAAATAAATATGCCATTGCTTTTGAGGGGCATGCAACTTACATACACACACCCTCACGGCTTTTACATATTTACACTAACATGCAATTTGTACCACTTGCTTTATATGCACATGTATTTGTGTGCGTGAGTATGTCTACGAGTATGATTCTATTTCAATTGTTTTTATTTTTTACTTTGTTGTTGCAAGAAAAATCACAAACATGTTTTGGCCACTTGTACTTGTTTTCCCTGTTGATGATGCCTTCAATAAGTGCTTACGCGTGCATATCCAGTCATTTATAATCTAAAAACATATACACACACAAATACACATATACACCTTTTCCACAAAATCGTTATTATCATCGTTGACTGTTATCATCGTAAGCATCAAAAGTAGCAACAGCAGTAGCTTTCCTTCCTTGGCTAAGTTCTTTATTTCTTCTTTCTGTGGTTGTTGGTTTTATTGTTAGCCAACATCTAAGCGGTTCATACCTATGGCTGGCTTGGGTTATAATCGTTCACTACTCATTCATTTACTCACTCGTTTACTCTCTCTTAATGGTTGTAAATCACTTACCAGTTGCATTAACTAAGAAAAAGCAAAAGAGTTAGTTGTTCGAATTGTTGTTTACATTTTAGTGGTAATTTAGAGAAACTACTTGTGATAAGTTGTTAGTCGTTGTTAGTTTGACCTGAGATTACCTTTAAGATTGAACACATCTCCGATCCAAATTTAATGCTTTAATTATGGAACAGTAGAACTGACAGATGGTGTTAGACCATCTCACTGAGAGAAAAACCAACTTTACCTTGTTTTTCTGAGTAAGAAATATCGGATGAAAAGAGACTAAAAGTGCTGAAAAGTCAAAATTTTATTCGAAAACGTGTTTCGAAACATATGTGCAAATACATGGCGATATATATATCTCTTTTCTAAACTCGATATCCAACTACAAAATAAATAGGCCGTAACATAGGGATTTACGTAATGACATATTTAAATAGGAAATTTTTGATACGAGCGTTGGTCAATAAGTGAATGAAACACAGATTTTTGGACATAATATGGTTTTATTTTTCAGTATAGTCTCCTAAAAGCTTTATACACTTTCTCTTACATTTCTACAATATTTTGATCTCTTCAAAAAAAAAAAAACAGATTGTCGACGTTTTTTCTCTGAAGCCAAATCTTTTTCCGCCGAGCTTTATATTTAGGTTTGGAAACAAGGAATAGTCACTAAATCCACAGAATAGGGTGGATGAGGAAACAATTCGTAAACCACTTCATGGATTTCTGCTATAATACCTGCACATGTCTGCACATTTGTATTATCCTGGTGAAAAAGAACTTTTTTCTTAGTAAAAAGCGGTAATCTTTTGTTATTGATTTTTTTCAAAAACAGGATTTTTAATTATGTTGAGCTAGTGTAGGATTTTGGGGTTATGTGGTCAAATGAAGCCATGGCATGAAATATGAAAGCATAGTCTACGGACATTGCTATTAGAGGCTTCTCTAATTATATTTATTAAATTTTCTATTCCTCTACTGCCACCGTCATAAGAAAATCAAATTGAAATATATTGTATTTAAGATGTACACAATCATACTCGTAGTACCTTATGATATGTTTTAAAAGGGTGTTTTTTTTATATGCATCGATGACTATGATTTGCCAGCTGAGAATATCAAACTGCGTTGACATTTCTGTTCAGTAAGGTTTGGTAATTCTTCACAAATCGTGTAACGACAGAACAAAGCTTCAAAGTTGCGGACTTTAAAAAAAAAATTAAATTAATCTGCCCTTTAAAATTGCCATAAACGTTCCATACCACCTCGATCAAAAAGCTCTCGGAATTTATTCAGAAAATTAAAAATACAAGTTTAATCATTTAAATCTATATTGTCCCCATCGACTGCAACACACTTATGCTAGCGCTTGATCCAATCCTCGAAGTTTTTTTAGATTTGGTTTTCAGTATGTCCATCAGTGCTTCCTGTGATTTTTTCATTATTTCCTCTCGGCTGCTGAAACAGTTTTTTAACTCAATTGGACAGAAAGAAGTCACAGAGAGCTAAATCAGGTGATTCGGTGGCTGTTGGCTGGTATTTGTTGAATTTCTCCTCAAAAAATTTCTAATGATGATGGCACTGTGCGACAGTGCGTTATCATGGTGCAAAATCCACGAGTCTTTTGCCAACAATTCTGGTCTCTTTCGGCGAATTGCTTAACGCAAACGTCTTCTTACTAAAATATTACTCTTTGTTTACCGTCTGGCCTTCTGGCAAAAATTCAGGATGCACTACACCGTTGTAATTCATGAAAACCGTGAGCATTACTTTTTTTCTTGACTGAAAACGATGTAGTTTTTTTGGTCTCAGCGCATTTGCTGTACGCCATTATTTTGCCTGATGTCTAGATTGCGTGTCGTACGCATAAGCTCACGTCTCGTCTCCAGTAATGATCCTTTTAATGAATGTGGGATCGGATTCAGCTTCGCAAATCATGTCTATTGCGACCTCAACACGGTCTCCTTTTCTGCATGAAATTGAAACCCAAATCATTAACCAAAATATCTTGTACGGATCCGTAGGCAATGCTCAAGTACTCCGTTATCTACTTGATGGTTAATTTGCGGTTTTTGACCAACATTTCTTTTATTTATCAATGTTTTCATCGGTTTTCGATGTCGATGGTCTGCGACTGCGTTCATCATTTTCGATTGACTTACGATCACTTTTGAACCGCTCGTAACACTGGTAAACGACCGTTTTCTTTAGAGAATCGTTGCCGAAACATGTTTCCAACTTTTCCAATGTTCGCGCTCCATTAAATGCGTTTGTTACGCATAATAGAGATAGATGTACCCTTGGCTACATAGCTTTTGCAAATGTTAAGTTGTGACGCTAAGACGGATGTACCAACTTAATAAAGAAAAAAAAATCTCAAACCGGAACGATGGGGCAGCCCCACGGGGATTATTCCGGGAAATTTTAGATCAAGGTGGTATTTCTTTCGAAATGAGGAAGAGCTGCCGTTACAATGAATGGCGAGCACTATCGAGCTATGCTCTAGAATAGTGCTGGCAACTTTTACTACTTTTTAATAATTGGTAGTATTGAATACTTTTCATTTGGGTACCCAATACTACTATACCCGATTGGTACAACGTTTTTTTGTTTAATTTTAAGCAAAATTTTGTATTTATAGCTATAAGTTGTTGTTATTTAAACGTTAAAAAGAATATTTTAAACTCTTCTTATGTTTTATTTAACAATTAAAGCCAAACAAATGTAAACTTGAATTAAAGTCTAGCGTGACAACAAATTTATAAAAAAAGTAATTATTCAGTCTTAAATTACAACATAAAATACATATATTTTAAATACATGGTTGCAATATATACAATGCTAAAAGTATTAAGTACTTACTTTTAAGTATTGAGTACTTAAAAATAAATAAAAGTACTAGATATACAGTACCATTACTCAATACTTTGGCAGCATTACTTAAGAACTGATTTTAGCGACATTGTCTTTTGTGTGTCGACTTAAATCTGTTATTTAGCTACATTGTCTGTTCTATGCATTATGCAAACGATATTCGTCTACTCACACACAAGACTGTGTGTGTCGTAATGTTGGACTTGAAATAAAGATCAAGAAAACTAAAGCTATGAGAACTAACAACAATATCACAGAAGACATCATGCTATAGGGCCAACCAATTAAGTATGTGGATAGCTTTTGTTATCTGGGAACACAGTGGCAACAAATGGCGGTGCAAAAACAGACGTTAATAACAAGCTCAACAAAGCAAGGTCGGCATTCAGTCGACTACAGTCAGTATATTCAAACTCAGAATATGTTGAACGGCAATGCTTTGTGGAAATCCTGTACTCCCAAGGGAAGTAACGGATAAAAATCTTTCTAAATAGCGTAATGAAAAGCCGTTAACACAGTTTTTTGAAAGATTAGAGTTAATCGAAGAATCAGTTTTTTTTCTGTCAGACATATATCTGCAGTCCTATTAGTTACGGCTGGATTCAGTGTTCAAGTAATTAAGTCTATTGTGGGTTTCTAAGTTATACGGAATTTTCAAATTTGATGATAATGCACAAAACCATAGTGAGTTTATACTGAGTTTAGCTTTTTCAATATGGCAACACAGTGGATAATCAATCAGCTGTTGGCAAATTGGTTACTATTGTAAACGACTGTTTAATTGAAAAAATTAAAATGGATTAATGGATACGGATTATGGAGGAGTTTCTGCAAAAACAATTTCAACTTTTTATTCAAATAAATAGTGATTATTCACCAACAGCATAGCTGCTAATCGTACTTTCTGTCTTCTATTTATTTGATATATAAATTTCCAAGAAAATAGTTAACAAAACAAACAAAAAACAGCTGTTTACCAAACGTCTGTGAGTGAGTAAGTTTTTAATGCAAATTAATGATGTCGTCTGTCTGCGCTATAATGATAAAATTGAGTGAATTTCGTTCTCCCTTTGATTCGAAAATTAATAATGAGTCGATAAATGTTAATGGAGTGTCTTTATTTTATTGTTTAAGTTTATAAATTGTTATAACTCTATTGTTTTATGTAAACATTTATATTGACAACATTTCATAGTAACACTATGAGGCCACGATGATTGCGTCTTTCCTTCTACACATTTCGGTACAATCTTGTTTGGTTATCTTTTACATAAAAAATATTTAAACACTTGTTGTATTTATCCATAACCCATAAGCCAACAGTATTAAATATGTAACAAGAAATAATATAATTATTTTTAATATTTCAAAATGCATTTATAAACGCTTTTAAATTCCTAAAACGTGCTTTTGTTAGTCAGTCTATTGAACATGGGTTATTCGTAAGATGCTGCCTGCCACAGAGGATATTTAACATGATTAACCAGTTTAAAATAAAAATAAATTCCAAACAAGATATTATTGCTATTGGGTTATTAGGAAAATTATAATGGAAACCAGAATTATGCTTTTTTTGTGGATAAATTTTTTAGAAAACCTCTAAGCCGCTTTTAATTAGTTATTCGCTAAAAAGAAAATCAAATTTTTAAGACCGCTAAACCAATTTCTATATCCGTTTGTTTTGAAATGATTTGCTTGTGCTAAAACTGGTCGTTATATTATGACAGATATATATTGCAGAAATGTTTTTTGTTTTGTTTTTATTGCAAACTTGAAACGGTTAACATGTGGATGAATAAATTTGTACAAAACCGAATATACAATGGACCCCTACACCAGCTTTCACAAAATTCTAATTTAATTTATATATTTTTTTTTTTAGTAAAAATTTACTGAAGTGGATCATAATGGGTTCATGAATATGTATCATAATGGAGTTGTTAGCAAAATCCAACCTACCCAATGGTTAAGTCAAAAATAAGACCAAGATCAAGAAAAGCACAACATCGGTTAAAACGAAACCTTCTAAATTCGGTCTGAATTACTGCATAATCAATGTAAATCATCGGTAATACAAACTAAGTATATCTTGAGAGCGTTCAAAGTGTAAGTTTCTCAATTTGATCTAAATGATTTTATTGTCAATACAAATCATCACACAAAAGTGCGCGAGATTGGATAAATAGACATGGCATGTCTGGAAGGAGCTACATCTATAAATTTTAAAAATTTCAGCTGGGCGGTTCCACGCTCATACAAAGTGTATGTGTATGTATTTGTCTATATCCTCAAGATGGTAACAGCAATATTTCCTAAATTTGGCCCAAATAGATTCACAGTCAATACAAATCATCAGTAAAAAAGTGGGCGGAATTGAATAAGTGGGCATGGTACCTCCTATACAAAATAAATATTGATTTTAATATATCTTGAGAACAGTTACAGCTAAAGTTTCAGAATTTGATTTGATTGACTTCATAGTAGATACAAATCATTAAGCAAAATGTGGGCAGAATTGGACAAGTGGGCGTGGTACCTCCCATACAGTATGCTATTATTTTTTGTATATCTTGAGAACGGCAATAGTGGCACCTTACATTCATACTAAATATTGGAATTTGTATATGTAAAAAACTACAACTATTAAAGCTCTGTTATCTATCCACATCAGCCAAAAAGCGGGAATTGAAGAAATCACACTGGATAAAAGCTGTCTACATACGTATACTATATAAAAATAAATGTGTGATTGTTTGAAGACTACATACAGCTAAAAAGCAGAACCTACAGTGTCGTTTTGGAAAGAACAAATTATTGAATTTTGACCTAAAGGGGACATAATGGGGAAAAAGGGTAAGAAATCTAACTAAGATAGCCTTTAAAATAATAATTAAAATGGTGTAAGCGAAGCACAACGGGTTTTAGCTTTTACTTCATAAAAATGAATGTTTATTTCTTTGAAGACTGTATACAGCTAATGAGCAGTTTCTACAGTGCCTTTCAGGAAGAAACTATAGACCATTTTAAATATTTGGATGCGAATCGAAAAGGAATCAAATGGGTAAAGGAATGCAAAATGATAACTAAGTGAAGCACGAGGATATTTAGTTAAATTTCAATAAAAACAACAAAAAGTTATTAACCCTTAAATGGCT
The DNA here is from genome assembly GCA_023159175.1 of Wohlfahrtia magnifica. Lineage (NCBI taxonomy): Eukaryota > Metazoa > Arthropoda > Insecta > Diptera > Sarcophagidae > Wohlfahrtia > Wohlfahrtia magnifica. The sequence goes on from JAKWBJ010000222.1 coordinate 8,365,350, forward strand.
ATAAATTGGCTCGCTAAAAGAACACAAGCTTATGTCAAAGAGTTTTTATCGAATGTCTTGCTAGCATTAGTAAAGCCTTTTTCTAACAGACTGTGAACTATTATCTATTTTTGGACTATTATGTCGTATTTTGAGTAGGCTATTTCTTTCTAATTCAATTTTTTTTGTACTTACTCGTAGGTTATGTTATATTAGATTTGGTGGCGAGCCATTCTAGAAGGAGATATTGTGCATATTGTGATAATAGAAGCATCGGAGCTAATCCGGGGATCAAACAGTCTCTATAGGAAACCACGTTTAATCCAAAATAAATTTCGCAATTGCAGTAGTATTAATTTTAGAGAGAAAACCTCCGTCATCAAATGAAAAAAACTCTGGGCACTGACATATGAAGTAAAAGACAGTCTCCTTCGCCTCTTCAGAAACGCAGCTCATGAAAAATCATGCGAATCAGCCTTCAAATCAGGCATTATCCTGTGAGAACCCCAACTGTGCGATGGATTCCCATTCGACTCAAGGAAAGGACACATTTAGATCTCTTCTTATATATGTAGGTCGGTCAAGGTGAGCTATTGGAAAATTGCCACCTTACTAGCCGCCCTAGCTAGTACATCAGCAAATCAGTTTTTAAGATAATATTCCTGTGTCCATATGAGAGTTACTTTTAAATGATTCGAGATTTTTATGAGAAACCTCAGGCATCGATGGACGATGGTAGACGTCGAGGAGACGTTTGTAAGGAACTCAATTGCATCTGGCTGTCCTAGTAAATCTGAAGATTTTCAGTTAAAATCTTGCCACTCAATCAGTATAACCATGATCTCCGCCTGAAATATACTGCACTAGTCAGGCAACCTATAAAATAATTTTATGTCAAAACTCTATATATACCACAACCCACCCTTGCTTAGTCGGTAAAAAACTCAAGGCCATTGCCAGGAACCTTTGGTCCCTTAGACCAGAAGTCGGAATGTGTCTGTGGATTTCAATGACCGTAATGTGCCCATAGTCCAGATTAGGCCCGGAGTTGATTGCATTTAACTTTACTGCCACCAGATAAGCCTTTTGCTTCAATAGAAGATCGGTGGTAAGCATGTTAAGTTAAGCAAATAAGGCTTTGGTTGAGTGAATTAGAGTGCATGGTGATCACGACAGCAGTCTTCCTGCTTACTCTGTCAATGACGCTTATACTAGCACACCGCAACCAACTATGAGCACCGTAAGGTAGAAGATAATTCACCACGGCTTAAAAGACACAATAGGTGATGGCTGGCCTGAGCTTCCAAATCTTTTCAACGGCTCCCTTACATGTTTACAGTATTATGGTCGAATTATTCACCCTATTCATAACGTTATCCCTTCAGGTGAGCTTGCGGTCGATAATAACCGCCAGATACTTTAACTTTGTGTACAAAGAGAATTGAACGCCACCGAGACTCAATTCGGCGCCAGTTTCGTTTTATAAGGATTCGTTCTTAGACCACACGTCAAGCACCTTTATGTCAAGGCTGGCAACCCACTGGGTAACCCAATTAAGCCTACCCGTGATTTATTAGGTGTTATATTTAAAACAACCCGGGTGGATTTTTATTTAAAGGTTTTCGTGGTATACTTACAACAAAAGTAAGTATAATTCATGCATTTCCAGTCCTAATTAATTCGGTCCTGATTAATTCGGTTTGTTTAGCTCCCAAAAATAATGAACAAACACCTCTGAGACAATTTCTGAATCCTGTCTCAGCAAAACTCTTCATATTTTGAGGCGATCCAATTCTGAAGACGATATTATATTTCTTTAAAAGAAGGGAGGGATTCTGTGACAACCCAAAAGATATTATATCCGTCATAACAGTCAATAGTCAGAAGGAGCAATCTTCGCAGAATACGGCAAGTGCGACAGGATATTTAATTTGATCGTTTCAACTTTTGCAATGTTAGGACTGGTGTCTAAGAAAAGAACGACTTGATCATGTCTGTCCGGTTGTATTTTTTATAATGCACGGTTAAAACGAAGTAATTGCTGCTCCAATAACCGAGTTCTGGCAGCCCATAGTACACAATGCCACCTTGATCCCACCAAAACAGTGCAAAATTGCAGTATAAATACTAAAACAACGTAATTGTACTAACAAATACAAAATATTGTCTAATTGAACGAATTTAGGAAGCAGTTATAAAACCCATTAAAAACTCAATAAAACCCGGTGGGTTGGATTTTTTTAAAAACTCGGATTTCTGTGGCAATTTTAATAGCCTGATTGCAATACAATGGAAATATCGTCCGATTACCCAAAGATCCTAAAACCATATCGCTGTAGATCCTCTAACAGCTCTCCACAGCGATGTTCCACAGCAAGAACAAAAGAACCCTGCGTTGTGGGGTGCCTCTTTTACAACCAGATGAGCTTCCTTAATGGGAGCAGCAATAATCTTTCGGTCAAAAGTTCCCCCCATGATAGTATGGACTAAATACTCTTACAACATTGAACATAGCCATTATAAAAGTGGAGTTAAACATATCATATACAGTATATTACTATCATAGGGCTTATGAAACCTAATCTCTAAATTGTGTCAGCTTACCTCATAATAAGAAGATAAGTAACACTGTAATAGCGCTTTTTGAGAAAATAAATTTTACCAACGCTTTGTCCGCTTTGGTTTAGTCGCATGTTATTATAAAGGTTCATAAAATTGATCTAGAAGACAATCTCCCGTCGGGCCGTCCACGTACACTTTGAATATAGCAAGTAATTGAATCCGTCAAATTAAGACTAGCAAAATTCCCTGTGGCAACGGGAAATCATTGCCAGTGAGATGAATATTATGCAATAGTCAATGCGCCGAATTATTAAAAAAGACCTGGGGCTTGAGACTTACTAAAAGAAATGGTGAATTATGCTGATAACTGGTACTGATAAACTTTGTTTACGGATGAAAAACCTTAAAAATATAATTTAAAAAATTATTGGATGTACGAATCTGAACTGACAAAAGGATCTAGATGCAGTCGGGGTTGGTGGGATATCTCTAACGAGGAGGGGCTTGACTTGCATTTGCATAAACAGTTAGTGGAAATAAACCATTCAAAGTTGTATTAAAGCCATTTAACCATTCTCTATATCAAAACGCGCCGTTAATCCTAGCAGGATTCTGTGTCAGATCATAGGGCTATAACGACATAAACCTGGCCTCGAAAGAATTTGCAAGCTTTAAATTGCTCTAAGGATTCCACGTGTTCAATTTCCTCTGGTTTGTTGACGTAGAGAAGTGACTTTACATAACCACATAGAAAATAATCCAATGAGTTTTAATAACACGATCATGGTGGCCAATTAATTGGACCATTACGTGAAATTCTCTTTCATCAAAAGTTTCTTTGAGTAAATCAATTGTTGCGCACGCTGTGTGGCATGTGGCTCCGTTCTATTGGAACTACATGTCAGCGTGATTAATGCTAGTTTATAGAGTAAGAAAAAATTTCTCATCATGTCCCTATACGTTTCACCGTTGACAGTAACATTCTGACCATCATCGTTTTTAAAGACATATAATAATAAGACATATAATAATAACTCCGCTAGCTCATAAAGCACTTCAAACAGGAATTTTCTGTATATGTAATCGCATTTCAATGATTCCGTGAGCGCCAAACAGTAATTTTCTGTGGTTGTAACGGTTTTGCGACAAAAGCTTCTGAATTAGCTTTACTCTGCTTATTTACGTACCTATTCAGCCAAAGATGGGCTTCATCGGAGAACAAAAGTTTGAATGGTAGTTCAATATTAATTTGTGCTTCAGCGCATTCGCCGAATTGGCGACGTATACGAAGGTCGCCTGGATTTAATTCCTACACAAGTTAAATCTTGAAAGCTTTCAATTCAAGATCCTTTCGTAAAATCTCTCATAAAGTGAAAGGGTACAAATCCAGTTACTGAGAATGGATATTCGTTAATGCTTTTCTGTACAGAGGCTTCAGTTCGGCGTCTCACGGGATGCACAATACCAGATTAAACGTGGTCCGAAAACGATCCATTGTTATTCGAATTAGCCGCTCTAAAGGACTAATCGTCATTTGCTAATCGTACGCCATAAAATGGACGAAGTACACGATAAGTTTGCCGAACGGAACCATTATTTTGATAACGAATTGCAAAACGTTGCTCTGGTTTATCTGTAATAAAATGTCACACCAAACTAAGCAAAAAGCAACTATCAGCTGTTAAATCGGTTGTCAAATAAAGCAGTGTTGCCAGCTCAAAGTTATGAAAAAACCCGATATAAAACAGTAGTAGTTATTGCTGTGGCCAATTTTCACATGGATGAGATGCATGTAGCATGGATGATTGGGCAGTGCGACTTTAGACGTACATTTAAGCCAAAGGCTTTACAGACTTAGCTCTTTGTACATGTACTATATACAAACATATGAATATCAATAGATAAAAGATACAATTACGTTCAGAAACATCAATTAAATTTATTTTTATATTCCAAAATATGTGCATTAACAGCATTTGTGCAATTGATAAGTAGAGAACACAATTTTCTACTAGAGCACCTAAAGTATTAACTAACACTTGCATAAATTAATTGTTAAATATATCGAATCATAGTAGATACCATATAACTCTTATTTTTTCGAAGAAAATGTATTTCTTAACGCTTCTATTGCAATCTTCATTTAAGTATAATAAATCAACCCCCATACAAAAGTAAGTGAAAGTAGCAGTAAAGAGGTGTTCAATTTAAATTTTAACTGATTTATTTATTTTTTTTTTTTGCATTTTTATGCGTGCCTTAGATAAATTTTTTTATTGAACATAAAAGTGATTATTGACCCAAATACAAGGCTGTTTTTATTTTAAATTTAAAACGCCTACTAAAAAATCTAAAGCAAAACGATATTCATTCGTTAAAGAATTTTGCACTTAATTTTACTCTAAAAATAGCAAAACAAAATCAGCACAGAACTCTACGGGTATTTGTTTTAAACAAAATAGTTTAACAACAACCATTTACATACAAACAGCAACAACAACATCAGTAACAAAATCCAAATCATTGTTGATAAAAATCTTTTCAATTCGTAACTACTCCTCCAGTTTAAGAAACAAGCAACAACTAAAAAATAAAATAAAAAATTTGTTTTGTAAACCAACTTAGAATTGCAGATACTTTTCGGTTACTCACAATGGAAAATTACCGATCGATTTATAGAAATGAGTGGAGAAATAAAAACAATTTTGAAAACTTCATTGTAAAGCAAATAAAAGTTCATCTGATAATGGTCACCTGAGTAACACCCAATTTTAAAATAAAATACAATTGTATTGAATAGAAGGAGAAAAAAAGTAGAAGAAAAAGAAAAAATAAAACAAAAATGCAAAACAAAAAGATCATCGCAAAATCACTCTGGATACGAGAGTTGAAAAAGGAAAAAAAGAAAGAATTTCTTGTCGGACACCAAAACTGCAAAGAAACCAAGTAAACAATAGCCAGCCCCGGTACAAAACATTTGTTCTCTAGTGTTATTCTTACATTTTATCCAACTCTTCAAAGAGTATATTTAAGTACCCTACAGCAATCATATGCTTTTGCAACGTACAATCAGAGCGGAATTAGTCTATTTTTAATCAAAAGTAGACTACTTACTAATCGTATCTAAGTAGTCAATAGTTCTTTCAGATTTACAGTCTTTATCTTCTCAATAATTGAAAACATTCGTTCTTCGATAGGTCTCTTGAATTTTCCTCATGTAGTGAACAATACCAACAAGCAGCAATGAGATAACACTGTCCTACTGTCGAGATTTGTTTCATGTTTTCTAGATGTGTGCAGCGCCAAACTGTGCTGCGTACCAAAAAACTGTGACGTGTTAGGAACGAGATTGCTGATGAGCCGGCGAAAGTGGGCGGAGCTAAGTATGCTGAACTAGTGGATGGGTCTGTTAAACTCCCGTTGGGGTTCTTCGTTTGCTTAGTGAACAAATGGACCCGTCACAGATTGGATTGCCATAAATTTGACCGCTCGAAGACAGATTGGGTCATGAATCTAAAGAGTCTCTAGGACTAGGCTTTTGACTGGGTACTGCTATCTAAGGTTATGGGAAGCAGGCACACCTTGTCTTTGCCCGGCTGTTCAGACACGTAGGCTGAGGTTACTAGCCTAGGGTTTCTTCAGTAAAGTTGCATCTGTCAGAATCTCTGACCTGGAGATCCAAATTTCAGACAATAGCTGACTGTTAAGTCGACACTAGGTGTAGGGGTGTTATACTTGTTTCCAAGTTCAAATTTTTTCTTCTATGTTTAGTATTTTCTTCATTTATCTTCATTCTTGTCTTGTCTTTTCTTTATTCTTTTCTCTATTCCTTTATCTACCTCTGTTTGTCCCTGAGTGGGGTGAGCAAACCGCCTTTTTAATCTAACCTAACCTAATCTACAGGTAGTAATGAGTGTAAGGTTATGAAGCTCAAATATCACTATTGTACCGCTTTGGTAACACAAACTCGCATCCATAAATAGATCAAGAATCAGTTGATGAAGAGAAAAAGGGGAAAAACTTGTTCGCCTATATCCAGTCAGCGATGTTTAGAAACACCTCAATCATAGTCGGGTTATATCCGCTATGCTACTGAGGTTCGCAAAGTCTGAAACGCCCACCACACTGGACGTGAAATTCACATAGAAGAGGGCCATCGATTGCTCAATGTCGTCCTCGCAATAGCTCCCACATAAAACGCTGCTGACTATTCCGAGCAGCCTAACAATTTTACCCATAGCCAGTGCCCAGTGACCAATGCTGACTGTCGCAACCTAGAAAATATTTTGTCTCTAAAGTTTCATCAGAGCATCGTTACCTCTTCTGCGGCACAAACTTCCGTCTGGAAGACCCTCAAGTTTCGAAAAAGGTTCTACAAATTCTGACCTCAAGTTGCTTGCAGAATCTACACTAACCTTTTCAACCAAAATTGATTTTCGCACTGTTGTCCTTGTTGCAATTCCTTTTCACCACTTCCTTGAGGGTATTCTGGAATTGTAAACTGTATAGAAATCCAGTGTCACTAGCTTGTAGTCTGAGACTATTAGAAGGCTTCCAGCCAGCTCTTGTAGAATTTTGCAGCGCCACTTACTGGTATAACTCAATCAAATACCGCTTCAGGTAGCTTTGTAAAGATGTAGAGGTCTATAGGCAGCAGATGGAGTATCACGACAAGGGCTACTCAGGGTAAAGTTTTTAATGCCCCCATGCACTCTTCTGTACTATAGCCAGCACATTTATTACGTATCGCTGCTTTATGGCTGGCCATTAGGTCTTATTATTGTTGAAAATAAGGTGTGTTTGGGTCAAAAAAGTCATTTCGTATTTCCAGGTAATACTTTTTGATGACTGTAGGATCTTGTCTGCTACCACACTAGAATCAATTTACAATATATTGGTCTATATCCGAATGTACGATAATAAGTTTAGCATAACAACTATGTTGTGTTAGAATTATGCCATAGGGTAACAAATATTCGGGTTTGTACAACTTTAATTTTTTTTATAACTTGTTTTCTTTTCATAGATTTTCTGATTTCATGTGGCAGTTTCTTGTTGGTCGAGTTGTTCTTGTTGCTTTTGGTTTCTATTTAATTCCACCAAATAAGTGTAAACAGAAGTCAAATCGAATCAGTCAAATGTCCCCTTGGGGCTCATATGTTACACCAGTTTTGTTTGAAATCAAATCGCGAAATAATAAAAAAAACACACAATAAGTTTTTGTTACCTTTGTTGTTGTTGTTATTGTCAATGTTTATTTTTATGTGCATTTCTTTTTGCTGCTGGTTTTAGTGTACAGTAGTTAAGGTAGGCCTTGTTTTAAGAAAATTTGCAAATTTTTAAAAATACAAAGGTCACATAAATACATTCTATATATTTTGACATGGGTGGTTCTAGATCCATCGCTACTAATGACTCAGATTTATGTTTTGGTTTTTTTTTGCAGACTTCCATTATTAGCACTTTCCTCTTGCGAGGTTTGTTAAAATTACCGAATTTAACTTTTTCATGTTAATTTTTCATACTTATTGGTTAATTTGAAGTGGAAATAATGCCGAAAATACCTTTTCAATTAGATTTATACCAATTAAAGGATTACAAAAAGAAGCTTTTCTTACTGCAATTGGTATTTGCTTTTTGCCAAAACGTCAAAAATAAGAACCAAAAGACTAGTTTACGCAGCGATTAAAACAAACAATCAGTTTAGTTTCGTATTTTGTTTGGCTTCTTGGTTTGAAAATGAATTGAGAATTCTGAGTGAAAAGTTGAAAAAATCAGCGAATTCAAATGAAAAAAGAATTTATTTAAACATTTTTTTGTATAACATTTGTTACACATTTACTTAAAAGCGATGATCAAAATAATTGGCTATTTTTGATCTTAGAACCATCATAGAAGAATTAATTTTGGCTATTGTCAAATTAATTTCTATGTGAGAAAAGATATTGTTACGTTTTTACCCTTATTTACGCTTAATTATGAGTTCGTAGATTGCAGTTAAAATAAAATAAAACTTGTATTTTGTTTTTAATTAATAATTCTTTATTAACACAGTTTTGTATTCCACTGCTCGTAAGCTTTTTATAAGCAATAACAATTTACATGCTTAATAACACTCTCTGTTTACAACTTTGTAAACAACAACAATACTTGACAGATCTTTCTACCTAAAGATCTTCTAACCCGATCGTTGTTACAACTTAGGTTCGATTACAACCTCTTCAACTAGAGTTTAACCACATTAAACTCTCTTTACACTGAGTTCAAACCAATAACTCGTTCACTAAGTTTACACTAAAGAAAACTGATTGCTGTCCTCATTGATTTGCTTTTTATATGGCTGAGTAAACAATACTTAGAAAACTCACGAACCTCCCCCATGTTGTGTGTTGTTGTTTGTTATTGTCTGTTATTTGTTTTCTTTTCTGCCTGTCTTTGTTGTTACCGTTTATTTCTTTTATTCATTTTAATGTTATTGTTGTCGACTTGGTTATTTGTAAACAGCACCTATAATTCTTTTTGGGAATGTAATAAACGACAGGGGTGACCAACCTGGTTTTTGTAACATTGTTAAAAAATACAAAAAAAAGGTGAAAGAGGGTTGCTGTTGTGCTCTACGGTTGTTTTAACTTTATTGACCGTGGATTATAAATTTTTAATGCCCCTTTCCTCTAAAATTTGCTTTATTTTAAGTCGAGACTATATTCAACTGTTGTTTTTGTTCTTATGATTGTAAAATTACACCTTCAAATTCAACTACTGGAAAAGTAATTGGCTAAAATTTGACCAATTTACTTTAATGGCTCGTAAACGAACTTTATAATAATTTGTTAATGTAGACCTGTTATTCGGGCTGCCTTCATACTATTCTATATCCGGAATAGAAACGTTTTTCATGATTTTCCGTCATCGATCATCATCAAGTAACTCAGTCTCCCTTAGAGTCCTTCAATCAATACCTTTGAGGAGGTATACTTGGTCGCGTTCAAAATACACCACTTTATCCCTACAGTGCTTTTTAGATATTTGCCACTTAAAAGCATAACAACGTTAAGCACTAAACAGATAACCGGCAGCAAGCAGCAGACCACAATATGTCAAAATTAGAATACATAAATTTATATGAAAACTATTATTTTAATGACAGCACAGCAAAAGCCTGATACCAAACATAAACTAATTTCTTTTTTTTAGGCAGCAAAATAAAAATTTGTGATACCAATACAATATTCTATATACCAATACAATATTCTATATATATATAAAAAAAAAATTTAAAAATAGTTTTTTTTATTTATCAGAGAACAACAGTATAAAATTAAAATATTGTATCAAACACCATTTATGTTAATAATTGAAAAGTTTTAAACACATAATTTCATTAAATTTTCACATTTCTGAGTAATATTTTAAAAAAGCGATTTATTTTTAGTGGATTTTAAAAAGCTTGAGTGTCACCACTCAAAAATATTTTCTATAATAAATATTTTTATGACAAATAAAACAGATGATAATTTATTGCTGCTACTGCTTTCAAAATATTTATGAAGTTAATATGCTGCAAACGACAACTTGCTGGTTGTTGTAGTCTATGTATTTATAGGATTACCTGCGTAACAGACTGGTTCAAATACCGATTCAGTCAAAGACCTCAGGAGGCTATTAGTCGTGATAACCCAGACTTATTTACTTCCACTCAAAATTTACATCCTACATTTCACAACATATGTCCTTTCCAGTCACTAAGCGCCCAGTCCCTGGTCAGATGCTCAAAGAGTTGTGGTATTGCATCTAGAGTCTTTTCGATGGATGCTAACCTGAATCACAGTCTTTATGATTGCTCAATTGTTCTTCTGGCTGAGATATTGGCTATTAGGGAAGCATGCTCATTACTATTCGTGGTGGTATACGAGAGTACATCTGTAGTTGCGTGGAAATCTAGGCAGTCATCCTTGCACTTAAATCACACACCACTCACTTAATTAGAGAGTGCAGGGACTCTTTAATCACCCTCAGCCTATATTCTACGACGATCTTTGTTTGTTTTCGTGGTCACCGTGACATATGTGGGACTGAATGGGAGAAAGACTTGGCTCGTGTGGAACCGGCGTTGAGTGAACGAAGGCTAGTCTCAGTGGCAACGCTCAAAGGATCACTGAAGAGGGCTATTTTTGACTTCAACTTGGTCCGGGTGGAATTCAAGTGGAAATCTAAAGCGCCTAATCGGGATTCCGAAGCTTACTTGGCCTGAATATGATTTGTAGCACAATCAATTGCTCATTGGTTATGGCAGAATGGATGTGTCTAGACTGTTGGCTATGCTAACCGGGTACTGGTTTATTGGAAACCATGCCCTCAGGATGGGAACGGTACAATGTGCACTCTCGCAGCTATTGCGAGGTGGAGTTGAAAAAGATGGATGAGCACTTTCTTTGTGAATGTCCGTCCCTTATTAACTGTCGCCTTAAGGTCTTCGACGAGAGATTCTACACAACTCCACGATATCCTGCATTGGTGCAGATATTCCAACCTGACGGAGTAGATGTGAGAGAAGATGGGTGCGATTACACTACTTGATAGCAAAATTAAATTTCATCCTTAATTTTTTTATAAAATACTACTCAAAACTCGGTGTGCTTCGCTGCCCTCATCTTAATTATTATCGTAAATGCTATCTTAGTTACATTTGCATGTCCCATTCCGGTCAAAATCTAAGCATCTGTTTCCAGAAAGACACTGTAGATTCTGCTTTTTAGCTGTATACAGTCTTTAAACAAACACACATTTATTTTTATATAGTATGCAAAATCCAATATTTAGTATGAATGGAAGGTGCCACGCCCATTTGTCTGATGATTTGTACTGACTATGAGGTTATTCAGACTAAATTCACAAGCTTTTACTTCAATCGTTTTCAAGATATACTGAAATCAACATTTAGTTTGTACGGACGGACAAATGGGTGTGGTACCTACCCATTTGTCCAATTCCGCTCACATTTTGACTGATGATTTGCATTGACTAAATACTATTTGAGCCATATTAAGAGACTTTTTCTGTTACCATTTTGTATATATAGAAAAATTTATATTTACTTTGCATGGGCGTGGCACCGCCCAGTTGGAATTTTTGAGATTTATATAGCTTAGTTTAATATACAAAGATTCATTAAGGGTATTCGTTAAAACTGCTAACTTTAGCAGTGTGGGTCAGGCGGTGTTTTTTTTGCCTCTTTTAAAATGGAAAGCTGGAAAACGCTTTGATGCAATTATTGAATTAATCGTTTTCAAACTTAGTAAAATCAAGTTTTAGTTTGAAATATTAGAAGATATTACTAAATTTCGTTTAAAAATTATTGCTTATAGGGGGTAATCATTTTATTTTTACATTTTTGTTCAAGATCTACATCACCACCTCCTATTCTTATCAAGTTTCTTAAAATGTTTTATTACCGAAACCTTTTAGCGAAATCCATTTTAAAAATTTAAAAACAAAAATTTTATAATGTTTTTATCTTTTTAAAGTGTCAGTTAGCCAAGTTAAAGGTGGCATTCATAGGATTTAAACTGCTGCTGCTGGTGGTTATTTTTGTTGTTTGTTGCTGTTTTGTCCGTTTCTGTTATTTTAACTTCATAGCTTAGCTTCTATTATATCGGTATTTTGTTTCTTTTTTTTTTTGTTTTGTCTGAATTTGTTTCCACTTTGGCTTTGGAAATCATCGTCATTATCATCATCATCCTGTGTTGTAGGAAATTCAATAATAACCTGGTAATAGATACTGACGGATTTGTTGAAGTCACCACCATAAACCAAAAAAAAAAAAACAAAAACAAAAAAATTGAAATGATCTAAACAGGTTTTGTTGTTATTGTTGATGTTCTTACCATCTGACTATAAAAAAAAACGCCACAAGTGCAGCTGTAATGGTTGTATGGCTGGCCAACAAGTTTCCTTATGTGGTCATATGTGCGTTCCTTATATTCTTTGTTTTTCCTTTTTCCAATTTGTTGTTGTTGCGGAGGATTTGTTTTTGAGTTGTTGTTTGTTGTTGTTGTTGTTGTTGTTATTGTTGTTGTTGTATCATGTGTTGCAAGTGAGTGAACACACGTTTAGATTTAGCATTTTTGTTTGTTTGTATTTTCTACAGATTTATTTGGATTCTTTTATTGTATTAACTTTTCTTATATTTGTTTTTGTTGTAGTTGTAATTACTTTTGCTGTTACTTTTATTGTTGTTGTTGGAATTTTATTTACTTTTATTTTGTTGCAATTTTAAATTTAATTCTACATGATTGCAAATACAGGTTAAGGATGTTTATTTGTAAATAGTTGTCTATTATCATTATCCATACCATGACTTCCAATGTTACAACCATATATTTACTACAGCCACCACCACCACCATGTGGTGGTGGTTACTACTCGTACTACTATTTTTTTTTTTTGTGTTGATCAAATGTCCACATCATCGCCAGCGTCGTCATTGTAATATTCTTCCTCCATTTGTTTGCCTGTTTTACTCATCGTTTATTTCTTTTAATGCCCTACACTTAAGATGGTCTGAATAGCCGTAAATAAAACTGTTGGAAATGAATACAACGGTAATATACTTGATAAAAAAGTACGGGTAGCGAAAGCAACGGACGAAACGATTCTCAATCTTATTTTTTCGGTAATCTACAGCAGTTTATTATACTTGATTCTGTTGTTTAGTCGCTCGCATGAAGTTATTCTATCCACCATGGCTGCGCCTAAATAAATCGATCTGTATAATAGCATGTTCACACGGAAAAGTGAACCACTTGATTCGCTCTCTGAATTATGATTGCTAACCATACTGTTCAAGCGATGGTTTTTGTTGCATTTCTCATTTATTTTTTATGTGCATTTTTCAATTTTATTTAAATTTGATCCTCACTGTAATGTGAACAAACAATTTATATTCAAATCCTAATAACTTTACTAATTCTACTATTATATCACACCAGCGCGGGACTAAATAGCAAGAGGCTGGGTCAACCTCTAGTTTCTTCAAATACATCTCAGCATACCTCGCGATTTCCTCTTTAACTATAGGCACTTACATGTCTTTATTTATACAGTCAAGAAGAAAAGTCTACTACATACACCCTTTGATTAAAGTGTTTTAGAGAGTTTGTGAAGAAAATTAATATTTAAGATATATTAGTATTTAAGACATTAAGTTTATATACAAAATAAACAAATAAAAATAATTAATTTACATAATAAAAACAAGAATAACAAAAATATTAAAAATTCATAGAAAAAAAGTCTACATACAGCTTACAAAGAAATAATTATTATTTAAATTTTAAAAAATTTAATTATTATTAATTTATTATTAATTATTATTAATTTAATTTTATTTATTTAAATTTTAAAATTTTACTTCTAATATTTGGTTGATCCACCTTGGGCATCAATAATCGCTTGAGACGACGGAGCATTTATGCGACCAAATTCTCTATAATAAAGGGTGTTATTTCGGCTCATGCACGAATAAGGGCAGTTTTTAATGTTTCACGGTAATTAATGTTATATTTTCGTAAAAAAGGTCCCACATGTGCTGTATTGGGTTTAAGAATTATGACGGGTGGTGAATTTAGCTGTTTTGAAGCATAGTAAAAAAGCTAGTCTCGAAAAAACTGCGCACTATGCTTAGAGCCGTTATCTTACTGAAAAATTCATTGGAATCCCAGGCCCAATCTATTAACAGAGGCCTCAGAATTTGCTCCAATATGATTTTATAATGATAGGGGTCAATAGTACCACCGAATAAAGCCAAACGAGCCGCGGCGCTCCAAACCAAAACGTTGCCTTCGCAATGTTTGGTTGTAGGTATAATATTCTTTGGATCAAGTGCAATGTTTGATTTTCTCTAAACTGTGGAACGGCCGATTCTTCCGAAAATGTTATAATTACTTTCGCTTGTAAATATAACACAATTAAAAAATCCATACCCTTGTCTACATGTGCTTTAGCAAAATCAAGACGAAGTTCACGATTCTTTACTAAAATTGGTGGCTTCTTGAGTGTTATTCTGCTACGAAATTATGACAATGACTTTTGTTATTGTTCGTGGAGCTACAATTTAATTGGAACATTTATTGATGTGCTAACTTTAGGACGTTTATTGTCGAATCCTGATGAACTCATTTCACAATACTGTTAATATCACGTCTCGAAAGCTTTTTAGGTTTGCCAGATCGTGGTTTATTTTCGGTATATAATTTATAATTCATTTATTGATTGTTATAATTTCTAATGATCGTCTGTACAGTAGCACGACTGAATTTTGTTGTCTTAGCAATTTCTTCATATGATCTATTTGCCTTTTGGAGATTTACAACCATATTTAGATCTGAAATACAGTTTGTAAAAAAAGTCTGTTCAAAGTAGAAAAAAAGTTAAAAACTTATTTTGATTTGAGAATTCCAACAAAAAATTCTTACCATGTTTTTATTTATCTATTTATTTATTTATTTTTTTTATTTTTGTACATATCCAGTTACTGTACTTTTTAAGGACTTCGTCATAACTTTCAAAATAGGCCCACATATTACAACGCTAACAACGAGAAAAGATTTTTATCCGATTTCTTTGCTGTAAAAAAGTGTTTTCAAAAATAAGAAATTATTGGAATTTCTTGGAATTTGGTTTTTTTGTGAAAAAAGTTTGGTTTGTTTATGAATATTATCGTATGAAAAGGTTGTCATATAGTGTTTAGTAATAAATAATTGTACAAACGTGCAACAGATGACCCTATATTTAAATGAACATATTCAGGGGACATTAATCCACCAATGCTCGTTCATATTGCTCAGGTTACTCAGTTTTTCGGCTGTTTATTAATTCTCTTAGTGAAAAAGAATCCTACCAAAAATTTTCATAAAACATGCCAAAAACAACTGTGTCGTTAACCTTTATTACATAGTTTTCTATTTAAATATCATACAGTATTTATTGGTATTGCTTTTATAAGCCCTGGAAAATTGTTTTTGCTTTATTTTTCTATAAAAAATTAAGAAGTTGTAATAAATTAACAATGCTAAAAAATCTTGTATTAAAAAAATCCATACGCTTTGTTTACATTAGTCCAGACGGCAACCATAATTGCAACAAAAAATATATGTGTGAGAAACAAACTTTATTCAGTTGCTTGTTAACCGTCAACGAAGAAGGGGTGTGTTTTTGAGTGTTTCACTCTTTGTGTGCATCCCTGCAGTAGTCTCAAAAGATCGAGGTATATCCATTGCTTTAAAGTCAAACCAGTTAGAAAATTCTCTGATTTTTTTAGGGCCGTGTACAAGATCATATTCCGCGCTGAAAAAGTATCAAGAATCAAGTTATAAAGCGACCAGGCAGACATGACACAGCGGCACCTGACCTGATTATTTTTTTTATCATTTTAGCGGTTCCGAACACAAAGAACTCAACAAATTAACCACTTTTCAGCCATTAAATGTGACAGTGGAGGGTTCTCAGTGTATTTCTAAATCCTATCTTTGGTTTTGTCTTTTTGTCCTTTTAGGTTAAATGTATTATACAATTTATAGATCATTTTGTTTTTGTCTTTCCTTTTTTTCTGAGGTAGTGTATTGCACTGTCGTCTTTTAACCTCCTAGTATATGTGTTCCTTTAACCACTTGTTTTTTTTTTTTTTTTTTGGCCGTTGATGAATTTTATTTGAACTTTAAATGCGCATTTGCTGTTT
The DNA here is from genome assembly GCA_023159175.1 of Wohlfahrtia magnifica. Classification (NCBI taxonomy): domain Eukaryota; kingdom Metazoa; phylum Arthropoda; class Insecta; order Diptera; family Sarcophagidae; genus Wohlfahrtia; species Wohlfahrtia magnifica. The sequence goes on from JAKWBJ010000222.1 coordinate 8,381,626, forward strand.
TTTACTCCAGCTTGTCTCTATTTTTCGTTAAAATTTTCAGTTAATTTTTTTTATTTAACAAGATTAATTTGATAAATTTTCATTTTTTATATGAAGAATTTGAAAAATGTATTCTTAACTTTTATTTGTTTAAAAACATGTTTAACAATCAAAAGAAATTATTTGTTATTTGTTTTAATAGTTGAGTAAATGTAAATTTAGGATTTTAACCTAAAAACTTCCATTAATTGTGACCTGTGTGATGAAACGAGAATGGCATCTTATGAGGATTGTGATGAGAGAGACTGTGAGACTGCTTAAGCATGATGTTAATTTGTCTTAAACAAGGCTTAATAATATATAATGTGTTCGTATATAAAAGTAATACCCTATCATAGGTCACATAAGTGTGGTGCGACTGCAGCATGTTTGTCCTTCAATGTACCTTTCAGTTCAGTAAAAGCTTGTAATCGATGCGTAGATTCCTATTTTTTTTCTTAGTAATTTCTTAACACTTGATAGAGAGTTCTTTTTTATTTGGTTGCATAATTTATTATTTATTAATTTAATTCTTATTTTAAAAAATGAACCAGCCAGGGTTGGACGACAATTTTTTTAATTATGATCGTAACTTTGATTACTTACTTCCTTCTCGTCTTTGGCTTAGAGCTGTAGTATTAGGTCTTTTTAATAAGCTACGAGCTCTATTATTTAAGACGCTAAGGGTTAATGGAATTGGATGTGTAGTCATATAAGATCTGACGTACTTAGAAATTTCATTTTTTATTAAGGGCACATCAAGATATTTATGTATATTTAAGTCTTTTATGTACTAGGGGGCAGTCGTAAACATTCGTAGGGTCTTATTTCGACATCTTTAAATATTTCTGTATTTGAAGATGAGCAGAGCCCTATAAACTGAGTTGGCAACCCACTGTATAATCCAATTAAACCCACACGAGATTTATTGGGTATTATATTTAAAAAACGCAGAGGTTTTTTTTATTATTTAGTTTATTTAAAGAAAAAATAAGTATAATTTACTTATTAGAAGTGCTAATTAATTTGGTCCATTTCTTAACTCAAAAAATATAATAAATTTACAAATTTACCAGAATTACGTGTTACATCCGATCACTAAGTTAAGCATCTAAATATTTTCGAATTGAACGAAATTTGGAAGTGCTTATAAAACCAAATAAAACTCAAAAATAAAAAATAAAATCCTTTGGGCTGGGTTTTTTTTGGGTTGGCAAAACCATTCTGCGCTTATTTTTTTTGTACAGATTTTAATATTTGTTTAGTTTTCGTTTGTTTACATTTGTTATTTTGACAGATAGTTCAGATAAACCCTCGATAAAAAATAGAGAAGGCACCAATTATTATTGTTACTGAAGGTGTTTTATACTGAAACAACTTAAAACGAGATGTTTTGCTCTTCAATTTTTGTATGACTAAGCATGTTGTTTTCGTAGTGTTTGAGGTATAAATTACGAATGAGAGAGCGAAACATAAATATTTGTCTTCGTGGAAACATGCTATAATGGTCTTATAATTTAAGTAGAAAGTTGAATTTCACTAGGGTCAACTTTTTGCTCATCTGGCCATTCCATTGTAGTTGGCGTACTATTAAGTATTATTATAGGCATTATTTAGTTGTTGATTTTAATTGAAGGACATGATTCTCTCTCTACGCAATGTAAAAGTTATGAGTGGGCATTTTTGTTTAATAACCTTTAGCCTCGACATTTTAAGCGATCCTTTTAACCACTTAATAGTCGGATTTATTTTTTGAGAAAATCGGTAACAAAATTCGCACCTTTCTTTCTTTCTAATATGTGTTTAAAAAAGCTAGGTTACATATTGTCGGTATATTGCTTTAAAATGTAAGATCTCTGGCAGTATTAATTGCATCAGCAACACTATAAAAAAAGGTGACATTCTAAGCTTCACTTTATTAGTAGACATTATTAAAAATCCGTCATTCTGTGAAAAGTCATCTACGTTTAAAAATGAGTGAAAATTCGAAACATAATTTGCTCTTCTATTACAGAAAAGTTAAGAATGCGTCGCAGGATGCTGAAAAAATTTGTATATTTTACGGAGACGATTTTTTCGGTCTAATAACTTTGATGTTAAAGAAATGGAAGATGAAGATGTTAAAGAAAAAAGTCAATGAAATCATGGAAAAAACTTGAAAAAGGTCGGCATATAAGCAGCGTAGACGTTATCACCAAACAGTTGTCAATCACTTGAAGAAAGCTGGGTACATGAAGAAGTTCGATGTTTGGAAGCTATATGAACTAACAGTGAAAAATTGAATGGATCGAATTTTCATTTGCGATTTAGTGAAGAAAATCAAACTATTTCTGAAGCGAATGACTACAGACGATGAAAAGTGAACCACAAAAGACAAAAATATGCGAAAAGGATCAGGTTGGAAAGACAGGATTGACACCAAGAAATGTAATGTGTGTCTGGCAGGATTGGAGGAAAATTGTTCATTAAGAACTATTGTTTCTGATCTTTACTGTCAACAATTAACGATATTGAAACTAGCAATTCAATTAAAACGGTCGGAATTGATCGACACACATGTTTGTTGATCCAGTAGAAACTGAGAGAGCTAATGTGAGAAGCTTTTACGCATCCAACATATAGCCCGATTCTTCCAACTTCAGATTAAAATTTGTTTCGATCGTTGCAGAACTCCTTTAATGGTGTAAATTTCAGTTTTGTATAGGCTTGCAAAATGCACTTGTATCAGTTTTTCGTTCAGAACACAGAAGCTCCACACTGATGGAATAATTGTTTTACCCCAAAAATTATTTATCTCACCGGACTTGGATCTTTGTATATTCCCGAAATTTTAATTAACCACGTATTAAAGCTATAAAATGTTGTAGTAACAAAAACTTGAAAAATTAGAACAAGAGTTGTCACGGTATACTTTTTTTATCTGAGAAGATGTTAATGAATCGATATGTATTTTTCAAGATATTTATTTATAAAATAATTAAGCTTTCTACCTAAAGATGCTACCCAAAGGAGTTGTGAATACTGAAAATAAAATATATTTAAATTTTTAATCAAATTATTTATTCAAATTTAATTGAATTAAATTTCTAAAGCTTAATAAATTTTAAAGTATACAGTGGGGAGCAAATCTAAGTGCATGTTTTCAAGTTGAACTGAAAAGTTCCCATAAACATTTAAATACGCAATGTTGGAATGAGAGAATGCCCATCATATAAAAGAATACGCATTCACTGAGTTTTGCACTTATCGCTAAAATAGAGGGGAACTTATATTCTTAATACTCTTCTTAGAGATTCTTATTTTTTATGGCATTTTTAAAGAATTAAAAAAAAATTCATATCCAATTTTGATTTTCTGGACAATATGAAACAAGCCTGGAAAATGTAATTCAACTTCGTGGAAACTGTTGGATATATGACAACGTACATAATACAAGTGGAACCAGATTTCTCTTACGTTTTTGGGTGATATTCTAGAGAGTACGTCTAAATTATTTTAAAGCCCCACAAAAAATAAGGAGCTCAAGAAGAGAATTAAAAATATAAATTCTTCTCTCGTAAACTGCAAAATATGATACTTTATCTCAATAGTTTTTGTTAATTTTTATATGAAAGGTTCTAACAATGAATAAATAAGTGGAGTTTTGTTTTATTTGATCACGTATTTAAATTTTTATAGGAACCTTTCAGTTCAACTTCAAAATATGCAGTTAGTTTTGTACCCCACTGTACATACTTATATTTTCAGAGAATATTATAAAATAACTTATAATTTTAAGCAAATCACTTATACTCGTTCTAGTTTCTTACAATGCTACAAATTATGGATGTTTTAAATTAATTCAGGTAACAAATTACTTGACGGCTAATAGGAATATCAAGTTTAGCAGTATTTTTCTATACAAAACTTTTATATTATGTATGGATGTATGTTTGTAAGTAATTATTCAAAACAATTATTTGTTATATTATTGTATTATTATATCCAACATAAAGCCACTAAGATTCTTAATTTAAAACAATTAAAATATTTTAACCACTTTTACTTTAATCAACTGGGATAAGTTTCAATTATAAAATAATTGTCTGTGAAAGTTTTAAGTACCCAAATACACAGGCAATGACAGCCAAAGACACATGAGCAGACATACTATATTAACACATAGAAATAGTCTGTCTAATAGACAGACAAACAGATAGAAAGACAGTTGAATGTAAGAAAAATACTTACAAAATAAAACCAAAACTAATCCCATTTGATAAATTCCCTCAACAGACATTGTGTGGCGTTAATGAGATGTGTGAACTTGCAACAACTACAGCTCATCATCATCATCATCCCCATGATATGTGTATATCACACAGATACTGCTATGCCATTACTCAAGATTTTTTTTGAATACAATTTTTCTTTTTTTTCGAAAGGAATAAAGATAAGGAATTAAAATTAAAACAGTTAATAGATAGATAGTAGAAAACTGGGGGAAAAACGTTAAAATTTGATAAAAACTAATAAACCTTTTCAAGACTGCAAAAATATCAAGTCGTATATGAATGCTTATTTGGAAATAAGAGGGCAAAGAAAATAAGGACGTCAAAGCTAAAATGAAAAGTAAATAAAACTGAATGAATGAAAAAGAAATGAAATGAATGCAAATGAATAAAATAAAATGTGAGAGTACGAGTTGAATCCGTAGTAAATAGAACTTTAATCGCATTCATGAGATACAAAGTATCATCGTCATTCATTATTCGTTTGACGCCCGTGTCGACAAACGATTTATTTGTCGTTTTTTTTCACTTTTGTTCTATCCACGTTTTCTGTTTGATATCTAGAAATGGAATATACAAGGGAGCAAGCAGGAGGTGTATATGTATATTTGAGGAGAACTAATGAAACTGACGATAGCGGTGTGTGTTAAAGTAATAGCAGGAAGAACCAAAAACTTTCATAAGGATGTCGATGCTGGTGTTATTGTTGTTGTTCAAAGAAATAGCAATGAATTGCAGAGCGGGACTTATACGATGATCCTTGAGGAATTTAAAATTTTAAAATGTAAGTGTAATGTGAAAGTTAAAAATCGGTTGTTAAGATAAAACGACACAGAATCTGTCGCTGGCAAAGGAAGGAAGAAAGGTACAAAAATACACTGTCACTCAATTAGCAGATTATTAAAATATCAAAACAATCTCTGCTACATAGAATGTAGGATGTAGCAGGACCTTGCTCGCATTTTTACGCCATCTAATGGGTCAATTATTTGGGTGTGCTATTGGTCTCAAAACTTCTTTTGAAGCTACATGTCGAGGAGCGGTAAAGAGGGGCTGTGTGTCTTTTAATTCCTGCAAATCTATGTTCTGCCAATTCTTACATATGTCTGCCTGGTATGGTCGGGAGTGCTTAATAAAAGCCTTATCACCACTAGACTGGAGAGAGTTCAGAGGATTGCGTGTTTGGGTTTCACTGATGCTTACTGTACATGACCCAGTACTGCCCTCAACGTCATTTAGCATTTACTACCTATTTATCTCCACATTTGGTGGCTTTCGGTGAAGAGTGCGATATGACTGAAAACAGTTGGCTTTTGGTGGCCCTTCAGTGGCCGGTAGCATTTTGAGACTGCTTACTCCATCGTTAAGAAAATTGGCTAGCCTTCTTCCCTGGAAGAAAAGTTTAAAGAAAAGGTACGAGTTCTGGTATTACAGTTTTCACATATGGTGGTGGCTAGTATTTTCTCAAAGTATGCTAACTTTGCGGAATGCTTTAAACTACCGACAATCTCTAGCATATTTCAGGCCGAGGTTTGTGCTTGTAAAATGCTGAGAGATCGAGGATCTGTGGAAAGGATCAAAATTTTTTCGCCCAGTAGCAATTCGGTTTTAGTGGAGGGAGATGAAGCTCATCAGTGGTATATCTGCCATTTCCTTGATTTGGTTTCCTGGACACAGAAACATCATTATTAATGAAAAGGCTGATGATCTTACTGGCATCTGTTGTCCTATGGCTGTAGTTAAAGGAGAAATCTATAGTTTTTTTCGTGAGAGGGCACAGAACAGGCAGAGTTCCCTCTCCTTTTGTTCCATCTCGATGGCGCTGTGTCCTCGGTATGACAGTGGCAGGCCATTGAAACTACTAGGAACCCCTGATACTCTATTCCCAAAATCACTGCGGTCTACACGAGTATTGGATGATCGGAATGCACGCGGAAAATCGATTTGCTCTTCAACCTTCACTGCAGAAGCTGCAAAAGCACGTCATCTGTGAATGTCCGGGTCTCGCGAGCAGATGACTGCGGTACTTTAGTGTATCTTTCTTTATTGGTTTGGCGCCGTGCGCATCTCTGAATCCCCTTGATCTTCTCCACTTCATAAACAGCCCTAGGTGGCTATAATTTCACTTTCGTTATAATTTTGTGCGGTTTTTTACTTATGACCTTATCTTAATTATAATTGATCTCGTATAGGTTAACTAACCAACCTACCTACCCACCACGCTTTAATCATGACTTATAAGTAAAAGCCACCTTCGATCAAGACATCACTCTTATCAATTCTTTCTTGCTTCAATAATTGAAAAAAACATGGCGTTGTCACGCCTCATTCAGTCACCTCTGCGATGATTGTATCTTCTAAAATCAATTCAGTATGCCGTTCAATATTACGCTTAAGTAATTCAGACTTCTAATTAACGTAAAAATATCTCATAAAGTAGCAGAATTACAATATCACTTTCCATATTTTTGATACTATCAGTTATAGTGCTGACCCTAAGCTAGAAAGCTAAACTTAGAAAAGGTAAAGCTAAAAACGGTTCCTCCTATTTCCTTTAAAAGGATATTCACGTTAATTAAATGCTCACACGACAATGGTTTTTCGTAATTCGCTCTCTCATTAATAATTCAGTCACCAGTTATGAACTGAATTACATTATTTCCCATACAAAATTTTTTAAGCGTATTACCCAAATTAAAGAAACCAACCATAATTCAGTTTCAGTTACCCTGCGAATTACTAAAAAATTAACGTGATCTCCAATTTTAATTGGTTTTTTGGCATTACCAGATGTCAATCATAAAAACAATGTAAGACAATGCCTGCTCTTTGCACTGATTCCATTTGCTTGCATTTTTCATTTGCTCAAAATAATTATTTATCATATTTGTTTCAAATATATTTTTGTTTGTTTCTTTCAAATATATTTTTAAATAAAAAAGATGAAGAAATGTCAAAATCAGTTAGGAAGGTGCTGTGCGAACAGGGTAATTCATATATATAATTCAAACGCCGAACATAACATAAGCTTTCAGAAACGATTGAGGTATTTGTTGAGCCATATGTTATTATCCAAATTCTAGCAACCTCATAACATCCCTCGCATATAGTAATATGGCACTTAAGAGCTTAATGTCATTAAATGCTTTTAACCATTCCCCTTTTTCACTTCCCTGTAACTTACCTCATCCGGTCGTGTATTTTCTTATCATCTTCGATTTCTCTTATTTTATTTCAACGGTTGGGGAACGAAAAATTCTTTTTTTTTGACCCGACCAATAAAAGTATTTTATTAATGCACTTGCATTTCATAATAAATGGAACGAAAATGAAGCGCATTTTCTTTTTCTTTTTATTTATTTTATTTATTTTTTGTTTTTGTTATAAATACTCAAAGTGGATACAAATTTCTATTTAAGCGTTAAAAATTTAGTTTTAATTGAATGACGAAGGGTATCTTAAATGTTTAAATGAGTTTTCATGCGATTGTTTTAAAATAATTTCTCATGATTTATAAAGAGATACTAATTTCAATGATTTGGTTAATTAAAATAATGAACTTTTATAATTACTATGACTTACTTTCACTGATTCGATTTAATTCTTCCCAGTTGACAAGTGTAAGTTTATGGTTTTTGGAAGGAACCGGCGCTCCAAGATGAGGAGAAAACTAAACCGGATGTCAATTCAATCTCTTATTGTATGGCAATTAACGAAAATTGTTTTAGCAACTTAACAGCCACTGAACATTTTTCACTTACTAAAGAATGTGCTGATCAATAATTTCTTTACCTAAAAACTGATATTTGTTATATTTTAATTTATAGCATATTCACGCTAGACATCGAATTACTTTGATCGCTGTTTGAATTGCTTACATCGGGTGTTTTTTACAGTTACACAAGTTTAAGTCGTAATAAAACAAAGAAGTCTATTTTTAATATCAATGAAATGGATTTTGTTGAACAGAAAATGATTTCGGCCATGTGGCGACATACAAGACGCAATCTCGACCACCAATTTTCTCAAACATTTCGTAGGATGTGCGGCCGCCTTTTTCTACGATTGTTGATTTTCAGGTGTTCAATTGTCTCTCGTTTATCCACGTAGACAATTGACTTTGTAAAACTCCAACAAAAATAATCCAATTGGGTTAAATGACACGATCTTGGTGGCCAATTAACCATCACTTGAAATCACTCTTTCATCAAAAGTTTCTTTGAGTAAATCAATTGTAGCGCGCGTTGTGTAGCATGTGGCTCCATCCTGTTCAAACCACATGTCAGCTAATTGCGATACGAAAAAATTTCTAATCATGTCCCTATACCGTTCACCATTGACAGTAACATACTGACTATCATCTTTTTTTAAGACATATGGACCAATGACTCCGCTATCCAATAAAGCGCAGCAAACAGTAATTTTCTGTAGATGTAATAGTGTTTCGACAAAGGCTTGTGGATTATCCTCACACCAAATGCAACAAATCTGCTTATTAACGTACTCATTAGACAAAACACGGGTTTCATCGGAGAACAACATTTTGCATTTATTATTGATAAAAAATGTCAACAATTTGCAAGCGTTGCTCTGGTGTAAGTCTAACCACAATGAAATGTCAAACCAAATTAAAGGAAAGCAACTATTAGCCATTAAGTCGGTTGTCAAATAAAACAGTGTGGCCAACTCAAAGTTATGAATCTCTAAAAAAAACGCCCGTTAAGAATTACCCCCGTTCGCATGACACTTGTAAAACACATTTAGCCTTTACAAACATCCGATAAAACTAAAAGATCATTTTAATTTCGTACTAATTCATAGTGTAATTGAAACTGAATTACTTACAATTTGGCTAATAAATGAGCGAATTGCAGAAATTGCCAAGCGTTGTTTCTCTTTCTAATAATATTGTTACGAAAATAAACAATGCCTAAAGTAAAGATACACTAAACTAGTACAGTAATAGTCTTAGCTATAAACATTATTATGACATTTATTGGTTTGTGTCAAGGCTCTTATGATCTGTCATTGCTGTGCTATTAACAGCACTACCAGTTGTGTATTATGATTTTACATCTTTTGAATTTAACGTAAATAAAAATTTGTAGTTATTACAAGAACGTTCAAAATTTATGATGATTTGCTATAAAATGTGGCACATTGCGCTTAGCAGTTCAGTTATAGTTTTGCAGGCATAAAGTCTTTACTTTAAGGCGTAAATAAAAGTGATGAGTAATTTGTGTATTTAGTTCAAGTTGCAGTATAGAATAGAAGTGTACATATAAGAAGAACTGTATAAAATAACCAATTCGTATATCTATTTAAAAAGAAGTCAAACGTTTTAAAAAGGTTAAAACGTAACAATATGTGATCCCTTAATGTGTTGAGGTTTCTGATAAAACTTTCAATTACGAAAATAAGCAATAACCTTTAAACTTAAAGCAAAAGGTATCTAGGATTAGACATTAAACGTTCCAGTTTTGTTATGATTAATAATCTTTCTAAATGAAGTACATTCCCTGCCTAAAAATTTTGAAAAAGTGTCATGCAAAGTCTTACCTTGGAATTGTTATTTAAACACGATTTCCTGGAATTATCGATTAACTTTCCCTGCATGTGATCAACTTTATACAAAACTAGCCCTTACATAAGAATTCATTAGTTGGACGTAATATGGTAACGTTAAGATAAAGAGAAAAAAATTTAAGGCATGCAAATTTCTATGGCGCCTATGATTTCCGTAAGGAAACATCTTTTGATTTGCCTACAACATTTATTGCCATACAATATGACACTATAAAGTGAAGTACAGATCCTTTATAAATCAAATTCTATATAAAAGAATTGAAAATAAGAACCTTCTACTTAATAGAAGTGCAGCTAGTATCGGTGTATTATTCTCAAGCTGGTGTTTGTAACATCTAAAAAATGTAGTCCTAAATGCAACTTTAGCAATACTAATCACCTTCCGCATTAAATTGTACATGTCTTTACGCTCATTTATCGTTGAAGACCTTGTAACGAAAGTATATGCAGTTTTTTAAATTTTACCTTCTTATATATGATAGGAGTGCTTGCTATCCCTATCTTAATTTTCATCTTAGTTACATTTTACAATTTCCCAAATTTTGTTCGCTTTCAGTCCAATGGCCTATAGTTCCTACCAGAAAGACACTGTGGGTTCTGTTTTTCAGCCGTATAAAGTCTTCAAAGAAACACAATTTTGTTCTTATATAAAATACGTACGAGTATATACCATAAAAAGGTTTTATCCAGTATGCTTGTATATCTTGAGAACGTTGATAGTAGAAGTTTCTAAACTTCGTCCAAACAACCTCATTGTCAATACAGATCATAAGTGGATAAGTGGACGTGGCATCTCAGATACATAATAAATATTGATTTTTGTATATCTTCAGAACGTTTCCAAATTTGGTTCAAACAACTTCGTCACCAATATATGTACATCATTAGTCAAAATGTGGGCACATTTGGATTAGTAGAAGTGGTTCTGAATTTCTTAAAAACGGTAACATGTAAAGCTTTTAAATTTGGCCCAAGTGACTTCATTGTTAATGCACCTATCAGTCAAAAATTGTGCACTATTTTTAATTTTTATTTTACGTCAAAGTTATTCACCAAGGGAAAGGAACAAAATTAGGTCCGTTTTAAGGTTTAGTATACTTTTTAGCTCCTAAAATTTGAGAGACAGATACTCGTATATCATCCAATGAAATCGTAAATTTTTCAAAATTAAATCCAGGAAGGGTTAAAATTGGAGGTAAACGTGCAAAATAGGTGACTTCTCCTCTAAAATGACTTTTTTTTTTCTTGTCAAAAAAAATTTTTTTTTGCTAACATTCCGATTTTAATGACATTTGAACCAGATATAGATCTGTATAACGAGTGTTATAGGGTATGTTTTATTTTTCGACCTTGAACTTGGAAGAGGGTAAAATAAGAGGGAAAACGAGCGAAATTAGATCATATGTTTATTTAGTTTGCGTCTAAGTCAATCACGCTTAAACGACAATATCGATTGGAGCACAGATATAAAGATCCATATGAAAGTACAATAAGGTGCTTTTTTCTGCAACAACACGCATTTTTTCTTCTCAAAGCAAAGGTTATTGTTTGCTGACATTCATCATCCACTAAAATCTGTTGCACAAAAGTACATGTTCAAAAGTTGCACCTTGATGGGTTGAAAACAAGTAAAAAGAGTGTATTTGGTTCTTAGTCTAGTAGTTATTACTGCTTATATTGGGAAGATAAAATCTTCAAGCTTCCAGCATGTTATTCTATTACGAAGTTGCACATTAAGGTCAAAAATTTACTTCATAGGAAGAATGGTCGTGGCACCTCCCCTAAAACAAAAATTATTATCGTTCATCTCAATAGATATTAGAGCGGGAGACATCAAAACTCGTCTGAGCATTCTCTTTATAAAGACAGACAGTAGGCAAAAAAAAATAAAATATAGGATCCGAGCAACACCGGATGGGTAAAGCTGGTAATAAAATAGAAATATCAATAATCATACATTTTATTTAATTAAGGTAGTGACAGTGCAGATTGGATTGCTATTATTTTTATTTCTTTATTATACTACAAATTGGTGTAGGGTATCATATAAAATAAAACATGCCTTTCTGACTTGTTTCTTTTTACAATAGAATACATAGAACAACAAAACGTACAAATAAATATAATCTATTAATTTATTTTCATTTTTTAATGGGCTTTGTTAATCAACTCATTTAAAATTCTATCGGTAACCAATTTATAACTTTAGTAACGTCCTCCCTAGTGCGATCAGTATCACTGTATTGTAGGTAAAAGAGTGCATGTTCTCTTTGCCATTTCATGTTTTTGTTATTTATCGTTTAAAGTATCGTTAGAACTATAAGTGGCGCCATTAATATGTTGTTGTATCTCTAAAATACTTTTTATGAATTACAAACGAGTAGCATTTTTTCACATCATATAACCGAGAGAAGTACGTAAGTAGGATCGCAATAACAATTGTTGTGTAAATAGATTGCCATCCCTCCCCTCACTAATTCTTTCTATCATAGTCGTATGTAAACATCTAAAACAGAAATCAAAGCACCTTTAGTGCCCCAACACTTTACAGTTTGGTTGATATTTTTGTCTGTCTGGCCATATGCCGGAGTTGGCCAAAAGACCTGTGTTTGGTATGCATTGGCTGTGATTAGTATTTTTGTTATCTTCTGTCTGGTAATTAAGTGATTAATAATTGCAGTCTAGAATCTTCCCTAACTTTTAAAAATAAGCTTTTTTTCTTTGTCAATCTACAAGCGCGACTTTTTTTCTGCGTTGGTTATTGGAATAATTTTTAAACACATTCATTTACAATTTTCTTAAAATCGAATCGAATTTATGATTTTCTTAATAGTTTGTCTAATAGAGGAAATGCATGGTTATCATATGTACGAGTAACATGGTTAGTCGTAAGGTAAACCAGTCGTCTAATTTCTAATTTACAATTTCGAACAATTCTTCTTTTGTTTCGCATGTATTTTAATCACAGCTTAAATATATAGTAGCGGACATAATTTCAGCACATAAACTATGCTTACACTTTGAAACCAACAGTTTGTTTACATGTTTATTATTTTAATTAATTCTATGTCCAAATGTATCACTCGCTGTCCAATGGATACGTAGCAAAATTTTACTCTTGTTTTGTTCATTTCAATTCGTTTATTTTGTGTTAAAATAGAACAAGACCCCAAAAAATTAGTGGACAATAATTTAGCACAAATAAAAAAAATAATATTTTCAGCAAGAAAGAAAAAAAAACAAAAGTACTTATTTATTTAATTTAAAACTAAATATTTGCTTGATAGTGTAACTCCGTACTCCTTCATCTGCTTATAGAAGCCCATCGGGAAAACCTCATTTTATAAATCGGTCTGACTTGATATTCGAGACTTAGAATACTCACAATCAAAGTCAGAACAGCAATAGCCAACCGATTTTCATGTCTTATAGCTTATTTTATTTTCAACATTTTAAGCTTACACTTAAATGCTTAAAATGTACAATTTTCATTCTGAAAAATTTGTTATGACTTTTTCAAAAAAAAAAAATTGCTCTAATTTTACACGAAAAAAAAAAAAATTTTTTTCTCGTCTAAGTTATGAATAACTCTGAAACTGTTGAAAATACAAAAAAAGTAATTTATTGGAAATTTTATTCCTTAACGTTTGCTGGTACTGGTTGGCCGGGCTTTACATAAGAATCTTTGCTTTTGGGGTTATCGCAATGTATTCATTCACCAGTAACAAGACGATGCAAAAATAACTTCTTTTTGTAGCATCCAAGCATCATTTCCGCCTTTCAACGTCTATCGGCTTCAATTCATATGGGACCCAATTTTCTTGCTTTGGAATGAATCCCAATGCTTTTAAACACAGGGAAATGGCTTGTTGTGTGACTCCCAATGATAATGCGATTTCTTCTTTCGTTTGACACGAGTAATGCTTTCAATTCCTCATCTTCAAACTTTTTCTTCCGTCCAGGCCACTCCTTGTCTTCTGTGTGGAAATCACCACTTTTGAATCGGGCACCCCATCTTTCACAAGTTTTTTGAGTAGGTGCATATCTACCGTAAGCTTCTATCAATAATCGATAACTTTCAGCAGTCGTTTTATTGAAAGAAGGTTATCAGACTTCCCCGCAAAACATCTTTTTTAGGCACAAAATTCTACATTATTATAGCGGTAAAAAAAATGTGTGTTTACACTTTGGCATCTACCGAATACTGAATAATAATAACAGATGTTTATGATTGACACAAACCATATGTGATAGTTATGTCATATGTTGTCCAAATCGACATTATTAACTTGTATATCCAATATTATATAATAGATAAATGTATACTAGAGTAACCCTTCCAGCGTTGCTGGAGTCTTTGTGTTGTATACCTATAAGCAAAATTTAATGGAATGCATTAAAATTAATGATTTGTATTGACTAGATTAGTCATATAGACCAAGTTCAAAACCTTGCACTATTATCATGCCAAAAATAAACAAAAAACAGAGCTTACTTTGTATGGAAGGTGTCACTTCCACTTATTCAATTCCGCCCACTTTTTGACTGATGATTTGTATTGACCACAAATTTATTTTGGCTAAATTTAGAAACTCTTACTATTATCGTTTTAAGATATAGACATATAAGTAAAAATTTTATATGTGCGTGGCACCACTCAGCTGAACCAAAACCTTTTCAACACACGTATTGGTTTCTAAGTCGGCTTAGTGGTTCTAGAGATATAAAATGATAAACATGACAACTTATTTTTATCCACATATATAAATATGTATATATATATATATATATGTATGTATCTATCGCGAGAAAATAAACACACACTTGTTAACAGAGTAGCTTAACAAATTAAAAACGGCAATGAAAAACGGGCAATAGCGGTATTTAAATGGAATGTTTGAGAAGAAAAACTGTGATATCCCCTACCATTAGTGCTTTTGTTTTCCTTCTTTTCCTTTTTCACTAAAACTCTTAGGTGCGGACCGCTTGGAATGGTTGTTGTTGGATTATTCAGTAGTGAAGGTATAACACTGGCTAATGAATAATCAATCAGCAGCAGCCCACATCTTTGCGGTCCGCATGCCGAGGTTTCTATTTATATTTCACATATTTTATTTTTGTTTCATTTGCGTAATGACAGGACGTTTTCGGATAGATTTTGGGCTACGGGCGAACTTCTTCTCCTTGTATCCGCATATTTGTTTCTATAGGCCGGAAGTTTTCGCCTCTTCTTCTTTCTTCTATCACTCTTTAATTTTCCCAGGGGCCTTGTAATGTACATATGCGATTAAGTTGTGTACCAGTGCCAGCAAAATACTTGACATGTACGATGCGAAATTAAACTGGCTTTGGGTTAAATTCAGAATCAGGCCACATCTTTTGCATTTTGGGTTCCTGTATAGAAGCCCAAACGCGGGAAGAGAGGTTACCATTTTTGGCTTTGACACTCTTTCCGATTCCATATCGAGTATCCTTGTGAATTACCCAAACAGTTAAATCGTTGTTGCTGGTGATTTTAATGTTCATAATTCGTATTGGCTACGCCATCAAGCCATACAACTCCAGAAGGCCAATACGTAGAGTTATTTGCGGCGCACAACCACCTTGCGCAATTAGTGTATGAACCTACTCACATATCGTGTGTAGATGGGCACCAGAATAACACCCTTGACCTTTTTCTCACTACACACCCTGAGAAGTATGTAGTTGAGGTCCTCGCACCTCTCTCGGAAATTCAGACCATTGTACCATTTCTGCCTTTTTCGCGTTCACCACTCTTCACGACGCTTCACGTTCAGCTACGAAGCGCTTGGCTTTCAATTACTGGAAAGCTCAGTGGGCTGAGCTTAGCGATTTCTACGGGCATTGAATGCCATGGTCGAAATAGTTGTCAAGCAAGAGATGGATAATTTCATCCCATCCAGAAAGTCTCCGATTAAATCAAGAAATAAATCTTGGTTTAATCAGACGTGTAAGCTTGCAGTCAGATCCAGAGGGGAAGCATTCAGAAATTGGCGTAATAACAAATGCGATCATACTGATTCACTACGCAAAAGGCGAGATATTCGTGTGCCGCAGTACTTAGGCACGACAAGACTCTATACGAGCAGCGCCTACGTGCTAATGTTCTTAATTTTCCGTGGGGAAGTAAGAGCTTTTGGTCATTTATTAGAAGGCTTAGGAACAGCGCTAGTTCGGTTCCAGTCCTTATAAAGGATGAATATACATTTACTAAACCTGTTGAAATGGCAAACATTCTAGCTGAAATGTTTGCAGGTAATTCGAACATGCCAGAGAGCGTTCAACCACTGCCTGAACTGGAAAAAGTATCAGTGATTATCCCTATTATATTCTTTCGAGCCCATACAGTTAAAAGGGTTCTTGCAAATCTCGACGTTAATAAGTTCTTTTGGCTCGATAGCATACCAGCGCTGTTCCTAAAGCAGTACAGGTGAGGCAGGTAACCCTGAAACTTATGGAGAGTAATCTTCACCTTGTGAAATATTTAGTGTCCAACAATTTGCTGAGCTATCGCCAATGTGGTTTCCGTAAGGTTGGATCTACTGGTGATCTGCTGGCCCTACTCTCAGAAATAGGAATAGGTCCATTCATGGATTTCGTGAGAGTAAGTTTGTGGACAGAGTTTGGTACAAGGCTCTCATATCCAAACTTATTGCTTTTTGTGTCGGTAATCTCTTCTCTCGATTTATATCGAGCTTTCTCAAAAATCGCATTAGAAGAGTTGTTATAGATGGGATCTCATCCGACGAGTTCAGGAGAAATTCAGGGGTACCGCAGAGCTCTGTTCTTTCTCCAACTCTATTTCTAATATCTCTTAACGACTTTTTTTCTCACTTCCAATCCTGTCTACTCTTTGGCAGATGACAGCAATGTTTGTCATTCATGTTCTTTTGATCGTAGGCCGAGACTTTTGGAGATCGGGGCGAAAAGACGTAATATGAAGGACACGCTTACAAGCAACCTGGCGAACAGGATCGACTTTAATGCGCGCAAGACCCAATGTTGTCTTCTGACACACAGACGTGGTGGTGTGTTGTCATCTGTATCTATGGGTAATGTAGATATTGAGTAATCAGATGTTCTTGATGTTCTGGGCATGAGAGTTCACTGTGACGTTCGTTGGAACGAGCACATATTTCAATTGTCGAAAGAAGCATTCAACTGCCTCGGTTTTTTAAGACGGTGTAAGAATTACTTTACTCCATCTGATATCCTTAATATTTATAAGACATATATCCGACCCAAATCGGAATACAACTCTCATGGAGCTCCTCGACCGCGTACAGGAGAGGGCGAAGATTCTTATTAATGAGGGTAGGGTAGACAACTCTATCGATTCATTAGAGGATCTCCGCAATGTGGCATGTGTAACATTCTTCTATCGGTACTTTAACGGAATATGTTCTAACAAAATTAGGGAACTAATTCCAGGTTATCATATATTCTTACGTAGTACTCGTATTTCTCGTAGAGCGCATCCCTTTGTAGTTGATTGTCTAGTGAAACCCACAGCATATTATAGGAAGAATTCGTTTTGTGGTCGCACTGTTCGTTTGTCGAACAAACTTCCTGCGAATGTTTTCGCTGCCACTTACGACATAAGCAAATTTAAATCGAACGTCCATAGACACTACTCTATCCATCCTCCTTCCCGCAACCTATTTTCCTAGTACCAGCATGATGCACTGTATAAGTAGGGGTTATCCCCTGAGGCTGAATGTAATATCATATTATTGTGATTCGCATACATCCCGTAAGGGATTAAAGAGCGAGAGTTATAGAAAGAAAGCTTAATCGAAAGAAGTGAGATACGATGATAAATACAAGTTAGCTGATTAACATTGCTACTGAGCCAAAAAAATAGCCCTCGGTCGATAAATACGTATAACTTTAACTTTTAATGAAAATTGATCGATTTTTATTGGGTACATGACAAGCAATAACAGTGACTTATTTGTACAAGGAGATATGTTTCCTAAGTTATATTATCTAATGCTAATTTTACATCAATCTCAGGCGACAAAAGTTTAAAAACGCTCAGTTCGTTTACAAGTGGCGAGTTTGTGGCGATCGCGTCGAATTTGTTTATTTTGAGCAAAAATCAAAATTTACTTGACTCTTAGGTGAGAATGAGTACTTTGCGATTGAATTACAGTGTAGGATATTAAAGGCTTTACTCGCGTATTTCGCAATATGTGCATGCTTTTTTGGGCTTTTAGGTATTTTGCTATCATTGATGTTGTTAATCTACATAACAATGGATGATTGAAAATATTGAAAATCGAATCTGTAATTTTTATATAATTTTTTCAATAATTTCTTAATGATTTTGTTGATAGTTTTGTTAATTTGTTATGATTAAAATTCATCTACTGATTGTTGTTACTTAAGTTGTTCCAATTACTGGATAAGGGAGATATTATGGCCATAAAGTGGTTGGAATATGTATATACATATATGCTGATATTGACTACCTTACTTACTTACCTACATCAACAAGATCATCATCATTATTATTACCAATAAAGCCAGAATTACTAACCGTTTAAACAACAGAAAATAATTTTTCTTTTAATATAAAGAAAAAAGAAAACCTTTAATAAAATTAAATAAAAAAAAAAAAATTAAGTAAGTCTGTCTGTACGCAAAAGTAAAAATTTTATTTATTTTTTCTTAAGGAATGAATTAAAAAACTAAAACATAATCTAAAAAGTTTATTAAAAGATACACGTACACAGAAGACATGATGTGATGAACATTATTTCAGCAGTTGTGTTCTTTCTATTCATGTACTCCACAGTACTCTTTAGTTCAGTTTAGTTTAGTTTTACTTATGTTTTTTCAAGTCAGTTGTACTTCTCTAAACGAAAATTTTTTTTAGTTTTCGTTTACAAGATGAATTTCTTTCCAGTACAAATTCGAATGCGCTGTCGTATACATAAGTAGGACTGTGTTGTTGAAGGAGCTGTTTGAGAAGGTATTCTTTAGCAGAATTTCATTTGTTTTTATCAGTATACGCTACACTAACATAGGTGGTAGTATATAATCTTCGCAACACCTCCAAGCTAAACAGTCATTTATAAATATAAAATTAAATTAAAACTATAGAATTATTTTTTCGAAATTTCATAATTTCAAATAAATTTTTAATTTAAATCCTAAAAAATTCCTCAGAGTATCGGGTGTTTTTTTTTAGAGGCTCATACCTATGAGATGGCAATACTGCTTTATTTGACAACCGATTTAACAGCTGATAATTGCTTCTTATTCAGTTTGTTTTGACATTTCATTATGGATAAGACTTACACCATAACAATGCTTGCAAATTGTTAAATTTTTTAACCAAAATAATGGTTCTGTTCGTCAAACTTATAGTTCACTCCGATTAAGCCCATTTTTGGTTGAATTTGGTTAAATCGCATTTAGAGTGATGATAATCCACGAGCTTTTGTCAAAACACCATTACATTCACAGGAAATTAATATTTGGTGCGTTTTATGGGCTGGCGGAGTAATTGCTTTATATGTTTTTAAAAACGATAATGGTCTGAATGTTACTGTCCATGGTAAACGGTATAAGGCATGATTAATCATTTTTCATATCCCAATTAGCTGGTATAAATCTTGCTGACATGTGGTTACGACAGGACGGAGACGCATGCCACACAGCGCGCGGTACAATTGATTTACTTAAAGAAACTTTTAATGGAAGAGTAATTTCATTTAAAGGTCCAATTAATTGGCCACCAAGATTGTGCGATTTAACCCAATTGGATTATTTTCTTTGGAGTTGTGTAAAGTCACTTGTGTATGTCGATGAACAAATGAGACAATTAAACACCTAGAAATCAGCATTCGAAAAGTTATTGGCGAAATACGGGCGCATATACTGCGAAAAGCTTTCCTTTCACGCGCCAGCCCTGGCGGACACATGATCGGAATCATATTGAACGATTTTCTTTGTGTTATTTAGATTTAAATTTGTGTAACTGTGAAAAAACACCCGATACTTTCTTACTATTGTTACGAATTTAATTGAAAATGGGTCTATAATTGACCCTGATTTTTTTTTCTTCTCCCTCACTCCTCTAGGAAGCATGTTGTCTTTCCACAAAGCATCTATTGCTTTGTTTCAGTTTCTTGAATCACTTCGGTCTTTCAAGCTAAGAAGATGATTAATCCACTGTAGCTTCCTTCATACGATTTTGCGTAGTGGTGAAGATCCCTGCTAATTGGTGGTGGTCTTTTATTTAGTTAGTTTAGTAATTGTTTCCCTATAGGTGCCGTGATTTCCTGATCATTCGTCTGATTTTTGTCATTATCGGCAGAGGTATGCGGGAAGAGACCCAGGTTGGTTAACGTGGAAAGTCACTACAGCCAACACTCAGTGAGGCGCTCTTTAAATGTATTGTCATATCCAACCTAATATATACCAATGTGGTATTAAATCCATATATATATAGTTGTCAAGGAATCTGTTCGTCTAGATAGTTATGTAGAGCCGGGCATTCGCAAAGAAGATGAAGTCCCTTTTCCTCCATTTCTCTTTGATTTTATGTGCGACAATAGTCGTTGAAGGAAAGTCTAATTCAAATCACATTTACTACATATACCACAATGTCCAGATGTTACTACCAACAACCGCGTTATATCTTCAATTACTCTAAGGTGCAAAGTGCGTTTCTCATTAAAAGAAAGCAACATTTGTCTGGCCAACCTACAAATGTCTAGATTACCTAATCTATTTTCAGCCTTTTGAAAAGAAGAGCCTAAAAATACCAACTTTATCAGAAAGAAAATGTGCTAGAGGTATATAAGTCATTACCCGCTTTCGCTAACTCGGCTGTCTATTCATTACCACGTTAGTCCCTGTGAACATGGTCCCAAACTAAATTAATGTCAGCAGTCTTTGCAGCTTTAACAGCTTATTCTTATATAAAGTTGTAGTCGTGTATGAAATATATAGCCCAGCGTCGCTTGGCTAAAATTTCAATATTTTAACGATATTGTGATCATATAATATCTGCCATCACTAACCTGAGCTTGTAGCAGAAAGCACAGGATCCAATTCCGCAGTTCAGTTATAAACTATCCGTATATAAACTACCTCCTGAAAGGAATAATAATTTTGAACATTTTATCAAAATCCGTTGAGGAGCAATATGGTTAAAATTTTGATAATATGATGGTGCTAGAGTTCAACAATTTCCGCCTTGACTGTCCATCCAAAATTTTTAGAATTATTTTGTGATGAAATTAAGTAAAGAGCGTAAATGTGGCGGTCTGGAGGCTACATACTCCTTGCGTGACAGACCATTATGTGGTTCATGGATGGATAAAAAATCGGATGTGGTACAAGAATGGACCACTGTGTCAATTTTTATGTAAACTGGCTATAATTGCGTTGGTTTTTTTTTTACCAATTTTTACCATAAATTAAACCAAATACAGAAAGGTTTCGTCTAAGGTCTACCTAAATAGAATATAATTTACGTAATCGTGAAAAAAATTTCACGCGCAATTTGTAGCCTTTCACCAAATCTTATCGGGAATTTAAAATTGTTTTTGCCTTTCTGTACTATTTTGTAAAATTGTTGAGTCTTTTTTTGTTCATGGGAAAAAATTCCCGTGAAAATTTTGTTCGCCTTTTATTCATGATAAGCGTGATTATCCCAATTATTATTCACAACCCTTTATCGCTCTGCAAACCCCACCTAACAAATTTTGTTGAGCTTTCTTATGCGCATATTCTGTTTACAAGTCGATTTAAACCACATTCTCACATTCTCAAATAAACTTTGCTTCTCTGACAACTCTCGCACAACTTCTACTATATTTAGTATAAGGAACGTTTAGATATTTCGGGAACATCATGTGAGGCATATTCTCTTACATGTTTTCATAATAATGCAACGTCTGTCTGTCTGGTCTTCTGATGGTTTGTCCATTTATTGTTTCACTGCAGTTTTTTTCTTTTTTCCTTTTCGTTCCCTATACACTTTTTTAACCCATAGCTCTGAATATTGATTTGCTTTACCAATACAATATTGAGAATAATGATGGCGATTTGATGGGTTCGTCGTATGTATTCTTAGTAATATTGTAGGGAATCGGTAACACCAGGTTTGATCGACTGCAAGTTTTATTACATACGATTACACAAACAAACGCATACACAAACTTAACCAACGATTTGCTTGTGTTACTGTTAGCAATTTTCGTTACTGTTCATGTTCCGCGGTTCCAAAGTCTATGTGAAATTTATTAAAGGTTGGTAATATGCGCAACATGTTGTAGCAGCAGCAACCTGTACGAGTATGTGCAGTTGCAGTTTAAGTTTGGCTCACGCAGCATTTTGGTTTGTATTCTGAACTGAAACTATTTTTAGATTTGAATTTTTCTTTTTTTTTTTAATTTTTGTTTTGTAACCAAAATGTTAAATAGTTTGGTAAGTTGTTAAACAACTTCTTAAAGCCATAATCTCTCAAAGGTAAATATTAAAAAAATAAGTTTAACTGGACATATACTCTTCGTACAGAATTTTTATTATTTTTTATCATTTTAATTTTTGTTTTTTCTTTAGTTATGTATGTGCATCTGTGCTCCTTGCGAGTCATTAATTTTCATAAGTTCCGCGTAGGAAAGTTCAGATCTAAAAAAAGAAATTTTTTGGTACTTGAATGCATGATGTTTAACAGCAGCCAGCCGTCTTCTGCATCGTGTTACATTCATTAAGTGTGGAAGCGTACCTGTTCATCATCATCTGCCTTATGGATCAGTTGAAAAAGATACATATTCGCCATTTATCATGGGAGTTTTTCGGTCATAAAGATTTTACAGCTATTTACGCTTTTAATTGGTTTCAACGAGAAGAGAAGGATTTTTTTTGTTTGTGGTAAATAATAATACTTTTGGATGAGAAATCCTAATAAATTTTGAAGGCCATCCTGAAAAAAATTGCTACGTTAAAGGTGATAGGAATCTCAAAAACAGGGGGCTAGTTCTGGCATCAAATACCAATTAAATTTTTTTAAAATTTTTTCGATATCGAATACCAAAGTTTGCTGTCTCTGATCTGTAGATTATGTCATTCAAAATGAAGGCAATTTTGGTTGTCTGAAACTATAATGGTGGATATATCTCCCAATGAGACCCTATGTCTACCTAAACATTTCCATCTAAACCTATAAAAAACCACATTCGCACAATATGTTTCCACAAACATGCATATCCGTGATCGCTATCCTGTTCAAATGCTCTTTCAGTCTATAATGGCTTATATGAAATTCCGTTAGGAGTTTTAAGTCTGGCCTGAGCTCAAAGCAACGCCAGAGTTGCTGACTGATGATTACCTTAGCGTAACGAAGTCCTTTTTGAGCTTTACAGTGTCCCAAGCATCTGGCAATTTCCCAATTCTTAATCAGATGGAAGAAGTTGTTAAGCAGTGGCGCCGCACATTGGGGTTTTTGACCAATCGTAGCAGTATTTGACCAGTCGAGCCGAGTGCCCTAAAGGCAGCTTGGCTGTCAGAGAATATATTAATGATCTTAGCGTTGAGCTCACTGTCTATGTTGATCTCTGCATATATATCAATATCCATGATCTTAGCCTGGAAGACACTCAACGATCTCCCCAGTAGGATCGACAAGTCTCGGTTGAATCCATGAACACCAGCACCGACACAGTCATTCATTTTGCAGCCATCGGTAAACCAGCTCAGATCAAACTAATGTATATGTATATAGTGAAGTCAGAAGCACAATATGAAGACTCAAGATTCAACAGAGATCGACATCTTTAGTGATAGCCTAGTAGTAGTATAAGTGTTAAATTTTACCGTCAGGAAAGAATATAAACTTAAATTTTACCGCTTGTAGGATTTTTGATATAGTGAATCACTTATGGCGTTTTCTTTTCTGACAAAAAATGCTGCACGTATTTTGTTCTTTGCCATTAAACGTTGTCAAAAATTAAGAAATATCACAGATCTTTAAAGGCAACATTTTTGGAGACAAACGCAGCATCACTTCTATGTATTAAATAAAAAAAAAATTAATTACACAAGAAAAGACGGGGCACAAAGTTCAACATTTTTGTTGTTGTTTTTTTTTAGAAAAAACGCCATTAGTCTTGCTTGGTAAAAAAGAATATCACATTCTGGAATATTTAAGCTTTACGATTATATCACGTATATTTTATTAAAAAGACTGATCTAAGAGTATATTCGTAAGAATACTGTCATTTATATTTGAGGCTGCGGTCTGGCGAACACCGTTGTAACTGTGGCGACATGGTTGAGGAAGAGTTGGTTGAACACTTCCCATGTACATATATGTCTTTCGACAATTGATCCTTACATGACATCTCTAGTATATCCTAGATCAATCATCAACGGTGTCTGAGGACCCTACTTGAAACTCTTAATATCGTTGGTGGTGGCCACGTAAACCAACGTCTCATTAAGAGAATACTTGGCGCTTTAGAATTGATTATTGCGTTTATTTTCTAAATGTAAAAGCATGACGCAGTTAGTGTGTTGTTGTCATAAAATCCAACTTTGTTAACAAAAATTTTTCATTGTAAAATCAGTGATTTAAAAAAATTTCTGTCTTTTTGAAGTAATAAAATTCTCTTAAATCTTCCATGATTAATCATTTCTCCTTAATTTTTTTTAAGTGTAAAATCACCATATAAACTAACCACTGTCCCGTCTATATTAGCTCGTCTTTGTGATTTAAATTCAAAGTAAAAGAATGAAAAAAAAAATTGGAAAAAACATCTGATTAAGTTATTTATTTCATCACAGTAGTCTAGAACGTTTAGCAAGAAAGATGAATAAAATATAAGACAATAACAACAACAAAAAGAATTAGTTAAAAAGCGTAGCATTTAATCCACTGACATCTTAACCAAGTCAGTAGTAGAAAATAAAATTGAAGTGACTTGTTTGCTGCAGTGACGACGGACGAACGATACATAACAAAATATGAATAAAATTTGCATTTTTTTTTCTTTATACTGACGTTATTTCCCTTCACCATTCCCCTCTTGCATGACATCAATAGGGACTTGCGTATGTGTTTTCCCTACATATATTACCAGAGATCATATAAAATAATGAAAATGTCACAACAAACCGATTGAATGGAAAAACTTTTATTTTTTATTTTTCGTAATTTTACAACGTTTCTTCTGTGATTTTTGTCATTTATATAGGGATTTACCATTATTTGTTCCTTTTAAACATTAAAATACAACAAATATATCATTACTATTAGTCATAGATGGTTTGGTGGCCGGTCGATTATCTGTCCAGCCACTACAGGCTGGCTGGAGCTAAATCAAAGGATCGTTAAATATTGTCATCCAAAAGCAGGGTGTGCAGGTACAAAATTTGCTTTTATTTTTCCATGCAGAGAAAGAGAGAAAAAGAGAAATAAAAATTATATAAAATCGTTTAAACTGACAACGTATGTTACATACGTGTCTGTTTGCACATGCGCCCAAGATGGCTCGCAATACTCACTCAAGAAACATGCAATAATGCGTATATTTCCTTAGAGAAGAATTTACAGATTGTACAAGGAAAAGTTATTTGTGTATCTAAATTGAATCAAAACATATAAACAACACTGGTCTACAAAAAACAAAAATCGGTGGGCTATTGCTGATTCTACTCAAAATTAAATGCAGGTATCTAACTTTGACCAAAATCACACATTTTTGTCAAAGTTAGGCACCTACCTTTATGGGTTATTTTACTTTCAACATATCTTATCATTTAAATGCTGAAAATGTAAAATTATATTCTAGAAATTGTTTATAACTTTTTGGAAATAAAAAGAAAAAAATTTCCACTAATTTTGCAAAAAAAATTTGATTTTCATGATTTATAGCCTATTTTATTCTCAATATTTTATGCTTTAAGTCCTTAACAAATAAAATTTTCATTCTAGAAAATTTCTTATGACTTTTAGAAAAAAAAAATTGCTCTAAGTTTGCGTAAAATTTTTGTTTTCGTAACTAAGATATGAATAACTCCGAAACTGTTGAAATACAAAAAAATGTTATTCAGGTGATTTTGTTCCTAAAAGTTTACTGGTACTTTCATTGAAATCTGCCAAGTCGTTTTCAAGTTATGATGAAATATATTGACATAACTACCATATTTAGGGCGAAAATATGATACACAAAAAAAAATAATAAATAAATAAATAAGTAAATAAATTGGAACCCGATGGTAGAAAACTGAAAACGGATTTGAATTCAGCGCATCAAAATTATCATAATCCATATAGTTTTATTTAAAGGCCTTCTTTGCTGTAGATCAGTGTAATTTTATACAAACAATGCTGCTTAACGGGCAGTGTTATTTATAATGTAACTTCATAGAACTTGGTTATCATTAACGAAAATACTGAGATCTGCTATAAGGGAGTTTAAAATAAAGTTTCGATTGTAAGACATTTTTCGGGCTTAGTCTTTAATATTTTTATATAAAATATTTTTTGATTTAGTTCTTTGGTTATGATCTGACATGACATTTATCTTTGTTATTACCATAGGCGTTGTTGTATTGGATATTTTTCGCAGCTTATGCTTTATTTTAATGTACGCTACATTAGGTATACTGGGCGAAAATTAAAAGTATAAATTCGTAACTAATATGATCAGTTTGCTGAGAATAAAAACCCAATGATATGTTTTCAAAATTCATTTCAAATATTAAATAGTAGCGTATTTGAAAAATAAAAACAATTTTGAAACATAAAATATAGAAAAAATTTACATAATTTCTATGGATTTTTTTTTATAAATTAAAACATATTTCACACGCGATTATTGAAAGTGTAAACATCAAACATAAATTAAATTTATTCCTACAAAAAATTACAACTACTTCGACTCCCCTTCGACTCCCTAAGTGGCCGGGAAGACTTTCGGTGGAAAATTGTTCCACAAATGAACAGTGCGACCAAAGAACAAATTCTGCCTACACTGCGTTCTGCGATTCACTGAATAATCAACTACAAAGGGATGCGCTCTGCGAGAAATACGAGTACTACGTAAGAATACGAGTATATGATTGTTTGAAATTAATTCATAATTTCGTCAGAACTTATTCCGTTATAGTACCGTTAGAACAGTTAAATACACGCCACATTGCGACGATGCTCTAATGAATTGGCTACGCTACCGTCTCTAATGAGCATATTCGCCCTTTCCTGTAGGCGCGGTCGAGAAGCTTCAAAATAGACTTTGAAGCACCGGCGCATAGAGAGAGAGAGAGAGAGAGTTGTATTCCATTTTGAGTCGGATATAGGTCTTGTAAATATTAAGGAGATCAGATGGAGTGAAGTATTTCTTGCACCGTCTTAAAAAACCGAGGCACTTAAATGCTTTTTTCAACACTTGAAATATTTGATCATTCCAACGAACTTCACAGTGAATTCTCTAAAATCTACATTACCCATAGACACAGATGACAACACACCACCACGTCTGTGACTTAAAAAACAACATTGGATCTTGCGTGCATTAAAATCGACCCTGTCACACGACCCCACTCGGAGATTTTCATCAGGTCACTTGTGAGTGTGCCGTTCATATTCATCCTTTTCGCCACAATCTACAAGATACTTGGTCTACGATCAAAAGAATATGAATGACCAATGTTGCTGCCAACTGCAAAAGAATAGATGGATAAAAAGTGAGAAGAAGAAAGTAGCTAAGAAATATTAGCAACAGAGTAGGAGAAACAACGGAGCCCTGCGGTAACCTTGAGTTTATCCTGCAGTCGTCGGATGAGACCTTATCTATAACCCTTTATAGAGCGATTTCTGAGAAAGCTCGATATGACTCGAAGAAGTGACTACCGACACCAAAAGCATTTAGTATCCAAATGAAAGCCTCATGCCAAACTCTATCCAGAGTGGTTCTGGATATCTGGAGATATGGAAAGCCATCCTCCCCAGATGACTTGTTAACGTTGAGATGTGCAAGGATCCTTTTTACAGCACGAGCTCGAAAGAATATAATAGTCATAGTTACTGATACTCTTTCAAGTTCGGGCAGTGATTAACGCTTTTCGGCAAGTGAGAATTACTTGCACGCATTTCAGTCAAAAGGTTTGCCTTTTCAACCGAGTTCGTGAATGTTTGGTCATTCCTTATAAGGACAGAAACCGGACTAGCGATGTTCCTTAGCTATTTAACGAATGACCTAAAGTTATTACTTCCTTAGAGCCTTTACGCGTCTAAGTACTGTCGCATATGAAGATCTCGCCTGTTTGCAAAGCATATCATTATGGGCACATTTATTATTACGCCAATTCCTGAACGCTTCCTCTCTCGATCTGACTGCAATTTTACACGTTATATTAAACTAAAATTTGTTTCTAGGCTTAATAGAAAGCTTTTTGGACGGAAAGCCATTTCTGCCATAACATCGACATTTAAGTCAAGGAAACAAAGTTTTCATTTGAGTTGTCCAAAGAAATCGTAGAACTCAGCCCAACGGGCATTGACGTTAATTTTACTATTTATAAAAGTTTTAATATCCAGAACTGATGAGATTTTATTAATAGAGTTCAAGTCTTATCGTTCAGACAAGCATTATCATATTTGGATTGTTGACCTGTTAGAGGTGAATCGATCCAAATTTCATTACTTCGACAAATTTCTCAAACATTTTGTTTAGGATATTTTCATATACATTAGCTGAGATACAAATGTTTCCCTTGAGAGACTGTTATGCACTCGAAACTATGATTTACAGTATGCTGAACGAAATTAAGTCTGCCGTGGTCGCAACTTAGAAACTGATCGGAAAAAACAAATAAAATTTTATTCATTGGTTTGTTAGCTTACTTTATCAAGCTTATATATTGTAATACTCGCTTAATATAGTAATTTACTCAATACTCAACCCCTAGTACGGCTTTACACTATGACTGCTAAACTATAACTGATTAGTAATGCCTAAAATCTTCTATTCAGCTAATTAATACAGCTACGTTACTACCCAAAAGATGAATTGGTAACACCATTTAATGCGCAATTGGTAACACTGTGAATTACAGAGTGATTTGGCTTTGACAGGGTGATACATTGACAGCCTTAACTCAAACCAATAGACCCACAATAAAGTTTTATAGCACAAAATATACTAATATTGGTGTATCTTTTTTATTGTAATTATGGCAACTATGCTAACATTGAATAGAAGAGAAACACGCTGAGGGGTTCTAAGACATTACTCAGTCGTGTAAAATAAAATACACTTTCTACTGCAGTTTAGTTTCCAGCTGGGCTTTGATCCAGTCTGTCCAGTATCGAAACCATAGGTCTACGTCCTTTGTAATAAAATACAAAATTATTCTCACGAGCCCTTAATATTAGCTTATTGTCCAACTACAACAAATTCAAGATGTAATGCTGGAAAGTTTCTTCTGGAATGATTACAAAAACTGGCACGGTATTTTTAGAACGGTTGAACAATCAGGTGTGTTGTTATCTGGGACGGGTGCTGTGCTGTATACAGTGTCTGGGACGGGTGCTGTATTGTGGGCAGATTGTGCAACGGGCGCTGTGCTAAAGATAGCATCTGGAACGATTACTGTACTGCGGTCAGCGTCAGAAAGGGGTGAGCTGTAATTACAATTTTGTGTGTAGACTATTACGGTTATACCAAATATAGGGAGGTATTCGGAAGCCCTTATAGGAGAGTACCGCTTGTTACCCACTTAAGCGGGTAACTACAAGCAAATTAGATGATTCTAAAAACTCTTTTTCTTATCAACAATTTTTTATTCTTATCTGTAATATTTTAGCCAACTGCTACTTTTCTCTCTACATTGTCTACCATGTTTGTCACTGCTAAATTTCTTATGCAATTTCAAAAATAAGTACTTACTGATTCTTTTTCTCTCCTTTCTGTCTATCTTTCTTAAACGTCTTCTATACAATCCCGATTATTTGCATTAAACCTGCTGTTGAGAATTTTTAAAAGACTTACGCATTGCGTGCCTTTAAAATGTGTTGAGTTGGGCACAACAACACACAACGTCCCTAATTCTTCAAACACATATGCTGTGGACGCAAGTGTTTTTACAATGTAAATAGCGAGCCAACGATATTCTTTCTACTCATCTTCTCGTATCCTCTGGGTATATAAGGTTTAACCTGTTATATACGCGAAAATCGTTATAAAATTAACTCGTTTTTTATTTTTTTATTTATTTATTTTTTTTTATTTAAAATAAATTTCATGGTTATTTGTCGCTTTTCCCTCTACTCTTGATTTAGTAAAGAAAGCACAGGAGGGTTCCTATAGGATTTTGAATTTGGTCTCAAGCCAAATGTTGGCTTGGTTCAAGTCGGATTATTTATCATCATAATTTGTTTTAATAATTTGAATTTGTGAGGTTCGTTTCATAATCGTGTGTTAATGAATCATCATTAGTAAGGCGATAGTTTTGCAAATGGAATGTTAGTCTCTGTTTCGAACTGGCTGTTCTCTTATTCATTTATTAATGTTGGCCAAACACATTAAAAAATATTTGGTAAATTTTGAGATATTTTTATGTCATTTTTATTTTTAAATATGAATTTCCGGGTTACATGCCAAATCAAATAAAGTTTAAGGAAAATATTTTTCAATAAAGCTGTAGAAATTGGATGTCAAAGGAATTTCTAAAATGATAGAAAGATGAGAACAATGACTTTGATTTCGGAAGATAATAGTCACGAAAAATTTTAAGTGATTTAAACGAAGTGATACACTACTTTACACATTTTTCCAGAACAAGCATCCATCGAATAAAGGTATCAATCCTACTATTGCTGATATATATAGGGTGTCCCATAATTAATACGAAAATTCAATTTGCCGCCGTTCTTGCGGTAAATTGTTGGCAACACTGAAAAACAGCAATTTGACAGCTGAGAGTTTAGGTTTCGTAAAAGTGACCGTAAACAGCAAGTGAGTTCATATAATAGATTATTGAACACCAGTAAGTGAATGCTATTTATTCCAACAATGCCATCCTAACCTATGAGGTCCATTTTTAACTTGATTGAATTGGATATTACTGATGTGACCAATAGATGGTTTCAGCAAGACCCGTGTGATTTTAACACCATTAAATTTCTTTTGTGGTTTTTTGAATGTCAACATGTATATAACAGGATATTTAACGCTGCATCAATGAAATTTAGTCACAATTACAGAGAAAGGTCATGAAGCAAAAAGGGATGCCATTTGTTAGATGTGTTTTTCCATAAATAACCCTATCCTATATACCTTATGATGTAATGACAAATAAGAATATTAAGACTAAAGACGGTGTTTTCTGTTTAATTCAAATCTTGCGTTAATTTTGGAACACCCTTTATGTACTACTTACTCGGTGGCGAATGTTATATTGAATTTTTTTTTGTGTGTTATATATGACATTTTTAAGTACTTGTCCACATTGTCATATATGCCAGGAGGTATAATAGAAAATTTTTGCTAAATTTCAGTATTTTAGCGACTCATAACAGACAATTGCAGTAAATTTCAGCAAAAAGTCGACTCACAGCAGACAACGTCGCTAAACTTCAGCGTTCTTTAGTATGGTTACATTCAATGACGTTGTCATGCATAACTGTCTTTGTTTGTGTTTTTGACACGAGGATTAACCAATAAAACTTTTCATTTATGATAGTTTCATACAAATTTATATTTGATACTAATTTGGGTCGCTGATTCATCGATTAAAGTACCATAGTGACATTGTCGGCCATCGTCTAATGTTATGTTGCTTTGCGCAACTTTGTTGAGACAATTGTGTGACATATGATTGACAACTATGCGCTGTAAAAAATGCACCACTATTTGTTGTACTTTTGTGAGGCAATAGAAGAAGGCAATACACGGTAATATTTATTGTTTTTATTCATATTTCTTTAGTGTGCAAGATTATTTAATTTTATAATTTATATTAATTCCTCCATACAATGAAGTAATATTTACTAAAGTGAATGTACCGAAGTTGAATATTCCGATAAATCCCCAATTAAATGTTACTTCATTATAAACGCACAACACAATAAATTATGCGAGACTGGCTGTAGAAGAACAAAAATTCACTTACTTACTTATGTTGTGAAACATATGCCGCATGTAGAATAGATGGCCAAGCGCTTCGGCCTAGTATGCTTCTTTTCCGCCTGTTGATTTTCTGTTACATCTGAACTTTCCAGCGTAATCTCTGCCGCCTCCTTTTGCGACATCTATCGGGTATTTTCTTATAAGTTTTTCCGACTGGAGCATTTTCATCCATTCCCAATCAATGCAGGCGGAGTATAGCTCATAAAGCTTATGATTCATGCGATGTCGATATATTTTTCAAAGAATTTTCCTATTAAAAACTGCTTCATCTGATTGTTCAATCACTCATGATTCTGCGCTATATAAAACGGGTAGAATAAGGTTCTTATATAGAATAATTTTCGTCCGTCTTGAGAGTTTTTTGCTCTTAAATTGCTTATTCAATCCAAGCTAGCATTTATTAGCAAGCAAAATTCGTATTCTTGTCTCAAACCTGATATTGTTAATCTTATTAACATCGGTATCGAGGTATATGAACTCTTTGACTTCCTCGAAGTTGTAGTTACCAACGTTCGCATGATCCAATCTATCTGATCTCCTGTTAATTGTACCATCAACTTTGTTTAGCTTTTATTTACTGCCAATACCATTTTAGTCACTTCTCTCTTAAATTTTCAGAGGTCATCAATGTCGTCATAGCATGTATTTTGTATAGAATATTGTGTTAAGAAATATTCGTCCCCGAATGAAATTTATGCAAAGTTTCGCGGGCATAGATAGAGTAAAAGTCTGCAAAGGTAAATGTGTAAACTTTAGAACGGCATTCTAACAAAAAATTAGAACAAAGTCTAGTCAAGGGGCAGAGAACATTCAACCACATTGGCCACATTGCAGTACTTGAAAGATTGCAACAACTGGAGAGGAATCACTCTGCTTAACACCATATACGAGATACTAGCAGTCATCATGGGAAGGCTTCAGAGCAAAATAGCCAACACTCTGCGCATCATACTAGAATAGTCTCTAAAATGGTGTACACCATTGTACCTACTGTTCGTCGACTTCAAGAAAGCCTTAGACACCATCAAATGGACTGCCATTTGGAAAGCATTGAGAAGAAAATGAGTACCTCAAAAAATAATCTGAATAATAAGAACAATGTACGAGGATGCGGAACTATCTGTTCTTCACAATGGGAACACCAATCAATCAGTCCACACTAATGCTGAAGTAAAGCATGGATTTCCACTTTCTCCCCTACTATTTAAAATCATACTGGATGAGATCATGAGCGAAATCTGTTCGCAGAAGAAGAGAAGAAGAAGCACAACATGGAGTCTCTCCCGAGAACTCGAGCACCTGGATTATGCAGATGATATTTGTATAATCTCACAAAAGATCTCCAACATGCAGTCAAAATAAGAAGGCTTGAAAAGACTCGC
Organism: Wohlfahrtia magnifica; assembly: GCA_023159175.1. Taxonomy (NCBI): domain Eukaryota; kingdom Metazoa; phylum Arthropoda; class Insecta; order Diptera; family Sarcophagidae; genus Wohlfahrtia; species Wohlfahrtia magnifica. Next base: position 8,415,058 of record JAKWBJ010000222.1, read on the forward strand.
TCGCAGTGTTGGACTTGAGACAAATATCAAAAAAACCGAAGCCGTGAGAATCAACAACAGTAGCGGAGAAAACACTATGCTAAAGGGTCAACCAATTGACAATATAGAGAGCTTCTGCTATCTAGGTAAATATCGGGTGTTTTTATAGAGGTATAAAACTTTAAGTTGGCATCACTTTTTAACTGGCGGCCATTTTATCAGCTATCAAGTGATTTATGTTTAGTTTGGTTTGAATTTCAACATTAGAAGACTGACGCCTGAACAACGCTTCCAAATTGTGCAAATTTATATAGAAAATCATGGTTCTGTTCAAAATACGTATCTCGCACTTTTTATTTTTACATAAATAAGTAGAACTGCCGTATTTCGATTGATGACATCCCTCAAGTGCATGTTGAGACACCATTACATCCAGAAAAACTGAATGTGTGCTTAATGGGGTGGTGGAATAATTGGTCCGTACTTCTTTAAATGCTGACGTTGCTGGTCAGAACGTTACAGTTAATGATGACCATGGTTACTGAGTTTTTCGTTCATTAATTGAACAACCATGATGTGCAGGAGCTGTGGTTTCAACAAGGCGGCGCAACATGTTACACAGCTCGTGCCACAATTAATTTATTGAAGGAAACGTTTGGTAACCACATAGTTTCAAGTTTCATACCCGTGAATTGATCTCCAAGATTGTGCGACTTAACGCCGCTAGACTAAACGAAGCCCAAAACGATAGATCACTTGGAGGATATTGCCGATATACGGCCACAAGAAAAAGTCATCGAAAATTTGACCTCTAAATTCGGCTACGTCCGAGACAGCCGTGGCGGTCATATTCCAGAAATCATATTTAAATTATAATACCAGAAGATCATCTTTCGAATAAAGTAAATTTCAAGTCAATTTAAAAACTTGATCTTTGTTTTATTCCATTTCAAATTTCTATTACTCTATAAAAAACACCCTTTAGAATAGCAACGAATTTTGGTACAGAAACAGACGTTAGCAACAGGCTTAACAAATCAAGAGCGGCATTCGGACGGTTGCAGTCAGTATGGAATACATATATCCAGGCAAAGCTCATAATAACCACCGGTTCCCCAATGCTACAAGTGAATACTACACGTCCACCAACGCCCCCACCGATGATAAACACAAGTGAATATCACAAATGAGTACCAATTCGAAGGCGCCTTGTTAGGACACTCATAACCTTCACATCTTGGTGAGGAAATATAGATGCTTTGTGAAAATCCTATGATCCCAAGAGGAGTAATGGGAAAAAACAATGACTCAACTTAAAAAACGTGCTCAATATGAACGTTGTGGGCCACTCTCTGATCCATATCCTTCGTTTTCTCTAATTTATTTATTTTGTATTTCTTTGCATACCAAATGAACTCAGTACAACGAATAATATTTTAATACCAAAAAAATTAATTTAATTTACCACAAGAGCTGCGTCTTAGAGTTGCTATAAGCTCTGACAATTGTGTGATAGGACTGGAACAACTATTGTAATTGCGTTGCCAACTTGGGCAATACAATTTTTGTGAAATAAGACAAACTTGTGACTGCATTAATTTTACCAGATTGGTATCGTGTGATCTCAGTTTAATGCCTTCTAGTTTGTTGACCTTTTTATAGGAATTAATCACTTGAAATATTTTTTAAAAAAAACCATTGTCTTTGATATTTTTGAGAAGAATTCTTCGAAAACCAGTATTTCAAAAAAAAAAAAAAAAAAACAAACAAACAAAAAAAAACATGACAATTTTTTGTTTTTTTGTTACGATTTTTGTGTGTCTTTCAAAATATTATTTGGGATGATATCTAAAGAAACTTTTTCAAGAATTGCATTATTTTATCTTTAACAGTTCAAGGTTAATTTGTTAATGTCTCAAGAGATACATTATACGCCATAAGCTTGCTCATGGCGGCTCCCTTTATACGCTTCATAAATAACCCTTTAAAACAATATGCTTCTTAAGCGGCTCTATTGTAACATTTCCTTGTCATATTTTTTAATTCATGCTTGAAATTTTTTAATTAGTTTTGCAGTAATTCAAAATCAAATAAAGCGTAACACTTGAATGAAACTGCATTCACAATTTCGTTGCATGGTGGTAAGAAAGACATTTTTCATCGAAATAAGTCTAACGCAACTTCTTCGAATATTTTAATTTGTGAATTAGAGTTTATTAACCTTTTATTTAATAAAGATTTCGCGCTCATGATAAGATAGATGTATAACGTTTTTATGAATTAATTCATATTTTATTTATTTAGTTGAAAGAAATTCAAATTAAATTATCATATCATCGCATATAGAACTAAAATTTTCGTAAAAACCAATTTTGGTAAATGGAACAGAGAATTCCCTTTTAATTGCCGCTATCCATATACGGTATGAGTCATAAAAAATGTGTACTCGTTAGCCGTATTTGCGGTATTTGTTTTGATTTGATTTGGATTGATTAAATTTTTAATTGATTCAAGTCGAAAGATTTAGTTTAGATACTCGTGCCTTAGCCAGATAAATTATTCTCCGAAAGTGTTATTCATACCATAGGTTAATTTGCATATAAAACTTGACCCGATTTTCAAATGATTAAAAATTTAAATTTTATGCTCATGTCTTCATATTAAGTTAAAAAAACTACTTAGAACTGTTTAAATTAATAAATACATACAATTTACGCATATGTAAATATTTAGAAAAATAATTTATAATCGGTTTTTTATTAAATTAAATTTGTTAAAATTTTGACAGAACTAAATCTTATATATGAAAATGAATGTGTTTGTATGTATGTATATATACGAGGGCGAATTGATATTGAAGCTACCTAAGTAGGAAAAAATATTTTTTTTCCAAAACCCATTCATTCCTCAACATAGTCTCCTTTTACCTCAATACACTTAGTAAGATTATTTTCCAACTTTTTTATACCATCTGAATAATACGATTTTGGGAACTCCTCAAAATACGCATTAGTTTCGGTAATCACTTCTTCGTTTGAAATGAATCTTTTTCCTGCGAGCCACTTTTTCAAGTTTGGAAACAGGAAAAAGTCACTAGGGGCTAAATCTGGACAAGGTGGATGATCAACCAATTAGAAGCGGATTTCTCGTAATTTTAGCATCGTATCTAATGCTGTGTGAACTGGTGCGTTGTCTTGAAGAAAGAGCACTTTTTTCTTGTTTAAATGTGGTCGTTTTTCCTTGATTTCATCAACCAATTGATCCAATAATGCACGATAACACTCTACTGTGATTGTGGATCCCTTTTCATGATAATCGACGAGCAGTATTCCGTGTGCATCCCAAAATACAGTGGCCATAACCTTACCAGCCGATTTCGCTGTATTCGCCTTCTTCGGAGTACTTCTACCAGCTTCCACCCATTGCTTTTATTGATTTTTTGCATTCAGATGTGTAGTGGTGGACCCACGTTTCATCAACAGTTATTAATCTAAGCCAAAAATCAGCAGGATTATGCTTAATCATGTCCAAACACCGCTGTGAAGTGATCTGTCGAACACGTTTTTGTTCAACACTTGACAGATCTTTCTATATAAAGATCGTTGTTACAACTTAGGTTCGATCACCACCTTTTCACACTTAACTCTCCTTACTGAGTTTAACTCCTACTAAACTCGTTTTTACTTCAGAACTGACTTCACGAGCTTACTTCTTATAAACTCTCTTCACACCGAGTTCAAACCAATTAACTCTCTTCACGCTGAGTTTACAACACATAAAATGTTTGTTTATATGGCTGAGTAAACAACACATCGAAAGCTCTCGAACCTAGATTCCATTTCTTTCCTTTATTTTCTTTTAAGTAGCCATCCGAATGTAAACGCCTACTTCTTTCAGCTCTTTGTATTTGTTGTTCCTTGTTTATTGTCTGTTACTTGTTTTCTTTGCTGTTAATATTTGTTGTTGCCGCTCTATTTTGATTTACTTTATTTCTGCTAATATTTGTTGTTATCGATTTGGTTATTTGTAAACAGCACGTAGTTGTTCTTGCAGCTTTTTTTTATTTATTTTAGCGATGTAACAAACGACAGTTGTTCCCAAACTGTGTTTCGTAACAATATATATACATACACCTATATTTATAAACCAATACCGTTGAAAAAGTGTCCTTCCACTTAAGGTTTTGGTGCCACGCCCATATAAAATTTTTATTTTTAAAACGGCAATTGTGGTCAATAAAAATCATCAGTTAAAAAGTGAGCGGAATTGGCACCTCCCATACAAAGTAAATATTGATTTTTGTATATCTTTAGAAGGGTAAAGTGCAATGTTCTAAATTTAGACTAAATAAAATGAAATCAAATTGAGGAATTTAGATTTTTAGTTTAGTATGTATTTTGATCTCAAAATTATTAAAAATTTTTGATCGCCAAGACTTTTTCTTTATCGTTTATCAAATGCATCTCATTCATAAAGAAGTTGATTGTATTCCTTTCAGCATTCAAAACTGACATTCCAAACTTCAAAAACTATCTTCTAAAAAATAAAAAATTAAAAAAAACACTTATGCCTCCTACTACGTTTAGTTACTAATGGGGCGTAACAAATTAAAAATTAAAAAATACTTTCAAATATATTTCATACACTCAATTGTTGAAATATTAAGCGCCACCCTAATGTTCATGTTAAATATGCACCGACTTTTTATTTAATTCGCTCATTTGGCCAGGCATAACCTTTATTATCGTCAAAAAAAAAAAAAAAAACTTAAGCTTCTGGTCTGTTGTTGTATGTTAAGTAGGCATGAAGTATTTAAGTATTTTCTTAAGCTTAAAGAAGAAATATTTTAAATTTATGTTCTGCTAAAATAAATCTTAAACAGAATTTTGTGTGCCTTCATTAAAACATAAAATTTCGTTAAAAAAAGAAAAAAAAATCAATTAAGTTTTCGTAGAAAAACTCCAACTCTGAAATATATATGAAAGACAAAAATTAATTTGTGAATGCTGTTGAACATATGTTTTCTTCTTTTAACTTTCGTACAAAGCAGCTTTTAAGAAAACCAAAAAATATTGTTTTTCAGTATCGAGTCCATCAAAAGTTGTGGAGGAATGTGTTTTTTATAACGCTAATGTCTAAAATCAAAATCATAGTGATTGTGTCAAATGAAACCTGCCCGTCTGTCTGTCCTTAGACTCGTCTACCTTTAATACTAGCGAATAACCTCAAATAGAGTCACACCATTTTCGTACCGTAACATGTCCTTGTCCTGAGTCATCCAATTCAAGATAGTGAAAATAGATCTTGAGTGGAATGGCCCTAGTTATCAAAATCGTCTTCGTTTTCATAATCAACTTAATCTGATAATCTGATAAGACACATTCCTACAGACAATGTTTTCTTTACACAATTCGCCAATTGAGTCCAATTTCCATCTTGCAGCAGTATAATTCCTTCGTCAGAATATTTATATTTCTCCGAAGGTCCGCGGTGAATATTCCATCCGTACATAAAGATTTGTAACGACGGAAGCTCCCAAGTGCCTACCTTATCAGTTAATGTTTAATGGGGATATTTGCAACATCTTATTGAATATTATTACTATTTTTATTTCGAGAACTGGCAACACTAATGTCAATAGCTAAAATCTGGAAACACCAATATAAAGTTTGACATTTTGTAGCATAAACGTACTCACAACGTTGTTTTGTTTACAGTGAGTTAAGATAATCAATTTGGCAAAAAAAAATTAAATTCCAAGAGAAGGTTTTCATTAAATTAATTTTCACAACTTTCGACGTGGATTATCTCAACAAGAATATGTCGATGAATTCAGTCCTTTGTATGGTGATAAAGCAGCATCAAAAATCAAAGTGAATTCAGTCGTGGTCGTAGTTCGATCGCCGACGTACTCCGTGTCGTAGTCATAAACCCACGTCTCGTCTCCAGCAATGATTCTTTTGGTGAATGTGGGATCGGATTCAGCCTCGTAAATCATGTCTTTTGTGATCTCAACAGGGTCAAAATTATAAAAAATCGTCCACCCACATAGAGACAGATGTACTTTTGGCTACGTAACTTTTGCAGATGTCAAGCTATGACGCTAGGTTTTAACGATTATATCAACAACTGATGTACCAACCTAACACATAAGGAACTCAAATCGGAACGATAGAACTGCCGCACGGGGGTTATTCCGGAAACTTTTTGATCAAGGTAGTATCTCGTCAAACAGAAGAATTTGTAAAAAAAAAGCATCAAACAGATGTCTCACTTTCCGTACAGTCCTGATTTGGCACCCAATAACTTCTTTGAGAAATGACATGAACGCCTGCAAAAGTTTATTGATAATCAAGGGGTATATTTTGAAAAAAAAATAAAGCCATTTTTATTTTCAAATATTTGTTATTATTTGCTTTTCCCTAACTAAAAATAGTATCGTTCGTTTTTAACAAAGAAATATGGCACTGACGTTACGTTTTAACCTATTTAAAACGTTTGAGTTCTTTTTAATTGCGTCAAAATAAAATAAATACTACGTTGTTGTTGTCTTACAGTTTTTATTTCTTCACTTTTACTTTATACACTTTATCTTAATACAGCAGCTTGTTTATCTTGCACTTAATATTCGCTTTTTCAACACTTTTATTTACGCCTAAACGCGACTATACTTTATAACTCCAAAACGATAACTATATCGACGTAGGCAAAGCAGCCTCCTTATATACCGAATTGCCTACAGTTCCAGAAATGTCTAAAACGCTCTCAAATCCTCTATTTAATGTCTGCTAATTTGAAACATGTAAGACTGTGTTACCCATAGATGGTGGAATTGTCAATGGCGTCATATATACAAATCAGTACTGCATTACCAGGGTAACACATTCAGGACCTTGACACTAACCAATAGATCAAAATCCCAAAATACAGTCTCAAAGACACTGATGTGGTGTATTTTCTTTTTAGGTATTTCTATTTTCGTAACAATATGTATGTGAGAAGTGGCTTCAGCACCCACTTTATAGGGAAATTAGTGCTAATAAAGTCAGTTTGTAATTTATGAAAATTTCAGACAACAATGGTGTGATTTCTTACGACAATATATTTATTAGCATAGTATGGTTTAGAGCAGTATTACTATATCATTAAAAAGATATAAAAATAACCGAAAGTTAAGAAAAAATTATTTACATTTTTTGCACTAATTTCGAAAATCAATTTTTGCCAATATGGAAGTTTTGTGATAGTGGAACTTTATGGCCAGTTAAGACTGGAAAATCATGAAACTAAAAAGAGGCCAATATATAATTAAGCCATAATTTTTAAATATTTAAGATAAAAACATTTCAATAGAATTATGAATTCTAACTTTCTGAGCCAGATATCGAAATCAATAATATCGCATATCAAATTATTAACAAAGGAAATGTTCACAAAAGTTCGTCTGCTTTTGAGAGATGGAATTGTTAAACCCACTCACTTACGGTTGCATCCCAAGAATGAACAAAATGGATATTCTATTATTATACGTTGTTTTTATCATATAAGAATTACTTGGCAGTGAAAAATAGAGCCACAGAAACTATGAGGAGAACAACAGGTGATGAAAAGGGCGCGAGGTAGCTCCCAACTTGGCTGTCCTGTAGACAGAATCAGGAAACTCTATGACTTTGGCAACTGCTTCAAGTCAACACTTAGGTAGTAGGAGTGAGTGGAGTGGTTTGAACTTTACACACTCCTTTGGAGAAGGGACAATTTTGTGGCACACGGATGGAACGAAGACCGAAAGTGGTACAGACGTGGAAGTGTTTGGCCCTAGGAGGGAATATTCGAAACCTATGGGGAAATTCGCGGCCATATTCCAGACTGAATTTAAAGCAATTGGGAGAGGATAGGACATAGCCATATTATCTATTCAAGTACTTGGGTCCAAAAAGGTTCACTCAATGGTAGTGTGGGACTGTCTGGATAAACTGAACCAGCTAGGCACGGACGATATTATCTATTCAAGTACTTGGGTCCAATAAGGTTCACTCAATGGTAGTGTGGGACTGTTTGGATAAACTGAACCAGCCAGGCACTGACAATAAGGTCAGCTTATGCTAGGTACCGCGTCACATGGGAATTCCGGGAAATGAAAGGGCGGATGAACTCGCTGGAAAGCGATCTTCCACTATACAGGTGTGGCCAGAGCGCTTTTATAAACTGGGAAGGGGGCATACTCAGCGAATGTGAGGATAATGAGAAGCGCCTACAGGAGGAAATTTAAATCCTGCATAGGAATGTCCAGAGACAACCTGTGCATATTAAACGTGCTTTTAACCAGTCATTGCAGGCTAAATCGACATTTGAGAAATATGGGAATGGCCTCAAGTCCGATGTGCAGATTCTGTGACGGGAAGATCATATTCTCAGAGCAGATACTGGGTAAATTTGAGGCATTGATGCACTCTAGGAGGAAGTATCTGTATGCCTATCAGATATTAGGTGGGGAGTTATCGCGGTTGCCACCAATCTACATTCAAAAATTCGTTAGATCAACGAGGTTGTGAGTAATATTATGGGGAAACCCTATATAGATAGAGGGCTGTACAGTAGATAGAAGGCTCGCAGTACTTTTATACCTCGATGACAATAATGATAATAATAATACTGGAATAAAAAGAAAATCATGCACTATATTATATTATGGATTAAACGTTCGCCAAATACAACTGATTAATAAATCAATATGATTGAAAAAGCGGTTTTAGGAATAAAGCAAGTGCATGAAGAAAGTTTTCAAAACAACTTTCTAAACTTTATTGTAAAAACTTATTTAAAAGGACGAGGAAGAAAAATGTAAAGTTACTTCTAATATTATCAACAATTTTGAAATCGAGAGGGAATTAAAAATATAAAAATTATCTCCAAATATTTATATGTCGATATGGAAGAGTAGCTTAAGTCAAATTATGCTATTCTTACTTAACGACATATGCTGATAAGATAAAAGACTAGATACGGAAAAGGAAATAGCGAAAGCGACTAAGGTTTTTTCAGTAGAATTATATTCTGTTAGATTTTTTCCGAGATTGTCTCTAAATATGACAAATCTGTATCGGTAAATAAGAAAAGCTTAAGTCGACTTAAGCTACTCTTCCATGTCAACACTGATTTTATTGTAGAATAAAAAATTTAGAAAAGTTTTAAAAATGAATGAGAAATTGACTTTTTTCTTACTTTTTTAAAATTTTAAAAATATTAAAGGTTTGAAATAGTTTTGGTAAAATACAGAGAAATTTTTGTACCAGAATACTTTTGTGTTTCCTTAAGTGTTAATAAGCCCTTCCAAATTGAGACGAAATAACTTTGAATTACACGTATTTCGACTGGTAATATAGCAGGTGAAATTGTTTGCTTTTTCAACAATACAATAGAAAATTTGTGTGAAGTATGTAAAGGGTGTAACAAAATTAATGCAAGATTTGAATTTGTCGCCATTTGTGCAGTAAAGTATTGGCAACCCTAAAATAACTATTCGACAGCTAATAGTTTAACGTTAGTAAAAATTGAGCGTTTCAAGATAGAACATAGTGTCTTCATTATTGAACAATATATCAAAAATAATTAAAGTTTGCCGGCCGTAGGTCAAATATTTCATATAAAATATGGTCGGAATAGTGTTTTAACTTCGTCAACTGTGAACAGATTAACTGAAAATTCAGGAAGACTGGATCCGTTGGAGACGCCAAGCATTCTGGTCGTCCAAAAAACAAACCGTTCAAATGTCAATATTGATTATCGGTGACAATCCACGAACCTCAATTCGGCATCGTGGACAAGAATTGCAAATTTCAAGAAGCTTTCTGCAGCGTATACTCACTAAAGGTCTGTGTCTCCATGCCTACAAAATTCAATTAACTCAACAACTTAAGCCTAATGATCGTGCACAGCGAAGAGAGTTCGTTGAATGGATCTGATGAGCAAAATTATCGTAAGCGGTGAAGCAAATGGTTTTGATAACATGTGTGACGCTTTTGTGGGTTTGATAACATGATTGCCGAAAAACAAATGCATCCACAATGTGTCACTGTTTGCTGTGAATTTTGGGCTGGAATCATAATTGGACCATACTTTTGAAAATTAGGCTGGTCAAGCAATGACTGTTAGTGGTGTTCGGTATTATTTCCTGCCGAAATTGGATGATATTGATGTGGCCAATATGTGGTTCAAACAAGACGGTGTCACATGTCATACAACCTGTGAAATAATTCAATTACTGTATGTGACATTTGCAGGTTGTGTACTCTCTCGTTTCGATGATCAGAATTGGTCCCCTAAATTGTATGATTTAATACCATTAGACTTCTTTTTATGGGATTATTCGAAATCACAGGTCTATGTCAACGAGCGCACAAAAACCATTGCATTAAAGGAGGAGACTCAATGCTGCATCCACGAAATTCAGCAACATTTTTGCAAAATGGTAATGGAAAATTTCGACAAACGAGTGCATAAGTATGTGCATGCAAAGCCATGGAGGTAATTTGCCCGATGTGTTATTCCATAAATAGCCCTATCGCGGGTACTATATGACATAGTTTTCTATTTAATCCAAATATTACGTTAATTTTGGGATACCCTTTAGTTGTTGTTGCTGTTATCGCACTGTTTTTGCTTTTGCTTAGTTTTGAAAATTAAAGTATTTTGTTGCAGACAATCAACAGACATTAAATAAATACTTACTTACTGTGCAGACTCACAGATAGATTTAAACTACAGAGAGATAAAGAGTATTTGTATGAAGGAGGCAATAATAGAACGAAACACATCAGCTAAAAAAAATGATTGAATTTGTTATTGCTGCTTTTGCAGGCACAGTGTAACGAAATGTAAAATTTACTAACTACAAATAACTACAATAGAAATTGATTTAAACGACAGAGGGAAAAAGAGTATTGGTATGAAGGAGTCAATAATAGAACGAAAGACATCAGCTAAAAAAAAAAGATTGAATTTGTTATTGCTGCTTTGGCAGGCACAGTGTAACGAAATATGAAATTTACTAACTACAAATATGTATATGCATACCCGCTTGACCATGCCATTCGATAACGAACGTTTGGCAAATATTTCTCTGATAAAACATTCAAAAACGACTATTGGAAGCGAAACAAAAAAGAGCTCATAGTGATCGCGATCTCGAACGCTTGACTGTAATGTCAACAGCAAACCTTTATTAAAAGCGAATACTTTGCTTTGCTCTCTTCTTTTTTTTGCGTTTGCTCTCTTCTGTTTTTGCCGTTACTTTTGCTTTTGCATTTTTTATCGCCGCTCAGTGCTAAAAACAAAAAAATAGAAGAATATCAGCATGTATCCGATACGCGTGTTCATTCGTCGCTGTTTCAGTGACGACTAAAAGCGATAGCATAAGCATATATGTGAATTGTGAAGAAACAAAAGTCTTTTGATATGAATATGAATGAATTTTTGTTCGGCAAAAACAAGTATTTTTGTTTCGAAAATTATTAGCTAATAGCGAATAATCAATATCTAACATGGGTATGCATAAGTAAATATTAGTATTAGTTCATTACCAAAGGAGGTGTATTGCCGTTTTTTGTCATCAGTACCACCTCAGCTCGTAGGTGATTCAAAGTAAAATTTTTAAAGTAGTTTACATAGAACATATCGCACATTAAGTCACAAACAGTCAAAAGTCAAAATGTTCAAGAAAGGCCATAAACTGTTTTTAAAAACTTGGTTGTAAAATTTGATTGATCGGTTACGGTTGCGTTGCAAATATAGCGTTACGATAAGTCACGTCTAATTGAACCTTTAGTTCAGTGTACATCACTAGACAAGTAAAAGTGTTTGTGCTGTTAAATAGAAATAAAATAGAAATTAGATCTGGGAACTGGCTTGTGAAACAAAGCAATTTTGATAAATTTTGAATTGTGACTGTTGTGACTGTTTAGCCTCTTATATATCCAAATATAAATTTATCTTAAACCGACTTGATACAATGTTAGTTATGTCTCAAAATTCACCTATTTTTTATTAAATACATTCTTGTGACCTACCCAATAATGAGGGCGTATAAAAGTACCAATTAATGCTGGTATTCATACGTAGATGCTAGTTACGATTCACTGTGCTCCAGTATCTGGTGAAATAGTAATTTATCATTACATATACATATATATTCCTTTTTTTGGTTCCATGTTATGGTGGGGGTTAACTTGTTTTCTTTCGAATTTTTTCTTTATTTTGCATTTTATTACTTGCCAATAGTGTTGTGCAAACAATTGCAGAGGTTTCTTGTTATTACTGCTACTGTTATTGTTGTTGCTGTTGCTCTTGTTATTGAGCTGATGATGGTATTAAGTTTTCCATCATTAAAAAGCAATTTTCAACAATTTGTACCAAAAACAAAAACATAAAAAAGGAAATTGGTAAAGCACGTTTTAAAGAGCAGCGTTTCGATTTATTTTCTATAAAATTTGTAGTTTAAAACTAAAATCGATTGTATTTAAAACGAAATTCAGAATAACGAAGCCAAAGCAGAATAAGAGAAACAAAATCAATTATGGCTTAGGAAAGACAAAAACAAAAACAAAAGTAAAGCAAGAACATAACACCTAAGATGTTTGAATTAGAAAATGAGAAAATTAAAAGAAAAATAGGAAAATAAGAGAGAAAAAAAATCTGTTTAAAATTGAGTGGCAGTGTCAGAAAAAGAAAGCACAAAATCAATTTCGACAAAAATTTTTCTTAACGTAATGGAAAAATAAACTCCCATAAGGCATAGAGTAGTCAGTAGTTGTCTTGCTGTTAATCACCTCCTATACATTTAATCTTTATACTGCAACATGCTGCAGCATACCCTGAAGCTTGTCAACTAGATACTATGCCCATGAACGTTGGTGGCAGCATTACAAGCATTTAAGTGTGGAAAAATTTCTTTTTAAAAAAGAGTGTGAAAAATACGATATTTTACGCTTGCAGTCAGTCGTCGTCTTCAACATCATCATCATCATCATCATCATCATCATCATCATCAGCGTTGTTTCCTTTATCATGATGATTTCTCCTGTAGTATTTAAGTAAGTGAGGATTACTTAAATGTTTTTTTTTTTTCTTTGAAAAATTGAAAGATTTTACCATTCCTTCCTTTGTGCTCTTAAGTTTGTTGGTTATGCTCCTTTCCAGCGTCACAAGTATCATGGATTTGAGTTCAGTTTCTTCTTCATTCTCCATAGCAAATGTAATTATTGGATAATGAAACTTATTAAATATTTAAGAAGAGGTAAAGAGCAGCTATTTAAAATTTGCGGAATGGGTAAAAAATTAAAATTAATTAATTTTCTAGCCTTAAAAATTAAAAAATAAAAAATAAAATAAAATGTTTTTAACATATCATCACATTTTAAAGAGAAAACCATGAAAACTGTAGCACAGTTAAAAAGTGTTAAGAGTAAAATTGATTTTTACTACTTGTTTTTGCTAAAAAAATAGGTTTTATTTTTTAACATAGTTTCCTTTAAACTCGATACACTTAAACTGGTTGTAAGATTTCCCAACGCTCTTTGAATATATTTTTGAACAAACGCTCTTACTACCCAGCCATTTCTTTATACAAATTGTCGCTATCAGCTAAGCCTGTAGAGCATGCTAAATGGCGTAGCAGTGTGAATTGTCTTGATAGGAAAACACTTTTTTCTTTACTAGATGGAATCGTCTTCGCTTTCAAACAATATTAAATCGGTCCAAAAGTTGTTACCAATATTTACCGGTAATCATTTTTTTATTTTCTTAATTAAAAAAAATTCATTATATTCTTTATAGTTTTAAAGGGTCCGCCAAATAATTTTTTTTTAATTGCTATAAAAGAAGTACTGAATATTTTCTCAAATTTCTTTTTTTATTTGAAAGTACAATCCTTCCGGTCAATAATGGAAAATAATTTCATTCCAATGGCTGCCTCGGCTGTCCATGCAGTAGCCTACACGATCGGTCCAATTTTTAACCACATTATCGATTGTGTGCAGCTGTATTTACCAATGGCTTCACGAATATTGTCCTTTAAAGCGTCAAGTGTCTCTGGCTTGTTGGCGTAACACTTATCTTTGACGGCACCCCACAAATAATAGTCCAACTGTGTCAAATCGCAGCTCCGAGGTGGCCAAACGACATCAGCTCTGATCTAATGCGATCTTCAAAAACAGGGTGCAAAACATCGAGTGTAGCTTCGGCTGTGTGGGACGTAGCGCCGTCCTGTTAAAACCAAATGTTGCTAATATTCTCCTCTTCAATTTTTGTGAACAAAAATTTGTTCAACCCGATAACCATCGCCATTGACTTTAACGGCCACTCCTTGCTTCGTAAAGTTCCGAAAGCTTAGGTTAACCTTTTGATGCGATTTTTTATATTCTCTCACGTTTTCTCAGTAGAGAATATAAACTGCCCGGCTATAAAAATTGTCGTACGCTTTCAATCTCTCAATCTCTATACCATTTGATGTATGTTTATGTTTATTCGTAGGACCTTAAATTTTTTCTATATTCATTACCAAAACCAAGTTCCGTGCAATCGCTTTCACTCAGTGTAATTTTTCAGACATATGCCATCAGCCATTCAGATGGTCGTCGTCTGCAGCATCATCGAATCACATACGATTTTGAAGGCAATGCTCTACGCAACGCTGACGAACTGCATTATTTACACGAAGGGTTAATCCAAGTGAAAGTTCATGATGTACTTGCATTTAAAATTCAAGTTTATGTCATTAATCAATACGTTTAGTTGTAACTGCCTTATGAAGAATGAGTTGAACTGCCACCATATTTCCCCACAGGTTGCGGATAGTGGCTCACATTAGTAGATACACTGGGCAGCTGCAAATAAAATAAGCGGTCATGGACAATTTAAGTAGTTTTGTTATACTTACAAGCGTATTATATTGTTATATACGTATAAATTAGAATGATAATAAAAGAAAATGTGATTTATTGCATGTTTCTTAAATTAATTATTCATTTTCCTCTTCTTCGGGCAATCGGCAGATATGTTTATGATCTCGAAAGGCATTGTGTTATATGGTAGTACAACAGCCAATGTGTTTTTTCGTAATTGTTTTTGATTTTTGGAATTTTGAATCTTCCGTCATGATATCGCCGCCTTTGGTAATTGTGATGCCTAATGTAGTCAAACTCTGCGTATGCATACCTATTAAATATTATTTTATTAAGACATATCCGTTTTACAATTGCAATATCAATACAGCATTTATTTTATGATTAATAGATGCACAATTAAATGTTTATCAGGTTGTCGAGAGAGCTTCTTGTATTGGAACTTTGTTGCTCTAAACATGAAAGCGGATGTTCTCAAAAGCAAATATGTTACTTAAGATAAGATTAATTATAATTATTTCCTATGTTTTAATTCATTGTTGAGGAAAAAAATCCTGTTAACCTCTTCACGCTATCCAAAGGTAACTTTACTGTCACAACATTTCCATACATCTTCTTCAACATCCCATTTTTACAAACTGAAAAACTGGATTTAGTACAGTGATGGGAAATAAGATTTTCGTTCGGTATAAAACAAATTTTAGGGGTACTTTTTTAACAACAAGAGTAACAATTTTTATAAAACAAAATCGCAACAAAATTTGTGATTAGATGCCATACTCTCGAACACACTTGTCAAAAAATTTGTCACACATATGCACTTTTTGTCCAAACCATTACACTTTTTAAATACACATATAATTTTTGACATATCGAGCGTCTTAATCTGATAGCCAGTCATTGCCTTAACTAAACATAGGTTAGATTAATCTTGCAGCTACGGTCGGCTGACAATGTGCCCATTACCACACCATGGTCTTCGCAACTCCTCTCTGGCAATAACCATTCAGTCGCTCTAATGAACGCAAGGATTTTGTCAAGATCGTACGTTTGTAATAGTCATTATCGTCGAATTTCCTCCTAACAAGCACTGAAAGCCTCAAATCTACGAGTTCATGGCAGTGTTTTCCTCCTCCTCTTCGTCATTTCAACTTCTAAAAAGCGGTCAGTAATAATCAGAGTTGGCAAAAGCTTGGGTTTTTTTTAAACCAATCTACCGTGTTTTATTGGGTTTTTTGATGCGTTTTATAACTGCTCCCAAATTTCGTTCAAGTCGACAATCACCTTGTTTTAGTATTTTTGCACTCTTCGTGGGATTAAGGCTGCATTGTATACTATGAGCTGTTAAAGCTCGGTGAGCGAAACAGAATATAAAGACGGACGTGATTAAGTTATTCTCTCTCATAATAACACCCGACCTCATGTAGCAAAAATTTCAAGACAATTATTAGAAACGATCAAATGCAGCATCTGCCGTACTCTCAGAACATTGTTTCGTCGACTATTGCGACGGATACCATATACTCACACTTCTTTATACGGACCTTCTTTACATGGCATTTCGCTATAAAGGCCTGTTTGATATATGGAACACATTCGCTCAAATTACCTCGTTTTACGGCAAAAAAAACCATGGATTCTCCATTTTTTTTAGATTTATGGCATATATTTTCAGAGGCCGTATAAAAAGGTATGAATTTATCTTTGAACATGTCAGCTAATCACTCCCTTTGAAGAAATACAAAATTTGCTTCAAAGCTTAGCGCTTTTAAATACGACAAGTTTTTCTGAGACGGGATTTGGAAATTGAACCAGAGTTAGGGAAAATATGTAAGCCGTGATTTGATAAATTTGTTATTTCATTACTTTTTGAGCTCAAA
Source organism: Wohlfahrtia magnifica (assembly GCA_023159175.1). Classification (NCBI taxonomy): domain Eukaryota; kingdom Metazoa; phylum Arthropoda; class Insecta; order Diptera; family Sarcophagidae; genus Wohlfahrtia; species Wohlfahrtia magnifica. The sequence continues at coordinate 8,431,814 of JAKWBJ010000222.1, forward strand.
AACGGAACAAATTAATTTGTAGTCCCAATATGTAAATAACACTTATTTTTCTTGTAAATAAACTACAACTATCCCGTGGATTGTCAACCCTGGTAATAACCCATATAAAGTTCTCGCACGTATTCTAGCCAGCATCAACAGCTGCCACATTCTCCGGTGACCCAAATGTGTCCAGATCATTTTGGTCTCATAGCAGGTGGGTACATTTCCCCATCGTGTGATCGCCATTTAGCACATTTTCCGTGACGCCGGCCTTCTATTCTACCTAAGGGGAGCACCGTTGTTTCCAATCAATCTGTTCGGAACCAAAGTGGTATCTGCTTGCTCAAGTACATCCGCCCTGTAGTTTTACCTTCAATGTTCTCGTGTCCATGAGCCGGCTATGTTATAAAGAAATACTCCTGATTCGTAAAGAATTCCCGACATGTTATGCTCACTCTACAGGGATCTTATGTAAATACGGAGATATCACTATTGAATATCTCGTAATATCACACAAACCGCGTAACTATATTTCTGTTGCTCCTCTTTCCATATTAGAAACTTAAAATCGGTTAATATTCAACTGAGTTATTAGCTTTTAAATGCATGAAGGAAATAAAACCCGGTTTTTTAACTCATAACTGGAAAATGCCGAAACAATAGAATGTAACAAAATTTAGAAATAGGGAAATATTTATGAGAATATCCAATCTGTTAGGAGAGTACTATGGTATTTTTTTAAGTTAAAAAAAGTACGACCGCCTTAACTTTCCCATCACTGATTTAGTTTTACAAATGGTATCTTAAAGAATAAAAGTTAATGAAATGAAAAGTATAACAAATTTTAAAAAAGAGCTTCTCATTGGAAAATCTCTCCAATCTGACTTCAATTTACTTGCACTTGTTGCATTCTGTGATAATGTTCATACAACTATTGCTGCTGCTAATGTTGTTATTGCAGGCGAATATTAAAACCTAAAAACTATTGCGTTTTTATTCTAAATGGAAGTTAAAAAAATATATGTCGTATCAGTGGAGCGCATAAAATCTCTTTAGCCCTTCAGTTTACTAATTTTCCTTCTTTTACGAGTACTTTTTATTTTGCAATATATGGTATGCAATAGGCCCTCTGCACCTGTTTGTTTATTGTTTGGAAATAATAAATCGTTGTTTTTGCAATTTAATCTTGCAACATGACAGTGTTACGTGTATTCCAACAATTATTTTTAAAACACAACATACATATCATACATACGCATACATACAAGTCTCTACGATTATACGAGGGTAGGACCCAGCATAGTGTTTTGACTTTTGAGGACTGAATGAGTAAAATCTGTTTTATATACTATGTTCTGAAGTTAATTTAAGTAGTTAAGTAGGTTTAGACAAGGTAATATCTGAGATATGTTGCCGGTAGATAAGTATTTATATTTCAAAAGTTGTAACAGATTTCATAACATAAAACATTATCATAATAAAAAATATACCCAAATTATGTTTCATATTATTGTAGTATTTGGAACTGCTCTCTTTTAATATGAAATCTTTTCGCCTAGTTTTGTTAGCAACACAATAGAAGTCGTCCGTCTTATCCCTTCCATTAAACGTAGTATAGTACTACTGAGTCATAAGGACTTTGACATTCTCAATTAGATGGCAGATTTGTTTAATTACCCACTTTGTATAGCGGCTTACAAGTACAACTTTAGAAATTAGAAATTGTTATTCGATATCTGTGGGTATGACAATGGCCCAATAGCCACAGGCGACACATGTAACGTATCCTAAGCTCGATAGCACTTACGAAACGGCTAACTGTCAAACGAACTGTCATACTGCGCTCTCTTTCTAAAATTTATGTTCAGTAAATAACTCTAGCTAATTATAACTAAATTGAGGTTTGAACAAAGTAACTGAATTTTCCAGACTTACTTTGTGAATCAGTTACGAATTCGCCCTACTTCTCGACGACAAAATTGTGTTCAGCGATTAGGCTCATTTTTAGCTTAATTGGTTTGCTAATGAACAAAATTACCGCATGTGTAGTGAAATCAATGCACAACAGACCCCATTAAATCAAGAAAAATGCACCGTTTGTTGCGCTTTGGGCGCTAGTGACGTCATTGCACCTTATTTCTTCAAAAATTAAGCTGCAGCTCTCGTTGTGAACAATCAAGATCGTTACTGCACCATAATCAATGATTTTTTGTTCGAAAATATGGACGACGCGAAAAGATGTGATTTCAATAGCATAACGCTTCCTGCCATACTTTGTCGCTATACACCGACTTTTTAAAATAAACATTAACACATCCGCTGAAATCTCCCGGGCCTAACACATAGATGGCGCTAATTTTGCTACATTTACCTCTTTTTCAGTTAGAGCTAACCAGAAGACAGCTGATAAAATATAATTATATTCTATTAATTAGTTTGTGTGTTATTGTGCTAATATATAGCAGGGTTGGCAAACCACTGGGTAACCTTATTAAACCCACCCGGGTTTTATTGGGTTTTGTATTTAAAAAACCTGAGTGGGTTTTTCTAATTAAATGTTCCCGTAATTTATTTACAACAAAAATAATTAAAACTTACGTATAAGGAATAAGTATTTTTTTGATCGAAAAGAATAATTAATTAACAAAATTATTAAAATAAAAATTTATCAAATCACTGCTTACATATTTTTCCCATTTTTGACCCAAACTCGACTCCTACTGAAACTAATTTTATATATCTTCAAATGAAGTGATTCGGTGACATGTCAAAAGATATTGTATTCGTCGAAACAGACAATAGTCAGAAGGAGAAACATTCAGAGAATACGACAGGTGTGGAAATTGATCGTTTCTAATAATTTCTTGGCAACTTATGCTACGTGGGACCGAGCGTTGTCAGGCAAAAAGTTGAAGCCTATTTTGAAGCAAAAGATAAATCGTTTTACAAAAGTTGTATTGAAATGATTGTATTGCTCTTGATGGAGATAAAGTTCATGAATAAAGCCAATTATAAACAAAAAAAGTATATTCGTGGATAGACCCTTTGATTTCGACAAATGCATCTTTAGAATGGACCAGCGATTTGATATCTATCGATTATTTCCGTGGTGGCCACGTGAAGGCACTGGCCTAAGCTAATAAACTGGCAACAATTGGCCTTCGATGCCAACATTGTTCATGTTTTTCGTTGCAAACGACCACTAGTGCTCAAAAATGTGAACCAAAATTGGACATACAAGACATACAACCCTCATTGCCATATGGCGATGTCATTTTCAGATGTTGATGGCATGTAATTGATCCTTAGAATAAAAATATCGGAATTATGAATTTTATGACAAAGAAATTAGGGTACTAAACATATTAGAAAACTGAGCTTACTAATTAAATTTAAACATACCCTCGTATATTAATGTTCGTGTATATGATAGAAGATATTCCACTAAATATATCGTGTGTTCTTTTTAGAGGTACATAACTTTGAGTTAGCAGTACTACTTTATTCGACAACCGATTTAACAGCTAAACGTGGCTGTCTATTACGCTTGGTCTGAAATTTCATTATTAACAGACTTACACTAGAGCAACGCTTAAAAATTGTTGATAGTTTTTATTAAAATAATGGTTCTGTTCATCAAACTTATCGTATACTTTGTTCTTCTCCGATGATTGTTATTGAAGTAAATAATTAAATAAGAAAAATTGTCACTTTAAGAGCTTTTGTCGAAACACCATTATATCCACAGAAAACTACATTTTGGTGCGCTTTATGTGCTGGCGGAGTCATTGGTCCATATGTCTTTAAAAACGATGATGGTCAGGTTGTTACTCTCAATGGTGAGTGATATAGGGATATGATTGGAAATATTTTCGTACCTCAATTAGTTGGTATTAATCTTGCTGGCGTCTGGTTCCAACAGGTCGGAGCCAATTCATTTACTCAAAAAGCCTTTGATAAAAGCGTAATTTCAAGCAATAGTCCAAATAATGGTGTGATTTAACCCCATTGGATTATTTTCCTTGGGGTTATGTAAAGTCACTTGTCTACGTCGATAAACCAGAGAAAATTGAAAATCTGGAAATCAACATTTATGAAAATAATTGTTGCAGATTGCGCTTCCGTTTCATTAATATTAAAAATATATTTCTTTGATTTAAACTTGTGTGACTGTAAAAAACACTCGATAGTAAAAGCGCAAGTTTTGAATATATCATATCGTGAATTTGACTATGAATGGCTATAATTTCATACTTTCATGCTGACAAGCAGACAAACAATAACAATATTAACAATATCCCCATATTTTAGTATATATATAATATTTAATAATATCTTTTAATATTTATCTTTACTTTTTGCTTTTTTAAGTACAAATTTATTTTTTTCTAATGATATCTTCCTGTCAATGTTCTCAAAGAGCAACATGATTATCATGATCATAAACATCATTATTTCTATATATGATTTAAGTTGTCTTCATAACGATGGTTTTTTGTCATCATGACTTAAGTGGTTGTAGTTTTTTGTGTTAAAAAGATTTTTTTTGCTGCAGCTCAGCAACAGCAGCGGCAATGGCAGCGGCAGTGGCAAGAGCAGACACCATAGCACGGTATGTATGTCTGAGCCCTCCAGCCAAGTTCCTTCATAGTTTCTGTTACTGTTGTTATCGATGTTGCTACAGACATGTCTTTATAATGTTTGGAATGTGCATTTTACACATTCATTCCCTACTTCCACTGACTGACGGCATACTGGCATTTCAAATGCTTTAAGTTTGTTTTACTGACTGACTTTATTCTCATTCTTCATGATGATCTTGTTTTAGTCTTCATGCGATCTTCGCACAGAGAGACCCCTATTGTATTCACATGTGTGAAATTCTTTTTCTTTTTTATATTTTTACTTTTTGCCATCTTAATGGAAAGGAAAAAGAAAAACTTATGCTTTTTTCAAGTGCAAATGTTTTAAATTGTTTTTAAAAATCGTAACTCAAGTTCACATAGTTTTTATAATTTTATTAATAATTCTTTTACTGCTATTTTTTGTTTAACTTCTATTACTTACTATGGATCTAAATAGTTCCGAATTTTTATAGCACGTGTAATACGGGAAAGAAAAACTTCCACTACAATCAGAGTTTAGGAAACCTTTGCCATGTAATGGGTGGTCCAACCATAATGCACGATGTTAATTGTGAGTCACACCTTACCGTCAAGTTTTTTACCCACTTAATTTGACATTTCTTTGTTTCAGTGTTTGACAAATTCAAGCATGGAGAGGTACACGATTGAGCAGCGCGTTAAGACTATTGAGCTTTATAAGAACCAATTTTTTCCGTCATCATAATTGACCAAATGTGTCCACAGTCGAGAGAATTGTGCCCAAATTTACCGGGTCTGTAGGAAATGTGGAAACACCTGTACATGCTCACCCAGTTCGTTCTGCGGAAAACGTTGTGGTTGTTCGCGATAGTGTGGCAGAAGAGCAGTCAACCTCAACTCGTCATCGTGACCAACAATTGAACATCTCACGAACATCACTAATGCGAATTTTTAATAATGATTTGAATTTACACGCTTACCCCATTCAATTGACTCAAAAGCTGAAGCCTGCTGACCATTTGAAGCGTCGTCAATACGCCGAATAGTAAGTTGAACAGACAGAAGTGAATGGTAACTTTACAAAGAAAATCATCGTCAGCGACGAGCAGTGTTGCCATAATTTATTTTAGAAAATTGAATATTTATAAGCAAAACTCTGACTTTCAAGTGAAAAAACTGCACATACTTAAAAAATTTTAAAAAATATACATATACTCGTATCGGCTACGTTCTCTAAACCGAAAACGAGTGAAATTGAAATGAAAAATGAAAAAGGTGCGAGTAGACCCCACCACAGTTATTAATTTAAAGCAAAAAACTAAAATGTTTAAAACTGCAAAATGTACACAATTAATAGAAAACATAAAACTTCAAATCTGCTCAATGCTTCAAAAAACTGCAAAATACAGATTAATCTGCGTACTTAGCAACGCTGGCGACGAGGCACACTTTCACCTCAGTGGATTCGTTAGCAAGCAGAATTGCCGCATTTGGGCAAATGAAAGTCCATGCATGGGTGATTGTTGAAAAGCCGATGTATCTATAAAGAGTGACTCTTTGGTGCGGTTGACGGGGTGGCCATGTCATCGGGTCGGACTTCTTCGCAAATGAGGTCGGCTAAGCAGTTACCGTTGAACGGTACTCGCTATCGCGAAATTTTAACGGACATCTTGCGACCAGAAATTGGGGGTATTGACCTGGATGGTATATGTATGTATGGTTCCAACAGGATGTTCCCACTTGCCACACAGTCCACGAAACAATGGCTCTTTTGCAAGAAAAGTTCAATGGCTGTGTTATATTATGTCGTGGCGATGTTAATTGACCGCCACGATCATGTGATTTGATACCGTTGGACTTCTCTCTTTTGGGATATTTAAAAGAAAAAATTTACTTCAATAAGCCAAAAACAATTCAGGAGCTAAAGGATGAGATAATTCGGCATATTAACGACACTGAACCTCAATCATGTCTCAGAGTTATTGGAAATATGGCCTGACGGATAGAGGTATGCCACTGAAAACGTGGCAAGCATTTGGCCGATATTTTATTTCACGCATAATTGCCATATCATATAATACATATATATATATATATATATATATATATATATATATATATATATATATATATATATATATTTATCATATAATATATATATATATATCATATAATAATATATATATATATATAAATATATAAATATATATATATATATATATATATATATATATTTATATATATTTATATATATTTATATATATATATCTGCAAGTCAAAATCAACTTCTGTGATCTACGATATCTATATATATATATATATATATATATATATATAAACTGTCGTAGATCACAGAAGTTGATTTTGACTTGCAGACGTTGTGTCCTAGCCGAACATATCATCGAGAATCATTAGTGTTTTATACGTTAATGGGGAGGTGTAGCAGACAAAATCCAGCATCATACAGCACGTAGTCGACTCACAGCAGACAATGTGTCTAAATTTCAGTATGTCGTCGACTCATAGCAGACTATGTCGCTAAATTTCAGCATTTAGACGACTTATAGCAGACAATGTTTCTAAATTTCACCATGTTGTCGACTCACAGCAGACAATGTGTCTAAAATTCAGTACATCGTCGACTCATAGCAGACAATGTCGTTGAATTTCAGCATGTGGTCGACTTACAGCAGACAATGTCGCTAAATTTTAGCTTTTTTGAATGAAATTGTTATACATAATTCTCTTTGTTGGTATCATTGTCACCAGGACTCATCAACGAAATTTTTCATTTGCGATAATGCTGATTGATATTTTGACGACGATTCATCTATAAAAATGTCATAGTGACAATATCGTTCAAATATGCCACCGAGGATATACGTTGCAACAACTCACTGAAATTATTGAATATTAATACAAAAATGATAAAAATTTCGCGATCAAAGTTCACAAAACTAAATAATATTTGGGTCGTTGTAAAGCAGTTTTTCGACTAGCAATCTTAAAACTGTTGGGACAAACTAGTGATATAAAGAATCAAACTCGGGTATATCGCTCAAGAAAAACTGTGATTATTGCTGTTGTAGCCCATATTGCTGAGCAAACGCCAGATTTGTCTCTTTCTCATCGTTTCCATTTCGCAAACGACATTACGCCGTATTTTGCATTAAGACTTAGGTATTACGGCATTTAAAGTTCAGTTTTTGCTGATTAGGTCTTTAAAATGCATCAAACTGATCCGGAACATCGTCGATCAGAAATGTTACGTTATAAGGCCCATTTTTGTCTCGGAGGCTACGCTAACAAGCAGAATTGTTTTATTTAGAACTCGGAAAGGCTCATATATTATTGCTGACAATCATTTCCGTGCGCAAGTGTAACTACGCGACTGGGAAATTTCTCATGCAATAACTGAATTGTTTGGGCTGGGTGTGTGGCTTTTCGTGCCGTCTTGCTGAAACCAAAGGTCACTAATGTCAACATTACCCAATTGTGGCTACAAAATATTGGTTATAATGGTTTGCTAGCGCAGAGAATTCACGGTGACGGGCCGATGATGCTGCCTAACCACAAACCGTACCACTTTCTTTGGACGTAATGATTTTTCGAGGACTGTTTATGGATTTTGTGAGCCCTATATGCGACAATTTTGTTTGTTTCCATAAACGCCTAATGGAAAATGGGTCCCATCACTAAAGATGATTTTGTTCAAAATTATGGTTCAACATTTTTTAAAAAGAGCGGACGTCTGCCGACGTACTAGAGGTGGACATTTGCCCGACATCATTATTCCATTATTAATTTCCATATTTTATATTGGTATGAATAAAACTGAATTTGTCAAAAAAAAAATAAATAAAATAAACAAAGTGTTTTAAGCCAACTCAATTTGCCCACCCTTTATATAGACGACAGCAAGCAGCAGATTGTTGTCGGCAGCATTTGCTGCAATGCTCTTGGCTTCATAAATATTTTAAGAGCAGCAGCAATAAAAACAGGTTTCATTATCATCTATTTTATTTGTCAAAAATATAAGCGCTTTTTTAAAATATTACTTAAAAATATAAAAATTCGTGAACTCATGTGCTTAAAACTTGTAATTGTTAACAGAAATATTGTTCGATACAATATCTTCATTTTATACTGTTGTATTCTACTAAGCGAAATAGAACTCTTTGTACATTTTTTTAAATTACATTTTACATTGTGTTGGTATCACAATTTTGTTTTTTGCTGCTTTAAAAAATTGAAATTTTTTATGACGTTTTGCTATCTGCTGCTTGCTGTTGTCTATGTAATTAAAGCGTTAGAGCCGCAAATGTGAGAACTGTCAAGGAAAATATTATGGAAAGAATATGATCCTGCAAGCGTAGCAGTGGCGGCCATTTGGTTGATATCGTTATCCATTATTATTAACATACCCGTCTCTTTTACAATTAAATAATTATCAGATGATTTCGTTTAAAAATACTGTTAAACTTTTTATAAGGATACCCTGTAGTTTAGTTACCTTTCTAACTACAAAAACACAACAATAATCAAAGTTCCAAACTTGAAAGTCTATGAAGCCACTGTTTCAAAACATAAGTTGATGATGTTTTTTCTACTAAATGTTATATTTTTTAAATCATTAATTTTAAATTCTTTCAAATTTTAATGTAAGCATCTGATCACCATTAGGTGAGATTTGTGTATCTTTATTTTCTAAAACCATTATTTTTTTATATTATTTTTTTTAATTATTGAAATGCATTCAAATTCGATTTCACAAACATCATTAATATTCCACTGTTTATATTTAAAAATAAAAGAGAAGAAGAATAAATTAAATAAATTTTAAAATCTCACTTTTTTATTTGCCAAATTGCAACAATGTGTGAAGCTTTTAATGATTTATTATTTTTTATTTTAAATAAATTCAATTTTACCTTAAACACTATGGAATATTGCAATTTTCTGTTAAATTAATAAAAAAAAAAATTCAAATTATTTTTATTGTTAAAAATTCGGAAACGAAGTCAAATGACCATTAAAAAATAAATATTTTTTCTTCTAATAAACAAACAAAAATATAATTGAAAATATAAATATTTGAAGGAATCATTATACCAGAAAATACCATTACCATTATCACCATCTGTGCATAACTAATTATTAAATAATTTCTTCTTTTAAACGAATCACACATTATTTACTTATCACGAAATTATAAATTTATTTAATAACCGGACACAAAAACATTAGTTGTTCTTAAACCGTTTTGGATGCAATTTGCAATTATCTCATTATGAGTACTTCCAGAATTTGTAAAACTTTGAAAACGTAAAACTAAAATTACCTTCTAAGTGGGACCCTAAAGAAAATATTTTAAATAAATTACGTATACTAGAGAAGTTGAAAACCTATAAGAAAGGTCGGTTAAGCCACATAACCAACAGCAAGCAGCAAGTTGTTGTTGGCAGCATTTGCTGCTACGCTATCAACTTCATATAAATATATTCTCAAAGCATTTTTGTCATCTGTTTTGTCATAAAAATATTTGTTGTGTAAATTATCTTTCTTTTCAAATCCACCGAAATAAAATCGGTTAATCATTTTTAATATTATTCAAAAATATAAAAATTAGTAAAATTATGTGTTTAAAACTTTTTAATTATTAACATAAATGTTGTTTGATACAGTATTTTTATTTTATACTATTGTTTTCTGATAAATAAAAAAATATATAATTTAACGTTTTCTTTTTTTGTGTAAGATTTTATATCGTATTGGTGCTGCCTAAAAAAATAGAAATTATTTTATGTTTAGCAGTAGTAGCAAAGGTTGTTGTCTAGGCTTTTGCTGTGCTACCTTTAAAATAGTTGTTTTCGTATAAATGCTTAAACGTATGTTTTCTAATTTTCTAATTTTGACATTTTGCTGTCTGTTGCTAACCGTTCTAATCTGCTGCAATGTTTAAATAGTCACTTACAGTGAGTTTGCATTCTTAAAAACTTATTATATTTGAATGATTTTTAATATAAACATTATATGAAGGCTAAACTAAATCATATAAGAGCTGCATTGCACGTTGTGGCAGACCGAAAAAATTTTTGGAAAAAAGTCCAGTTTTAAAAATGAGAATTGAGGAAGCATTTAAATAAGGCTTAATAGCTTACACTTTTCCTAGTCGAAATGCATTTATTTTTTTTAATTATTTCGTGTTTAATGAAGTATGCACCCCCAAAGTACAAACTTCGAACTAAAAAAATATTTCTAAAATTTGCTTTTTAGTGCACCAACTTTGATCAGTTTAATTATTAGTTTTATTTTGCATTTCTACACATTTTACCTGAATTCAAATATGATAATACTAAGTCAGTGGTTTAACGTGAGTACCTGCCCTAGGACGTTACCTCACGGTGCCAAAGCACGAGTGAATACAATGCGTCCACCAACGCCCCCACCTATGATTAAAATCACCAGTGAGTACCAATTTAAAGCCATGTTATTTGGACATGACTTCACACCTTGGTAAGGTGCCGGAGACTATCTAAACTCCTACCGATCTATGGGTCACGGCACCCGGTTAAAAATGTAACTCCACACCGAGCCGGCATAGCTCTCCCCGCGATTTGGGTCTAAACCACAGCCACCACGTTGCTCCCACAAGGGGGCCTCACCATAGTCGGGCAGGAACCGAAATTCCTGGGGCTCCCGACACCCGTGGCACCAGAATTAAGCCTCCGGTCAGGCCTCGTAGCATAAATGCTACTACCAGTTTAAGTCCCAAACAACTTCGGACTGGTGATCAAGATGGTAATAACAACAAACAAGAAACACTCAAACAACACAACAATAAACGGAGCCACCCTCACGGGAGAACTCAAAGTGACATCGTGCGCCACGGACACAATACACAACAACAAGAACACAACCAGTCAAACGCTGACCAGTACAAACACACAACCACCCAAAACTGCAGCCACAAATCAAGCCGCAAACAGCAGGTCGGGAACAGCAAACAGCAGACAATCACAGCAAGCAGCATAACACATCAAAACCGTCAGCACCCCAGCGGGACGCCAAGCTAGAAAAAGGCTAGCCAGGAGACCGCTAAGATGGTGATGCAGGTTCAACCTCCGCTAAAAGTGCCGTCCTTCTACGCCTAAACACCTCAAGGGCAAAAACGCCCAACCTACCATAAGTACGATCGTCCAACAATACCCTACTGAAATCCCACACCCCCGCAGTATGAGTAATACCCATACTATCTAAATCCCTAACGTCATCACAGTCCGGGCACGAAGTCAGTACATGCCTCCAGTCCTCAGTTCCCCTTCCACACCGACAGTCCGCTGATTCAGTCTGGCCAATTCGATGCAAAAATGCATTGAAAGAGCCATGTCCCGTCAGTATGAACCCCAGACTCAAGCCAAAGCCAAAGTCAGGGTGTTCCCGTACGAACGTAACGTCCGGAATAAATCCATAAGTCACCCTTCCCTTGTCGCTGTTCGTCCATCTCGTCTGCCACCTATCTACGAGGCACCCCTGCAAAAGGGCCTTATACCTATCTCTCCCAATCTCGAGCTCCGAAACAGAAAGCCAATCGTCCGTCCCAAGTGGCAGTCCCCTCTTGACCCTGAAAGCAATGCTACGACGCACCACTTCCAAGTCAAGCGGAGGTACACCAACAAGGACCTGCAAAGCATCGGTAGAGACCGTCCAACACACCGGAACACATGCCAAGAGTGCAATTCTCTGACACGTGAGAATCTTACTCTGTCCAACAACAGACATGACCGTCTTATACCACACCGACGCGCCATACGCCGCACAAGCGACGAAAAGCCCATCGTATATGATACGGACGGCACGCCTGCTGAGTCCCCAATCACTCCTCAATATGCGCCTAACCTTTCCAACGATAGCTGCCAGCTTATGCCTGACATGGGTGAGATGAGCCTGGAAGCTCATACGCTCCCCAACAACTATTCCGAGGTACCTGACCTGAGTCACATAGCGAATGCTGCTGTCACCAATTCTAATGAGTGGAGGTCGCCCGGTTGACAATATGCCTTTAAGCAACATCATCACCGTCTTATCCACTGCGACGTCCACACCAACCCCTACACCCCACTCACAAGCAATGCGAATGGCCTGGGCACCCCTTCTCTCCAGCTCAGCACGAGACCGGCCTTCGATCAGGATGAGCAAGTCATCCGCATACGCACACAGTTTGAATGTCAGCCCGAGCTGCCTCAACAGAGTATCCATCATGAGATTCCAAATGAATGGACCACAGATGGACCCCTGCGGACAACCCCGAACAACCTCCATCCAAACTGTTTCAAAGGATCCAACAACACACGCTTTTCTATCCTAGAAATAGCTGCTCCAAATGCCCATCTCACGACAGCCAACCTCCGATAGCCTTCGTAAGACCTTGTCCCACGAAGGATAATCGAAAGCTCCCTTAAAATCAATGAAAAGCCCAAGCACATACTTCGCAGATGATTGTTCGACAGAACTCTTCACATGCATCCAAGCGTCTTCGACGCATTTGCCTTCCCTAAAACCAAACTGGTAACATGAAGGGCCCTCGCTGTAGCATTCCTTGAGTCTGTACACCATGACTCTTTCCAGCACTTTTCCAAATACTGGCAAGAGGCTGATGCCCCGATAAGAGCGAGGATTACTCCTCACTCTATCAGGCGACTTAAGGAGTACCACAACACGAGCACATTTCCATGCCTTCGGGAAGTAGCCCTCATTAATGCACCTACCGTACACCGCCTCCAGGTATTCAGGGATGGCCTTCCAGATGTTCTTACACATCTCTCCGGTCAACCCATCCAAACCTGGGGACTTCCTGCTTCTCACCCGACAAAAACAGTCATCTAATTCCGACCTCACCAAGTTTGGAGGGTCAGCAACCTCCACCAGAGGGGAAGGATAGTTGCCTGGCTCCGCCCTTGGAAAGAAGACCCCCAACAATGCGTCCGTGCAGTCCCTCCATGAAGACAACACGGTGTCGCCAACATGGAGGCATCCTATGTCCACCTGACTCTTTCTACCCCTGCAGATACGGTAAACCCTACCCCAGGGGTCATCCCTATTGTCTTGTACAAATCTCCTCCACTCGTCCTCCTTAACTGTTACAATCATGTCCTTGTACGTCTTAAGGCTGCCAAGATATTCGGTCCTACGCTGAGCTAGATCTTCAGCATTGGTACGCCTACCCCTCTGGAAACGTCTCCGGAGGTGTCGAACGCGCCGCCGCATCGTCTCCAACTCAGGGGTCCACCATTTGACCCCCTTGGGCTTCGCATAACTAGCTCGGCCCAACAGTGCATCATTCACCGCAGATGCCGTCCGGACAATCTTGTCAACCTGGTCGTCAATCGTTAGTAGCCTAAAGTCTTCAATTGGCACCGATGACAATGCCTCCCTAAAACAGTACCGATAATGGTCCCAATCAACGTCACGCGTTCGCCATCGTAAAACGCCACCAGTCTCCCTAGTCCGTTGTGGACAAGTAACCCTAATCTCGATGAGATTATGGTCACTTATCCCCCAATCGTCACAAACTCTCCAACTAAAGTCCAAAGCAGTAATTGCCGCCCCATTCGCAGCTGTCACGTCAATGTTACTGACGCCCATTGGCCCATCGAAAGTATATAGCTCACTCGGCTCATTCAAAACGCTCAAATCTCTCGAGAGCAACCATTCACTAAGCACTCCTCCTCGTATGAGGTTCGGATGTCCAGACCCAAGTCTGGAGATCTTACTGAACCACATACGAGAGGAGGCGTTCGCATCTAGGCCGAGGATAACAGGAATACTACTCGCCGCGAGTAGTACCGTATCCATATACCCTAGATAGGGTTCCAAAGAAACGCCAGACCTACAGTAGATGCTAGCCAGAAACATCTCCCCAAACCACCCTTTTACCCTAACACACACCCCAAGCTGGCTATCAACTGATTTCGTTCAGTCCACGTCGCTGTCCCTAACTATAATCGCGGCCTTTCCCACACCGTCAGTAAATACGCGAAACCCCCCCGGAATCCCCCTAACATCACCATTCGCGAAATACGGCTCCTGGATCAGGGCAAAGCTAGCGTCCAGCTGACACATAGCTTGCCCCAGCTCGCACGTCACCGCCTTCGAGCGCTGACAATTCAGCTGCAAAAGGCGCAACTCCATTAGTGTCTGGCGTTCGCCCTGGCAACCATAGCCGAGTACGTGGGACACGCAAACGACAGCATACTATGGTCCGCTGGCAGGCCCCTCATCTCACAGTTGCGGCACCTCACCGGGTTAACACAACGTGAGGCCAGATGCCCCATCGTCCCGCACGTCCTGCACACATCCTGCCCCATCCTGCACTCACGCTGCAGGTGGTCAAAGCCGAGGCAACGGTAACAGTGCGGGATCGCATCCTGTTGCCGCAACCTGAAGCTAAACCACTTCACGTAGACCCTACCGACATCCAGGAGCGCGTTCGCAGCACGCTCACTGCACTCCAACACAACGCTGACCTGTCCGGCAGGGTCAGACCTCCAGGGACTGGTAACCAGACGAACGCTCCTCTTAAACACCTCGTAGCTCATACGCTCCTTCAGGTTCATCTCGAACAACTCGGACATAAATTCATCAGGAGTGATCACCGCATGCACTCCGGCAACCACCACCCTTGCAAGCTTGTCGCTGACAGTCACCTCCAGGCCGACCTCCTCAAACTTTTTGTTCGAGGCAATCCTCAACCTCTCCGCCACCGAAGGTGTGCGAATGACCGCACCGCTAGTCCTCTTCAGCGGCCGCATCTCGTGCACTCTGACTCCAAGGGTAGGTCCGACTTGTTCGACGACCTTACTCACTACCTCCTTGGACGTTGCGCCCTTCTTTTTGTCGCGAACGACCACCGACCAGGTTTCCACAGGATTGGGTGTAGGCCTGGGAACCGCGACACCCTGTGCCCTAACCACCGCAGCAACCGTTGGGGCCTGAGCAACAGGCCTAGCAGCGGGAGCTGGCACTGCGGTCATCGACTGAACCGGCCTGGGGGACTGGAGGATGTCCAGCCTACCCCTCAACCGCTCATTGTCTACCAGCAGTTTCATTACCAGCTCCTCATATCCACTAGCCTGCCTCATGAGCCTGCCCATCGTCCCCGCACTAAGGTTCTCACCGAACAGCACCTCACGGAAACTGTCAGTGACAACCTTAACGTCAGCCACAGAAACACCACCATCACACATAGAAAAGGCAGCAGCCGAAGCCACAGCCCTTTTACGCTGCCTGCTTTGCCTGCCAACAGATGGCAACGGGGGAAACGCCGCAGCAAAACCACCACCAACCGCAGAGCCATCAGAAATAGCAGCAGCAGCACCAGCATCCGACGTGGTACATGCGCCAGAAACAGCAGCACCACCAGCAACACCACCAACTGCACCACCAGCAGCACCACCAACAACACCACCACCAGCAACACCACCACCAGCAGCAGTACCAATAGCAGAACCGCGACCAGCACCACTCTTAACACCATCAACAGCAGCAGCAGCAGCATCAGCAACAGGAGCAGACTTAAAGCGCTTGGTGGTCGCCTTACCACCACTCGCCTTTACATCAGCTTCCGACTCCGAACTGCTCAGCTCGCTCTCCGTATGACGGTGACGAGACTTCGCAGGTGGAGGGGGCTCCATCACCTCATCAGTGACTGCCCCAGACGCAGCGTCAGAGGCATCACCCTTCGTCGTCTTGCGAGGTTTCCCCGCAGGAGGCATAATATAAAATTCAAATTCAAAGTATCTAACGACTCACCAAAGTCAAAATAATCACAGCCAAACAGGAAGTCAATAATCGTAGCCAAGTCCGTCACCAATTCCAAATAAACACGCCCGAAACCGAAATACAACTCGAAAATCAATGTCCAATAAACACGCCGAACCGTCAACAAAACACACTCTGGTAGCACCAAAACCCACCGCACGAGTATGGTAACTCCACTCCGTTAGTCCTATCTAACCTCACTTCTTCAAATTGCTACTGACCTTGAAGTCAAAAACTGAGACACCACAGAATTACCCCTGGGAGTCTCAACTTTATAACAACAATTCTTCACAATTGTAACACTCACACTTGTAAATACTTAGTTTTCACACACGAACCGTTTGTAACAAACTTAAATTCTCCGCTTTGATAAAAACACGTCTTTACACTCCGACAGCCAAACTAGAAGTGATATGATAATACTATGGCTATAGGACCAATTTAAAAAAAAAAAATCTAATTTTTTCCTATCAAAAAAATCAATATATAATTTTTCAAGACTTAGATCTTTTTCCGCCAAGAGTTGGCAAGTATATTTTCATATTTTCATCGATGAAACATCGTCACAATATCAGTATTAAGTCAAAATGCCTTTGAAATTATCACAACTAAAAAATTTAATTGATAAATCCACGTAAGAATGACACAAACAAATGAAGCCAGGTATGAAAACGTCATTGAATGTACGATAATGTATGAAGGCTGAAATTTAGCGAAATTGTCTGCTATAAATCAACTTCATGCTGAAATTAAGCGACATTGTCTGTTATAAATCGACTTTATGCTGAAATTTTGCGACATTGTCTTATATAAGTCCTCTACATGCTGAATGATGACGGATTTTGTCTACTACACTTCCCCGTTAACGAATAAACCACTATGATTTCTGATAAAATTATCCATTATGGCTCACTAACAAACGGACGCACAATGCGTTGTCCCATAGACAAAAATCAAAAAAGTCACTCTTCACGGATTTTGAAGAAATATATATAGAAGATGTATTTTAGGTTCTGCAGAAAAATAGTTGTAAAAACTCTATATGTTTTCGAATTTTTTAGAAGTTTGCGTTTTTAATTACTTTATAACTTTATAAATAAAATAGCGAAAAAAGTTTAAATTTTGTTTATTTTTAATTTTTTTTCTTCTTTGAAAAACGCACTTATTTTAATAATAATATTTAATACTCAGATTTACCAAATTTTGAAAGTGTATTAAAAAAATGTATATAAAAATAGATAGAGGTGGCCAAACGACATCAGCTCTGCGGCTGATAATGCGATCGTCAAAAACAGGGCGCAAAACATCGCCGTCCTGTTAAAACTAAATGTTGCTAATATCCTCCTCTTCAATTTTTGTGAACAAAAATTCATTCAACATGGCCAGATAACGATCGCCATTGACTGTAACGGCCTCTCCTTACTCATTTTCGAAGAAAAATGGCCCAATTATGCCTCTGGACCAAAATCCGCACCAAACAGTGACTCGTCTTAGGTGTATCGGCTTTTCAATGCATGCGTGCGGGTTTTCTGTGACCCAAATGCGAAAACTTTGCTTGTTTACATACCCGCCAAGATCTAAATGAGCTTCATCTGATAAGATGATTTTGTTGGCAAGATCGGCATCTTCTGTAAGTCGATCGCAGGCCCACTTAGCGAAGCGTATACACAACCATATTCGTTCAGCGGAAGGACAAAACTAATTATCTGTCAAATCAGACATGAGCTAAGTGTTACCATTCACGAAATAAGTTGAAAAAAAAGTTAGATGGCGGACCCTTTATATAATATGTGCTATCAAATCAGAAAATTGGAACCAACTTTGTCCTAAAATTTTATAAACTTTGAAATTTTAAAAATGTGTAATTTAGAAAAATTTTCATAAATTTTATTAATTTTAAACAGCTTGAGGCATAAAAAAATTAAAAATAATGTGGACAATCGCTTTATATATTATATATTAACCCAGAAATAATTAAAATAATTATTCAAATTCAAAATTTGCAGTAAAATATCGAGTTTTCGGCAGAATGCAATACCTTTTTATTTTTTTTAAGTCCACAAAATTCTATGCGCTAAAAACTTCTTGTTATTTGGAATTTATTTATTTATATGAATTATTAACACAACGCTGTACTATAGAAAATCTTTTCTATTACAAAATTTAAATAAGAAAGAAAATAAAATAATAAAAAAGAAAAAAAATACCTTAAGATAGGAATTTTCGGTTTTAAGTGTATGTGGGCGGTGGGCGTATATGGCTGTGATCCTATCTTGTCAAAATTCCACTTATTTATATACTTAGCCCCAGTAAATGTGTGCACGAAATCTCATTTATCTTCGACGACTTCTTCTATTTATGTTCATTCGCTCTATGGGATCGACGCAGTGTGGAAGCGTCTGCATTGAAAATTTAACTTCTGTCACTATGAAAATTTGGACAATTACCTTAAGAAGTCATATATGACACCAAAGAAATTCCCTTTATCAGCGTTTGTCACAAAGATTCACTATGACTGTGGCTACTGGGCAATTACGTGAAATTTTCAATTTATTAAAATAGATAAAATGTAATAGGAAATAATAAGTTTTTAATTCACAAATTAATGATTCCTATAACATGTTATTCACAAAAAGTAACGTGTAATTGATAATATCAATTACTTGCAATTGTAATTGGTAGTTGCGAATACCAAAATGTATTTAAAATTGTAGTAAGAAAACATCATTGCAATTTCATGAAATTATTATTTGTTATTTTAATTGGTAATTGGTATCGATAGCAAATTTCGTCTTAATGGAGCTCGATCTGGCACTAAAATGTTAGATCTTCGGGATTATCTGCTGAAAATAAATTTGTGACTCATCTTGAAAGTGAAAATTATGAAAATTAGTTTTAGAAGTATAAGAATTCTTATACTCTGGATAAACTAAACACGAGCGATGTATGTATAAAAATTGAGTTACGCCTGCGGCTATGTCTCAGTAGTGTAAAAAAGTCCGGAGGTTCTTACATTCAAGTTAAATTCAGCTGAAAACGGAGTTTGGTCGAAAAATTCTCTTTATGAATCTCTATTATGAGCCCTTGGTTTTCAATTAAGTATTTTTAGTTTCCTGACCCTCGGGCTATCAGGTCTTCTGTCACTAACTGGAAACATCAAACATACTTACTTTATTGGCAGACATATTGGGCTCAATTCGTTGCAACTCAATTCGTTTGCCTATCGCGCACGTTTAGTTTGGATGTTTTTACAAATATCTGCGTGTTGATACAGCTGTTCCAGTACTTTTTCTATCATGTTCTACATTCACTATTCTCTCATACTGGACCGAAAATTGTACGAAGAATTTTTCTCTCGAAAACAAGGAAAAGATTCTTTTCTATTGATCTTAGACACCAAGACTCAGATCCATATAGATAGAATGACTGACTCAATGAGCTGTTGGCGTAGTTTCACTTTTGAAAGATACTTATTGGGTGTTCGAAAAAGTTCATTTAGATATTTAACAAAAATTAAAACACCTTTTTCTTATATTTGAAATGAACTTTATTAAATCAAATATGAGCAATTGTGATAATTTTTTTTTTTCATTTTTGGGTTATTCCATCAGTGGAGAACTGCTGGGTTTTCTGAGTGAAAAATTGAATCAATTATATTTTGTTGGTTTCTACGGAATTTAAATTTACATCATTAAGACAGTTCTGCAGAGAGAGAATCTGAAGATGCAGGATTCGGGTTATATGGTGGATCGACCAAAACTCAGCCAAGCTCTCTAAGATTCTGCCGAGTTGTCAAAGTATGTGATCTAGCGTCGTTATAATAATGGGTATCCAAAATTGAGTTATCATTTTAATTTTGCTGCCATTTTTTTCTACTTGTAATTTATATTCTATTCTATTTATTATTAGGTTATAAATACATTCCGGTTTGTTAATATGGAACGTTACACGAAGGTACAACATGTTTTTATTAAAAAAAGCCTTTTTTATTAAAAGTAAAATGATACCTCAATTTTGGACACCCTTTAGAACACAACACCTTTTCTACAGATCAGTTCTGGCCTTTTAACTGAATTGCTTACTTCAGTCTTAGTAATTGTTGATAATAGAGATCAGAATTAAACGTGAGATTTTCTTTTTTTTATACATCATTGTCGTACGATCTCTTCGTCGTCCGTAATCACTCGCTTTAAAAATGGTTCGACTGCATTTATTGAAACGCAAAAAAAATTGGGTCCAGTAAATTTTACACTGTTAATTCATGTGGCACCTCAACATCGAACTTTGTTGTGTAACCAGCTGCCTTAAAATGGTTGATAACTATTTTCTGATGAATACCTAGTTCCCTCGCAGAGCTCACGCCGATTATGCGCCGGTCTTTCTAAATTATTTCCTTGACTTCATCGGCTTTTTTAGTGGTTGGTCGACGAAAGCGGGGAAAGCGAAAAAACCATTCCACTGCTGTTTTTCTAGTTACAGCATCTAAAAAGTTCATACATATTCTCAGCTGCCTGCGACGCTTTCTTATCGCTCATAATAAGAATAATGAGATTTTAATAATGACTTTAAACAAAGTGAAGCTTAAAATGTCACCTTTCAAACAAGCTTTAAAGTTGCCCAATGCAAGTGATATTACAAGAGGTATTACATTTTACCGACTATTTGTAACTAAAGTTTTTCGAACATCGCAGTATTTGAAGACCACCCATTTACTGGCTAATAAAATTCTGTATCTTGGAATTAAAAGGGGAAATATCGAATATTGCCTTTTTAGAAAATTGCAATTGAAGTTAACTTTTATAGATGAGGTAAACCGTTATGAATCCTTATAGGCTAGCAAAAGCCTTGTGAAGCTGTTCTGATTTAAATTAGGCTTTGGCTGTTTTAACAAAATAAAAGAGAATAAGCAAAGAAACCCAATGCAACGATTAACATATAACAGCAAAATATTGACACAGAATTGTTCTATTGATTTCAGCTCTTATGTCATTTTGCGATGTTATTTCAGACCCTAAGTAAACAAATTTCCGAACCTCGGTGATGTTATATGGACCCATAGTGATGGCTGGAAAAATTTTTTGATAAATATTTGTATGACAGCTCAGATGACACCCTTACCCAGAAAAAGGCGTATAAACTTTACCTTCCCACTTTTTTTTATTTTTTTATATTTTTTTAATTTTTTGTGAAACAAGAAACTTATTTCACCAGAAATCATAATTTATTGTAATCATTCTTACAGACGATCCTTTAATACAATTCTACAGTGTTTTTTTTTGCCAAACTAATTAACATTTTTAATTTTGAAACCGTGTTTCAGTGCCTGTTAGCATATTTTCACTTTACCAAACGACAGTCCATCCAGTTACAGTCTTCATCAGAAATAAAAAAACACTAACAAAAGAATGTTGAAAAACAAAACCAAAACTAAATTCCAGAACTTGATCAAGATTTGTAAAGTTATTTATAGCAGCGATTGGTTTAAATATAGAAACAAACTATAAGCAATAACAACAACAGTTGTAGTACTAGTAGTAATAGTAGCAATAGCAACCACATTTCAAGGTCTCATCAACCTCACCCGAAGAACATCAATAGCAAACAGCAGCAACATCATACCAAAGATTCTTGCTTTTTGCTCATTATTATTGGAAAAAAATTGTTGTTTTAGAAGAAAAAACGATTTCAATAAAAGAAAAAAAAAAAAAGAAAGAAATAAAATTGAAAAGGAAATAAAAGAAATCAAAGTTTATAACACTTGTTGTTGCATGCAACAAATGCGGCAAACAAGGACTTTTTATATTTTTTCTTTTTCTTCTTCTGTTTTAGTGCTAAAGAAAGAGACAAGAAGAAAACAAAGGTGTCTGAAATACGTATATAAATAAACTCTCCTCTCTATCGAACCATTAATGAAATCACGTAATACAGTGAAGAAGACTATGCTCAAGAAGATGTTGATTTAGTCCATGAGATGCCACTATATTATCTGCAAATTGTGTTGCATTTGTGGCATAGGATGGCTATAGCAAAACCATTTGTAGTGTATAAAAATAGAATTGTTGTGTCGGTATATTAAGAAACCCTAGAAATAGTCGGAATTGAAAAAAAAAATAAATAAAGTTTTTTCTTTAATAAATTATGTGTTAAAAATCTGATGATAGTTTTAAAGCAATCACAAATATGGATAAAATTAAAATATAAATAGTTCTGATTGTTATTTACTTTGCAGGTTTATAGATTAAAATTCGTTTTGATGGTTATGTTAATAAATTTGAATTTTAAGGGCAATAGAAATAAAATAAAACAGATTAACAAAGAAATTCGACAATTTTTCGATATAATCTTTTTAACCTCCATCTTAAATAAAGATAATTGATACCAGGCCATCGATTCAATTCCAGGCCAGACCATCCGAAAAATGTAAAAGTTTTTCAACAGCGGTATCACCTCATAACATTAGTTAGTAACTTGGTTATGAGTATTACTACTATTGAAAACTTCTCTAATGCATTTGCCGTTCGGAGCCGGTGTTAAACTGTAAGTCCCTTTCAATGAGTTTAACAAATAGAATCGGAAGATAGAAGTCCCCGTGTTTCTTCATGAATGTTATGGGAATTAATATATGTATATATAATATATATAATATATAATATATATAATATATATATATATATATATATATATATATATATATATATATAACATATATATATATATAACATATATTTGAATTGCAACCATTAGCGTTCAAATAGAAAATATTGTTTCCAAGTTTTCCATTACTTAGAATAACACTTTGCTACAAGAAAATACCTTCCGAGTATGACATTATCATTATATTGTCTTGTAAAAATAATAGAAACAATTATATCAAAATAGTTAAAAATCGAACTCTGTTTTTATATTCAAACCTTTATCAAAAAGATCTTATAAACTGTTTGCTTGAATTTTGATTACGTAAAGAACCGTTATTTGACAAACAATTTTTGTATCGTTTCTCCGCTGTAGTACATTTTTCTCTTAAGCTTTTAAGGAAATTCGAAATGTGTCCCTATTATTTTACACATAAATATAATTCCGTTTAGGTGCTCTTGCAGGACACTGGGGTCCTTAGGTCTACAGTCCGTTTAGTAGATCTGTTGCCTTTCTAATGAGCACCATCAGATCTGAAACTCTAATGGTGGATTTGTCATCAGTGACCGCCATCCTATTCTGATAAGCTTTCAGGCGACAATGTACTTCCGGCCTGCCATACTTAAGACTCTCAGAGCGACGCCCAAATTGCGGACTTATCTAGTCTGATACCAGTGCTCTAAGCATCTGGCAATTTCAGAACACATGATTAGATTGGGTATGAGTAAGTGAACCAAAATAGGGTGTCACTGAAACTTTCCTAGCCAATGCATCCGCTGTTTCATTACCATCTAACACATAGTGTCCAGGTACTAAAAACAACTGGACCTTTTTACTGAGCGAAAGTCGTTGCAACTTATCGAAGTCATATTTCACCAGTCGAGAACACATTAATGGTCTTACCCTTGAACACACTGTCAAAGTTGATCTCCACACATATGGCAATAGCCATAATCTTAATCAAACTCACCCCGAACGAAGGACCCATTACACCAACAATCCCGATCAGTAAATTCAACCATGAATCTGCTGAAAAAACACAGAGCCAAAGGTACGATATCCAGGGCCAAAGCTCCGGACACATCTTCGGACCCCTTGGCGAAAAACTTTCCCGCCGAATATGTCGCCACCATTATAACATAGATGTGAAGCTGTGTCAAACCAATTATGGTTTTCAAAACCGCTGTTGGATATGTTCTCATTGCCCCAGCTGTTTCGAAGCAGGCGAGGCTCTGTACCCTGCCTAATTTACGGATGGGGATAGCTTCCTGAGCCTTTCTCCACCAAGCTGCATAAGTGACAATGGCGGTATATTGTAGTGTTTCGTGGACAAAAGTTTTTGTTGATTTTATTAAATGACCGCCTGTAAAAAAAGCTACTGATCTATAAATTTTCCGGTTGATTGATAAGCCAGGCTTCCAAAGAATAAAAGGATTTTCAAACTCAGCTTTAATAATGATGCCTTATTTTCATTTCTTCGTCCTTATATACTATACAACTTTACGGTACGTAATTGCTAACTATATTATTGTTTTTGCATAATTTGTTTACTTAAAACGGGTTACCATTGTGCAACCAGTACAATATAGTATCTCCAAAGCGTCATTCTCGGCGAAAGACTCCATGTCCCACCGTAGGAAGTGCGACTTGCTCAAAGGATCTTTGTCGCCTTGTTCTAGATGGCACCGATATGCAAGTTCCAACTTAGCCTCCTATCCGTAATAGCACCGAGGTACTTAACCACCATAGAAATTTTGATGGTGATACCTATAAAAGAAATACAGTCACATGATAACTTGTATCTTCTTGTAAAAAGTACAACAACCAATTTTGAGGGATACACCGAGAGCCCTTCCTGGCTGCCCCAATTCGATGTCTCGCCCATGGCCGTCCTCACGAGATCACACAACGAACTTGTTGTGAACTGAATTAGCTCTTTCAATTAAATTTAACTTTTAAGAATTTTATCTGCTAATATATAATTTGTTTAGATCCAGTCAATCTATGAAACAGTTCTGTGGCAACACATTTTAGTTACTTGGCTACTCTGGTTTTGAACCGGGTACAAGAGTAACCTATTATTAGCTATTCGTTTGTTAAAATTGAAACAACGCCAATTCCAGATCAGATGCCAAGAAGGATAGAGTTGAGTAAGTTAACTTAGTTGTAAAATTATTATATTTTATATGACTAAAATTTGAATTTTTAGATAATGAAACTAGTACAGACCAACTATAATTTTAGCCGTGCTTTGTTATAACTCTATAAGTTACTGCCGTAACAGTACTCTCATATCTCCCACGGACCTTTGTAGCGAGGTTATCATCATAACCAATTTGTTGGTTTTGTTGCGTTTTTAATTCGATAGATATTCATCCAATTCTGCTCACGACTGTATTTAAAAAGTATTTAACAAATTATCATTGTGATTTCACACTTTGACATCAATCAACTAAGACAATCATTTACAAAAATAGTTTTAAAAATTATTATTTGAACGTATATCGTTTGTTAGAAGATGATCATTTAAAAAATTCCAATTTAGAAAGTAAAAACAAGTAAAAGTATAACTTTTCAGCCGCGATTAACTCTGATTGTGTTACAGAAATGTCTTTAGTTTCAAAATTCTATAGTCACCGTGAAAGAAAGCTGCTGTTTAACATATACTGACACGAGCCACAATAGAGTTCATCTTAAAGTTTAATTATTTAATATTTTTTTTTATTTTAAACATTTTAAAAATCTTCAAAAAAAAAAATATTAAAGCATGACTAGACCACAGGCAGACAAAAATGTATTATTGGTTTTACTGGGAAAAGTTTTTAGTTTTTTTTTTTTTTTTTTGTGACTATGGATACACTAAATAATATTTAAATAAACTCTGTTGTAAAAAAATAACAAATTTGCACATTGAAAGAACTATAAAACCGGATAAAGTTCTATTAGCCATTTTTCTCATGGAAATAAAATTTGCATATGAAAGCGAATACATTGATTAGATAACTAAGAACAATACGAACTAGTTGTGAATATTTAAGTGAAAACAAATCGAAATTTTCGAGACCATATGCAACTTGGATATAAAACCGATAATTTACAACTTTAGTTTAATATATGGTATTAAGGTCAATAATGAATCGCTTCTCCAAGAAAATTTGTAATCTTTAATTAGTTCGAAAATTAATACGAAAATTAATCGTAAAATAACAGACAATACGGTTGTTAGAGCACCTTCACGTTGTCGTTATCATAGCTCAGACTTAATATGTTCATCCGCTACTAAGCTTATCTTAAGACTGTCATTGTCACCTCAAAACCTCTATTATCAAAAACATACTGTCAAATGTTTTTATGCGAATTTTGGTGTTTATTGCTCATGTGTTTAAGGTAGTAACAGTGACAACTTGATATTCACAGGTAGTGTAAAGAAGCAATTGTAGAGAGTGTACTTTAATAACTGATAGAAGTTTTAATTATAAAGAGCAGAACAATATGTAACATAATTTGTGACACAACGTAAAATAAAATACAACAATGCCAGTGCACTTTAATGTAACTCTGTAATTTCCTCTGAAGTAAAGATAAATGTCTCATGTATAGGATGGGCCATTTAAAAGTTTAAATTTAAAAATGCAATATAATAAAAGCGGTCTGAAATTATGTCACTTTTTTTTTGTTGTGAACTCCAATTGTTCCGGTTAGAAATGAAATACTATTTCATTCATATGGCTGCGGCGGCTGGCCTCACAGTACACCATGCGATCGGACCAATTTTCGAGAACTTTTTCGAGTGTATGGGGTCGTATCCCGGCAATGGCATCACAAATGTTAGCCTTCAAATGCTCAATTGTATCTGGTTTGTTGGCATAAAACTTGTCTTTAACGGCGTCCCACAGATACTAGTCCAACGATCGCGGCTTCTTGGCGGCTACCTGACATCACCATTTGAGCTTATTAAACGGCCATCAAATGTTTGATGCAATAAGTCGTTTGTGGCATGAGATGTGTGGCAAGTTGCACAGTCATGTTGAAACCAAACATCGTTTACATCAATACCATGAGGAGCAGGCAAAAGAAATCTGTTATCATGGTGCGATAAATGTCTCCATTGATCGTAATGGTTACGGAATATGAAATATGGGCCAATGATACCTTATCTCCACAAGCAGAGAACACGTTTGGGTTTTCTGAGCCCCAAATATGGCAATTTTGCTTATTAATGTACCCACCAAAATGAAAATGAGCCTCATCCGAAAATATGATCTTAAATGATGATAAATTCCAATAAATCCCAACGTTGCCCAAGCGTAAATCGATTCATTTCGTTTAGTGGAGATAATATACTGAATTTTGTGACAGAATAACGGCTGGTTCAAATTTAAACCAATAGATAACCCAACCGATAAATAACACCAAAAAAACTCAATACCTTTATTATATTTTTTACGTTTGAGTCACTGTTTGTATTGTCTTTTCCTGTTCAGTTGCATTTTTTTTCTGGTAGGAAACATTTTATAAAATAAGAAATGGCAACTATTTCAGATTTATTAGAAAAAGGTATAGATGAGGTACTTCTAGCAAAGCCATATGGTCCCAAACAATCAACAATTAGCAAAATAAAAAGAAATAAAGTTTTGGCCTGTTGTTATCGTTCAAGGAAAACGTTAAAGATATTCATCTAAAACTTTTAGAAAAATAGTGTACTTCTAACGCAAATGATGTATGGTTGCAAGGACTTAAAGAAAGATCTGGAATTCGTTTGCAAACCTTCATTGCCCGACGGTACTTACAAGTTCCATTACTTATTTTTGTGCTTTACTTATTATACAGTTTACTGGAATAATTTTGCGATGTATTTCATCAGTTCCATAAGTATCGTATTTTCTAACAATAACAAAAAATTTCGATTTTGTTGCTCCTTTGGATTGCGAATATTCGCTTAAATTTGAAAAGTGTGGACTCTAGTTTTTTATTTTAGTATATATACAAACGCTACATATACAAACGGTAATAAAACACATTTTTCTTCTAAGAAAGCTAAATAAAATCAAGATCTATAAGCCCCCGATAATTCTAAGTACCAGGACTATTTTATACTTTTCCCGGCTTGGCAAATATGTTGAACTTTTTTTTAACTTAAATTATGTAAAAAGCAAAGATTCTATAAAAAATAACAGCTTTTCTATGATAAAGAGTATTGGGCAATAAAGGGTTAAAATAACTGGAGAGAAGTCAAAAGCAAAGTCTTACGTATCAAGTCCCTAAAAGACTGTTCCGGGCATAAAGACAGAAAAACAACGAATCTCTTTTTTATGTTATGCTCATGCATCCGGAGATCAATATTGTTAAATTGTTGGTGATGGGGAAAGCAAAAAATCCGCTCGTTTGCAATAATTTCAACTGCCCAACTGAGTAGAAAAGTCCCAAGTTCTCAGACTAATATTTTTCTATGCTGCAGAATAAATATCAATTTGAATTGCTAATATTCTTTAATTTTAGATAAAAGATTATCTTTCAAAAAGGAACTTACCATTTAAAGCACTCCTTCTAATAGACAATGCTTCTTCTCATCCGAGTGAATTAAAGCTTAAAACAGAAGATGAAAACATAATTGCAATGTTTTTTCCTTAAAATGTGACGTCACTTATGCAATCAGTGCAGTGCTATAAAAGCAGCCCTGATAGCAAAAAATGTAAAACAAGTGGATTCAATGAAAACTTTTACATTATTATAGAGAATAGAGTTAGTAAAGATACTCGTATAATTGCAAAATGCTGGCATATCTACTGCATTTTTTTGAAAATGAGACAGTTTCCGAGGAAAGAATATATTCAGCATATTAAAAGAAAATATGAACTTATAACTTTAACAGCAGATGGAGCGTGTAGTTCTTTTGCAACCCTCAGGTTTATTACTTTTTTAAGGTTATTTCGACGATACTACCATTCATATTTAAAATTTTTCTTAAGATTGACCTTACAATGCCATTCATTCAATAGGGAAATAAAAATATTTTCCTCGATAATGTTCCTAAGTCGTATGAAAATGAGCAGTTAGAAGTGATCAATGATAATAATTTAGATACAACTGTGCAGACGGTATAACCAAGCGAAGCCATCAAAATATTTAACTAAGCCTTGATAGGGATCAACGTTAAGCAAAATGATTTAAATATTTTAAGACCTTTAAGACAGAAAGCTGGAAACAAAAAACATCAGAAAAAAATAATAGATTTTTTACGTACATACATACACAGATAACTATGTGAAAGTACAAATAAGATCTCAATTGACTTTTTTTTGGTTGGTTCTAGGTTGAAAACCTATTTTGTTTTTCTCTGATTTGTTTTTGTTTTATTTTAGTTTATGAATAGAGATGGGATTCTAACCTGTATTTACCCATATATCGGGTAAATACTAGGTTAATAGCGGATAAATTCCTTTTTTTGGGAATTTATTTGGGTATTTTTAAAAAGCATTCGAAATGCAGCAACTGGCATCTTCTCTTCATTAATCAGCTAAAACATTATTTCAATACATTTGGCTGCTTGTTTTTGTTTAATACCAATAGTCAAGAGCACGACTTAACTTCAGCCGATTGTATAATTGCGAAGCAGTTTATTTATGATATGGGTACCAATTTTAATATAAATCTAATGGTGGATCGAGTAAACTATAAAGCTAGAGACGATTTGTGAACTACAAACAGCCACTGAACGCTCATTCGGCACTCAAGTTTCATCAACTCAAAAAAAAAAAAAAAAAAAAACGAAACAAATTAGGACAAAAAGGACACTTGCTAAAAATTTTATCGGCTGAGGATGAAATCATCAATATTGCTAATTCATTTGATGAAACGCCTTCCACTTCACCTAGTACCCATCATTCTACAGTTCAATCTTCTTTTTATATTTTTGATGAAAAACTGACAATGACAGTGACAGTGATTTCGATTAATGTAATGCAATATTGTAAAAATAAATATGTCTATATAATTAGTCATTATCTTAAGTTGTTATTTGGCTATGGCCATGCAAGTTTTGAAATTGATTACATATTCTTCTGATCTCCACCCCCAACCCATAGAAAATCTATGGTAGCTTGTAGAAAAAGCAATTTTGCAGCAATTATTTCTGTACGGAACGGAAAATTCATAGGAAGGCAATATCGATCGATATGCTAATTGAGATTTTTCATTCCTGCGGTATATTTTCCGTAAAATCGATTTAATTTTGTCAGCAATTGGTAATAAAAGAAATTTTTTTCAACTTATAAAGTTTTTTAACATAAATAAGTTGTTTTATGTAAAAAGCGAAATTTATGTAAAAACATGGACACAGTTGCCGTTATTGAGGATCTATCACTACTATAGAATACTACTATTGATTGCTAAGACATTTGGGTAGAAAAAATAGTTTTGCGCTATAAATTTTAAAATATGTTACAGATAAATGATAGAAAGTTGGAATAAAGAATTTTAAATACACGTTTAAGGCGTGAAATTTTTATGTATTATTTTACAGCTTTTTCAAGCAAATTTAATATAGTTTACCTGAGCTCTAGTCTGCAAGCATGGCTGCCAGATGAAATTTGCAAAAAATCATCATTTGTCCGATAAATTTTTAAAAATATCTTCATTTTTAAGTTTCGTCATTTAAAATCGTCAAAGAAATAGTACCAGAAAGACAAGCGTGTTTTTAATGTTTTCAAGTCTTGTTTTCAGTACCAATGTATGTATATAAAGGGTCCGCCACCTAACGTTTTTTTTCAACTAGTGCTTAATTCGTGAACGGTAACACTTAGCTCATGTCTGATTTGACGGATAATTGGTTTTATCCTTCCGCTGAACGAATATGGTTGTGTATACCCTTACAACGCTGGGAAATATTGCGTGCGATCGACTTACAGAAGATGCCGATTTTGCCAAAAAAAATCATCTTTTCAGATGAAGCTCTTTTGATCTTAGTGGGTATGTAAACAAGCAAAATTGTCGCATTTAGGGCACAGAAAACCCGCACGCATACATTGAAAAACCGATACACTCAAGACGTTTGGTGCGGATTTTGGTCCAGAAGCATAATTGGGCCATTTTTCTTCCAAAATGAGCAAGGAGTGGTCGTTGCAGTCAATGGCGATCGTTATCGGGCCATGTTGAACGAATTTTTGTTCACAAAAATTGAAGAGGAGGATATTCGCAACATTTGGTTTCAACAGGACGGCGCTACGTGCTACACAGCCGAAGCTACACTCGATGTTTTGCGCCCTGTTTAAAAAAAAAATTTATTTGGCGGACCCTTTATTACCAAAATTTCTTTACGCTTTATTAAATTGATCGGCGTGGCGTGGTGTAGTGGTTAGAGCGCACGCATAATTATATAATTGTGTTTTCGAATGTTTAATAACAAAAAAGGCTTCCCTCCAGACAACTCCATCTAAAAAATAAAAAATAAAGAAAAAAGCCTGCCTGACCTTCCCGCATACCACTGGCGATGATGACAAACTTCAGACGAATGATCAGGAAAAACACGCCACATACTGGGAAAGAACTACAATGCTAAAGTAAAGATCACCACCAATTAGTAACAGTGCACAAAAAAAATCATATGGGGGAAGCTACAGCGGATTAATCATCCACTTAGCTTGAAAATATCAAATTGATTAAAGAAACTGAAACAAAGCTATAGATGCTTTGTGGAAAGCCCCTAGAGGAGTGACGGAGAAAAAAAAAATGATCGCAAGCAATAAAACATAAGAAGTAAGCTAGTTGTCGCAACTATAACGAATTATTCATACTTTTAAAGCGGCCAATTGTCCATGCAGCTAAAATCGTCATTTTAGAGGTAAAATACGTCAATCGCTATTTTTTCAAAATGTTAACAAATCGTCAAAATGACAATATATCATCAAATCTGGCAGTTATGTCTGCAAGTTCAGGGAGTAGTCGTCAAGGAGCATTTTCTACAAAAGATATACTTTCGTCATAAAAATAAATTACCTCAGTTTGCATTTTTTGTGAAATTTTACAGTTATTCATTAATTTTTGTTTTTTCCGTTAGCCTTACGTTATAAAATTTTAACGTAAGCAAAATGAAGAAAAATATCTATTCTGCGGAATCAATAATACGGAAATATCGCAATGGTAGAGATCACTCCGCAACAACGGAAGGATACCGTAGCAACAGAATCAATAATTCCAAATTTTGCTTCCGTACAAAAATGCTTTCCGCTATCGCGGAACGGAATCATTAATATGACTCTATAAATTCTAACAATTATTAGTCGATATTAATTTTTAAAGGAACTTCAATAAAAATTATTAATTTTTTGAACTACAAGCAATTGCCTTTTTCTCTCATGAGCCAAGACACATTGCCAAGTTGAATTTTTGTTTCTTGCTACTATAGCTCAGAAATTCTAAAGTGTTTGTCAAACATTGTCAATTCCGTCTAAGAGTGAATAAAAATAAAATTTAACTCAATAAATAATTAAATCAATTACAAAAGAAAGCAATTGCAAAAATGAAATAACAAAATTTCTGTAACAATAAACTACTGAGAAAAAAACAACAGCAACAATCAAAATGTCGAACAAACTAAAACTTTTTTTATTTTATTTTACAGACTGCGGTTACTGTGGCACAACCAACTTCAGTATGACGAAGGAGCATTAAAGCAAAACTACAAAAAAGGAAAAAAAAGAAGCAGAAAAGTGATGGTCAAAATAAGCAAAAAAAAAGATATGGACTTTATTATGCTTATTAATGGCGTTTTAAAGGTATTTAACATGACATGAGTTTACATTTTACTGCTTTTGTCGGATTTTGTTTTATTTTTTCTTAAACTTTTTCCAAAACTTTTGAACTTTTCTTAGTTCGTTTTTAAGTTTAAAATATTTTTAATATTTTTTTCTGTCTTTAAAACACTGCCCAAAAGTTCAATGGACTTGTGTGATTGTATGAATGAAAGATGATGCTTATGATACATTTTGAATATCACTATAGAATGAGCTGTTCGTTCAGTTCATTTTATTTCTTTTGCTATTTTATGTGTTTCCACTTACGAGTACTTTAAGCTTAGCTTTCTGGTATCACTTGTAAACTGAAACAAAAATACTCTGTTTCCAAGAGCCCGAATTATTGTTTAAGATAAAGATGATTTTATAACAATTTTATAATTTCCAGACAATTTGTTGACGCATTTTGTTAATAAAAGCAACAACAACTTTTAATTAACTTAATATGCCCTTTTAAGTTGTAAAAGCCAAAAAAAAAGAACTAAAACGTGCGTAATAAAATTAAAAGAAAAATTCAACAATAAGATATTCAAGGGTCAAGTCAAATAACTCATTCAAAATGTAATAAAAGCTTTACAGCTTTAATCGAATGCATATGTGAAAAAGAAAAAGTGAACTGAGTATGAAGCAATTAATAGAAAATAAAATTCAAGCAATTTATTAATAATCGCTTTATACGAGCCTCATATCAAAATTTTCAAAATCTCTGCTTCATTTGATTAAACTATAGGCCATAATTTTAAAGAAGAAAAACTTAAAAGGACTTATCGATTTTGTTTTAGAATTTAGTCCATTTGTTACACCGAAATCAATAAGCAACTTTTCCCACTCTGCTTTAAAATGAATATGAGAAAATTTCAAATATACGAGTACATACCATATAATTTTTTCACTAGAAGCTACAATTTTATTGAAAAAGGCAAGCGAATTGAAAGAGCGAAAAATATTGTGAACATTTTTCAAACCCCCCCAGTGTATATATAAAAAAATCTATGGAACTAAAAGTTGGCCAAAAACGGTTTGTGTAGTTCTAATGAAATTGAATAACGAATTGCAGAAAGCATCTCTAGCAACATTAAAGCGAATAAATTCATTAGCATGATAATAAAGAAACCCAATATTTCAGAATGAATAGTCGACCAAAAGGTGGATTATTGGGAATTTTTTGTACTTAAGATCAAAATAGACGCTGGCTTGAAATTTTTAAAGTACAAAAAGTTTCACATCAGGTATGCTGTAAAGAACACGAATGAAAAACGGTGCACAGTGATATTGTGTATTATTCTTAAAAAATCTAAGAATGTCGTTTTTTAGAAAAGTGTTTGACTAAGACTAATGCATAATTTATTTTAGCAAAAAATTATGATTATTGTTAAATGAAAACTGGCAAAAATGTTCATGCAATTCAATTCAATCGCTTATGTTCAGAGATATACTCACTGTTAACATTTAAGTGCTGTTTTAATTAAAATACAGCATCTTCTTATTAATTTAAAAAAAATATTTAGATTGCATATCTAGTTCAGTGGATATAAGCAATTTAAAATGGCCTTATAAAATTTATTGTTCGCAGTTTTTCATAGAAAAAAGAAGTTAGCTCCGGCTACTACTGTCTTCTTACTGGTATCAAATGAATGGTGAGTGTCTATTCTTTGAATTTAATCAAAAAAATTCACCGATTTTCATCATGGCTGAACAAACTTATACATTTTCTGAAAAACCTTTTGCTTAGATAAAAAAATCGTTTTGGCTTATAAGCGCGGAGCTGACAGGCGTGGCCGATTGTGATGGTACTTGGCATGCATCTTTTGTTTATTCTAGGCAAGATTTGTAACAAGTTTGAAGACTTTCGCCTTGACTGGATACATTTTATACGAACAAATCGATTTGGTTGCATAGACGGTGGACGTTGGAAATTCTGGAAAGCAGACGTACATATGATAGGAAAAATTTTATGTGAACAAATCGATGTGTATTGTATTGGCCATGGACGTGACCAATTCTGATGAAATTTGATTTTTTTCTTCTTAATTTAATCAATAGAACGCTCAGTGTCAACTGTCAGTAATCTATTACCACTTCTCACTGACCCACTGTTTATATTTTTTGCACAAAAATGTATAGCTAAATACCACGGTGCATCGTGGAAAAAATTACTTTTTTGACAAATTCAATTGCTGCATCAAGGACAACGATCACAGGTACCATAAGTTCGCACATTTTCATATCAAAGAATGCTTAGAGAGGCGGCTAAAACCTTTTGTTAGATAGCACCGAGTTTCCACTTTCTTTTGTACCGAGCTGGCCTCTTGTCATTACAGCATGGCGGCCTTGGAGTGATACTAAAATAGTAAGGTGCTTTTGGTGCCGCAAGAAGAAAAACCATCACAATTTCTAGAACTTAGGCCAATTGAAAAGTACTGGGCTTTGATCAAAAGGCAAAATAGCACTATTAAGAGGTTGTTCGTTAACACATTAACGTCTGGTAAATTACTTTATAAGGACTTAAGGGCAACCGGTACTCATGGCATCAAAATAAGTTTGCTGGTCAGATATTGAAGGTTACTTTCTTCCTTTTAGGGCATTCAGAACTTGACCGAAACTATCAGCCACGGAAACCTTAGGTGTGATATATCATTAATATCCTATTTTTTGTGTCATCAAGAGCTGGTAGATGGGAGTATGTTAGATCAATCTAAAGCTTGGCATTGTCTGTTGTCATGATCTGATTATAATCTCACGAAATGTGTGGTCTTAATAAAGAAAATATGATTAATATGTATTTAGTTTTTATTTTAATTTTATATATATATTTTTTTAACAAAATGAACAAAAGCGTTAAAATTTGTGTTTATCTGTTTATCGTTATCGTATAGATAGATATTAAGTCGTCCGACGATGTTGTACTTTCTCTCATTTTATTTTTTACATTACAATTTTTTACATTCAAAGTATTAAAGAATTATTTAAATGAATATCACAAATATCTTGTAATGCATACCAAAATGTGCGTATTTTCTTAATAAGCTTTTATGATACGATAGTAAATTCGAATTTTAATTTGTGATACTTTGTTGCAGTCTGTAAAAGTATAAAAAGCTTTGAATAATTATAAAAAAAAGCATTTAGGGCTTTTTTATGAACACTATGATGATTTAAAAAAAGGAATAAAAAATTGTTGTTGTCAAGACAAAAGTTCTATTTAGCAAATTAAAATTCTTAACGATCTAAATGTGGTTTAAGAGTTTTTTTTTTTAATATAAAAAAATATTATTTCTCAGAATTTCGGAAATTTTAATACTCTAAAGCCGAGAAAAACCAAAAAAGATTTATCATATTTTTTTAATAAATCTGTTTCCATTACATTTTTATATTTTACTAGAGTAATCCTCCCGCGTTGCAGGGAGTGGATAGTTAAGAAAAGCATTAAATCATATTTTAAATGATGGTTTATATTAACTGCCAAGTTATTAAACCAAATTTAGAAACTTCAACTGTAACCATTCTTAAGATATACAAAAATCATTATATAATTTGTATGGGAGATGCCACACCCACTTATTCAATTTCGCCCATATTTCGAATGATGATGTGTACTATCTACTACATTATTTAGACCAAATTCAGAACCTTCCACTGTTACCTTCGAAAGATATACAAAAATCAATATTTACTTTGTATGTGAGGTGCTAATCCCACTTTCCAATTTCGCCCAATTTTTGACTGATGACTTGTATTGACCACAAAGCTATTTGGGCTAAGTTTAGAGACTCTTACTATTATCGTTTTAAAGATATTGATATATATACAAATTATATATATACAAATTATATATGGGTGTGGCACCGCCCAGTTGAACAATAGTGAAGCCACACATAGTGTCACTGACACTGTTGCAATAAAGGAGCGATATGCTTTTTATATACAGAGTTTTCAAAATATTTTCGAACTCACACAAAGTTTAAATGCTGCAGCAAAGTTAGTTTTCAAGTAAAATTAATTCAAAAGGGGTTCGCTTTAACGTCAATAACTCGCGAACCAATGGAGCTACAAAAACCGCATATATATAAAAACCTTGATATGGACTTCACCTTTCGTTTAAGGGCTTACAAACAACGTATTGCATAACTGAAGACGAAAGTCTCGAAAATCGTAAAGATATAAACATGTAAATTAGAAATTTGGCTCACATAGTAGGCTTTTCTAATATAGAAGATTCTGAGTAATTCATCTTGGAGAATGAGCAATTTCCTTTGATTTGTCTAATTTTTCTCATCAACATAGTAAAGACAGAGAAACTTCAGATATGGAGTCTTTCATAGGCAATTCGCATAATTCATTGTCAAAACTGACAGAAGTCTTTGCCTGCATACTGATCAAATTTTTGAAGAAATGTATCAGAAATATTACCGAGATTTGTACAAACAGAAACAATTTTTCTTATCACAGAAACCCCTATTTTATTACAAACGCCTGCGGAAAGCGAGATAAGAATTTTTTTGTAATTCCTTGATTTTATTACCTTTGAGTTATTATTATTATTTTTTAATTGTTTCTCTTAATAATTCTATTTTATAAAAGTTTGAATATAAACTTATACATACATATGTATATAACTTACTTAAAAGCTCCTTGTCAAAAATATTCTGTTTTGTAGCATCGTGATTTACGTCGGCATTTTTAGAAACCAACCGCGACGTAAATCGAGGGATTACTGTATATATCGTACAATCAAACTTATTTGTAAAAGACAGATATGGCCTTATCATAATTACTCTTGATTGCACAAGTATACGTGGTTTTGGATCAGACCAACTTAAAGCTATTTTATTTATTATTAGGGGATCTGAATTGAAATATGTGCTCCGTTTTTAGATTGGTTCTAGTTTTAAAGATATTTATTAAAATAACTTTTTACGACTTTTTACAATTAGTGTCCATTTTATTTAATAAAAAGGGTTCTAAAGTTCAACAGTAGTCGCTCATCATGCCTACGTCCCAAAATTCTTGATACTATTTTTCGATTTTCGCCAAATCATGATCTAATGGTCCTCCTTTCTTATCGCTCGTACCACATAAGTTTTTAAGAAAAGAAAAATAGAGATGGAAATGAAAAAAAATATATACTTTTTGTCAATTATTTCCTTTAAATCCTATGATTTGCGGTTATCGAGAAAGTTGTCAACAACATCTTAAAATGATGCCCGTGTAGCTTCTGAAATCGTAGTTAAGCATCTTATAAAATTTCCGTCGGACATTAGTTTGACGATTCTTCGATTTTGACGTACGACAGTTTGAAAATCAACTCTTCTTCTGTGATGAACTGAAAATTCTCATACAATATGCATTCAGCATCATATTTGTAATATTTTTTCACTTATTCTTTTCATACAACATCCGCCAACATAACAAAAACATTTGTAGGCGACTGTTCACTTTTCTCTTTGCATTTTCACAGGCTTGTTTAAACAAAAAACGAACTTTAAGAATAAAATTGAGATGATGATGAACCAATTTTGAAAAACGAAACCTGAAAAAGACAACCATTGCCTTTTTAATTTTTTATTTTTTTGTATAAAAATCGTTTCTTTATTGAATGTTGGGAGTCAATGGAGAAAAGAATACTAATCTATGATGGCCTTGTAATAATTCATTTGTTTACTTATTGAATAAATTCCTTTAATTGTCTGTGTGTAAAAGCGTTTTAGAGGCTTATATTAAGTGCGTCTTATTTTGTTTTTTTAGTTTTTATTAGTTTTTAAAAGTATTTAATTAAGAATTAACTTTTAATCTTTTTTTTTGAATTTTAACACTTTTGCACATGTTTTTACATTTCTTTCAATAAATTAAAGTTGTAACGACAACTTCTTTATTTAGATAATAAAAACAAATATTATGCTTCAATACGACTTACAAACGGATTAACTGACTGTGTGTAATAAAGTTTAATATTTTATATTTTAGTTAAATTTTCTAAATTTAGATTACTTTCTCTGTTTTTTACACTACAAGTTTAACCAGTTTCTCAGTCAAATCATACCCAACATTATTATCATAGACGACTTGATATGCTTCTACAACTCGTACTTTAGTATTTAAAGTATAATATGTATGTGAGAATCATAAAATAAAATTCTTTCATTTTTTTCTGAATTTTTATAAAAACTTTTTTCTCTTTTCTTATAAAAAGTCTTGTTTGTTTTTAATAGTTAAAGCGTAAAAATTATTTTCTTTTTTATAATCAATGAACGTGTAGTAACTTGTTGCCACAAAACAAAGAAACAAAAAAACGATACGTATTTTATTTACACCAAAAATAAGAAAAAAAATATTGCCGTATAAACACTATTTATAAAAAAATTAAAAAAAATTTGTTTTCATTTAATATAAAAATTTGATAATATTTTGGTTTTTATTATTGTTCTTCTTTTTGTTGTTATGAATGTTATAATTTGGCCCACAATAGCAACACGTGTTTTAGTTTAAAAAGCAAAATTAGAAAACATTTCGTTTTTCTTTTTTTTTCATACGATAACAAATTCACTTTTATTTCTGTTTCTTATGTTGGCGGTTAAAATACTTTTATTTTTGTAACATATTTTTGGCTTAAATCCGTGTGATATTTGATTGAAATTTAATTGAAGTGATAATAATAGTAAAAACTAAAAGGGTGTTTCTACAGTTGATGTTTAGGTTATTTTTGTATTTTACTTTCGACACTGTTTAGTAAACAAGAGCCACAAACTTGTCATTGTCTGGTAATATTCGGCATATTTATTTTATTGATCATTTATACTACAGAGTACCTTCAGAGTCTCATTCAAAGACTAAAAAATTCACCATAAAAAATATAATTTATAGGAGTCATATGTCATATTTTATATTTTAATTATCTTGATTGACTTTACGATAATCCCAATGAATTTAAATATATACTGCCACGTTGGTACTTTACACAATGGCAAAAACATGGGTGTATGTATGTAACGTTGACAATCGCTCCTATGCTTGATATGATTGCATTCATAACACCAGTTCAAAGCTACATTTATATTTGTCTTTCTTCCATGTTAAGTGGTTGAAGTCAAACTATTACTACTGCTTTTTGTAAGTTATGTGAGTCTGGAGCCCCCTGTAAAATTTAATCACCGCGCATATGACAATGGGCATGATCTCAGTCTGAAAGACACCAAGGGATCTCCACAGGAAAATCAACAAGTCTCGATTGAGTCCATGAAGACCAGAACCGACACAGTTATTCATTTTGAAGCCATCGGTATACCAGTTCAGATTAAACTTAGCCCAAACTAAGGCTTCATTAGACCAGCAATCCCGGTCGGGTAATTAAACCCCAAATCTCGTGCCACAGCACAGACGCAAAGGCATGACATCCTAAACCAAAGACGGCTCGCCGCCCACCCTGCGTAGAATAGACAGCCTTCCCAGCACATCCGAAACCCCTTGGCGAAAAACTTTGCCGCCGAGCATGCCAACACACTCATCACATAGGTGTGAAGCGGTGTCAAAGCAGTTAAGGCTTCCAAAGCCGCTGTTGAGCATGTTCTCATTGCCACAATTATACCGCGGCAGGCGAGTCTCTGTACCCTGCCTAATTATTCATGGTGGCAGTTTCCTAATCCTTTCTCTACTAGGCAATCGCCGCATAAGTGATAATTGGCCGAATAATGGCGGTATATATTCATTAAGTTATTCTCGGCGAAAGACCACTTTTACTACCGTAGGAGGATTGGCTTGCCCTACGGCCCCTTATCACCATGCTCTGCAAGATCCAACAAAGTCTTCTATCCAGATGACACCTAGATACTTAACCTCCATAGAAAATTTGATGGTTGTACCCATTAAGGAAATATAGTCACATGATAACTTGTATCTTCTTGTAAAACAACCGTTTTTAAGGGTGTCCCCTTTCTGGATGTACCAATTTGTCACATCGCCTATGGCCGTCCTCATGTGATTACATAACGTACTCTAATATTTTCTATGGACCTTTATAACGAGATCAAATGTGGCGAGAAAGCCATTAACTACGACCGTCCATTACAATTAGTGTTGCCAGATTCATCATCGCAAAATTCTTGACATTTACAGAATTGTTTTTGAAAAAAAATTTGATTTTGATAAAATCTTTACAATTAAAAGTGTTGACGTGTGAAAAACTTCGATTACAAATTGTCGGTTGATGGCTCTAAAATGTAATATCTCTGGAAATATTAATTGTATCAGGCACACTACAGCTTGTTTGATATGACCGAATGATTACTGACGATAAAAAGTGGATCAATTACGGACGAAACTTCGAAACTTTGCAGACGATGGCACAGCCAAGATTGACACCCAGAAAGATAATGCTATTCCTCTGTAAGGATTGGAACGGAATTGTTTATTACGACCTTCTACTTTAGCAAAATGTGGTTTAACAAATTTTAATAAATCAAGTTTTTTTGATTCTTGACATGCTTTAAAAATTCGTGTAAATTAAGCGAAATCGAGGCCAGTAACTTTTTCTTTACGATAATCGTATTGTTTTTAACTGTAAATGTTAGAATTGTCGATTTTGCTATTCAGTAATTTTTGTTGCCGATATTCGTTGTCGTAAGCTAACGACAAACTATTTTGGCGTTATAAATACGATATATTTATCGAAAAATCGTAAAATTTTTCGTAAATTTGATTTTGGTTTTGGGCTGTGGAGCGGCTTTTTTTTGCTATTTTTTTAATAAATAGCCATTTTATTCAACATATCTTGTGCACGATTGTTAAATTTAATTTATATTTTTTTCAATTCTTATTTGTGTTTTTCTTTTTTTTGACAGAGTTGCTAGTCATCGCAAAAATATCGAATTCTTTTGCGATTGTCATATCGTTAAAAGTCACAGAATTGCAATACTGGCAAGCCTAATTACAATGAAGAAAGTACTTCACCCTGATGGCATCCTTTTTTCACAGCAGGTTTCTCCTTATCAAGTTATGAGCTGATGATCCTGCTTCTAGACATGGAACTGATCCACGCTATACTTGACTTTTCCAACCCATTCCGTCCCAACGGTCTAGTAATGAAGCCAAAGCCTGTTTTGTCAAAGGCGCTCTAAATATTCAACACTGACATTGGCATTGTGATAAAAAAATTAGCAAAAAGTTTGTTGGTCCACATATGGTTTTTTAAAGCCTAAGCCTTATTGTGTAAAAAAACTAATTTTATCGCAAAATTTTTGAATTCGTTGGAATAACGCAGGACACTGAAAATGATTTGGGTCATACGGCCATTGTGATCGTTCTTGACGAAGTGCATTTCTCAAAGTCTATTTTGAGGTCACTTTTTTGAGCTCTGGTGGCTGTAAGCTACGCATAACGAGAACAAGGTGTCAATTGTTGTCATTTCTCATTATAAATCAGTCACTTCATGTGGCTCCACAGGGAATAATCGAGATCGAGATTGACAGATCCATTTTACGATAGTTGCGGTCGACGTATAACACTAACCGCCATCTTGTTTTAATCTAAAAATTAATTATAGTGCAGTAATGTTCTCTGTTGACGTGACGCAAGGACAGGCCTTATTTATCTGGAAAACATATCCAATAATGCCATTAGCTTGCAAAATGTAACAAACGATGTGAATTGGTTTCTTAGATTTTATAAAATATTGCCGATTTGCAAAAAAATCTGAAAAATTTGGTAGTGTTGTTCAACCACTAATCTATACATGGTAATTTGTCAGAGTACACTGATCATGAATGCTAAAAATTGAGCGCAGTATAATAGTTCGTTTGACGAAAGGGTTTGTAAGCTTTTAAATAAACGTAATTTCAGAAATTGCTGTTCTTTCTGCTTCTGTTGAAACGAATAGCAGTAACTATAAACTGCCTAAATATTTAAGTCTTATATGCATATCAAGCCAATGGAGTCACTATATCATTTTGCCTATAAGCTTGTATTGTATTGTAGTTACCAAAATTTTATTAAAAATATAAGAGTTCATCCTGGTTCCATGAAAAGTCAAATTGTCAAATTTGATCAAATTATCTTTCAAACAGAAGCGCAAACTGTGGTTTCTGGGTATACACGAGTATCATTTACAAATATTATATATGTACACCACCTTTGATTACACGTACTGTGTGTAAGTACAGTCAATATAAATGTCGATACGGTGTGTAGATATTCGTGTAAACCCAGCAGTTAATTATATTATGGTATACATATTTGTTTTCGAAATGAAAACTAACATTTCAAAATAAAGAATTAATTATGAATTTGAAGAAAGTCACATCACTTTCTGAAAAACCCTGTGTAAATTTTTTTATTTTATTTTTTTGGTCATAAATAAATATATAGAACAACCTATATAATATTTAATATTCTGTGATTTGTTGTGGCATATTGGCATTGACTTGTGTTGGAATTGAAGGTGGTGACGACTTTTTATTGTTAATGTTGCCATTTTTGTATTGATTCCCTGTTTTCTTCGATTATTGATTTGA
Organism: Wohlfahrtia magnifica; assembly: GCA_023159175.1. NCBI lineage: Eukaryota > Metazoa > Arthropoda > Insecta > Diptera > Sarcophagidae > Wohlfahrtia > Wohlfahrtia magnifica. Next base: position 8,475,146 of record JAKWBJ010000222.1, read on the forward strand.
TTTGGTTATTTTGTTTTTGCTTTAATTTCTGTTTGCGTGCTTAATTTTATTAAGCATGTTACTATTATTGTTGTTGTTTATAATGATCTAGTGCTCTAGTTTTTTTTTATCTGAACTTGTTTTTCACTTTTCTTGACTCACAAACACTCATTTACACCATATTAACAGCATTGACGTTACCTTTTACGTATTTTTTTTTATTATTATTATTAGAGGCATATCTATTATTCAGTCAGTCAGTCAGTCAGTCAGACAGTCAGTCATTTTATTCATTCTTTCACTCACTTCATCAAGGTCTACGCAATATGGTTGTTGTTTGTGTTCCGTTTTACATTCATTCATTATGTTCATCATCATGATTCGATTTCAAAAGAAATTTCCTTTTTTCCTTCATTAATAATGGCAACAATGAACGTTTCAGTTGCAACAATTGTTAAGAAAATATTTCTGTGGAAAGACTAATAACTTGTTGCAAGAGAGCAACAATGATATCGATCTAATTAACACGTTATATTTCAAAGGCAGGGTATATTCTTAGATTAAGCGTGATATTAATTTTTTTTAAATATCATAAAAGATGAGAAGAACAATTAACGAAGTTCAAGAATATTTCTACAAATATCGACACTTCTAATGAATCTTCTTTATTATACGTTTTTAAATTATCATAGATAAGGTATATTATATATTTTAAGCTTTAAGGTATATTTTGGAACTCATGAATACAAAGTGACTCCAACACATAATCGGACACGTTTTTTACTGATAGAGTAGTTTGTTGAAAGTAAAAAAAATAATAAATATATCGATTTTTCTAGATATAGATTTTTCAGAGTCTTTTGAACTCAATGCGTAATCGGAAAAAAAAGCAATCGGAAAAAAGTTTGAATTACTAAAATGCAATAATTGATTTTGGTATACTTTCGGCATTATGGAGTTCAATATTTTCAATAATCTCCCATTAAGCTGAACGAGGGTGTTGACCTTTTGTTTAATAACTACCCTGGCCATTTCCTCCCAAAGACGTCTAATTACATAAGGTGTTGGACTCAGCGCTAGTTTTTCTATAAGTTCGGAACAATTACGGATCAATTAAGGTTTTGTGAATTCGCGATGGTTTACGCAGCTTTTCTTCTTGAATATTGAGATAAGCAGATGTGCACATTTGACTAAAAATCAGGATTGGCAACACACAGGGTAACCGAATTAAACGCACCCGGGTTTTAAACCCCACTGTTTTTTTATTTATAGGTTTTCGTAGTTTATTTACAACAAACATAAGTGTAATTTACTATTTGTTCCATTTTTGAGCTTAAAAAAGAACTTGAATAAAAAATTTATTTTTTCTTCAAAGGAAGTGATTCGGTGACATGTTATAAGATAAACTCGTACTTTTTTAAACGGCCTAGATAGTTTCAGAAAATGTAGCTCAAAGAGATAATGCAATAACAAGTTTATCAAATCACTGCTTACGTCTTTCCCCCGCTTCTAAGCCAATTTCCAAATACCGTCGCAAAGAAACTTCCCGTATTTTAAGGCGCTCTAACTTTGAAGCCGATTTTATATTTCTTAGAAAAAGTGGTTTGGTGACATGTTTAAAAATAAGCTCACATCTCTTTATACGGCTTAGGTAGTTTCAAAAAAATGTAGGCCGTAAATCTAAATGCCTTTAAACGAGCTGCATATGCGTTGCGTTTGCTTCCCTTACACTTTTAATTAAAAAACGATGACTCCACGTATTTTTTGGCCATGGAACGAAGTAATTTGCATTTAAAGCTAATTATTCTATAATTCAAACAGGCCGTTCTATCGAGTACAGAGGTGTGAGATAAAGAGGTGTAAACAATATTCGGAGAATACGGCGGATGCGGCATTTGATCGTTTCTGATTTTGGTTTTGAAGCTTTTGTGACATGAGGTCAGGTGTTGTTATAAAAAAGAATAAATAAATCATGTCTGTCTTTATATTCCGGCCGTTATTCATAGTGCAGGATTCAACTGAAGTAAATACAATCTGCTCCGATCACCAAGTTTTAGCACCTTATAGTACCCAATGCCACCTTAATCCCACCAAAAGTGCGAATTTGCACTTTAAATACTAAAACAATGTCATTGTATAAACAAACAAAAAAAAGTAGTTATAAAACCCACTAAAACCCAAAAAAATCCATCAAAAAACCCAATAAACCCGGTGGGTTGGGTTTTTTAAAATAACACGGGTTTTCGTTAAGCCTGCCAAAAATAAAATGGATTTTGTCAATTTGCCCACATTAGTACTCGAGATATTGGCACAAGCCGTAAATGCTAGAAAACCTGTATTTCGACAAAAGAAAAAAAAACATACAACATTTCAAAGATTTAACGATAGCTTTCGAAACACAGGTCGACTACTAGTTCCCTCAATCGTTTTCGCTAATTTGATTATAGCTAAAGTTTGCTTTTCGATACTAGTTTTGGTTTTGCGAATTCTATTCTAAAACACCCGTTGCTATATAAACAATTGCAGTATATACTCAATCCTATGCAAATGATTTCTTTGAAAGATTTCCTCGGAAAATAATAAAAAACAGGTTTTAAATTAAATATTTAAATTTAACATCATTAAACTACAGTCCATACATGGGCAACGAATCTTCAAAATCAAAATTAAAAAATCGCTCATCGAAATTTAGCTGATTTGTTATATTTCTTGTTATGGATAAAGATGAATGTCATGAGGTAATAAAGTTCTTTGTTTTGGTTGGTTCAAAAGCGAAAGAAATTTATGAACGATTATTAAAAGTGTATTCGGTGTCTTCACCACCAAAACACCTTGGTAAGCTGGCCTACTGAATTTGGACGTGGTCGTAGAAGCCTTGCAGATGTAACAACAACAGGCGTTGATATAGTGATAGAGATGATCGACAAGTAAACGTGTGTGTGCTGGTCACATAGGCATCTTCATTGAACAAGGAGTTCATTTTTTGCATCAAATATAACACATGAACAAGCTAACAACTGACCAATAAAACAAACATTAGGCAAAAGCAAAATTGAATGAATTATGGTACGTCCTACTTGAATATTTACCGTACCTACCAGATTTGGCTTCTGGCTATAACTGTGTCTTAATTTAAAAAAAAAAAAAAATCATTTAATGGCGAAATGACTACAGCCTTGCATAAGTAAATTGAACACCTTTCGGAATTCTTCTTTAATAAAGGAATAGAGCTAATGGAAACACGTCGAGCAAGTGTATTGAATTAGCGTGAGATTATACTGAAAAATAAAACTTTTTAAAGCCGAAAATATCTTTTTCATTGCTTACATTGCTTTTCAAGCTTCCCTTATAGCATTAGCCAACCAAAATTTTGAAGTATGATAACTCTTAACCTCACTTTCTTCTTCCACGTTTTCTCCATTTGCCAATAGCTGGTGCTTCCGCAACGATCTTCGTTTTTTGGGAGGAGGTAGTACAACTTGCTTCAAAATTTATGCAAATTTTTTAATAAATGAATGCATATCTACTTCTAGACAGCAGTATAAGGCAGAGCACATCTTTTTTTGTTTTTTTTTTTTCAAAGGTATACTAATATTGTAGTTGAAAGAGTCAAGACACGGTATATTAGAGCATACCAACACTAATACTAAAAAATGACTTATTTTTTCCCAAGGACAAAATAATTTATGCGTATTCAGTTTTTTTTTAATTTAGAGTCTCTTCTACGAAAGAAAGAGATTAGAAAACTATTAATAAATTTATCACTTTAACTGCAATGCTATGGGATTGAAGTTAATTCTATGTTATTACTTATATTTAATATTCTACAAAAAAGAATCAAAATTGATTTATTGCATTCATATGCATAAATAATTATATGATCCATGATTGATACGTTTGCTACAAGATAATTTTGTTAATAATACATATTTGGCTTTTTTAATTATAATTCAATACTAATATTTTATAAAAATTAAGAAAACGAATATAAATTAAAAAAGGCAATTAAATAAAATACAGCGGTAGACGTTGTTCTTGTTGCTACTAAAGTTTTAATATGAAGTTTATGGTTTTTGCTTGCAAATAAAATTTATTTAATTTTCTTTTGTATCTTAAAGAAGCGAAACGTTCTATACTTAAGTTTTATTCAATTAATTCTAAAAAGTATGTTTTTTATTTTAAATGTTAATTAAATCAACATTAAAATGTTTAAATAATGTTTACATGGCATCATAAATGCAAAAACAAAAGACTTAAGACACAAACGGAATTTATTCGTGAAGCATATTACAACAATATACACAAAGGTGGCATGCAATTACAATATCTGCTTGCTCTTATTTCAATACAAACATCTATATATGAGTATATAGAAGAGGAAGTCAATTGGTTCGTGAATTATTAACGTTAGAGTGAACCCCTTTGTATTTATTCTATAAGTTTTACTTGAAAATGAAATTTGTTAGAGCATTTAAACTTTGTATGAGTTAGAAAATATTTTTAAAACTGTATTTAAGTGCATAATTAATGGGCTAACACATTTCCTTGTATACCTTTTACGCCCGCTATACTGCACCGATTTTGAAAAAATATACATATGCTTTTTCTATGCAGATGTGCACAATATCAATTTTGTTAAAATCGGTCCAATACTTTAGGAGTAAAGCGACAACCCAACGGTAAAAAATGGCGTAAAATTCGCCTTCCATAAGGCCTTATTTATCAGACACAAGGTCTGCCTGTCCCATTCCTGACTCATTTCCTTTTTACACAGGTTGTCATTACGGTCAAGGCCTTGCACTCTCGCTTCTAGGGTCCAGACCTGATCAAAGGCCTTCTACGTAAGGACTTCTATATCCGATATATTTTTAATGCTGAACGATAATCTACGTAGCAGTTATGTGTCAGGACCAAATATAACAGTAAATGAGCAATTGTATTCTTTCCGTGGTAGAACTGGTCTTACACAAAATATACGATCAAAATCCCTTAAGTATGAACTAAAAGTATGGTGGGTATGTGACTTTATCTCCTCTTATCCAATTAAAAGAGAAATTTACACTGGTCTGTCGGCATCCGCTGAACAAGAGAAACACGTAGGCAAAAGAGTAGTAAAGGATTTGTGCGTCAATCTTTTTGTGGAAGTGGACGAAATATTGTTTCCTATAATTTCTTTACCAGTTACAATTTAGCGAAAGTTTGATGGTAGACAGCAATTTATCGATGTTAGGTACAGTGAATTTACAACAAACCGTAACAATGTAACAATGTTTCTTGTGTTCCTACATCCCAAAGAAAAAATAAATTATTTTTCCTTTCATTACACAAACGAAATAGAAGGTCCAAGAAAGAATTCACCCATGATATTGGACAACAAATATAAAGTTGGCATTGATAACATGGACAAATTTACAAAGCGATGAACAGATAGATGGCCTTTGGCGTTTTGCTATAATATCCTAGATGTAGCTGCGTTTGCAGCGTACCTAATATAATATACATCAGAGGATATTCCTGCACGATCTCAGTGAGCAACTGGTTAAACCTAAAATATAAAAAAGTGCCAAGAATAAGCATATTACAAGAGTTTTCTCTACCCTCAACGCCATTGAAGCCATAAATAGAATTCTTTTGAGCGTGGCTGATGCTGCAGAATGTGTGATAGAACGGGAGAGCATTGATAGAATTAAAACCAAACGTAACTGCTACATATCTACTAAACGTCAACCAACAATAAAATCTTGCTCACACTTTTAGGGATACAGAGTTTTCAAGATACTAAACATACCCGGGTATGTAGCTGTTGATATGAAGGTTAAATTTTTTTTATGATTGATGCACATTGTTTTTGTAAATTGCTTTTGTTTTGTTAACGTTTCACGAATAGTTTGTTGTTGTTGGTACATTTCATAAAAAAATTAACTGAATTTTTTGTTGTGCTCCTTTTTTTAAATTTTTTGTTGTTTTAATAACTTATTGAATATTTGTTTTTGTTATTAAGATTACAAAATATCAAAGAAATACAATTTATTACACCTTCTAAAACAAGGCATAGGATAATGTCTATTAGATCTGTTAGAAGGCAGATTACAAGCCAGCGTAAACATCTTCCGATGTTTACCACATGGAAATAAACATAAGCATACATACATGAAAAAATAAATGTTAGATGCTAGAATGCGGCTGATTGTGTCCGCCGTTATATACACTAGTATATATAAAAAGCATTTGTAGAGTGCTTTCATTTAATAAGTGGCTTCACTACTGTTCATTTGGACGGTACCACATCCAGACAAAATTTTTATTATATGTCTATATCTCAACTATTAACCTTGAAGTATTATCGATCAGTCTATGCGAACAACGACTCCTTTCGTCAGATATGCTTGAAATTTAATAATTTTTATCACCTAATTGATTTCTGTGATTCTATTGATGTTGTAAAGAGAAAAATTATTTTATATATGAATTAGTCTTTTTGAATTTTCTATACTTGCTTTTTTTACTTTAGTCCGTAAGGAAATGTAATCCATAGACCTCATTTAAATAAATAAATAAATAAAATCTTTAAAGTGGTAATAGTAAGAGTCTCTAAATTTAGTCCAAATAACGTTGTAGTCAAGACAAATCATCAATAAAAAATTGGGTCGAATTGGATAAAGTAAAAATCAATATTGATTTTTATATATCATTGGAATGGTAATAGTGGGAGGTTCTGAATTTTGTCTCAATAACTAAGTGGTTAATACACATCATTAGTCGAAGCATGGGCGAAATTGAGTAATTTAAATATAGTACTCTTGCTTGCCTAAGAAATCCCAGATTTTTTTTAAGATTTATTAGTAACAAATTCATCGTGGTAAACGTAAATATTGGGTGCTCGGTAAAAAAATGTGACCATAAAACAACTTTTTCTTATATTTGAAACGAACTTTATTAAACCAAATATGTTCCATTTTGATCAATAACCCTTTGCCATTTGTGGGGTAAAGCCTTATAAGTTTTCTGAAAAAATGTAAAAGTAATCCTAGTGCGTTTAGCATTGCACCATTAAGAGAATACTGCAATGATTCAAACAAATAGTAATCTGAAGATGCAATGTCGGAGCTTTATGGTGGATGCAACAAAATTTCTCAACCAAGCTCTCTGAGTTTCTGCTGGGTCATCAAAGATGTATGTGGTCAGGCGTTGTCATGATGGAACATAACACCTTTTCTCTTGATCAATTTTGGCCGCTCTAAATGAATTGATTGCTTCAATCTTATTAACTGTTGACAGTAGAGATCAGTATCAAATGTTTGATCAGATTGTAGAAGCTTATAATGAAAAGTTCTTTTCCTATCCCTTTGTGTCAATCCTGGCTTTGTCAACGTCCGCGAAGCTTCAGATTGTTCTCTTCAAAAAGTTGTTCGCACATTATTATCGTAGCTGATCCTCGTAATTATTCGTTTGAGAAACGGTTCGATTTTGCTTAGTTTTAGTATTCAATTTATAACTGTTAATTCAGTCGTCTGAGAGTATCTCACTTGATATGCTGTACAGTTCCCATATAGGTTACTACTTCGTTAGTTCATTTAGAAGGTTTGAAAAGAAAAAATGTGATTTTAAATATAATATAATAACAATAAAAGCTATTGTCGGATAATCTATCCGACCCTAGGTAACTCACTCATTACTAGGATGATAAATAGGGGAACTCCGCAGGGCGGAGTTCTTCCTCCTCTCCTTTGAAATCTTGTGATGCATGAGTTGTTAATGACTCTGGAACAAGTCAATTGCGTGGCAATCGCCTATGCGTATTACGTGGTTCTCACGATTTCAGACAGTTTTGTAGATCCTATTAAAAACAGAATTCAACTTGCACTTCGAGAAGTTGGCCAGTGGACATTTGCACGTGGTTTGGGAGTAAAACACAAGAAAACGGAGATAGTACTTTCAAACCTTCGCCATTTCGGCTATTAAGATTTTACACACGGGCCTCAAACTTGGGGAAAGGCTCACTTTCTGGGGCTCATATTGGATAAAAAGCTGGTCAGACCTATTTTTACCTATGGATGCCTTGTATGGCGGGTGCATAGGTCCGCTTGTATTATAATTACGGGTGTTACGTACTACATCTACTTCAGCGATGAAGGTGATCGTGCATCTACCTACGCTGGACTGTACTGTAAAGGGTTAGCGACTAGTGCGAGTCAGCGTCTGCGAGCGGCTGGACCATGGCACGATTCAAATGTGAGTCACTCAAAGATCCTGACAAGTCTAAGAGTTAATGTAAGAGTTGACTACACAGCACCGCACTATGACTTCTCACTGAAGTTCCCGACCACGATTCTGGATAGAAGGGAATGGTGGAATGCACTTCATTAAAGACTCCGAACAAATCTTCACTGCCGGCTCCAAGTTGAAATATAACTCGTTCTATAAGGTTACCGAACCTTTGTAGCGCCTCTGAGGCGGAGGTATCGGCCATAAGAGATGCCTTGATGGTCATAGGAAAGGGCAACGTCTCCAAGAGAGATATTAGCATACTTTCGGATAGCCAGGCGACTATGTATCTCAGAAGTAGACCTCAAAAACAGTTATTAACTGCTGCAGATCTCTCAATGAGAGGGCTAACATTCCGGGGAACTGTAGGGCGTATGAAATGGCCAGGCGTGACACAACTATTGAACTCACGGGTGAATACTCCACGTTGAGAATAACAATGAGGTAACAGAATTTGTCAACGCCGCATTGGCAGCTTTGGAAATGGGCAAGATAACGCAACAAATCTGGCCTAAGCTGGATATCAGGCGCACGAGAGATCTTATAAATCTCCAAAGAAGCACACTCAGCGTAGTTGTTACTGGTCATTACTGATTACTCATGCTAGGAGGCTGGAACTAGGTCACCTGGCCAATAATTTCTGCAGAAGCTGCAGAGATGAGGAAGAAGAGAAGACAATCCTTTGCCTATTATGCACAGGTCCAGCATTATGTAGCAAAAGAACGACTAGGTTTTCGGAGCTGTCGAGTGCGTACATTTGTAGGCTTAGTGGTTTTATTATTAGTTCCGAGTAGTTCCGGGTATAGGGGTGTATGTTCCACTTTGGCTTCACAACGGCCCTTCGTGTGCCTACGTGTGCCCTTCTTTTCGAGCAGCAACTTCTGCCTACCTACCTACCATATTATATTATTTGGTTACTATCAATAACCGCTTAAGTCGACTTAAGTCAATATGATTAATGTATGCTATTATATTCAACATAACATAACTTTATATTATTTGCGTGAAATTCTCATTTCTCTAACAATGTTTTTTAAAAAGTTATTAATAAAAAACATCTTGACCTACGTCGTAATGAAGCCCCATTACATTTATAATAAGCTCCTAAATATACTTACGAAAATATGTCCATTATACTTTTTGATCTTAGAATTGGCCGTGTGTCTTCAATTTTACAATAAATTTGTTCTAATGCACTTTCTTAACTTTTTCGGAAACACTGCCATATACAAAAGTATAATTTTCGACTTAGGCTGTTATTGCTTGTGACCACACATATAATTCTCTAGTTTATTAATTTATTATAAAATAAAATATTTCAACCTCGGCCTTACTTTTTAAGAGATGAAAAAACTTCGTGTAACACAAATGCGTGTGCAATCAAATTAAAACCAAAAGAAATGTTAATTGTTTTAAAAATATATTGAATATAAAATTGTAATTTGTAAAATATTTGCCAAGAGAATAACGAAGTTACTAGCTTTACCCATCCGGCGTTGCCCGGAAATATATATGTACGTATTGTTTGGGATCTTTCACAAACTTAAAAAAACTTTAACGGCAAACCCTATAAAAATTTTAAGTCTCCAAAATTAAATATTTTTCTTGATTTGTTTATTTTGTTATTGTTTTGCATATAATACACAAACAGCTGTTTACGTACACAGAATGCGATCAGGTTCACTCAAAACGTAAGCAAATGAATCTGAACAAAACTTGACGAAAAGTTAGTGAAGTAAGTTATAGTTTTACACATTTGATTGTGTGTATTCGTACAGTCGTTTAAGCTAACTAATCTAACGATTTGTGTTCACGTTGCCATAACTTATTTACTTGTATCCACTACAGCTCGGACTGTAGTGTGTACGTGTCTCTACGTCATGGAGACGAGCCCTCTGCGGTCGGTTGAGAGTAGGTAAGTGAGTAGTCGGGGATGTTCGAAAAAAAACTATGGCAGCTTTTGCTCACACACACACACTGTTTATTAGCCGTGAAAAAACTGAAGTCACAACAGTGGGTTGCTCGGAGTAAGTTGGCACCAAATTAGATCAAGGTAGGCTTATCATATATTGAAGTCACGGTGAAGGATTTTTGAGATCCTCGCGGTATTATCTACTTTCACTTCCTTCACGCGAGTAAGCCAATTTTTAAATTTGTCATTTGTTTACTGAAAGTGTTTAAAATACCTAACGGTTAATTTTAATTGTAATAACATTTATACATACATGTAAACATACAAAAACATAGAATTACAATTGTATAAGCAGATCTTTGCAGCATCAAATCTGCAAGTTTTTTGTTTGATATTTTATGAACCTCAAGAGGCGGACTTCTTTTTAATAAATCAGAGTAGATTATATCTAAATTTTGTATAGTAAAGGACATTTGTATGAATTTAAAATAAATTATATTTTAATATAATCAAAATTTAAGTGATTTTTATTTTACTGATCATTAATTTCTGATCTGATTAGTTTTTTTTGCCATCTTCTGTGTTTATTAAAAAAAATGCTAAAATGACTTTTGTCTGCTGATATATTTATTGAGACGTACGATAATAAATATCCCATGACTACTCTTCCTGTGAAGTTAATATTTGATCTTAATGTGCAACTTGATATTAGAATAGAATATGAAAAACATGAAGACTAGCCGGGAGTCCAGTATTCACAAAAATTTTTAATTTTGAGTTTCAAATGCAAATTACTTAAAATACACTTTAAGGTTAATAAGCCTTTTTTAGAAATTCTTATTCAAAATTAGTATTTTAACTAAAATACACTTTAAGGTTTTTTCATATTCGAAACTGGCAATACTATGTTTATTTTATTTCTCATTTACTATTAAAAAAATATGATTAAATTACTTTTCGTATAATTCTTTTAAAAATAAAACTTTTTTGATCCGAAATCATATGAAAATAATTATTTTCATTATTTTCCTTAAAAAAGACATGCTTTCCGAAAAAATGTTCGAATGTTAATTTGGCATACTGTAAATTATAATAAGGAAAAATATGACATTTTGTCGTAATTGAGAAAAATATTGTATTTATAAAGAAACAAAATGTATATAATCACCTTCTTGATATAGTAATAACGGAGAAAATAAAATGGCGTTGGTTTCTAGCTTGCGTCACCAAGTAATCGTTACCTAAGTTTGTTATTTTTCTTTAAAAACAAAATTCGATATTAGTACGTACTGCGCTCTATCTTTCCACTATATCTGATTTTAGCCGTTGTAAAAGAACTGTATAACTAAACAAATAAAATTTTAATTTGCGAATAAATTATTTCCTTATTTTTGAATAATATTTCACTAATTCCATCTTAATTGTTTTGACTTATTTTATTTCTTCTTCAACAGGTATAAAGTATTATCATGATCATATTCATTATACCGAGCACTATTGCAGGACACTGCGACCCATGGGATTTATTGTGCATATCCGGTCTATAGCTTGTTCAGCAGATCTGATACGTTCCTAATGCACAAGCAGAGATGAAACCATAATGGTGAATATGTCATCCAGCGAGACCCTATATCTACCGTAACATATCTATGTATCTAAGCCTATTAAGTGGGGGTGGGGTGGTGTAGTGGTTAGAGTTCACGCATAACAACACAAACGACCCAGGTTCGAGCCCCAGCAGAGGATATGCCGAAGAAAAAATTTAATTGTGGTTTCGAATGTTTAATAATAAAAGGCTTAAACTTCTTCCCTCCAGACAACTCCATCTAAAAAAAAAAAAATAAAGAAAAAAGCCACCCTGACCCTTCTCGCATACATCTGGTGATGATGACAAACATCAGACGAATGATCAGGAAAAACAATCATATGGAGGAAGCTACAGCGGATTAATCATCGACTTAGCTTGAAATATCAAAATTGTTAAATAACTGAAACATAGCAAGAGATGCTTTGTGGAAAGCCAATATGCTCCCTAGAGGAATGACGGAGAAGAGTGTTGTGCTGTCTCTGGTGTCCGGAACCTTTTCTAGCCAATGCATTCTCGTCTCATTACTATCAATTCCAGAGTGTCCAGAAAAGCGAAAGCAATTTTCTGTTTATCATGTTTTGCATGGACTTGAGACTTCATCATCTTGAAACTACGGGTACAATCTTGCAGTAGTGTTTTATCTGGTATGTACAAATATCCGCTTCTCTCTTTTTATTTTTGAAAGATTTCGTTCTATGATACTTTGATTTTTTCCTTTCAAAAATATATTACTGCATTCTAAAATTGATCGAGCCAATTATTTTTTTTTTTCACAATAATGTTCTTAAAAGAGCTTTAAAGTATGGTCAAACCAATTTTAAAATTTGTTTCTTTAATATTGATTTCAAATAAGAATTTTGCGTTAAAGTTCGTTTGTGAATAATACTTTAGTAAATTTTTCTTAAAGTAGGTATGAAATGTTCTTTAGTTTGTTTCTGAATACAGCCTTCTATCTTTGATAGTTCCATAGATATGTATATATACCGTAATAACTCTCCTTTTGCCACTTATGAGTTAGATGCATGCTAGCAAACAAAAAACTTTGCTTTAAGAAGGAAAAATACGTATCATTGCATTGCTTTGCCCTGATTTTCACGTCACCGAGATGTAATCTGAAAAAAGGACGCTAACGCAGTTTCGTTAGCTCGATCTTTATACATATATATGTGCTCCAAATATCAACAAAATAGATTTCTAACAAAGTAGTTTTCATATGATTGACTCATAAACAAACTACATTAACAAAATTCTAATATGATCAAGTTTGGTCCATTTTCTTCCGAATTTATCTTATCCCTGCTTATTAGCTAGATCTATCTGTGTTCCGAATTACGTTAAAATCGAAATGTTAGCAAACAAAAGCGTTTTAGAAAGAAAAAAAAAAACGTAATTTTAGAAGAAATTCACTTATTTTTCAAGTTTTCCGTCGATTTTAACCTCTGCTGGATTTAATTTTGAAATATATCCACTTACTTTAGAAGTGCAATGTTAAAAACATTTTAATTAGTAGCTAAAAAATATGACCCTTTTTAACTTCGCCCAGGTACAATTCTGAAAAAAGCATGTCTAGACATAAGTCCAAATTAAATCAAAATTGGTTAGTCGTTTACGCGTTAGTGAACAACAAACGAACAAAGAAACTTACAAAGAAATTTGTAATATAATATAATATAAGAATTTTATAATGTATATAATATATATGTATGTATATATGGATTAATTAGTTTTATTGGTATTCCGTTTCATTTTTTAAAAATTTTCAACCCTGACCCTTGGTGCTAGTAACAGTACCAAAAAGATGATTAAATTTCATCCGCTGACAGCTAAAAATTTATTTAAAAAATTATTTCCTTTTTGCCAACGTTTTATTTAATTTATCAAAACAAAAAATAAAAAAAATTAAATTTTATATCAATAATATAAATAGCAAAATATAATTAATTGATTATTAATTTCATAATTTTAAAAGTAAAAAATAAAGTTGAGTCGAATTTTAAATAATCTACACTTTTGTTCACAAATAACCATATTAAATAGTAACAACCAATTCATTTGGCTTTTTTGGCATTAATATTAACATTGCATCCATTGATGTCAAGTCAATCACAACATTGCGTTCAGTCCTTCTCGAAAAAAATATTACATTTCTAGCTTTAAAGAAGACAAAAATTTTATTAAAAAATTGTTTAAAAAGCAGATTAATTGTAAAGTATAAATTAAATTCGAAGATCCGTTGCATTAGTTCTGTGGGTCAATTTGTTGAGGAGTGTAGTAGAAGAGAAACAAACCTTTTAAATGGTATATACTAAAGTTGAGTCATTTAGCTCTTTTAATGAGCTAGTTTTTGTTGTAAGTGAACGAACTAGCTCGTTAGAAGAGCTAAGCGACCCAACTCTAATATATATGTCGTTTAAGTACCCTCTTAGAATCTGGGTGTATTTCGCAAGCAAATACATTTCTCACCCAATTTATTTCAAATTTTTCAAGTTTAGATGCGTTTTTGCGCAACTATTTCATAAGAAGCCGTACTATTTATGAATTAATGATGAAATTGTATAAAGTTATGAATAAAATGAAACTTAAGGGTCGGAAATCCGTTGGAAATTGACAGAGTTATTAGTGTTTTCATTAAAGCAACATTTAAATTATAAGCTTAAAAGTGAATAAAGGGCCGAAAAGCCGGTTTTTTTCCAAAAACAGATCTTTTTTCTACTCGATAGCGCCTATCAGAAAAATAGTATCACTTGACAGGTATATTTTTTGTTGCACCGTGTAATATAATCGAAAAATAACAATAAAAAGATTAGTAACTAATCAGGATGTGGTTTAGGCTATATATAGAACTGCAGAGGTGTTATCATGCACTATGTGCTATACCAGTTTCTCTGTAGACATTTCGCAACTCAAAAATGCCAAGGCCTCTGGTAATGATAATATCCTTTCGAGACTATACAAGCCGAAGGATATTTGAGGCTACTTTTTACTAAATATATACAATTCTGAAGTTGTCACACGTGACTGGATACAAAGTTTAGTGGACAAAATGTATAAAGCAGGGGTCAAAGAAGACTGCAACAATTGGCTTGGCTTTGCGGGTGTACCAGTGATCTACAAAATATTTAATAGAGTTGTGTTAAAGCGTTTCATCGGACTAATTGACGGCTAACTTAGAAAAGAGTAGGCCGGCTTTCGACCCATGCGGTAAGTGGTTGACCACATTGACTAATTACAGAATAGTGAAGTGAATACAACTCGCCTCTGTTACTAGTATTTATAGACTTCATGATCGATTTCGACACAGTTAGCCGCAACAAAATATAATACGCGATACAATGTAACGGAATCACAGAGAAAATCATCAACGTCATTAAAATCCAATACCAGGATGCCCTTACGAGTGTCGTGCATTGCGCAAATGTCAGCGTCCCTTTTCCCACACTAAATGGTGTATAACAAAGATGTCTGTTGTGGCCCCTCCTGTTCACAGTCACACTAGATTGCACGTTGGCATTAGTTGCTGCCAGAAAGCGAATAACAACGTGGGTGATTAACCAACATCTCGAGGATCACAACTATGCCTCAAGCACAGTTCTATTTGCTTCTAACAGAATACTGCAGGCAAAAATTGACGACCTGTATACCACAGCGGCAATTCAACGACGAGAAAACTTAGGCATAAACTATTAAAGCATGCTCTGCCATAATCCATGCTCTGCTTTCGCCGGATAACGCAAACGTGTTATTGCCCAGAAGAAAAATGCTGGACTCTAACTCAGAAAAGAAGCTCGTCAAAGCAGATATTAAAGGGAAGCTAAGAGCGTTTTGCTATAGTTTCTACGTAACATTCTAAAGAACTGGTTAATTTCTTGATTAATTCAAATGACGACTTACGATTACTAACTGAATAAGAGGATATCAACGACTAAATAAAACGGCTGAAGTACAAATGGCTAGAGTACGAGCTGAGAAAGCCCTATAAGGAGATCTACGATGCCATCTTGGAGTGAAATTTCCACGAATCATCTAGAGAAAAACCATTTTGATAAAATCCAGCAAATCTTTTACTGAACTTAGCTTCAATTAGACATAACTGGAGATTATTTGTGAATAGATTATTTGTTGCTGAACTTAGAGCAGGCACAATCTGCACCAGGATATACATGCCATTTACATACACCGACATTATTGATATAATTGGGCGTTCTTCACGAGAAGTAAATGCAGTATTTTCTAGCATTAAAGGAGTTGGTGAAGTGGGTCGGGCAGTAAGTTAGGATAAAACGTATGTTTTTAAAACATTAGTTTAGAGATAAAACGAAGAATCATTCTTGCTAACAGATGTTATTTTGAGCTAAGCACGTAGTTTGGAAACAAAGATCACTCTCGATTGACGAAAATTACAAGATTGCTGTTATATGGCGCTGAAGTGTGAGTACTTACGCAACTAGACGAAGCTGTTCTTGGCGTGTTTGAGAGAAAAACATTTTGTAAAATATATCGAATGAATCACATATACAACGGCGAAGATGATCCCGAAAGAAGATGCAGAAGGGAGAGACCAAGCAGTTTTAAACCTTTCTAAAGCTGTTGTTAAAAACTGGAGGAGAAGCGCATTTGATCGACGTGCCTAGAATAATATTCTTAGTCAGACTTTAACGGTTGTATATAGCGTAGTACGTAAAAACTCGGCTCGTGAGCAAAATTTTATTTGGTTCGCTCGTTTTATAACTCATGTTCGTGAGTTTTTTTTTAATTCGTGAGCACGAATTATATATTTTGCTCAAAATATTTTATGCTTGACTCTAAATTTAAAATTTGTTCTCAAGAGTTTTGTTCTTTATCTTTTGAGTACGAATTTTATGCTGCGAACGAATTAAAAATAAGCGAAAAAGAATCGAAATTGAACAATTTATTCCAATGCACGTTGTTTGTATAAGATTAAATACGTAATACCATGCATTCGTATGTGTGTATGCATGTATATTTTGTGTGCAGTGACCAATAAGTATCACACACATGCATGTTCATATCACACAAAAACATTTACTGAAAAGAATTGCTCGCTTCAATTTGTTTTGTTGCTTTTCAACTCGGTTTGCGTCCCAAATTTTATTTTTAAATTCTTTTGTTTTTGATTCTTCTCACGAGTCGTATTTTAAATTCTTTTTAAATTCGGCTCTCAAAAAAAATCGTTCTTTATGAACGAATTCAATTCGAGCACTCTTCCTACTCTTGTATATAGGCAACAAAGTATGCAAATAAAATTTGCACTGTCGACTAGTCAGGAGTTGTAAGAGCTTAATGAAAACATCAGAAACGATATTAATTGGGTTGGAAAATTTAGAGGGAAAATTGGTAGCAATGCAGCCTTTGACGACTGCGTACAATAGATAGTAAGAGGATACATTTTTCGAATATCCATCATTATTTTCATTTGACAAAATTGTCTTAATCTGTATAGCATTTAAATTAATTATTGCTTGTTATAGAGTAAGCCCTGAACAATTTGAGCATTTCAATATTTTGGTGTTTTTTTATATTTATCAACTTCTTCTTTTTTTCATATGCTAATAATGATGTTAATATCAAGGAAAAGAACTAATCAGAGAGAGTAATATTCTAATTTGAACCATCTGAACAGAAGAATATTAAACCAATGATTATGTTGTGCAGATATTGAACAGCGTCTTTCAATAACTTTTCGAACACCATGACTGACTTTAAAGCTTTTTTTTTCACACAAAAAAGCAAAAACTCATTAGAATTTGTAATTATTGAATGATGATGATAAAAGGTACAGTTCGTGAAAAATATTAAAAATAATCTTAAATGATAAAAGAAATTAAACAAATCTCTGCACGAGTAATAAAACGAAAGATTGAAGCGAAAAGCTTGTACTTCCGCTGTTCAAACGAATTTGTAAATTTTTAGATCTCAAATATATGATAAGAAATTTATTTTGATTGAGTTGAATACTACATATATACATACATATTTACATACATACATACATACGTACATACATACATACATACATACATACATACATACATACATACATACATACATACGTACTTACATATATAGTTATGCGAGCATTTATTTATACATTTATTTGTTTGCCAATAAGTTTTTATGTTCAAACAACAGCAAAAAAATCAAACATTAATTTAAAAGTTTTTAATACAAAAGACTTAAGAAGCAAACTTCTAACAGAGCTGTTGAAAGAAAGATAGGAAAAGAAATGATAGACTTAAGCAACAAACTTGTGTACATAAATGGTACAATTGAAGAATTTTAGTAGCAGCATGCTAAGAGGAGATTCAAAATAGCTTTAATATAAAAACTTGATTAAGTTTAAAAAAAAAAAATTCAAATTAAATTTATAACGAACTGTGATTAAAAAATTCACTTTTTCATTAGAGTTAACGGTTAGAACCATTTTAATCTCTACCAAATCAAATGATTGATGACAACTGGTAAATTACAATATAGATTTTCTCTTTAAAGTCAGAAAGAAGAAGACTTTTGCTTTATATAGATCATAGATTTTAAATCAAATTAATATCAGCAAAAATAACATTACCTTTGGTAGTCACTAGCATTCATTTTTGCATATCTAGTTTGAAATCCATTAAACACACGAATTGCATCACTTTTTTATTATTACTGCTGCAATTCTTTCCACAATTATTATGTAATTTAAGAATCGTAATAAAAAGAAAATGCTTAAAAATGAATAAAAACTCGTATGTAAAAGATAAAACTGGTATTCTTGAAAGAAGAAAAGAACATATAGGCCTGTTATCAAAAAAAAAAAAAAAAAAAAAAAAAAAAAATGACATAAAACTGTCTATAAATAGACATCCACTAAAATTATATAAAACGAGTAAATGCACAAAAAACTGGATTTCCATAAAAAAAGCTGAAAAGAAATTATCAAGCAAAAGTGTTGAGACAACAACAACTTAAAATATTTTATATTTATCTGATTTTTATACTTTTAAAATAACTTTTTTTTATGGAGTATTTACTATGTATATAAATTAATTTCTATCATTTAAACTATCTTGTATATCTATATTTTACTGAATTCCATTATTTTAATATTGAGCGGTAAAAGGAAATACATGAACCTTACACAAGCTGATTAGCACACTACCTTTGAAACTACTATGTATCTTTCTTATGCATATGTATAAACATATATTTAAACGGTATATAACTGTCATCATCCGCTTGACCATTATATTCAATAATAACATCACCTTCGAGCTTTTGGCAAACATTTCTCTGATAAAGCAAGCAAAACGAAAAAGAACTCATAGAGAACTCATCGCTCAGTTTGTGGTAGCAAATTTTTCGATCTCGAAGTTTTGTCAGCAATATCAACAGCAAACTTTAAGCAATAGTTAAAGCGATAATTTTTTTTTTAACTTGTGACCAGCACTCAGGGGATGACCCCTACTTATGCAGTGCATTGCGCTGGTTTGAATATATCGTAAGTAACAGGAAAAACTTTCGCTGGAAGACTGTTTCGAACTGTGCGACTAAGGAACGAATTGTCCCTATAATGCGTTGTGAGATTTATTGGACAACCAACTACAAAGGGATGAGCTCTACGGGAAAAAGGAGTATTACAAGAAAATATGTGATTATCAGGAATTAAATTCCTTATTTAGTCAAAACACATTCAGTTATAGTACCTATAGAACAATGAAACACATGCCACATTGCGACGGTGCTCTAACGAATCAATAGAGTTGGCTGCCCTACTGTCATTAATAAGCATCTTCGCCCTCTCCTGTTCACGGTCGAGAAGCTCTAAAATAGACTTTGGGCCGGTACCCATACATGAGTGTTGTATTCCATCTTTGGGGGATATAGGTCTTGTAAATATTGAGAAGGTCAGATGGAGTAAAGTATTTTTTGCACCGTCTTAAAAAACCGAGGCACTTGTATGCTTCTTTCGACACTCGGAAAATGTGATCGTTCCAACGGACATCACAATGAATTCTCATGCCCAGAACATCAAGATCATCTGACTCTTCTATATCTACATTACCCATAGTTACAGACGACGCCACACCATCACGTCTGTCTGTTAGAAAACAACAACAACCGATTCGCACGACCACACTCGGAGATTTTTGCCCAGTCACTTGTGAGTGTGTCATTCATATTTCGCCTTTTCGTCCCAATCTCCAGAAGACTCGGCCTACGATCAATACAAATGACAAATTTTGCTGTCGTCTGCGAAAGAGTAGATAGGATTGGAAGTGAGAAAATTAAAGTCATTAAGAAATATTAAGAATATAGTTGGAGAAAGACCAGAGCCTTGCGGTACCCCTGAATTTAACCTGAACTCGTCGGATGAGAACCCATCTATAACCACTCTTATAGAACGGGCTCTGAAAAAACTCGATATAAATCGAGAGAAGTGACTACCAACGCCAAAGGCAGTAAGTTTCGATACTAATGCCTCATGCCAAACTCTTTCAAATCCAGAGCCACACCTTTGCTCTCACCAAAACCATGAATGGATTTGTTCCACCTCTCAGAGAGTACCGCCAGCAGGTCGCGGCGGTTGGCCATTGCGAAAGTCGTATTGACAATCGCTTAGCAAATTATTGAACTCCAAATATTTGACAAAGTGATGATTAACCATACTCTCCATAACCTTGGAGGGTGCCGAACAGACTGCAATTGGGCGGTAGTTTTCACGGTTGGTAGCCTCACCCTTTTTAGGGATTAGCGTTACATTACCAAACTTCCAGCAGGATGGAAAAATACCGGCGCTATATGACGCACTGAAAAGATTGGCTAATGGACGCGCAAGCATCGAATAATACTGTTTTAGCAACAGTGCTGGTATGCCATCTGGCCCAAAAGACTTATTTACAGTGGTTGAAGGCTATCCGGCAAGCTAGAATTACTTGCAAATAATTCAGCCAAAAAAAAGTGATTTGGTAACATGTTTAAAGATAAACTCATACCTCTTTATACGGCCTAGGTAGTTTCTAAAAATGTAGGCCGTAAATCTAAATGCCCTTAAACGAGATGAATATGCGTTGCGTTCGCTTCCCTTACACTTTTTGTTAAAAACGAAGAACCATGGTTTTTTAACCATAGAACGAGGTTATTGGCTCTTAAAGCGATGGTGTTCCATATTTCAACAAGGCCGTTATAGCGAAATAGCAAGTAAAGAAAGCCCGTATAAGGAGGTGTGAGCACATTGTATCCCTCCCAAAAGCCGACGAAGCAATGTTCGGAGTATACGGCGGATGCGGCATTTAATCGTTTCTAAGAATTGTTTTGAAACTTTTACGAGGTGTGGTCGGTCTGCTGTTATTATGCAAACGAATAACTTAATCATGTCTGTCTTTATATTCTGGCCGTTTCTATCATAATGCAAGAGTCAAACGAAATAATTGCAGTCGTCTTCTCTCCCCGATTGGTACACAATGCTGCCTTGATCCCACCAAGAGTGAAATTGCACTATAAATACTAAAACAACGTCATTGTATAAACAAACAAAAAATATCGTCGACTTGAACGAAATTTTGAAGCATTTATGAAACCCAATAAAACCCGTCAAAAATCCCAATTAAACCCGGTGGGTTGGGTTTAAGAAAAAAAAAGTTATTTGCCAATCCTGATTATTTGAGCAAAACGTCGTTAATGGTTAATCTGATTCAAAAAAAAAGATTGTTAAAATTCATTCTCATTTATTCATTCAAAGTTAAGATGAATATGTGGGATCCAACCTAAAACCTATAAGCGTTTAAAGGAGTCTCTTATTGAAGTGTCACGTAAAAACAAAAATTGAAGGCATTAAGAAAAATCTTTCTTCTAATTCTGATTTGCATGTGTACATATATATATAATTCAAGAGTTTAATATATGTTCACCCGGCACCTTCAAAAACTTAGTTCGCCGTTTGAATTACTTATATGAATTGCCTTGACCATATGACACATTTGCAATTTTGACAGGTTTATCCTTTATTTATAATTTTCTTATTTGCTGGTAAATTGTGTATTAAAAATGGAGAAAAAGGTGGGAAAAATAAATAAACTACTTGTAATTTGGGTAATTCACTTCTAAAATTTTAAAATGGCAAGTTTGTCATTCGCCTCATAATGAAAAAAACACCGTGCGAGCATGGGGTCTTATAGTAAAGTAATAAAAGCGGTTTTAAGATAAGTGGAGTTCAAATTTTGTTAAAATTGAAACACTTTTTCTTTAATTGATCGATGATAACCTTTGGCCTTTTTTGGGGTAAAGCCATCACTGCAGAACTTCAGGAATCTCTGAGAAAAAAATGTATCCAACTGTGTTGTGCTGCTCGCTTCGAAATTCAAATTTACACTATAAACAGGGTTCTGCAGAGATCTAAACAAATGACAATCTGAAAGTGCAAGCTTTTGGTTAAATGGTGGATGCATGAAAACTTCCTAGTCAAACAATTTCTCTTAGTTTTTGCCGGATCATCAATGTGTGGTCTGGCTCTGCCAAGATGCATCTTTTCTGTTGATTAATTTTGGCAGTTTTAATTGAATTGCTTGCTTAAATATCATGACTTATTGATAGTGGAGATCAGAATCAATTGTTTGATCAGGTTAATAACAAAACGAATTGACATATTATTCAAAGTATTGTCCATCGTTAGCCACTACTTCTTCCCATCTTTCTGGTAGCATATGGATTCCGCACTAAAAGAACTGCTCCGGTTTTGAGGAAAAGAATGAATGAAACGTTCTGCATCGATCGAAACAAATGGTAGTAAGAAGGGGCAAGGTCTGGGCTATAAGGCGGGTGAGCCAAAACTTCCCATCCACTGTTTTTCAAATCGGTTTTGCAACATGTTGCCGAGCGTTGTCATGGTGCAAGATTATGGCCTCGTGTCTGGCCGTTGATTGCTTTCTTCAAACGAATCAATTATGTTCGATACAGGTCCCCTGTGAACGTCTGACCTGACTTCAACAGCTCATAATACAAAACATCCATCTAATACCACCAAATACCTTGGTGTCATTGGTATTTGGCTTCGGCGTTGATTTGGCTGGTTGGCCGAGCTTAACATATGACTTTTTGTGCTTGGGGTTATCGTAATATATCAAATTTTCATCACCAGTAACATAACAATGCAAAAACGACTTATTTTTGTAGCGTTCAAGCAGCTTTTCCGACAATGTCTCTCGGCTTCAATTCATATGGGTCCCAATTTCCTTTCTTTTGAATGAATCACAATGCTTTTAAACGTAGGAAAATGGCTTTTTGTATGACTCCCAATGATAATGTAAGTTCTTCTTGCCTTTGACAACAGTGTTCGTCAAGTAATGCTTTCAATTCCTCATTTTCAAACTGTTTCGGCTGACCAGGCCTCTCCTAGACTTCTATGTATAAATCACCACTTTTGAATTGCAAAGACCATTGTCAACGAGTTTTTTGAGTTGGTGCATGTTGACCATAAGCTTCTACCCACAATCGATAACTTTCAGCAGCCGTTTTCTTCAAATGAAAGAAGGTTATCAGACTTCCTCGTAAAACATATATTTTAAGCAAAAAATCGACATTATTATAGCAATTGAAAAAATGGTAAATGTTAATTCGGTTCATTTAATTCTTTACTGGTTAAAAAAACATCGAGCTTTTTGTGTATCCAATTTTCTTTAAATGGCTGATATCTTTTTGTTGACGAATGTCTAGTTCCCTTGCTACTTATGTGCTGGTCTTTCTGAATATTTCCATTGATTTCAGCGACTCTTTTAGTGATTGGTGACCATACCGACGTGCTTCTTTGACATCAAAATTATCAGGTCGAAAATAAGCAAACCATTTATCAGCAAACCATTTCACAGCAGCGTCTCCTCAAATTTCACATGTTTGTTCAGCAGCAAAAATGTTAAATATCACGTTAATGTTCTCAATTTTTACTCTTTTTTAAACGTAGATAACTTTTAGCAGAATAATACGATGAAAATAATGTGTTCGCGCAAAGTGACGCTTAAAAAGTAACATTTTAAGCAATCTAAGTCGAAGTTTGTAGCACATCCAAATATTGTTCAAAGTATTTGGGTGATTGTAATGGCAATTAATTAATATTGCAATTTATTATTTAAGAGGTAGTCAAATTAAAGTGAAGATTATTTAAAACTCATCGGATCTTCATTCCTAAACTTAACAAAGTTGTAACTTACCTACACGAAATTACGACTTATTTCCAGCTGCTTGTCCTTGACTTATGTCTATTTTACTAACTTGACTCAAATTTAGCGTTAATAAAAGACTTTTAAAGTTTTAAAATACAAGGTTTTAACACTAAGTTTGGATGGTAAGTACCCGAATTTATAGACCGATTCTTTTTAAAACCAATTAAAGTCTTTAACCCATTCAAAAGGGCAATTTAACGAATTTTAATGGGTGGTTTTTTTAAAAGTGTTAAAACATCAGTATGAAACAAATGCACTCTTACTACCAATGGTGGTGTAGAATGTAACAAACAGACGGACAAATATCTATTGAGATGATACGACCTTTTTTGGATGTATGGGAACAAAATAAAAACAAATTTTTTATTGTGACAGTAAATCATGAAATTTCAATAAAAATAAAGTTTTTTAATGAATGGTGCTGTCTAATTAGGCAACAAATGAATTAACTTTATTAATTTATTAAAGACAGTTAAGAAAAAAAAACATTTTATTTAATTTAATAACAATTGTTTTTTATATATAAAATTTTAAAGCGGATCTGTCTATTTATTGTTGTCATCTAATTATTTATAAACTCATCATTATTCACATTTTTTACAATTTTTTTTTTTCTTTTTTTTTGTGTTGTCCATAATAGTAAATTTTGAAAAAAGAAAAAATAGAAAAACTGGAAAGACAATTTAAATTACACGACCACATCGAACATTTTGCACATGAAGCTGAAGTGTTTTAATAGAAGTTTACAAGTTTTATTTAAAGGCAGTAAAATAAAACGTTTTAATAAAAAACAAGCAAAACATTTTTTGTCAATAGAGCTTAACTTTTTAATGCTCTACACCAGTGTTTCTCAAGGTGCGCAATATGATTAAATGTGTACATGAAATTACGCAAACCATTCTTCTGTATTTAGATCAGTCATGCACATTTCATAGAACTCTTTTTCACGCTGAACTTACACATATTTTTACGCTCTTCATTGCTCATCAATGAACCAGCGACGAGTGAATATGCGTACGGGTGTATGCTGATGTTTTAATTTTGTTTTTAAATTGTATTATTTATCTATTTTTTCCGATAATACTGAAATTTTTCACAAAATATTGTATTCAAATTTTTACTTAAAAAAAAAATCAATAAAATTCATTTTCGATACTAATCATACGAATTATCAATTCAACTTAATTCTCAGAGAACAATTTTCTTGTTCTCATTAACGCAGCTACATTTTTACTTTTGGACACCACTGACTTATATTTATTGATGAAGTGGCAGACGATGTGCATCAACAATTAATTGAACAATTTAAAATTACAATTATTGCCTGCAAATTGATAAAATTCCTCTACTGAGTAATGAAGCACTTTTGATGGCGTATGTTAGATTTCTTAGTGATAATGAACTTTGTGAGGAAATTGTTTATGTCGAATAACTCAAGGCGAAGTAGTCAGAAAATATAGAAAGAACATGACGCTGCAGCTATGGTGAGTAATTTAAGAGTAAAAAAATGAGTAAATAAATAAAAAAATCTATTCCTAATGTATTTAGTGCGTAGCTCAGCGTCAACATTTAGTTAAAAAAAAATGGAAGAACATTTCCATGATACTCTAGCTATTGTATTATAGTTAGTAAACTACATTCAATCAAATGCCCTTCAAGATCGCCTGTTTCAACTACTTTGCATTGAAAATGATAAAGATTTTCAGCGTTTAGACGGTTATTGAAAGAAAACTACCTGAACCGGTTTTGCTTTATATGCAGGGGCATTGTCATGTTGCAAAATTACCTTGCCGTGTCTTGTGGCCCATTATGATCGTTTTTTGATCATGTATCGTTCAAATTGATCATTTGTTGGTGATAGCAATCTGTATTAACGGTTTCACCAGGTTTTAGGTGCTCGTGGTATATCACACCTTTCTGGTCCCACCAGACACACAGCATTGTCTTCCTGTTGATTCGATCTGGTTTTTTCCGTTTGCCTCGACAAAAATTCGATGCGACTCTGCAGCACTTTTCTTCAAGTTAAAACAAAAAATTTTTGCTTTCAGCAAATCATGATTTTCTGGTACATTTTCTGGTGTTTGTTCGCTGCTTTGATGTTTACTGAATATGTTTGACAGATGTCATTGCTAGCACAAAAAAAAGAAGGCTCGTTCACAATAACGTTCCCTATGGAGAAATTTGTATCTTGACGTTCTCTTTATACCGGTACACCTGAATGTTTTCCGAAGTAACACACTCACATAGTAACTATATGCTCTGTTGTTTCCTCTTCTTTCCTGCACAGACGGAACTCCTTGTCAGTTACCCGATTTAGATTGAAGAGGTAGTATCCCAGGTAATCAAGATACCAATAAGCTTTCTTATAATTTCCCTACCCATGTGGGCTTCCTGTGATAGGTAAAGAGTCTCATCAGCCGCTTAGCCTGCTTCAGACTCGGGCCTTTATTCAAAGGACGATCAAGCTTCATATTTCCACTCATGGATCTTTCCCATGACCGTGGACCAGTCGTGACCAGAGCACGATTTTGGTTCCACAAGTCTAGTGGATGAATCTTGCCTTGTCAATTTGTCAGCTTTCTCATTTCCCAATGCAACGTGTAAAAGAAAAAATTTAATTTCCATTTTTCAACAGAATAACACTGTCACTCATGTTTCTAAAATTGTGTTGGAGCTCTAGTTGGTCAATTAAGGAAGCTTAGGAAGATTTTGGTAATCAGTTGCTTATGTCAAATAGTATTTGTGAAGTAATCTATATATATAAAAGAGGACTATAACCGAATATAATACAACCGATTTTACTGTGTAAGCCGAAAGGTGTAGTCAATACTAAGGTATATACATAAAAACCTTAGTATTGACTACACCGGTTTTTGTAGCTTCATTAGTTTGCGAGTTTTTGACGTTAGAGTGACAACATTTGTAACAAAATATAAAAATAAGTTGTCCTATGTTGGTCATTTTATAACTAAAGAACTACTAAACCGATTTAAAAACTATTAAATGCGTTGAAAAGGTGCGTTTTCACTGACGGTTTTTGTTCAACTGGGCGGTGCCACGCCCATATAAAATTTTTATTTATATGTCTATATCTTTAAAACGGTCTTAGTGAGAATTTCTTAATTTAGCCCAAATAACTCAATTGGTCAATACTAATCATCAGTCAAAAAGTGTGCGGAATTGGATAAGTGCGAGTACCTCCCATACAAAGATATATTGATTTTTGTATATCTGTGGAACGATCTAAATAATTATCACTCGAAATACGAGCGAAATTGAATAAGTGGGTATGACACCTCCAATTCAAAGTAAATATTGATTTTTGTAGATCTAGAGAAAGGTAATAGTGAAGGTTCTGAATTTTGACTAAATGACTTCGTAGTCAATAGTTGAAATATGGGCAAAATTAAAGAAGTAAATATTGATTTTTGTACTCGTATATCTACAAAACGATTAGAACGGCAGTTTCTGAACTTAGTCTCAATGACTTGGTACTTAATACAAATCAATAATTTTAATGCATTTTTTTTAAATATTTCATATGCTGAATACATTTTATAGACAAAAAGAAAGAGAAGAAAGTAAAATTAAGATTAAAGGTGCGTTTATATGACTATGTACTGGAATAGATGATAATGCAACAGCGGATGCATTAGCTAGAAAAGGTTCCGTAAAATTTGTCCGTATTTGTCCGTAACCTTACTGTGGAGCAGTACTTACAAGCATCCTCAATCTAATCAAGTATTGGGAAATTGCTAGATGTCTAGAATGGCGATTAGTAGATGTTCTAGACTGTGCACACAAGCATCAGAGGCAGCATAGCACATATTGTGTGAATGTGATGTTCTTGATAGGTTGAGATGGAAAAGTGCCTGGTTAGGTGATAATAATATTAGGGGTATTCAAATACAAATAGTATATAATGCCAGTTTCAGTTCAACAGTTCCTTGCTCAGCATTTACTAAAAATATAAAATTTTAACAGAATTCTTACGTCGTTTCAAATTCAGACCGATTTCATTTTAAACTTTTGAAATAAGTGATTATGGACATAATATAGACCGAACTTAACAAAACTAAATTCAATACGAAATAATAAACTTTGACTTATTTATGCCAAAATCAATCCAAAAACCTACCAACTGTTCAGAGAAATAGGTTTTGCCAAATTTTACTAATGGTAAGTGTATAAATTTCGCAAATTCTTACTATCGGCGTATTTAAATTATAATTAGGAAATAATTTGTATAAGACCTTGATCTACCAAAGCCAAATTTTTAAAAATTTTCTTTTTTAATTTATTTAAATTTAAAGTTCGATATGTTCGAAGATCGAGAAACATTTGATAGACATTCATTTATCTTAAAAATGATAATTGGCTTAACTCAGAGTAAGACCATCAAACTTTTGCACTTATTTTACCGTGTAGGGTATAATAATGGGATTTTTTTTATTTATTTTTTCATTGAATTGAAACTAAAATTACAGTAAAATAGTTATTTGTTCGTTTGATTTGTTTTTTATCAATGAATTACTGATAAATATGATTCATTCATTAAAGTGTTCAAGTAAAAATAAGCAAAACAAGATAAATGCAAATTTTATTTTATTTTTTTTTTTTTTTACTATTTTATTTACACCTTGTCAAGACTTGAATGATGATACTGATGCATTGATATCGAAGACAATTGCTAAATAGACATATTTTTTTATTTATTTTTTTTCTATATAAAAATAAAAAATCTGTAAAGGTTTGCAACTTCTGACAACTTCTAATTAATAATTGTGTTTATTGTAATAAAAATAAAGAAAAAATTTTTAGTAAATATGTTAAGGCTAAAATATGAATTCATTTTTTTATTAAAAATTAAGTGCCTTCTCTCTATCGAGATAAATCTGCTAAAAATATCAGTGATTTTTTTTCTTCATGGTCAAGGTTTACACAAATTTTGGACAAAATATTATTACTTTAATAATTACTTTGACAAAAACATCAAAAACAAACCATCCGTAATTGTTAAAATTATAAATAATTTATTTTTTTCGTAGAATTGGCCACAAATATTTCTTCAAATGAAGAAGGTGTGTTTGCAAACTTTTGTTTAAAGTTAAAACCTTACTTATATGATATCATTTTAAAAAACTATAAAACCTAAATAGTTTAGTTATTGTTTTTGCTTAATTACCCCGAGAAATATTCTCTAGTCCGAGGTCTTATAGAGTAAAGTTTCACATTTATCCGCTAGTCAGGACTGCTAGATGTATTCTAAAGGAGATCGACATTTTCCCTATAAATTAAAAAAATATTGCCTTTTCAGTTTTGAAAAACTTCAAAAATCATAGAAAGATGATCGTTTTACATTTTTTTTTTTCGTTTTCGTTTGGTGAGCAACTAGTATTGAATAATGTTCACTCCCATTGTGTATAAAGACACATTTGAAAATTCACTTTATGGTATGTTTACACGGCACCTCCTAATACTTTGTTCACTGTTACTTATACGAATCACCCTGTTCATATGGTAAATTTCTGGTTCGTTTTGATGGTCCTTTTTCATCTTGTTATTACTTATATTTACATTTTTGTTATTTTTCGATATGATGTGTTTTACAAATGGAAGAAAGCTAGGGAAATTAATTAAACAAAATTAACGTGGACAAACACCTAATAAAAATTAAGGAAGTTCACATTGATATACAAGTAATTCACAGCTAATTGAAATTGAATTATTTTTAAACTGAATGATTCGCTCTTATAATTTTCTATAGGTAATTAGGTAATTCGGCTTATAAGTTTAGGTGAAGAAACGTTGTTGAGTGAACATGCTATTAACCTCTTGAAAAATTAAAGTAAAAAAGTAAAAGAAAATTTAGTAAATTTTTTTTGTTCAATCTAGAAACCAATAATTCAAAAGCTTTCTTGCCAGTGTATGATTTCTACTGAATTCATTAAAGACTTCCTGTTTTAACTTAACTGTTAACCTCTGTAATCCCGCATTAGAATCAACATGATTATTAAAGAGAAAGCAGTTGTACTCACAGGGCTCTGCTGATGAAACGTTGGGAACGGTCCCTCTGGGCGGCAAACTGCACTTCTTGTAGAGGCTAATTAGGATTAGTCCTCTTGCTTTAGTTGTTTGAATTGATTTTAGAAATATTTACTTGGCAAATATAAAAATCATCGAAGCGGTCTTTCGGTTCTTTCCCAAACATCAGTATTTCTGAACGTTCTGCATCCTCATTCACCACTCTAAGTATTCGAATTATTTTCTTGGGTACTCAATTTTACGTAAAAATGGAAAAAAGCATATTTTTTTCCTTCCCAGTATTGCAACAAATCGACTTCTACGTCCAGTCTCACAGGTTCAAAGGTTTAAATTTCAACTATAGCTGCTAATAATTTTCGCGAAGTATTTACTTCGTGATTTTCTGAAGATGAATCTACTTCAAGCTCTCTAATTAATACTCTCAGCAACGATGACGTACTTAGATAAGAACAAATAGTGTGTCAATTTGACCCCTTCGAGGACTGTATTCAAAATCAAGCAACGCTAAAATAAAAAAATCGTAAATAAAAGTTATGAACAACGAAAAACAACATCTACTATGAATAACATTTATCGAAAAGCATAAGCTATTGAAAACTAATTGAAAACGCCTTTTCACTTTAGTGCTAAGTCAAAAAAATTATTATTTTTTGGAAAATTAACCGTTGCTCCACTGTCAAACAATTTTATTCTGTTTATTACTATTTGCTTATCATTTAATACTTTTTCTTTCTTTATTACAAATTGCAAGTACTTAGTAGAGTACATGCGACACATAATTAGAAACGCTCAATAACTATTTAATTTTTGTTTTGAAAAGTGCAAGTTAGACAAAGACCGGTAAATATATTCTTTTATTTAAAATAATTAAATAAATTAAAGCCATTACTTTTAAGAATTATAATGGGAAAATGTAGAAGTTGCACTTCTGAGAAACGAGGCTCCATTTTCGAACTGCGTAAGGCTGGGAAATCGTATAGAGAAATATAAGAGCAGCTCAAGTGTTGGAAAATATGATTTGTAAAGCCCTACAGCATATATAAAAATATGACACCATAGCCTACGTTCCACGACATAAGAGGCCCCGAAAAAAATCAGAGTATACTGACTGCATGATAAGGAGAATCTCCAAGGCAGACCCGAAAATGTCGTCCGCTGATATCCAGCGTAACATTTGTAAAAAATTAAACATTACGATATCCAAGAGGACTATTTCATGACGTTTGGTTAAAGCCGGGCTACATGGTAGAGCAGTATGCAAGAAGCCTCTTTTTAGTAAAATTCAAAGAAAACTTCGTATATAATTTGGGACAGCAAATCAGTGGAAATATGTGCTTTGGAGCGATGAAACACAGATTAATCGCCTTAGTTCTGATGGTCGGAGATTTCTTAGGCGACCAATTAAACAGGAATTTAATCCTCGCTGTGCTTCACGCATAGTAAAGCATGGGGGAGTATCTATTATGGTGTGGGGATGCTTTTCTTGGAACGGTGTTGGCTCAATTCATCAAACTGATGGAATTTTAAACAAAGAAAAATAAGTTGACATATTAAAGAACGTGATGCTGCCTTAAGCTGAGGAAAATTTGCCTGTTATATGGAAATTTCAACAGAACAACGACCCAAAGCACACGCCTAAAGTCGAAAAGAAGTTCTTTGAAGACATCAAGTCCAGACCTAAACCCTATCGAACACCTCTGAGGTGCTGTCAAAAAAGCTATAAGTTTGATAAATATTAAAAATACTGCAGTTCTTTTTGAGAAAGTGAAAATGGCATGGGAGGCAATACCAGTGAAGCGGTGCCGTAGCTTTATAACATCAATGCGCAGTCGATGTGAGGCTGTGTTGAAGCAAAAAGGTTTTACAACAAAATATTAAAAATAAGAGAGAACGTAAACTTAAAATCACTACCTTTTTTCTAATTAGGTGTCGCAGTCACATTTTGATGAAGGTAAACTAATTGGATAAAATATTAGAAGTAAATGGTTTTTTTCAGTTTTTTTTCCCTTGTGAATGGTTTGTAAATGTATATATGAATTAAAAAATTTAAAATGAATGAACAATAAAAAAAATAATCAAGTTTTTAGTGTAATTTTAAAGCGTTTCTAATTAGTTGTCAATAGTGTATTTTCATTGAAATTAACTATTACTTGAAGGAACAAAATTTTATTTTTTCAATATAACAATTATGGCTAAATTTTTTTAGACAATACAAGTACTATTGTGAATGAAATTTATAAAATCGCAAATTCCTTTATGGCGATTTTGTACACGGACTAACTTCTTAAAAATTTTACTGTTCCTGTCTATAGTTGAGCTTCAGGTGATAACAATTTAGAGCTGCAAAACAATCGAAAGTACATTCGATAGTTTTGTTTTTGGCTGACCATCGATAGTTTCTTTTTGACTATCGATATTATCGTCAAATTCTAAGAGTAAATACGGAGGCCATTAAATGTATTCAAAGTCACATTTGCAAAACTTTGTTCGACTTGGGTTGTTAGCCGTCTGTAAAATTTTTTAGTTACATAGAGACACAGTTTAACAGTTTCTTAAATTTCTATTTATTAAACACAAATAAAGTATGAATTGTAACTAAAATATGTTCGTACATACGATTTTGCATTTGACCCAAACAAATTAATCTTCGTTTCGTCAGACCATATAATGTTTTCCGAATTGTTACGGTGCAGGTGTTGCTTCCGTTTGCTGAGACCTCTTACCATAAGTATAGCTTCCATAAGTTTTTTTTCTTATTGTGCGACTTGAAACAGGAGAATAAGTTCATTTTTGAGGCTTTTTGATGACGTGAAGAGATTAATCTTTGAAGTATGAATTAAAAGTTGACAGTTGTTCTACGCTTTCTTCCCATAGTCTCTGCAGTTTTCTTTCACTGGATCTTATTAATTACTGTAGTTGTGGCGCACTTCCATCCATCAAAAAACTTCAATACATAAAATTTTAAAACATCCTGGAAAAAAATAAAGTGTCCCTATTTTTTGTTTCAACACTGTATTTTTATTATTATTCTCCCACTCTCACTTACATTCTAATATTGTTGCCACTTGTTAAAAGATTCCGATAGTATCGATAGTATGATAGTTTTTTTGCTAATTATCAAAACTATCGAGTGGGCCGACTATCGATGGTTTCGCAGCTCTATAACAAATGTTCTAGAAAAATCTATAATCTCTTTACAATACAAAACTAATAAAAGGCAATCAATTTCTCATCTTCAAATGATCGTAGTAGAAGAGAGATTAGATTCTGATGAATTAAATAAAATAAAATTTTTTTTGCGGTACAAAACTGGAGCATGTAGCTAAAGGTTGTAATTAAAAATGATCACATGATTAAAGTTTTTAATGTAAAAGTAAAATAACTCACAAATAATATTCTTGAGATGAGTATGATCCAATTTAATTTTTATTTCATAGCGGTAAGAATATATGAAATCTCTTAATTAAATAGAAATAGAAATAGAAATAGAAATAGAAGTAGACTATGCGTACTATGGAATTTTTTTATTTGTCTTTTAACGACGTTTGTTATTAAATATTAAAACATGAGAAGTTTAACTTTATGATTTTTCTTTTTTTTGTGTTTTACGGTTTCCTCTATAAAATTCAAATTCATATTTTCGTCATAATTTAATACAGACTTTCTCAAGTAAAAAATAAACTAAAAAAATATTCTTTTTTCATTCTGCTGTTATGGCTTTTACTTAATTTTGAGGAGTGTCTCTCAAAAGATCTCACCTATTGATTGCTCTAAATGTATTCAATGAACATCATTAAAATGATTTTTTTTCTATTTTTTTTAATTTTTAAACTTTTGCTTTAATTATTAAAAACATCTGATTTTTTTTCGCTTAAGATTACAACACAATAAACGAAGAGTTTTTTTAATGATAATTTATTGCCAAAATTTGGTGTTGAAACAAATGTTTCCAACAGAAGAAGAAAGAAACAAAGAAAGACTTTCGCCTTGTTAAAGAATAAGAATTTGTAAAGACTATAATCATATGAATGACTCTCATCATTTAACAGATGCTAATCTATTTTAAATTTCGGTTCTTTTTTGTTTCATTTATTTGTTAAACAGAATGAAACTTAAACAAATAAACAAAGCAATTTAATTACATATTTGTATTGTTTTTGAACAAAAAATTTTACTTTAAATGAAAGTGTTAGTTTAAGTGAAAGTAAAAATAAAAATACAAAGAAATAATCTAAGGCAGAACTATAAAAAAATCATTTCCTTAACAAATAGTTTAAGAAAAAAAGAAAAACAAATTAATAAAAAATTAAAATAAAAAACAAGTGCTGTGTCGTATTTTTGTTAATTTTTTTTTTACTATTAATTAAAAACAAGTTACCAATTACAATGTAAAACATATGATATGAGTTGCAAACATGTTTCATTACAACCTCTACCACCACCAGATGTTTTAGGGGTATACTAAGTTTGTGCTAATGTTTGTGACAATTTCAACAAACTGAAGTAGGCTCAACATAAAAATAAGAATTACTTATTGCAGCTAATATTGTTCCTATAAACCTTGTCGTTCAAAAGGAAATTTTCAGTTTCTAAAAATCTGACTTATTGCCGTTTTATGGCTAAAAACGATCCATTTGCTTTTAATTAAAATCGGTCGACTATTATCATTACCTTCTGTGGAAAAAGACTATCTTTATGACGAACATCTTAAATATTTACCAGAAATTTGACTCGAATATGTTCTCTAAACAAATTTACCAATTGTTTGTTCAAAAGTGAAGACCAAATATTGTTCGGCAAAATTATTTGTTTGCAAATCTCAACTCTAATAAGTCTTCTGGTCCTGAGCAGTGTTTTTTGACGCTCACAAGTGCATTGGCTACTTTTGTCCATCTTGCTGGAAGGTTACTACTATACCGCCGATCCCTAAAAACAGTGAGGCTGGTAATACTGAAAACAACCCAAGGGTTGGAGAGTATGAATAACCATCTACAACAATTTTCTGAGCGATTATCAGTATGGTGTCCGTAGGAATCGCTCTACTTGTTATCTAGTGGCGCTAATCTCTGAAGATGGAATTGGCCCATTCATGGATTTTGTGAGAGTAAGGTTGTGCCCCTAAATATTTCCAAGTCGCTTGGCACGAGGCGCTAATATCCAAACCTATAGCTTTAGGTAGTCACTTCTCTCGATTTATATCGAGTTTTTTGAAAAATCGCATTATAAGTGTGGTAAGGCTTTGTTTTTTCTCCCACTCTATATCTAATATTTCTTAACAACTTTTTCTTCTTACTTCCAATCATATCTACTCTTTCGCAGATGACAGCAACATTTGTTATTTATATTCATTTGATCGTGTTTCTAGCCTTTTGAAGATTGTGACGAAAAGACGGAATATGAACGACACGTTCTCAAGCAACCTGTCGAAAATTACCGACGGGATCATGCGGACAATGCACATTTTAATGCACACAAGACTCAATATTGTTTTTTAACACATAGACCTGGTGGTGTGGTTTCATCTGTGTCTATGGGTAATTGAGATACTGAGGAATCAAATGTTCTTGATATTCTGAGCAAGAGAATTCACTGTGACGTTCGTAGGAATAATCAAATATTTCGAATGGCGAAGGAAGCATTCATGTGCCTCGGCTTTTTAAGACAGTACAAGAAATACTTTACTCCACAACATCTCCTTAATATTTAGGAAACCTACATGTGACCTAAATTGAAAAACAACTCTGCTGTATGGGCCGGTGCTTTAAAGTCTATTTTGAAGCTACTCAGCCGCGAACAAGAGAGGGCTTACGTGCTTATTAAAGGTGGTAGGTAGCCAATTCTATCGAAATACTAATAGTTGAAATTAATCAGGAAAGCCCACATTATAGGGACCCATTATAGGGACAATTCGTTTTTTATTCGCACTGTTAGTTTGTGAAACAATCTTTCCTCGAAAGTCTTTCCCACCACTTACGACATGAGTTAATTTAAATTTTACGCTCATAAACTCTACTCCCTCTTTTCGCCTTCGTGTAAATTTTTTAAGTACCAGCACAATGCATTGCATGAGTATGTATCACCCTCTGAGTACTGGTCGCAAGCGAAAAAGGTAGCTAAACTGACAAACCTGTAGAGCCGGCGACGTTATGTTGTTTTTTTTTTTCAAAATGGATGAAGTATGTGACACAAATGCTAGACAACTCTTTGGAAAATTAATTTTTTGACACAAATTATCGAACGGAATTAATGCAAATTAAAGTTGTTTGGAAGGTCTACCATACGAAAGAAAAAATTGTACCTTTTTAAGGATGTCTAGTAATGTCGATCTAAAATAAAATTTGTTGCAGATACATATCTATCAAAGTCATTAAAACTTTTATAGTATAAAGTCATGATAAGTAATTTCTTTTTTTAAAGTCCACCCACTTAATTTTTACGATAATTTACATTCTAATGTAGCGCGTCATATAGTCGGGTTTGATCTGTAATTTATTTTTCACTTGATTTCTTTCTATTATTCTTACTACGAATAATTTAAGTTATATTTTGTAGTAAAAAGCAAAAAAAAAAAAAAAAATCTTTCTGATAATTGTATGCCCAACTGAACTGGCTAACAGGTTACAGTTTACAGCTTAATTAGTAGATTTTTTTGTAATTTTTTGGCAATTTCTATTTTACTAAAGTCGAAGAAAATATTTCTTTTTAAAGTACAGTAAAATCTTGATAATAAGAACCTCGTTAGTTGAGATTTTTCGGTAATCCAAACATCATTCTTTATTCCATATAGTCTACAATCAGTATTGATTGCAGCTTTAAGAATTTCATCGTTATTTTAATGACTTGTAAAATGAAATATGTCTTTAATTTGTTTTTTGAAATGAAGCCATGTTTTTTTTTTGTTCTTTTTAATGTAATTATTTATTTAAATGATTAATAAGTAAAATATATCATTCGGTAAGTGCTTAATACAAGAACATTATTCTAAATTTGAATAATTTAATAATATGGATCTGGGTCTGCAATCAATTATCCGAATTATCAAGGTTATACTGTATTCGACAAATTTAAAAAGTTCAGTTAAAATTATTATAAATACAGTAGAACTCCTCCAATGTGAACTTCTATACAATAAAGTTTTCCCTATTACGAAATATCATAGAGCGACTTTTTCTTTATAATGAAATAATTTTACAGACTTCAATCTGATTCTTATGCATTTTTATCCCCAAATAATGATTTAGTTGAACAATTTTCTGTTAGAAAAACTAACAACAACAAACAACATTGTGTCCCCTAGAAGGAGGTAAAATAAAATTAAAGAACTTCTCATAAATACAATACATAAGTAAAAAAATAAAAAAATCCACGTTAGTAACAACAATTATAGCAGTTGCTCGTGATCAGTGAATGAAAATATCCAAGCAAAGTAGCATTTCTCCTTAAAAAAAATTATTAATAATTAAAAATTTGAAGAAAGGGTAACAAAAAAGAATAAGGAGTTCTTCCCAGCAGTTTATCAAATACTTTAGCTTTAAGACAAGCAATTAAGCACTAAATGCAAAAGGCCGCGCAAAGTAGGAATCATTATCAATTTCGTGCTTTATTGTAACACGATGATTTTGAAGCTAGTGCAGATGCAAATAAATTTAAAAAACGTCATGGCTTAATTTAAAAATCTTATGCATGGAAAGTACTGATGCGAACATAAGAGATTGTGATGGGTGGCCAGTGAAGATCTGGCAAATGTCACTAAAGCTACGGTCACATTTGTCAAATATTTCATGAAAAAAACGTAACCACTGTTTTATAGAAACGTTTTATCAAAATTTTTCTTATTCTGTCAGCGTTCCTTAAAAATTATTTTAAAACAAATAATGTTAAAAAGAAATATTTAGATTTTTAAATTACTTAACTTAAAAAAATAAATAATAAATCTCTAAATGTATTATAAGTTTTTGTTGAGGAAGAAATATGGAAGAGTGTAATCCAAACTATTATATACATACACATATTTATCACCAATTATTTTAAATGAAATTTTTTAATACAAAAATATAATTTTTCTATAATGTAATGAAATAATTTACTGGGCATGCGAATTCATTATAGTATAGTGACTGTATAAAGGCTGGAAATAAAAAAATGTTAACAGAATCTTTCGGGGTCATTAAGGGCACAGTTGCCCCTTTGGTTTGCTAGATAGTCCGACTTTTTATTACCCTCAGAACCTTTATATCCAGCCGAATGTAACGGCGTTAAAATTTCCTTATGTCTTGTGAAGGGATAGGCACTCGCGTACCATTTTTTTGCAGAGCTTTAAAATCCGCTCTGCTATCCGATAGTACAGAGTTGTGTTTTTCTAATGCTTCTATAAAGATATGAAAAGTTTTATCTTAATTATAAACAAAGTAATACTATCATGCTGATTAGGCTCTATTGCAGTACACTGCGACCCATGGGATGTATTGTGTCCATACCTGGTTACTACCAGAAACTAGATAGTACTATAGATAGTATATATAGATAGTACTATAGATAGTACTATTTGGCCCTATTTTGTAAGTCGTTGTCGACACAAATTGTCGTCGACGGCATAAAATCGGTGTTATGAAAGTCAATGTTGACATTTGTCGACTACTATTGTTGACTATTTGTATTATGTAAGGCCTATGAGAGGCGACAATTTGTCAATAGTAACTTTGAATTCTCGATACACTTTTTAGTGACAACTTAAACAACTAAGTGATAAAATGAAGCATTAGAATAGAAAAAAAAAACTAAATTCAAAACATTTTTAAATTAATTTTAACAAATTTTAAAAGTAATTCCAAACATTTAGAAAAAATCATTAAGGAACTGGAAAATAATCCACTTTTAGACAGAGGTATTTTAAAGATGTTTAAATATGTTCAGCTTGAAAAACAAATTAATCCGGCTGGTATAGCCCCAGTAATGCAATCTCCTGCAGGCGATAATAAAGAGGGTGATTACAACATTAACCATTTCAGAAAACGACGAAAATACTCTTAAAACCGCAGTAAGTGTGACTCAAGTTGTAGCAGAAACCATTTTCAACAGAAGAAAAGAAAGTCACTGTGATGATGAGAGGAAACTTCGGTCATATTTAGCCAATAACTCTTCGAATGTTAATTTCCAGGTGTTCAATTGTCTCTGGTTTATCGACGTAGAAAAGTGACTTTACAAAACAAAAAGCAAATAATCCCATGGAGATAAATCACACGATTTTGGTGGTCAATTATTGGGACCATTACGTGGAACTACTCATTCATCAGAAGTTTATTTCAGTAAATCAATTGTACCGTACGCTGTGTGACATGTGGCTCCGTCCTGTTTGAACCACATGTCAGTAAGATTAATGCTAACTAAGTGAAACGCGAAAAAATCTCTATTCAAGTTCCTATACCGTTCATCATTCACAGTAACATTCTGACCATCATCATTTTTGAAAACATATGGAGTAATGACTCCGCCAGTCCATAAAGCGTACCAAACAGTAATTTTCTGTGAATGTATTTATTGTTTACTTAATATATTGAATCTAGTACGACAAGACTAAAATCTTATAATTTAAAGTGCTAGCGAAATTACAAATTTAAAATGATAAAGTTTAATAAAGGGTCCGCCATCTAACGTTTTTTTTTTCAACTAGTGCTTATTTCGTGAATGGTAACACTTAGCTCATATCTGAATTGACAGATAATTAGTTTTATCCTTCCGCTGAACGAATATGGTTGTGTATACGCTTGAACAACGCTGGGAAATATTGCGACATTACTTTGATCGATCGACTTACAGAAGATGCCGATTTTGCCAAAAAAAAAATCATCTTTTCAGATGAAGCTCATTTTGATCTTGGCGGGTATGTAAACAAGCAAAATTGACGCTTTAAAGGACAATATTCGTGAAGCCATTGGTGAAATACAGCTGCACACAATCGATAATGTGCTTAAAAATTGGACCGATCGTGTAGGCTACTGCATGGCCAGCCGAGACAGCCATTTGAATGAAATTATTTTCTATTATTAACCGGAAGGATTGTACTTTCAAATAAAAAAAGAAATTTAAGAATTTATTCAGTAGTTTTTTTATAGCATTTTCAAAAAAAAAATTTATTTGACGGACCCAATACAATTTAAGAGATAAAGAAAAAGAAAAATTACAGAGAATTATCAAATTAAAATACAATAAAGATCGAAGAAGATTTAAAAAAAATATATAAATAGAAATGAACTATATAATTACAAAGTAAAGGAAAAAAGAAAAAGAGGAAATTTAGATATATAAGATATATAAGATCAAGATAAATATCCACGAAGATCAAGTTTAAACCAACTTGCGCTGCTAATATTCCGAATCCGATTCGGTAATTCGTTCCAAAGATTAGTGCAATAAATAAAAAATTGCCGCTGTGAAAAAGTGCTGTTATATCTTTGCTGTATTAGTTTCCTACCTCGTGCTGATCTACTAAATCTCAACACTCCAAAGAGATAAAACGGTTGCTGGGATGTTACAAAATTATGTAATAAAATAAGGCTATGAAACTTTAAAAGATTCTCAAAGGTCATACGATATATCCTATACGAAAAGAAAGAAATTGAGTCGAGCCGACCTCCATCATAAACAATATTATCATATGCTTATTAAAGTCGGATCTTGTTCAAAATGCAAAAATCTCACAACCGTATAATAGGACTGGTATTAGGTACGTTTTGACAAGCAAAGAATGAATTTATATTGGAAATGAATGCTTAACAGCCCAAAGATTTCTAAGCATT
The DNA here is from genome assembly GCA_023159175.1 of Wohlfahrtia magnifica. Classification (NCBI taxonomy): domain Eukaryota; kingdom Metazoa; phylum Arthropoda; class Insecta; order Diptera; family Sarcophagidae; genus Wohlfahrtia; species Wohlfahrtia magnifica. The sequence goes on from JAKWBJ010000222.1 coordinate 8,515,946, forward strand.
CCGTTAACATGACCAACAACGGCCGCTATATGGCTAGACCAGGACAGTTTATCATCAAATAGGACGCCTATATTTTTGCCAGAGCTAACAAACTGAATAATATTATCATCTATTTTTACCACAACGTCATTTTTAAGAATTCTATTGTTTCTATTGTGAAAAATGCACTTCAATTTAGTAGCATTGAGGCACAGCCCGCATTTGATGGAGTTTCGACAAAAACTTGTGGATTATTCTCACTCCAAGTGTGACAGTTCTGCTTATTTACGTACCCATTCAACCAAAATTGGCTTTATCGGAGAACAAAACAAAAATAGTTCGACGAACAAAACCATTATTTTGATAAAAAATTTCGACAATTTGCAAGCGTTGCTCTGGTGTAAGTCTATTTATAATGAAATTTCAAACCTATCTAAACAAAAAGCAGCTGTCAGCTGTAAAATCGATTATCAAATAAAGCAGTGTTGCTTTAACTTAAAATTTTGAACCTCTAAAAAAAACACACGATATTAATGAAAATTTTTTAATCCGACATAAAAACAATTTTTTTTAAAAACTTTTATATTAAATTTTGCAAAACTCAAATAATTTTTATTGATGTAATAATTTTTTTTTCATCGACACATCTGTTTTACATACTACCGATTCAGAGTTGACGTGACAGCAGCATCGTCTCTATGTGACGTCGGCAATAAATTTCCGATTCATAAAGTCTTACGATGCATTTAAGTGTTTCATTCGCAGCAACAAAAAATCATTATAATTCCTTCTTTCTAATTTATTTCGCAAATGTAATATTTATTACGTGGCAATGAATCATCTTATAAAACAGATTCTTAACAGTAATCTGTAAGTCCTACAATGACCTAGTGATCTATGTTAGCGTTGCATTCCAAACAAAAGTTATAATTAAGCAATTTAACAAAGCTTCTTAGCACAATTTAGTTTTCTTTCTAATTTCGCCAAAAAAAAAAAATTGTCTTTATTGTCGCCATAATGTCTACATTGGCAACGCAAACCGTTAAATTTAAGAATTTAATTTGATTTAATGTTATGACAGTATAAAGGTTAAGAATTACATATACACATGTAAAAAAGATGCCATCAAATTCTAGTGACTAATATATTTAGAATTTTTTCAAGTAAAAGTTTAAAATTAAAATAAGAGAAATAAAAATTAAAAGTAAATAAAAACTTTCACCCAAAAGTGAAGGTCGCATCATTTACGGCACATATTTTCTTGCTTTTTAATCTTTAAGCGATTTTTTATATATCTTCGCAGAGAACAGAAAGAAATTAAAGAAACATGTATTATATTTTATTATTTATATGAAATGTATCAAAAATGTATTATTCTTAGCAAACAAAAGGTAAAGAAATAAAAGACTTTCTTACACATTCACCTTGGCAAAAAGGTGAATTATTGCAGATTTCACAGAAAGTTTACCGCTCTCTCATCATGGGTCTTTTTATTTTATTTTTTATCTTTTTTTATTTAGCGATATTTATGACATTTGTTTATATTTGAATAATTTTTTTTTATTTCATATACAAAAACATATACATACATGTTAGGTATACGCCTTAACTAAAAACATCGTCGTTAGGCTTGCTTTAGTACCAGTATAGAGTGTACAATACATTTAACAGTTGTCATAAGTCCACCTTAATCTATTTGACAAATAACAAGTAAAACCTAAGCGTGCTCGCGAAAAAATAATGCATAGTCTTAAGCATATTGCTTTGTTACTATGTGTTCAAAATGAATACCGTTAGTTTTTTTACATGTTAATGCTTCAGAAAACCGCGTGCTGAATTTAATGTCAGTATCAAAATCAGTTATTTTAAAAATGTCGAATCAGCAAGGTCCGTAAACTCAATATTAAGATTTTTAATGAAAGTCCAAGTTGTCGCTATAAAACAACTGCAAGCCTTGCAAATGTATCTCGAATTACTGAGTCTAGGGTAATAAAATATAAAGAGTCCTTGACTATCGATAGAAAACAAGGCTGTGGTAAAAAAGTGGATTTTCAGATCATAAGTTGACTGAGCAAATGTCAAAGAAAAATGGGTTCAAAATGCAAATTGCTTCGAGACTTCGGTATGAAAAATTAAAAAAGAGCCTGGTCTGAGGACATATAAAGTGCAAAAAATTCCAGATAGAAATACGAAATAGAATTTGGTGGGGAAACAGCGATTAAAAGTTTTGCAAAAGCATTTTTTGAACAATTATCAATGCTGTGTAATGAAGTTGTTTCATCACATATGCTTTTATTTTATAACTATTTGTTAATTTGTTTTGAAAAGGAATTATTAATAAAAGAATGTATTTAATTTTGTACTATTAAATTTAAGAGAATTGTAATGAGAATTACATTGCTAACTTGTAAAAAGATTTATATTCTTCAGTTTTAAGAGAAAGACATTATATAGTCAATCTTAAGAGAATTATGTAGTTCATTTTAAGAGAATTCTAATATTAATTTTAAGAGTATTCTATTATATATATCATGTAAGAGGAGAAGAGAGTACAATCAACTGTTAATTAACTATTACTAACGCATACATAGTGCCAGGCAGAATGTATGGGTGAGGACAATTTTAAGAATTTCTCCTTGTTTGGGTCGCGCTGGAACCTTAATCATTAATACTATTTCAGTTGACCTTAGACTGCCTTAGTATGAGGATGGTACTGCAAGTACAGACTGCTTCAGTGCTATCGTCATAAGACATAAAAGTCGGGCTCAACTCAAGGTAGTATTGCTGAGGGCAACTACTGATCTCGAAGGTCATAGTTACCAAGCATGTAGTGGTAAAATCAGCCATAGACCCCAGGCTTGTAGTAGTAGTATCCAGAAAATATACTGGTACAGAGCGCCATATATTCCAGGAATATTGGTGACTGGGAAAAATACCAACTACCATAAAAAATCACTACGTGGGAAATACTGGCAAAGACCGTCATATCTCCCTGAAAAAATAAGAAGTATGAGATCTTTTCAAGGACAAGTCGAGTCGTGTTCCGACCTCTAAAGGAGGCGCTCATGATTGATTAATTGTTAAAAAAAAATGTCGTTAATTAATTTAAAGAGTAAAGATATCGAAATCGGTTAGTTTTACTTTTATTTATTTTTTATTTATTTATTTATTTATTTATTTATTTTTTTTGATATATGTTTTATCCTGGAACCAACTGTCATCTATCCTGGCGAAAAGAAAACACCACCGTCATAGCTGTATAATAAACGGCGAAACATATGTACTGTCTGATTATAAGCAACTTCCTGATCAAAAATTCGATTTCGTGGATATAAGAGTAAATGTTGTAGAAGAATCCAAATTCCCAAAAAAAAATCTTGGTTTGGCAAGCAATTGCACTTGTGGTCAAAAAAGCATGGAAAATGAAAGGTATTCCGGAAATTTTTATTTTCAGATTCTAAATATATTCCAATTAGTTAATATGGAACGCTACACGCAAAAACAACATTTTTTATTATTAAAACATGTTTTGAAAATGGCATGAGTTTTCAAGATGTAATTAAGAAATTTAGAACGAAATTCGGTAGAGATAATGGATCCGAAACAGAATTTGTCAACGTGGTGGTCGTTCATCTGCGAATATAGCTGCTATGAGCAGAAGTGTTGAAGAAGATTCAAAAACATCCATTCGTCATCATTCGCAGCAATTAAACATCAAACGTTCTACATTATTCAACATTTTGCAGGAAACATTTACGAGGTAAAAATAGGCCTCATTACTGAAGATTATTTTCGATTGATTCTGAATCAGTTTAATTTATTTCATGGACTCAATTAGCAAAGACACCAAGTTGTTGACGATCGGAATAAATTAGTTCTTTTATTAACTAAACTTCATAAGCCTTAAGGCCTAAGTTTTTATGCAAAATGGGGTGTAATGTTATTTATGGAAAACCCAACTCCATTAAAAGGCTAATAAGATCCAGATGACGCTTTACATCGGAAATTCTTTTCTGGGGCTATCGAAAAACACAATTATGACTTCTTTAGAGAATTAAGTATGAAGTGGCGAACTTGCTATATATCTTTTACAATTTCAAAATTTAGGTCAATTATATTCAAAATGGAATAAAGATTTGTTCTACGTGTATGACTATAACGTCATAATTTTCTCTAATGTTAGCAAGAAGAAAATTATACAAAAAAATTATCCAATAAAATAATTTTAATTGCTTTTTCATAATTTTAGTCTAAATAATTGTTAATACATGTTTCTTCCAACTTTTATTTTCTCTTATTTAGGTCAATTAAAAAATCATATACATATACATATGTATATATGCACTATCTTTACCCATCCGGCGTTGCCCGGAAATCCAAATATATGGGTATTATAAATACCCGAAATAAAGCACGGAGGCGGATGTTCCTCAGCGAGTTGAGTTTGCGTCATTGTCGAAATACAAACAAAAATGGACCGTTTCGTTTGTAGGGACATTTTATATAATGACATGCTTAAATATGCCGAATGAAAAATGCTACTGGTTGAGTGTTTCAGCACGGCAACGACCCAAAACACTTAATAAAATTAACCACGGAATGGTTGTCAGCTAATGGGATTCAAGTCATGGATTGGCTATCCTAATCACCAGACTTAAATCCTATTGGGAACCTTTTTAGAACTTTGAAGCAGAAGCTAACTGAGAGCTTAAAATTAAAGTGGCAATCAATACTAACAATAATTCTAATAAATCTCATAAAAAGTATGCCAAAAGAGTGTGCGGAGCCCATAAAAACAAAGATTATTAGATAAAATACTGAAAGTTGCTTAGGTTTCGAACAGCTACTCGAGGAGCTAATTTAGTGTTTGTTGTTGTATTACTTGGTAGAGAATAGAATTAAAGTTTTGTTATTATAATTATAATTTAAGGTGCTTTAAATAATAAGAATTAAATGTTTTACATTTAATATATCTATTAGTTAGTAATATACGAGTCCTTAATAGCCTCGACAAGAAAAGTTGCTTAGGCTTCGAATAACACTGTCTAAAATGTTAATACAAAATATAAGGCGTTGCCAAATGGAAATAAATCAGGTAGATTTTGAAAGTGGCGCTAACATAGACTATAAACCGAAAATTCCCCTTTTACCCCTTATTAACCACTGAAAATGCATTCAGAAAAAAGTTTTTATTTTTTTTTACCATTTTTCCTAATTTTAACGTTCCCTAGACACAATTTTGAAAAAAAATCAACCTATCACACTTTCGTTAACTATATCTATATATCTCTACTCAAAATTTCAATCAATTTAATCGTTTACGCATGATTGACTCATAAACAAAATGAATAAACAGAATTATTTCTCATATGATCTTAAATGAGCAAAACATCTCCCTGGTCTAATTGTGAAAAAATCATACCCTATAACGCTTTCGTTAGATCTGTCAGCATTTTTAATTTCACAAACAAAAAACTGTCATTTTAAAAACTCACTTATTTTGTCCATTTTCCCCCGATATTATACTCTCCTGGATCCAATTTTGAAAAATTTGCATTTCAGTAGTTTAATCTATTTATGTTTGAATTTTTAACATAATTTTCAAGTTTAACAATATTTTAATAAGAATCTAAAAAGTATTTTAAACTACCAAACAGACATCATTTGGTTTGTTTTTCCCCGATTTTATGTGTTCAAAATTTGAACAAATTCGGTTCAGTCGTATGCGCTTGATCGACAAATAAACTTACAAAGAAATGTATATATAAATGTAAATGTAACATATACACATCGTATGCACAGTGATGAATACAAAGTGGTCAATACAAATGAAGTTTGAATTAAAAGCACAGTAAAATCCAAGCTTAAGAAAAGTAGTTCGGCTTTTTGTTTAAAATAATCAGTAAAGGAGTACGAAAAAATAATATAAAGTAATTCACTAGCATATAAGCTTGGTGTTAAATTTTAGGCAATTTTATGAAAAAAGTCAGTGTTTGATTTTTACCGCTTTTATATATCTTGCCATACTTTCGGCCGAAGTCTCGATGGTCCGGCTCAGAATATTAACGCTCTATGTGTGTATTCTTGACTAAAGTTCATTTGGAATTGTTGGAGCATTATCGTAATAAGCAACACTTTTTTTCACAAAGCCAACAAATTTTCGATGGGGTTCAATTCCAGACATTGTCCTGACCGCTGATTAATTTGGAAATCCTGCACCGAAAACTAATAGGATAAGTAGGATTCCTATCTTTTTAATATATGTATAACATTCTCTTTTAGAAAGGCGCTATCTTCTACAAAGTTTGGAGTACTGTATTGCAATATGCGCAGATAGTCTTCTTTTTTCATAATACTATCTATTTCTACTAAGGAACCAAGATGCCACCTACTGAAACAGCCCCACCATCAAACTTCCACTTGGAGTGTTCTTAAGCATCAATTATGGCGTTGCCAATTGTATTCTCTTCCATTATACTAAAAGCGGTTGATTGTGGTTTCATCGAATCAAATAACCTTTGTCCAGTCATCAACACTCCATTTTTTGTGTTCCTTGCAAAAGTAAAGAAGACCCTTAGAATTTGCTGGCTTTTTCTACTTTACATCTGATATAAGGCCATTTTAACGAAGAGCCCTCCATGCTGAACATTCACGTACCGCGTTTTTTATAGCTGATGCAGTCTGTTATTTTTGTTTCACAGCCATGGTCACTCTCACAGGAAAGAACCACGGCCGACCTCGTACGTGTAGCACTATTTACTGATTAATTCCAAACTTCTTACCTATCTGAAGGGATTAATAATTATTATTTGTCATTTGCGCACTTTGGTTTTCTAATAAATCGAACAATTTTTTCATTTTAACTTGGAGGCAAACATCTTTAAAAAAAGTTGGTAATTAGTAACAACAATTGTCGATGTTTGTTTTGATGCTTTTTTCAAAACTGTATAACAAGCAGCAAAACTCTATTTCATTCCTTTTTATAATTTTATTTGTGCTTGCGGATGAAATGAACTCAAGCGTGCACAATTTGTTATATTGACGTTTTTCATAAAATTGCCTAAAACTTAACACCAAGTTTATGTGTTTAAAAGCTAGTGAATTTCTTTTTATTTTTATTTTTTTTTTTATTCCTCTACTGATTATTTTAAACAAAAAGTCGAACTACTTTTCTTAAGTTTTTTGGGATTTAATGCGCTGTAAATTAATTGGTATTCATCCAATTCTGCTCGCCACTGTATATATGAATATATATGTGTATATTTTCGAAAAGAAATAAAAAACTGCCGTTTAAAATTAATTTTTCTGAAGGTGGTCTAGCAATATAACATATCTATTGAATATTCATTTTTAATAATAATTAATTAATTTTATAAACAAATTATAAAATGTTTATTTTAAGTCGTTTATTTATAACTGTAAATATACATATTTTCATTATGTACATATCGAGCCATAACTGCCAAAAAGACGATTTTTTGAAAAAATAAGATAGCATTCGATCATTCGATTACAAGTACACACAATTTTATAGCTGTAAAAAGTACATTTATGATTTTACAGCAAGAACAAAAAAGTCTTACGTACTATATTAGTACAAAGAATATATAAAAAACAAACCTTTTTTTGCAAAATTTTATTTTTGTCGCTTACGTTTTTTTTTGCGGTTATGGCTCGATATGTCTGTTTAAAGCAGAGTTGGCAGCCCACTGGGTAACCCAATTAAACCCACCCCGGTTTTATTGGGTATTATATATAAAAAAACCGGCTGGGTTTTTTTATTTAAAGATTTTCGTAGTTTATTTGCAACAAAAATACGTATAATTTACGTATTGGGACTATAAATTTATTTCTGCTTTTGACCTCAAACAGATAACGAAATAACAAATTTACCAAATTACTGCTTTTATCTTTTCACCACTTCTGGGTCAATTTCCAAATACCGTCCCAGAAAAACTTCTCGTCTTTTAAGGCAATCCAGCTTTTGAAGCTGATTTTGTATTTCTCCAAAGGAAATGATTCAGTGACATGTTAAAAGATAAATTCAATACGCCCTAGATAGTTTCTGAAAATATAGACCGTAAATTGAAATGCATTTAACCGAGGTGTATATGTGTTTCGTTTGTTTCCTTTACACTTTTTTTTTAATGGAGAATCTACGTTTTTGTAACCGCTTAAAGCGAATGCGTTGCATGATAGAAACAGATCGTTATAGCGAAATGCCACGAAAAGAAAGCCTGTTTAAAGAGGTGTGAGTATATTGTATCCGTCACAACAGCCGACGGAGCAATGTTCGTAGAATAAGGCGGATGCGACATCTGATCGTTTCTAATAATTGTTTTAAAACTTTTACGACATGAGGTCGGGCGTTATCATGGAAAAGAATAACTTAATCATGTCTGTCTTTATATTCTGGCCATTTTTCTCATAACGCACGATCCAAACGAAGTAATTTCAGTCTTCGATCACCCAGTTTTAGCTGCTCATAGTATACAATGACGCCTTGATCCTACCAAACAACTTGATTGTATAAACAAACAAGAAATATTGTCGACTTGAACGAAATTTGGAAGCATTTACATATAAAACCCAATAAAACCCAATAAAACCCATCAAAAGACCCAATAAAACCCGGTGGGTTAGGTTTTTTTTTGTTTTTGCCAACCCTGGCTTAATAAATCAACTTTAAGTTTGAACTATAAACACGCTTGTGTTTTAAGTCTTTTGTTTTGTTTCTTAGTTTTATTAAAATAAACAGTTTAATGTGTTTTCTACTATTAAACAATACTATCAATAAAATAATTTAAACTGTTCGAAATTCTTTACCATAGACAATGATAAAGCCAGATTAAAATAATTTATGCGAAGTTAAGAAACCAATGCATGAATGAATGAATGTAAATGTGTCATCGTTTAAAAATGATACAAACTAATAATTTTATTATTCATTATACATATTTTGTCTATAACTAATACCTTTAAAAATAAACAAATATTCGTTTTTTTCAAATTTATTAATTTTCTTAAACTGGTTTAAAATTGGATATATTGGCGATGGTTTTTTTTTTTTTTTTTTTTTTTTTTTTTTTTTTTGTTTCTTTGAAGGGTTACTGAACTTTTTGTATTTGAATACTGCTAAGCAATTTTCATTTTTTTTTTTTTTTTTTAAAAAAACCTTATCAATTTAAAATAGCATGTTTGTTTGTGTTATTATTTTGCGGATTATTCGTAATAAATTTAACATGACAAAGGCCGCAGTGTTGAATATATTTTTTATGAGTTAAAATGATGTCTCTATAATTTATAGACGATTAATTGGAATCGTTTTAAAGCTTAACATTTTAAAATTCAAATAACAGATGTTTATTAAAATTCAATTTTGAAAGTGCAAAGAAATTGTAAAAGTAATATATTTGAATAATAGAGTTAATGCGTTTTATTTGAACTTTAATATGAAATTACCATTTGTTTATTATTTTTTTAATATTGGGTATACAAGTTAATAATGTCGATTTTTTTGCTTAAAAAATGCATTTATTATAATAAGAAAATGAATTGATATATTATTAAAAGTATTGTCCATCGTTAGCCACTACTTTTGCCCATCTTTCTGGTATCATATGGATTCCGTGCCAAAAATACTGCTCTGGTTTTGAAGTAAAGAATGAATCACACCAATTTCTGATATCCTGTTTTTAAATGCAGTGTATTTTAGGAAGGGTGTTCTGCATCGATGGAAACAAATGGGTGTCAGAGGGGCAAGGTCTGGGCTATAAGGCGGGAGAGCTAAAACTTCCCATCCACTGTTTTCGAAATAGTTTTTGACCGGTCATGCGACATGATTGCTCTTTTCAAACGAATCAAATGTGTTTGGTACAGGTCCTCTGTGATCTTCTGACCCGATTTCAACAACTCATAATACAAAACACCCTTCTGATCCTATCAAATGCAGAGCATTACATTGGTGTCATGGATATTTGGCTGCGATGTTGGCTTGGCTGGTTGGCCAGGCTTTACATATGACTTTTTGCGCTTGGGGTTATCGTAATGTGTTCATCTTTCATCACCAGTAACAATACGATGCAAAAACGATTTCGTTTTGTAGCATTCAAGCATAATTTTCGACATACAAAATCGCCTTTCAACGTCTCTCGGCTTCAATACATATGGGACCCAATTTCCCTGCTTTTGAATGAATCCCAATTCTTGTTGTGGGCTTGTTGTGTAACTACCAATGATAATGCGTTTGACAACAATCTTCGTCGACTTATGCTTCCAATTCCTAATCTTCAAACTTTTTCAGCTGACCAGGCCTCTCCTTATCTTCTGTATCGTAATAATCGCTTTCGAATCGCGCAAATCATCGTTCAGAACTTTTTTGAGTTGTTGCATGTTGACCGTAAGCTTCTACCAACAATCGATAACTTTAAGCAGACGTTTTCTTCAAACGAAAGAATTTTATAAGACTTCCCCGCAAAACATCTTTTTAAGCACAAAATTCGACATTATTATAGCGACTGAAAAAAATGTGTGTTTACACTTTGGCGTCTATCGGATACTGAATTATAATGATAGATGTTTACCCTCCAAAATATCATATTCGTTATTATTGACACAAACCATATGTGATAGTTACGACATTATTAACTTGTATACCTAATACTTTTTTTGTTTGTTTGTTTGTTTGTTTTGCTTTAAACGGCAAATTCATCAGCGAGAAATTTTTGTCTATGATCTAGATATTAAAAAGGGAAACGTAAATAAAAAGGAAATTTGCTTAAACCTACAGAAGGATTTACGCACTCAATCTTATTTAAATTGGCACTAAGACCTTACACTACTTACTCTCCCATGAGGTAAATGCTTTGGATATGAAAAAATTGTAAAGCAAAGACAATCAAATTTTCACATACTGATAGAAAAACTGCCATAACGCTGATGAATTTTGACATCAGTAGTATGATAAGTATCCCATGAGACATTTAATCACTGTGATGTCAGCCTTAACATCACTTGACATAATTGTCATCAGAGTCAAAAAAATAAATTATATAATCAATGGGCTAACATATTGACATCATAGAAGTGACTAATCAGAATCAATATGCTAAAAAATAGGTCATCAGTGTGATGACTCAGTAACATCTGGGAAACGGACTCATCGTGCTTAATTTAATGACAAACTGTCATCAATACAATGACACACTAGCATCGGGGATATAATTAATTGGCACCAAGTTTAGATAAATGAAAATTTTTATAAAAATTAATTGAACAAATTTTTATGACAGTCAAGCACGGTGGCAGTTATATTGTTGTTTGGGGGTAATTTTCCTTATGAAAGCAACGGATTATGTTAAAATCCTCCGAATTCTTATGCTACCTTGCCCCGAATAGAATAAGCCACTTTGATATGTGTTGCACTGCAAAGTGTTCTAAGAAAGGATTCGAAGATATCAACATCACTGTATTAGACTGGCCCCACAGTCTTCAGTTTTAAATGCGATAGAGAATTTGTATAAATGTAGTAAAAACAGCAATCAGAGGAAAATATTCAACAAATTGTTATCATCATCACTTATTCCTTTAACTCCTTGAGGACCATAGGGCCTCTGAGAAACATTTAGATCGTGTACGGTTCTGCGCCAACCTTTTCAACACATTCCAAGAGTGTCCAGCTTGTTTCACTTCTTTCATGACTGTTCTGCGCCACGTTGCCTTCAGCCCTCCTCCCCTCCTCGAACCTGGTGGATTCCAGTCGAGCTTGATCCTACAGACCTAATGTTGCGGTTTTCTGATTTTCGATTAGCTATCATATAGGACACTGAGCGCATTTTACACTTAAAATGCAGGTCGGTCGTTTGGCCAGAAGATTTTCAAAATGTTTCGAACGTTTCGATTTACAAACGTTTGAAGTTTCTGCAAAATAGCATCCGTAGTCAACCATGTCTCACAACCACAAACCAACACAGAGATCACGTTTGATCGCTCTCGCTCCACCGTCCACTGTAATAATACTGCCAAGGTACGAAAAAGAGTCCACAGATTCTACTAGGCTGTCTTTTATGTGGAATTGTTTGACCAGATACTGATGGTCTTTGCCTTATCAACATTAACCCTCAGCCATGTTTCTCTACCTCTTCTACCAGGTCATTGAGTGACAGTAGACAAATGTCGTCGGCATAGTCGCGATCTGCTCAGTAAATGTTAATGGTAAGCCTCTGTTTCGTCCATCCACAGATTTCATAAGGATGTTATCTAAGACCATTAAAAACAATATTAGTGATTGATATCACCAATTGGTAATTGATATCACCAATATTGGATCATATAGACGACAATTGTGAAGACCTCTACATTTAAAGCCGTCGAATGGGCCCTTATCGGAGTTATTGGTTTTTCGGTATCCCCGCAATGTTCGAAAATCGAACGAAACGAAACGCAGAGTATTTATAAGATCGATACATGATCTATAAGCTCTGAAGCCCGCCCGCTGCTTACAAATAGTGCGATCAAGCGATGTGTAGATGCGATTGAAAAGAATGGATGTTAGAATCTTCCCTTGTAGTTTTTGTACTGCGAAAGATCACCCTTTTTAGGAACTTTAATCAGGATTACCTCTAAGCAGTCATTTGGGAAATGATCCTCACGGTAAATGGCGTCGAAAATGGTCTGGGGCAGTTTCGCCACGGTTTCCGGTGGAATTCCGTCTGTGCCTTAAGCTTTCCTTTAAGATTCTTGATAGCCTTCGCGATCTCGTCCACTGAAGGATAATAGGTATTGATGCTACTATTATCGGCATTATCATCAGGCAAATTAGTGGGCAAGCTTCTCGGAATGTCGGTTCTTACCTACAAAAATATGTTCATTCCATCGGCCAACTTGCTCTTCAGCGGTGTGTAAACTTATGCCTTAATTCGATTTTATGGGATGATCCTTCTCTAGCCTTGTGCGGACAACTGAGAACTAACCTTATACAAATTCTTAAAGTCTCTATGCCCAGACAATGTTTGGCAGTTTGTAAACTACCACGGAGCCATGACAAAATATTAACCACTCTGGAATAACATTATAAGTGAAATTAGTACATACCATGAAGTATCTTAATTTTTTTTGACAGAATGGATATTAATTAATTTAATTAAAATGTTAATATACTCGTACAAACAATAATGTAATACAGATGCGATGAAACTGTTTTCTGCAGTTTATCTACCAGAAAATAAGTACAATTTTTTATCAGCAATTGTCTCATTTTACGTACTTTCTTATCAAATCTCAATGTGCCACATTAGTGTCCTTATTATTTTTCACAACACCGTATACATAACAAGCATTATTACAAAAGAAGTCAATTTGATAGCATATAATGAGACTATAATAATGAACTCTAGACTTAAAAATACATACCGCAATTTGAAAACGCTATTATACAAAATATTGCGTAATTAAAAGTAAAGAAAGAAAATATAAATTTAGTTTTAGTTAAATAATAAAGCTTTCAAATCGTACATCACACTTTAAAATAAATAAATCATCAGTTGAATACACTATTTACACATAAGGAAGGCACTTTGCATGTAACATAAGAAATTCCTCTTGAAATTAGAAAAAAAAACTTATTAGCAACTATGGGCACTACCACCATTGTTTTGTTTTTTCTTTTTAGAATTGACAACATAAAATTTAGAATTTAACAACACCCGCTAAAGTACTGGTACATGGAATACAAAACAATTTGATGATGGAGAGTTCTTGTAAAACAAGGCAACAAGTTTCTAAGACTACACCCAGAATGTCTGGAGAACATAAAATATAAATGATTTTTATGTTCTCTCGATTCTATACCTCTGTCAATGAGTTCGAAATTTACATAAAACCATGCTGATGCTGATATTGATGTCCGTCTCTTGTCGTTTTTCTTTTTCAAATGGCATGTCATATAAATTTCTTTAACGTTTCCCTCGCGTTTATAGCAGCGAAGACGTCAGCGGTGACGGTATTTACATGTTTATTTTTTTCAACTTTTATTTGACCAACATGAACTATTGGAGATGACCGACCAAGCGGTAGAACATAGCATAGAGCTCTTAAAGTGTAGTTTTTCACAAATTTCATTTACCAAACTTTAAGTCATGTTATTGTAAAAAAAGACAATCAAAAAAGTTATATTCGGATAAGACCGATTATATGATATCCTATTAAATTAAAATTTTTAATTTTGAATTATAAGTGTCAGTCTGTATAGATTTCTGTTACCAAAGTTTTTCTTATAAGTGTTATCAAAATTTATTGAATTATACTACAAGTGGCTGATGAATTTTGTTATATTAAGAAACTTAAAAAACTTTCTTTATAATCAATATAAATAATTGATTTTTATTTCCTTTGATAGATAACTTTATTTTATTAAATACCATAGAAGACCTTCCCATGTATTCCTCATAAGAGGAATACCCACTTATCCCATTCCGCTTACTTTTTAGCTAATGATGTGTATTAACTACGAAGTTATTTAGACCAAACTCAGAATCGTTCACTTTTTCTGCAGCAAAGATATACCAAAATCAATATTTACTTTATATGGGAGGTGCCACACTCATTTCTCCAATTCCGCCCATATTTCGATTGATGATGTAGATTGACTGCGAAGCAGGGTTGGCAACACACTGGGTAACCCAATTAAATCAAAAAGGATAATGAATTAACAAATCTATCAAAATGAAAATGTATGAAATCACTGGTTAAATCGTTTCTTCGCCTTTGAGCCAATTTATGAATCCAGTTTCAGAAAAAATGAAAAAAATTCCGGTCGGCCGGGTTTTTCCAACCCTGCTACGAAGTTATTAATACCAAATTCAGAACCGTTCACTTTTTCTGTTGCAAAGATATAACAAAATCATTATTTACTTTGTATGGGAGGTGCCACACTCACTTTTTCGAATTTGCCCATATTTCGAATGATGATGTAGATTGACTGCAAAATTATTTAGACCAAATTCAGCACCTTTCACTATTACCGTTGCAAAAATATACAAAAATGAATATTTACTTTGTATGGGAGGTGCCACTCACACTTTTTTAATTTCTACCAATTTCGACTGATGATGTAGATTGACTACGAAGTTAAAAGTGTAAACCAAATTCAGAACCGTTCACTTTTACCGTTGCAAAGATATACCAAAATCAATATTTACTTTGTATGGGAGGTGCCACACTCACTTTTTCGATTTCGCCCATATTTCGACTAATTATGTAGATTGACTACGAAGTTATTTAGACCAAATTCAGCACCGTTCACTTTTACCGTTGCAAAGATATACAAAAATGAATATTTACTTTCCGTCCAAGTTGTTTCCAAGCATCATATTAGCCAAAAGGTCGCTGTGTAACATCAGTTGCTTTAGTTATTGCCACTAGTGTATATAGATTTTTAATGGTTTTTAAAAATAATTGATTTTAGATTGGAACCACGTTCAAAGACGCATGTGTGATATCTTAACAAAACGCTGTTCATGACTGACTGCAGGTATGATATCGAAACCGCTTCAGTTATTGATTGAACCAACTGCTTTTAATAGTTTAAATTCTATAGTCTCGATTCATACACCTTCTGCTTGCATTTAGATGTAGAGACCAGGAAGGCCACAAAATTGTTGAGTTTTTTTAAATAATTTTATTTCAAAATTTTCGGTATAACTCTGCCATAACGAGCAGGTAATATGTGAACTAGCCCCATCTTGTTGAAACCACACAAAACTGATAGGAATTATGTTTCGGAACAGTTCAGGAAAGAAAAATTCTTTGCACCTTTTTAAATAACGATCTGCAGTTACAGTTACAGTGAGTTCGAATTCCAAAAAAAAGTATGTCCCGAGAAAACAACTTAATGAAACTGCACACCACACTGTGATACGAGTGGGTGCAATTTCTCTTTTGAAGAATTTGTGGATTAGATTCAAGAACTGCAGATCTAATGTTCCCCGTCTGACTATTGGTGGGGAGAGCGTAAATACGCCGGATAGGTTGAGTTACCTTGGGGTACTCTTCCATGAAAACTTTGATTTTTATAAGCACATAGACCACATCCTTGATAAGGCGAAAGGAATCTGTCACATGTACCACGGATTATTTGAACGCAGAATGGGCCTGAGCCCCAGGATCAGGCTACTGATATACCGCCAGATTGTGAGACCACTTATGTCCTATGCCTTTCCAGCTTGGTTCGGTATTTCCTCAATCTAGATGGAGAGGCTTAGAAAATGGGAGAGAAGGATAATCTCTTCGTGCCTGAATCTCCTGGGTCTAATGTACGTGCTGCCGGGAGTGTCCGAAGACCGGCGTGGGGTACAATTTACTGTAGGATTGATTTTAGGAGGATAGATGTTTTCCTGCGGTCAGATTTTAGGAGCGGTAGGGCTTCTGATCTTGAGGTAATGCGCAGAAGCCGATATTATTCGCCGGTGGATCTTTTGACACTGAGAGATAGTAAACTCCTCTATAGAGATGCAGACCTTCTATTTTATCATAGGAGAGTGAACACTTTGAATATTGAGGATCTGGTGTATATAACTACCCAATAGATGATTTGAGTAGGAATTGATTTTATTGATTTTTCCAATATTTTGTTATTTGATTTTAAGATTAGTTTTAAGTATTTTTATTAGTTTTAGTTATAGAATATGAATATGTTCTTTTTTTTAAATCTTTTTATGGAAATTTATATACTTATTATTGAGTGTATTGATGGATCATATATTGAAGGACCTCTGTAATTTGACAAGGATAGATTTAATCTTAGATAAGTACCTAGTACGGTAAGAAACTTTAGAATATGAATAGTAGTTTAAGAAACAATGTAAAATGACGATATTGATTAAATAAAATGAAATTAAATGATGTGAAATGAACTGCAATCAGTTGTATAGGTTGACTACATTGCCACTAGTACTCAATGATATCCAGCAGTAAAAATATTTGAAAAATTTCTAGCCCTAATAAGACAAATATATATTACAGATACTCGTCGAAACATCAGTGCATTTTCAAATGTTCACTCTTCGAATGGCCAAGTGAAACTTGTAAATCTTAAGAGTCTCAGTATAAAGCAGACAGCAAAATGGTACAAAAAACCACGACATTAACGCCGTAGTTTTAAGAAGACGCCACTTTATGGCTCCTAAGCGACGCAACGCTCGAACTTTACTTGGAAATGTGGACGGACGTACTTTTTACTATTCAAAAATTAAATATTAATTGATTGGTTTTATTATTGACCCATCTATCAATATTATCTTCTGGGTGTTATATGGTATCACAAACTTAATATAACTCCACTACTAGTGGTCTTACTTAAGCAGAATGTATTGTTAAGCATCAGGAATTTGTCGCCATAATTAGAGATTGAGAGGAAGGGAGCAAGCGTATAGTTTAGGGACTAAATATGGTTAGTTGCTGTAAGCGTGTTTAAGAAAATTGTTTTGGTTCAATGCTGCGGCAAACAGGAGTTAGAGATCAAAAAATATGACCGAAACTTAGTTTTGGGACCAGAAATCAAAGAACTCCTTAGAGTTTGTTTAAAATATCTTAATAATCAGAATTCGTTTTTTTTTGGAAAAATTTGGAAAATTTTTTAAAATCCCATTTGTAATATGAAAAAATTACAGCGAAATTAGTTTGACATTCAAATAGGGTGTCCTTATAACGCCTCTTGTTCTTAGTTTTCCATGCGAAACAGAATGTCGCCAACCAACTTTATTTGTATATTTTTTTATTCACTGACTATTGCGTTTTGATTTTAAACTGTAATGTGGTAAATGGCCCCTTTTTATTTACAACTTCTAACATGAGATGATCAAGAAGAGGCGAAAATATTTGAATATTTTTTTGTTTTTTCTTTTTATTTTCTTCAACATTGTTTATGGTTTGTTGTGTTATTTACTTGTTGCATTATTGAACTCAAATGTTCTGTGTATGCAACATGATATGGTTTGTGACTGTTTGTGTATTTGTTTGATTTGAATTTTTCTTATTGCGTAAAAGGTGTCATTTTTAGCACCCGCTTGTTATTAATTTTAATTTAAGCTCTTTTTTGTTTGTTAGTGTTATTATACTGAAAATAACCACAACGCCTTTTTGGAGCCTTCTAGTATTTAATAAATAACGATGGTCTATAGTAGAATATCATTTCCGGCTATTAAAAATTATTTGTTTTAATAAAATAAATTACATAAATATTGCATGTGTGTGTACAAATATTTGCATAAATTAAAATAAAAGACTCAGATTTTATTACAAAGTTTTCAAAAGAGTAAATTAAATATATTAAAAACGACTCCATTCATATTTGGCAAAACGACCAAAAGACCTAAGGCTGATACATTTTTTTCCCGTTACTCCTCTTGAGAGCATATGGCTTCCACGAAGCATCTCCATGTAATACGGTTTACAGCTGTTAACTTTGCCTCTTCCCATGTTAGGTTGTTCTGTCTCAGTTCTTGGATAATTGTGCGTCTCCAGGTGGTTTTTAGTCGACCACGATTTCCTCAAGGCTGAGGATTCCACTGTTGTGACATTCTAGTGATACTTTCTGCACTTTTTCGGATGGTGTGACCGATCCATCCCCACTTTCTTTTCCTTATCTGTTTCAGTATGGATTCCTCATTAGTCATGTTCCACAGTTCTGTGTTACTTATGGTGTTAGGCCAGAATATTCTGCATATGATTCTGAGGCACTTGTTAATGAATACCTGGAGTTTCAGTGTGATGTTATTCGATACAGGTCAGGTTTCACTGCCATACAGCAGTATCGGTTTAACACATGGTCCTTCAGGTCCTTCAGTTTCGGCTGCATATTGTAAATCTTATGCGAGAATAGACAAATGTCATCCGCATAGTCCAAGTCTTCGAGTTAGCGTAAGAGACTCCATATGATCCGTCTTCTTTTCGAACAGACTTTGCCATTATGTCATCCAGCACGATGGTGAATAGCTGAGGTGATAGTGGGTATCCTTGTTTAACTAATGTTTCCGTTGTGAAGAACTAAAAGTTCTGCATCCTCATACATCGCTCTAAGTATTCGAATTATCTTCTGGAGTACTCCTTTGGTTCTTATTGCTTTCCATACAGCCGTTCGCCTGATGGTATCAAACGCTTTCCTGAAATCAACGAATAATAGATATAGGAGGTACGCCATTCTATTTACCGTTCGATGATTATTCGTAAAGTGTTGGCCTGATCTACGCAGCTTCTATTCGGTCTGAAGCCAGCTTGTTCGCCGCGCAGTATGTTGTCTATTCTGCTGCTGAAGCCTTCCCTGTATTATGACTGCAAGTATCTTATTTATGGTGTTAAGTAGAGTAATTCCTCTCCAATTATTACAGTCTTTTAAGTCGCCACTTTTTGGTAACTTTACAGTGATGGCCTTTCTTCTATGTAGGAGGCAGTTTTCTCTCTTCCCATACTGATGTGATGTGAGGCAGTAGAAGTTCAACTGTGGTTTGGATGTCAACCCGTAGAATTTCCGCTGGTAGTCCATCTTCGCCTGTCGCCTTATTATTTTTCAATTTACCAATCGCCCCTTTTATCTCATTCAGATTGGGACGGTTGCATGGTATTCGTACTAAGTTATAATTCATTAAGTTATATTTACTAAGTTATAAGCACGCTTTTTTTACAAAATAAATATCAAAAAAACCAGCAGACTTAACCGAAGGAAAATTATAATTTGAAACACAAAAATTTTTTACTTCAACTAAATACGCAGCAAAGGGATAAAGGTCTAGAATTTAATTGAATATGCAATTTCGAAAAGGGCACATATCGCACATTTTGGCAAATGCGTTTTTTCGTATCAATGAGTCCCATATGCTCCCTAGTATTCTTTCTACTTTAGACGTTATGGCAGATAGGTCACAACTATAAGAGATGTGCCCTTTTCGAAATTAGTGTTTAAGCAGAGTACAAGAAATGCAATGCAGCACCACTTTTTTTGTTTAGCGCGCAAAGCCGTTATTTTTTCTTCTTCCTTATCGAGCTTATAGAGACAAAGTACCTAATAATTATCTGATATTGTAAAACTCAAGCAATATATACGGGCAGAATTTACACAATTTTTAGATGAAATACTGCAATGGTCAACCACATATGAAAAAGAGCTTCCTGAAGTAGATTTTCGATAAATTATATTATTTATTTTTGCTGCAAGTATTGCCTTTAATTTTTTGATAACTAAAATAAAATTTTCTGCAAATTAGTATGGTTTTTTAGTTGGGCTTTATATACTCGATATCATAAATTTCGAAAAGGCCCATCTCGTTAATTGTAAATATATATAAACAAACATATATAATAAAGTGAATAACCACTTATTTCTGTAATTTTCGATTAAAAATTAGCCACAAAATATAAGCCGTACAGAATTTTTTGAACTATTATATATCATTAAAAAATAATTAGTTTTTTTTTCATTTCCAGTAATCTTTAAATGTTCGGACATACGAGAATGCCCTTTTCGAATTTGCACATTCAATTTTATAATACTTTGCTTAAAAATAGCATATTTTTAGACAAAGTGATTTATTTTGAATTTGTTTAAAAAGTGTAACCTGTTAACTGGGTCGATTAAAAATTGGTGCAAGAAAATCAACTACCTAAACCAAATACAAACAATACAAAAACTCAAAGATTAAGACAAATTTTCGTGGTAGAAACAAAGTTACTCTTAATCCAATTTTGCCAAGAAATGAAACTTAAGTGCCCTTTGCATGACAAACTAATTGTTAAGCATTTCAAATATATTAATGCATATTAATACAGGCGAATTACTTCATTTTATCAAAACCAGCGTTAAAAAATGCTTGACTATTTTCAATGCATTTGTAATTGCTGAACTAAACTTAAAGAAAACTACACAGCAAAAGTAAAGATAACAATTTTTGCTTTGGCTTCAGTTTTTAGCTTCAAATTAAATAACTGTGTTGCTGAATACTTACTGAAAACTTTAAAAAATAATAAGCAATAGTTAAAAGCAAAAGTAAAAAAGTAAAATAGTAAATAACTTGCTTAGTCAGCAAAGCAACTATTTTATCAAAAATTGCTTTTGCTGAAAGCAATAAGCTATGGTTTAGTTAATTTTTACTTAACTGCTTAATATAATGTGGGCGTATTTTGCGACATGTCATCAATAACATGGAAAAAAAATTAGAAGTCAAATAGTTAGAATTGAAATAAGTGAAGAACTATTTAATTTAAAAATTCAAAAGTAAGAAAAATAAGAACGATTACCAGTTTCAATAAAATGCCATGAAGTCCGAACCAGGGTTGAAAAAGTTGGAGAATTGTACTTTTGAAACTCATTTGGTACAATTTACAAACTTCCTAAATTTATTTTTTTTAATGTATTTTCCATAGTTCATCGTTTAGGTGATTTATTAAAACGAAATACGCTTCATATGCCTACAGTTGACGGTCTTATTCAGGCAAAGGATTTGTTAAGGTCATCAATATGTTACTGCTTTAGTTTTAAAATAATTTGTTATTAAAAACAATTTGATTTCATGAATATGTACATATGTATTTTGATAGACCTTTTTGTACATTATTTTGCGTTTAAATATGTACTAATTGTAGTTTTTTTAACCCTCTGCAACCATCGTGCACGAAATGTAACAATTGTATTGACGTGGAGTCTAATAGATACCACTTTTAGACTCAAATTTGTTGCCGTTTCTGAATACCACATTATTTGCCTTATTTATTCACAACAGTAAATAGTTTTCAAGTTAACATGAGGTTTAAATTTGAAATGAGAGACTTTATTATTGAAAATATGATTGATTTTATTAATTGCAATTGCACGAAGTTACGCAAAAAAGGCTTTTTGTGGTATCTCGCAGAGTACACGTCAGTTATAGAGGGTTAAAGGCATATTATACTTTTACTTACTTTTAGAATAAACTAACTTTTAATTACAAATGTTAATTTTATTATCATAAAAATGAATTTTTATTTACGATTTTATTGTTTTTTTTTGCGCTCTTAAAATAAAAAATAAAAATAATATAAAAAAAATTTTTTTTGTACAATTGGTGTCGAAAAAGTATAATTTTAATAGCTTCTGAGTACAATTTTGATGTTCTCATTTTGCAACCCTGGTCTGAACTATCTATATTAAGAGCTAAATGCTGCTTTAATAAGTTTAACACGAATTATTAAGGTTGGTTATAAGATTTCACGCGGTAGAAATAATGGATCAAATGTTCCAAAATGTTCAAAATGTTTTATATGATCGGTAAATAATATCAAATAGAGCGCTTAAGGTTGTAGTCATCTCTATAGAGTTATGTTAAGTTGCATCTAACTGAACCCTATCCCATTATTCACTATGACTTCTTTCATAAATCGAAATGAATAATGCTTCGAAAGCTCTCAAAGCTGTGGAAACTTCGATAATATCGGGCGATTTATTACAGTTTTACAAGTTTAAATCATAATAAAACAAAGAAATATATTTGTAATATCCATTTCATTGATATTGATTTGTTGGATAGAAAATATTATGACGTTGGCTGGCAGGTACAAGGCGCAATCTGGAACACCAATTTTCACAAACCTTTCGTAGCGTATTTCGCCAATAGAATGTTTTTAATTGTCTCTGTTTTATCGACGTAGAGAAGTGACTCTAAATAATTCCAGAGCAAATAATCCAATGCTTAAATCACCAGTGAACTATTACTCTTTCATCAAAAGTTTCTTTGATTAAATCAATGTAAAATGTGCTGTGTGGCATATGGCTCCGTCCTGATTAATGCTAGCTAATTGAAGTACGAAAAAATTTATAATCATAAGAAATATGGAATAATGAGTCCGCCTACCATAAAGCGCACCAAACAGTTATTTTCTGTGGATGTAATGGTGTTTCGAAAAAACTTATTTACGTACCCATTCAACCAAAAATTGGCTTCATCGTAGAAAAAAATTTTGAATGGAAATTCAATATCAATTCAATGTGCTTCAACCCTTCGCCGAGTAAGCGGCTGTGTAAGTCTATCTGTAATGTAATGTCAAACCAAACGGAACAAAAAAGAACTATCAGCTGTTAAATCGGTTGCCAAATAAAGCAGTGTTGCCAACTCTAACCTCTAAAAACTCTAAAAAGAAACACTCTCTATTTCAGATAAAAAAAGATTATTTGAAAGCTTTTTGTCCAAAATTTGGAGTGGATTCTGGCTATAAATCACGATAGCGGCGAAGGTGTAACACTGGCCAATGGTAACACTAGTCAAAAACAGCAACATGTTCAATGTCGTCCGTATCGTGGGGCTTGTTGTTTGTTTTTTTTTTCCTAACTATTTTCGTGATGACGGGTATCTTTCGCATCGATGTCTACAACATGCGTGTATTGAGGACGAATTTTTTTCGTCTTATACGCACATGTATCCCCACAGGGTGGACATTTTCGCCTTATGTGAAACCCAGGCTTCTGAAAATGCTAATCCAAAGGATTTTCATTTGTGTACCCTGTATCATCTTCTATTCTATTTTAAATTACCATCGTGGTCCGCACTGTACATTCTGGATGAAGTTATGTATCAATGCCAGCACCCTCTTGGCATGTTTGATGCAGAATTTGACTGTCATTGAGCTAAGTTCAGAATCAGGACACATCTTTTCACTTCGAGTTTCTGTATAAAAATCCAAACGCGGGAAGACAGGTTACCATATCAGGCTTAAACTCTCTTTCTGATTGCGAGTATCATTGCGAATCGCTCGAGCAGCGAAATCGTTGTTGTTGGTAATTTCAATGTTCACAATTCCTCATTCAATTCGCCATTCTGCATGCATAACTCTAGAAGGTCAATATGTTGAGCTATTTGCAATGCACAATTACCTTACCCAACCTATGCAGATCGGTACCGTAATAAGACTCTTGACCTTGCGCAATCAGACGCGTAGTCAGATTTAGAGATGAAGTATTCAGGAATTGATGCAACAATAGATGAGACTTGATCGATTCGCTACACAAACAGGCGAGACCTTCATGTGCCCCAATACTTATGCTCGAAACAAGCTTTAATAATCCAAATATATGCCTCTTTGATCGATAACTTTGCGCCATTAATTTCTCATCAGCGTAGAACATCTGATCGAAAACTCGAAAACTGATAGAATTGCGCTTTAGAGGCCTACGGAAGTTAAATTTACATGATTAATAGAGTTCTGCTGTTATCGAAACAAATAAAGGGGCATGGTCCAGACTAAATGGTGGATGCATCAAATTTTCCTAGTCTAAGTTTTTCAGTTTCTACCAGTTCATTAAAGATGTGTGTGTCTGACGTTGTCATAATGAAACCCAACACCTCTTTTGTTCAATTTTAATTACAATCACTTATCTCGTTATTTGTTGCACTAGAGATTAAATAAATTGTATGACCAAGACTCTACACCAGACACACAGCACTACGTTGCTTGGTTTCAATCCTGGCATTTTTTATATGCGGTTTTCGGTATGTCCATTAGTGCTTCCTGCGATTTTTCCATTATTGCCTCTCGGCTGCTAAAACGCGTTCCACGGAATGGTTTTTTTTAACTCGATTGAACAGAAAGAAGTCACAAGGAGCCAAATAGGGTGAATTCGGTGACTGTTGGATGGTACTTGCTGCATTTTTCGTCAAAAAAATTTAGAATAATGATGAGATTGTGCGAGAGTGCGTTATAGTGATGCAAACTCCACGAGTTTACTGCCCACAATTTTATGCACACACAGTTATGCACTACACCGGTGTAATCAATGAAAACCATGAGCATTGCTTTCTTTTTTGACTGAAAACGAGATAATTTTTTGGTTCGACGCCATTCATTTACCTTATGTCTGCGTGTCGTACTCATAAACCCATATCTCGTCTCCAGTTTGATGAATGTTGGATCGGATTCAGGTTCGCAAATCATGTCTTTTGCGACCTCAACACGGTCTCTTTTTTGCATGAAATTGAGATCTTTTGACACCAACTTTGCTGCTACACAACGAAAACCCTGCGCTATCTCTCTGAAGGTTTATTTTGCGGTTATTGACCAACATTTCTTTTACTTTATCAATGTTTTCGTCGATTTTCGATGTCGATGGTCTGCCACTGCTTTCATCATCTTCCATTAATCACGACTACTTTTGAACCGCTCGTAACACTGGTAAACTATCGTTTTCGCGCACAATTAAATCCGTTTTTCACGCAAAATTTAATACAAGTTCGTAGTTGCAAATTTAAATCTATTTCTAAAATTGTAAAAAATCAGGAACACACGTAGAGATAAATGTACTCTTGACTACGCAGTTTTTTATAAATATCAAGCTATGACGCTAAGATTTAGCGAGAATTTCAACAACAGATGTACCAACCTAAGAAATCGGGACGATGGGACCGCCACACGGAGATTATACCACCATTGTGATCAAGTTGATATTTTGATTGTGTTCTACTGGTTCGAAGCACATTTTCTACGGTGTCATTTCTTATCATTTCTTTAGATGACGATATTCAGACGCTAATATGTTGCCGATATGCTCTTTGCGCTAAAATAATTCATTGCTGATTTTAATATTAAAACTCAGTTATTCTAGTTCTTTTTTTAGTTGTAAATCTCTGAACGATTTATTCTCCAGCTGTTATTTATATGATCTAAAAAAGAAATAAAAAACATATATGAACGCAAGTGTTATTAAATTTTTAAGCGACATGCCCTCTTTTGATCCACCCTGTAGTACCAGAGATATTATATTTCAGAGCCATCTACCAACAATTTGTAAACGAAGATTTTCGAATACCAATATTTTTGACTGCTATGATTTTTTAAAATCAAGATATTTTTTCCATAAATACAGGGTGTCCGCCGGGACGGTATATTACTTTGTTTTGCAGCCATTTTGGTAAACATTAGTCTTGACAGTTCATATTTGGCAGTCATGAAGTAGAGACGTGGCAAATTTATTATGGAAAAATATTCAGTAAACCAACGTATTTTAATCGTTAAAATAGACGTCAATGACAACCCCATAATGAGTGACGAGGCACATTTTCATTTGAATGGTTATGTGAATAAATAGAATAGTCGGTTCTGGGCAATGAAACACCCTCAAATTATTCATCAGTTACCTTTTCATCCATTAAAAGTGACAGTCTGGTGTGCAATTTGGTCAGGAGAAATCATTGGACCTTACTTCTTTGAAACTGAAAACGGCGTAATGATAACTGTCAATGGGGAGCGATATTTTTAACACCACAACTGTATGCTTTGGGCTTGACTACGATGTGGTTTCAATAAGACGGTGCCACATCGCATACAGACAGTATTACAATGGAATTACTGCGAGACCTCTTTCCACAACAAATTATTTCAAGGAATGGTGATGTTGATTGGCCTTCACGGTCGTCTGATTTGACTGCTCCGGACTTCTTTATGTGGGATATCTGAAAAGCAAGGTTTATGTAAACAAACCAGAAACGCTGGAGCAACTCAAACAAAATATTCGTGATAAAATGAAATACCGCGTGAAATTTGTGAGAATGTAATAAAAAATATGCTCAAAAGGGCTTGCATTTGTGAGGCTAACAGAGGCGGGCATTTATCTGATATTGTATTCCATACACAATTGCCGACATTAAATAAAACATTTATCAATATAAGATCCATTCTCTTTCATATAATCAAAAATTATAAGCAAACAAAGTAGTATACCTTCCCGGTGGACACCCTGTATCATGAATTTTGCATCTGGCAACCCTATATTGATATCGTTGGTGTCCATATCATCCAATTCAGATTAAAGAAGTTGGTAATCTTCATATAGCACTTGCGTTTAATGGTGTTTGCCTGGCTAACATCATTTTCAAAGAAATATGGACCGATGATGCCACCAGTCCACATTACATATCAAACAATAATTTTTTCGGTAGGCATTGAACGCCTTAGAGTCTCATTTCGATTGCTATTATTACCTTCACCGCTGAAGATGATTTTTTTTAGGAAAACAGGGTTGGCAACCCACTGTGTAACCCAATTAAATTTTATTAGGTATTATATTTTAAAAAACCTGGGTGGATTTTTAATTTAAATGTTTTCGTAGTTTATTTACAACAAAAATAAGCATAATTTACGTATTGGGAGTACAAATTAATGGTCCATTATTTTTCGCTCAGAAATGATAATCAAGTAACAAATTAATTAAAAGAAAATTTGTCAAATTACTGTTTACATCCTTTCAACACCTCTGAGCCAATTTCCGAATCCCGTTTCAGAAAAACTTATCATCTTTTGAGGCGATCAAACTTTGAAGCTGATTTTACTCTTTTTTGAAAAGAAGTGATTTGGTGAAATGGTAAGAGATATTGTATCCGTGAAACAGCCAATAATCAGAGGAATCAATGTGCATGCGGCATTTGGGCGTTTCTGACAATCATTTGGCAACTTTTGTGTTATGAGACCAAGCGTTGTCATGCAAAAGAATAACTTAATTTGTAGCTTTGTATTTCGGCCGTTTTTCTTATAGTAGACGGTTCAAATGAAGTAACTGCAGTCAGCTTTAGCAGCCCAACACCTCTTTGATCCGAGCAAGAGTGTAAAATTGCGTTATAACTACTAAAACAACGTAATTTTACTAAAAAATATTGAACGAAATTAGGAAGCAGTTATAAAACCCAAAAAACCCAACAACCCAACAAACCTGGTGGCCTGGGTTTTTTTAAGCCCGCGTTTTTGCCAACCCTAGTCAGAACACATTTCGATAAGACAATTTTATTATTTTCACATGTTGTTAAGCGCTATATCCATCAATGGTGATTTGGCAAAGCAAGCTGAATAAATAACACCCAATTTGACAGATGTAGCTTTAACAATAAGGCCGCTGTCAACTGTCAAAGTTCACAAGTCCCTATTTTAAGACTATTTATATCGTAATTTTTTGGTTGTAGATTTAATTGTTTTTTTTTTATGGAATGAAGAAACTCTTGAAACTAACAACAGTAACTTATTCATGCCTTCAGGTCATTATTTGTTCTTTAAATATTTCTCTACTCAAACAAATACTTTGTCTCATGTGAACATACTTTGGTCAATTATCCATTGTTTTACATGTTTTTTTATTGAAATTTTTGTAGGGAAAAATTCAACTGCAATTCAATTTAACTTCATTGATTACTTTTTACACATCTTATACAACAAAGAAGGCATACTGCTTTTTACGTTAGCTTGCGTATTGACTTTTGGAGGAAAAAAGAAACGACACCAATAAGAACAACTGGAAGAAGTGCATCTCTAAATATTCTATCATTTATTCCAGGAATTTCAAGTTTTTTATGAGCTTAAAACCTCAGTTATGTTAAAAGTTCTTATTCTACCAATGCAATGCCTTTGACTATATCGACAATAGCAGTGATAGTGTTGGTGGTGGTGGTCATTTGTTTTTCTTTCTGTATTTAATTTTTCTTTTTGTAAAAATGCGTTAAACTGTTAAGCAAATACTCGAAACATAGATAAACGAAATGAAAAATAATCGATGAGACTTGCAAGGGGAAATTTATGAACTGCAATGCATCCATATGAGTTGGCTTTAAAGCGTGTACGTCTTGTATAAGTTTATAATTCCAGGTACCTGGTACTTCAAGTTTTGTTTGCTAAATTTAAATAAAACACACACACACACACACACTATATATCGGGTCCGCCATCTAACGTTTTTTTTTCAACTAGTTCTTATTTCGTGAATGGTAGCAATTAGCTTACGTCTGATTTGACAGATAATTAGTGTTATCCTTCCGCTGAACGAATATGGTTGTGTATACGCTTGAACCACGCTGGGAAATATTGCAATATACTTTGAAAATCATGGTAATGTTGCAGAATGTGTGCGATGTGTTCAGATGTAGCTCATTTTGATCTTGGCGGGTATGTAAACAAGCAAAATTGTCGCATTTGGTGCACAGAAAACCCGCACGCATACATTGAAGAGCCGATACACCCAAGACGAGTCACTGTTTGGTGCGGATTTTGGTCCAGAGGCATAATTGGGCCATTTTTCTTCGAAAATGAGCAAGGAGTGGCCGTTACAGTCAATGGCGATCGTTATCGGGCCATGATGAACGGTTTTAGTTCACAAAAATTGAAGAGGGGGATATTAGCAACATTTGGTTTCAACAGGACAGCGCTACGTGCAACACAGCTGAAGCTACACTCGATGTTTTGCGCCCTGTTTTTTAAGATCGCATTATCAGCCGCAGAGCTGATGTCGTTTGGCCACCTCTGCGCTGCGATTTGACACCGTTGGACTATTATTTGTGGAGTGCCGTCAAAGATAAGTGTTACGCCAACAAGCCAGAAACAATTGACGCTTTAAAGGACAATATGAAATACAGCTGCACACAATCGATAATGTGCTTAAAAATTGGACCGATTGTGTAGGCTACTGCATGGCCAGCCGAGGCAGCCATTTGAATGAAATTATTTTCCATTATTAACCGGAAGGATTGTACTTTCAAATAAAAAAAAAATTTGAGAAAATATTCAGTAGTTTTTTTATAGCATTTAAAAAAAAAATTTATTTGGCGGACCCTTTATATAAGAAAAAAATTATTAACTTTATAATTTGGGTCATCATATATTAAGGTTCTTTTTTTTAATTTTTGAATTCTTTTTTTTCGTAAACATGGTTGGGTTCTTTGACTCATAACCATTTCTTATCTATAAGAATATTTATACTCTCATGTGTATATCTCTGATGTTAATGTTGTTGTTTTATTTGTTGTTTACATATCACATATTTTATTAAAATAATTTTTTTCTTCTTCTGTTTTTGCTTTTGTATTTTTTTTTTTTTTTTTTTTTTTTTTTTTGGATTACTTAGCCGCTTAATTTATTGAATGCAGTCGAAAATTGTTGACAGAATACTGGTAAGTGTGTCAATTTGTCATCATTATTAAAATAAAAATCAACAGCTAAAACTGAGTCAAGCAGTCAGTGTGTCGGCGGTTTCCATTACACTTAGCTTATGTTTATTACTAAGATGATGCCCTACTTTAAAATTTTTAATCACATTTTGAGTTACAATTAACAGGCAAATGGTATTTTATATGAAATTGATTTTTATATAAAAGAGTATTTATTCTAAAAAGCGGTTGACCTGCCTATTACCAATTTTTTAAATTTATTTCCTTAATTATATAAAAAAGTTCTTGTTATGTTGAACCTCCCACGTTGTGTGTTAAAAAAAATTAATATACTATTTTAATATATTTTTATGTCTTTAGAATTATTATCTTTTCTAAACACTTGTATTTTGTTTTGGAAATTATTATTTATTTATTAATTTATTTTTTTTTTTTTTTGTTATAAAGAATTTAAAATTACTAATGATTTCATTAGAAAACTTATAATTAAACTGTGTTTATAGTTTACAATCGAACAATAGAAATATTTTGAGAATTTTTAATTAGCAACACAAGTATACTGGCTACAACCCGGCGTGCTTCGCTAACTCTATCTTAATCAAATAAAATGTTTATTGTTCAAAATATATTTATTAACTTAACAACACTTTCATTTAATTATTATGATACCGACTGTAACAAGGTGAGGACATCTTCTACTCAAAGTATTTCCTTTTTCAAATTACATTGGTCTACAAAAAAAACATTTCTGGCCTTTACATATAAACTATATGCAATATAATGATTTTTTTCCATCGGACTCAAATTTTTTTATGGGCGTGGCAAATCTTTTGCTTAAAATATGGCAGTAATGTCAATATATTTCATTATAACTTGAAAACGAAGTACCACCAAGTTTTCTATAAATCATCTGAATGACATTTTTTTTTCTTTTTGTATTTTTAATAGTTTCGGAGTTATTCAAAACTTAGGTTCGAAAAAAAAATTTTTTTTGCGCCAAAAAAAGAGAAATTTTTTCTCAAAAAAATCTCGTTTTCATTTAAATGCTTAAAATGTAAAATTTATATTCTAATACTTTTTTTATAACTTTTTGGAAATAAAAGAAAAACAATTTCCACTAATTTTTCAAGAAAAAATTTGTTCGCTAATTCTAGTCAAACTCAGTTACCTGCATTTAATTTTGAATAGCCAACCGATTTTCATGATTTATAGCTTATTTTGTTGTCAACATTTTAAGCTTTAATCTAAGTGCTTAACATATTTATAAAATTTGAATTCTGAATAATTTTTTATGACTTTTTGAAAAAAAAAAAAAAAAATTGCCCTAATTTTACGCGAAAAAAATTTTTTTTTCGCAACTAAGTTTTGAATAATTCGAAAATTGTTGAAAATACAAAAACATGTTGTTCAGGTAGCTTATAGGAAATTATGTTCCTAAACATTTGCTGGTACTTGGATTAAAATCGGTTAAGCGTTTTTCAAGTTATGTATTTATGTTCCATTAGCAAGAGCAGTGTGTCGGCGGTTTCCATTACACTTGGCTTATGTTTATTACTAAAATGATGCCCTATTTTAAGATTTGAATGATATTTTGAGTTAAAATTAACAGGCAAATGGTATTTTTTATGTGGAATTGATTGTTATATAAAATAAATTACCAAGCAGTGTATTTATTCTCGAAAGCAGTTGACCTGCCTATTTTCAATATTCGAAATTAATTTCCTTAATTATTTAAAAACACTTCTTGTAGCGTTAAGCCTCCTACGTTATGTGTTAAAAAAAGTTAATACACTATTTTAACATATTTTTATGTTTTTAAAATTATTATCTTTTCTAAACACTTGTTTTTTATTTCGGAAATTATTTATTTTTTTTATAAACAATTAAAATTTATTAATGATTTCGTTAAAAAACTTATAATAAACTGTGTTTAAAGCTTACAATCTAACAAAAGAAAAATTTTGAGATTTTTTAATTAGCAACATATGTATACTGGCTAAAACCCGGCTTGCTTCGCTACCTCTATCTTAATTAAATAAAATATTTATTGTTAAAAATATATTTATTAACTTATTAATTATTTTTATTTTATTATTTTGATGCCGACTGCAAGATGAGGACATCTAATCAAAGTATTTCCTCTTTCAAATTATTTGTTCCTGATAACATGTTCGAGTTTAATTAAAAGTGGCAGTTTTTAAACAAAATAGAAATTTTAACAATATAAAATCAATATTGCAGCCTAAATACAGCAACTTCGACATCAATAGCTAAGGAAAAAAATTATGTTAAAATTTATTTTTTATGCGTTACAATCTTTAGCACAAACTGAAGAAAATAAATCTTTACACATAAAAATGGACTGTGGTTTGTTCGTATGCTTAAAACTTGAAAACGATTGAACGAAATTGAATACATAATTCTGCGATTTTGTTGGTAATTGCTACGCTAAGGCTTGGAAAAAAAGAAAAGTCGAAAATTTTTAACAGATGGCGCTGTATGTGGTCATTCCTTAATTTCTGTTGCTATTAAAGGTATTTGAATAAGATTTGGCACATCGATTCAGCGCACATATTCTAAGTTGTGCAGCAAATACAAATGGGATTGAATAAGTGGGCATGATACTTCTAATACAAAATAAATATTGAGTTTTGCGTATCTTGAGAATGGTAAAAGTGGAAGTTTCTGAATTTGGTAAAAATGTCCTTGTAGTTAATACAAAAATCATCAGCCAATGAGTGGGCGCATAATAATCGGATAAGTGGGCATGGTACATACAAATAAAAATAGATGTTGTACCATACAAATAGATATTGATTTTTTTATATCCTGAGAGGAAGTTTCTGAATTTGATCTAAATAACTTGCTAGTCAATATGAATCATCAGTTTAAAAGTGGACGGATTAGGAAAAGTGCGAGTGGCATCTTTTATACATATTAAGAAATCGTAGATTTTATTGAGGCTTTAAAGCAATAATAACCACTACTGTACATATATAGATTCCCGAGCAAAGCCGGATGGGTAAGGCTGGTGGAATAGAAAAATAAAAGGAAAAACAAATCTGATCACTTTATTATCAATATTGATTTTAGAAAAAAAGCCCTATTAACTAAACTAATTAACTTCAACGTTTTGCAATTGGTACATTAATATTAATAAAATAGACTTTTCTTAAGAATAGATTAAGTAATTAAAAAAAACAAAAATTAAAAAAAATTATTTAAAAAAACATATGTATTTATATTCCATTAACAATATAAGCATGTGTATATGCCTGCCTTCCTTAAATATTGTGATTTTTAGACATAATTAAAGTTGTGAACAAGAGAATTTATGTTTAAATAAAATGATTAAAAAATAAAATTTATGTTCTGTCTTTTGTTTCTTTTTTTAAAGAAAACAAATAAAATTATATATTAAAGCAAATTTTAACCTGGAATAACACTTAGTAATAAGTTAATACGGGTATCATAGAGAAGTGTATGTATGAGAAGTGTATGCTGCTAATATGCGAGTAGCAGAAGCTGGTCAGAGGTTACTGAACTTTTATTTTAAAATAAGACATAAAAAATAAAACAGAAATTAAGATAAAGAATAAAATTAATAGAAATGGTAAATTCGAATGAAATCACTAGTACAATATCTCAAATACATATACATACATACCAAAGAAATGAAATAAAAGAAATATTATTTAATAATTCTAAATAAAAAGAATAGTAATACTACACTGATGTCTTCAATTTTGACCCCATCACCATTGTGATGTCAGTCTTAACGTTACTTGGTCAAATTTTGATCAGGGTCAAAAATTATGCAAATAATGGATTGATAACACATCGGCATTACAGAAATAACTAATCGTGGTCAATATGATAAAAAAAAATGTCATCAGTGCGATGATTCAGTAACATCGGTGAAAGGACTCTTCGGTCTCAATTTAAGGACAAACTGTCATCAATGCAATGACACACTAACATCAGAGATGTGAATAATTGGCACATTTTTATTGATAAAATGTCATTAATGCAATGACATAATAACATACGTTTAATAGCAAAATGTCATCAATACAAGATAATGTTTATACTATTTTGATGGCAAAATATCACGAAAGACATAAATACCTGTCATTAATATTATGTTTAAATAAAACAATTAGATTGCTTTGTTCATTAAAATTACAAAATAAATTATTTGTATTTATAAAAGAAAAATATGCAGTATTATGGTTTAAATACATAGACGACAGCAAGCAACATGAAAGCAAGCATTAGCATTTGCTGCTATTCTATCGACATCATAAATATAGGGTCCGCCAAAAAAATTTGTTTTTTTGGGAAAATGCTATAAAAAAAAACTACTGAATATTTTCTCAAATTTTTTTTTCTTTTTTTATTTGAGAGTACAATCCTTCCGGTTAATAATGGGAAATAATTTCATTCAAATGGCTGTCTCAGCTGGCCATGCAGTAGCCTACACGATCGGTCCAATTTTAAGCACATTATCGATTATGTGCAGCTGTATATCACAAATAGCTTCTCGAATATTGTCCTTTAAAGCGTCAATTGTCTCTGGCTTGTTGGCGTAACACAGCTTCGAGGTGGCCAAACGACATCAGCTCTGCGGCTGATAATGCGATCTTCAAAAACAGGGCGCAAAACATCGAGTGTAGCTTCGGCTGTGTGGCATGTAGCGCCGTCCTGTTGAAACCAAATGTTGCTAATATTCTCCTCTTCAATTTTTGTGAACAAAAATTCGTTCAACATGGCCTGATAACGATCGCCATTGACTGTAACGGCCACTCCTTGCTCACTTTCGAAGAAAAATGGACCAATTATGCCTCTGGACCAAAATCCGCACCAAACAGTGAGTCGTCTTGGGTGTATTCGGCTTTTCAATGTATGCGTGCGGGTTTTCTGTGCCCCAAATGCGACAATTTTGCTTGTTTACATACCCGCCAAGATCTAAATGAGCTTCATCTGAAAAGATGATTCTGAAACAGTACCATGATTTTCAAAGTAATGTCGCAATATTTCCCAGCGTTGTTCAAGCGTATACACAACCATATTCGTTCAGCGGAAGGATACAACTAATTATCTGTCAAATTTGACATGAGCTAAGTGTTACCATTCACGAAATAAGCACTAGTTGAAAAAAGACGTTAGATGGCGGACCCTTTATTTTGAAAGCAACCACAGCAATAAAATTAGGTTTCATTCATTGTCAAGCTTTTCAAATCGACCAAAATAGAATCGCTTTTTTTAAATATTATTCAAAAATATAAAAGTTAATTAAATTATGTGTATAAAACTTTTTAATTAGTAAGATAAATTTAGTTTGATACAATATTTTAATTTTATACTGTTGTTTTCTGATAAATAAAATATATATATATATATATATATATATATTTATATATATATTTAAAAAAAAAAGAAATTATTTTATGTTTGGCAGCAGCAGCAAAGGTTGTTGTCTAGGCTTTTACTGTGCTGCCTTTGAAACAATTGTTTTCATATAAACGTATGTATTCTAATTTTGAGACGTTTCTGTCAGCTGCTTGCTGTTGGTTATGTGCTTAATGCTTTAGAGTTTGAATATTTTATATTTGTATGCTGAGCAACCAGCTTAATTGATTTTCCAACACACTTGTACAAATTATTTTGTATATACATAAGTATATATTGAAATTGTTTTTTTTTTTTTGTTTTTGTTGCAATATAAAAAGTCTTTTTGGTAAAAAATATTTCTATATATGTATTACACTGTCATATAAATGAAAATATTTTATGAAAATTATTGACAAAATTTTATATTTTTCATTCATAAAATATATTATTTTTTTTGGGTTTGAAGTTAAAGTATATTATAGTCTACACAGCATATGATGCTAAAATGTCATCACTTAGAAGACGAGTTGACAATTTTCTGGTAATAAAAATATTTCTATTTTGTAACTGTAATCATGACAAACGTACATCAAGACGATATTATTTTAATTTATATGATTTATTTTACAATTTACTATTTTCGCTCTTATTCTTTTTGATTCTGATTTCAAATGAGATGATTAAGTGTCATCAATATGTAAGTTGTACGTTGTACAATGAAATATCAAATTGATGCCTCTTATAAAAGTTTTAAAAATGTATTTAAAAACCAAACAAAATATGGAAAATTATTAAAACAATGACAAAATTTAACATCGCATTGATAACACTGTAATAACAGTGTAGAAGGCGTATAAAATATGACAAAATTTTATGATGACATTTGTCACAACATTGATGTAACAATTCTGATGATAAAGTACAATTATTAATCTTTCTATGAATAAACAAATATATAATAAGTTTTATTAAAATAATGGCGTTTTCTTTTCTGAACAGAATGTTACACTTTGCTGCCCTTAATTTTTTAGGTTCCTTTTCTAAAAAATGTAATACAAGGAAAGGGTGATGTGCTTAAATCTAATTATGTTGCCTCTAAAAATCGTTGATATTTCTTTATTTTTAACGTCGTTTTATGGCCAGGAACAAGTGAAGTGCAACATTTTTTGTTAGAAAAGTAAACGCCATAAGAAAGAAAAATATTTTATATTATACGAGGGCGGATTGACATTGAAGCTACCTAGATGGCAGCACGATTTGTCAAACGTCAGCTGTTAAAATTTTAGCCAAATTCATCGATTAGTTTATTTGTTGTAGTCGTTTGAAGTAAGTAACTTTTGTGTTTCTTGGAAAATGGAAAAAGTGAATTTCGTGTAGTGATTAAACACTATTAATTGAAAGGCGAAACGGCGAAAGAGACAAAAGAAAAGCTTGATAAACATTACGGCGAATCTGCTCCGTCAGATAATATGGTAAAATATTGTTGAATTTAAATGGGGCCGAACAAGCACTGCAACAATACCATCAACAGGAAGGCCAAAAATGGTAAACATATCATATGCTCGTGTGTTCAACATTTTGCATGAACATTTGCATATGAAAAAGCTATCGGCAAGATGGGTGCCGCACTTGCTCAGTGTTGAACAAAAACGAGATCGACAGATCACTTCACAGTATTTTCTCAATATTTTCCTTACTAATTTGAAATTGGACGCGTCTCGACCGCAGTATATATTAATATTTTAAAATCCTCCGAACTTCTTGAATCGTTTGGACGCGTACTAATCGTCGAGATTTAATCTTAAGGCAAGGGGCTTACAAGACATTACATGCAAGAAAAACGAAAAGAAGAATTTGTAATCCTCTTAAATTACGTATTATACCTAACACCACTATTGAACACACTTGTTACGAATAAAATTTAGGATCGAATATAAAGTGCTCTACGCTTAAATAAAAATTTGAATTCTCTCACAAAGAAACCTAAAAATATTCTGGTATAACATTAAAAAGGGTATAAAATTAGGAAATTCGTGGATAATAAAGTTAAGACACATGTCGACTTATTTTGTTTGACCGAATGTAGGTCCTAAGAGTACATACATACAATGTACATCCAGTGCTCATGTTTAGGTATGATATTTTTTTTTTTCTTTTTTAAATATTTTATTCCAGTGACTTAACCTTGTGTGAAACTTTCAATGTGATACTATTTAGTTTTGGGTTAAGCTTTGAATGTACTGGCATTCAGCTTGGTCTACTTCACAAATGTTTATGGGTCGCTCTTGATAAATAGAAACTTTACACTTTGTGTGCTACCACATCCAAATCCATTAGGGCAAAAAAAGCCTATGCACCACAACATTTAATTCCCGCTAGAAAGTAATTATTTAAAATTGAAATTCTTTATAATTTTTTTCTTAAAGTCGATCCATAAATCATTAAATGTTTTTTTCTCAAAAATCGGTTAAAATAAACAAATTATCCCAAAGAACATAAGGTGAATATAATCCATAATAAATTTGTAACTTCTGCCATAGGAAATATTTTTTTTTTTTAAAGAGACATTGCCTATGGCTTTAACAATTTATCAATATGAGGTTAAAAAATAATAATAATAATTTGAATAAAAACTTTTTAAAAAGAAAGCACATATTTTTCGAATATTACAATTAATTAATGAGTTGCTTGATTTTTTAAATTTGTATTTTAATATCATTGACACTATTTCGGCATTTCAATTTGCCCACAGGTCAAAAAGCAAAAAAAAAAAAAAAACAAAACGTGCAAAACATAAAAAAACCCATGGGGAAATAGAAACTAATTGACGCATGAGCATAGATTTCAGAAACTACTTGAGTTAATTCCAAAACTTATTATGATTAATTATCAATCCCAAAGCATTTTTAACGCCTGTTCAAACCATCCATATACAGAGATCAGAGATAGAAGACAGTAGTTGATTGGTTTTGAATACCAAGAAATTGAATAAAATCAAATCAAATCAAGTTAAATCATATTACCTTTAAACCAAATAATTTTAATTTCTTTCTTTTTTTCTTCTGTTTTATGCTCAATAAACAATCAAATGAATCTTTCTTAAAGAAATAATAAAAAAACAAATTCGCAAAAAATTTCTCTTGTAAGAAAATATACTTAAAAATGTTCTGACAAGTTTCTACAAACATTTTTCTACTGTTAAATTCGTGTTTTAGCAGCATGATTTTTTGATTAATTTCATAGATTTTTTCTTCTTCTTCTTCATGCTAATTTTGTGTGTTTTAGTCGGCATATTTATATGCAAATTGAACTTAATGAAACATAATAAACCAAAATAATGTTGATTTTTATAACTACAAGTGTTTTGTTTACCCTACACCACCATAGATGGTGGCCTTATGTTGAATATATTCGGAAGTTTGTAGCATTCAGAACGCTAGATTCGTCTTCATTCAAAGTTGACTCATATACTCGGAATATATTTGTTCATTCATAAATATGTATCTCATTTATCTTTAATGTTTTCAAGCAGTCCCAGTTATCTAAGCACTCTAGAAATGGGTTTGTACTACAGCAATGAGCGCTTTTAGCGAACGTTACATACTTACGATCTTAAGTTATTAAAAAAACGGCTAAGTCTGTTACGTCTGCTTAATATGTTGGTTAAAGTATGACGCAGGCAATGATAAGTCTGCACGTGCAATATGGTGATGCTACAAAGGCCATTTCAAAATTTTTTTCATCTCGTACCAAAACATTCGTGATTACGTGGGGTACTATTTATATTTCGGGAATAACAATAATAACAAATATTTTTAAATGAAAATGACTTGATTGCTTACAAAATATTCCCTTTAATGGTCAATACAATTTTGCAGTCGTTCAAACCATTGCTCAAAGCAGTTTTTCTATTCCTCTTGAGACACCTCCATAACATGGTTTTTAAACGCTTCAACTGCTTCTTCGGCGCTCGTAAATCGTTGACACGCAGTATAGCTTTGATTTTCGGGAACAAGAAGAAGTCATTGGGTGCCAAATTAGGACTGTACGGACTGAGACATCGATTCGATGTTTTGATTGCTTAAAAATTCACCTGTTTGACGAGATGTGTGAGAGCTCGCATTATCATGATTCGCCTTCAGTGGTTGCTTTTACGAATTTCTCCGAAGAATTCCTACGTTGCTCAAGCAGAACAGTGGCCACATGATCCATTCGGTCGAAGAAACAGGCGACCATTTGCTTCGCTGTGCTTTTTGCGCAAACAGCTTTTGTTGGATTTAGCTCGTCTTGGAATACATACACAGTCGATTGCTGTTTGTTTCCGGCTCATATGTATATATCCATGATTCGTCACCTGTCACGACTTTATACACGTCTTTTGAAGCACCACGGTCGAACTTTTCAATCATTTCCTTACACCAATCGACGCGAGCCTTTTTTTGAGTGATTGATAAATTATGTAGTATCCAACGAGATGGAGTTTTTTTGAACACTTAGTCGTAGTTCATGCAAAATCGTATGTATTGAAATGGAACTAACGTGCGCAAGGATGCCTCTATCTCACAATATGTCACATGACAATCTTGCATTATCAATTCAAGCACTGCATCGATGTTTTGGGGCACAACAACGATTTTGGACGACCTTCACGGAATTCGTCGGCGACCGAATTACGACCACGATCGATACCAGCGATATACTGTGGTTGTTGATAGTACTTTATCGCCATATAGAGAACTGAGTCCATCGACACATTTTTGTTGCGATATTCTACGCCGAAAGTTGTGAAAAATAATCCAACGAAAATCATCTCTTGAAATTTC
Organism: Wohlfahrtia magnifica; assembly: GCA_023159175.1. NCBI lineage: Eukaryota > Metazoa > Arthropoda > Insecta > Diptera > Sarcophagidae > Wohlfahrtia > Wohlfahrtia magnifica. The sequence goes on from JAKWBJ010000222.1 coordinate 8,556,075, forward strand.
TATTTTTTGGCCAAATTGATTTTCTTAACTTACTGTAAACAAAACAAATAGCATTTGTACACCAAAAGGTTGTGAGTACGTTTATGCTACAAAATGTCAAACTTTATTATGGCGTTGCCAGATTTTAGCTATTAACATTAGTGTTGCCAGTACCCGTAATATAAATAGTACCTCTACTCTTTTACTCTCATAGTTTTCATCAGTTGTTGTTGTACCAGGCTTGCCAAAGCGAAGTTTATTACGTTATGGATTTGTTGGAAAAGTTTGTGGCAACATAATCATGGTTTACACAGAAGAGACTCATCGTATAACACTGCTGATATTTTAAATGTTTTTGTATGAGCTCGTGTATAACCACATGAGCTCAGTAAATATGGAGTCATCAAACCTAAAAAAAAATTGGCACAATCGACCAAATAAAAAATATTCATAATTGTCCAAATTTTGTTAGATGACAGAAGTTTATTTTGTCTTGCAATCGTCCGTGTATTAAATCCTAGCAGACAATATCATCAAAAATCATTATGCTGTATTTGTTAACAAGACAAAATCTTGCATCGTTCAGCATGTAGCCAACTTAAAACAAACAATATCGCTACATTTCAGCATTTAGTCGACTCGTAACAGACAATGTAGCTAAATTTCAGCTTTCTTTAGTATGTTAACATTACAGTAAAGTTGTCATATATAACACCCTCTGTTTGTCATTGTCAAAAGGATTCATCAATGGAATTTTTTATTTACGATATTTTCATACAAATTCCAACTTGATACCATTATTGTGACGATGGTTCATCGATGAAAATATCATTGTGACAATGTCGCTCAAACACGCCACCACGCAGTGACTTCAAACGAGGTTGTCTTCTGTTTCATATTCTATTATAATGACTATAGATGAAATCCTATCGGAAACCATAGGCCAAAACAGAAATATACAATTGAGAATCAACAACTCTAAGATCTGGACTATGCTACCGATCTTGTACTGCTGGCTACAAATAAGGAGGAAACTGCATAAGAAAATAAAAGACTTGGCTTCAACAGTACGGATGTACGAATTCAGGCAAAACTAACAGAACACTCATAAAGCCCGTATGATAAGTAAGAAAAAACCAAATTTTGACAAAACTCGATTTTATTATGACTTCGAGGGCGATTTAACGAGTATAGCGAGTTTACAACTTTTCGATAACACTTTTGTAGTACGATTTCTCTTTCTCGTCAAAATATGCCTCAGTTTCAACGATTACTTCATTGTTGGAATTAATTTTCTTTCCAGCAAGCATTCTCTTGAGATCTGAAAACAGTAAAAAGTAGCTGGGAGCTAAATCTTGAGAATACGGTGGATAATTTTGCCATCGTTTTCATTGATTTATGGCAAGATTTGTGAGCTCAAGCGGCACCCACTTTGAACAGAGCTTTCGCATACCCAAATGTTCGTGTAAAATGGTAAAAATACTACCATCTGATATCTTTACAGCATCAGCTAGCTCGCGTACCTTCAATTTGCGATCGTTCACAACTAATTTGTGGATTTTTTGATTTTTTCTGTAATAACAACAGCCTCATTTGGGCGTCCACTGCACTCTATATCATTTGTGCTGCTACAAATACGTTTGAATATAGCAAACCACTTCTCTACCATTTCTTTCGATGGAGCAGAGTTCGGATAATGTTTATCAAGCCATAGTTTGGTTTCTACTGTATTTTTTTCACTCAGTTTTATATATTTTTTTATAACAGAAGTTGCTTCACATAAAACGCTATAACTCATTACTCTTCGGAAGCCCTACAATAAAATATGGCACAAAACGCTTGAGTGTATTCCAAATCCGAAAACTACATGGAAGCGAACAATTACAAACCGAACCGGAATATCACTTATTGCACTCCAACTCATCGTAATGGACAGCGTCAAATGGATATTTACGTACGCAGTTTATGTTGCTAATGGAATTTGCTGGACACAACAAAATTGAAAAAGGTCCTCGGTTCAATACCAGGCCAGACCATCTGTAAAAGAAAAAGTTTTTCAACAGCGGTAGCATCTCATAACATTAGCTAGTAACTGGTTATGAGTATTACTACTACCGAAAACTTCTCTAATGAATTTGCCGTTCGGAGCTGGCATTAAACTATAAGTCCCTTTCAATGAGTCTAAAAATAGAAACGGGTGCAGCTCATTTACTGAGAGAAGTCCCCATATTCCTTCATGGAGTATTATGGGAATTAATATATAATAGTCGGTAATTTATTGATTCTAAAGGCCATGCACAGAAATATATCTGAAAATTGTTGCAATTCAATAGATTCCTAGGTTGGAATCTGACTGGTATTCAAAATTTTATTGTGGTGTAGGGTATCTAAAACACAACATATTCCGACTTGACTGATTGATAGCTTAATTACTTGCATTCTCATTCAATCAGGCTATAAGATTTTCTGTAGAACGATAAACAGAGAAACAGAGAAGAGTTTTTTTTCTGTAAAAGCGTAGCGTACAAACTTTCTAAGCTTGTTTAACAGAGATTTTGTTGCTGATCTTGTCTTTTCGTTTTTTCTTTTGGTTTTATAATTTTTCTAATATTTCTTTTTTAGAGTTTATCAGTTGTTAAGTCTTTTGACTCCCCTGTCTGTTGTGGTTCAAAGAAAATAACCGCTGGCTATTTTTGTTTCTTGGCTTGAAAATTTGGGGGAAAAAATAGATTTTTGCTGGTTCATTTTTAAATTTTAAATCATTGTTAGAACATAAGACAACAAACACATGTACACACATGAGTAATTGTAGAAAATAAACTATGAAATCCCATAAACTTATGCAATTTTTTTTCATGGCTTTTGATACGCTACACTAGAGAGCTTAAGTTAAGCAAATGTGTTATTAAATATTTATTAAATGATAGAAAACGAAAATGTAACTTCCTATTTCAGTAGATTATGGTTTAATTTTTTTCTGTTGTACTTTAAATGAAACATTGGCCGCCTTAATTACTTTGACATATTCACTTGTTGGCGCATCAGAGGGGGATATTAAATAAAGAACGGCACCGATGATGCTACTATGGGAAACACTTGCTTTGATTACTTGAGACGAGGTAAGAAAATTTTCTTCTTAAGTAAAAATTTTCTATCATTTAAAGAGCGTTCTAAGAGATTATATGTGTTTACCGGAAAAATTTGTTTGAGAAACATCTATGAAAAGAGCTGAACAATACATTTACTAGCCTGTGAATTAGTTAAATGGTATTATGTTTTCTTCTAAGCCCAAATTTGTGGTTTGGCATATAAGCGCTCTCATCTAATAATGGTGTAAGTTTAGATAGTAAGACTTTCTTGAACAGTTCTGACAGATTAGACAAAACTAAACTTACTTAAGTAATAAGTGGCAAATCAGCAATTTTGATAGATGGATTCGGAGTAAAAACTTTTTTAAGTGATTAACAGACAAGCTCCCTTTTTGGCATCATTTCTTGTCAAATTATCATTCAGATTTAATAAAGGAAGTTTATGTATTACAGGCCTTCTGAAAGTGCAGCTGACATGCTATAAATAGTAATTTTTCTTGGGAAACGCGTTAGATTTCCAAGTACTTACTGTTGATTTCAGACCAAAGGACTACTTCTACCTTTCCCTTTCATGTTTATTCGTTATTGATAGAATTTTAGGCAAAAAAGGTACTTATCAAAGGGGTGTATTGTTAGTTTAAGTTAAAAGTGGCAGCCAGGCAAACATCCAGCCACACTTAGAGACTATAGTGGTACCCATAAACTTCCCTCTGGCAGTCCGATCAGTTATCTGTCCAGTTTGCCCTTCAATAAATTTGCTAATCAGTCCCACAGGAGTCTTCAGTAGAACCCCAATGCTAACAAAATGCCCACCTAATATCCTGTACCTAAATCCTGCCAACGCGGAACATTCCAAGAGCAGATGTTCCGTGGTCTCCACCTCCTCTTCTAAACAGCACCTACATAGAACAGAGTTCCTCTAGCCCATTAAGCAGTGACCAGTAAGTGCCCCTATTACCGCATATATCCTGCCTCTAGCGAAGTTCAGCAGTTGCTTAGACCTCTTCTTGTCTACCCTCGGCTAGAGAGCCTGTCTACAAGTTGGAGCTCGCTTCCACCTCTCATCAAATATACCATCGGCTCATTGTCCTATACGTAGACGACATGTAGAGATCGGTATACCAAACCCCTTCGCCGCCAAAAGAAACCTAGCCATAGTGCCCTGACTAGCCAGCTCATCCGCTACACAATTGCCCGGAAATTACTATGATCCGGAACTCATACGAAATTGATATCAAAGTACTCAGACATCACCCCCAATAATCAGTGACATAGCCCCTAGGGATCTAATAGCAGACTGACCATATAAATGCAGACCTTCCTGATCGTTGTGACACTATCTCTGAGTAGGTCAGAAATCTCACAGTGCCATAAAAACACTGCAATGGTCCGGCAGCCTGTATGACCTATTTGCATTGAGATCAGGAGAATGAACGCTATAACCTACTCTACCATACAGCTTTGACCCGTCCATGAATAATTGGATACTTCCCGTGTCACCATCCAACGATTTTTTCCAGGTTTCCTATTCGAAATAGATATCCTTGAATTGGTCGTTGATAGTAGGCACGGGATACAGTAGTCCGTCCTAACGATAGACAAACCCATGCAGCAGCTCAACGATAATCTCCGATAATCTGAGATCACATTTCCTCATTCTCAGCAGATCCATGGATGCAGTCGATGTTAACTTAATGTGTATTATTTGGTAACTTAATCCTTAAGTCAAGTTAATTTGCTTTCTGTATAGAATTGCAGTTTTTTTTTAACATCGTTACCTTTACCCTCTTAGCTGACAAGTACGCGTGAATAAAAAGGCGTTCCACTAACAAATTCAGACAGTTCCAAAATCGTATTTAATTAACTATCGGTACCGTTAAAGCTTTTATCAAAGAGAAAAATTAAACACACATTTTTTTATATAGTCAGCCGGTTCAATCACTGACAATGGTAAATCAAATTTTCATAAATGACAGAAGTTGATTGTGTCTTGCAGGTGTCCTCGTATTAGTGAGTCCTAACAGATAATATCACCGAATATCATTATTGCTTTGTTTATTAACAGGTAAGTGTAGCAGACAAAATTATGCATTTTTCAGCTTATAGTCGACTCATTACAGATAGTATCGGTTATTTCAGCTCTTTCTTCAGTATAGTGACATTACAATAAAGTTGTCATACATACAGCCAACGTCCCAAAAAGTGTGAACCCTTATTCACTAGAATTAAAAGGATATTAGATTTGGTGCTTTAACTCAGTTAGTTTCCAAAGGAATTTAAAAAACCATATAAAATAGCGTTTAAAAACATCTCTACCATAAACTTGAACACTTTGGAATAAATTGGATGAAATATGCTTTTGCTTAAGCAATATATATAATCTGTGTAGATTCCACAAGTTTACTTAAGTAAAGTATATACCATTTAAAAGGTCTGTCCTTCTTCTTTCCGTATCTTCTAAAAGTCAATCGGTTAATATTTAGCTAAGTTATTAGCTTATAAGTGCATTAACCTTTCATTGCCCAAGAGCCTTTATCATTTTATAGAGTCTTTGCTTTGGCATAATTTAAGCTCCAAAAAAAGTCATATTTTCGTCAAGCAAGAATATAAAATAGTCCTGGTACTCAAAATTATCGAAGGCCAATAACCCTTGATTTAATTAAACTTTTTTAGAAACAAAATGTGTTTTATTATCGTTTGGATATGTAGCGTTTTTATATGTATTAAAAAAAAGTAAAGTCCATACTTTTTCAATTTCAATCAATATTTATATTTAATCAGAAACTCGCAAACCAAAAGCACCTCTAAACACTATAACTGCTGAAGTATAACTCATCTTATGAGCAACAGAAGTAAAAAAAGCAAATTTTTGTATTGTTATTTTAAGAAAATACGGTACTTTGCAGAACTGATGATCACACATGACAATATTATACCTGTATACTCGTAATAAGTAAAGCATAAAAATAAGGAACGGTACTTGTAAGTACCGTCGAGCAATAAAAGGTTAAGGTACAAAAACCGGATTCTTGTTGTACTCCACAGCATCTTTACAGAATGGCATCACTTCCCAGATATTTTTACTTATTTTTTTTTGCATAGTTTTTTGTGTTGCAATTGATAAGGATTGCTTTGAAGGGGACGATATAGATTAAGATAAATAAACTTGTATGTTTTGATTTTCTGAATAAATTCCGGGAACTTTTTGATCAAGGCGGTAAGTATGATCCAGAATAGTAAACTAACGTAGAAGGCTCATGAATTTTGAGCGAGACAAGGCATGCCCTAAACATGTATATGCAGAAGACTTGCAATTATTTTTACGCGTACAAAATCGAGTACCTTTAGTTTTTGTTGTGTAACCCAAGTTGTTGTAAGAATTTTGCAGTTGTTTTTTTTTTAATTTTTAAAGCGTTAAACATAGTTTTAAAAAAACATAAAATGTTTAAATTCCTCACATTTTATTAAGCTGAATTAAATGCTTAATTCTAGAGAATAAAGGTGTACGCTTTTTTTAACGCTGACTGTAACTTCCGTGGCTTGTGTCATTGTCAAGAGAATACATCAATCAAATGTTTCATTCACCATTTCATGCAAATTCGACTTGCTACTGCTTCTGTGACGACGATGTCATAGTGACGAATATGTCATAGTGGCAATGTCGCAGAAGTATGCCACTGGGTAATATTATAGTCTCAAATCGTCTTAAACTTTTCTATTTAAAGTTACTGTATAGAGTACATTACATTCTAACTATACTAAAGGTTTTCTTTTTATTTTCTACACTTTTTTCTTAAAGTTAGAATTTAAATAAGTAAAAATAGCTTATAATTATTTATTTATGAATTTATTGTTCTTATTATTCATACGGTACTTAGTGTTAAATCCACTACTATTCATTCATGTCTTTCTTTTTCTAAATTTTAAAAGAGGCGGTTCTTACCCACTTCAACTGTAAACTTGATTATTAAATTCAAAGTAATATTCAATTAAGAAATATATATAAAATAACAGTAATTGTAAATAAATTTGAAGCGTAAGTACTTACGATACAGATAGAAACAGTAATAGGTAATGCCTTAGAGGCTTATAAAAGAATAAAAAGTAGCCTGGCAATTGGAAGTACAATCACATATAACGGTTATTTTTATGTGAGCTTCTGAAATGTTATTCGAAATAAAAAATTAATAAAAAAAACATTTTATTTTGTTTGTAATTAAGTTCAATTGTTCTTATAAAATGATAGTTGGCAATCACAACTAACTGTTACAAAGTGCATCCCATCAGTCTAAATATTGATCACATTTTTTAAACTTCAGATATTATTAAAAATTATTTTATTACTTTATTAATTAATCTTAAATCAAGTTTTTTAAGAATCTAAAAATATGTATAAAATATATTCTATTTATAAAGGGTCCGGCAAATATTTTTTTTTTTTTTTTTTTTTTTGAAAATGCTATAAAAAAAAATTACTGAATATTTTCTCAAATTTATTTTTTTATTTGAAAGTACAATCCTTCCGTTTAATAACAGAAAATAATTTCATTCAAATGGCTGCCTCGGCTGGCCATGCAGTAGCCTACACGATCGGTCCAATTTTTAAGCACATCATCGATTGTGTGCAGCTGTATTTCACCAATGGATTCACGAATATTGTCCTTTAAAGCGTCAATTGGCTCTGGCTTATTGGCGTAACACTTATCTTTGACGGCACCCCACAAATAATAGTCCAACGGTGTTAAATCGCAGCTCCGGGGTGGCCAAACGACATCAGCTCTACGGCTGATAATGCGATCTTCAAAAACAGGGCGCAAAACATCGAGTGTAGCTTCGGCTGTGTAACACGTAGCGCCGTCCTGTTGAAACCAAATGTTGCTAATATATCCTCTTCAACTTTTGTGAACAAAAATTCGTTCAACATTTCTTGCTCATTTTCGAAGAATTATGCCTCTGGACAAAAATCCGCAGCAAACAGTGACTCGTCGATCGCAGGCCCAGATTCCCAGCGTTGTTCAAGCGTATACATAACCATATTCATTCAGCGGAAGGACAAAACTAAATATCTGCCAAATCAGACATGAGCTAAGTGTTACCATTCACGAAATAAGCACTAGTTGAAAAAAAACGTTAGATGGCGGACCATTTATATGTATATATTATATTCAAATAGCCAGTTGGCCCGATTGTGACAAACGACATTTTTATTGATGATGTCTGCAGTACAATCTGTGATATGTCGCCTGCAGAATTCAATTGTGGACAACATCGATAACAAAAACGCTTAAATTGTCGTGTTTCAAGATTTACTGTTGACAAGATCATAAAAATGTCGTCAATAAGGCCTTATTGATGATAAGGTCAAGAACGAGTGTATGAAGTTTGTCGCCCAATGAGTGTATGAAGTTTGTTGACCTTTTACAACAAAATGAGAGACAATTGCATGTACTTTGTGTTTAGAATCTTATTGATATGTCACAAAAGTATTTAACAACAACTGAAATAGTGCCTTACAAATTACTCTCGCATTATAAGAAGAAATCAATTATATATTGAGCCGGCAGACAGTTTAATGGCGTTTTCTTTTCTGACAAAAAAAGTTGCACTTCATTTCTTCGTTGTCATAAAAAGTCGTAAAAAATAAAGAAATATTACATAATTTTAAAGACAACATTTTATAGATATACACAGCGCCCTTTCTTTGAATGAAATTTTGTAAAAAAAGAACACACAAAAAGAGTGGACAACGAGATGCAACATATTTGTTTGTTTGTTTTTTTTTTTCAGAAAAGAAAACGCCATAAGAATTTAATAGAAATAGGTTTTTAGTTTCCTTTTATAACTGTCTAGTTGTCAAACAAATTTTATCCCAAAAGTCAAAAACAAAGTTAATTTTAAGAAGACACATAAAAAAACTTAATCTAACTTAACAATATTTTTGTTTGACTTTTTGGCATCCAAGTGAGACCGAAAATTTTATTTGCTTCAACTTGGATCAGTAACGGGTTGGTCTACATTAAATTTGAAACAATGCGTTTATGAAAATCCTAATCTTATCAAAATCCTACCTAATAAACACAAATAAATTCGTTTAAAAGTGTAATTTTACTCCGATAAATTATTTACAACCATTTCGTTTTTTTTTTTAATAAATTGTGGAGCAGAATATCAAAAAGACAGGTTTAAGACAAAAAAAATCTCGTCTTAAAAAATCATATTGAAGTATAAACCACTTAAGCTTATTTCTTATTCTTAAAAAGACCCAATTTGCCCCTGTGTTTACATACATTTCGGTATTTATTTATTTAAGTACACACACACAAATTGTTAATAAACAATTTGAATTGTATAATTAAATGAAAAAACTGCAATTTTTATTTAACGCCAAGCAGTTGAATTACGAGAGCTTAACAAATATTTTAACAAATATTGAAAATCTAGCACATGAAAAATTAAAGTCGGACGGACATAGCATGGCGATATGTATGATACGCTATATCACAATGTATTTCTGTTTTTTTGTTTTAATAATTACAAACATGGCGATGACAACCTTAACTCTGAACATCACATCATCTTATTAATTGAGAAAAGCTTAAAGAAGGATTTTCCGATTAGCCCGGTCTCTGACATTTTTTCATTTTTTAGCAAAGTTTGTTCCTGCCTAATTTTTCTAGAAGAACCGTCAACTATATCTTCGGAATCCAATACGAACAATCAAGACATTCGGAGTGGCATCATGTTATACACAATAAGAAAATATCAATCACATCTCGATCATCATTTCACTTAAATTACAACCGCTTTTTTCTGTTGACTAAACCGTAGGCATAAGCTTACTATATCTAAAATATAAGGTATGCAAAGAACGCCAGAATTATTACCGATAAAATTGAGGTTTTACAATACCTACCTACTAAATGTAGTAAACGAAAGCAGCAAAAAATGCAGACCGCAGAAAAAACACAATATTACAAGCACAGTCCATATGTTAGGTTAAAAAGGCGGTGCTAGCGCAGAGACCAAACAGAGGTCTATTGCGGCAACCTACAGAGATAAAATGAAAGAAAGATAGAAAGATAAAGCAAAAGAGAAAACAAGACACTGAATAGAGGAAGAAAATACTAAACAGAAAAAGAACAGCACAACACATAACCACTAAAAATATTTAAAATGAAAAGGTCTCCAAATTTAAATATCTCGGTACATGGCTGTATGGTAATTATGAAGGTGACCTAGAAATTAAGTGCCGAATAGGAATGGCAAGAATTATGCCGGGAAATTAGGCTATCTCTACGTTTAAAATATTGTTATTATAATTTTAAAAAACCAACAAAGCAGTTAGAGCTACAAACTTCATTATGGAATTAATTCTATTGGTTTGTTTCAAGGCTGAGATCACCCTGGCAATGCCATAATTATGTGTGTCACCAATTATTTTTAGAAGGTTTTGGTATTTACTAAAACATTCGAAACTAATGGAAATTTTATATAAAAGGCGGCGTAGTATGCTTAGTAAGTCAGTCGTGATTTAGCAGTCAAAGAGTAAAGTTGTGCTATGTCGTTAATAAAAGTTTTGAGTAGTTTGTATAAAGTACAAGGTAAACAAGTTACTATATAAAGTTAAAGTGTGGAAAAAGAGGACTATATAAAGTTAAAACAATTAATTCGTGTTCTTCATTTAAAAGAACTCTAACGTTTTGAAGATGTTAAAACGTAACAATATCTTAAATCTTACGTTTGGTCTGTTCTCTTGTATGGGATAGAATCCTAAACACCAAAAATAAGCCAGATGAATAGAATAGAAACCTTTGATATGTCAACGTATAGGAGAATGCTGAAATTATCAAGGTCATACTATGCAAATTACAACGAGATTCTCAAAAGAATAGATCGGCAACAAAAATTACTACAGACCAGAAAAGAAAAACTGCTTATTTTGGTCATTTTGATCATGAGAGGGAACTGACAATATTATAGTTATTATCTTAAGTTATTATTTTTCTACTCTTCTATATAATTTTTTATAAAATGCACTAAATTATGCGGCAGAATGTGTTTTTTCACCAAATTTTCTACAACATAGTTCATACCCAACTTTTATATAAATACCTGGGTATTTAACCATTTTTACCCAATTTACCCACTTTACCGGGTATTTATCAATTAAGTATTTTTCCCTTTCCAATATCTTATCAAGGAATGTTGTGGAAATTGTTATTATTATTATATAAACTAATTTTAGGATAAGTTTATTGTAAATAGACGTTTTTCTTTTGATTTTCTGCTTTTATTGAGTCTGAGTAACGTAACAATACTCACACGATAGGGATATAAAGCCAGGAAAATCAAACTACAAAATTATAAGCAATTATCTTAAAAATGGAGACGTCGAGTTTAATTTCACGTTTACCATGTGCCGGCTTTGAACACATCAGCATATGCTCACACCACATATGTTGTTTGTTGTAGAGTATCGTAATGAAGAAAACATTTTATCTTAAAGATGTTATTTGTCAATAAATATAAATAAAATGAATGCAAACAGCAAGGAAAACAAAAAAGCTCTTTAAATGTAATGATTTTTAGCTAAATAGACTAAATGGAGGATATCATTATAAAATAAACGGTGGGCGTACCATTACATTTACTGTTTTATTTGCAAAACAAAAAATAAAATGCAAAAAAAATCACATGACGTGTTTTTCCTTCTAAATGAATCATTTAAGAATCAAATTGACGGTCATTGAAAGTCAAAGTTTTTATTTTATTTTCTTAACAAATGAATTGAAAACAAATTTTACAAATATATTTGATTAAAGCTTCATCCAGATATATAAGCACATACATGCACAAGTACGAATATTATCTCCTATTTATTTTATGCAAACAGTACGAGTATGGATTGTCTTTTGTTTTTTCTTTACTTAAAAGAAAAAAATCAATCAAAAAAAAAAAAAGTCACGTATTTAGTTCTGCTACTAAATTATGCTTATTTTGGAGGTAACACTTCCGGGTAGAGAATTTGTTTATGTGGTGAAGATATGAATTAGTTCCACTGAAATAAAAATAAATGCCTAAAGAATCGATTGAATAGTATCCTTATAAAACTAAAGAATACAAAAAACCATAAGACGTATCATGCTAGACTTTGATATTTCACACAAAGATCATGCGACTAATCTTAGTGCGGTTGTATTGGGTGTTTTTTTTTTACAGTTACACAAGTTTAAATCGTAATAAAACAAAGATACAGTCACACAGATAATAATACGTACCCTAAATAAAAATGGTTTTTAAGAAAAACTTTACATATCTAATCAAAGTTGCCTTTACATTTGAGAATATAATGACACAGGCCTCTAAACAAACCATAAAATGTCCCACTAAGTACGCGCTTATTGCGCTCAAGCATTTAAAAGACATAAGTGACAACACAGATAATTATACGAACGAAATGAAAAGATACTAAATTTTCTAAAGTTTTACGAAAGGTTTTCTATATTGATCTGGTCCATGGCAACTTAGCATATTAGTTTAAGAATTTTCTTGTCACCGGTAAAGAAAATAAGTCGTAAATCGAAGAAGATTTGTATTAAAATTCGAGGGCAAATAATAAACTTAAGAAAAGTTGGGAATTTATTAAATGCAAACACTAAATTTGTTGGTTGTGTCAAGTCCACAGTCCAAACAGTTCTTCAAAATATTTTTAAGTCGAAATCTCTCGCCAGCAAGACCACAACTGGTCGTTCATAACTAAAACTAAGGATAAAATACCTAAAGCAACAACAGTGCAAATCGTAATACATTTGCATATAACCGCAATGTCAATGTGCATTCGGAAACTGTTCGTAATATTTTGAGAAAAAATAAACGGAGTCCATAGTAGAGAACCAAGAAAGAAACCGTTTAAAAGTAAACTCAATAAAGTAAATCGCCTGGACTTTGCACTGCAGCATACGGACAAAAACCAAATTTCTGGGACAATGTGATGTTGAGTTTTGAGATAAAGTTTAACTTATTCGGTTGTGCTAGCAGGCAAAAAAATTAAATTAATGTTTTTAAAGGATGTGTAATAAAATCTACGTGACTGTATGTATTTTTAATATCAATGAAACGGGCTTTGTTGGATAAAATATTTTATGATATTAATGCTTAAATACAATTTCGGCCATGTGGCAGCCACGACTGGCGCATACAAGGCGTAATCTATAAAACCAATTTACACAAACTTTTCGTAGCATATGTATTTCTTCCTATTTCGCCAATAAATCTTCTAATGTTGATATCCAGGGGTAAAATTGTCTCAATCGACGTCAACAAGTGAGTTTAATATGAGCAATGTACGAGAATGCAGAAATCTCGGTTCTACACAACGGGAGCATCAGGCAAACATTGATGAGCGAATTCTATTCACATGGAGTCTCTCACGTCAACTCGAGGACCTTGATTATGCGTATGATATTTGCCTACTCTCACACAAGGGATCCAACATGCAGTCAAAATTAAATGACCTGGAAAAACTGGCTCGCAATGGACTTGAGATAATAATGGACTTGAGATAAATATCAAGAAAACCAAAGCTATAATAATTAACAACAATAGCACAGAAAACGTCACACTACAGGGCCAGTCAATAGAGTATGTAGATAACTTATACTATCTCGGAAGCACAATGGAAACAAATGGCGGTGCAGAAATAGACGTTAACAACAGGCTCAACAAAGCAAGGTCGGAATTCGGACGATTACAGTCAGTATGGAAAAGCTCATACATATCCAGGCAAACCAAGCTCAGAATATTCAACGCATGTGTAAAGTTAATTCTGTTGTACGGCAGTGAAACCTGGCTTGTGTCTAACATCGTCACGCAAAAGCTACAGGTATTCACCAAGTGCCTTAGAATCATATGAAAGTTATTCTGGCCTAACACCATAAGCAACATAGATCTATGGAATTTAACAAACGAAGACCCTATTCTGAAGTAGGTGAGCCAAAGAAAGTGGTGATGGATCGGCCATACCTTAAGGAAAAATCATAGTAGTATTACAAGGATGGCACTTGAGTGGAATCCCCAAGGATCAAGGAACCGCGGTCGACCAAGAAACACCTAGCGACGCATAATTATCCAAGAACTAAGGCAAAACAATCTTACATGGGAAGAGGCAAAGACAACAGCAGAAAATCGTGTAAGATGCAAATGCTTTGTGGAAGCCCTATGCTTTGTACCGCGTGCTTACCAAACAGTAATTTTCTGTTGATGTAAATGTGCTTCCTTACTCCCAATGCGACAATTCTGCTTATTTATGTACCCGTTCAACCGAAAATAGGCTTAATCGCAGAAAATTTTGAATTCTGTAGTTTTACGAACAGAACCATTATTGCTATGGTGCAAGTCTAACCATAATGAAATGTCAAACCAAACTAAATAAGAAGCTACTGTCAGCTGTTAAATCGGTTGTCAAATAAAGTATTGTTGCCAATTTAAAGTTATGAACTTCTCAAAAACAACAGTTTCGATTTTAATGCAAGCAAGACTCGAAATTGTTTTCTGACACAAAGGCAGTGATATGGTGTCAGGCGTCATCACATTTAGCGCTTAACTCCAAAATTTGTTAATACAAAGGTATTGCTGCCGCAAATTTATATGCATTAATAGTGCATCATTTTTTTTATGGGTTAAAAGTTTCCCGTCGTGATGCAGCGTAGTGAGGTATTTATGAACAAGCCCGTCGTCTGTGAATATTGGTAATATAAATATTGTGGAGTTAGATTCTCTTTTGTGCTGGGCAAGAGGATTATTGGAATGATCTCATTATTCGAGAGTAGAAAGAAGTATTTAGGAGACATGGTTTTTTGAAACTCTGTAAGAAATACTTTACTTATCCGACATTCTTAATACTTATAAAATATTTTAGTTCATCGCATTTGAACTGCAGCTACGCTACACTTCACTGAAAATTATACTTTATTATTTTGTTTGAGAGAACTTGGATGGAGCTCACATGTACTACCTTCATATACTCGTATAAGCAGGCTCGCGCTCATTAAATTACCTAATTTGAAAAGCCGACAAACTATGCTGTGTATTTCCTTTCTATGGAGTTTAATTCAAGGTGACATCGCTTCGGAGTTTTTACTAAGCCATATTATTTTTAATGTTCCTACTGGACCAACTCGCAACTTTAAGCTATTAAGCTTGAAGTATTATCGATCAGTTAATGCAAACAACGACTCCTTGCATCAGATATGCTTGAAGTTTAATAATTTTTATCATTTAATTGATTTCTGTGATTCTGTTGATCTTGTAAAGAGAAAATTATTTTATATTTGAATCAATAATAATGAATTTTCAATACTTGTATTTATACTTTAGTCTGTAAGGCAATGCAATCCATAGACCAGAATAAAAAAATAAATAAATAATTATTAAGAGACAGCTTGATAGTTCTGTGATTTTTCGACTTTTGATAACCTGGTCCCCAATAATAATAAAATTACTCAAGCCTTTGATTTAACTAAAAGTCTTAAAACACATTTCTTTTAATCTTCAGAATATGATGGATAGAATAATTTATTAATTTTTGCCACAGTGAGTACACGTGAGTGCACTGCAGTACTACACTGTAGCCGGGATCGGCCAACACTTGTTTTCTGAGGTTGTTTTCCTAAAACCGTATTAAATCTATCTAACAGCTCAAAATAATATTATCCTTTCTCTAATCGTTTTAGCCTTTAAAAGATAATTGAGAAGTGTAAAACAAATATTAATGCAAAATCGTATGTTGCGTCTAGAAGGAGATGAATAACTTTCTTTAAAACTTTCCAATCTTAATTTTTCTTCTTACAATTTTTGGTCGAATGAAACTACCTTTCGTAGGTGTGAAAAATGTGTCTTATAAATACATGAAAGTCAATCCTGTCTTATGCAATTTTTGATAAAATATAGGGTGTATTTTAAGCCTGATAAAATTTTAAATTGGAAAAAAATTACAAGAAAAATTAAATTTTAATCCATATAACTTTTTTATTCGAAATATAAGCATTTCTTGACAAAGCTCATTCCAGACATACAATTTTGATTCACTTTTTCAGACATTGCTGATCATATCTCGCGAATAAAACAAACAATGTTTGTGTTATTTGGTTTATCAGCATAAATCAGTGAATGCAGATATCCCATAGGAAATAATCAAAAGATGTTAACGAATTAAAGAACATACACGGAATTATTGGATGATACTCTGGCTTTATTTTTTGATGATAAAGTTGATGAAGACAGCATTTTTTAACGGAAAAACGCTATCATTCGCGTTTCTAAAGAGTCATTGAAATAGTTTGAAAAGCACAACATCCCACATATAAAATGGCCTGAATGTGATCCCGATTAAATTCCAATGGAGAAACTTCCGGGCTGTATGTTGCGCAAAATCTATGAACAATAAACCCAAAGATAGCTTTATAAAACTGTGTTAGAGCCCCAGTTGGTAATTAAAGAAGCTTAAGAAGATTTGGGTCATCAGTTGCACGAAAATTTGAGGCAATAGCAAATTGTATTTTTGTGAGGACCAATTAATTTTTGGAAATTAAATAAAGGAGAAATGAAGTCAGCGCGCTTAAACGAATATGTATCCGTTTTTGGAGAAATTTTGAAACTGCAACAATTTATAAAAAACAACAACAACGAAGACGACTTTTTGCACTCACTGTATGTTACCGTCACTTTATTGAACAATATGTGTTGGAAGTTGTTTTGCATTATGCGTTGATAAAAGAGAGAGAAGGAAGCAAAATTAAAATTAATGGTGCGTTTATACGAATATGTATCACTGTATTAAATCGTATATATATATATATATATATATATATATATATATATATATATATATATATATATATATATATATATTTTATTCTATAATAAATGATGTAATACATCTTCAACATGGTGTACTTATAGGATTTATTTTCCAGTATTTGCATAGTGACAATGAAATGCTTTTTTTCCAACTTAAACCATACAAATTCAAGGCTCATAAGCAAATTTAATAGTTTTAGAAGCTTAAATTTTCAACAAATTTCAATAAAATATAATTTATTCTTTTTTCGTTAAAATAAATTTAATTATTTTTTAAGGAATTATGATTATTTTTTGTTATTTTTTTACGTTTTTAATACTTCGTTTATTGATCATATGAATGGTATATTTTTTATATATATTCTAAAACCGAATAAAGGAATAAGTAAGCCAACTTTGTTAATAACCTACACCACAAACCAATTCTAATATTCTCAAGATTCAAGAGGGTAATTTTTATTGATTTTATATCAATCTTGGTACAGACAATTAATTACTTATGCAACATTTGTTACTGGGGAATCAACAAAAGTCACTTAATGATAGTCAATACTAAATTTAAGTTTAATCTTATATATGAATACAAAAGTGAAAATCTTAGCAAGTATGTGGATAAACTAAAATCTTAGTCCATGTACATAAGTATTTATTGTTGTTCTCATGTAGAGGGGTCCTAACTCGTTTTTTTTTCGAAATTTATTTATTTAGTGATTCCAATACATTGTGCATAAGTACACCTCGTCACAAAAATTTTATGTAATAGCATCAGAAATAACGGCTGTATAAGCAGTAGTATAAAAAGCCCCAACTTATTTCAATTTTTTTCTTTTTTTTTTGCATAAAGCATCAGATCACCGACCGTATGATAAGGAGATTGTAATCTAAACACGGAATTTTGTATTTGATTTTCATTAATACCTGCTTTTAAAAAAAATTACATTTTGATAATTACAGTTTCTAAAGGGTTAACTGTAAATAAAACAAAAAGTTTTCAGAGAATTCTCTTAATTTTTTTATGATAGAAGGATCTATGCCAATCCACTCTTTGTGTATGCGGCAATTTTGCTTTTGTTTTGCTTTTTAACTAATCCGTTGAGGTGAAAGTGTGGTTGATTATGCGGGCCAAAAAATCACAAAATGCACGAAATGTATTTTGATTTGAACTCCCATCTTCGTAAAAGGCTTTAACAATCTTAACGCGCTGCTCAATTATGTTCCTCTCCATGGTTGAAATTGTTAAACAAAAAAATGTCAAATCAAGTTGGGCAAAAAACTTTAAGTTAAGGTAGGACTCACAAATAATATCGTGTATTATGGTTGGACCAGCCTTTATTATACTTTTACCTTCGCCTGTAAAATTGAAATTATTTGAGTTCGCGCCTTTCTTCATGAGAGCTACGGTAATAATATGTGTGAGTTAAATAATAGATTATTTAGACTTATTTTTGATCAATTTCTATCCATCCAATTGCTAGTTGATGCTCTGAGTAGATTAATTTCAAAATAAATTAATTGCAAAATAAACACTGTACTCAACAAAAGCATCAGAGAGTCATTTTTGCAAACCTCAAGCAATGAACATAATTTATCAGGTGCGCCATTTATTGGCTTAAATTTGAACCAGCAGTTACTTCGAATCCGGTATTACTTATGTCAATCTATTATTTCAGAAAATTCAGTATATTATCTCCATTGAACGAAATGAATCGATTTACGCTTCAGCAACGTTGGGATTTATTGGAAATTTATTTTAAAAACAAAGACAAAAAAAGGTGATTTTAATCTTGGTGTGTACGTTAAAAAGCAAAATTGACGTATTTGGGACTCAGAAAACCAAACGTGGTCTTACAGAAGCCAATGCACCCATTAGGAGTGGCTGTTTGGTGCGGCTTGTGGAGCTGAGGCATTATTGGCCTATATTTCATATTTCGCAACCATTATGGTCAATGGAGGGAGACACCTATCGCACCATGATAATCGATTTTTTTTGTGCCCGCTCTTCATGATATTGATGTGAACGATGTTTGGTTTCAACAGGATGGTGCAACTTTTCACACATCCATGCCACAATCGATTTATTGCGTCAAACGTTTGATGTCCGTTTAGTTAGACGAAGTGATGATGTCAGTTGGCCGCCAAAAAGCTGCGATTTGACACCGTTGGAGTATTTTCTGTGGAGCGCCGTTAAAGACAAGTGTTATACTCACAAACCAGAGACAATTAAGCATTTGAAGGCTAACAGTCGTGATGCCATTGCCGACATACGACCCCATACACTTGAAAAAATTCTCGAAAATCGGTCCGATCGATTGGGTACTGTGAGACCAGCCGCGGCAGCCATATGAATGAAATAATATCTTATTCTAACCGGAACAATTTTATTTCGTAACGAAAAAATAAATTTGACAAAATTTCAAACCGTTTTTGGTTTATTGCATTTTTTAATTTTAACTTTTAAACTGACTACCCTATACATAAATATATATTCATAGACCTTAAAATCCAATGTTTTTTTTTCTTTATTTTGAGGCTGTAAGCGAATATTAGCGAATATAATATAAGTCTGCCTTAAAATCTAACCTATACAGACTTATAAGAAGGAATATCTCTTAATCACATCACTAGATAAAATGTTTAAAGGTTTGTATGCATGTTCCAAGCTTCAGCTCAATCGAAAACAATGCCCAATAAACATTAGTAACAAAAAGTGTTGCGTTAAAAAAGTTATACTAATTAAATATGGGAAAGAAATTAAAAAAAAAAAATCTTAATAAAAACTTCTTAATGGTAGATAAGCTTTTTCGACATCTTTTTATTTCAATGTGATGTGGCATGACACCCGCATAGAGATGTGCCGATTTAAAGTCCAATGACAATAAATTCCAATTAATTTTTCATATAAATGCCGTATTAATGCTTACATCATGTTAACATGAGATATCGAATACCCCATTCGATATTTGAATTACTTATACGAATTACCCCTTTTATATGAAATCTTTGTTCTAAAGATTTTTCTTCTTTATCTTGTTATTTTAATTTATTGTAATGGCTAGAAAGGGGAAATCTTCGTGGTTCGCGGCAAGATTCAAAATATAAAGAAAAATGGTTTGCTCTCAAAATTTGACATGTTTCAATCGATATTCAGGTGCGAACCGTGAAAGAACGAACGGACATCATGTAAACATGGTATTAGATCAGCTAATTTTTAGACCACCAAAAGCAGCTAATTATGTAGCTGAATTAGAATATTTCTGCTCTAAAAAAATTTAATTAACACTTTAACAAGTTTTTAGACCTTTGAAAAATTCAATTAATTTTATGAATGAAATTATGATTATTATTTTGGTTTTGAATGAATTTTCTATGTAAACAAACAAGTTTATTTTATAATTCATTGTTAAATCTTAAATAAATTATTATGAATTTTATTAGACTTTACAGAAGCTTTTAACTCTTTTCTAAGGTGACCAGTTAAAAGCAATAAATAAAAGCGAATTTAATGAATACGATATGTAGCATCAAATTAATTAATTATGTCTTCATTTTTTTATTTTTTTGAATTTATATAAGAAATAAAATATCTAAAATCCAACAGTGTTAGCAATTTTTTATGAATCTGTCCGAAAAGTGTTTGATAATTATGATAACGTTTAAATTTTGCCCACGTCTCAAAACTTATCAAAGATACTTCGTTTTTCTTTTAAACTTCAAACTTAGTTTTTGTGACATACTTCAGCGCCCTAAGCCTATAAAAAACTTAAACAAAGCAGAAAACGAATATCATACTCATATATAGACTTAGATAGATAGACAGATCAGATAGATTAGATAGATTTTAATTGAGTAAATTAATTTTTAAATTGAACTATCGAATTTAGTGTTCACATACAGCGCAATTAAATTTATTCAATTAGCATTTGACAGCTGAAATGATAAGACAGATTGTGTTCGTGAACACTTAAATTTGTACATTTGAGACAAAATTAGAAAATAAATAATAAAACTTTGACTTTAAAAAGAGTATAGTATTTAAAGAAGGAACTTAAATTTAATAAAGAAAATTTTATATATTTCATATGACATTGTACAGTGTGCAAAATCCGCAAACAACCTATGGAATTTATTTATTTGAATTTCATTGTTTAAAAAAAAAACTGATTCAAGTTTCGTTTTTCATTTGTTTTAAGTAATAAATCATCTTTATTTAAATTCGCTTAATTTTTTAATATATATTTTAATACAAATTAATGATTTTAAAATATATCATTTGTAAATTTGTATGAATATGGACTTTGCATACTGTATATATATAGTTCTGACTTCTCACTGAATATAATTCATACAGAGTTACCACTCCTCATTCTAAATACATACTTTACACAGGCGTGAATTTTCAATTCGACTCAATTAATTGTGCAATTAAATACTAATTGTATTTCTATATTGCTGTGATAAACTGAGCACAACTAAGGCCTTAATTACTTAAAATATCTTAATTGTAAAGAACATGATATTACAGATAACCTAGAAAATGGTTTTCATCGAATCAGTTGTATTTTTATGTAACAAATCTAAGAGAGTTGATAAGATCTTTCAAACTGCTCTCGCCATAGTTATATTTAAGTTATGTCGAGTGTAAGGCCTCTTGAATAATTTCTTACACTTAACTGACAACAAGATTAATCGAATTTTTCTTACCGTACTTTCTTCTTTAGTTTTGCCAAGTGCAGGTGCTTCTAAATTTTTTTCAAATTCCTACTTAATACGATGTTCAGACATAGATTTTAATTGAGTCAATTAATTTCTAAATTGAGCTATCAGATTTGGTGTTCACATATAGAGCAATTAAGTTTGTTTGTTCAATTAGCATTTGACAACTGGAAAAACTTCAATTAGAGAATTTGACAATAAGTATAAAATAAATAATAAAACCTTAACTTCAAAAAGGACGTACAATGTAAAAAAAAAAACTGAAATTCAATTCACAAAATGTTTGTTTACTTTTTTCATTTCGATAATATATATTTTGTATATGCGAAATCCGCATTTATACAACCCACAAAATTTAATTTTCATTATATTTCTAAAAAAAATTTTAACTGAATTGCTTTTTTTATTTAATAAAACCTTTTTGTTTAAAATCGTATAAAAATAATTATTTTTTAATTATTATATTATTAAAAACTAATGATTTTAAAGAATTTCTCTTGAATATTTGTATCAATCAGGATTATGCATACTGTATGTAGCTGTTACTTCTCACTGAACAGACTTCATACCGAGTTGTCATTTCTCATTTTACATATATTACACAGGGTTGCATTTTCAATTCGACTCAATTAGTTGTGCATTGGGCAATTTATAAATTGGGTTTTTTTTTTTTTAATTGAGATCAATTAAGGCATTAAGTGCCCAAAATCTCTTAATAAGCATTTAGGGCTTATGTGTGAATACGATATAAAGCAGTTAATAATGGCAACAAAACGTAGCATATTTCTTTTTTATTATATTTCGTATCGGCTTATTGATTTTTTCAGACATTGTATTACAGGCTTTAAAGAACGACACATGATCAGGTGATAAACTAAACAGACAATAAGATGGTACATGGATTTGTACCGATAAAGAATATTTTGCTAATACTCGGATGTATTCGTGTTTAAAAGGTAGCAGAATTTTAGTTAGCACGTGGAAAGACCGAATTATGCTTAAGTTTAAAAAATAATCCACTAGAGTGTGTAGTACCTATTACTGCTAAATCACAAAAAACGATTTCAATATTTGCTGGTTCAATGGCTGCTTTGATGGCAATTCAAAAACCTATAACAAAAAAGAGTCTGTTCTGTATCAGATAGCACTGACTCTAATGGGGCACACGGTTAGATTTAGGCTGGTTACTGACTGTATGGACGACCCTTAGGGGGTTGATGGACCGACATGTGGTCACACTGTTCCGAGTATCAACTAGACTGGAGGCGGCCTACAGGGCCTTGGCGTGTGGAACAGTGAAAACACCGATAGACAATCTCTTTAGAAGAGCACGGGAACGGACTAGTGTGATTGGACTGGACGAATGAAAAATTCATTACTCCTAGGCTTAGATAGAAAAAATTTAATAGTGCAACAGGGGTCATAGAAAAACACTGTCTTTTATGATCAAAAACTTTCCAATGTGGCAAGGATACGCTTGTCTTCAGTAGAATGCGTAAAGAGGAGGATGAACTGGACATAGTCGAGTTTATTATCTGCCGCTGCGAGAAGCCGCAAAAACCTACAATTTAAATGGCTAGGTAGTCGATTCCACTATAGACTTAGTGACGTCCCAGGCTTTGGTTTGGGGAGAGACAATAGTTGAGAGTAACGTCCTAGTGATAAGATTACGGCGGAGAATTTCAGCAGAGTTTAACAATCAAACAATTGTGGTTACCGAATGATAGACTACGTCTTCATTCAACTAACCAAACCTAAATCCCCTAAAACACTTTTTTGTCAATAAACCAGAAACAATGGATAATGAAATGTCTTACTTTCCAGAATATTTTTACGAAAAGATATCATTGGTGAGATTACCAATGATACGTTTATCGTAAATTAAACCAATTAGTAAAACTGGCCACCCGATACAACACTTTCTGACTTTACATGAAATTTCTGTATAAATGTAATTAAAATTTTTAGTCTCGTTTTTCTTTTACCAAAGTGTTAAATTTCAATTAAATGTGTTAAAAACTTTAAGCATTTTTTACATCCTTTCACTATTAGAGTGACATTTCTAAAATATTCATTGAATAATTCTTTTGTCACTTGCACGTATACTTGCATACAAATATTTATGCGTGAGAAGTTATTCACTAGAACCAACAACTAGAAGAGAAATGAAAAATAAAAAAACTCTAATAATTCTAATAGTTTTCTATTTAGGTTAAATGGACAAAAACATATACACACACGTATTTATTTAAATACATACATATGTTCAAACATATTTATATTAAAAACTGCATAATTTAAAATTTAGAAAAAAATAAGAGAAGAAGTAGACGCGTTTTATTTTATTTTCTCACATTAATAATAAGATTCTACTGGGCTTGACATGGTTTTTCGACACGCCCTTTTTAATATGAACTACGAGTACAAGTACAACAAGTGTTTAAATAAAAAATTTTAACTTTTGCAATCATGAATCAGTCTGACTGTCTGTTAGTCACTCAATCAGTCACTTTGTCCGCCATAGTCATGTCTAACGCATTTCTAATTATAAACTTTGCTATTTTAAGAATGTAAAGAAAATGGGAAAAATAATTTCAAATTGTTGAATCAGATAGAGTAACGGTTAAAGTGTTCTTATAATAATAAAGTAACAGATTTATGTTGCAAATAACGTAATAAAGAGAGCGAACTTCTAATATACAACAGACATAATATTGTAATGCAATATGTTAATGGTGGCAGCGTCTTTAAGCTTTTCATTCCCAAGTGACTGCTTTCGGTTCTTCGTACTTTCAATCCGAGCAGAAAACAAGCTCGAATTGAATTCGTACTTAAAAAACGATTTGTCTTGAGAGCCGATTTTCCATCCATTTTTTTCCGAAAAATCCATCAAAACGAGTTGAAAACGAGCAATTCTTTTTATTAAATTTTGTTTGTGTAATATAAATCACGCATACCACACAAAAATATACATACATACTTAGGCTTGTTAGATGGCCTTGATTTCGCTTGATTTACTTGTCAAGAATCAAGAAAACATATAGTTTGTCAAGATTTTTTAAAACAAGTCTATTAAGCTTCTTAGTGAATTAATATCAAATATGTGTAATTTTTATCGATAATCTTTTGCCATTTTTAAGGTAACGCCATCATCAGTGTTGAGTATCTGGATTTCCTGAGCAAAAAACTGATTCAATTTCCCTTTGCAGCCATCTTCCGATTTTAAATTTACACTATTAACAGAGTTCAGTACAGATCGAAACAAATGATAATTTGAAGTTTTAAGGCCCAGGCTGTATGGTGGATGAATCAAAACTTCCAAGCCCAGCTCTCTTAGTGTCTGCCGGGTCAAAGATGTGTGTAATCTGACGTTGTCATAATGCAACACAACACTTTTTCTGTTAATTAATTCTGGCCCTTTTAATTGAATTGCTTGCTTCAATATTGGTAATTTGGGACCGTATAGATCAGAATCAATCGTTTAACTAGGTTATAGAAGCATTGCCTTTTTGGTATCAATCCTGGCTTTGCCACCATCTGTGAAGCTTCACATTGCTTTGTCCATGATTATTTTCGCACATTATTGTCGCGTGAGATACACCTTTCATTGCTCGAAATCATTAGGCCCTATCAAGTTATAATGTTGCCTGCTGTAATTAATATTAGCAGAGATATTACATTTTAAAACCATGTATCGACAATTTGTAGCCAAAGTTTTTTGAACAAAAATATTTTTGACTGTCAAGATTTTTTCTATAAGTGTCAAGAATTTTCCAATGATTAATCTGGCAACCCTATATATATCACACAAAATATACATACATACACATATACAAATGCACTGTTAATACGCATTTAATATTACACAAACACCATGCACTGAAATGAATTGCTCGTTTTCGATTCTTTTTTGCTCATTTTTAATTCGTTCGCAGTATAAAATACATGCTCACAAGTTAAGGAACAAATCTCGTAAGCACAAATTTTAAACTTTTTTAATTTCGTGCTCACGAATTAAAAAGTAAAACTTACGAGCTCGAGTCATAAAACGAGTGAACCAAATTATGCTAACGAAACGAGATTTTACGACTATGCTTTTAAAATAGAAGATTACTGGGTTGCTAAACAAATGCAAATGTAATAGCATGTTTCAACGACGACAATTATTCATGATTCGCTCTCTCATTCGTAATTCATACCCCAAATACAAACGAATGTTCCACAGTTCTCTGTCACTTATGGGATAAGACCAGAATATTTTACATATGATTCTGAGGCACTTGCTGAGGAATACCTGGAGCTTTTGCGAGATGTATTTCTATACAACCCACATGCGCTGAATATTCTGAGCTGAGTTCGTCTGGATATATGTGAGCTTCTCCATACCGAATACCGCTTTCTCTTACGTTTGCATTCTAGTATTTCTTATTTTCATGGCCTTTATTTCCTTGATGTTTATTTCAAGTCTAACACAACGAGCCAATCTTCTAAGCAATTTGACTGCATATTGGAGAGTTGTCTTGAGAGAATCCGACTTTGCTCATTATATCATCCAGCACGATAGAGAACAGCTGAGGATAGTGGGACTTATGGTATCAAATGCCTTCTTGAAATCAACGAACAGTAGATACAGGGGGTACTCCTTTCTGTTTTGTAGACTTATCTATGATTATGCACAGAGTCTTGGCCTGATCTACACAGATTCTATTTGGCCTAAAATCAGCTTGTTCGTCTCGAAATATGTTGTCTATTCTACTTTGAGGTCTTAGCTGCATTATGACGGTCAGTATCTTGTTTATTATGTTAAGCAGAGTAATTCCGCAGCCCTTCCGTCTCCTATACTGATGTGATGTGAGGCCCTAGAAATTCAGCCGTAGTTTGAATATCAGCCCGTAGAATTTCCGCCAATAATCCATCTTTACCTACCATCTTCACCTTCTTATTTCTCAATTTAACAATTGCTTTTTTTTTTTCTTCATACGGAATGACAGGTTTGCACGGTACTCTTAAGTCATTTTCAGTGCAGCTATTGTGATACGTTTCGTTCTCCTCAGTGGCGATTACGTCGTTGTTAATTTCATTGAAATGTTCTCTCCATTTCAGCCTCTGAGCATCATTACCCGTTAGTAGTGTATCCTTACGATCAGCAACTGCTTGGTACCTATTTTACATTTGATTTGTAAGACATTTAATCAAATGGTATAGTTTTATTCTATTATTTAGAGCAGCTGCTTTTTCTACTGCTAATGCCAGCTGTTTCTAGAACTTTCTTTTGTCTCTTCCCGCAGCTTTATTTACTTCTTACGTCAGCTGATGGTTCCATTCTTTGGGAAATCAATATTCAAGTGTCTTTTCCAAGATTTCTTGTGTGGACTGGATACATTCGTTCAGCGTTTTAATTATGCTGTGCTGTGATATTTTCCCATGAGTTAAGTTGGTTTGTCGCCATGGTTAATGCGTGCGTTAATGTGTGCCTGATGGTTCCCCTTTGACATTTCAGTTTAATCTTGATTTCACCTGTGATGGGCTCGTGATCACTGCCGATGTCAGCTCCTTTGGATTAGATTTAATTTTTTCTTATTTTACTGTTTGTTTCCGTAAACCAATCAGTCTTAAAAGCTTAACAAATTCCATTGGTATATTTCTGTATAGTCTTAATAGAAAAGCATTTAACTACGCCTTTATGAAAATTTCAGGAAAAAAAAAACGTTATTAAAATTAAGTAATTCGTGGTAAACCTTTTTTGGTCTCATTAACATGAGCAATTTCGCATTTATTTATTTTTTAGTCCATTAAGTTTACTATTCCTAAAATTTATTGTTAATATACCCACTTAAAGTTGGGGTGGGTGAATTCAAAGAAGATGCTTTTCAAACGTCCTCGTTAAAATGCATCTCTTAAGGATGCTCTTACAAGCCCTCTATGTCATAAAAAAAATTTTGTTTTATCTTGTCAAAAGGATAAAATTAATGCATTTTTTCCTTAAGAAATTAATTTTACAAAAAAAAAGCACGCAACGTAGACGCCACGCATAATCGAAATCACCATCATTACAGTCTAAACATTGGTAATAACAAAATGAATGGTAATAAATAAATATTCCTGTCCAAAGATACAAGCATGTTTATAGCCCTTCATTCTATAATGGCGGCGTTTCAATGTTGTGGTTCACAAGTTGAATACTTAAAGCAATAATAATAAACTACGAGCAACAATGTTGCATTGTGATGTTGTGTTGTAACAATTGTGGGCCTGTAAAGATCGTAATATTTACTTATTGACAAAGTGACTGATTGACTAACTGGTTGACTAAACAATTAACTGACGGACATTACTGTAATGAAAGAAAATGTGCCTGTTATATTTGTTATGCAGCATTTCTGATTACATTTTATGATTAATTACTTTTGCTGAAAACATTCAATGCTGTGTTGTAAGAATTTGTTCTTCTCTAAATGCCACTTAAATAATTGCTGTTCTAAAAAAAAAAAAAAAATAAATAAATAAGATTTTCCGTTTTATTGCTGTTTCGAACTGTTGAAACAATGTTTGAACAAAAATTATAAGAGTTAGCAAGAGTAAAAATTATTATATCTTTTACTCTTTTGTTCCCGTTGGACAAGGCATGATATGAGCTCTCTTTTTGAAAATTTGTAATCATATGCCAGAGTATAAAAATTATGTGAATTTGGACATATTTATTTGAATTTTTAGTCCCTTATAGTTGATTTTAATTTTATTTTTTTTTTTATAAATTTTGTAGTAGGAATCTACAAATGAGTAAAAAATATTTTTTTTTTTTTGTGAGTAAATATATAATATCGGCTGGAAATATGAAAAGGTACTTAATAGTGGCCGTTTATTTGCCAGTTACAAAAGTTTAAAACGTAATAAAACAAAGAAATATATTTTTAATGTCAATGTAACGGGCTTCGTTGCAGGGTTGGCAAAAACCCAGGTTATTTTAAAAAAGCTCAACCCACTGGGTTTTGTTGGGTTTTTAGATGGGTTTTATAACTGCTTCCGAATTCTATTTAAGTCAACAATATGTTTTATTTATTAGTACAATTACGTTGTTTTAGTATTTATAATGCAATTTTGCACTCTTGGTCGGATTAAGGAGGCATTGTGCACTATGACCTGATAACATCGATGATCAGAGCAGACTGCAATTACTTAATTTCCACATTATGAGAAAAACGGCCGGAATATAAAGACAGACATGATTAAGTTATTCGTTTGCTCGGCCTTACCTCACAGAAGTTTTCAAACAATAAGACTATTCTGATTATTGGCATTTTCGACAGATACTATGTTTTTTACCATGTCACTAAATCACTTAAAAAAATATATATATAAAATCGGCTTCAAAGTTGGAGCACCTCGAAAGGCGAGAATTTTTTCTGAGATGGGATATGGGAATAAGATGAGAGATGCGGAAAAGATGTAACCAGATTTTTCACAAACTTGGTAATTAATTATCTTTTTTGAGCTAAAAAATGGAACTCATGAATCTGTACTCCTATAGGGTTAATTGTGCTTATTTTTGTTTTAAAAAAAACTACGAAAACCTTTAAGTAAAAAAGCCCCATCCGGGTTATTTGGTTACCCAGTGGGCTGCCAACCCTGCTTCGTTGGATAGAATATTTTATGACATTGAAACGTCACAAATACGATTTCGGCCATATTCGCCAATAACTCTTCGAATATTGATTTCCAGGTGTTCAATTGTGTCTGGTTCATTGATGTAGACAAATGACTCTAATCTACTCACGCTATGTGACATGTGGCTCTGTCGTGTTGGAGCGAAAGTTATGAACCTGTCAACTCAAAGTTATGAACCTTTAAAAAAAAACACAATATGAACAGACACAAAAGACTTAAGAAACAAACTCATAATTTACTTAACCCAGAACTTTTTGTTTTATATTTTGTTGAAAATATGTATACTTATATATTTAGTTCTCCTGAGCATCAAAGTGAAGTTCGTTTTTCAATAAACTGTTACACTTTTGTTAAAAACTAGCGATCCCGTACGATAACTATGGAACGCCTAGAATGAATGTGAAAATATTTTTGGACACATTTTTTGAAAAGATAAAGGGTGATCCAACCATAATGCATGATGTTAATTGTGAGTCACACCTTAACGTCAAGTTTTTTGCCCAACTTAATTTAACAATTCTTTGTTTCAGTGTTTGGCAAATTCAATCATGGAGAGGTACACAACTGAGCAGCGCGTTAAAATTGTCAAAGCCTTTTACGAAAATGGGCGTTCATATCAAAATTGTAAAAAATCGCCAACACACATAGAGATAGATGTACTCTTGGCTACGTAGCCTTTGCAAATATCAAGCTATAACACTAAGATTTAGCGGGAATTAAAAACAGATGTACGAACTTAACAAAAAAAACTCAAATCAGAACGATGGGACCGCTACACGGGGGTTATTCCGAACTTTTTGATAAAGGTATGGTTTGTTTGGATGCTTAAAACTTGAAAATTACTGGACCAAATTGAATACTTCTTTCTGTGATTCTATGCGTAATTACTACGCGAGGATTGAAAAATTCTCAACCAACAGATGGAGCTTTAGATTGTCATTCCTTTATCTCTGCTCCTGTTAAAGTAATTAGAATGAGATTTGGCACGTCAATTCAGTGCACACATTCTAAGTCATGCAGCGAGTATTAGTGGGCATGGTACCACCCATAAAAATTAAATATTGATTTTTGTATATCTTGAGTTTAATCATTCTCAAGAAGTGGCAGTTTCTGAATTTGGTCTAATTCACTATGTCTTTACTACAGATCATTAGTTAAAGACTGGGCGGAATCGGATAAGTGGGCACGGAACTTCTCAAATAATGATTTTAATATATTACGCTAAAACAATTGTGAAAAAGTAAATGCGATTCCTCAGGTCACGCAGATGGTGGAAAAAAATTGACGGTATTAAAAAAGTATTTACCACAAATGCACTCTTTCGTTTGGTCTTAGATTTCATTAAACTATAAGAACATTTTGAATTCGTTTATTTAATTTTTCTGCCAAAATAAAGCAATTATTAATCACTGTGCGAATCCATCCACGTACTTTAGAGCGGCTATTAGAGAAAAAAAAGTAACATTTGACATTTTTTTTAAATATTTTTGCAGCGGAAATATTCACTTTAAAGAGACTTTCTATAGCATATTGTTACGAAAATCAAGTTTGGGAACAACTGTCGCTTATTACATCGCTAAAATAAATAAACAAAAGCTGCAAGAACAACTATACGTGCTGTTTACAAATAACCAAACCTACAACAACAAACATTAGCAGAGATAAAGTAAATAAAAACACGGCAACAACAATAATTAAGCATCAAAGAAAACAAGTATCAGACAATAAACAAGCAACAACAAATACTAAGAGCTGAACTAAATAGAAATTAAAAGAAAGAAATGGAATCTACCTGAAATATTGAGACAACAATCAGTTTATTGGTGTCAGCTCAGCGAGTACAGTTTGTGTGAAGAGAGTTTATAAGGAGTAAACTCGTGAAGTGAATCGTGAAGTACAAAAAACCAGTTTAGTTGGAGCTAACTCAGTAAAGAGAGTTAAGTGTGGATAACCTCTGGTTGAAAATGTTGTGATGATTAAGAATAGAAAATTGCTATATTATTGCCTATAAAAAGGTTACAAGCAGTAGTGCACAAAACTTTATTGAATAAAGGATTTTAATTAAAAACCAAACACAAGATTTATTTTATTTTAACTACAATCTACGAACTCATAAATACACGTTTTTAAAAAGGTAAAAACGTAACAATATAATTACACTGGTATACACGGTTGTGGATCAGAGTAACTAAGACTTACTCCTAAGGCTATTTGTGTCGCAGAATTGAAATATGCACTCCGTTTTTTAAGAATGGTTCTAGTTTGCAGTATATGAAATAAAATAATTTTTTTACAATATTTGACAATTAATATCCATTTTATTCATAAAAAGGTGAAAATATATTAACGAAGAGCAATCCAACAATAGACGCGCATCATGCCATCGCCCGAAAAGCCTTGATATTGTCTTTTGATTATCGCCCAAACTTAGTGTAGTCGTTCTCCTTGCTTGTCGTTAGCATCACTTAAGTTTTCAGAATGTATTTTGAGAGACGTTTGAGCTCAATCTTGCGATAACTTTTCAACAAATTGTCGATGTTTCGCTTGAAATTCGGGAACTCGCGGTTACTGAGAGCTGTGAACAACATCTTGAAATGATGCCCATCCTGTTTACATAATAATTTAGGTACCCACAGCTTGTGAATGTTAGCTACAGAGAAACCAAAATAATGAAAATATGCATCTCTCATCACATATGTGGTATTATTTTCACTTTTTCTTATTATATAACATACGCAAACATAACGAAAGCACTTGGAATAGATCGAATTTTCCTCTTTGCATTTTTAAAGGTTTTTTTTAGCAAAAAATAAATTTAAAAATAAAACTGAGTTGATGTTTCTAGTGATGCCAACAGCTGATTGTCGTTATGACAGTGTAGTGCAGCCAAAATGCGACAAATCGAAAAGTAGAACCAATCTTGAAAAACGAAATCCAGATTCGAATTCAGCACCTCAAAAAATTAAGATCAGCCCTGGTCCCAAAGTTGACCAAAATTTGTAAACTTATGTTAATATTTTTCATAATAATATCTGGTGGGCTATCTATCGGTTTACATTTGACCCAGGGGTTATTTCGAATCTGGCAATACTTATGTCATTCTATTCTGCCACAAAATTCAGTATATTATCTCCACTGAACGAAATGAATCGATTTACGCTTGAGCAACGTTGGGATTTATTGGAACTTTATTTCCTAAACAAAGACAATTGGTTGAAAATTGCACGAAAATGTCGTACAAAATTTGGTCGTAGAGAAGGACCAACAGTACTCGGTATACGCAAGTTTATTGCTAAAGTTTGTGAAACTGGTTTCATTGTTGATGCGCCAAAACGTAAGCGTGCTCGTACAGTGCGTACAAACGAAAACGTCTAAGCTATGGCCGAAAGTGTTCGTGAGAATCCATCACCATCAACTCGCCATCGTTCTCAAAAATTAAACATTTCACGCACCAGTTTACGTCGAATTTTGCGAAAAGATTTCGGTATGACGAAGAGTTGAAGCCGCATAACCATCCGCCTCACTTTCGCTTGGCTAGAAGCGCCAACAAAAAACTGCACGATGATGTCGATTTTGCAATAAAAAAAAATCATCTTTTCGGACGAAGCTAATTTTTACCTTGGTGGGTACTCTAATAAGCAAAATTTCCGTATTCAGGGCTCAAAAACCCAAACGTGGTCTTACAAAAGCCAATTACGAGTAACTGTTTGGTGCGGCTTGTGGAGCAGAGACATCATTGGCCCATATATCTTTGAAAATGAGCACGGCGCGACCATTACGGTCAATTGAGAGACCCATCGCACCATGACAACCGATTCTCTGTGCCAGCTCTTCATGGTATTGATGTGAACGATGTTTGGTTTCAATGACTTTACATAGCCGCACAGAAAGTAGTCTAGCGGTGTTAAATCACAAGATCTTGGAGGCCAATTCACAGATCCAAAACGTGAAATTAGGCGGTCACCAAACGTGTCTTTCAATAAATCTATTGTGGCACGAGCTGTGTGACATGTTGCGCCGTCTTGTTGAAACCACAGCTCCTGGACATCATGGTTATTCAATTCAGGAATGAAAAAGTTAGTAATCATGGCTCTATTGACTGTAACGTTCTGGCCACCATCGTTTTTGAAAAATTACTGACCAATAATTCCACCAGCCCATAAAGTGCACCAAACAGTCAGTTTTTCTGGATGTAGCGGTGTTTCCACATACACTTGAGGATTATCTTCACTCCAAATGCGGCATTTTTGTTTGTTGACGTAGCCATTCAACCAGAAGTGCGCTTTATCGCTAAACAAAATTCGCTTATGAAAATCAGGAACAACGGTAATCTCGTTTTGGGCCCATTCGACGAATTTACGCCTTACTTGATGATCGTGTGGCTTCAATTCTTACACGAGTTGCATTTTGTAAGCACGCAAACCAAGATCCTTCCGCAAAATCTTCCATAAAGTGGATGGACACAGATCCAATTCCTATGCTCGATAGCGGATGGTTTCATTCGATGCTACGCACTACAGCAGCAATAGCTTCTTCTTCTTCTTCCCACCGTACAGCGTCTCTGGGGATGCGGTTTATCAATAAGAGTAAACGTGGTGTGAAAACGTTCCATGGTTAATCGAATTAACTGCTCTGATAGACGATTTTGTCGACGATAAAATGGACGTAGTGCGCGATACATTTTCCGCACAGAACCATTATTTTTTAGAAATAAAATTGCACTATTTGCAAGCGTTGTTCAGGCGTGAGTCTATTCACGATGAATTGCCAGGCAAAACTGAGAATAAATCACTTCACAACTGTTAAATCGGTCGCCATCTTGAAAAGTAATGCCAACTTAAAGTTCTATACCTCTATAAAAAACACGCTTTACACATCTAGTGCAGTATTTTTGGGTTATAACCGCAAGACTCTCCCACTAGCGTTCTGCCAATTGTAAGGGAATGGCTGGCTTTGTTCAAGATGCTCTTTAGATGAGCTTTACAAGTTAGATAACATTTAATTATGTGGTACTTGTAATAGAAATCATAACAAAATTTGAAAAAAAAATTACCTACAGGAAGGAGATAATAAGTTGATGTTAAACCTCCCAAATAAACACATATCCGAAGAAAATTCTGAAAGCATATCCTGTACAAATTAAAATGACTGTTTGCAGAAAACTTGATTTGAAATAACAAAATTTAAAACAAATATTGCAAAATTTGCTATATCTAGTCATAGGCTCTCATCATAGCTGCCAGATTTGACGATTTATCGTCATTTTGAAGATTTTTTAACAACATTTTGGCAAAATGACGATTGACGTTTTTTTCCTCTAAAATGACGATTTTTGCTGCGTGGGCATTGGCAGCTCTAAAAGTATGAATAATTTTTTAGAGTTGAGACAACTAATTTACTTCTTATGATTTTTGCTTGTGATCAATTTAATAAAGTGTAGAGAAATGTGCGCATGCGTTTTTTAAGCGAAGAGCTAATTTTTTTTGTGTTTTATACATTTACTGTGACTTTATACCAAAAATTTCAACTAAAAAAAGCTAACAGTTAATTATATCGCACACCAAATCATGAGCAGTCACAACTCAAAATTTTCAAATGTTCAGAAGGAGCGAAAACTGTTTCTGCAACATTATTGTAAAATTAAATTGATCAGTTATGAAGTTATGGTACGTCACTCTTAATCGATCAAAATGTGGCCCAAAGGTTGGCTTGCTATGTTGCAACTATGGCATTACAATGAGTCATGTCAAACTGAACCGTTAGTTGATTATGTTCTAGCGAAACAAATAAGAAGAAGAGACATGCAAACAAAAATGTTGTTGTCGTTAGAGACTTGATCTGTGAATTGATTTATACAAAAACAGCGATTTTGATAAATTTTGAGTTGTGACTGTTTATGATTTGGTGTGCGATATATAAAAAAATGGTGAAAAAGAATTGTAACTGAAAAACAAAATAAGATAGAATAGCTTTAAAATTTTTATAAAACGGGTACTAAAATTATAAGCCGTCGTGGTATTAAAAGTTACTATCAGAGAAATTTCTTTTGAATATATTATAATTTTAGTCAATACAGTGTTTTGATATTACCATTGAATAAAATTCTAAAAGTCAAGTCAATCCATTTGGCAAATGAGGTATTCATTTGTAAGTAGTTTTAAGCACATTAAATAATGTTGTTAATTTTTTACATGAACTGTATACATAGGCACTGAAAACAAAACTTGAAAACACTAAAAACCTGCTTGTTTGTTTGGTACTATTGTTTTGACGACTTTTTTGACGATTTTTCGAAACTATATGACGATATTGTTAAATTTTAGCAGAAAAATTACGATTTCCTGCAAATTTCATCTGGCAGCCCTGGCTTCCATCCATATTTCATCAAAAAATGTAAAAAATAATGATCTGTCGAAGTTATATTTTTTCCTGCACGATAGATAATACACATTGAAATCTCAAAAACTAAGAATTTGTTCGTTGCTAAAAATATGTATGTTTCTTTAGGTTTATTAACCTTTAAAGCATAAAGTTTTTCTTATTTAATACAATATTCAAAGAAATTCAATTTTTTTTTTTCATTTACATAACAAGTGATTTAAAATACAAACGTTATATGTAATGTATACATATGTCCATAACTCATAAATTATAACCGATTAATCGAAAATTAAAAATTCATATTCGTGTCAGAAATGAAACCGATTTGCCTTCCTTATAATCATTAATAAGTTAGAGCTCCACAATAAATCTCCATGTAAAACAACAATATTAATAAAACTATTATAAGAAAAAAAAACTCGTATTATGATAAAATATTAATGAATTGAAATTCTTATGCATAAATTAAATTAAAAAAGAGTCACTGTGACAGTGACTTTATAACACCCACACACTAGCGATAACAAGTAAATAGACAGCCCAGGCTATTATAAATCAATTTAACATGACACAATAATACTACTCGTAATTCTTAAAAATTGTTTAATGAAATTAACAAAAAAAATGGCAAGAATTTATAAATTGAGTAATTGAATGAACTAACAATAAATAGAAAAAAATGAAAAGAAAATTCAATTGATTTGTTAACACGTAAGCACTGTATGTAGTAGACAAACGTGTGGACAGACAAGCCAATATTCACATACGAGTTACAATGTGTTCAAACTACAACATTTTTTTCATAATATTTATGACATGTTTTGGCACACGACAACAAATACAACAACAAATTGTTTTTATAAAGATAACTATCAAAGTATTAGACAATAAGGCGACTCTGTTAAACGGGTACCAACAAATTGCTTTTATCTAAATCACCAACAACAGCAACAGCAACTAATATTATAATAACATATGTTGCTAGCAAATAGCAAGCAAACCAATGCAATAGGGTGTTGCAACGAATGCTGCAATATTTCTCAAAAGTAACCGTTAAAACATTTTATGCAATAACTGTAAGGATCTAAATCTGAAGACTGTATATGTATTGTCTCTCTTGATAGAACTGCACATTTTTCTTTCCTAGAGCGCATAGTACAGTTTGTTGGCGCTTATGTCAATATAATTTGTGTGCTTACCCAGAATCCTCTGCCTCGTATTAACTGTCACAGCTTTAGAGATACTTTGTCTCTTTTAGGTTTTCGTTGTAAGACTCTTCCATCTACTCTCCTTAATCCACGCATGAAGATAAGAACGTCAGCATGTTTATGGTTAAAATTGATTATATTCGTTTCTCGTTAGTCTCCATTGTGTTAATTTAAAATGCCTTATAGTTAATTTTTTTGATTTTGTTTTTTATCTCCGATGTGTTTCGGTATCTATGACTAAACAAAGCTTTCGAATTGTGCGCAAATATCGGTTGTTGTTGAATGTATGCAATTACAGTAATAATCCCCTTGACAAATTTTTATATCCTCCTATTCATATAAATTGGATTTACCTGCCACCTAACATACTTTTTCTCTTCAATCGTCCAATATTTCATGGTTTGTTAGTTGGTGGTACAGGTGGCCCCCCAACTTGGAGGTACAATTAGCACTTAGTGCCATTTTGGTACCACAGAATTCGCCGCAACTCATGATGTCAGCATAACGCTAATACTAATCCGATGCGTTCACAAAGCCAATTACTTATTTTATTTCTTTTTATGCAAATATAATTTGCGTGTTTATCCCGAATCCAGTGCCCTGTATAAATTGTCATAGCTTTGAAGTTACTTATACCCAATTGAACCATTAGGTTTTCGGCTTAGCATTTGTATAGCTGCTGCCAAGTTTGCCTATTGATGGAACAGGTTAATAAATCTTCCATCTAGTAGTGGCTCAGTGTGCCAGAGGCTGCATTCCTAAACGCATGTTCCTTTGCAGTGCGACAATGCCACATATTCCGAAAAGTAACCATGCAAAATCTGACAATGTATTTCATTCCTAAAGTCATCCTTTTCCTAGCTGATGCGTAAGCAAATGCAACTAGAGCGTTATAAAAATTTCGTAAATCTTTTTAAAAACAATGGTAGAATTTTAGTTTAAATAAAAATTTTAGTTAAAAAATTCATTTGATTTCCAGTGTTGCAAAGTATTACTGCTTGACTTACACACTGACGTTGTATAGGGAGACAGCCATAATCTCTGCCTTATCTCACACATCGGTACTAGGGTCTGTTAATGTTTCTAGTGAGATAGCGATTTCATCGACTTTTTCATTTTCTTCAATATTACTGTGTTCGAGAACACAACTCAGAACAACTTGACCGCCTGTCTCTAAGCGAATAAAATT
The DNA here is from genome assembly GCA_023159175.1 of Wohlfahrtia magnifica. Lineage (NCBI taxonomy): Eukaryota > Metazoa > Arthropoda > Insecta > Diptera > Sarcophagidae > Wohlfahrtia > Wohlfahrtia magnifica. Next base: position 8,594,156 of record JAKWBJ010000222.1, read on the forward strand.
CTTCTTTCTACCCGTGACTAGCGTCAAGAATGACCTGACTAATGATAAGGCATATAACACCGTCTCATAAACGACATATATCATGGTGTTATTTCACAGTCTTTTCTGGCATGACGAACTCAAAATCTGGAAATTCTTTGTCAACTTCAGTAAAGAGGTAAAAAGAGCCACAAAATGTATTTAAATCGAATATCCTGATGACACAACCTCTGAACGGAATTCTTTTTAAAATTTTGGAGTCATTTAGTTCTTTTTTTAGTTCCCTAATAATTTTGTGCATTTCAAAGTAATTCAACTCATATTGTGCCAATTTTCAAAACATTTCTGATAAACAATTTTCGGTAAATCTTCTTAAACTCCGTTAGAAATGCCTGCTTTATATTTTCAGATCTCTTCTTTAATCTCCACATTGTATTAAAATTAAATAAAATTTTTTTTCACATTCAATAAATCGTACTTAAAAGGCAACACCCTGTTTCAACTTGCATTCTCGACATTCATTTAAACAATTAATACCAAAAATACAATAAAAAATAATTTATATTCTGTATGACATTTGTTAACACCGTCGTCTATCAACAAACAGTTAAACTTACACTCACTCACAAAAACATACAAACAGACGACAGTGCTAAGCATCGTTCAAACACCATATGCCGACACACAGACGTGATATAGCGAAACTATCATATGAATTATATCTGGTTGTCATGAATGAACACAACACTGATAATCATGGTTGTAACACCTAGCTGGCCTCACTAACCCCGTCTCCGCCATCCAATTCTCATAAATTTGTACGTGCGGGGGCGTTTTGTGACAGATAAGTTAGCTGCATACAAAACAAGACATTAAACAAAAATTACAAAAAACATAAATAAATTCTCATAAGAGGAAAAGTGGAGAGAGAGAGAGAGAGGGAGTGCGTCACAACATCTGGCAAAATGTTCACATCCACGTTTCATTCACTATTAATTGAGATGCAAAATGTATTAAACGTCAGTAATGTGAGTGGGTTGAAATTGTTTTATTGCAACTGCATGGCGTTTGTGTAAGGCATTTGCCAACAATTATAAAGTAGACAATAAAAGTCTATTGCAACTAATTATAATGAAGTATGTATGGAAGTGTGTAAATGGTCCGATTGGTCCAATTTGGATTGATATTACTTTCAACTTAATATTTGTTACATTAATAAAGATAAGAAGTGCTCAGCGATGGAATTAAATAAATATTTTAAGGCTTCTCAAAATGAGTCTACTTTAAGTAAAAAAAAAAATTAAAGAAGTATCACACACGTTTCAAAGTAAGCTGCTAACATGTTAACGATAAATAACAATTTAAGAAGTTCTGATGATATTAAATTGGATTTTTTACCACTTTCGGCCTTCTTTGTATGCTGATAAGAAGCTACAAATAGCTAGCCAGTACACCGCTATATGTTTGAACGGGTAAAAGTCTTATTAATGTTGAGAAAGTCAGAAGGAATAAATTATTTCTTGTACCGGCACTTAAATGCTTGTTCCGGCCCTAACATCTAGACTTTAAGCAATAAAGACGGAAGTGGAGAAAATTAATTTTAAGGGAAATATTGCATCCGAGTTGATGGGATTTTTCCCAAAGCGTTATCAACAACTGAGCGTAATCATCTACTTTGTTGCCTAAGAGTCCATGAATAACTTTTTTCCGAAGTTTTTTTTTCTAATCAATATTGGTCAAAAGCAGAATCATTCACAAGTCAAGAAAAATAATTTTAAGAACTTTGGCCTCACTAAGTCTAAGGAATATGTCTGATAACTACTTGAAGACCAGACCCGTTTGATTTATTTCTCAGCAACGATATTTGCCCATAAAATATGTAGTAGTATTTGTAATACTCTTGCTAAGCGATTCGTTGAAAGGTGGGAATATGTGCAACTTAGAGTTCGTGGAACACCGGTATTCGTATCCTAATACGATCCTAATCTGAATGTCGTTGCATAGTGAAGATTCACAACCTGGTTAAAGTAGCACTGCTATTTTTTAGCAGAATACGGCGGATCTAGACTGAAAGGAGAATAAATATTTGCCCCTAGATCGGGGGTGTTATGTGGCCCGTGCCTACTGGATATGGACCGACTGTATTCTCACTGCTACTGAGTCACCTTAGTCAGTGATTTAGATCTTGTCGTGCCTAGTGGACTGTTTTTCTCCTCCACACTCGTGGGAACAACAAAATGAACAAATTCTTTAACGAAAAGCAGACTAAAACTGCTGGTGTTTTACATCACTGCATTTCGGAGGCGGTGCCCAAAATAAGGGTACCCAAGAATAATGGTCCTCCATGGGGTAACTGTTATTTATCTAACATAATGAATAGAAAGAATAAACTTTATAAAAAATATAAGTTATCTGACTCCTCATTGGTTTTCAAAAATTACTGCTTAACAAACAGTAAACTATTTGGCATATAATAGTTATTTATCTCGAGTTAAAATGAAATTGAAGACTAATCCGAAAGCCTGTTCTAATTTTATTAATTCTAAACGTCGAGCAAGTGCTTATCTGACCAATTTGAAATTTGGCCCATGTTATGCTGAGGATGATATATCTATAAGCAACTTAATTGCAGATTTTTTTTCTTCAACATTTTCGGATATACTATTTGATAACCAAACCTCATATCCTTACAAAATATCTCATTCATCGAGTATACATTTTTCGTTTATATTTGCTGAAACCCTATTATCGAACTTAAGGTAACTCCAAAATTCAACTGTTCCTGGTACGGATGGCGTACCAAATTTTATTCTTAAAAATTGCTCTGATCACCTTTATGAACACCCGACTATAATTTTCAACAAATTTATTGAATTGCGTTACTTGCCCCCACCCATTTGGAAACTATCATACATTATTCCATTGTTTAAATTCGGAAGTAAACTCGATGTTTCGAACTATAGAGGAATCGCTAAACTGGGTGCAATTCCAAAACTTCTTGAAAAGATTTTAACTGACAATTTACATCATCAAATCTCATCCCTTTTATCTCCATTCCAACATGGATTCCAGAAAATACGTTCAACGTCTACTAACAATTTAGATCTAACAACTAAAATTAATGATGGTTTTATTGATGACAGACAAACTGATGTCATCTATACTGATTTTAGTAAAGCGTTTGATAGAATCAATCACGATATTTTACTTTACACGTTATCACGCATGGGATTTAGTAATAATTCAATTCACTGGCTTAAATCGTTTCACTCATGCAGAACCCAACAAGTGAAATTTAAAAATGCTATACCTAAAACTATTGACGTTCCCTCCGGAGTGCCGCAAGGCAGTCATCTAGGTTCGGTATTATTTATTCTTCATTAAAATACCTTGATGTCTGCCGATAACGTTAAAATTTTTAATTCGTTTTATATCTTTACTGGTCAATCATCTTTAGAAACTGATATTAATTATTTAATTAATTTACTGGACTTAAATATTAAAAATGCAATCATATGTCGTTTTGCCGTTCTTTTAAACTTGAAACCGACTATTATTTTAATGAAACTTTTCTGGATAAAGTAATTAATATTATGGATCTTGGGATTTTGTTGGATCATAAAATAACATTTTATGATAGTGAATAAAGCTAATGGCGTTGGTCGAAAGAATTTTCTGATCCTTATGTCACGCAACATCTATTTACATCCTTGGTTCGCCCAGTCCTTGAATACGGATCTATTATATGGGATCCTTACTTCAATAAGTACAGTAAAAGTTTCTTCTAATATGTTTGAGAGGACTTGGATGAAGCTTGTATGTACTTCCTGCATATGAAAGCAGGCTCGGACTTATTAAATTACCCTCTTTGAAAAGCTGACGAACTATGCTGTGTATTTCCTTTCTATGGAGTTTAATTCAAGGTGACATCGATTCGGAGTATCCACTAAGTCATATTATTTTTAATGTTCGTACTAGACCAACTCCCAACTTTCAACTATTAACCTTGAAGTATTATCGATCATTTTATGCAAACAACTGATTGATTGATTGTATATTCGAATCAATAATTATGAATTTTCAATACTTGTATTTATACTTTAGACTGTAAGGAAATATAATCCATAGACCAGAATTAAATAAATAAATAAAAAAACAAGATGGAGCAAAATGGGAATGATGACGAAACAGGCGGCGTACATTGACATGAGATGACATATAGTAAGGAATAACCGCTACGCTTCAGCCAGGAGGCAGTGGTTAGACCGGGTGTTGCCCGACCGACTATCACATTGGCTTTCCTGCCGGTCAAAAGCCGAAACAGCCAACATCGTGCTTAAATGGTACCTGAAAGCGAAAACCATTCTGGGCAAGATTTGAAGAATATGGCGGAAAGGTATGGTGGATAAGAAAGCCTATGCTGACAACGCCATGAGGTGTAGAAAGTGGTATAGTATCTCTTAGCACATTTTTAAATTCAACGATCAGTTCTTCTTAGAGTTTTTAAAGGGGATCCACCACAGATACGAGATAAGTGGAAGAGTAAAAAGCTGTTTCTCATACCAGCGAAAGACACATCGAGGAGAGCTACCATTTGGTTACCGGCGATACAGTTATAGGGTAGCAAACTGTTTTAAATGCTGCAAATGCGAAACTCCAACGTACGGAGTCTGACAGACTGCATAGTTCTTTGTAGGCAACCCCAACTGCATTTCTGCTGTATATCACAGAGAAAGGTTTAAGCACGCTGAAAATGCTGGACAACAAACTGCGATTTGGTATCACCAAGAGGTGAATGTCGTCGAGCTAATCGAAAAACTTTTTGATGGACTCACGGTTAATGTGCCTACCACCAAATGGAGGTAATGGAGGTAATGCAAATTAACACTTAACTTAATGGTTCTTCATTGAGGCTCATTCACATAGCCGTTATCGAGGAGCCATGGACCACATAATAGACTTATTATGAAGTTTCGGGATAATGATTACCATCGCTATGCATCTTTATAAGAGAAATATGAACGTACTTTTACATACTGCCCACAGCTTTCAAGACCTGACGAAAACCATTTTGTCAGCGAGTAATGACAACATCATAATTGCATCTGTCTATTTCTCCTACGATGTTGAATATCCACCAGAAGAAGTATTAAGGCTGATACAATTCTCCAATGACAATACTTCGACTTCGATGCCAGACACACGCTTTAAGAAAGCTCAAACACTAATACAAGAGATGAGTCCTTCTTCTGACCAACTTTGTCTTGTGTCATTTATGACGAAAAAATGAAGCTACGGACTAAACTTGATTTACGATATTATTTGTGTAGGGTGTTTTTATTAGAACTTGAGAACTTAAAATTTTAATACAAGACAGATATATTGTCAAGATAATTTTGTAGATTTTTTTATAATCTGGTAGATAATCTAATGGCATTTACATTTTTTAAAAGATTTACGGCATATTTCTGCCGCGGCTACGGGTCACATGGTCCATTCGATCAGTTCAATTTTTGATTACGTTTTCCAATAAATCTAGTAGTATGATGCCAATGCATTGTGGCCGAAAAACCTAACTTAGCGCCAATAAATTAAAGGCTAATAATTATTTTCGACTTGAAAGTGCGTAAAGAATTAGATTTTAAAAAAATATAATTTATTTCAGTGCAGGTAAGAAGGTCTGCTCTTTAATATAAATAGTAATAAACGTAAGCGTAAACGGCTTATGGCAAACATATATTTTTTCTAATCAGAATCAGAAATATCAGACAACAGCACCTTCTTCAATAATTGGCTCTAAAAGCAAGATCAGTACATGCGAATCTATTTTCAATTTGTTCCGGGAGAACCTAGAAGGTCCTTTGAAGAGCGTGATTTATGATGTCAGCACTGTGAATTAATATCCTGTGCATAGAAGCATGGATATTTTAAGGAAGCCAATTTCGGTTGTTGAAAAGATCTAGCAGTATTTCCGTTATTAGTATTTCCCAACCCAGGCTTAGAAACATCAACTAATAAACTCATTTCTTTTCTTAACTTTTCTTGAATATCAAATTTAGTTTGCTGTACTACAGATGTATCTGTGCTACGAATTTGCCACTTTTGAATTGACAATTTGTACGCAATATGTAAAATGCTTTCAAAACATCTTATCCAAGCGTGTAGTGCTGGGAAGCCATACTCATACATATTTGTATTGGGTGGTAAATTTTCAATAGCATTCAAGTCATTCATAATTTTTGATGTGGCTCCATATATGCCACAAGTTTACGACGATGACTCTGTAATCATACTGGAAACTTTTCCATCGATCATTGTCATATAAACTTGGTGATAAAGTTGCAAAGCCTCAAACTGTGTTGGAATAACTTCAAATATTAGCTTTTTCACTTTTTCAACTTCAGCACTAACCAATTGAGAAGTTTCTTTTTCGTAAATGAATTTAATTGGTCTAGAAAACCACGTTGAAGATGGCCTAGAATTCTCCCATAAAAAATAACGGTTCCTATTTTCACTTGCAATGACATAATGCACACAGCAAATAAGTGTTCATCGATCTTGTTTAATTCAGGGTCAAGAAAACTATGCCGGTATATTGAATGTCTCTATTTGCAACTGTATCTTCATTGTGGTTTACGAAAACTTCTCTCTGCGATTCAACGATTCTAGTTGCAGTTTGTTCAACGGTAATTTAAGCTCCGACCGGATAGTACTTCTTTTTTGCTAAAAAATAATGCAACATATGATGGATAAGTGTTTTGTAAAATCCCCGCCCACGTAAAGAGGCAAAGCTTCTTCAAGAGTGTATGCAATAACATTATTGGCTTCAGAAGTAATAGGTTTTCGAAACTTTGCTGCAACCCCGGAATCAAAATTAATCACGGATACCATGATTTCTTGCATTGTGTAAACTAACGCACATCGCCACAACAACTTCATCGCAAGTTTTTTTTTACAATCTGTAAAACTTTGTTAACTTCTGTTTTTGAGGTACATTCTGTGAAATCCTTTGCAGGTTCTCCAAGATTGTTACAACTTGTCGGCCCAACTAATAGAATTTCACTGTCCAACCAATCTCTACTACGTCCTCCAAAATTCAATAACGTTCTATTTCAATTTTTCCACTTTTCTAATAATATGCTTATGAAGCTCCACAATTTTTTTTTATTTCACGGCACTCTTCCTCATTATATTATACGTGAGCCTCCACAGCAGAAAATTCATTAGAAGGAACGATTTCATTGTGCCAAAATAAAAATAAAAGAACGGGCAGATCATTTTGGATATTTCACAACCTCAATAACCCAAAATTATATACATAACAAGAATTAGATCGAATCCGATCGGCTCTCAAAAGTGGCGTTCCACGAAAGCATAGCATGTGTTAACTTCTACAATCTATTTCTATTAAACTAGATAAACACAGGTCACCAACATTTATTTTTTAGTAAATACATACCTTTAACTTAACAAAAAACTTTAAATTACAAAATTTTTAATCAACTTATAAATATTGACACAAACCACACACTGTATAATTTGGCGCCAAATTCTTTCAATGCACCTGCTGCAACACACTCTATGTTATATTTGATAATTAACAGCTGTGCGAATATTAAACACAAAACAAACGTAAAAACGTCAAATTTGCTCAGTATCGGAGTATCGGTAATCGGTACAATGCAAAACATTTATCGATTTGAAAGTTTCATAATTTTAATTAAATGTTTTAATTTTAATTAAATGTGGCCTTAAATTTGGATCCTTTGCAATAAATTATTAAGTGCGCTATATGGTAAGTTATGCCGTCCTTTTGAAACCAATTCAAAAATTCAGTCAGCATGGCTCGATAGCGCTCGTCATTTACCGTAACGACAGCTCCTTACGCGTTTAGAAATAAATAAGGACCGATGAAGCCGCCAGCGTGTAAACCGCACCAAATAGCCAATTATAATGAATGTAATGATGACTTCTTAACGACTTTAAGATTGTCTTTGCAGAAAAGAGTTTCATCACTTAATACAATCCTTTGATATAAAGATCGCGAACAGATTTATTTTTTCAAAGTAGTCTTGTCAAACCTGACTGAACAGAAATCACAACACATTTTGATATTCTCAGCTGTCAAACCGTAGTTATCGATATTGATAGATCTAGTACAGCTAAAAAAACACCCTATAGATTTTAAGAAAAAGCGCATTACTTTATCTAGAAAGCAAAATCTGTTTTCTAATTTTTTTATTGTTATTTTGGAATTCAGCGTATGAACATATATTGGAATGTATATTTCGACCCCAATTTATTTTAATTGCTAGTCAGGGTAATGGATTTTATTCTTTTACAAGAACTTTTAAATGCTTTGGTAATCTTGACATGAGCAAATATTTAGACACATTACTCGTATGTCTCTCTGATGATTTCAATTTCAACATAATTTTTCGCAATGCTCTCATTAATTTTTGTTTTTTTCTTTTTTATGAAAATAATTTATTTTCATTCATTTCATTTAATAATGATTATTTTGATTATTTTGTTGGTCGGAATTACATGTTGAACTGAAAATTGAAATGAATTCCTAAAATCTTTTTATACTTGTACTGTTGTTGTTGCTGTTGTCTTGATATCAAATCAAAAGCGGGTCAAGTTTTAAAGACCAAAAAAAAAAAATAAAGGTTTTATCAATTTTATTTAATCACACAATTTGTATTTTGAATTTTTGTTACAATTTTTATTAAATTTCAGTTTTTAATGCAGGCGTGTGACTTACATATGTATATTGTCTGTACATACATATATTTCCCCCTGCCAACTTTAATCATGCTTTAAAGCCCTATTTTTTGTAATGGTTTTTGAGAGAAAGTTTGTTTTATGAATAAATCGTATGCATGTTTCGTTTTTTGTCTGTCAAAGTATTACAATTTCTGTAGCTTTTTTATTGATTTTCTTCTTTTTGTTCGTATAATTTGTAAAACGAAAGAAAAAATTGTTATAAAAAAAGAAAGAAACAAAAAAAAACTTTGCGCTCATGTTTATAATGATATCGACATTGGCCCTGGCCGTGATCTTGTCAACTCACGCATAGCCTGTTTAAATATTTAATAGCCACCTCCATTCAGGCCATTGTAATTGCTCTTGTGTGGTTGTTAACACAGTTTTTTTTTCGTTTATTTTAAAAAGTATATGTTGGAATAAAATTTTCATTTATTGCACACATTTTGTGCTGAATTTAAGTGTCTTAGGGCTATGATCGCTCTATGGTCATTGATTGATGGAAGATATTAATGCATGATTATATTATTGGCTTAAATTTTGTAGACACCACCATTACCAGTTATCCTATCGCGTCTAAAAATATTAAAAGTTACTACACATAATCCCTGAATCAAAAATATTAACATTCAGCCAAGTTTCGGTAAATACAATCAAATCGAAATCAAAATTCAAGTCTAGAGTGCAGAGATTTTGGACCTAAGCCCGCGACAATTTTAATAACAAGAGTCTGGTAGCAGGTAAGTTCCAAAGAATACGTGACAAATTGAAAACAGAAAAGTAGTGGGCAGGATTAATAATTACTCTGAATAGCTTGGGCAGTGCTTTTAAATTAGCGGACCAGTGGTGCACTGTAAGTATATTTTATAAAATACACATATTGGGGTCGTTACTGAAAAAAATAATAATAATAGGTGTGGAGAGACTTGAAGTCACGCATAAGCAACAAAGTGCGACACAAAAAAGGCAACAGGCGCTGACTAAGAACAAGCTAGTTACCATTGATCTTGTGACGGAGCTGGAGAAGCGTTAAAATATATTTAGGAATTACAACTGAGGCTCGAAGAAGGAGATAACAGCGTTGATTGGACTCCAAGTACTCCAAGTTTGAAAGAAGCGTACAAAAATACACCACAACGCGCGCTTAAAAGAAAACGCAGCAGTGAAGAGGCTGGGCGGGCAAAGTTCTTAGAAATTGCTAAACAGCAAGCCGATTTCTTAAAGTTACTTTTTAAAAATCATGCAAAATGTTCCAAAGTGATATTATTTTTTTTCTTTATTTTGAATAGTTGTTAGCGAAAGGAAATACTGTGATTTCTGAGGCCACCAAGAAGATGGCGGATGCTTTTAATAATCTAGCTAAATCGTAAAATAGGTTTTAAATTTTTATTTCTCTTTTATTTGTTGAGATTGAAGTTCCTTATTTAATTGTACTTCTTATTATATACATTTTCATGTACCTGTTAATTGTACTTAATAAAAGACTGAATTAATACAAACATTTTTAAATAGTTAGCTAAGCTATTTATTTTAAAACAGAAAACAGCCTGTGGGATATTTTTTAAACAAGGCTTCCCTTATAAGAGTTTGAACAGGGGGTGAATACGAAAAGTCAACTTTATAAAGGAAAATCTGGCACTGCATTGCTTATCAAATAAATACAGTATACTCGGGATATGTTGAAAATTACACTGTTCTACAAAAAAATAAAGCACGTTCTCGCCTTTAAATAAAACCATATTGAATATGCTGATTTTGATGCGCTGAATTCAAATCCGTTTTCAGTTTTTTTTTTTCCATCAGGCTCAAATTTTTTTTATGGGCGTGGCAAATATTTCACCAAAAATATGGTAGATATGTCAATATATTTCATCATAACTTAAAAACGACTTAACGGATTTTAATGCAAGTTCCTTCGGAATGAAAATTTTAGATGTTAAGCACTTAAACTAAAGCTTAAACTGTTGAGAATAAAATAAGCTCTAAATCATGAAAATCGGTTAGCTATTGTTGATTTTATTTAAAGTTAAATGCAGGTACTTAACTTTGACCAAAATTAGCGCAATTAGAGGATTTTTTTTTTCTTTTATTTCCAAAAAGTTATACAAAAATTATTAAAATATTATATTTACATTTAAGCATTTAAATTAAAGCCAGATATGTAAACTATAAAAGGAGGTACCTAACTTTGACAAAAAAATTTTAATACATTATTAGGCAACACAAATAAAAGGAAATGAAAGGAAATGTGTGGTAGGAAACAATACAGACGCATATATATATGTTTTTCTTTGATGAATCAATTAAAAGTCGCTATTCCTCAGACTTTTCAGGGACACCCAGCTTTCGTAATAGCCCGAATCATCATGAAATACTAAACCGCCATCTTTGCTAAAATAGGCCAGAAAATCGTTTTGTCTATTTTTGGTGGTATTTCGATTAAAATCGGTTAAGTCGTTTTCAAATTATGAAGAAATATATTGATTGACATAACTACTATATTTATGGCAAAAAATTTGCCACAAAAATAAAAAAAAAATGGAGCCCGATGGAAAAAAACTAAAAACGGATTTGAATTCAGCGCATTAAAATCAGACCAGTGTTATTATTTCTGAGCATAAACACGAATAAAAAAAATTTAATTATCGTTACCATTTGCACATTGATAGAGTGATAGCCATGATGATTAACGTACACTTTTTCATGATTTTCCGATGCTAACAGCATTACCGGGGTGCAATGGATAACACCAATAGTACCTCCTACAAATGGTGCAGTTGCTGAAGCAAATACTGCTTTTGCTTTTACGCACCACTTGAGTCCTTACGAATTTAAAAAGCATTACGCTATTTATATGAGTAGCATCCATTACACGATGTATGCAGCGGCTAATAGACGTCTGACTCATTGATAATCACCAATGTTCCACGATAGGTCGTTGTTAGCTGCATAGAATCGCAAAGTTGCTAAAACTTAATAAAAAAACGGTCTATTTTTATTTCCACGCAAAAACATTACAATCTTACCTGTTTTTCGCTGGATTGTGCGGTGTTTCTTGAGCCTTTTAAGCGATTATCAAGCTCAGAAATTATTCCGGAATTTCGCTTATGGCAGATGAGATGGTGGCTCTTGAGTGGATAAACTATACCCCAAATACTCAAATGCGATTTTTAATTATCTTTTAACACTTTTTAATTTAAAAAAATATATTATTTTAGTTTTTTTAAATAAACGAATGTTCTTGTCGATTTTACAACAACAATAACAAGTATTGTTAACTCTTTATTGCCAGACGGTACTTACACGTACCGTTACTTATTTTTATGCTTTACTTATTATACAGGTATAATTTTGCTATGTATGATCATCAGTTCTATAAAGTACAGTATTTTCTTCAAAGAACAACGAAAAGTTTTTACTTTTTTTACTCCTGTTGCTCGTAACATCAGTTATCCTTCAGCATTTCTAGTGTTTAGAGGTCTTTTTGGATTGCAAGTCTTCGCTTAAATTTAAATATTGTTTGAAATTCAAAAAGTCTGAACTTAAGTTTTTTATTTTAATACATAGACAAACGCCACCTATGCAAATGGTAATAAAACACATTTTGTTTTTAAAAAAGTTAAATAAATTCAAGATCAATTGGCCCCCGATAATTTTGAATACCAGGCCTTTTTTATATTCTTCCCTGCTTGGAAAAAACTTGCACCTTTTTTTGAGCTTAGATTATGCCAAAGAAAGTAATAGTTTTTTCATGACAAAGGGAAAGGGTCTTGGGCAATAAAGGGTTAAATATATATATGCAACACAATAGCAAAATCGACAAATAGTTAGTTAAACTTCTTAACTATGACAAATATTGTTAAAATATAATAGAGAACGCCACTACAGAAACATAAAATTTAAAAGAAGATATACTACGATTTGGAGACGACTTCGTCTTATAACAATCTAACTTAAAAGACCTATGAATTTAAGATTTATCAAAGTACGAGACGTCATCCTATGAGGACTAGCAATATAGACAGGATACAAAAATAGTTCTCCTAAGTTTGATCCTTTTTTTTCCAACGAAATATAACAAAGGGTAAAGGGTCTGCCAGCTAACGTTTTTTTTTAAACTAGTGCTTATTTCGTGAATGGTAACACTTAGCTCATGTCTGATTTGACAGATAATTAGTTTTATCCTTCCGCTGAACGAATACGGTTGTGTATACGCTTGAACATCGCTGGGAAATATTGCGACATTACTCTGAAAATCATGGTAATGTTCCAGAATGAAAAAAGAAAAAATTCATCTTTTCAGATGAAGCTCATTTTGATCTTGGCGGGTATGTAAACAAGCAAAATTGTCGCATTTGTGGCACAGAAAACCCGCACGCATACATTGAAAAGCCGATACACCCAAGACGAGTCACTGTTTGGTGTGGATTTTGGTCCAGATTGAAGAGGAGGATATTAGCAACATTTGGACGGCGCTACGTGCCACATAGCCGAAGCTACACTCGATTATTTGCGCCCTGTTTTTGAAGATCGCATTATCAGCCGCAGTGTTGATGTCGTTTGGCCATCTCGGAGCTGCGATTTGACACCGTTGGACTATTATTTGTGGTGTGCCGTCAAAGATAAGTGTTACGCCAACAAGCCAGAGACAATTGACAATTGAATTAAAGGACAATATTCGTGAAGCAATTGGCATACAGCTGCACACAATCGATAATGTGCTTAGAAATTGGACCGATCGTGTAGGCTATTGCATGGCCAGCCGAGGCAGCCATTTGAATGAAATTATTTTCCATTATTAACTTTGAAATTAATACTTTGAAATACTTTGAGATAATACTTTGAAATAAAAAAAAGGAATTTGAGAAAATATTCAGTAGTTTTTTTTATAGCATTTTCAAGAAAAAAATTATTTTGGCGGACTCTTTATTTCCGAACAACGACGAATGGGTAAATCTAGTATTTTGCATAAGCTTTAGGTATAATTTTATTAAATTTAGTAAATTATCTTATGTTGTCACGAGGGGAAACTATAGCTTTAAGTTAGAATCAGTTGATAATTTTGAATAACTTAATTCCATATGTATGTATATATGAGTGTACATTTAAAAAAGGGTTTTGAACATCATTATTTTACAATATACATTCTATCTGAGCAAAACTTATAACAAAAAATATATGTCTTATGAACGATACCAAATCTTTTTTTAGATAATTTATTCCAGGTGAAGCTCAAATTTATCCCAATAATAGATTAAAGTTAATAGTTTTATATGGGCAGAGAGGAAGCGAAAATTTACAATTTAATTCTTCATGCCATCCGCATATCTTTAGTATTCACGTTTTTTTAATTTTTAACCATCTCTATAATAAAATATGTCTCTATTATGTGCTGATCATTCTTATTCACTTTGATTAAACGATAAGTTTTATTAAAATTAACAATGAATTTTTTGGAGCCTTGTTTTCTTATTTAAACAGCATAAGATATTGGAATTAAAATTTGAATGTTTTGATTATCACATTCGATAAAATCTAACGAAAGGAAAGACTAATAAAAATTTTATGATTTCTACAAAAAGACATTTTTAGAAGAAAAAAAGAAATATTTTTAAAATATATTCCATTTAAATGAATTTAAAGCAAAAATCATGATCGTCATTATAAAACAGATAAATGTTGAGAACCAAAAAAAAGACGTTAAAAAATGATATTTAAATACAAAACAAAATTTTAATTCAAAAAAATTCTATAAAATACAGTTTGAAAAGCAATTAAATTACTTTAAATGAGCATGTAATGTACACATGGAATTACAAATATTTTAATGGCACCTTATCAAAATTAAAATGGAAAAAAACACTGTAAAAACATCTATAAACAAGAAAAAAAACTTATGTTCTTGCGCTTGCGTTACTTGGGTGTTTTTTTTTTTTTTTAATTTCTAATTTCCATTTGAAATAGAGAGTTTTTAAAAATTTGATAGTCATTCATAAAAATTAAAAAAGAAAAATATATACTTACAGGTGATAGACATTCCGCTGTTAACACCTTCAATTTTTAACACCTCCATCACATAGAACATGGCTCAAAAATGAACAATAATCAATCAATGATCACATAATAAAAGCTGCTAATTAGAAATGCCTTTCACATCCCATTTTGTGTGGTCATTTTTATAGCCGATGTGGTAACTGGTATTGCCTCTTAATTTTTGGCTTTTTTATGCTCTCATTGGTATTAAATCACACACAACTTTAGTGGTTTAGAGGAACTTAAAATTTATGGCATTTTGCTATGTTCTATTTCAAATATAGATTTGTTAACACATAATAATAACAGATTAACAGCAGGCAGATAGTTATTAAACAATTAACAATTAGAGTACCAAATACTGATGCATAGTTAAAACGAAATTAACACGTGCTCACAGGGTATTTTAAAACAACATGTTGTAAAAGGTAACCAGTTCACTTAAAAACCTGCCTGCTACTGCGAACCATCACTATTTTTTTAAGATTAGAATGAATCAGAACTTACTCTAAAGTTTTAACCTGGTATACCAGCTAGCTGGCTTAAAATATTATTGTATCTTTTCATTCAGAGCTTGAGAATATGAAATGATAACACATACAAGACAGAATGTTATAACCTGGAAGATAATTTCATGGCATTTATTGGGTATAGAAGTTAATAATGTCGACTTTTTGGCTTGAGAAAATGCATTTATTATAATAACAAAATGAATTGGTACATAATTCAAAGTATTGTCCATCATTCGCCATTACTTTTTCCCAGCTTTCACATGGTACCATATGGATTCCGCGCCGAAAGAACTGCTGCGGTTTTGAGGTAAACGATGAATTAAGCCAATTTCTGATACCCTGTACTGAATTGAAGCGTATTCCAGTAAGGGCGTTCTGCAGAAGGGACAAGGTCTGGGCTATAAGGCGGGTGAGCCAAAACTTCCCATCCACTGTTTTCCAAAAAGTTTTTGGCCGGTCTTGCAATATGTGGCTGGGCGTTGACATGATGGTCGAATATTCTGGTCGTCTTTCGTTGATTGCTCTATTCAAAAGAATCCATTGTGTTCGGTACAGGTCCCCTGTGATCTTCTGATGCTATTACTACAGTTCATAATACAAAACACCCTTCGGATACCACCAAATACAGAGCATTATCTTGTCGTCATGGATATTCGGCTTCGGCGTTGATTTGGCTGGTTGGCCGGGCTTTACATATGACTTTGCGCTTGGGGTTATCGTAATGTATCTATTTTTCATCACCAGTAACAATACGATGCATTCAAGCGTCATTTCCGGCATGCAAAATCGCCTTTCAACGTTTCTCGGCTTAAATTCATATAGGACCCAATTTCCTTGAATCCAAATGCTTTCAAACGTAGGGAAATGGCTTGTTGTGTGACTCCCAATGATAATGCGAGTTTTTCTTGCTTTTAACAACAATCTTTGTCGAGTAGTGCTTCCAATTCCTAATCTTCAAACTTTTTCGGCTGACCAGGCTTCTACTTGTCTTCTGTGTCGAAATCACCACTTTTGAATCGCGCAAACCATTGTTCACAATTTTTTTTTGTGTTGGTGCAGCCGTTAGCGATTGGAAAAAAATTGCGCTTACATTTTGGCGTCTATGGAAAACTGAATGATAATGACAGATATTTACCCTCAAAAATACCATATTTGTTATTATTGACACAAACCATATGTTGTCAAAATCGACATTATTGGTTTGTATAAAATTTGATTGCCAGCATATGTTCGCCGAGGCTACGAGCTAGATACCCCATTCGATCAGTCCAATTTTTGACTACTTTTTCCAATAAATCCGGCCGAATGGCGTCAATGGTGGCTTGCATATTGGCTTCCAAAGCTTAAAAGATTTGCTGGTTTGTCGGCATAAACAAATGACTTAACTAAGCACCATAAGGAGTAATCCAGAGACGTTAAATCGCACAAACGCGGGAATCCGTGAACAGGACCACTTCTGGAAAAAATTTGGTGACAATTCATTTTGTAATAAATCGATTGTTAAACGCACTGTATTGCGAGTTGTTTGTTTTGTTGAAATCAAATGTCGATGATGTTTAGCTTTCATAAGAAATAAGGACCGAGGATGCCGCCAGCGTGTAAACCGCATCAAACAGTCAATTTTAATAGATGTAATGGTGATTCGTTAACGGCTTGAGAACTGTCTTCGCTCCATATACGGGAATTTTGCTTATTGACGTAGCCATTTAACCAGAAAAGTGCTCAAGCAAATTATACAAAATGCTCTATGAACATAGCGAACAGAATAGTTGCATGGATATCGATAGTTTTTATCCAACTAAAAAGACAGCGTAAAAAGACAGCCTATTTAGGTAGGGCAGTGACAGAGAAGCAAGTCTTTATACAAAGTTTTGAGTATAGGTAGACTTCTTATAGCAATAGTCGTACAACTGTCTTTTTGGTCTGATTATGTATAGATTTATTATTGAAAAAGGAATAGTGTTCAAAAGTCAAATTGTTAGAAATAAGCCCAACAAATCAAAGTAGAAACATCAAAGAAAAACCAGATGCAAAGGACAAAATGCGATGTAAAGAAAAAATACATTTTCTTTTCAAAAGACCTATGACATACTAGCCTGCCTGTGAATCGGCAGTGGCAATGTTTTTGGCAGATCTTGCTTTCCATGTCCGAGAGGATATTGATGAATTGTTTACTGAAACAATGGACTTAAATTTATCTACCACACTGCGATTGGTACTCTCCGCGGGATAATTATAGTGACCGCAAAATATGCAAAGCTCACACAACATTATCCTATTTTGATAAAATAATTTAATCATTTGCACGTGTTGTTAAGCATTATATCCGCCCATGCTGGTGTTGAAAAACAACGAATTAATGGCAGTCAATTCGACAAATGAAACTTCGCTAACGCGCTTTAAGAATATTCCTTTCGTCAATCCGATTAAAAAAAGAATTAATAATAATAATAATTAATTTACTCAACATATAAGATTAAACAAAATAAAATACAATAAGGTGTGCTTCAAAATGATAAGGTCACCTTAATATTTACTCAATTCATCCAAACTATAAAATGTTATGTATCGCCACCTTATTCAAAAAAATTCTACGTTCAATTAAGTGAATAATAAGCCGGTCTTAATTTTAGAGATGTACCATTATATTATGTTTATTTAAATTTATGTAAATAAGTGCAAAATTCAATGCGTTTTATTGAAACTAAGCATTAATCAGTTATTATTAATTTATGCAATTCCCATTTCCTTCTATTGTCTTATAAATACGGGATGGCATCGCCCTTACTAAAATGTCCAGAACGTTGGAGCGGATTTAGCACCAGCTGTTACAGATTGCCACTTTTAATTCATCTTTTGTCTTCTACTGTTTATTGTCTGCATAAACATTACGCACAAGCAGTCCCCACAAATTTTCCATGGGATTTAAGTCGTGGGAACGTGCTGGCCAATCAAGTACTCTAATATTGTGCTCCTCAAACCATTGTCTGGTCGACTTGCTGACATGAATTGCTGCGTTATCTTGCTGAAAGGTGAAAGTTTTATCATCATTTTGGGTCAAATAAGGCAGCAAACGTTCAAACAAAATACCCTGGATTCTAAACTCTCCTTTCGAGTGGAAGGAAAGTTGAGTTCTAGAGTACCATGTGAGCTAAAGCCAACCCAAAACATCAAACTTCCTCCGCCGAAATTTCGTTTGGAAAAAAACAATGGCTTCTTCCTAAAATCTCGCCAATAGCAATTGAAACTATCTGGTCCATCCAGGTTAAATTTTTTCTCATCAGAGAAAATTACCTATAAACACAAAAATATAAGGAAGATCTTATAACCTTTTTAAAAAAATGTTTACCTGATGCCAATTAGTTGCCATGTTGTCTTTCGCAAACTCCTTACGCTTAATCTTATGCTGCTTACTCAGACAGGAAATTTTTTTAATTTTGCTCAAATAAGGTTTGGCTGGGCGTTGATAACTCTTAGAATTGTGCTTTTTGAAGCTTGTAATTTCAGTTCCTCTTTTATTGTTAGCGCACTTTTCATATAATTAGAGGCCTTTCGTGGACGACACGTGCTTTTTAATTTTTAATAATTTTCTCTGTTTTTGATAAAATTTTGCACAACACACAAAGATCGTCCCAGTTTTTTCGCCATTCCACGCATACTCAATCCCTGCCCATGAAGTGCCACATTTGGCCTTGTTCATAAGGTAACAAAGGTTTCCCGCGACCCATGCCGCGCAGATATTACTTAAATTATAAATTATTACAAAAAAAAAAATAACAATTGAGATACCTTCTGATTAAAATAATTGTTTAGTAATCACTGACCTTATCATTTTGACACATTGAATTTTGCACTTATTTACCTAAATTGAAATAAACATAATATAACGGTACATCTCTAAGAGCAAAACCGACTTATTATTCACTTATTTGAACGTAGAATTTTTTTGAATAAGGTGACCATACGTAACATTTTATAGTTTGGATGAATTAAGCAAATATTAAGGTGACCTTATCATTTTGAAGCACACTTTACGATGTCCAACAGAATACAATACGGTGATCAATACGTATCATGTGTGGATATTATAACTTAAATTCACGTGTCCAAAATTTTGCATAATCTGCAAACACATGAAATTAAATAGGGCATTGCACTTATTCCAATTATTTTTTAATTAAATAGGTCTCTCTTGTACAACACGATTAGCCACGCTCTCTCTTAAAAAAAATATTTCCAGACTCAACTTTAATGATACTTGTCGATTTAGACCTTACACTTCATAATCAAAAGGAAATTCGGTACAGTTTCAGATAATTTATTAATAATTAATTAATAATCGATATAATTTATTAATAATCGATATAAACCCTATAAAAAATTTATTTCAAATTAACCTGAATAAGGTTTTATAAATTTTAAAAATAATATTAATTATTCGTGAAATTTGATAATAGTTCTATAATTATTAGCCATAGCTATTAATGTACAAATTTTTACTTTCAAATTAAAAAAGAAATTATTACCCAATAAACATTTTAGCTGGGGTTCAAATACAAAACGAATTTATTTCCATTCTTAAATTCAATTTTCAAGTGTTGAAATATGCTTGAATTTTACTGTATTTCAATAGAATATTCCAGCAAGGAGTCTTGAATTCAAGTCGACCATAAGAGTATTAATACAGTTTAATTCAAGCGTTGAATTAAAGTGCACAACAAATTTAGTTCAAGCTTTGAAATAAATCATTCAAGGTTTGAAATGCAACCCAATTCAAGATTATAAAAAAGCTTAATCCAAGCTGTTATCAATTACTCTTTTGCTGTCCAAAAAATTTTATAAAAGATTTCTAATATAAAATGTTTTTTCAATAAAAATTATTTGTAAACTTCTTCATTTATAATAGCGGTAAAATATTACAAAATTTCACAATTACGAGTAGCTGCATAACTTATCTCCAAGTTTTAATTTTTGTTCAAAACCATTATTGTCTCGAGGGATGTCACTGCAGTCGGTAGGGATGTCACTGTAGTATATACACCGTTTACAATATTCAATATTCATGTATAGCCTTGTAAAGTAGAGCTTTTAGATTTTTCTTTATTTTCCTATTATAGTCACTCTTATTTTTTGACAAATTTTATACTCTTGTTTTATTTTGGCACTTTATTTCATTTACAGTTTGTCGAGAAAATCTTTGCGCATAAGGAAAAAATTAAAAAAAAGTTAATAAAAAGTGTAAATTTTTGGAATAAATGTTAAATTTTTTTCAATATGATTTTCTAGAAACATATTCATTGTTATAATAAATATAAAAAAATTACTTTCAATAACAAAGTATTAAAATATATATTATTTTTTGCACTGTCAAATAAATGTTTGCATATTACGTAAAATATTTCTTTTTAATACAGATTTTTAAGTTAAAAGTTAATATTTAAAGCTAAAATTTTGTGTGCTCACCTTTAGCATCCATGACTGCTTGCAGACGTCTGGGCATTGATTGAATAAGCCTTTGAATATTATATTCGACCAATATTTTTTGTCATTCTTAATAAATTGTTCTTAATTATTTGTTGGCGACCTTTTTCCGACCTATTTAGATGGACCACAAATTTTCAATAGAATTAATATCAGGACTTTGAGCAAGTGTATCAATAAATTTGGATCAGTTATAAAAGCTTTGTTCAGTAACTAAATATTATTACGAATTTGTAGCAATTGTTACTGGAAAAGTGTTCATTAAATCAAAAAATTTGCAACGAGAGAGTGTCAGAAGAGAGTAATAAATTGAGATTTAAAAAAATTCTTGCTGTTAAAATTTCTACTTGTGAGAATTATTTAAACAGCAGTTTTAGGTTTATGTTTTCAAATCAGGTTTATTAAAAAAAAAAATTGCAAATTAAAAAATTTTGCGAAATTTAAGAAGTTGTAAGTAAAAATAGTGAGAAATTTTGCAAAAAAAATTTTACTCTCTCGTTGCAAGTTGCTGCAAGTAAAGTTATTGAACAAACCTGTAATAACCGCGATCGGCATTAATATGAGTTGTTTCGGATTATATTTATATACATACGAATTTACTAGAGTTTTCAGTGTCAACAAAATCGAATTTTTTAATGTTGCTGACTAATTCGTTTTTTAAAATATCAAGATAAACTTTTTTTGTCATTATATCCTACAAAATTCGTATTTCTCCCCAAACCATAGCTCTCTGTTAAATAACTTTGGTGTAAGAGTTTTATTTTCCAAGGTAGTCAAAGGTTTTCGCCAAACTTTTTGTGGTCATTATTGTAGTATAGCATCATTGTCGTTTCTTCGGAGAAAATAACGTTGTCCTAGTACTCTAGAGAGAGTGAAATGTACTCTGTAGGGGTTTTTTCCTAACAGCTCGTGAGGAATATTTGTGTTTTTAAAGAATATTTCGTATAGTTTCATGTGATACTCTTAGCCCATGGTCATTTTCAACTTGAAGAGCCAATTCTCTCGTGCTTGATCGGGAGTTACTGTCGATAGTTCTGATTATTTGGCTTTCAAGACGCAGTGTCACTTTTTTGGCCTGCCAGGAGATTGTTTCAGCTCTAGTCTTCCTTCTTTTTCAGTACTGGGTATGATATTATATTCGGTCCTGAGTTTAAGAGAGAACATATCAGCAATTTCCCTGAAGGATTTGCTTTTATAATAACTATAAAATACTAATTGTAACTATAAAATACTAATTGTAATTGTAAATACCAATTGTAATACCAATTGTGTTTTTTATAGAGGTATAGAACTTTAAGTTGAAATTACTTCTCAAGATGGCGACCGATTTAACAGCTGTCAAGTGATTTATTCTCAGTTTGGTTTGGCAATTCCTCATAAATAGACTCACGCCCGGCGTAGATTCGTCGAATGGGCCGAAAACGAGTTTACCGTAGTTCCCGATTTTCATAAGCGAATTTTGTTTAGCGATGAAACGCACTTCTGGTTGAATGGCTACGTCAACAAACAAAACTGCCGCATTTGGAGTGAAGGTAATCATCAAGTGAATGTGGAAACACGATGATGGCCAGAACGTTACAGTCATGATTACTAACTTTTTCATTCCTGAATTGAATAACCATGATGTCCAGGAGATGTGGTTTCAACAAGACGGCGCAACATGTCACACAGCTCGTGCCACAATAAATTTATTAAAAGACACGTTTGGTGACCGCCTAATTTCACGTTTTCGACCTGTGAATTGACCTCCAAGATCTTGTGATTTAACACCGCTAGACTACTTTCTGTGGGGCTATGTAAAGTCATTGGTCTATGCGGTAAAGCCACAAACGCTTGACCATTTGGAAGACAACACTCGCCGTGTTATTGCCGATATACGGCCACAAATGTTGGAAAAAGTCATCGAAAATTGGACGTCCAGATTGGACTACATCTGCGCCAGCCGTGGCGGTCATATGCCAGAAATCATATTTAAAATGTAATGCCACAAGATTATCTTTCGGATAAATAAAATTCATGTCAATCGAATAATCCATCGTTGTTTTATTGCAACTTAAAGTTCTATACCTCTATAAAGAACACCCCTTATTACATCTTTTGAAATTCGTTTTCTTGTCATTTTTTTAAGTAACTTTGACGTCACTTGTTGCACCAAAAAAAAAAATAACGATCATAAAAAAATCCTAATGGCAAAATTATCCTAAAAAAGGGCCACATTTTTTCTCAGTATGCAAATTTATTTATTTGACACTAAAAAATCTGAGTCAAAACCGCTTTTTGTGTTGGTGTATTAATGTGTGTACCTATTACAAAAGTATAAGCATCTCATAGACGTTAACAGGTACCGTAACGGATTATGTGGAATAAAAAACAAGTAGGTAATAAAAATGTTGTAGATAAATGTAAATGCACATAAAATGATTAAATTTTTTTAGTGTGCAAAGATTTTCTTGACAAACTGTATATTTGAAACGATTTGTTAGATCACATCTTTTTTATTTTAATTTACAATTTCTTATTTTACATTTTTATTGACATAAAAGATGTAACAATATTGTTAAAATATTTTTGAATGAAAATATTATTAGAATACAAGCTGAACTCCAGTCAAAATTCAAGTACATACTTGAAATTTCAATTCTTTTCAATCAAATTTCATTTGAGTGCTTATTGGGTAGGTAGCGGTTTAAAAGAAAATTTATTTGAACTTTGGTTTAAATAAAAGAATAATAAGCGCAAAACATAAAACATTTATAAATGAACCTAAAAATCAAAGCATACTGCTATCAATTTGAACACATTTGAATTCTCAAATAGTTTCCAATGCAAAAAGAAAGAATTTGAATAATTTATTAAAATAATTTAATCAATCAAATTTTATTGTTAAATACGAATATTATTATAAATTATGGATGAGACAAAAATTGGAAAGTGATTTAAACATATTTTCTATGACCTCATTTTTGTTTTCTTTTATAATCAGCTTTATATGGAAACGAATCGATTTATAATTAAATAATTAAAATCACTAATGAATCTAGTGAAGATGATCTTTAAACTGTAATTTGATATGAAGCAAAACTTAATTTTATACAAAAGATCATTCTTCTTTAGTAATACATCTTAAGCAAATTAAAAAAAGCACACAAACACACACTTTTCTTCTATTAATGTCTTATAAAAAGACTATCCAACTAATGTTCTAATACAGATATTTTAATTTCATTTCCATTAAAATTAACACCAAAGTTATATTTAAGAAGTTTTGAATATAGTACATAATTGTGTGAGAGAATAGGTGAAATGGGGTAGCCGACAAAATTGTCAATCAAAAACACACTATTCTTGCTCAAAACTCTCCACCATACCATCATTTTCGGAGTCAATGATGTTGTAGCCGGTGTTCGGTAGGATTGTATGTTTTCGGCATTTTTAATTTTGATGCCGATGAACGAGTTCCTTCGCTCAAATATCAGCCTAAAGTCAAATAAAGTTATCCAATAAACAACATCTGAATGATTGAACATACATGTCGCGTGTATAGTAAAATAAACGACCAATAAACACAACACCGAGAAATACCAATTACGGTTTAGCATGAGTAATGCCATGCTGACAGAAGACTTGGAGTTAATTTGTTCCTTGTTTGAATTACTTATACAAATTATCCTGTTCACTTTCTAATTAGCTTACAAGTTCTTTTTCTTCTTTCTATTTTTCTTGTTTTTGTTTATTATTAAATTAACTTATACTTTTTGTTAAACGGAGGAAAAACTTAGGAGCAAAAAATATTTCTTAAGGAAATTTCACAGCAACTAGAAAAGTAAGAAGGAGAAATCTAAAAGAAAGAAAATGATATCAGTACAAAATAAAAGAAATCAATGGGGAATTATATAATTAGGCTCATAATTGAGGATTGAATAATGAAAGAGAGCGAATAACAAAAAAAAAAATCATTGTGGTATGAACATGGAATAAAACTAAATTTATGAAAGCAAACGCATCGCACACTGGTAATCAATTTTGTTACCTTGGCATCCAAATAACACCTGACAGTAACAGGTTGTTGTCGATGCAAGGCTCTTCAAAGCAAAAGAGACATTTGCAAAGCAGAGCAAAAATGGCGGTTACGAAAGTAATCAAATACAAGAAAAATAAGAATTTTCAATTCCATCCTTAAATCTACACTTTTATATGGAAGAGAAACATCGTATAAGCCTTGAACACAAACAAAACCACGTAACAACGTAATTAACGTCACGATATATAAAAATGTATGCAATTTTTGGCTTACGTATGGTTTATGTTTCTGTTTTCTTAAAATCGGAAGACGCATGGGTGCGATAATGAAGCCCAAAATTCCCTTCTATTTTACAAATATAGACAAGTTGTCCTATGTTTTTCATTTAATAACCCCAGAACAATTCAACCGAGAATCTCTAAATTTAGTCTAAATATGTTCGTAGTCAGTACAAATCATCAGTAAAAAAATGGTGGGATTAGACAAGTGGGCGTGCTGACTTCTATACGAAATAAATATTGGTTTTATGTATCTTGAAAACGGTTAAAGTGGAAGATTACGAATTGCTCTAAATTACTTCGTGATTAATACAAATCATCAGTCAAAAAGTGGTTGGAATCGGATAAGTGGGCATGGTATCTCCCATACAAATTGATTGATTGATTGATTATAGTATATCTTGAGAACGGTGAAATAAGCTTCTGAATTTGAACTAAATGAATTGGCAGTCAATACAAATTATCAGCATGAAAATGGGAGGAATCGGATTAGTGGGCGTGGCATACAACCTATATTTTTATATATTCTGCGAAGGGAAATAGTAGAATTTTCCAAATTTTGTTTAAACAACTTCTTAAACAACACACATCAATAGGCAATAACTGAGAGAGATTAGATAAGTGGGCATGGCATCTCCTATTTATAATAAATATGTATGTAATTTTTTACCATGGAAAACCGTAACACTTCAAGTTTCGTTATCTATCCACATCAGCCAAAATTGCGAGAGTGATTGGGTGTGTATTACTTTTTTATAAAGGGATAGCGAAGCACACTGTGGCTATATAACAAGTCATTCAATAAGTCCATAGGATAAGTAAGAAAAAAGCTAAATTTTGACAAAACTTGATTTTATTATTCAACATAGCTGCCGTTGAGGGCGATACAACGAGTACAGCGATTCTCCATCTTTTCAGTACCATTTTATTAAACGATTTCTCTTTCTCGTCAAAATAGGCTTCAGTTTCAGCGATCACTTCATCATTCGACTTAAATTCACCCCCAGCAAGCATTCTCTTGAGATCTAAAAACAGGAAAAAGTCGGTGGGGGCAAAATCTGGAGAATACGGTGAGTGGGTTAGCAATTCGAAGCCCAATTCATTCAATTTTGCGTACTTTTTATCGATTTTTGGCACGATTAGTGAGCTCACGCGGCACCCACATTGAATAGAGCTTTCGCATACACAAATGTTCGTGTAAAATGGTAAAAACCTACCATCGGATATCATACAATGTCAGCTAGCTCGTATACCTTCAATTTGCGATCGTTCATAACCAATTTGTGGATTTCTTTTTATGTTTTCTGGAATAACAGCCTCATTTGGGCATCCACTGCGACCATGTTTAATTCATCAAACCCTTTCTCTACCATTTGCTCGATAGAGCAGAGTTCGGATAATGTTTATCAAGCCATTGTTTGGTTTCAGCTGTATTTTTTTCATCAAAAAGCAATGATTTATCAGAACTCGAAATTCAATTTTTTCCATTTTTTTTTTTCAATAACTAAAGTTGCTTCACACAAAATGCTATAACTCACGAATTAATAGTCAGATTTCTGTCAAATTTATACACGTATCGTTTGCAGGTTAGTGATAAATAAAAATCATACGGACAAATTTCTTATAACGCCATCTATGTGTCATCCTATGGACTTTTTGAATGACCTGTTATATGTAAATCTGTGTATATACAGCTAAAAAGGCTGAACCTTTCAGCCTTCTGGCCAGAAGGAGATAATATGTAAAAAATTATAATTAAGGTAGTACATAAGATAAGGGAAGCGAAACACACCGATATTCAAATAATAAATGATAATTTTTTTTTTAATTAAACGTTAGAGTTTCGCATGAAATTTTGTAAAAATGTTTGTTTTCCTAGAAACTACGATGTTAGAAGGACTTTTTCGAATGCACACTTTTATAGGATATGTCCGAATTATATAATCGATTTATACTTAAAAGAATTTTCTAAGACTTAAACTATTGAAGAAAGATATCTCAATGTAGGATCAGATGGAAACAATGATTCTGAGCCGACCGGTATAATGAAAGTAAAGTGTTTCATTTATATTTTTTACAAACCCCAGCTCAAACGCAATATACCACTCTCTATGATGTAATTTTTGTTTATGGCTGAATAAATCAACATAATTAATTTAAAGAAAAAACAAATCAAAACTTAAGAATTTTATTTATCAAAATTCTCTAGCTAAGAACAAAAAATAACAATTTTTTTCTGGAGATAAAAATATTTACATGTTGAAGTGTGACTAATAATTATATAATCTTTGCTAGAAAAAAAATTCAAAAAAAGACAATCAAATGACAACATCACACTTAGGCATGCAAAGACAAAGAGATATACAAACATACACAGAAACCAAGGGATAGATATACAAACATTGAATACAATAATTCCGGGTTTAAAGGAATTAATTAATTTTCGTTTTTTTTTTTTTTTGGTAATTTGTGTATATCTTTTGCTAATATTGTAAAAAAATCAATTAAGTTATTAATAAAATTTCATTAGATAACATCCACTCAACAATTGTTTAATAAACAACAAAATATCAGCACGACAATTCTTTCAATAGTATTATCTTTTAGGCTCTATTTATAAAATATTATTTTAATGGATGTTGTTTGAAATTTGTTTGAAAAAAATATTAAATTAACACTTTTATTAACACGTTTAGTGCCGTTATATAAAATAAAAATATATTTGTAGGGGTCCACAGACAATATATTCAATTTAATTCACATGTACATCGCAGTGCATCGCCGGCGGTACACATGGCACTCTAATCAAAGATAAGTGAGTACCGTCAGCAGAGCAGATTGCACTCAACGTGTTAAAAATAAAAATAAATAAAATAACTAAAAATGATTCTAAAAAGCAAAATACTTAAGCCAAAAACCATGCTTAACAAATGTCTTTAAAGATACAAAATTTTATTTAAAAAAATCAATTAAACAGTTTAATTGAAATTGTCATTAGTAATTTAGTTAAAAAATTTCCTTTAGTTTAGTTTCCAGTTTTTAATAAAAAAAAAACAAATCATCGCGAATCAATCACATATGGTTTCTATTGTTGAACATTGTTCCTAATCGGTGGATACATAAAAGATAAATTTCAAAGCAATAGAACGTAATAATATTGATGAGTCAGATACTGTTCAAATTAATAACTTGATAGTAAAGGGTCCGCCATCGAACGTTTTTTTTTCAACTAGTGCTTATTTCGTGAATGGTAACACTTAGCTCATGACTGATGTGACAGATAATTAGTTTTATCTTTCCGCTGAACGAATATGGTTGTGTAAACGCTTTGCTAAGTGGGCCTGCGATCGACTTACGGAAGATGCCGATTTTGCCAAAAAAATCATCTATTCAGATGAAGCTCATTTTGATCTTGGGGGGTATGTAAACAATGGAAACAAATGGCACAGAAAACCCGCACGCATACATTGAAAAGCCGATACACCCAAGATGGGTCGCTGTTTGGTGCGGATTTTGGTCCAGAGGCATAACTGGGACATTTTTCTTCGAAAATGAGCAAGGAGTGGCCGTTACAGTCAATGGCGATCGTTATCGGGCCATGTTGAACGAATTTTTGTTCACAAAAATTGAAGAGGAGGATATTAGCAACATTTGGTTTCAACAGGACGGCGCTACATGCCACACAGCCGAAGCTACACTTGATGTTTTGCGCCCTGTTTTTGAAGATCGCATTATCAGCCGCAGAGCTGATGTTATTTGGTCACCTCGGAGCTGCGATTTGACACCGTTGGACTATTATTTGTGGGGTGCTGTCAAAGATAAATGTTACGCCAACAAGCCAGAGACAATTGACGCTTTAAAGGACAATATTTGTGAAACCATTGGTGAAATACAGCTGCACACAATCGATAGTGTGCTTAAAAATTGGACCGATCGTGTAGGCTACTGCATAGCCAGCCAAGGCAGCCATTTGATTAGAATTATTTTCCATTATTAACCGGAAGGATTGTACTTTCAAATATAAAAAGAAATTTAAGAAAATAATCGGTAGTTTTTTTATAGCATTTTCAAAAAAAAAATTATTTGGCGGACCCTTTAGTATTGTTTCTGTTGCTGTAGGGCAAGAAATCGAAATGCAATTTCAGAAATGTTACTGCAACGGAACCTTGTTTGGTGGTCCAAGGTGGAAGAGAAGGTCGCTAAGAGACAATCGGGCAGTCTTACTGTTGGCTATGACTGAGGCCATGCCCAGCTCTCTGGCTGCGGCCATTGAGGTCATAATATAGATTTCACTCCTGCACATTTTTGTGAAGAATAGTGCTATGGGAAGGGCTTTGAAATTCCCAATTACGTCGGGGCCAGAATAAAAGATTGATTGATTGATTGATTATTTAAGAAAGAGTTTCTGATTGCATGGTGGTGTGTTCGTTCACGGATTAAATCTAAACTACTTTTGACCAGAGGTTCGGGATCATATTTTGTGATCGCGGGGAATGGGTTTCGAGTTCTTGTATTGATCACAAAAGCCTGAAGTGGTCACGGATGGACATAATACAACCCATGGAAGGCTGCATTTCATGCAATTTTACTGTGAGCTTAGATAAATCTACAGAGGGGTATCAAAAGTGCGCGCATAACTATATTTTTAGATAAACAGACAACACTGAGGGCACTGTCTTCATGTTCGATGAATTCGAGGATAGTAAAGTGTGCATTGACTATAAGGTTGTGCTTTGCTGAATCCCGAGTCATTCCGGAGTCGTTGAAATTACTGACGTACTGGCAAGAGCTGGGTTCGCAGCGGCATACGGGAACACTCTTTAAAGATCGCACATGCGACGACAGTCCAAAAGGTTGTTGGGGAATTTCATCTATGGAGAAGAGAGCTGTACAGATTACGGCAGGCAGAAAAGTGAGTTTTCTATCGGGACACTCTTAATACTCTGAGGTATCAACAGATTACGTCTCCTCGATGAGACGGAATGCCGACTCTGTCAAGAGGGTGATTGAGCTACAGGACACATATTGTGCGACTGTGTTGTTTGGTGTGAAGAAGATCAGATCTGTTTCCATCAGGGATTTACTCGAATTCATTCGGATAGAGAAAACATTGTGGTACGAACATGACTTTCATCCTCTTCCTTTTTATATAGAGAACGACAGAGTAGGATGTTGTCAATTGTGATTAACTGGACATTATCATCATCAAATGAGTCAGCTACCGTGACTACCATAAAGCCAGAGTTTGCAAAAAACCGGGCTTGAAAAAAAAACCAGCCCACCGGGTTTTATTGGGTTTTATAACTGCTTCCAAATTTCGTTTAATTCAACAATATTTTTTGTTTGTTAGTATAATTATGTTATTTTAATATTTATGATGCAATTTTGCATCCTGAGCGGGATCAAGGCAGCATTGTGTACTATGAGCTGCTAAAACCCGGTATTCGGAGCAGATTGCAATTACTTCGTTTGAACCGTGCATTATGAGAAAAACGGCCAGAATATAAAGACAGAGAGATAGACAGACATATAAAGCTTTCCTTTTGCATGACAACGCTCGGTCCCTCGGGGTAACGTCGCCAAATAATTTTTAGAAACGATTAAAATCTCCTAATATTGCTCCTTCGGACTATTCGCTTTCGATGAACGCAATAGCTATTAGTATGTCACCGAATCACTTCTTTTGAAGAAATATACAATCGGCTTCAAAGTAAATCGCCTCAAAAAACGAGAAGTTTTTCTTAGACGGGATTCGGATATTAGCTCAGAGATGGGGGAAAGATGTAAGCCAGTGACTTGATAACTTTTATTTCGATAAAATTGATAATTAATTATCATTTTTGAACTAAAAAAAAGGGACTGAATTAATTTGTACTCCCAATACGGAAATTGTATATTTTTTTGTGGTATTTATTTTTCTTAAATATAAAGCCCCATAAAATCCGGGTGGGCTTAACTGGGTTACCCAGTGGCCAACCCTGCGTAAAACACCAAACACATTTTAAGTTGCGGTGTCTGCGGTTGGGCAGCCTATTGGCTGATAACCATAATAATAATACAGCAACGGGAAATTAAAACTGAAAACATATGTACTTAAAAGAAGTATGCGAATAAAAAAATAAAAGCAAAACGAATTAAATTCTATGGAAAAAAAGAATGAAATACGAAGTATTGCCGAAAAGACAACCAATAAAAAAAAACTTTTAAATACAAAATGCGTTTTTTTAATTTCATCTGATCCAAATGCAAATTCTGTATGTTTCCAAGCAAACTTAATTGTAAAAGGATTTCAACATAAATTTTTTTTACTACAAAACCTATTACCCGCTGAAGAAATTAAGCACTTTGCGAACAGTATTAGAAGTTGGTGTTAGAAAGGAAGAACAAGTTTTATCATTTAGAGGGAAGAAATCTATATGGCAATCCAAAAAAGGCATGAAGTGGAACCAAAATTGGTTTTAAAGTTATCAGGTGTTGGTACTAAAAAAAATGAATAATGTTCTAAATTATGTCACAAGATCTAAACATTATTACATACTCGCTTTGTGCAGAATGAGATACATGCTAATGTAATATTACAGCTGCTTTACATATGTAGATGACGTTTTTATCGGAGGAAATGAATTAGATGTTATCAAGCGTATCAAGAAAAAACTGTTTGAACTTTTTGAAATTTCAGAGGATTTGAGCAGTTTCTTAGAATTATAATTGACTACAACATTGAAGGTGTCGTGATGTATTTAAATCAATAGTTTAATGTAGAAACTTGTAATATAGATATTAATATAAAGAAGACAATACAATTTAATATAAAGATTTTCTCCCATATTCATAAAAAAAACGTATTAGACATCTATTTTATGATAATTTTGTATCAAAAATTTGAAATAAAACACATTTCAAACTCATTTTAAATTTTATGAATATGTGGGTTTGACTTCAGTGATAATACTATGGAAAAAAGAAATGATGTCTATGAGAAGGCGTGCAGATAACTCTTAGGCAGCCTAATTTACTTAATGCTTTGCATACACCATGCTATTCGTTATGCTATAGGATATATGGGACGATAGCAAGCAAAGTTTGGTGAATTCCACTAGTCTACTCTCAAGAGAATCCTTGATATCTTAAAGTGATTAAATATCTTAGGTTTACATTTGACAAATGAAATGAATCCGAAGATTATCTGCTCAGATACATATGTAGAAGCAGACTGGACTGCTAGTACTGATGATCATAAATCAACATTTTTTATGTATACGGATGTCTACATAAAGCAAAAACTACCTCATCAAGCGAGGTTGAGTATGCTGCTTTAAGTTTGGATATTCAAAAGCTTTTTGGTCAAATTAAATTTCAAATGGTATGAAAATTACAACAATCGAACAATTTTACTATATACCATTAAGATAATGCAGGATGCATCACTAAACTCTGAAACAAAATGTCAAAGCAGATTGACATCAAACACCGTTTCATACGAGATTATATTTTCAAGAAAAAAATGGTGCTCGGTTAAGTTCGGCTAGAAATTGTCCGTAGATGGCTCTAAAATGTAATATATCTGGTAATATTAATTGCATCAGGCTATACTATGTATGTAATTCCCGCGCTTTCTCAAGTGGAACAAAGGGGACTCCTCTCATTGAAATACACCTATAGTTTAACGCCAGCTCCTAACAGCAGATGTATTAGTTTTAGAAGTTTTTCATATTGTTCATCTTACATACAATACCACAGCGGCCCACTAGGCAATACTAAAGCTTGTTTATAAGTTGACATTTTAAGCTTCAAATTATTTTGTAAAAACTTATTAACGTTTAAAAAAATAGTGAAAATTCGGTACCTTAACGTCATATTTTCCTTGCCTATTATAGAAAAGGTAAGAATCCGTCGCAGGCTGTAACTAGAAAAACAGCAAGCAAAAGGGTTCCTTGTTTTCAATCCAATAATTTTGATGTTAAAGATGCACCTCGCTCTGGTCGCCCAATCACTAGAAAAGTCGATAACATCATGTAAAAAATTGAAAAAGATCGCCACAAAAGCAGCGCGAGCATTACTTGTAAACTAGGCGTTCATCACCAAACAGTTATCAATCATTTGAGTGAAAAATTTAACGGATTGCAATTCACTGCTGAAACGGAACGAAATCGAACCATTTCCAAGGCGAATGATAACGGGCAATGAAAAATATCACGAACGAAGTTAGAAGCTTCATAGACGGTGGCAAAACCCTGATTGTCACCAAGTAAGGTTAATGATATATGTGTGGTGGGATTGGAAAAAAATTGTTTATTATGAGATTCTGATCCCTAATGTGAACAATTAAGGAGATTGAAACAAGCAATTCAGTGCAAATCCGACAACGCCAAACCACACATAACTTGGGTGGCTAGGCAGAAACCAGAGTAGGAAGAGTGCTCGAATTGAATTCGTTCCTAAAGAACGATTCTTCTTGAGAGCTGAATTTGAAGAGAATTTAAAATACGACTCGTGAGAAGAATCAAAAACAAAAGAATTTACATACAAAGTTCGTAAATCAAGCCGTGTAGAAAAGCACCAAAATGAGTTGAGAACGAGCAATTCTTTTTAGTAAATTTTGGTCATTGCACACAAAATATACTACATACATACATACGAATGCACTGGTATTACGCATTTGTTTTTACACAAACAACATGCACTGAGAAAATTTAGATTTTAAAAAATAGTTTGAGCAAAAAATATGGTTCGTGCTCACGAATTAAAAAATAAAACTTACGAGCACGAGTCATACAACGAGCGAATCAAAGAAAATTCTGCTCACGGACCGAGTTTTTACGTACTATGGTTTAGACATAGCCCGGACCTTGTACCTTTAGATTATCATTTGTTTCGATCTCTGCAGAACTCTCGTAATGCTGTAAATTGAAATTTCGAATAGACCTGCAAAACGCAATTGGTTCTGTTTTTCGCTCAGTAAACCAAGAAGTTCCACACTGATGGAGTAATGGCTTTACCCCAAATATAACAAAAGGTTATCGATCAAAACTCCACATGTGTATTTGGTTGCATAAATCTCGTGTCAAATGAAGAAAACGGTGTTCAGTTTTTTCTCAAATTTTTAAACGTACTGAGCAGACCACCAATATTAAAAAAATTTTATCTTAAATAGCAAAAGTATACATTTTATCTATATATATTTTTATCTATGTATATATTTTATCCATCTTGACCAAAAATAGTTACAAATCTGCATTATAATAATTTTTTTAATTAATTTTTTTTTTTATTACAAAAGAATTCTGAAAGAAGTATTTTGTTATTGTTTTTTACATATATACATATATACGTATAGTGGTATATATGTATGTATGTATTATAAGATAATATACTGTGAGCGTCAAAATGCAGTGTACAACCTCATTCTCTAGAATAAGTCTTTATTACAGTCTTTTAAAATACGTCGTATTTAAACATTTTATACTTTTTTGAAACTCTGTTAAAAACTTTACAAAATTCGGAAAAAAAACAACAACTACATCAAAAACGAAAGATACTTTATTTTATGTCTAACAAAATGTACAAGAAGATAACTATGTCACAAAAAACAATGACGTAGAAATTCCTAGGAAGTGATACTATTTTTACCAGTATGTGCTATCGAGTACAACAACAATCATACAAAATCTTGAGTTACGGGTAAAAATCTGGGTTCATGCACTCATAAAGTAATAACTTAGCTAAATATTATCCGCTTTTAGTAAAGTATACAGATCCGTCCCTTTTCTTTTCAAGTCCGAAAATCTAGGAATCCTAAAAGCGGTTGATATTTATCTAAATTATTAACTGACGAATGCAAGAAGATACGAAAAACGGTATTTAACCGTAACTCAAGATTTTGGAGGTGTTACCAAAATTCTAAATAAATTTTTTGTCTTACTCGATAGCATCTGATATTTCTACGTCTTTTTTTTTTGTGGCATAGCTTTTTTAGACACTTTTCTGACGGGTAAAAAATTTATTACCTTTCGTTTTCTTTGTATGGGTTTAGTTGTTATAAGAATTTTTTTATTGTTTTTTAAGAATTTTGTAAAGATTAATAGAGATTTAAAAAAGTATAAAATGTTTAAATTCATCATATTTTAAAAGCCTAAATTAAAAACTAAAATCCTAAAAAATAATGTTGTACTCATACACTTTATTTTGACGCTAACTGTATACACTTAAGTATACAAAATGCCTGTAAAATTAATGGAATAGCAAAAGACTTAAGAAACAAACAAAAGAAATAATTTTCACGTTACAAGAGCGTATCAAATCACTTTACATATGTACTTATATTCCTTTAAAGTTGAACATTAAAAAAAAATTAAATAAAAAACTTTACAGAAAAAAAAAAACAAATGATAGGTCATCATTAAACAAAGTGTCTAAGTTTTTTTTTAACAACGTTATCTATTCACTTACATTTTCCATATCAGTGAAGGTTCTCTTAAGTATTGACGTGATCACATGATCACTACTGTTTTAATGTCTGAGATATATAGCATTTTCAGTATATTTAAAGCCACTTGTTGTGTATATCTTCTCCCCAGTCATTGCTAAACACCATTAATTTTTACACTAATGAACTTGGGTATACTGAAGTTGTTTAGCAAACATAGGCTTCAAACATTTACAACAAATACCAATGAATAATATTCTTGTTCTTCTGCTATTCCTTTTACAGCTTACAGAGAGCAATAGCACCACTCACTGTTTTTGCTAGAAGGCTGTATGGAAACTAACAACTGATTCTGCAGCTGTTTTCTGTTTCAAAGTAACATTATCTTTGTTAAATTTAATTATATTTTTATTACTATTTATTTTTTGCCTATTTCTTTAGCATCGCAAAGTATAAATTGAATTTTAATTAGAACAAAACGAGAAAACAAAAACGCTCTTTATGATCAGCCATACTGATCATTAAAGTTTGTGACCAAACAAAACACACACATCCATACATTTATTGATGTTGTTGATGATGATTACAATGATAATCACCATAACGAGTAAATTCGTTTTCATCCAGGATACATTTGCTTGTCATTTTTAAATTACAATAAAAAAAAATTATCTCCATAAAATAATAAAATTTTACAAAGGGTGTCCCAAAACTAACGTAAGATTTGAATATGTCGCCATTTGTGCAGTAAAGCGTTGGCATGCAAGTCTGTGCATGCAAAGCCGTAGAAGCCATTTGCCCGAACTGTTATTCCATATATAACCCTATCCTATGTATATACTATATGATTCAATAGAAAAATAGCAATAAAAAGACTAAAAGTTGTGTTTTCTATTTTACTCGAATATTGCTTTAATTTCAAGACACCCTGTAAGAAGTACCTTGCGTACCATAAACTGTTGAAACTAATGTTATTGCTGCGTCTAGGTGGCAATTAACAATAAGATTGATTCTCTCTAATAAAATTGCACTTTAAAAGCAGTTTTTTTACAATTTAATACCATTTTAATTAATTTTATTAGTGAACCTTTTTTCTGTTTGCAACCTCATAAAAACTATCAACTTACCCGACATTAACTTAAGGTAGTTTATTTTCGATTCATGGAAATTCCTTTCTTTTAAAACTTCAAAAAAATTGTTGTTACATCAATGGTATTTACAAGTTTTATTTGTTTCAATCAAAGTGTAATACGAGTAATATGAGAAATTAATTTTTATAAAGAATAAAAAAGGAATTTGTTTGGCCTTAAGATAATAATAAAAATTAGTGTTTTAGTGTTGCCAATTGTTTAGTGTTCAATATATTTTGGATTTTTGTCACATGAAATTTTCTGATTTGCAAACAAACCGAATTTAATCATAAAAATACAAAAACTACCGTTAAGCATGGATGCTAGTTTGGGACTATATCTTGAATGTTGATTACAACAAACAACATTTCTTTGATGATAAAGTGAACAAACTTGTTTATCTCAATCTTCAAAAAGAAAATATGCCAGCGATCAGACAATGCTAAAGCAAAGTGCAGAGCACACAATATCCCATTCTATCAGGGAAAAGATTGATTGGTCCGTACCTGACCCAAACTCACGGAGGCACCTGCGCCGAGCCTAGAAACTAATATTATTGAACATCGTTAGAAGTACATAATTGGCTAGAAAAGTTTATTAGAAAAAGTTTAACTTACTAGTTCAGCTTAAGGCGACATTACCAAAAGTACGGAACTCCATAAAGCCAGAAGAATGCTAAAATTCGTTAAAATCAATTCCTACACATTTACTGACTGATCTGGACTAAGTACAAGAATATGTAAACTATTACTAATTATTCGATTACTGCATTTCAAGTATTCATATTTACTTTGCTTTGATCGATTGTGCCTTTTTTTTATTTCGTTTCTGATGAGTAGAGTTAATATTGGATAAAAAAATGCATTTCTTATAATAACAAAAGGAATTGATACGTTGTTCAAAGTATTGTCCATCGTTAGCCATTACTTTTCCCATCTTTCTGGTAGCATATGGATTTTGCGCCAAAAGAACTGCTGCGGTTTTGAAATAAAGTGAAGCGTATTCCAGTAAGGGCGTTCTGCATCGATCGAAACAAATGGGTGTCAGAAGGGGCAAGGCCTGGGCTATAAGACGGGTGAGCCAAAACTTTCCATCCACTGTTTTCCAACCAGTTTTTGACAAGTCTTGCAAAATGTGGCCAAGCGTTGTCATGATAGAAGATTATGGCCTCGTGTCTGGTCAAATATTCTTTTCGTTTTTCGTTGATTGCTCTCTTCAAACGAATCAATTGTGTTCGGTATAGGTCCGCTGTGATCGTCTAACCCGATTCCAACAGCTCATAATAAAAAACACCATTCTGATCCCACCAAATACAAAGCATTACCTTGACGTTATGTATATTCGGTGTTATCGTAATGTATCTAGTTTTCATCACCAGTAACAATACGATGCAAAAATGACTTCCTTTTGTAGCATTCAAGCATCATTTTCGACATGCAAAATCGCCTTTCAACGTCTCTCGGCTTCAATTCATGTAAGACATGATTTCCTTGCTTTTGAATGAACCCCAATGCTTTTAAACGTAGGGAAATGGCTTGTTGTATGACTGCCAATGATATTGCAAGTTCTTCTTGCGTTTGACAACAATCTTCATCGAGTAATGTTTCCAATTCCTCAATTTCAAACGTTTTCGTCTGATCATGCCTCTCCTTGTCTTCTGTGTCGAAATCACCACTTTTGAATCGCGCAAACCATCGTTTACAAGTTTTTTGAGTGGGTGAATGTTGACCGTAAGCTTCTACGAACAATCGATAATTTTTATCAGCCGTTTTCTTCAAATTAAAGATGGTTATCAGACTTCCCCACAAAACATCTTGTTTAGGCACAAAGTTCGACATTATTATAGAGATGGAAAAAAATCTATCGAACACTGAATTATAATGACAGATGTTTAGCCTCAGAAATACCATATATGTTATTATTAACACAAACCTTATGTGATAGTTATGCCATATTTTGTCAAAATCGGCATTATTGACTTGTATACCCTATACATAAAAGCTTATATTTGAAGTCTTATCAAGGCCTCGAAAAATCTATATTTATTTAGAGAAACTTTTTATAAAAAAATCTTATCCGATTGGATACCGTTATAGAAAGCTGACTAATTTATCTTTAAATTGTGTTTGGTTTTAGCTTAATATCTTTTACGGTTACAAAAATATCTGAACTTGAAAACCGAAACACTTATTGTACAAGTTTTTCTTTCGTTCATATACATTCGTGAAAACAGAATTTCGTGTGTAATTTTTCTTCATATGTGTAATTTTGTTGCCGGTTGTGTGTAATTCATAATGCTGTTGGTGGCAACACTGTTTGTTCATTCAACTATCTGTGAAAACTTTGTAAACGAATTGGAGTTTTTCATTTGCATTGCATTTGACTGCACTTTTAAAAATGGTTGACATATTTACCAAATAAAATCTATGATTGGTTAAGTATAGTTAAAAATTTGGGCAAAAATTTGGACTTCTGAACGAAAAACTGATCTAATGGTGTTTTGCAGGCTTTTGACGAAATTAAATTTCTACCATTAAGATGTTACTGTAGAGATCAAAATAAATGATAATCTGAGCTATATGGGGGATGTATCAAAACTACCTAGTTAAGGTCTGACATTGTCATGATGGGACACAATACCTTGTTTGTATATCAATACCTGTCATTTTAATTGAATTAATTGTTTCAATCTCGTTAGTTGTTGACAGTAAAGATCAGAATCAATCGTTTGACCAAGTTTCAGAATCTTGTAATATACAAAACCCTTCTACCATTCCACCAGATGCACAGCTTTATCTTTCTTGGTTACAATGATATGTCGTCCATTATATTTAAGTGGGTGAATCACTGGTTCGATTTTGTTCCGTTTTAGCAGTGAATCGGAAATGAAAATTTAGTCCAAATATCGAGCTTCTTTGTGTATCCAGCTTTCTTCAAACGGTTTGGTGATGAATGCCTAGTTCCCTAGCAATGTTCGCACTGCTTTTGTGCCGTTCTTTCGCAATCCATTATTTTCCATTATTTTATCGTCTTTTTTAATGTTTGGTCAAACAAAGCGAGGCGAATCTTTAACATCACAATTATCGGATCGAAAACGAGCAAACCATATTTCTGATACTTTCCCAGTTACACCATCCATTAGGTATTCGTAAACTTCACAAATTTTTTCTCGCAGCCTGTGATGCATTATTAGCTTCTCTATAATATCTATCGGTAATTTTTCGAATTTTCACTCAGTTTTAAACGTAAATCACTTTTCACAGAATAATGCGATTTTAATAATGTCTTCTAACAAAGTAATGTTTACAATGTCACCTTTCAAACAAGCTGTAGTTTTGCGTGATGCTATTAATATTACCAGAAATATTACATTTTAGAGCCAGTTAACGACAATTTGTAACCAATTATCATTCTCAGTCTATTAGATATCCAGATTAAAATTTTCTCAATTTTTTTTTTCCTCAGCAAAAGTTAAGACTGTTTCAAGCCTATTTAGCTTGTACTCTCTTTCGCTTATCAAGCTAGTTAAGTCCCAAAAAATCCCAAACTACTATTCCAATTTCTTAGAAGATTCTGACCCTATTAGTCCCATCTGTCCCAAATACCTTGATTCCTGCACCACTTTTGGTTTTTGAGCAATCTGTGAAATAAGCCACCACATTCACTCTTATTGTTTTCTTTTTTGTCCTGTTCAAGATACTGTCAAAGCGAAAGTTGTCAATTCCCGACTCGTAAGATTGCGATTCTCCCTGAAAAATCTGTGTTCAACTTATCTCCCATTATCCTTAAGCTACGATAAGACTGGGTAAATATTTGTCGAAAATCATCTAATATTTGTTTGCAATAGTTTGAACACTAAATATTTTTGAGCAAACAAACTTATTTTCCAGCAAACAAAAATGTTCTAATGTGACCACCAAACCTCAAATATTCGCTTTATTTTTAAGAAAATACTTATTTGCTCAACTGAAAAGAAAAGAGTGCGGGGAGCGTGGCAATAATATAGATATCCCCGTTTTAAGAACGATTTAAGTGTAGAAAAAAATAAAAAAAATCTGTTGAAATGGCGAAAGACTGATTCTTTAAACAATTAGCTTTAAAATCTGGATGTAACCGCAGATCCAGATTTATGACGTGCAGCGAAAAACCTGAAAATTTCAGTTTTAAGCAGACGATGCGAAATTCGAATGGAGACTATTAAGACCACAGTTCAGTACTGCCTCATTATTGGGATTTTAGTTGCGTGATATTGATAGAGATATCAGCTATCTAAGCCTCAAGAAGGCACCCGGAGTTGATAATATCACCAAAAAAATGATCACAGAGATGCCTCGTTTGGAGAAGAGGTTAATTCTCTTTATATTCATTGCCGTTTTGCGTTTAGAATATTGTTACGAAAATAAAAATGCCGAAAAGGAAAATACACCAATTAGAGGATTTGAAAGCGTTTGAAAGCGTTTGAGATATTTCCGGAACTTCCCAAACTGTAAAAAGTTAGGTATATAAAGAGGCTGCTTTGCCTACGTCGATATAGTTATCGATTTTTAGTCATAAAGTAAAGTCGTGCTTAGGCGTAAATAAGTGTGTTGAGTAATTTGTGTATAAGCGAATATTAAGTGCAAGATAAATAAGTTGCTCTATTAAGTTAAAAGGTATAAATGTATAAACAACAATATGGTATTTATTTTATTTTGAAGCAATTAAAGAGAACTCAAACGTTCGTTTTAACCTTTTAACGTTTTTAACGTTTATGTTTTAACCTTTTTAAAACGTAACAATATTATACACGAGCATGGAAAATTTTGCTTATCTCTTTGATTCCGAAACCTTGAAAGCACTACACAAAGGTTGAGTCATACAAGCCAATAAGCCCGTTGTCCTATATATCCAAGTTGTTCGAGAAAGCACTAATTAAAAAATTACATCCAGTACTGAGTGTAGTCGACTATATACCAAATCATTAATTTGAATTAAGAATCAAACGCAGAACAATAGTAAAGACACATAGACTAGTGAGTGCAATAACAAGGACTTTTGAGGAAAGAAATATTGCTTTACTCTCTTTTTTGACGTTTCATAGGCATTCGATAAAGTATGGCATGTTTTCCTATTTGCCTATTTTTAGCTATTTAACAAAAAAGTAACATTTTTTGTTTGAAAGAAAAATTGGGTGAATATTGACAAATTTATATTCGGAACAAATATGAGTTAAATGTGGCCGTACCTTAACCCTAGTCTCTATAGATTCTGGGCATAGTGGTTACACACCAGCATATAGTAGTATTCGTGCATTGTCTTGATAAATAGTATAGATTCAAGTTAGGAGTCTTGCCAATGATTAACTATATCAACGTAAACTTTTTGACCGTCAACTTTTTTAACCGTCAGTAAAATGGAGGCGCTATCCTGATGGCGCGCAATGTGTATACTGACATGACTGATAGAATAGTAAGTTTTAAAGAACTAAAATGATTTTAAGTACTTAGTATGTACATATGTATCTGGAAAAAATACAATAAAATCTGCCTCTTGATATAATTTTTTAATATTTAAAGATTTTTGATTTATTTGTGTATTTTCCATTTCTTAAGTCTTTTGTTTTTATATTTAAAATTAAATTTTTTATAAAAAAAGCCAATCAAAAGAAAAAAACAAACATTCGTTGTAAATTAATAAAACGAAACATTTAACAAATGATTTAAATATCAGGCGGTGAGAATCAAAGCATTTTACAATGTGGTCATATTTACATACTCTGGAGTAAAACAAAATCAGCCCAAACAAAAAATCGATAATAAAAATTTTATTTTACGTATTATTAGAAGCACCAAGCAAAAAAAGCAACAAAAAAAGATAAAGATTTATAAAAATAAAGATTTATAAAAATCTTTGAAAATCAATTTGTAAAAAGTAAACAGCAAGAAGATCTGCGAAAACATAAGCAGCCTTTAAGCGTTAAAAGTCATTGTTTGGCCTTCAACGTCCTTGACAGTAACATTGTATATTGACTGGTTCGCTGGCTAGCTGTTTGGTTGTCTGAATTTCGTTTGTTGGATGATGAGTTTTTGCTTTAACCATTATTTTTCTTTGTGGCCTGTACTAAGATTTTATAAAGCCATTAGTCAAAAATTGAGTAAAAAAAATTAAAGAAAACAATGCAAAAAAACATCTGTGTGCCACTATTTCGCCAGTCTTACTTGCTGTTCATACTTAATCATTTCAAACAAAAAAAAAGGAATTGTTGATGATTTGTTTGGTTGTTTTATTTTTAGTCGAGACTTTTATTATTATTAATATATTACAACATGTTATTATCACGTTTTTTTATTTTGTCTGTATAAATTATTTATTTAAATGAATA
Organism: Wohlfahrtia magnifica; assembly: GCA_023159175.1. NCBI lineage: Eukaryota > Metazoa > Arthropoda > Insecta > Diptera > Sarcophagidae > Wohlfahrtia > Wohlfahrtia magnifica. Next base: position 8,637,146 of record JAKWBJ010000222.1, read on the forward strand.
AACTTAAGCTTTGCTTTTGCTATCATTCTTATGGTAGATAGACAAACAATTTAGTTGAGGTTTAAGCTCGAATAGCTGTTAAATTTTACGCTTTAATTTTTGTTGATTACTAATAATATTTTGAAAATATGTTTATAAACGAAATTTGTTGTCATGCGTTGACGGCTGGGGACTACAAAGTACTGACATGTCTTGGCGAAAGCTTTTTATGCAGATCTGTCACAGAAATCAATTCCGATCGAAAATGGAATTAATATCGTATTGTATTCTGCAATAAAAGTAAAACAACGTTTTCCCATTTTTGGTTTTGCTTTTTTTTTAATAAAATTAAAATATATTTAAACAATTTATATCAATCAAAAAATATTAAACCCCTTCGGGTTCCAAGTCCAAACAGCATTGGGAAGATCATCGTAGGGGTGTGGTAGAGTGTGCTTAATCTAACCGCTACATAACCGCTGACAAAATTAACCAGATTCGTCAGTGATATATTCTAGAAACAGTCCAGATCATGGAAGCTCGGAGCTCTGCGGTCACAAAGAAAGCGTTTTACCGAATCTTCTTTCTCCTCATTCTGATATCCTTACGCTCAGACATACATCTAATCATACAGCGCTAAGTACCTATACCCGCAATAAGAGTGGTGGAGTCCTTTCCTGATCATTGGTCTGATGTTTGTCATTATCGCCAGAGGTAAGCGGAAATGTCAGGTGGGCCTTTCTTTTTATTTTTTAGATGTAGTTGTCTGGAGGGAAGTTGAAGCCTCTTTATTAAGCATTCGAAACAACAATTAAATTTTTCTCGAAGCTGGGTACACTACACTATGCCACCCCCACCAATTTAAATAATACCCCCAAAAGGTTGACCCATAATTACGCATTCATCCGCAAAACCATTACCTCGCATGTCTTCATGATTCGGAACTAATGTCAACACGATATGATGTCACCCAAGTTGGGCTAGTGAATGAATACATCTGAAGAGATATTCCGAACTAACTACTTTGAAACTGAGAGCATCTGTAGATGCAAGACTGTCCATTTCGATTACGACGTGCTATTATGTCAAGGTCAAGAAGGAACTACCACTACTGAATAGTGATCGAATTTCTGCTTCTGACCTGGAAAAGGGCGGACGGAGACAAGGTGACGTATGGGCCTGGGTTCGTACTGGAACTCCCTGACTTCGACTTCGGCTTGAATCTTGTATTTTTACTGACGGGACATGGCTCGCTCGGTGCATTTTTGCATAATAGGGGCCTTAGTGAGACTGCGCTTCGTAAGTGTGATTTGGGCCCTGAAAACTCGCGGCATGTGGTGGTGGCTTGTCCGCTTTGTGACGATATGATAGAGGATGTTGTGGATTTTAGTGGGGCCTTGGGATCGAATGGAATTCTACGGAGGGTCAGCGAGCTTGTTTGCATTGTCTTTAATAGGAGGAGGAATCATCTGCAATGGGTATTATATGAGCACACTCTGTCGATGATTGGACTGTGGTGTGTGCATGTCTGGTTGTGTGATTGTTCGTTTGTGTTTTTGTTGTTTCTTTTTGTTGTTTTTATTGGCCATCAGCCATGAGTAATTTGGGATTTATACTGGTAATAGCATTTATGCTACGAAGTCTGAAAGAAGGCTTAATTCTGGTACTACAGGAGATGGGAGGGATCTAGGTCCTTGCACGACTATGGTGAGACCCTCTTGTAGGTGCAACGTTGTGGCTGTGGTTTATACCCAAATCGCGAGGAGATCGCTATATCGGTGTGTGGTTACATTTTTAACTAGGTGCCGTGACCCATAGATCGCTGGAGTTAGATAGTCTCAGATAATTTACCAAGGTGAAGTTAAGTCCAAATAACATGCTCTCGAATTTTGTAGACACATGTGGTTTTTATCATGTATGGTAGCGATGGTGAATGCATTGTATTCACTCGTGCCTTAGTCACCGTGAGGTAAGCCAGTGTGGAGATACTTAGGTTAAGCTTGTGATTTGTTCACGTCGATATTAATATCCGAAGGTTCGAGATCTAATTCCCGAATACATCTAGTGTCCCTATCGATGGTTTTAACCTCGGCCAGGAAGACAATGTAGTCATCGGGCAATCTGAGAGAGACAGAGAAGCCAAGTTCATCAGAGTAAAAACCCATCCTTTGGCCGCTTTCGTCTTCGAGCAATTAGTATAGATTGAGATCAGACCACAGTCCAATCTTCCAAATTATTAGAAAGAAAAAATAAAGCTTTCTTTCAGTCTTTGATCAAAAATAGGAAAAAAATTCTTGTCCTCTATTGGTTTCTTAAATTTTTTCATTTTTAATATTCTATGCGGTAGGTACCGCATAATGTGCCGTGACTAAGACGTACATGCTAAAGTCCGCTTAATTCTCTAAGTCTCAGAACAGATTTCGCAGACACACACTTAAAAGATAAAAAGATAAAGATGTCAAGGGGTGTTATACGTGTTATATCCAACATCGTCTCAATACTGGCCTGAGGAGTGAATCTCAGGCAACTGATAATAGAATATCATGCCCCTGTACTTTGTTTCCACTGCCTTACACCAGTCTGGAGCGCTGTAGGTGAGGAGAGCTTCTAATCCAAAATCACGCCCAAATGTTTAGATTTTTCAAAATTCTCAGGCCACCAAAACTGGGGGAACTGAATTTCGAAATTTTGTGCCACCTGGTAAATAGAATCAATTCGCTCTTAATACTTAAGACACTGCCATAGAGCCTGGAAACGATTTCACACCACCCTATGGCACGAACTTTCTCGTCCTTGCTCCAGGTCATATAGATCATCGACTAATAAGAACATATTCACGTTGTTAAAAGCACCTTCAATACCCAATAAGGATGCCATAACATATATTATTCATTTTTGTCAACTGTTTTCTCAATGATGCCGACAATGTCATGCAGTGCTGTTTTCGCCGACCATTCCTTTCTAGCCGTATATAGTAAAGGCTTATTATTGGGTAATTTGAATCGCAGAGATTGTGTCTTGTTGATATTTATGTTAAGGTCAAACTATAACGATATATGCTGTAGTTCGTCTATGCTAATTTCGATCGCATGTGGTGATGTGAGAGCACAATAATATCATCGGCGTACTCTTTCATCTCTATTCAGTAAAACACCAAGTAATTTCCCAAGTGATTCCCCAAGTAATTCCAGCGTACTGTAATAACCCGTATAGTACTGATGTTGTCAATGTACGATCAGTTCGTCCTAAGCCGACCTTCTGTTCCTCCAAAAGTTAGTATAGTGGACCGGTAGTGCATTGTAAGATAACCCTGTCGAATATCTTGTTGTCACAAATAGAGGTGCTACTATTGCTACTATTGTTGCAATGGAAAGGTCTAATTTTTTGAAATTTTGACTGTAAGAGATTTCACCCTTTCGAAGGGAAGCATTTCCGTGTTCCATATATGCCAATTTTCTTTTTGTTTTGTTTTTTCCTTCGTCACTCCTCTAAAGAGCATATAGGCTCTCCACAGAGTATCTATTACTTTGTTTCAGTTTCAGCAACCAAGTTGATTTTCAAGCAAAGTAGATAATTAAACTATTATAGCTCGCCTCCATATGATTGTGTGTAGTGGTGAAGATACCTGCTAAGTGCTGGCGGTGGTGTTCCTTACTTAGCATTGTACATTTTTTCCAGTAGATGGTATTTTTCTCCTGATCATTCATCTGATGTTTATCATCATTACCTGAGGTAAGCTGGAGGGTCAGGGGGCCTCTTTAGATGGATTTGTTTGGAGGGAGGTTAGAGTCTCTTTGTTAAACAATCAAAGCCGCAATTAAATTTTTTGTCACATCCTCTGCTGGGAATTGAACCTGGGCCGATTATGCTGTATACCTATGCTCTAACCACTACAATACATCACCCCCTTATGCCACATTAACACGTTTCTTGCGGGTACATTTCTTGGTGGAATTGTTAGAGCGCGGGAGTTTTTTACAAAGAATAGCAAAAAATATGTTTACCAGCCTACTACTTCTTTCTCTAAAAGCGATACAAAGAAACCATGCCTTAACACTAACCTGTACTAGTACATGACCCGCGCTCAAGTATCAATCGTAGTACGTGTCACGCATACATTGTGTTAACCTTTTGAGATCCAGGATAGACATATGTGTACACGCAGCGATATTATTGGGTAGCTGCTTGAATTGTATTTCTTGGTGTAGACTCTAGAGTTTCTAAAACTATAAACAGATGGTATTTCTACCAAAGTTATCGCCATTTAAATATTTTTAGAAATGGAGAATTTTAATTTTTTTTTTTTTTTCAATAAACCCACGAGTGTTTTAATAATGACCAAAAATAAACGATATATAAAAAAATAAACTGTTATCATAATCGCTTCATGTTCAGGTTAAGAAAGGCAATTTTCTTGCCAATAAGCATTTAGAAAAGCTTATTGCTTTGCGGTTTTTAGATTTTCATAAACAATACTCGAGCTTAAGTCTATGAGATATTGCGCTGCTTCCATTGCATTGCTAAATTACATTAAAAAAGCTAAAAATACAGCGAAGGAAATCTCGCTTTAGTCGAGAGTCTTCAAGACACCTCTTGTTCTTCTATTGTAAGTCGTAGCTGTTTAGTTATTATTGTATCTATTTTATACCCTACAAACTAAAGTTTGGTACAACAAAGTATACCTTTTCCACAATTTAACCGAGTTTGTTTATATTTGGTCGATGCATATTTGAACCAGTTCTCATTTATTACAATCGAACTAAAACTCTGTAAATATTAAGTTCAGTCATTAATTAAATTAATCTTATCTTTTCTATGTATGTAATATTGAAGAGAAATGTCAAATGTCAGTAAAAGAAATAAATTGGCACCAATAAGTTATAATATTGAAAATGCTATTAAAGTACAGTGTAAGGTATCAAATAGCCGGGATTGGTTTTGTCTTAATCTTGTGTAGTTTTTATAACTTTAAGACTCATCATATTATTTTTTAATAACATCATCAATTTATTTTTATTTTATTAAAAATGTTTTTTTTTCGTTCTCTTCATGTTTTTTCATCTTTTCATTGGTTATTTGAATTTGTTATCTAAAGAGGTATTTTACGTTTTATTTTTATAGATTTTTGAGATTTTTCTTAATTTTATAATAGAAAATAAGCAAATGACTAATTTGTGATGATTAAAATTATTGTTATTATTTTGATTTGATTGTTGTTTTTTATGTTGTTGTACTTAAGCGCCAGTTGTTAAATTTATTTATAAACAACTTTCAATAATAATCACTTATGGCAATAATTTGCTGATAAAAAAATTAAAATTATAAACTTGTCATTATTGAAATACTATCCAGTAAAAGCGAAATTAATTGAAATGTTGAAATTGTATTAAATTGTATTTGAATTTAGAAGAAAGGTAGCAAAAACAAAAGACTTAAGACACATGCAAACTTTCGATTGTATACTGTGTGTTGTTTATGCATAAAAGCAAATACTAAATTACGTTAAATTCTTTAATTTTATGGTTGTAGTCTTATTAGAAGACCTTAAAAAAAGAGCAATTATTTCCACATCATGTTATTAAGCACTTTATGAAGAAAACTAGCGACCGACCGCGGAGGACTCGTCTCCGCAGAGACAAATACACACTACAGTCCGAACTACTTATAGTGGATACAAGAACTTAATCTCAAGCCGAATAAAAAAACAATTGATATACACACTTAAAGCTAATAAAAATATACATGAATTAATAATGAAAATGCACATTATAAAATCAAATCAATAAGCTCGTAATGTAAATTGTAATTATTACATGATCTACGGAAAGGAAACGAATTCGCATAATTTGTACTGTTGAAGTTCAGTCCAACAGGACGATAATGGCGAGAAAATATAACAGGGATACTAATATTTAGGTTTAGAAGTAAACACCAGAATCAATATCAACTGCAATAAGGTTGCAAGCAAAACAAATACTTAAAACTGCCCTTCTACGCTCTAATGTAGGAAGTTTTATCAGTCCCAATCTAGCACCATACGAAGGAAATCCACTAACATAATTCTACCCTAAGCCACATAAGAATATAATAAGAATTTCAAACAACCGAGGCATACTCCAAAATCGGCCTAACGAGAGAAATGTGCAAATATCTCGTAATATAATGATCAGTGAATTCCCCAGTTCATCTTTTTACATAACCTAGAACAGCCTAAGCCTTACTAGTCATCATACTAATATGATCAATAAATGAAAGTTTCCTATCCCAATCCCAATCTAGCACAATACGAAGGAAATCCACTAACATAATTCTACCCTAAGCCACGTAAGCAAAATAACAAAAAGTGCTTCTGCACAGACTCATTGAATCAATATGAAACCGATAATAAAGATTTCAAACAAGCGAGGCATACTCCAAAATCGGCCTAACGAGAGAAATGTACAACTATTTCGTAATATAAGGATCAGTGAATTCCCCAGTCCATCTTTTTACATAACCTAGAACAGCCCAAGCCTTACTAGTCATCATACTAATATGATCAATAAATGAAAGTTTCCTATCCATCAACACGCCAAGATCAAGAAAGATAGTAACGGTCTCTAACGGGCTAGAATTAATGGTATACTCAAACGGAATTACACTCCTGTGGGAAAAAATCATGTACTTGCATTTTCCATGAAATTAATTTTGTACCAATCAACGAAGATATCAATACTCTGTTGCAGAACAAAAACATCATTAGAAGTATAAAATATTTTAACATCATCGGCTTACATAAGACCACTACAGTCAGATAATATTTCAAGAAAGTAATTAAGAAATATTAAGAACAAAAGCGGACCCAAGTGGCTACCCTGCAGAACTCCGGAAGAAACATAAACCGTCTTAGACAATACATTCCGAAACAAAACTTGCCGAGAACTTAAAAATGAGGCTATCCTCCAAAGAAGTCTATCAGGAATACCAATCAGTGCCAAATTATGAAGCAATATCCTATGATCAACTCTATCAGAAGCCTTACTAAAATCTGTATAAATAACAATAGTTCGAACACCAGCGACAAAGTACCTAAAAACCCTCTCAGTAAATTCAAAAAGATTAGTTTCTGTTGACCTATCCTTTATAAAATCATGCTGAAAGGGTGATATTATAGATTTCGGCTGAAAATAGAGATAATCTGTCATAAATTTCTCCATTAACTTATCTACTACCGGAATCTAATTGCCTATACGTAGACTGGAAAAAGCCGGCAAACGTAGTAGTAACAATTAGTGGTAACTTTCACTTTTTAACTATCGACCTCAAATATCTCAGAGCTAAACACACACTTGGTTGGTTTCACAGACTTTTTCTCTTCTTCATTCCTATAACTTCTGTCTGCCGTAGTCAAAAGACAAAAATGTGTTCAATAACCCAATGTCTAGTCACTATAGAGTAAATGGACAATGTAGCATTCGCCTTCACTTACAATTCTTGCAACATCAAAAGCGAGTGACGTGATATAGCCCTGTGAACAATTATTTACAAATTAACTACAATTAAATACCTTACATACTATTGTTACGAAAATAAAAATGCCTAAAAATAAAATACATCACATCAAGGACTGTATTATGAGATTTTAGTCTATTGGTTTGTGTCAAGGTTGTGAATATGTTATCCTGGTAATGCCATACTGATTTGTGTATTTGACGGCATTATCAATTCGACCATCTTTAGGTAACACAATCTTACATGTTTAAAATTAACGGACATAAAGTAGAGGATTTGAGAGCGTTTGAAACATTTCCGGAACTTTCCAAGCTGTAGGCAATTAGGTCTATAAGGAGGCTGCATTGTGAGTGGTGGCACTCGCTGAGGAGTGTGTTTTAGCCTTGGGGGAACTATATAGAGGGAGTTACTATGTATCTTTAATTCTTTAAGTTCATAAACACGAATCCGATCGCATACCTATAACGTGTCTGCGGTTATTTATCCTAGATCGGCGAGATTGGTAAAACAAAGCGGATAGCGATAAAATACTAAGCGTATAGATTCAAGTTGATGAAAACTGGATTAAGGTTCTATATTGATAACCCAGAGTCCAAAAAATTTTTTACGCCTTCCGGGCCATAAAACCGGTTTCCAAGCGGATGTCAAGCTTACTATGTATTGATCAACTCAATCAAGAAAAATATGAAGCCGATGGCCAATAGCGCATTTACCAACAACCAATTAACAATCAGATTGTAATGACCGATGAGCTCAAATCGAGAACAGTGCTGGACTGTAAGATGGCATTGGGCGACTTTTCGGTTAATGTTAGGGTACGATAATAATAAAGAATAATAATTAATGGCCGCGCTATCAGAGAGAAGATTCAAATTTGAACAGTGCAAAGTCTGGAGGTTCTTATCTAACTCTTTGGTTAAATTATGCGGTGGAAACGACCACAAGGTTTCTATGGGGAAATTCTGAATAAGTCCAAGTATAGAAAATTGGTGTCCAAGGACACTAGTGCACCGAGCGTTTGCAGTCCTCAATCTTAAAGCAATAATTTTTCTCAAGATATTAGAGCACAATTCTATCGAAGCATTTCATATATGATGCCATATTCATAGACTCACAGTAATACAATAGTGGCATAAAAAAACAAAAAGAAAAAACCTTTTGCCAATCTCACGCTTGCATGTATACACAGGTATGAAAGTGGATATCGTAGCAGTCTAGAATTTTGGTTTAAAACTACTTTACCACATAATGAAATGAATTTATTTTATATTTTTCTCCATCACTCCTCTAGGTAACATATCGGCTTTACACAAAGCATCTATTGCTTTATTTCAGTATGATTGTTCAAGTTGATTTTCCTCCATATGATTGTGTAGTGGTGAATATCCTTGCTAATTGGTGGTGGTCTTTACTTAAGCATTGTACATTTTTCCCAGTAGGTGGCGTTTTTTCCTGATCATTCGTCTGATGTTTGTCATTATCGCCAGAGGTAAGCTGAAAGGTCAGGTCACGGGCCTTCTTCTTTATTTTTTAGATAGAGTTGTCTAGAAAGAAGTTAAAGTTTTGAAACCAAAATTAAATATTCTTTTCTTAATGTCCTCTGCTGGGGCTTAAACCTTGGTCGCTTGTGTTATGTGTGCACTCTAACCACTACACCACGCCATCCCAACATCCTTTTTATAGAGGACAAAAAAGATGGCCAAGATCTCTTTTTAAAAAGTCGTTTATTAAGGAATCTAAATAGCCAATGGTATTTTTTACCAAACAAAACTGTTCTGAACAATAAACACCTGATATACTCCCCCCAAATCAACTATGGAGTTCAGTCAACTCTAACGAATAACGCTTATTAGTACCTGTTAAGCTAAACCTGCCACATTTAGCATAAAAAACTTGCCCTGTACTTATGCATGATTTAAGTAAAACAATAGCCCATAACGAGACCATTTTTTGACTGGGGCCACGAATTTCTCTACTTTCAACTGTTGCGTAAACGATTAAATCACAAGAGCAGGGAAGTAAGGACATAAGCTTTTCACGTCCAAACACAATGTGTTGTGTTTTGATTTAATTTTTTCTCAAAAATATCATTGGGCAGAAACAAAACGAAGCCCATACGATTTTCCAGAGAAACTTTTTTATATGTAAACGTTCGTTATATAAAAAATACAATTAAAATCGAAAATCAATTTTTGTTTTTGCCTATTCGGATTATGGCGCAAATATTCAAATTTCATTTCAAAGATAATGATCAATTAAAAGAAAATTATTTAATGCAGAAATCAAATGAGGCAAAAGAAATAAATAAAAGCCAATACAAAGATTTAAAAACTATTATAAATCATGTCATTAAGCTCATCATCAGCTGAAACATTTCTATTTGCGTGTTTGCATCTCTTAAAACTCATCAAAGCCATAAAGTCTATAGCAGGAAGCCAATCAAAGATATTAAAATACAAAAAGAGAACATAAAACAAATGGATGGATGTATGAAGTAAAAATTAAAAAAATAAATAAATAAATAACCTTATCAAAGGAATGGATGGACATGCTATTAAGCAGAAAATTCAGATGCCTATAAAAGAAACGTTGGCTGCAGACCAAAAAAAATAAAAACACAACAACCTTTAATACCCACACGTTATAGCCAAACGGACTTGGAATATTCAGAGTAGATTAATGTTTGATTTGCACTGCACTATATGCTGCACTAGAAAAGTTTTAGTAAAATAACAACATTTAGCATTATATCCTAGTGCATTGGTGGCATAATGGTTGGTGGTGGCAGACACAAGAAGTTTGCTTATAACTTGTGACTATTTTCAAGGACATAGCATCATAGCATCATTGCATCGCGTATGGAAGTATGGTTGAGTGAATCAATCGATGGATGGCTAGATGGACGGATAGATGAATGTTGTTGCATGTTTCAGTACTCGCATAACCATAATCATTTGCCTTCTTTTGCCAATGGGTGTGTGAGTGTTCAATTCTCTATGCATTCCTAGTCTACCCGATGTACAAGTATGTCGTGTTTATTATTTTTCGTTTCTTTTTGTTTCAATTTCCTTCAGGGCATTTATTAAGCTTCTTGGATTTCATATTTATTCGTCTGTCTGTCTGTATGTCTGTCTTTCTATCTGTCAGTGTGCCTGCCTGCCTACCTGCTCTCTTTAAAACACTATTTTGCATTCAATAACAATACCATGTGCATCTTTTAAGCAGACCATCTGCAAAACACTGTTTGCTTCACTCCGTGCAGTGTTCTTGCAGTGTTGCAAAATTACTATTTTGCTTTTTCGTTTTAGTGGTAGTTGTTTTTGTTTCATTTAGGAATTTATGATCTGTTCCATTTCAGAGTTTGGTTTTCCTTCATGCCATTGTTTATGGTTTTTAAGTATTTTTATGTTTTTCAGAAGACTGTAAATTTTGTTCAGTTTTTTTACGCCTTGGCATTTTTATAAATGAAATTTTTAATTTTACAAAAATTAAACTACACACACACACACACACACTCACTAGAACGCGAATACATAAATAAATTCCAGCAAATACTTTATTTTTTCTGTAGAACAAATCCATTTTTGGGGTTTGTTTCTTAAGTCTTTCGTTTTGTAAACCATTTGCAAAGAAATAATTTGTATTGTTTTTATTGTGTTATTATTAATTTTTTTGTTTCAATAATATTTTAATAAAATTCCTAGAATATATCACAGCATCATTTTTTTCCTATATCGTTAATAATTGGCTCATTACTCAAAGGGGATCCTAATTGGATTGTTTTGTGCTTTTTGGGAATTTTTATGATTAAACTAGAATTTAATTTGGATTTTACATGCATTAAATTGTTTCTTGTGGTTGAGTTTTATGATTTTTTTTATTTGGTGTAATTAGTACAGGGAACCTATAAAGTGATTTATTTTTAATTGGGAAAAAATGTTTTTACTTGACAAAATTCTATTGAAAAAAAACTTAATATACCGTGAGCGTCAAAATAAACTGTACAACTAAGTTTTCTAGGTTTAAGTCTTTATTTCAGCCTTTTAAAATACGGTGAATTTCAACATTTTATATTTTTTAAGAGAGTACTTTTTAAGAGTGCTTTACAAAATCCATTAAAAACAACAACAAAATTCTTACAATAACTTAAGTCATACAACAAAAACGAAAGTTCCTTTTATGCATCAAAAAAAAACTGTACAAGACAAAATACTATGCCAAAAAAATAATAAAATAAAAACACTTGGGAAGTGATACCATTTTTAAAGACGCTGTCGAGTACACCAAGAATCTGCTTTTAATATTTTCAAAATACCTCAAAAATCCTGAGTTGCGGTAAAAAACCGGTTTTTCGTACCTTCAAATACTTAGAAGCTAATAACTTAGTTAAATATTAATCGATTTTAAGGTGTTTAGAAGATATGAAAAGAAGAAGAATAGACCTTTTAAATGGTATATACTTTGCTTAAGTAAACATGTGGAATCTGTGTACATTGCGTAAGCAAATGCATTTTTCATCCAATTTATTTCAAATTGTTCAAGTTTAGAGATGCTTTTAAAAGCTACTTTATGTAGGGTTGTATTATTTATGAATTCACTAGAGAAGTACGTTTAGTGGTGAATACAATAATAATTATATTTGTAGCAGATGACAACTTCAACTTTTGCTTCTTTGATATTTAACTATAGCAGACGACAATTGAAGAAAAGAAAGTTTTTACCCAACAAAAATTCGGACTTAGACAGTATTAACGTCAAATATGAGTTATAACGTAATATCAAGGCTTGATCAACAACTCCAATTTCCAGACTTGAACGTTATCGAGTATTTGCGGGCACACCCAAAAAAAAAGGAAAGATAGGTCACATCAAAAAAATCACAACAACAATTTACTAATGCAATAATGTGATTCTAAATCAGCCGTATGTAAAATTTTTTTTCTATTATTTTATTTTTCTGTAATTTCTTATTAGTCACGGTCGTAATTAGACTTTTGTAACATAGTGTATATCGCAAATGACAGAAAAAACTTTCGAGAGAAGATTGTACCACAAATATTTAGACAATCAACCAAAAAGGGATGTGTACTCTAAGGAGAATACGAGTGCTACGTTACGGTGCGGTCACATTGAGGCATTTTATAGAAACTTTTTCTATTGTGTCAAGATTCTTAAAAAAATAAATATTGGCATAAATAATGGTGAGATTTTTTATAATTAAATTTAATAATAACAAACAAAATGTACATATTTATCTCTAAAACAGTGGCTACGTTTTTTCGTCGGTTAATGGGACCTAACGTTTAGAATCATTTCCTTTGTCAGAACGCATATCGTTATAATATTGTAAGAATAACTAAACACATATCACATTGCGTTGATGATCCAAGGAATCGATAGAGTTGGATACCCTGTCACCACTAATGAGCACCTTCGCCATACTTTGTACGCCGTCGAGAAGCTGCATAGTAGACGACTGTATTTGGATATTTTTACCGGATCACTTGCGCATGCATATTTATATCGCACTTTTCAATCCCGATCTCCAAGGTGATCAAAGAAATATGTAGAATAAGAATGTTGCTGCCAATTGTGACAGTGTAGATAGGATTAGAAGAAAGAAGGAAAAAGTTGTTAAGAAATATGTTAAATAAAATTGGAGTAAAAACAGAGCACTGACTATAATATCAAACTCGCTCTCAGCGAAACTCTAGCAAACTCCTCAGAAATATCTAAAGCCACAACCTTGATGTGTCCAAATCCTAAATTCACTTACTCCACTTTTCGGATAGCAACGCTAGAAGGTTAGCACTATCGCCCAGCTAATTGATGGAAATTTCATAAGGTGGTGATTAGTTACATTAGAAAAAAAATTACTGAGAAAACCTGTGTTAAACCATCTCAAATAGTCGGTCTTAGATTCTGCGTATAACACATGCAGTGGTCAACTGAATGGATATAAAATTCAACTTAGACGTTCCCGACTCTTTAAATTGTTATTGTTACCTGCCAAAAAAAAAAAAAAAAAAAAAAAAAAAAAAAAAAAAAAAACTTTGATAGTGACGGTGTCTTGAGCTTTGCCAAAAATGGTTAAAACTTATGTAAGAATTTATTTTTTTTTCTATTTAAATAGAAAACACTTCATATAGATTATATTCAAAGTTTTAATTAAAACTGTTAAGTAGCTTTTGAGTTATAGCGGTTTAAAGTTATGGTTTGTATGCAACATAGTAAATTTAAAGAATAGCATGGAATTTTTATATTTGGTTATGATAGTAAAATTTAAATTTTTTCTAACGGTCGCTAAAAAATGATTGAAAATGCAAGTCTGATATCTAATTAATATTGCAACGCTGGTACTGTTTACAAATATTGATCATATGCTAAAAGGCTAATACAAAGTTAAAATTTTTCAACAGAGACAAGCTTTAGAAGTGATTTAAAAATATATATCAAAAAATACTTTTAAAGTTTTTGTATATGTTATTGGCACAAGTATGTATTATGACATATATTCAGCCTGCCCTATTTGCCCCAATTTTATGGTGATTTTTTTAGTATCAACATCCATTCAAATTCGTGATATTTAAATTATAAATTATTACAAAAAAAATAACAATTGTGAGACCTCCTGATTAGATAAATTGCTTATTAATCACTGACCTTATCATTTTGACGCATTGAATTTTGCACTTATTTACATAAATTTGAATAAAATAAAATAAAATAATTGTACATCTCTAAAAGGAAAACCGAATTATTATTCACTTATTTGAACGTAAAATTTGTTTCAATAAGGTGACCGTACGTAACATTTTATAGTTTGGATGAATTAAGCAAATATTAAGGTGACCTTATCATTTTGAAGCACAGCGTATATGTAAAGGACACGAATCCGAATTTTTTCATACCTTGGATTTGACTATCTTTTATCAATTCCAGTAAGTGTGCTAAATTTCATGTCTGTACGATAACTCTATATTTGGCCAATCATTATAGTTATGTTTTAACCTTTTTTAAAACGTTTGAGTTCTTTTTAATTGCGTCAAAATAAAATAAGCACCACATTATTATTGTTTTATAGTTTTTAATTCCTCACTTTATCTTTATACAGTTTATCTTAATACAGCAACTTATTTATCTTACACTTAATGTTCTTTCCATCTGTGTGTCACTCAAAATCTAAAACTGTTTTAGAGTTCCAGTTGGTCATTTAAAAAGCTTAGGAAGATATGAGCCATAAGTTACTGAAAAACTTGATGAAAATTATGCTAAATCGTATTTTTTAGGTAATAAAGAAAAATTGTGGATCAATTAATTATTAATTATTATTAAGTAACAGTGATGTAATAGAGCTCCAAAACTATCGATAGTCGGCCCACTCGATAGTTTCGATAGTTTGCGAAAAAATATCCATACTATCGGATTCTGAAAGGAAAAGAATGAAAGAATAATAATAAATATACAGAAAAGAATAATAATAAATATACAGTGTTGAAACAAAAAATAGGGACACTTCATTTTTTTCCAGTATGTAATAAAATTTTATATATTGAAGTTTTTTGTTGGAAGATTAATCCTTATATTAGGAATATTGTTCAAACCATGAAGTGCTCCAAGACGAAAGTAATTAATAAGATCCAGTTAAAGAAAACTGCAGAGAATATGGGAAGAAAGCGTAGAACAATTGCCAACTTTTAATTCGTATTCAAAAATTAATCTCTTCAAGTCATGAAAAAGCCTCAAAAATTAACTTATACTCCTGTTTCAAGTCGCACAATAAGAAAAAAAAACTTACGGAAGGTAGAGTTATGGTAAGAGTCCTCGAAATGTATCATTTCTCAGCAAACGGAAGCAGCACCTGTACCGTAATTGTTAGAACAATATGCTATGGTCTGACGAAATGAAGAATACTACCTTGATCAAAAGTTCCCAGAATAACCTCCGTGTGGCAGTCCCATCGCTCAGATTATAGTTTTTTTTTTTTTTTTTTTTTTGTTTGATGAATGTGAGATCGGATCGGAAATCATGTCTTTTTAGAGCTCAACACTGTCAAAAGTGTAAAAAATCGCCAACACACATAGAAATAGATGTACGTTTGGCTAGGTAGCTATGGCGCTAAGATTTGGCGGGAATATCAACAACAGATGTACCAACTTAACAAAAAGAAAACTCAAATCGGAACGATGGGACCGCCACACGGGGGTTATTCCGGGAACTTTGTGATCAAGATAGTAATTTGTTTGGGTCAAATGCAAAACGTATGTACGTTTTAACTGTTACGTTTTAACCTTTTTAAAACGTTTGAGTTCGTTTAAATTGCGTTAAAATAAAATAAAGTTTTATTTTGTTGTTGTTTTACACTCTCTGTTTTTTGTTTTACTGCACTTTAACTTTTATGAACTTTTTCTTAATACAGCAAGTTGATATTGGCTTATACAACACTTTTTATTTGCGCCTAAATAGACTTTACTTTATGACAGCCAAATGATAACTAACTCACCAACCCCAATGCGCCATCTTATATATCTTTTATTTATTTAATTTCCATAACATTCCATGAAGGAACATGTGGACTTCTCTAAGTCAATGAGCTTCAACCGATTCTATTTTCAAACTCATTGAAAGGGACCTACAGTTTAACGCCGGCTCCGAACGACAAATGCATTAGAGAAGTTTTTCAATAGTAAGTAATACTCATAACCAGTTACTAGCTAATGTTATGAGGTGATACCTACTGTCGAAAAACTTCTTGTTTTTAAGATGGTCTGGCCTGGTATTGAACCGAGGACCTTCTGGTTGGTAGGCGGGTGTCTTACCTATCATACCACAGCAGCACACAGTACAGACTCAAATCTTCGATTTATCCACATTAATTCAAATGGTGTAAAATTATAAAACACACAAAGGAATCGAACTGGCAACACCGTTACGCATGCAGATGGTAGCACTCTTAGTTAGTGCAGGTAATTATGCCGATTATTTAACTTTGACGCAAGCCAATAATGCATTTTCATTTCATTTTCGTAATAATACTTTTTTAAGTTTAATAAATAGAAATTTAAGAAACTGTTAAACTGTGTCCCTATGTAACTATAAAAGCTTACAGACGACTAACAACCTGCGTCGAACAAATTATTGCAAATGTGACTTTGACTACATTTAGTCTCCGTATTTACTCTTAGATTTGGCGATAGTATCGATAGTGAAAAAAAAGCTATCGATGGTCAGCTAAAAACAAAACTATCGATACTATCGATAGTACTATCGATTGTTTTGCAGCTCTATGGTGTACCTATTGGAAATTTAATCAGTTAAACAAATTTGTACCAATTTTTGGTGGTATTTTGAAATTGCGATGATTTATAGATAATAACAACAGCGAAAACAACTTTTTGCACTCAATATAAGTCACCGTTACTTAAGTGAAATCTATAAGTTGGAACTTGCCTTGAATAAAGCATTGATAAAAGTGAGAGAAGAGTGCATTTATACGAGTATGTACCGTATTTTCCTTTTTATTATACATTAAAATAGGAAATGGTCGCTAGGGACTTAATATGTATGAGTATGAGTATTCTTGATGAGGCCAAATTTATTAGTCGAAATTTTCAATTCGAATTGTTTCCACTTATTTTTGTGGGTTACAAATATTACCAAAAACCAACTAATATCCAACACATGTAGGGTAAAAAATGCAATTTCATTTCAATTCATTGAGTGAAGTGTCAATTAGAATGTGACCAACACCTAAAGGCATTCAAGTCATTAAGGATGTGAGATAAGTTTTAAGAAGACATCATCACCATCATCATTTTGACCTTAAAAGATAAACTAAAAATAACTGTTAATTTAAAATAAATTTAAAAAAATAAATCTTAAGTGCCTCAACTTCTTAAGATTTATTTAAGGTTCCACTTTTGTACGCAAATAAACTACCCTTTTAAGATAAATTAACTGATAAATAAAAAAATAAGCCAATGAGGACAAATGCTACAGCAACCAGAAGAAGATTCAAGCTCTTGTAAACGCTTACAAAGCAGCTGTGGTTTTTAAACGTCACAAACTGAAAAATAAAAGAATTCAAAGATGAAAGTTAAAAAAATTAATATTATATTCACAATTAACAGTTGGAAATACAATTTTGGGTGATTTAAACACGTGAATTTATTTGTTTTCATTTGAAATACAATTCAAATGTTTATTGCCCCTTTATTGTATTTCATAAATGTTGTGGTTACAAAAATAGAATCACACAAAATAAATCTTAAATACTCACGAATTTAAATCAGATTAAATAAATAATTGAAAAAGTAATTTCAAATTCTAAATAAATTAACAACTTGGTGTGAATTGTGACCGTGTGTGGTAAAATTTGTAAAGTCGAGTTTGTTATAAAAAGAAAATTTTTGAATGAAATAAAAATGAGTAAAATATTCATTGTTTAGAAATGCGTACACACCTTACAGTTAGATTTTTTTTCAATTTTTTTTCTCATATTAGATCTTCATAAGTTCATATTAAAAGTATAACAAGTTCAACTATACACATTCTCAAGTCAGACTAAAGATAACTAGAGAAACGAGAAAAGTGATAATAGTAGTTAATAAACTTCCACAAGATGCAAAAGCGAATTTTGGGTGCATTGTTGCAAAAGCCATGTTCAACTTTGGGATAATATTTTTACGAGCTGCAGGCTGCAGGGTCTTTGAATTCGAAATAAACTTCGAAGCATTCTGCTAAATCAGCAAACCTAAAAAAAATTCCAAAACTTGAACCACTGATGAATATTAATATGTACGAGTACACCCCATCTAAGAAAATCGCAAAAAAGGGTTTATTAATAACTACTTTTAACAACCCACAGGGGATCATAGGGCCATAAATTCCTTCCAGATGTGTCTATCCATCTATCTTTTTTATATGCTCTAAGTATGAGCAGGTCTTTGAATTCTTCGACTTCAAAGTGGATTCCATTCTATGGTTATCTACATTATGTTGTCACCCGGTTTCGCATAGTGTTCTCAAACCATCTTAATTTCAATAGCATAATATGTAGCATAATTTCATTTTTTATCGAAACTTGATGTTTTTTTGTCATAATATATTTTCTGTGTAGAGATTACTATTGTCTTTCTTTTTTGTTGAGATTCATAATTTTGAGTTGACAATACTGCCTTATTTGAGAACCGGATTTAACAGCTAACAGTTTCTCTTTCTTTAGTTTGGTTTGACATTTCATTATGGATAGACATCGCCGCCAAATCGCACAAATTGATATTGATTAGGGAGATTGATTATTCGACTTTGTTCAGAAACCGGTTTTAGAATAATTCCAAAAATACCAATTTTTTAAAAATCTGTTTTCGGTTAATAATTATTCGAATAACCGATTAATCGGTTCTTTTATTTAAATAAAATTGTTCTTAATTTTTGGAGCGCAGAGCAGGACCATGTCGTTTTAAAAATAATCAGAAGCTGACGGAGAGCTTAAAATTAAAATGGCAATCAATACTAACAATAATTCAAACAAAACGACGTCCGGACGCCATAAAAACAGAGCTTATCACACAAAGTACAGAAAGTTGCCTAAGATTACAAGAATAAACATTTACTTTGAATAAATAGTAATATACGAGTCCTTAATTGCCTCGACAAGAAAAGTTACTTAGGTTTCGAACAGCTCTCATATTCATGCACCACATATTTAATAGTGTGTGTGTCTCTGTGGTATATTAGGTAAGACACCCACCTTCCAACTAAGAAGTCGTCGGTTCAATCCCAGGCCACACCATCTGACAATTTTCAACAGTGATATCACCTCACAACATTACAACCGGTTACGTGTATTTACGCTGTGAAAAACTTCACTAACTAATATATTTGCCGTACGGAGCCGGAGTTTGTTGGTTGCTTTCAATGAGTCTTGTTGATCATTCTCCACACATAAAAATTAATATTTATTTACAAATGAGAAAAAGTTATTGTTGCTCAAGTGTGCATTTTTTTTCGATCTACCTTGGTTTTCACGTTTTTTGTGAGACATTTAATGTTGTCATATATACAAAAATAATAACTAAATTTACCATATACAAATAGTTAAACGATATAAAAATTATTCTATTCGTGTTAAATTAACCTGTTTATTCGGTTTTCGAAAAATTAAGATTTTGAAAAAATCGTATTCGACAAATCCAAAAAAACCGGTTAAAACCGGTCGAATAATAACCGTCCGATATCCCTAATATTGATACTGAATTTCTGACATGTGACATCAGTAAATGTGCTGACATGTGATTCCAACAGGCGTGCTACAATTGATTTACTCAAAGAAACTTTTGATGAAAGAATTATTTCATGCACTGGTCCAATTATTTGGCCACCAAGATCGTGTAGTTTAATTCCATTGTCTACGTCAATAAACCAGAGACAATTGAACACCGAGCTCAATTCAAGGAGAAATACGGCCGCATATGCTGCAAAAAGTTTAAGAAAATTTGTGTTTCAGATTGTGCATTGTACGCGCCAGCCGTAGCGGCCACATAGCCCAAATTATATTTAAACATTAATGTCATAAAATTTTCTATCCATCAAAGCTCGTGTCGGTGATATTAAAAATCAATATACATATTTCTTTGTTTTATTATTATTTAAACTTATGTAACTGTAAAGAAATCGATATAAAAGAGTACTATAAAATGCGTTTTAATGTATGTTCTCGGAAATGCGCCAACTGATGCTACGGTTTTTGTAGGTTCATTTGTACGCGAGTTATTGACGTTAGAGTGAACCCCTTTTGTATTGCATAAGTTTTACTTGAAAAAGAAAATTATTACAGCATTTAAACTTTGTGTGAGCTAGAAAATATTTTGAAAACTGTGTATATAAAAAGCATATACGAGTATATATAAAGCATTCATTTGGTGTGTAGCTTCACTGTTGTTCAACTGGGCGATGCCACGCCCATATAAAATTTGTATTTATATGTCTGTATCTTTAGAACGATGATAGTAAGAGTCTCTAGATTTGGCCCAAATAACTTTGTGGTCAATACAAATCATCAGTCGAAAATTGGGCTGAATTGAATGAGTGGAAGTAGCACCTCCCATACAAAGTAAATATTGGTTTTTGTATATTTTTGAAAGTGGCCTCACTCACGGAACTACTTGACGGATTAAAAGCATCAGAAAGGCATTTACATATAATCTGAGCGATAACTAATTGTAAATAGATAATGCTGATGAGGGTTTTTTAGTGTGTAATTTTTATGATCACATAACTGATTTGATTGTCAAAGTTCCATAGCTTCGGGTGATGCCTTTAGTAGCTAAGTGTAAATGTTACCAAGCCTTGGGAGTTACCGTTCTTAAGGTTATTTATGCCCTCGGCTGTAAACTCGACTTTATGACAGGTAGTGCTCCACTCAGGCCTTCAAACAGTCAGATTTGGTAGTAATTAATTAACCATTACTTTTTAAGAGTGATTTGATGCAGCCTTATCTGCTTTTTTTGCCAAACTATTTAATCATTTGCCTTTACCATCCCTGGCGTCTTTTAACTGTTTTTTTCAAAACGTAACACTTTTATATAAGGTTCCTAATCATCAATTTCCAACAGATTTGTACACCTTAAGTCTCATTGTATTTATAACTAGAATAACCCTAGAATACTAATGTACTTAAATTTAACGTATACTTCTGTTTTATTATTGTTGCTACACAAGCGTGCACTGACTAAATGGTACCAAATTTCACAAGTGCTCTAATCAATAATATTTCAACACATACAATATTGTGAAAAATAATAAAGACACTTATACTAAAACAGTTAAAAACCCAACTCTATTTTAATATACAAACATTTATCAAAAATGTTTCGTAAATTGTCTACTGGAATTTCGACGAAGTAAAGAACCGCTATTTGAACGAACAAATTTTATACCGTTTCTCAGCTGTAGCTCATTTTTCTCTTAAGCTCTTAAGCAAAACGCAATGTATTCCTATTATTTTTCACATGTCTATATAGACACAAAATACAAAGATTTTTCGTACTGCTTTATGAGGCGTTAGATCAAAGTTATATAAAATAACGTTAGTATTCTAGAGTTAATTTCAAAATATTACGGTTCCTATATAAAATAGTGATCAAAGACAACTAAGTTATTAACTTAGGTTAATAAGTAATAATTAATTATGTATGAAGGTACGATAAAAGCACGGTTTTTTATCCGTAAAGCTTGGTATTGTGTTCATAATTTCGTACGAAATGCTGTCAAATTACATATAAAAATATTTCGTACGAAATAATTGTGAAATAATGTTGAGAAAGCAGTACTTTGTTTTACGAAATACCTGTGAAATGTATACAACAACATTATTTTCTAACTGCAACAAATTTCTAGCAACCTTTGTTTCAACTACAACATAGAAAACATATAGCCTTTTATTAAGTGGCTAATGAAAACTAACCTATATCGTTAGTCTGTAACGAGAATTCAAAATTGTATAAGCATTGTTATATAGTAGTGCTTTTTAACAACAGAAAAATTTGGTTTACTGATGAAAAAATTTGTACCGCACAGTGTGTAATTGTTATAATGTTGGAGAAAACATATGGTTTTTGTTTAGAAATGTGAAACCACGTAGCATAGTTTAAGGCATAAAAGCGACAAATTTAAAAAAATTGCTAGATGACTACATTGGCTGCATGTCAATTTTTTCAACATTTTTCACAGAGTACTAGTACTGTTTTGAAAATTTCAAAAACAAATACACTATATACTCTACCATCAAAAGGGCTTTTGAATTTTAGGGACGATTTTTTCGTTTGTAGGTTTAACTAAACAAAAAAAGTCTGCAATAATATTCTATTAAAGTTGTTTATTAAGATTCTGTTTTAATGTAAACATTATAATTCTCTTTTATTTAAATGTATAAAAAGCGAAAACCATTTCTTTTTTATTCTTACTTTACTTGTTTCAGTGTCTTGCCAAATTTCTAAAAAAAAAATTCCTCATTAATCATAACGCCTTTCATCAGATAAATTCCCATGACTATTTATATTCCACTTCATTAGTAATTTAAAAAAAAAAAACAAAGAATTACTCTTTCATTAGGGCATATATTCATTTTTTATACATGTATGTCTTCCCCTTTCTCCTTAACACAACACTTTTTACATATTTTCACTTTTCAACACATCTTTGAGAAGAACAAAAAAAAAACGAATTAAATGCGAACTTTTAAAAGCTTCAATGGCTATTGACGAAATAAACGCAAAAATATTGACCCAATTTCATACGATCATGTGTTTGGTTCTTATAGTCCATCAAACAATTTTTATGGTCGTTTTCTTCAATGACTGTCTGACTAACAGACTATGTGTAAAATGCTAATCAATTTTTAAAAATTTTCAACGCAACAAATTCGGGGTAATAAAAATAAAACATTTCATATAAATTTTTTTAACTCGAAAATAAACACTCGTAATATTTATTTTTACATAAAATTGCTTTTGGCAACAGTAAATAGCGTTTGGAGCCAAAAATATTAAAAAAAGAAGAAAATATTCTCAATTGTTTTGCAATTTAACGCGATTTTCAAATTCAAATTCTTGTAAAATTTATTCATTGAGTGTGTGAATATGAATACTGACTGTCAAGCATTAGCAAGAATCATTTTCAAGTACTTTTTTTAATTTTTGATTTCGAAAAAACGTTATTTATTAGTTTAATTCTGGTTTTGTTTATTGTATCGAAAAACATCGTCGTCATTTGATTTAATTTTTTTTTTCTTACTCATTCGAAATTTTTGGAATAGGCTTCTTTGCTATTTAAAAGAAAACTCAGAAAGAGTTAGAAGAATGACTTGTTTAATCATTATTGAGTTTTAAATACAAGTCAACAGCTGTAGTCAGTGGTCTTAATTTTTTTGTTATTAAATATTGAGTTGTCGTTGTCGAAGAAACTATTCACTAAAATTTAGCCTTCACATTAAAATGAATTATAAGTTAATACAAGAACGAATTACAATGGTGCCATGTGGACGGAGTAATTCGTGTAAGTATTGTAAGTATGTTCTTTGGGGGTACGTTAAATCAACTACAGAGATAAAATTCGAACGTGGTTTCGTTTTTTGGCTGAAAAAACTGGCATTTTATTTCACAAGCCTGTTTTTTGTCAAAGAAAAATCTTATTATCTAAAATTAAATAAAAATAATTTAATTTAAAACATACCAATATGGCATTGCTTCACAGCCAATAGTATATAGTTATAGAAATAAAAGCTATCATTTAAAAAAATATTCGTACAAAAAATTTTAAGGTTGTCGGAATTCTTTTCTATTGACACTCACGTTCATATTATATCTATATATGGTATATATAAAATGTGGGAAGTTTGTCATCAAAAAACTTTTTTCTTTATTTTAAATTAGACATTCTGTGTGAATTACATAATTAATTACAAAATATTGGTAAAAGTAAAATTTTGTGACATAAATCTAACTTTAAATCGGAGGCGTGGTAATTTTGTTTATATTGAATACGTACGATATCACTGACATGGTGGTAAAAAATTTCCAAAGGTAAAATAGCATATTCGCGGACAAGAGGTAAATACTACACCAGCATATTATTTTCTCTGCGCACGTTCTTGCCAAAACACAACTGAATAGCAATGAGCATGAAATGGGCAGATACTAAAACAATATCAGCGATAAGGCGATGGAGAAAATTTACTACCACCTCCGTAGTTAAAGGTTAACTCCCAAACAACTTATGATACATGCATACATATATTATTTTTTAAACATAAGTGCCATGGAATATATCCCTCTAAACACAATATTGCTTAGTCAGCCATCTTCTTTGCCACTCCGATATATGCTTGCCCCTTTCGGCTGTCGTACATATTCTTTTAAACCTTTAGATTCTTTTGGTTTTGCTCTATATACAAGCCAATTCTTTAGCATCTATTTAGGTCTAAGGGTCTAATATCAGTTACAATTCTTGTTGATAATGGTACTTAATTTATTCCCGACTCATAAGCCAATAATTTTTTATTTTTTGAGTAAAAAAAGTTTCGTGACGTATGATGGCAATGTCAAAAATGCTCAGTAAGGTTGCCATTTGTTCAAGAATAACGCTTGCAAATCTTTGAATTTTATTATCAAAATTCGTGCTGTGTGAGAAATGTGTTTTGTAAAATACGTCTATTTTCATTCATTGAACTCGTTTTTAGCTCAATGAGTATGTGAATCAAACAAATTTCCCGAATTTAGTATGAAGCGGAGCTAGTGGCAGTTCAAGAGCTGTCAATACCCTGAAAGATGCACTTTTTAGTGCGGTTTGTTGGCCGGCGACATCATTCGACCCTACGTCTTTAAGAACGATAAAATAAAGCAAAGTACCGCGCGATGTTTACCGACGTTTTTTTACTAAAATGGAAAAAAAGTCCAACAACAATTTCATTAAAGCTTTAAATTTTCTATTTTTAAACTTTTTGGCGAAAAAATTAAAACATTGTTACGTTTTTACCTTTTGAAAATGCTTTTTAAATGAGTTCGTAGATTACAGTTAAAATAATAATAAATTTTGTGTTAAGTTTTTAATTAAAATCTTTTATTTAACACAGTTTTGTGTTCCACTGCTAGTAACCTTTTTACGAGCAATAACAATTTCTATTCCTAATTGCTCTCTGTTTGCAACATTGTAAACAATAACAATTACTTGACATCTCTTTCTACATTAAAATATTCCAACCAGATCGTTGTTACAACTTAGGTTCGATCACAACCTTTTCCACACTTAACTCTATTTATGCCAGTTTTTAATTTGAAAATTTCTGAATTGTGCCAAAATGTTTGCTTAGGAGTGCCAAAAAGCCAAATACATATAATTTACAAAATACTATCGTTTATTAAATTTTTGTTTTAAATGTTAATGCATTAGGGGCTTATGTAAATGTACTGAAGTTTTAAAATAAAAATTTAATAAACAAGAATTTTTGTTAAAAAGTGAAAAAAAATTTATTGACCGGGACATAAAGTATTCAATTGTTCCAAAAATTGCACGATTGTGCCACATTTTCTAACTAAACTGGTTTTCACAACTTGGGTACGAAAACGACTCACTTCACGAGTTTAGTCCTTATAAACTCTCTTTACACTGAGTTCAAAGCAATAAACTCTACTCACTGAGCTTACTTTACTTACATTTTTTTGCTGAGTTTGCAACAAATAAACTCTCTTCACGCTGAATTTACACCAGAGTCAGCAAAGAACTGCTCTTCTCTTTTGTTTTCACACGTACGTACTTACACGCATAGGCAAAAAATTAACAAAGAGAAGTAAGGAGAAAACAAGTGGAAAAATACAGTCCTAAATGGCCTGAATGAGAGACTCTCAAC
Organism: Wohlfahrtia magnifica; assembly: GCA_023159175.1. Classification (NCBI taxonomy): domain Eukaryota; kingdom Metazoa; phylum Arthropoda; class Insecta; order Diptera; family Sarcophagidae; genus Wohlfahrtia; species Wohlfahrtia magnifica. The sequence goes on from JAKWBJ010000222.1 coordinate 8,663,022, forward strand.
CTCCTACCACAATTGTAAAATGCATTTGTATATTTTGCCTGACTCTGGTTTACACCACATAAACTGACTGCTATCCGGCATCGATATGCTTTTTAAATGGCTGAGTAAACAATACTGCGAAAGCCCTCGAACCTCTCGATATGTCAGGTAGATTCCATTTTTTTACTTTAATTTCTTTTTAGTTCTTATGAAGCCATGCGAATGTAAACATCTACTTTTTTATTTCAGTGCTTACTGTGTTGTTGTGTTTCTTATTTGTTTCATTGTCTGTTTGCTTGTTGTTGCCGTTTATTTTTATTTACTATATTTCAACCTATGTTGTTGTTGTCGTTTTGATTATTTGTAAACAAGTAGTTGTTTTTTAACTTTTGTTTATTTATTTTAGCGATGTAATAAACGACTTTGCGGTTGGAGATCTGGTTAAACCAATGTAGGATAAAGGTAAACGAGCAAAACTCTACACATGTGACATTCGCTTTACGTAAGGAGTCTTGTCTAACTATTAAAAAAACAACCAAATTATCCCACAGAGTTCTGAGGTTAAGTATTTGGGAATACATGTTGGCCGCCGATGTATGCGGTGTATGCTGAGACGTATTTGAAAAAGCTAGAGGTACATACGAACACGCTAGCCTGTTCAATCATAAATGAGAAGAAGAGACACCGCGGACTTGATGCGAAAAAGAATAACATCACTGGCTGGATTAAATTAGTATAATTTTTACTTCTAAGATTGGAATACAAATTGTTAGCTCACGTTACAGTGAAGATTTAATTTTTTAAAAATGTGCTGCTGACATCAAGAAGACCTACTAGATAAAAACAACACTTGTATAAGTAATGGTTCTTTCGATAAAAATATATTCAGTACAACACCTAAAATGATCATAGTACCATAAACATTGTCTAAATTAACAACAGTTCTTGTGTAAGAATAATATGTACAGTGGGGAGCACAACTAAGTGCATATTTTGAAGTTGAACTGAAAAGTTCCTATAAAAATTTTAATGCGCTATCAAATGAAACAAAAGTTTACACATTTATTCATCGTTAAGTTCTTTCAAAAATATATTTTCAAAAAGTATCAGAGTTATTCAAATAGTGGAATGAACGAAAGCCAATTACATATATAAAAGAATCCGTATTCACTTAGTTTTGCACTTTTCGCTTAAATAGAGAACGAAAATTTTATTTATATAATGTGTATCAAAATTATCCCAATTTAATCTGCGAAAAAAAATTTAAATTTAAATATTGGTACGTATTGTTTATTTCGATTGTCGCACAAGAACACATAAATATTATTGTTGCCGCATTATTAGCTATTGGGCGATCACACTATTGCCGTACAAAAAATTGATGCATTGCGACAATCATTCCTTATTTATTGTAGCGTTTTTAAAGCATTTAAACGTACTCTCTACAATATTATTCAAAAACGTAAGAGAAATCTGGTTCTATTCGTATGATATTCGCTGCCATAGCTGCAACTATTGTATTGTATTGTTGTATTACTACTGTCCAAAAATTATTTATTGGATTAGAATTAAGGCTTTATGATTGTCCAATAATTTACCTAAAATTTTTGTTGCAACAGTCATTCTTCGACAATTTTAGCGCTCTGTCCTATGTCACAATCTTACTGAAACACGTTTTTTTTTTTTGGGTAAGAGCTCTTTAGTACGAATTTTGGTACATTGGCTTGTAAAACCACACAGTCTACTTTCTTCATAATGCCATTAATGTTAAGAAGTGGGCCGTCCGTCACCATGTAAAGCATTCCCTCATCAGCAAACTAGCTTTTCTCTATATAATAGTTGGCCTTACGTGATGCTTTCTGTAAGTCCGTGTCAGCAAAAGCTTTTTTAAGCTCTAGTATTTTTAATTTTTAGAAAACATTAGGAGCTACTTGATAGTTTTTAGTGATAAAAACAGTTTTTTTTCTTTTGATTGCTGCTTTATAGCATCTTTTATGTTACTGTCGTCCGTATTTAATAGTTGTCTAGCATGTTTTGGAAATCTTTTCTATAATGGACTTTCTCTCCTTCCAATATTTGTCATATATACTTATTATTTAGTTTTTTAAAGAATTTAACAATAAATAAATGCGTGAAGTTTTGTTTTCTTTTTTTTTTTTTTTTTTTTTTGATTGCGTATTTAAATGTTTACGGGATCTTTTCAGTTCAACTTCAAAACATGCCTCTAGTTTTGCTCCTCACTGTATGTAATCAGTTAATAATATAAATTTTGTATTAATTTTTACTAATTAATTATTTCAAATTTTTTCATTTATACAATAATTTTTTGTTCTCTGAAACAAATTATGGATTTAACCTGCACGTGTTTATCTGAGTCTTATATAAAATGTATTGTTTTAAAATTTTGTGAAATAAAAAAAGAAAAATCCCGTATTAATTAATTGTATTGTTTAAAAATTGATTAATAAAATTTCAAAAAATCTTTATTAATTTAAATAAACAATTAAAAAAAATAACCCAAGAAAAATAGTTGAAATTGTGCAATATGAAAAATATAAAGATTAAGGCTTAATTTTTGCACTTGAATTATTTTCAATTTATTTTTATATTTGACCACCCTTTTGGACTTGACTTGTTATTGCTGTTTCTGTAATTTATTTTTGTAGTTGTTTTTAATTTTTTTATTTTATTATTTTATTTTTATTTTTTTTTTTTTTTTTTGGAATATGATTAGTTTGTATTTGATTTGAAATTTTTCTACAATATCAACAATAATCGTGATCGATTGAAATTCGTGTTGGAAAAGGCCTTCTCTCATTATCTTTACAATATGCTACGGTGTGTATATTTATTAGTTGTTTTTTTCTCTAATTTTATTAAATAATTTAATTTTAATTATTGGCTTATTTGTGGATATATTATTATTTAATAAAATTTAATATTTATATTTTAAAATAAAATAAATGAATGAATGAATGAATTTGGTTTTTCTTTTTTTTGATACCTTTATCGACAATCATTCAGTTTTTATATTTTCAACAAAATTCAAATACGATATACCGCACATTTGTATTTAAATTTACAATACAAATATTTTATTTTATTATTATTATTATTATATTTTTTTGCAAATTTCATACGTATGTGCATATATGTATTTCAATTTCACATTTTAATATTTATTGTACAAATAAGATAAATAAAAAATTAATTTATTAATTTTAATTAAAATACTATCTAAAACCCAGCGTGCTTCACTACCGTTCTATTAACTATTATCTTAACTATTGTCTATGTTAAGTTATAATTTTTTACCCTCTTTCACCATTTTATCCCCTTCTGGTTCAAAACTAAACATATCAGATAGCTTATAGTTCCTTCTAGAAAGACACTATGGAATCTGATTTTTAGCTGTAAACAGTCTTCAAACAAATACACATTAAGTTTTTATAGTTTTAGAGTAACCTTTCCAACGTTGCATACCTATAAAATGTATTCCTCATAAGAAAAATTTAAAGGAATGCATTAAAATTTATGATTTGGATTAACTACCAAGTTATATAGACCAAGTTTAGAAACTGTCATTCTAACCCTTTTCTCAATATACAAAAATCAATATTTACTTTGTGTTGGAGATGTCACATCCACTTATTAAATTTCGCTCGTATCTCGACTGATGATGTGTATTGAAGACGAAGTTGTTTAGACCGAATTCAAAACCTTCACTATTGCCGTTCCAAAGATGTACAGAAACCAATACTAACTTTGTATAGGAGGTGCCACTTCAACTCATACAATTCCGCCCACTTTTTGAGTGATGGTTTATATTAACCATAAAGTCATTTGAACCAAATTTAGAAACTTTCACTATTAGCGTTCTCTAGATATACAAAAATCAGTATTTACTTTATATGGGAGGTGCCACTCTTACTTATCCAATTCCGCTCACTTTTTGACTGACGATTTGTATTGACTACAAATTCATTTGGGCCAAATTTTGAAACTCTTACTATTACTTAATTATTTTTTATTATTAATTTTATATTATTAATTTTATACAGGCGTGTCACCGCCCAGTTGAATCAAAACCATCTGTAAAAGTACACCTTTCCAACGCATGTATTGGTTTGTAAATCGGTTAAGTGGTTCTTGAGTTATAAAATGGCGAACATAGGACAACTTAGTTTTATATATATAGATATGTATATTAGAGTTCTCCTTATTTTTAAAATTTAGAGTCGTAACTCACGCCAGAAATTTTCTCTGAAGCAAAAAAATAGAATCATCACCATATCATCTAAATCAGTTACGAATAGATTTCAGTTAGCTTATTAGTTACTCCTCAACGCCACCAACTTTAAAACGTCATATATGAACATCTGAGCCAAATTTGGTGGCTTTTAACAAAGCATTCTTCTTACGAAAAGTGTCACTGTATAATGGGTCATGGCCTAAATACTTACTACTATTTTATAGATTCAGTTGAATGGAAATTTATTTTATTAATTTATTTTGCAGAAATAGTTCTCTTGCAACAAATTCCTGTTCAGCAGTAACATTTAAGCGTAACATAACATATACATATGAGGACCTTGAGTTCAATATTAACAAAATTAAGATATTAAAGATCCATGGCAATCTCTACTCACTAGTTATTTAGATTTTAGCAAACCTTATCAACGAAAGACAAGGCATGCAAACTTATTTGTGCATAACTTTAGCCGTTAGCAACAAACATGAACGTGAACTTTAAAGGAAAATTTTTATTTGAAGTCCTTATGAACCCAAAAGTTATCACAACCATATTTATGAGAAACCTAAAACAGTTATATACGCTTTTTTTAAATATTAACCCGGTAGTTAGAAACTTCAATTTACCAGAAGCATCATTTTAATAACAGATCATAAATTGATATTATACATCGATTTAGGCATAAAATTATCAATTGCTACGCTATTCATGCTATTTAATATTGGTGTTTTTTGCTGTTTTATTATTATCTAGGAAAGCAAAAATTAAAATAAAACTTAAGTATTATGGTGTTGAAAGTCTTAAAGTCAATAATAACAGGCCTAGAGTATTTGCATATTTTAGCAAAGTTTCTTTGATATTTTCAGAATTCAAAGCATATAATCTCTTAAAAACGTTACCACAACCTTGTGAAGCAAAAAAATAAAAAATAATACGCAATAGTATTAACCATCTTTTGGCAAAAAAAAAATACGTTAAGAAATATGAAGATAAATTAATTATAAACCACGGAAATAATTGAAGTAAGTACATAATTATTTATTATAATCATTTCTAGTTCTTTATGAAGACATTTTAATAAATTATTTAAACAAATACAATAAACACATACTAGTTCTTAATGTTTATTTTTCATTAATACTAAAAGCTTAAGAAATTAATATGTTTTTCTTAGAATTTGCCATTAAAAACCAGAAAACAAAACAAATAAATATGTTTTATGTTTAAAGTTATTCTGGGATTTCTTCAATGAAATTCATTGACAGGAATCATCATCATAATCATTATCCAGTTTGTTAATGAGTAGTAGCATGTGCATCATAAAAATGACTGTAATTCTGTATTTATTTTACGAATGATTAATACTCGTCTAACATTGGATCTTAATTTTATAAAGAAAAAAATCTCTAAATTCAGTGTTGTACCCACAATGGCACGAAAGAAGCACTAATAGTATGAATTATGAAAATTTAGAAAAAACGATTTATACAGTCAGACCATCGGCAAATTTTATTATTACAGTATCTAACCAGTGGTGCCATATTGAGGCTTTGCAAGAATTCCGTAAATTGAAAAAAAAAACCCATTTCTAAAAACGGGTATTTATAGCGCTTTTTTACTTTCCTCACAGAGCTTTCCTCATAGGTCGCTCATTTTTAGAAGGTTTCTGGAAAAAGTCCAAATAGGAATATAAAAAATATATTTTGAGGGACACAAAAATCATCCTTTCAAAATTCTTCAGTAGATCAGTAAAAATATTTTTGCAATTTGTAGTTTTTTAATTATTTTAATATTAAGTCTGTCACAATCTGAATCGCAGACCGAAATAGCACAATTCTTTTGATATCCTGCAATTATATTTATTTTTAAAACAATGATTTTATTTGTGTGGTGTAATTACTTACCTCATTAGTCCTTTGTTGAATAACCCTTATTTAGCAGAACTGCTTCACACCTGCATGTAAACTTTTTATTAACTTTTCTGGCATATCTCTAAGTACATAATGTTCCACGCTTTCTTTACACTTTCCCAAATTTTAATCATTCATCATTTTGGGAAGAAAAATAGCGGTCACTTTGATCCTTTGCAACAGATACCTAGAAGTTGGATTTGGAAATAAGAAAAGAAGGGTTGTGAAATATAAGATCGTTTAATATTCAGCTTTTTCGAAATTTTCGAGAGGAGGATGAGTTAAAAGCGGATATTAAGAGTTTTTTTTAAGTACATCACTGCGCTGCATCACTTGGTCAAAATTTTACCACAGAAAATAAAATGATTGACTATTAATGCCTTCAAATTTGCGCAAGTTTTTTCTTTTATTTCTTTAAACAAATATTAAAATAAAATAGTGAAGTTAAGTTATTTTAAAGAACTAAATGTTATGATGCAGTGCAGTGTTGCATTTACAAACAGGCTCATATTTTATCTAAAAATAATAGAATCGAAATATGATTTTGAGAGCAGATATCTTAGAATTAGGCAAATACTATATGATGATATCTGATTGATTTCTGCAATGTACGTGGACCACGGGCGAACTTTTTCTCCGTGTATGCGCACATTTGTCTCCATAGGCCGGATGTTTTCGGCTTGTGTTAGACCCAGGTTTCTGAAAATGCTAATCCACAGGATTTCCATATCCCTGAGTATCACCTTCTGTCCCTTTTTAATTTTCATAAGGGTCTTGCTATGTACATTCTCAAACTTTTGGTTATTCGTTAAAAGGCTGAGGAACAACGCTAGTTTCGTTCCTGCCCTCATAAGGAATGACCACACATTCTCGAACAAGGTTGAAAAGGCAAACCTTTTGGCCGAAATGTTTGCAAGTAATTCTTACTTGCCGGAGAGCGCTCAACCACTGCCCGAACTTGAAAGAGTATCAGTAAATATGTTTAGTATATTCTTTCGAGCCCGTGTTGTAAAAAGGATCCTCGCAAATCTCAACTTTAACAAGCCTTCTGGGCCGGATGGCATACCAGCACTGGTCCTTCAGCAGTGCTCTTCGATGCTTACGCGTCCATTAGCTCACCTTTTCAGTGCGTCATATCGCGCCGGTATTTTTCCATCTTTCTGAAAGGTTGCTAATGTAACACCAACCCCCAAAAAGGGTGAGGCTAGTAACCCTGGAACTACCGTCCAATAGCAGTTTGTTCCGCACTCTCCAAGGTTATGGAGAGTATGATTAATCACCACCTTGTATCCTTGTGTCCTGGAGTCCAACGATTTACTTAGTGATCGTTAGTACGGTTTCCGAAAGGGCCGTTCTACTGGTGACCAGCTGGCGTTGGTCTCGGAGGAGTGGAACAAGTCTATTCATGGTTTTGGCGAGAGAAAAGTTGTGGCTCTGGATATCTCAAAGGCGTTTGATAGAGTTTGGCACGAGGCTCTCATTTCAAAACTCAATGCTTTTGCTGTCGGTAGTCACTTCTCTCGATTTATATCGAGTTTTCTCAGAGATCGCTCTATAAGAGTGATTATAGATGGGGTCTCATCCGACGAGTTCAGGGTAAACTCAGGGGTACCGCAAGGCTCTGTTCTTTCTCCTACTCTTTTTCTAATATTTCTTAACGACTTCCTTTTTCTCACTTCTAATCCTATCTACTCTTTTGCGGATGACAGCCTTTTAGAGGTTGGGGCGAGAAGGATGAATATGAACGACACACTCACAATTGACCTGGTGAAAGTCTCCGAGTGTGGTCGTACGAACAGGGTTGATTTTAATGCACACAAGACTCAATGTTGTTTTTTAACACACAGACGTGGTGGTGTGCTATCATCTGTGTCAATGGGTAATGTGAATATTGGGGAATCAGATGCTCTTGATGGGCATGAGAATTCAATGTGACGTTCGTTGATATGATCACATATTTCAAGTCTCGAAAGAAGCTTTCAAGTGCCTTGGTTTGTTAAGACGGTGCAAGAAATACTTTACTCCATCTGATCTGCTTAATATTTACAAGACCTATATCCGACCCAAAATGAAATACAACTCTCATGTACGGGCCGGTGCTCCAAAGTCGATTTTGGAGCTTCTCGTTCGCGTACAGGAAATGGCGAAGATGCTCATCAATGACAGTAGAGTAGCCACCTCTATTGATTCATTAGAGCACTTTCGCAATGTGACGTGTGTTTCATTGTTCTATCGGCACAACAACGGAATGTGTTCTAACGAAATTAAGGAATCAAAATAATATATTTTTACGTAGTACTCGTATTTCTCGTAGATCGCATCCCTTTGTAGTTGATTGTCCAGTAAATCGCACAACGCATTATAGGGAGAATTCGTTTTTTGGTCGCACTCTTCGGTTGTGGAACAATCTTCCAATGAAAGTATTTCCTGCCACTTACGACATGAGTAAATTTAAATCTAACGTCCATTAACACTACTCCCTCTGTCCTCCTTCCCATAACCTATTTTCCTAGTACCAGCACAATGCACTGCATGAGTGGCCATCCCCTGGGTGCTGGTCTTATATAAAAAATAAATATGATGTTAGTTTTAAAGGTGTGACTGTCCAGCGGTAAATAAAACGAAGAACATAGACAATCATCAATGACGTCAGCATTACATTCGAAGCGAGCTTCGATTACAATATAAGCGGTGGAGTCAGTTACTGCTCACTAAAGTGTTTTTTTATTTTGATCTTAAATATACTAAAAATTACAAAATACTGTTACTTTTGTATGTATTTATGAAGTCTGGATCAAAAAAAAAAAATACTTTTACATTTTACATATTAATTAATTTTTTTTCTTTTTATATGATTAATGTGTAATAATCAAAGAATATCAATTGTTTAACAATTGGTTAAAATAACTGATGCCGATTGTCCGATTATAAATCTGCAAGATATAGAGAAATGGATAAGGTTATTTTGGAAGTTCCAGATTCCTATGTAAGTTTTCAAAAACAAAAATAATAGTTTAAGATTAGCGTACATATATTTTTCATTTTAGATTGCAAAAATAAAATCCATTTTACGACCAGTAGGATTTGATAAAATTTTTCACAGCGACTTGTATTTATCCATGAACTATGATTGGGAAATGGAAAGTAAGGAGTTAAAGAATTTGAAGCCTTGCAGGATGCAATTTTCGGTGGATTTACTTAACATTTTTTAGACTGTATTCTGATTTATTTTTTCAGAAGCTGTAAAGGAAGATGTCTTCGCAATTGATAGATTTAAATAAATCTCCAACTCTGTTTTAAAGCATTTAAAAACAGATATTTTGCACACACAAAATTAAAGAAAGCAGTTCATGATTTTCAAGGAATTTCAATTTTGACTTGTACTATATTTATTCATTATATTTAGTTTTAAAATGTTAACCTTTTTATGAAAAGGCTGAATTTTATTTAACACACATTAATCTTTCAATTACAAAATCATTAGGAATAGTAGTAGCGTTACTTATCCTTAACTTGCGAATGTAAATTGACTGTTATTTATATTCATTATGTTATCACTTCTCCCTGTTTGTAGAAGTATCAGTAAGTTCACCTAGAACTTTAATTTCAATGTAACTGCAGTTGTAGTGTTATTTGCTTACATTGTACCTTACTTTTTAAGCGAAAGCGCACCGATTAAGCAGTCTATGATATTTCTATGTTAAATGTAAGTGGGAAATTAAAGCAAAGGGTCATCACTGACTACTACTATGTATGGCTTACATCATCAATTACGTAATGCATATTGCATATTTTTACCGCTGTGTTTACTATTAAGATATAAAGGTCTTAGTAGTATTCATAATCGAGGAATGAAAAACGTGTCTAATTCGGTCCGAACGATATAAATTTATTGGGAAAAAGAAGGTGACTTTATTTTTCTCGAAAAAAAAAAAAACTTATTTATTCACCAATAAAACACTACGCTACAAAATAAAGTATAAATTTGTAATTAATATGATCATGTTGTTAAGAATTAGAAACCAAAATTCGTTATAAACACAAAATAGTAACGTATCTGATAAAAATTTGATATATACACCATAGAACGAAATTAATTTTTATAGATTTTAAAAAAATATTTCAAACGCGACGACTTAAAGTATAAAAATCAAACAAATTTTAACTATTTACTTATTACTCTTTTGCTGTACCTTTTTTAATTTTAATGACACATCGAAGTCGTTTCGGTATACTATTGACCAACTTGCCTAATATTTCTGAAGGTGTCCTTGCTTATTTGTCTAGAACTGATGATCAAAAAGAGTTCGAATTTGATCATCCCGACAAACATTACCATATTTGGGTTTCATTATTTTCAAAAAATGATCTTACAATGCTCAAAGTGTATTCAGGATTGTTGTCCTGTTAGAACAGAATCGATTCTAATTTCATTATTTCGGCAGATTTCTTAAAGTTATTCTTTAGCATTTTATTATAGACATTAGCTACTATATTGCCACCGATTTTTTTTTCTTTATATAAGACCAGCACCCAGGGGATGGCCCCTACTCATGCAGTGCATTGTGCTGGTACTAGGAAAATAGGTTATTGGAAGGAGGACAGAGGGAGTAGTGTTTATAGACGTTAGATTTAAATTTACTCATGTCGTAGGTGGCAGGAAATACTTTCGCTGGAAGATTATTCCACAACCGAACAGTGCGACCAAAGAACGAATTCTCCCTATAATGCGTTGTGCGATTTACTGGACAATCAACTACAAAGGGATGCGCTCTACGAGAAATACGAGTACTACGTAAAAATATATGATTTTTGGGAATTAATTCCTTAATTTCGTTAGAACACATTTCGTTATAGTACCGATAGAACAATGAAACACACGCCACATTGCGACGGTGCTCCAATGAATCGATAGAGTTGGCTACCATACCGTCATTGATGAGCATCTTCGCCCTCTCCTGTACGCGGTCCAGAAGCTCCAAAATAGACTTTGAAGCACCGGCCCATACATGAGAGTTGTATTCCATTTTGGGACGGATATAGGTCTTGTAAATATTAAGGAGATCAGATGGGGTGAAGTATTTCTTGCACCGTCTCAAAAAACCAAGGCACTTGAATGCTTCTTTCGACACTTGAAATATGTGATCATTCCAACGAACGTCACAGTGAATTCTCATGCCCAGAACATCAAGAGCATCTGATTCCTCAATATTTTAACTAAGTTACTGACTCTTTTTTAAAATAACAGACCTAAAGAAGAATGATCTTTAAACTATGATTTACATACAATATACTGAACGGAATTAAGTCTGCCGTGGAAAAAGCAAATTACATTTCATTTACTGGTTTGTTAATATAATTTTAACCAAAAATTAATTTTTCCGATGAATTTAACAAATTCAATATCGTTTCAAAAAACTTAAGCTAAAAAGTAAACGCATATAAAGTTGGCAAAAAGAAAGATTTAAAAAAATAACTCTATTTGCGCTTATGTCGACTTAAGCTACTTTTCCATGTGGCCACAGATATACTTTGGTATTTTTAAAATAATTCGTCTTAAAAGTATTCGTCTCAAGGTCTGATATTGATGTAGAGTTTATCTCATATTCCCCATAATATGGCCTTTACACCTGCTCTGTATTTCGAATAAACTTTGAGAAGATTTTATATAACCTTGGATTTCCTAAAATTGAACAGTTTGTAAAACAAATACGTGGCACAAATCTTGAGTTATGGATAAAAAAAAAAACGGTTTTTTCATCTTCATGCAATTATAAGTTAATAACTTGGCTGAATATAACCCGATCTTGATATCTTAGGCCGTTTTTCTTCTCTTAAAAAACAGCGTAAACCTAATGTAGTTATAGATGGCGAAGTAGCGTACATGTAATTAAAAAAGAACATGAATAATTTTTTATTTTTTATTTAATAAATATTATTCAATCATCTCAACATGTTAACGTTCAAAACGTTTGTTTAGCATTAAACTTGTAAAACATATATACAGTCTCAGACAAAAGTTACTATCATAAGTGCAAGCAGTAAAACAAGCAGTAAAAACAAGTAAAAAACACGATTTCTTAATATTCTACACCAATATTTATTTGTAACATACCAAACTCATGCTATCAGACCTTTGCACAATCAAAGTATTATTACGAATAATTTGATAAGATGACAACTAAGATATATAAACCAATTTATGTAAATTTGGGCAAAATCAAGCCAAACCTCTTAAGGACAGAGCTTAAATATGGATTGATAATTCCAAAAATCTGTAAAACGATATAAAAGTGAAATAGATTTATTTAGATAGATTATTTACAAATAGTACTAAATTTCAGTTAAATTAACATTTTTTCTAATGGATTTGTTACAAATTTTACAACTGACCTTAATCGGCTTTGGCTAGATCCAGTAATAATACCCACTTTCTACAAACTTTACCTATGTATGTTTAAAACTGCGATCCTAGCTAAACTTTATCCACCAATACTTAACCAAATTTAATGTTCATACTTATATATTTAAAGCCCTGCAATACAATATATTTTAGAACAATTGAAGCACTGCTACATGTTCAATATATATCACGTGATCCAGATGACAAAATCTTGGGTTATTCTATGATATAGATTACGATTCATCAATTTAGCAAGCTAAACCTTCAATAAATCTCGTAATCCTGGAACACGCTGAATATATATTCGGGACTATACTCGATGGCTTTTGCCGTTATGACATCATGGCCCAAATATTACTAAAAGTAATGGGTTTGGCCTTTGAAGACAAATTTATATATATATATATATATATATATATATATATATATATATATATATATATATATATAATATTATAATTAAAGCTAATATATATTCTTTGACAGCAAGTTACATATATAGTATAGGGTAAGCCATTTAAAAGAGTAAATTTAAAAATGCAATAAGACAAAAACGGTTTGTTGAGAACTACAATTGTTCCGGTTAGAAATGAAATATTACTTCATTCATATGGCTGCCGCAGCTGGCATCACAAGACCCCATTCGATCAGGCCGATTTTCGAAAACTTTTTCGAGTGTATGGGGTCGTATCTCGGCAATGGCATCACGAATGTTGGCCTTCAAATGCGCAATTGTCTATGGTTTGTTGGTATAACTTTTGTCTTTAACGGCGACCCATACAAAATAGTCCAACGGTGTCAAATCGCAGCTTCTTGGCGGCCAACTGACATTACCATTTCGGCTAATTAAAGGGCCATCAAATGTTGGACGCAATAAAGCGATTGTAGCATGAGTTGTGTGGCAGGTGCGCTATCCTGTTAAAACCAAACATTGTTCACATCAATACCATGAAGAGTGGGCACAAAAAAACCGGTTATCATGGTGCGATAGGTGTCTCCATTGACTGTAATTGTTGAGCCGTCCTCATTTTCAAAAAAATATGGGCAAATGATGCCTCCACTCCACGTGTAATGTGGCTTCTGTAAGACCACGTTTGGGTTCTCTGAGCCCCAAAAAAGGCGATATTGCTTACTAATGTACCCACCAAGATGAAAATGAGTTTCATCCGAAAGATAATTTTGCAATATTTTTATTTTTTTGCAATTTCCAACCAATTTTCTTTGTTTTGGAAACAAATTTCCAATAAATCCCAACGTTACTCAAGCGTAATTCGATTTATTTCATTCAGTGGAGATAATATACAGAATTTTTGACAGAATACAATGACATAAATATTGCCACATTCGAAATAATCGCTTGTTTAAATTGAAGCTGATAGATGGCCAACCCGGTATATGAACTAATGAAGAAGTTAAATTATTCGGTATATTTAAATGTAAAAGTTCAAAGGAGTTACTGCAAACATGTATATAATAAATACAATTAACCTCTGGTGGTGTTTTGTATAAATGTAACAAAATAGTTGCATTTTAACTTGTATGCATCACACTCTTGTCCTCCACTGTATACATGCCTGTAATTCTCCGTACAACATTAAATTCAAACAATGTTTCCTATTAATTTGATGGCCTCCTAGCATAAATATTAAAATAAGTTTGAAATTGAATACTATAGTATCCGTACATTGTACAAGTATTTGGTTGAATCACCAATCAAAAGTAGAAGTTTCATAAAAACTTCAAGTGTTACTGTGTCATCAATACACACACCTGTGTGTCTACCATGTTCTCAGTATAGTACAGTACGTATGATGATGTGTAGAAGAAGGTATCATCTTCAGCTAAAGATTCTTGAAACATTAAATCATTTTGTTAACTTTATTTCCCCTCAATCAACTATTTGTTAATGACCTCACAATTATTTTTAATATTTTTTTATGATTTTATTGTTATTTTATTTCTACGTATTAATTTTTTTTCTAAAATATTTTGTTAAAAATATTTATTTCTTCTTTATTTATTATTTAATTCGTCATTTAGTTTTCTCGATAAACAAAATTACTTACCATTTTATTTCCTTAGATTGATACGCTAATAGGAAATAAAGTATAAAAAATTATTTTAAGAATTGCTTTATTATCAATTATGATAAATATCAAAAATTAAAAACATTTATTATTGACTAAGCAATTAAAAAGCAAAGCAAATAAAAATAAAACCCTTTAGATGCTTTTTCTTAATCAATGTTATTGCTTGTCAAGGGCGAAAGTATAACGAAGTTTGCGTTTTAAAATACTTATGTATGTTGTTATAGGACAATATGCTTTGAAATACAAAATATGCAAAAATATTATTGGTTTTATGCAATATATTATCATTATCACCATTCTGGCCAGGCATTATTGCAGAACACAGCGACTCATGGGATCTATTGTGCCCCTTACGGCCTATAGTTTGTTTAGCAGATCTGCTGCCTTTTTAATGAACACCAACAAATCTGAAATCATAATGAAGGATATGTCTCCCATTGAGACCCTATATCTAGAGATGGGTCTCTAGATATTTACCCGATATAGGTGTAAAAACCGGGTAAATACCGAATATAGTCCTTTTTTGGGAATTTATTTGGGTATGTGTGGAGCTGCATAAAAATTATGTTTTTTATCACATAATTGAAATCTCTGCAATAAAGACATACGACAAAAAGACATTTCTGCTAATTCTTTGGAAGTAGCACCTCAATCTTCTTTTAATTATTAATCGGAGTGAAACTGACAATGGTAGTGACAGTGACAGTGATTCGACTAATGTAATGTAATAAAGTAAAAATAAATATGTCTATATAATATAGTTATTATAATATAAAGTTGTTATATAATATAAAGTTGTTATTTTTCTACTGTTTTAAAAAATTTATCGGGTGATTTTTTAGCAACTTTCTTTTTGGCAAGACTGTTTTTGGCAGCTCAGCTGTTTTGTGGTAACATGTGATTATCAAACATGTTCAGTTTACTCTATAATTTAACCATGAACCAAGAAAGTGCATCGTGCAATTCTTCCATTTTATGGTATGCTAATTTCTGGTTGAATGGATACGTGAACAAGCAAAAATGCCATATTTGGTGTGAAGAAACATTGCAAGAACTGCCAATGCATTCCGAAAATCGCACTGTTTGGTGTGGATTATGAGCCGGTGGCATCACTGGACCGTACTTTTTCAAAGACGACGAGGCAGGAACGTTACTGTGAATGGCGAGCGCTACAGTGCGATGATTGCAAATTATTATTTTTTTTTTTTTTTTTGTCTAAAATAGAAGGGCTGGACTTGGCTGGCACATGGGTTCAATAAGTCTGTGCCACATGCCACACAGCACGCAAAACAATAGCCTAATTGAGAAGCGAGTTCGGTGAACAGTTTATTTCGCGTTTGGGGCCGGTCAATTGGCCACCTAGATCGTGCGATTTAACGCTTTTAGACTATTTTTTGTGGGCTATATTAAGGCTCATGTTTATAGGGACAAGCCCGCAACGGTTGACGCACTGAAAGCCAATATTGAAGAATTTATTCGTGAGATACCGGCCGATATGTTGGAGAGATTATGCCAAAATTAGACCCAGCGTATGAACCATTTGAGGCGTAGCCGCGATCAACATTTAAAATCATCTTTCTTTCCATCATCATGGAATATAGATCGTTCTATCGACTCAAATAAAGATTTCATACATTTCTCCACTTTTTATGGGATTTTTTTTTTAATCAAATCCGAAAGCTCTTATAAAACTACCCGATATTATAAAATGCATTTAAATTTGCTACACAATGTTTATTCACCAAATTTTCTACAACATAATTTATACCCCCCTTTAGGTAAATAGCTGGCTATTTACCCATTTTTACCCATTCTACCGGGTATTAACCAATTGGGTATTTTCCTTTTCCCATCTCTACCTATGTCTCCCTAAACATTTCCATCTAAAGCTATCAAGAACCCCACATTACCACAATATGTGTTCCGCTGTTTTTGATGCCTACAAACATCCACATCTGTGACAACCACCTTCTTCAAATGCGCTCTCAGTACACAATGGCCGGTAAGAAATTCCGTTATTCAATTCCGGCCTGAAAAACTTGAAAACCTCAGAGCGACACCCAAATTGCGAACTGATCGCTGCCCTAGAGTAGTAAAGTCCCCCCAAGCAATTTTCCAATCCATGATTAGATTGAGGATGGTAGTAAGCGGTGCTCCACAGGAAGGTTCCGGACTGATATAGGGTTATGTAATGTAAATAATAGTAAAAATAAAAAATATTAATTTCTTATAATGTGAAAATGTCTTTTAAAAGATGACTACTTTGCAAAAATCTAGTTAACTCCCTTTCAAAATCTTTAGCTTTGTCAATATGCTGTACAGAACTTGGTAAAAAGTTCCAAAGACTTGTTGTGTATATAAAAAACTATCGTTGCGACAAGGATTCTTTCATAAAAATATGGAGGTTAATGAGATACAGTCAAGGAAAAAGTCTACATATATCCTTTGATTTAGGAGTTTTAGAGAATTTTGTGAAGAAAATTAAAAAAATGTTTATATTAATATTTAAGGCATTAATAAATGAATTTATTTATAAAAAAATTATTATTTAAAAATTGTATATATAAAAAATAAAAATTTTACTTTTAATATTTGGTTGATCCACCTTGGGCAATAATAACCGCTTGAAGACGACGAGTCATTAACGTCACCAAATTCCCTGAAATAGAAGGTAGTATTTCGGCCCATGCACTAATAAGGCCAGTTTTTTATGTTTCACGGACACTAAGGCCATATTTTCGTAAAAAAGGTCTCATATGTGCTGTATTGGGTTCAAGTCTGGTTGCTGGGGTGGCGAATTTAGCTGTTTTGAAGCATAGTAATGAAGTCAGTCATAAAAAAATGCGCGGGATGCTTTTGTCCGTTATCTTACTCTAGAATCTATTGATATCCCAGGCCCAAAATATGAACAGATGCCTCAGAATTTGTTCCAATATGATTTTATAATGATAGCGGTCAAATTACTACCGAATAAAGCCAAATGACGCCATGGCGCCACAAACCATAACGTTGCCTCCACTATATTTAACTGTAGATATAATATTCTTTGGATCAAGTGCAATGTTTGGTTTTCTCCAAACTTTGGAACGGCTAACTCTTCCGAAAATGTTATAATTACTTTCGTCGGTAAACAAACACGATTAAAAAATTCATATCATTGTCTACATGTGCTTAAGGAAATTCGGAACGAAGTTCACTATGCTTTACTGAAATTAGTGGCTTTTTGAGTGCTATTCTGCTATGAAATCCATTGTCATGTAAAACTTTTATTATTGTTCGTGGAAAAACAATTTAATGGGAACATTTTATATATAATATATAATAATTTAATATATAATTTCTAATGATCGTCTGTACAGTAGCACGACTGAATTTTGTTGTGTTAGCAATTTCTTCATATGATTTATTTTCCTTTTGGAAATTTACTACCATATTTCGTACTGAAATATGTATCTCTATTCGATTTGCCATTTTCGAGGATAAAAATTCAAATAATATCTTCTTTTCCACCATCCATCCACTTCAACATATGTAATGCTTGTAAATTTCAATAAATCAACAAAGCTAACTTTTATGTCGCTTTCTTTGTTTTCAAATTTCTATTTTTTCCTGCTAATTATTCTGTTTTTCCCTAATAATTTCTAAGGTATATTTCGAAGGTCTTCACTATCACAATTTGCAAAGATTTCACAACCACATATAAAAGTAGGTATAAGATAAGTCGTTACGTGGAGTATTCGTTATTTCTCCATAAAAGTTTATTATTTAATGTTATAACCAAATTGGAAGACGAAGTTACAGTCTCAATAAGATTTCCATTGATCATTATTGGATTAAAAATCCTGCAGGTTCTCATTAAAACAATACACTCAGATTTCGATTCATTAATACCTTGTCCATTGGCCATTATGCCTTTGCTGATTTTATACGAAACATTATTAATGCTATTATTACAACTTGTAAAATCAATGATATCAGTGCATATGTACAGCTGCACATCAACAGCATACATGTTAATCTCATAGAAAGAATATCGGGCAAATCATTGATAAAGAAACAAAATCAAAGTCACCCAAGAAAAGAACCTTAAGGAACTCCCCTGGCAGTATAAAGTGGATTAGATCTAGCACCTGGGATCCAATATAAGAAGACATGAGATTACTTTACCAGATTGCTTATCTAATTAAAAACTCACACGAATATCGGGCAAATCATTGATAAAGAAACAAAATCAAAGTCACCCAAGAAAAGAACCTTAAGGAACTCCCCTGGCAGTATAAAGTGGATTAGGTCTAGCACCTGGGATCCAATATAAGAAGACATGAGATTACTTTACCAGATTGCTTATCTAATTAAAAACTCACACGTGTCAAGTACTCCGTCAACTGTTTGTCCATTAATTTCTCAAACACTTTCGATAAAAATTGGAGTATAGCAATCGGTCGACTCTCACCATTAGATTTAGGAATAGAGCGATTCTCGATGTTTTCTACTCCTCAGGAAAGCTTATAATATATATGCCCAAAATTTGTCAGTATTTCATTGTTGTGTTAAAAGATATTGCCTTAAAATACAAAATGGAAATTTAAAACTGTTTTCATACATAAAACTAAAATTTAGGCTTGAAATTATTGACTAAAAGTAGCATATTTAAGATCCAAACTTTGCTTATAAGGCTTACATAAAAAGAAAAAAGAAAACTCGTGCTTTATGCGACTCAAAGACTGATTAGTAAATACCCCCTCCAAACCTACTGATCGATTATATTTATATTATTATTTCGGTTGTCTTGTCGGTTCTTTAAATATATTTTCAAATCAAATTTTAATCAGTTTTTTTTATAATAGCAAATAAAGACATTTTTAATTTATTATGAATTTTTTTAAATGACACTTCAATTGCAATTATTATGAATAAAGAATCAGAAGAACAAAGAAAAAAATGGTCATAATGTTCTCTACATCTTTATGCCTAAATTGTTTAACGATTAATTATGACACAAACGCCTCAAGTCATAAAGTGTCATTCGTATTCGTTCGTTTAAATGATAAAAAAAAATAATTTTCAAAATCAATTGATCTTCAATCATCGTCAGACTATAAATATTTATTAATTCTTTTTATCTTCGTGAAGTTATGTCTTCAAAATTTGTTTAAGAACAAAAAAGTAGGAAATTTATTTAACAGATATAAATTGCTATTGACACCGAAATGATCATAAACGACAATGATATTTAGGAAAAGTTTAATATGTAACTGATAACACTAGTTTACAAGGTTTTTGTTCACAAAATGCATGTGGCTATTAATTTAGACTGTTTAACTTCGGAGCAAAAAATTGAAATTGAAGAGTTTTAGTTCTTTTTTTATTTAAATTGTTTCCCTTATGATACTTTAACAATAGTCACCTAGCATATGCTGGTTCCAAAAGCTCGCTTAAACGATTTTCTATCGTAGTAAAATCGTTCACCACACTCGCCACTGAAATTTCCAAAGTTTCTGGAAAAAGTCCAAATAGAAATGTAAAAAATTAACAACAAGTATTAAAGAGATCCAAGCAGCCCGTTAATCGCTGGCTAAGGGCACAATAAGTCTCTTATTTTAAGAACCCAAAAATATTCCCTATTTTAATTTAGACTCGTATAGACTCGAAAATATACTGCTTCCACAAAGTCTTCAAAAAAAAAAAACGTATATATTACAAAACTGTGAAGTGTGCGTGGATAAACAAATCGAAAAGTTAATCACCATAGGTAGCCCTTCTTAAAGAATAACCGCTATATGCAAAAAAATCTAAAAAAGAATTTATTTTTGTAAGCTTGTGTAATCAATAAAACTTAATAAATAATGTAATTTGAAAATGTAAAAAGGCAAATGTAATAAAAAAAATCTTACGAGATAAAATTATTTGGCATATAAGAAAGACTTCGTTCTTTCGAGTTTTAATAATTATTCTCTACTTCCCCTTATTAAACATTTGTCATGTCACTTAATCGTTAATGATTCATGGTTTTATCATAATAAAATATCTGTGTAATAGATTCTCTAAAAGAATTTAGTTTTTATTAGAATAATTTCTTTTATATTTATTATAGAACCATGTACCATACTTACCAAATAATATTTTTTTTTAACATGAATTACAACAAGGAGAATTATTTTATGGATTTGTTAAAATTGATTCCATAAACAAGGAAGTCAATTACTAAAGGGTATGTAATGAACACGGCTATTATTTAAACTCTTTAAACTCTTCAATCACTACAATTAAAAACAAGGCGTCTTTAAGTTAAAATGTTAAAAAAAGACAATCAAATACTCGTATCGTACCGCACGCAGTAATACATAATAACTCACTTGGCGAGTATTACATTAAAGATAAGATTTATTGTTACTGGAAATGCTTACGAAAAAATTAAAAATATTCTCTTTTTAAATGCTTAAAAATGACTTGTTTAGAAGGTGTTAAAAAGTAATTAAATTTTACACAAAATTTAAACAATTTCTCATATGTTTAGAGCTAGCGCGATCAAATTTTACGATCGTGTTTGATAGTGTCGAATATCTTGAGGGTAGGAAGTAAATTGGCTTGCAAAAAAACATTTTTTGACAAATCCAATTTTATTCATATCAATATAAAATAGAAATATGGGAATTAATAATGGAATATTATGTCAAATATCCACCTCTAGCATGTCGGCAGACATCCGCTCTTTTCACAAAATTTTGATGAGTGATTTTTTGATTTTTGTCTATGGGACACTGCACACGACGCACAGTGCTTATGATTGAATATATTATTGCTCATATGAGAAAATTTTTTAAGAAAATTAAAAGTATACTTATTTTTGGAAAGGAACTTTTATAACTTACCCCAGCTGTCATATAAATATTTATCAAAATAAGTCAGTAATTTTTTGGTTCATAATTTAATCTCCAATTATGGGCCGAATTATAAATATAATTCGCTACACAAGGTTATAAGAGCGAATCATCCATATTGTAAATAGTAATTCATTTTCGATTACTCAATGATATACCAAAAAATTAATGCAATTTATAATTTTTTGCCACTGCTAAATTTGTTTATTTTCCTAGTTTTTTTTTTAAATTTTAAATACAATTTACCGGCAAATGAAACAATAAAGAAAAATAACACAAATAAGGTAAAGAGCCATAAAAACAATTTACAAGCGAACAAAGTAATTTGAAAGCTCGTGTAAACATGCTATAAGACAAAATTTTGTCTGCTTTAGTTTTATCATTGTGCTAAATTTGGCGACAATCAGTGAATTTTGATTTTAGTAAACTATGTGAAGTGTTTTTTTTGTACAAAATATTAATTTTAAAAAAAGTACATTGTGATGGAGAGTCTTGCTTACTTGTTGTTATAAACTAACATAAAACTTGTTGTGTGTTTATTTAACATATCCTAGCAATTTCTCATCAGTGTATAAAAAGTTAGAAACAGAAATGAAGCACTCCTGCTCTTTTTTCTATATACTAATTAAAATTCCTATAAGAATTTTAAGACCTATTTTGCATGTTTAATATCTGTAACTGTTACCTGCTATATCTCTAAATCTTTTTTCTTGTACAATGTAAAAGAGAAATGTTTCGTTATTAAAAAATTTGATCAACTAAATAATATCTTCCTCAATAACTTCGCTCCCACTATTTTAATGGTAAAGGTAAATGTACTAAAAAGGTGTCCATTAAACTCGTTCTCCCACTTCTATCAAGAAACCAACAGTGAATTAAATTAAAACAGAAGAATTAGACATTCTTGTTACAAAAAAATATAACAAAAAAGAAGGAACCACTACCACTACCAATTATCTTTAAGATCTGACAAAATTTATGGCGTTTTTATTACTTTACAACACAAAATTCCCATTCCGTAAACAAATACACATTCTTCTAAAAAGGTTTTTTTATTATTTATTTCTCAAAATAAAAAAGTATTTCTCAAAATAAAAAAGTACTTAGAATTAAATTAATTGCTATTACTTATGGTAAAATTGTTAAAACATGGTGAATTATTACGAAAAAGTTCACTCAACTGGAAGAGATTTAAATAAGTCGAAAAGAATGTGGCTAAAATACCGAAAATTAGAACAGCCATTGAGCAGGATAAATCGCATTGCAGACGATTGAAAGTGTAAATAGTGCGTAGCCAACAGACTTCCAGTAGAGCAGCCAATGTAACACGGGTATTTGGTTCCAAGTTAGGTGGAGGTCCCAACGAAGGTTCATAGTTAAGATCCAGAGGCAAGCTGCCATATGCTGCTTCAGTAGCGATGCGTTGATGATAACGTTCTAATTGAACCATACGACGATATAATAAAGGTGGTAGTATAAAAACCAGTGGTCCCGTTATGGTACCACCTACTATATCCATTAGAGCATCAAAACTGGGTAAGAACTCAGATATCACCACCTGTAAACCAACTACTGTGGATCTAATAGCAACTCGTTTTAAAGAAAAAACTTTAAAATTTATTTATGTTATAACAAAAGTATTAGGAAGTATATGTAGATATATAAACAGTAGAATTGAGTACATACCTTCAGATATTTTAAAATAATTCTCAATTTGCAAAAACATTGCTGAACTGCCTACCGTTACTGAGAAACACAACTGCAATGATATTAATATGAGTAGAGCGTATAAAGGCAAACTTCTGGGTAGAGTTTCTAAAACGTTTTCGGCTATCATTGTACCAAATTTATACGCTGCAATAATTGATCCTAAAATGGCCATTGAAGATGTAGCTGAAAATGTAGAGAAGTGGTCAGAAATTAAACTGAATATTGGGGGTAATAACAAAGCTTTAAAAGGAATTCGGTTTGTTAACAATATTTAAAATATTAAATAATCTGTACGCAACTTTAATTAATTTTAAATATCTCTTGCAAAGAAAAAATCTTAATGTTTAATGTTATTTGAATAAAAATTTGTCCTCGAATTTTAAATTTTGTTTTTCAATTGACGGCAGATGAACACTCTATACGACATTTAAGTTAACACTTAATTATCACGTATAATGGAGTTTTTTGGCATTAATGTTTTAATCAATTCGTGGACAAGATGGCAAATGCCATCGAATTTAGGGGAAAATGTTGGGACAAGACGACTTATGCCGTCGTTTCCAGTTTTATCAATTTGGAATTTTGGCTGGGATAGGGTTTCAGCATTCAAAATTCTAACATTTATAGAAAAGAAAATCTTGAAAGTCAAAATAATTGGTGTTCAAAAAATTTTGGCTACAAATTGCCGATAGATGGCTCAAAAATTTTATATCTCTAGTAATATAAATTGTATCAGGCAACACTACAACCTATTTGATAGGTCCGAATGATTACTGGCGATGAAAAGTGGATCACGCACGACTATAATATGATGAAAAGATCATGGACGAAGCAAGGTTAAGCTTCGCAGTTGGTGGCATAGCCACCTTTCTTGACACCAATAAAGAAAATGTGGTGTGTCTAGTAGGATTATAAGGAAGTTGTTCATTATGAGCTTTTACAACCTTTAGATTATCATTTTTTTCGTTTGTTCGATTTCTCTTAATTATGAAATTTAAAAATCCGTAGAGGCCCGAATCAGTTTTTCGCTCCGAAAACCCAGAAGTTCTACACTGATGGAATAATGACTTCACCTTGAAAATGGCAAAAAGTTCTCGATCAAAACTGCACATATTTGGTTTAACAAAGCTCGTTTCAAATATAAGAAAATGGTTTTTAATTTTTCGTCAAATTTTTAAACGAACTGTTTCGAACACCTTTTATAAAAATGTATTCATAAATTTGTTTACATAAACTAAACAAAAAAGCCAAAACGCTTAACGTTATAAATTCACTAAAATTTTTAATAGCTTTTCACTAAACTTTGTGTAAGGAAAACTTCAAAAAGATATGTTTTAAATAATCTTGCTAAACCATATTTTTTCTTGTTTTCTGATAACCTGTAGAAATTCTTGTAAATCAAGCGAAATCAAGATCATCTTTTATTATCAAAATTCGTGCTATGTGAGAAATGTGTTTCTATCGAAAAATTACCTGCAGCCAAATTTGTTGTGTTTGTTGTAGAAGCTGCCATGCACTCTGAAAAACGCACTGTTTGGTGAGGTTTTTGACCGACGGCATCGTTTAACCGTACTTCTTCAATAATAGCCAAAAACGGTGTTATAATTACCGACGGCACGAGATGCTATGATCCTATTGAGAGGCAAGTTTGGTGATAAATTAATCTCACGTTCTGGAGTAGTTCATTGACAGCAAAGGTCATACGATTTGACCCCACTAGACTATTTTTTGTGGGGATACATGAAGTCTCTCGTGTACAGGTACAAGACAACCATTATTCCAACATTGAAACACAACATTACAGCTGCCATTGGTAATAAAGATAAACACTGACCAAAGTGCTGCAAAAAGTATGCAAAAATTTTAGCTCAAGATGGACCGCCTACAGCATAGCCGCGGGCAACTTTTATATGATATAATCTTTTAAAGTAAATACGAGTAGCAGGCATTTATTTATCACCCCAAACAAATACTTCATTCCCTCTTACAAATTTTCTTTATTTTGTTTTAGTTTTTAAAACCCACATGTTTAAAAAACCACTAGACAGAAAATACTGGTAATTTGTGTAGAACATTTTGATTAGGAGTTCGTTCAACACTGATAATCGCGACAATGGTGAAAACACTAATGATAACCTTGTTTTGTGATATGAATATGGTACAATGTATAACTAAAGATTTTAGATGCTTATTTATAATATCAATGTCTATTAGGATGCGAATCTAGATCCCCTAAACAGAGCCACCAACCAAGTAATTTATTTTTAATTGCCTACGGAAAAGAGGTGTAAAAACTGATATCCAAAATAAAAATGTTTTCGTTTAATTGGTCGGTGTGATTGATTGTTCGTTAAATAGAAACAATACTTACTTGCAATGCCACTAAATGAAGCCCAGCCAACTTTATCCTTTTCCCGCATATCAATTTGTAACGTCAATAGCATGGGATGAATATCAAATTGAAATGCTAAAATGCTATAACCGCTTAATATCGTTAAAAATGGTGGCAAATCTGAAATGTATAAACCGAAATCAAAAATTAGAAATGTAAATAAATGCTCAATAAGAAAATGTGAAAACCTACCAAAGCTAATGCCTTCAAAGGGATTACCAATAGGAGAAGCGGTGAATAAACAAAACCACAGTAAAATTACAATAACAATCATGACCACGGAGGAAATGATGGCTAGTCCCCTAAAAGAGATTTAGTTTTAAAAAAACAAAAGAGCGAAAGTATTAAATATTAACAACCCACCTCATATTTTTGGGACTGCCTAACCAGGCCATGGGACACAAGAACAAGCCAAGAATAACAGCCCAGTAGCAAAATGAAAATTCAAATTCTCCATTTGTCATACGATCTCCAACTAATTCCAAGTTTTGCGAAGCCATCACTATATTCGGTATGCCATTGGCAAATATACTCAAATCCAATAAGATGGTAACTAAAAAACTAGCATAGGGACCATAAGCCAAATTAGCTATGGCAGCATAAGGATATCTAAATAGTAGCGATCATTTGAAATTCAAATCCATATATTTAAGCCGCTTCATCTCTTATATCTGAAACTCACCTGCTTTTATTGCTAATAGAGGAATCCAATGACTCAGCCTTTGTCCAACATTCACTCAATAAAAACGATGTATAAATTTGTAGCACTACCACTGATATGACTAATGGTATACCGAAGAAACCCAATTCAACTAAGAGAGCCGGAAGTGTTACAAACGGAAATACGCCAAACATGTCGATTACATATAAAATGGCTATAAATAGTGTTAAATTTGCATCATTTTCGTTTGTGGCAGTAGCACGAAAATGTGGCAAAGCACTAAATCGTGACCGTGATAAAAATGGCAATTGATCATTTGGTTGCTGTTGATATTGTCGACGTTGTTGCTGTTGCTTTTGCTTTTGATAACGATAATGTTGTTCCCTGGAATTCGATGGACGTAACCATCCTAAACGTTTTTTGAAAAACATGCTTATTCTCATCAATTTTCTTAAATACTCAGAATCTTTTTTTTATTTGGTAACAAAAAAGGTAACAAGGGAACAACATTGCACTTGGAATAGAAATTATTAACTGAAGCCATTAATGTTGCAACGACAAAAGAGAAGTGTTATAAGTATTTTCTATTTGTTTTCTATTATCTTTTAAACTACATACATAAATACATATGTATATGTATATAAATACTTATGTATGCATGTTTTGCATCATCTCTTTTTGCATGATTTCTAATGCAAACTTTATGTAAGAGGAAGGTAACCTAACGGTTTTCTGCTATAGAAATGTAGAGCACAAATAATTTACATGAAATTTTACGCGAATAAATCCGTAAAGAGCTTCAAAGTACCTGAAATGCTAGCAGTAACGTGAGAAGTCTGTACTTTAAATTATGCAAGCTTTTTCTGAAGAGGTATTGACACAAAAACCTTGCTTTTTATGCCCCAAAATGTCAACTAAGGGTTTTTATATTTGAAAGACAGTTTTCCTAAGTTTTAACCAGAAGAACCATCACATGACAAATAAACTATTTGACGCAGTCAGCAATTATAACCCTAAGCATTAAAAAATCATGCATATGTATATGTTTAATGGGTCTGACAGAGCTTTTTGATTGTCGTATTATATAAAAAGTTTTTACCACAAAGTCGTATGATGATTGAAAAATCATACTCCTAAGTGTTAAATCAGGACTCATGCGTTATGACTGATTGATTTCTTATCATTTCTTGTGATTGATTCATGGTAAAAAAAAACGCCACAATCATTATATTCACTAGATGTGCTATCATAATTTAGGAGATCGAAGGAAGGGAGAAGAATTGCAACAATTGAAGCGATAAAGACTGTATTCTTTATTGACTGTATATCAATATACATACATATGTATATGGTTTATGCTTGACTCAAAGAAAAAAAAAGTGCCAAATTTCGTTAGATAGTAAGGCCATATAAAAGTATCCACATACTTGGCAACACTGATTTGATTTTTGGCGACGACAGTTCTTTAATTCGTTGCTCATATAAAAGGTAATACTAATTTGCAAATAAGTGAAATGTCAGAGTGTAATGCTTTTTTACTACAAAACTTATAAAGTTTATAATGAATATGTTGTAAGTGAATAACAGACCCACGAGTATTTTTTTTTTTAATCATGTTTCGGAAATGTTGATATCAAAGATATAACTCGCTCTAATCGGTCAGTTAATAAAAAAGTTGATGTAATATTGCAATTAGTATAGCAAGATTGACGAGCAAGCTGTCAAGGTTAGTGGAAGAACCAAGAATTAGCCACATAAATATTTGAAATAATTTAAAAAAGACTGGCAAATCAAAACGACTGGCGTTACTAAAACGCAGTGAAATAGAACCATGCCAAATATATGTAGGTATTTAATGTTAAACAACAGCAATAATGGTCAAAAGCCGGTGGCCATCCACGAACGAATTCAAACACTGCACGTTGGGGCAGGCCGAATAAATTTTTGGAAAAATCCATTTTTAGAAATGGGAAATGAGAAAAGAATTATCTGAGGTTTAATAACTACATTTTTCTTAGTTGAACTGCATTTAAGTTTTTTTTTTTAATTATTTCACGTTTGAGGCAGGTCGCGCTCTCAAAGTACGAACTTCAAACTAAAAAATATATTTATAAAATTAAAAATCATGTAATATAATAAATAATATAGAATATCGTATTATTTGAAAAAAATTGGTGTAAAAAAATAAATCGTTTTTGCTTTTAAATCGTGTTATTTCAAATTCGGTTGTAGGACCAATTTCAAAAATCGAATTTTTTCTTATCAAATAAATCAAAATTTAATTTTTCAGGGGTTGAATCTTTTCCCGGCAAGGGTTGGCAAGCGTAGTTTTATATGGTAATTTCGTTCTGCCAACGGCTGCCCACCAGAACATTTTTTTTTGAAATATCAGACTTGCTTTATTATAATTTGTTTTTCGTTTTGTTAAAAAATAAATAATACGGCAAATCAATACCTTGGATGTGACACAATTTTACTGATAGGCGTTATCGAATACAAGAATCGGTTTTTAAATTTTTGAACACCTCCAAAAGGATCTTAAAAAAACAAAGAATTATTGTATTCACCACTAAACATACTTCTCTAGTGAATATGGTCCCTATATAAAATAGCATTTAAAAGAATCTCTAAACCTGAACAATTTAAAATAAATTGGATGAAAAATGCATTAGCAATGTGCACAGATTCCACAAGTTTATTTAAGTAAAGTGTATAGCATTTAAAAGGTCTACTCTTCTTCTTTCCATATTATCTAAACATCTTAAAATCGGTTAATGTTTAGCTAAGTTATTAGCTTATAAGTGTTTGAAGGTACGAAAAACCGGTTTTCTACCCGTAACTCAGGATTTTGGAGGTATTTTGAAAATTTTAAAAGCAGATACTTGTTGTACTCGACAGCATCTTTAAAATATGGTATCACTTCCCAGGTGTTTTCACTTCATTCTTTTTTTCATAGTTTTTTTTTTGTACAGTTTTGTTTTTTTTTTTTTTTTTTGATGCGTAAAAGTATAGTACCTTTCGTTTTTGTTGTATGACTTAAGTTGTTGTAAGAAATATGCTGTTGTTTTTTATGGATTTTATAAAATCTTAAATACACTCTTAAAAAGTATAAAATGTATAATTTCACCGTATTTTAAACGGCTGAAATAAAGACTTAATTCTAGAGAATTTGGTTGTACAGTTTCTTTTGACGCTCACAGTATATACAGTTAGTGTCATTAATATTCGGTTTTATTAAAGAGATATGTTTAACTGATTCGTCTTAAGTTAAATGTATATCTTTTTCAACATTTTTTTCTTTTCATTAATAGTTTATTTAGACACTTGAAAGTTCACATTTGTATTTAGAAAAAAAGAATATAGTAGATGCAGATATTTTTTTTAAACCCATTGAGCACCTCTGTGACTAATTTGGGAGCACTTAAGCGTGGGTTAGATTTTATTTTTCGCACAATTGAACTTTCTTCCCGCTCAGTCAATTTTTTTGGCGGACCTGTCTGCTTTATGAAGTGTATTCTTCCTTCATTTTTGTGCCTTCTGACAATGTCCCCAACTGTATTTGGTTTTATATTCAGAATTTCAGCAATCTCTTTGTACTTTTTACCTTTTTCATAATGGAAAATAACAAGTTTTCGCTGTTCTAAAGGAGTGTTTTTTCCTTTGCGCCCCATTTGTGTAATTTGCAGTGAAGTAGAATTTTGGACAGACAAGAAAGGAGGTGTTATGCACTTTTATTAAAACGTATCTCTATATTGCTGGAAAAGTAGCTGAATAACATGTTTTTTTGCAAATAGCATATAAATAGGGGAAAAACCGAATATTAATGGCGCTTAGTAAACAGGGTTAACAAACTTTGATCGATTTATCACGGTTGCAGGGTTACCATAGAGCCATTTTTCCATATATTTGAATACTCATACTGACAACATTTATTTAAGTTTTTGCTATTCTTCTGATTACCTATCCATTTCGCTAATGCCAGGGTGTTATTATCGATAAACTTAAAAACCGAATATTAATGACACTAACTGTATATAGAGGTAATCAAGCAAAAACCAGATTGATTAAAAAAATTCTAATCATTTGCTATAGAAAGGGCGAAATTTATCGTAAAAAATTATTCGAGATATTACAAGTCGTCAACGCTACACAAATCGTTGATTGTCAGTTTTAAATTAATTTAGAATTATCTGTTGTTTCTTCACCTGAAGAAGCTCTAATATATCTAAAAATATAACGCAAAGAAATGTAGTGAAATTATTAAATTGTAAAATATCTTTAACTTCCTTTTACTAAATTTAGACTCGGTGGTCGCGGCTACTTGCGAGACTCAAGTGACAAGACAAATGGTTGTGCCTAAGGAAGCAAAATATCTTTTTCTTTCATCATCTGAAACAAACAAAAATTTGTATTATTTTATCTTTTTTTTATATTTTTTAAACAAAATGCAAATTTTTTTGATTGTTTCAAAATATAAGGACCAAGGCCTTTCCAATGATAGTCATATCTTATAAATAAACCCAGCGGTTTTATTGATTTCAGAAATAGTACTATCCTGCCTCACTGTGGACTGTATTACCGGAAAACAAGGTTATGTTGAGTAAAAAGGTGTTATGTTCCATTAAAACAACGACAGGTCACACACATCTTTGATGACCCGCCATAAATTAGCTGCACTTGGCTGGAATGCTTTATGAACTTACTGTATAGCGGACCACATAAAAACTACGCGATTTATTATCGAGCACTCTACTTAACACAACAGTAGCTTATACCTCCTGTTTGTTGATTTAGAACGTGCGTTCGGTACAATCTCCCAACTGGAGGTGTGACATACCGGAGTATATAAAGGGTAGGAATGTGCAGCTTTTGAGACCAGCACAGGCGTAAAACAAGGCTGCGTTCTGTCTCCCACACTATACTCACTACTTTTGGACTTTGTTATGCACCAAACAAACGTCAAGACATCATATAGCATTCACTTGAAAATGAGAAAATTCCTATATAATATAAATTACGCAGACCATATTTGTATTTTAGCTCATCGTTTTAAGGATATTCAAAAGAAACTTCACACAGTATCCGATAACGTCAGAAATATCGGTTGAAAATCAACACGAAGATAAGCAAAGTAATATTTGCAACACCTTACCACTCATATTTGAAGAACAGGTAATCGAAGATTTAGACGTTTTATCTGGTTAGTACTATAAGCAAAGGCCTAACCATTATATGCGTAGTCTATCGTAAACGATTGTGCGAATACACTCAATCAAATGTGTACAACTATAATGTACTTAACAAACTTTTCGTCAAGTTTCGTTCAGTTTCACTTGTATGTATGTAACGTGTTACGTACGTTTGTGTGCTATATGCAAAACAGTAGCAAAAGAAACGCGTTGTGCAGTGGATGCTCTTGCTTTTATTCGTCACTGAAACAGCGACGATTGTTTTTTTTTCTGACAATACTTAAATTTTTACACAAAATATGAAAATATTTATATTTTCAATAAAAAATAAATTCATCCATATACATAGCAATTTACATGTTCTCACTGATGACGACAAATGATATCTCACTCAGATACAGTGTTACCAACCACAGCTTTCTGGATTGCATTCAACCGGCATCAAAATTACACAAATGAAGAAAACGTATACACAAAATTCTGTTTTTAAATATATTATTTACATACAGCATGTCAAATTATTGATTACATATTTTTAAAACAGAATATATTTTGTTGTTATAGCGTGTTGCCCTAAGAGAACAACAGCAACGTTTTTGGAGAGAATCAAGTACTTTTTAAATAATATAGGGTCCGCCAAATAATTTTTTTTTTTTTTGAAAATGCTATAAAAAAAAACTACTGAATATTTTCTCAAATTTCTTTTTTTATTTGGAAGTAGAATCCTTCCAGTTAATAATGGAAAATATTTTCATTCAAATGGCCGCTTCGGCTGGCCATGCAGTAGACTACACGATCGGTCCAATTTTTAAGCACATTATCGATTGTGTGCAGCTGTATTTCACCAATGGCTTCACGAATATTGTCCTTTAAAGCGTCAATTGTCTCTGGCTTGTTGACGTAACACTTATCTTTGACGGCACCCACAAACAATAGTCCAACGGTGTCAAATCGCAGTTCCGAGGTGGCCAAACGACATCGGCTCTGCGGCGATCATCAAAAACAGGGCGCAAAACATCGAGTGTAGC
This sequence comes from Wohlfahrtia magnifica, assembly GCA_023159175.1. NCBI lineage: Eukaryota > Metazoa > Arthropoda > Insecta > Diptera > Sarcophagidae > Wohlfahrtia > Wohlfahrtia magnifica. Next base: position 8,695,517 of record JAKWBJ010000222.1, read on the forward strand.
TTCGGCTGTGTGGCACGTAGCGCCGTCCTGTTGAAATCAAATGTTGCTAATATCCTCCTCTTCAATTTTTGTGAACAAATATTCGTTCAACATGGTTCGATAACGATCGTCATCAACTGTAACGGCCACACCTTGCTCATTTTCCAAGAATTATGCCTCTGGACCAAAATCCGCACCAAACAGTGACTCGTCTTGTGTGTATCGGCTTTTCAATGTATGCGTGCGGGTTTTCTGTGCCCCAAATGCAACAATTTTGCTTGTTTACATACCCGCCAAGATCAAACCAAAATGAGCTTCATCTGAAAAGATGATTTTTGATTCTGCAACATTACCATGATTTTCAAAGTAATGCCGCAATATTTCCCAGCGTTGTTCAAGCGTATACACAACCATATTCCTTCAGCGGAAGGATAAAACTAATTATCTGTCAAATCAGACATGAGCTAAGTGTTACCATTCACGAAATAAGCACTAGTTGAAAAAAAAACGTTAGATGGCGGACCCTTTATTAAGAAATTCAAATAAATGATCAATTAGTAGACTTTGAAACGTTTTCGTTGTTAACATTTTATAAGACTTATTTTTCCTTTAACTAAAGCCTCAAGAGGTTTTGACGTGGAATCCACTATGTTTTTGCTAATTTTTTATCAAGATAAGTTTTCAGCATAAGAAATCTTCAGCGTTTGAAATTGCAAGCTCAACTTCAACACATACATGTTCAATTGATTTTACATCTAGGGAATAGGGTGGTAGGTTGAGTACTTCGAATCCGTAACTCTGAAATTAGGTTTGAGCAACACAGGACATGAATGTCTCAAATATTTACATTACAAAAAGAAGTTGTCCTACATACTTTTACCCAAATTTCTAAACTTTCGTAGAGACCTTGGTACAGTACTGTGTTGGCGTTTATTCGACAGTCCACATCATCGACGTACTGTTTTAGCTTTCATTCGCCCTGAATATAGCCTTTATTTTTTAGATTTTAATATTTCAAACATATAATTTAATATTTGTAACTTCATGTTTAACTTTATATAAAATCGCCTTTAAAAGGACTTAAAAAGTTAGTTGAATGAAACCAAAAAGTACCTAAAGCATATGGCAAAATTTCAAAATATACCGATCAAATATAACGATTAAAGAAAACGGTAGAACAAAAAGCAAAATTACACACAAATTTGACATTAAGCTAATTACACACAGGCTACACACAATCAAAAATTACACACAATATGAGTAATTAATTTTTGTTAATGTTTTTTAATAATTTAACAATGAAAAAATGTTTGAAGTTTTGTGTTATTTAAATGCGTATTTATTTTTTACACGAACTTTTCAGTTAAACTTCTAAACATCTAAATAAAATTGAATTTCAATAAAGATAATTTTGGTTTAAATATTTATACAAAACATCGCAATACTTCTTATATAACATAATATTTTATGTTTAAATGGCGCTTGTATATTGATTGTAAGATTTTTATGGACAGTGAATCGTAACAATTTGGGGTACGTCTAGAACTTTTGTTTTTATGGTGATATTATATAATAACAAATCATTGCATATTACAGTTTTCAACACCTTTTTCCGTCACAAGAATAAATACTTTTAGCGCTTTAAGGCAAAGATTTTATATTCTTCTTTGATATTATTTAAAAGCTTGGCAAGTTCTTTGTAGCTTAACCAAACTATTGTATTACAAATGCTTGGGTACCTTCCCCTTACATACCTACGACTTTATTAATGATTTTTTTTAATCTCAAATCGAATACAATTATTGTGTTTATAAGAATTATTATTAAAATTAGGATTGGCAATAAACATATTTGTATAGACAGAGAGAGATAGGAACACATTTCATAAGTGGATTTCTATACAATATTTTAAAATGTTCATTTATTGAATAAAGTACAAAAATGTTTTCATTTGTGGTCAAATAAATGGCAACAAGTTTTCTCTATACTGCTGCTCATTTTCATTTGTAACTTGTAAGTAATTTGACGCGTATAAGCATATAGAGCAACTGAAACTGCAACATGAAAATTACACCATTTTCATTAAAGTTTATTTAAATATATTGTAACAACAAAAGCTCTTAATTCATTTTCTATTCAAAACAGAAATGGTGTTATAGTTGTACACAAGAAAATCTAGGGAAGCCCTTGATTTACAAACAGGCCTAAACAAAGAATAGAACAGAAAATTGTATATCTTTAACAGTATTTATTACACTCATACTCTGAGATAGTTAGATAAACATAAAGGCAGCAGGCACAATGTCAATAAACTTTATGAACTTTACAGAACACTAAAATGGCAAAAGAAATGCAGAACTGACGAAATCATAAATAAACTGAAGGAAAAGAAAAATTAACAAACAAAAAGAAGAAAAAAATACAAGACAATGATATACAAAAAGAATAACTATAACAATTACAAAATAATTTATTTTAATATAAAACCAAACAGTGCACAATGGCACTATTTAAATGAAATTTTTTATCTTCTTTTTATCTCTTAAAAATTAATAAATTTCTTTAAAAAAAACTTGGTTGGTATAACCTAGAAAAACCAAATTCAAACATAAAAAACAGTGTGACCATATTAGCTTTTTTTAAGCTAAATTTAGCTTTTTATGTTCTACGTAGCTAAGAAATTTTTCATTTAGCTTTTAGCTCAAAAAAAAAAGAAAATAGAGCAAAAATAATACAAACATTGTAAAGGATGACATCGAAAAACAATAAAATTGTAGCATCACAGAAACAATTGTTTCTACATTGCTTACTTACATGCATATATTAATTATTAATTAGTGAATTCATGTTCTTTTCATATGAGTTTGACAGAAAAGTTGAAAATACATATTGCTTTTTGTTGCAGTTTTTTTTGTATTCATTTTTTAAAAAAACTTAATATCTCTGAAAATGTTGCCTTTTGAAAATTCTTGATATTTCTTAATTTTAAACGACGTTCAGTGACAAGAAATAGAAGAAGTGCAACCTTTTTTGTCAGAAGAGCAAATGCCATAAGTAAATAAACAAAAAATTAATTTGCTCTTAGATTTGTTTCATTTAATGTCTCGAAAAGTGTTAGTGTTTCGTACTACCTTAGTGTGTTGTCTGTGTTGTGTTTATTTATTATTCATATACAATTTTTCGCATAAATAGGACAAAAATAATTCGATTGTGCAAATGAAATACTTGTTTAAAAGTTGACATTTCAATTTACAGTTCTGGTCAATGGAGTTTTTTAAATCGTCGTTTCTGAGTTATTGTACTAAGAGTGTTGCGAGAGGCCAATCTAGTTGGAAAAAAGTCATAACTTCTCATTGGAAACAGCTACGAACATGAAATTTTGGAATCTTCTGTTTCTTGTTGAATGCATTCTTTGTACAAAAAATGGAGTTATGGACGAAGAGGGCGTGGAACATCTCACAGAAGCATATTGTCACAAAAATCAGGTTGGCCCTGTAGTTTGTTACATTGCTAAAAATATATAAACAAAAGGGCACAAAAACAACGACGTGCTTACAAAGAAAATACACGGCAATAACAAAATAGACAGAAAAGAAAACAAATAAAAAACAATGAGAAACAACAACAAAAGCTGTTGTTTACATTCGCATGGTTTCATAAGAAATAAAAACAAGAAAATAAAAGAAAGAAATGGAATCTACCTGAAATATCGAGAGGTTCGAGAGCTTAGTTTACTCAGCCATATAAAAAGCACATTGATGCGAACAACAAACAGTTTATTTGGTGTAAACTTAGCGAACGTGTTATTGGTTTGAATTCAGTGGAAAGAGAGTTTAGTGTGGTTAAACTCTGTTTGAAGAGGTTGCGATCGAGCCTAAGTTGTAACAACGATCTGGTTGGAAGATCTTTAGGTAGAAAAATTTGTAGAGTAATTATTGTTGTTTACAAAGTTGTAAACGAAGAGAGTAAACTACGAATATAAATTATTATTGTTTGTAAAAAGGTTACAAATAGTGGAACACAAAACTGTGTTAATAAGGTGGTATTAATTGAAAACCAAACATAAGATTTATTTTATTTTAACTGCAATCTATGAACTCATAAATACACGTTTTAAATTGGTAAAAACGCAAAAATATTAAAAAATTCATAAAAACATTCAATATTTCTTAATAGATTATGTTCAAATTTAGCGCGAAGATTATGCGATAGCACTGACGGGACAACCCAATCACAGCTCAAAATGCTTCCCTTAGTTAAATACATATACATATATGTGTTAAAAAATTGTGCTTTTTATCTCGGAAAGCCACACATTACAAAGCTCTATCCAAGTTATAGGTATATTGTCTGTAAATGCTTGAAAAATCGGTATAGGTACGTTTTGGCAAAAAAAGAAAACATCGCACGGAAATCGGCCGTAATCCCATTTGAATGTTATACTAATTGTTTAACAATATATCAACCATTTACTACACAATTAAGACTTTTTCTATTAAATTTTTTTGAAACTCGCAACATTTTAATAAAAGCCTATATTTGCATTGAAGCTAGTACATAAAGGGTGTCTGAAAGTGAAATATCATTTTAATTTTGCCACCATTTTTTTTTTCTACTTGTAATTTTTATTCAAAATTTTTATTTTCAGATTCTAAATACATTCAGGTTAGTTAATATGGAACGTTACACGAAGGAACAACGTGTTTTTATTATTAAAACATATGTTGAAAATGGCAAAAAATTTCATGGTGTAATTAGGAAAGTTCGAAAATCGCATTATTTTTCGTAGAGGAGGAGTAAATTAGCCACCAAGATAGTGCGATTTGACACCTTAAGATTTTTTTTTATTTTTTTTTTTTTTTTTTGGTTTTTTAAATCGAAAGTGTACAGCAAGAGTTCAAGAGCTTAATACCCACATTATCGAGCAGATATTTTGAAATCAACCATTGACAACAGTTTATTGAAGAACATGATTGATAATTTTGGTAAAAGATTGAGAGCCTGCTGAGTCTGTAGGGGAGGTCATTTGACCAACATAATTTTTCATTTTTAACTAGAACTTATTTGTAATAAACTGAAATAAAAATATTTTTTATATCTGAAAGTCTTTTTGTATTAAAATCAAAACGATAACTCAATTTTGCACGTAAACTCTTCTGAAACAATAATTGGACAATCTGGGTCAATTTTAAACCATCGAAAATTGACTTTGTTCCAGCTAGATTCGCCTTTAGCAATACTGTGCTAATGGATCAAAAACAATTTCGTGTTTTAATTGTACACTGCTTCTTGATGGAAAAGAATACCGTTAAGGCGAAGCAATACCTTGAAAAGTGTTATGGGTACTCTGCTCCATCAGAAACAATAATAAAACGTTGGTTTGCTGACTTCAAACGTGGTCATGGAGGCGGTAACACCAGAAAACATAAAAAATGCAAAATCGTTTTGAATGATCGAAAAGTAAAGTTTCGTGAGTTAGCTGACATCGTAAAAATATCAAAAGAACGTGTTGGCTTTATATTGCATGAGCATTGACTATGAGAAACAACATGAATTGAACTTCGAATTGCTCCCACATCCACTATATTCGCCAGATTTGGCTTCCAGCGACTACAAAAAATGCTCGCCGGTAAGAAATTACGAACAAATGAAGGGTTTATTGAGGCGAAACATAAATCGTTCTACAAAAGTGATATTGAAATGTTAGAGCGGCGCTGGAATGATCGCATTGATTGAGATTAAGTTGATGAATAAATATAATTTTTAACAAACAAAAAGGGTTTTCTTTGTTAGGCCAAGGATTTTCCAGCTCTTGTGTTATCTGTATTGTAATTGAGAAATAAAGCCGTTTTTGCCATATCCTTTTTGTTTACGGCCCCCGGTGTTATACTTATTGAGATGTACGATATTTATTATTTTTTATGGAAGGTGTCGCGCTCACTTTTTCTGTAAATTTAATTTTTGATCTTAATGTGCAACTTGATAATAGAATAGCATGTGAGTAGTTTTAAGACTCTAATTTTTATAGTTCATTTCAGAAGAAAAGTCATTGATTTTGACCGTTTTCCCCTGATGTAAACGTCTCCGATATCCAATTTTGAAAAAAGAACCCTATTAGAGTTTCGTTAGCTGGATCTATATATATGTACTCCAAATTTCAACAAAAGCGATTTAGTCGTTTGCGCGTGATTGACTTATAAACAAACTAAATTCTTTTATGAACTAATTTGGCCCGTTTTCCCCTAATTTTAACCTCTCCCAGGTCCAAATTGGATAATAACTTATACCTTTCGTTAGCTAGATTTATCTGCATTCCAAATTTTATCAAAATCGGAATGTTAGTTAATAAAAAATGGAGTTTTAAAATAAAAAGTCACTAATTTTGCTCGTTTTTTCTCGATTATAACCGCTCCTGGGTATAATTTTCAAAAATTTACACTTTCATTAGCAGATATAGATCTACTGCGTTTCACATTTCCACAAAATTTGCAAAATTAAAAACATTTTAATTAGTAGCTTAAAATAATGCCAAACTCATAAGACCTAATTTAGTCCGTTTTTACCCAGTTTTCACCTCTCCCAGATCCAGTCTTTAAAAAAGGAATAACACTTTCATTAGCTAGATCTATTCGTGTTCTAAATTTAAACAAAATCGGTTTAGCTGTTTACGAGTGATTGAATGAGAAACAAACTTACAAAAAAAAAAATTATAATATGTATATCGGGTGTTTTTTTACAGTTACATAAGATTAAATCATTGGATAGAAAATTTTATGACATTCTCTAACAATGATTTCAGCCACGTTTCACAGCATATGCGGCCGTATTTCGATGTAGACAAATGGCTTTATATAGCCACAAAGAAAATAATCCGATGGGGTTAAATCACACGGATCTTGGTGGCCAATTAATTGGAACATTACGTGAAATCACTCTTTCAGCCAGAGTTCCTTTGAGTGAATCAGTTGTAGCTCACGCTGTGTGGCATGTAGCTCCGTCCTGTTGGAACCATATGTCAGCAAGATTAATGCCAGTTAATTGAGGTACGTACGAAAAAGTTTATAATCATGTCCCTATACCGTTCACCATTAACAGTAATATTCTGACTATCGTCGTTTTTAAAGATATATGGACCAATGACTCTGCCAGATGTAATGGTAGATGTAATGGTGTTTCAAGAAAAACTTGTGAATATCCTCACTCCAAACGTGACAATTCTGCTTATTTGCGTACCTATTCAACCAAAAATGGGCTTCATCGGAGTAAAACGAAGTGCACGATAAGTTTAACGAACAGAACCATTATTTTGATAAAAAAAAATAATTTCGATAATTCGCAAGCGTTGCTCTGGTGTAAGTCTATTCCTAATGAAATTATAAACCAAACTAAACAAAAAGCAACCATCAGCTATTAAATCGGCTGTCAAATAAAGCATTGTTGCCAACCCAAAGTTATGAATCTCTAAAAAAACACCCGATATTATCGTTTTTGGTTCTCAAGCTCTTGAACAAACACCCTATATTAACGCACCGCAAAACAAAACAAATGGATGTAAAAAAGCATTAAAGTCATTTGAATTGTAATAAAGTTAAATTAAATAAAACTTAAGATATCGGTTGATTAGGATTGACTACAGCTAATCAAAAGTAGAGTCAAAAAAAATTATTCAAATCGGTCAAGCCGTGTTTGAATTTTTTTGGATAGACAATTAGCAGATATATAGACATTGATGATTTTTGAATAAAATTATTTGCGCCAAGTTTTGTGTAAACACATTTTTGACTAAACTATAGGTACTGTAGATCTAATTTCACAAATAGAGATACTTAAAAAAATAATAAGCCCACCTGGAATTGGAACGTAAAAAATATTGACAATTAATAACATGAACAAATTTTGAGCACCTCGAACTATTTAAAAGGCCATGGTGCCACGAAAAATTAAAAGCAAAATAAGAAAATAATTCATTTATTCGGTCAGCAATGTAAACAGCAACAACAGAAACTCACTTTAAATGACAACAATTAAACAACAACGAACAGCAACAATAAAATCGTTTGTACGTGTAGTTGCTTGCTGTTTTCATTTTTTGTTAGCTGCTGCTGCTGCTGTGGCCTACAGCTGGCTGTGGCTGCCTGATTCAATTGTTTAGCATCAAATTTGTGTGTTGCTGGTCGGTCAACTGGACATTTTAGATTTTTTTGGTTGTTTCCCCTTCTGATGATAACAATCTGTTTTTTAGTTGGAGTTTTTAGTAATTTTGTTTTGTTTTTTAATACAGAAAAAGGGTTCATTGGCTCTTTCTTCTGTGTGTGTGCTTTTTAATTTAATGGCAATAAAACTGGTAAACAGGCCGTCAAGTCTAATTTAAAAAATTATTTTCAAAAAAATTACCCATAAAAAACAAAATAAATAATCACCCCTCTAAGAAAAGATGTTTAAAAACCCAAATTAAATTAAATTCAATTATAAAATAACGTTTCTTTTCTTCTTTCTATCTTATTTTTTACTTACACAAGAATTTGCTGTCTTGGAGTTTACAAGCTGAAAATCTTTGAAGTGTGAAAAACAATGGGAAGAGGAGACAAAGATTTTTTAAATTTAGTTGACCGACCTTCAAAGTTAACTGTATTTTTAAGTGTAAAATAAGATTTTGTATTTAGTTTAGAACTTTTAGGAGGCACCTGTTAAAAAGATGTGTTTAATTATCTATTATTTTTTTACTATACAGCATTATATAAGGTTAAGGTTGTACTGATGTTTGCAATAAATATGTACATAAAAATGATAATCCAATACATACTTTTAATTATACCGATTGATTTAGAAACACAACACAACATATGCATAAAACTTGTAACCAATTGAATAAATTTTATTAATTTTTTTTTACGAGAAGTTTGTTTGCTTTCAAACTTTGCTTGATGATATAATCTTATACACTGCGTATTACAACTATAGACGCATATGCTATTTAGTACATACTCTAGCAAAAGAAAAATTTAGGTCTATAAAGTTATGAAGTCTATAATAGTTTTTTTTATTCTTTATGGTTTGGTTTTATTGTACATTTTAAATCATAGTCATGTTTCACAACTATAGATACATTTTTCTAAATTAACTAAATAATCTGAAATAATAAAAATTAATAATGAGTAGAGCCGTCCTTGATTTTAATACATTCAAAAATACTGCCTGACATTTTTTCCCCCGTTACTACTCTTGGGAGCATATGGTTTCCTCAAAGCATCTCCATCTAATACGGTTGTTCTGTCTTAGTTCCTGGATAATTGTGCAACTCCAGGTGTTTCTTGTTGGACCACGAATTCTTGAACCTTTAGGATTCCACTCAAGTGACATTCTTGCTATCAGTAGTGTTTGTGACGTTACTAATTTTATTGAAATGTTCTCTCCATCTCTGTATCCGTGTGTCATTGTTCGTTATTAGTGTACCATTCCGATCATCACCTGCTTGTTTCCTACTGCTCTTTCGATTAGTGAGATAGTTAATAGTCTGGTGTAGTTTTCTCATGTAATTCTCGGCAGCTGCTTCTACTGCTGTTGTTGTCAGCCGTTCCAGGAACTTTCTTCTGTATCTTATTGCAGCTTTCTTTACTGGTCTCGACAGCTGATAGTATTGCTGCCTCAAAGTATTGCCGTTATTCAGCTGCAATTTCAGTTCTTCTCTTTGAGGAATCAGGTTCCAAGTGTCATTTGATATCCACGCTCTTCTATGTAGTTATGCTACACCAAGTATGTCTTCTGCGACTTAATTATATATTGCTGTCATATCTTCCCATGAGTGAAGTTGGTTTGTTGGCAGCCGTTCACGAATTGCCAAGGTTAACGCGTGCCTGGTTGAATTATTCTGGAATTTTTGTAAGCAGAGCCGTCCTCAAAATGGTCCCCATGCCATTAGCGAACCGCCACCGAAATTCCGTTTAAAGAAATGTCGTATTTCACTCTAGACTACCAAGATTCATTTTTATCATCTGAAAAAATTACCCTAATGAGAAGAAATAAATAATTAACGCCTAATAGGATTCAAATCATTCAACTTATATTTTTCCAATTTGTTTTCTGAATTTCTCTTGTAGCTTGGGCATTGTCATTTTTTGCCTGGTTATGGTTTTAGACTCTTTTAGTGCTCTACTTATTGAAGATTTAAGACTTTCAAGCTGCACTCATGAACAATCTGCGAAAAACTTCTCATGGAATTGCTAGAAGCGTTGACAGGTTTTCATCAGACTCCCTCTTTTATTTTTCCCTTTATCCATAAACATAAATTTTTTCTAAAACTTCCGAAATCTAATCCAATTTCCCTGTAACTTAAGCCATTTACTAAGGAAGCAAAATTTTGTATTTTTCGATTTCAGTGAGGTACCTACTAGGTGGCATTTTATTTAAAAATTGAAAAATGATAACACTTTACAAAACTTGTCTTAAATTATGCGGCAATTTTTAAAACTTTTGTATCTTATCCACCCCTTTAAATACTTTTTTGTATATTTAGTCAACTACGAAACGACAAAAGTGTTTAATAGAGTGAAATGGACGCTCTCTCTCAGTAGATTCAGAAGGCTATCAATAATAGCGATCTCAGGGTACTAACGGGTCTATTTACTGGGTTTTTTTTTAATGTTGAGGATGATTGGTTCTGTATGACTTGTGCTGAAACATCTGAACATGTACTGTGTGATTGTCCAGTAATCTCGACTCAGAGAATCAGGTGAATTTTGGCTCCAAACAACAATTACATTAACAAGGGAAATGGAACAAATTTTTGAGTTTGATTTGCATGATTCCGTTGCTGAGGCAAAATCTGAAATACCATTAATAAAAATTCCTGCTAACGAAGCGAGCATTTGTAATGTTTTTGAAGACTGTTGAAGTGCCCAAAGAATTACTAAAATCATGGCTTAAAGCAGTGATATACAAAAGTAAAAATGTAGTTGTATTACTGAGAACATGGAAATTGCTCTCTCAGAGAGGGTAAAGTTGATGTTTTAAAAAAATTTTTTTAAAACATGCACCCGACACACATGTGCATTTTAAATTAAATAGATATTACAATTTCTGAGGATTCTAGAACTAAGGTAGAATTTCAAAAAATGGACCTAAAACACTTGAAATGGAGAAAACTATGGAATAATACTGTGGAGATGTTTAATTAGACATAGGGTATCACTGGTTGTAATATTTACCGTTACGGTTTCAGATCTTCTGATGTTCATTAGGAAAGCAGAAGGTCTGTTGAACAAACTACTTATAGACCGGAGATGGTACGATAGATCCCATGGGTCCTGCAATATCCTGCAATAGTGCCGGGTCAGGAGGATATTATTAGTAATGGAATAATACTATGGAAGGCGATATTTAAGCATAAGCCCCTTGAAATACTTCAGAATACATAAAATATTCAAATCTATTATTTTCTTCTAATGAAAGAACTTGATCTTTTGTTCCGGTTATGCGTCGTGTTGTATGTGTACAACATTTTCTAAAAACTACGCTTCAAATATAAGTTGAATTTTTGTTAGTTTTTTATCTTATTTGACCCCGATATAGTCGGAAACAAAGTTAAACAAAAATTTAGCTGCTCCAACAAGGTTTGGTGTATGAAAGGGTTAAAGCTAGTGTCGAGTAAATGAATTCACAGGTAAAAAATCATTATCTTTGATCGTTATCTTGATACGAGTTTGTATTTTAGATCCAAAACAACAGATCAAGATGTGAACTTAAGGCGCAGCATGAAGTGGGAGTATAAAGTATTGTGTTTACATTGCAAAATACCGAATAGACAAACTTGAACGAATATATTCTTTTAATGTTTTGCAATTTCATGATATTCCTATTAAACCATATTTCGACAAAGAGCAGCTCTTCTCTTCCTTTTTTTCACGTCGGTAGTCACACGCATAGGCAAAAATAAGCAAAAAAATAAACAAAGAGAAATAAAGATTAAGCAATTGGAAAAACACAATGCAAAGTGGCTTGAGTGAGAGACTCTCAATTACTACAGCAATTGTAAAATGCTTTAATATTAGTTTGCCGAACGCTGCATTAAACCCTATAACCGACGATCCTGCCTTTAGACGGGGTATATTTTATTTGTTGTAATGCTGCTTATTATGATAAATAATGGTTCTGAACTGTTGATCGCTAAAGGCATATTTTTAGACAAAGCGTGCAAAATAGAAATTTGTGATAAACGTGAAATTAAAAAAAACATTAATTCGTTTATAACACGGTGCGACAAAAAAGAAAGAAGTTGAAATACCTGTGAAATGATACTACTTTTCTGGTAGGCGCTGTCGAGTACAAAAATCTGCTTTTGAAATTTTCGAAACACCTCTAAAATTTTGAGCTACGGCTAAAAAACAGGTTTTTTGGACCTTCATGCACTTATGAGTTAATAACTAAATATTAACCGATTTTAAGTATTTCCTAGTATTTGAAAAGAAGAGAAACAAACCTTTTAAGTGATATATGTATATGTCGTTTAAGTAACCTTGAAGAATCTGTATGTCTTTCTCGAGCAAACATATGTTTAATCCCTTTGTTTGCTGAAAAACATTTCTAAACTTCAAACATGTAGAAAAAATTGATGAAAAGTGTGTTTGCTTCCTAAGGGCAGAACTTCAGATTGCAAGTTTGTTTTGTATATATATACATAAAGTTTTCCGCTTCAGATAGTCCTTTTTGCCTATAAAAACTTGTCAGTTTCAAACATTTTAGAAAATAATTTATCTTTTAAAATGTTCTAACAGAGGGAAAATTCAAATTTTTCGAAAATTATTGATGAGATTGGAGCACTTATGGCAGAATCGATAGTTGGCTCAGATTTTCAATTTCCACATAAATATTTGGATATAACACATGTATGATATTTTGGACCGCAGTGGAAAAAGAGTAAAATGCAAGGATACAAGCCCAAAATACAAACATTAAATGTCTAAAATACCAAAACGTGAATAAAATCATCTCTTGCTAAAATGATTTTTTTACGTTGGTAGCCAAGACCACCTTTTGTAAGATAACATACTTTTTTAACTGCCGGGTAAGTTTTTAGTGTTGTTCTACTTTTTACTACACGTATATTTTTTTTCTTTACAAATACTAGTTTGGTATAATTTTTTTAGTTCAAAATAAAATTGGCGGTTAGAGGGTTAATTATGAAAATGTAGTAAAAAAAATGTAAGGGCAGAAAGGTAAAATATTAAACTATTATTACTAAGTTAAATCTGGTGTTTGCCAAAGATTTTTTTTTGTGTATAAAAACTAAAAAGGAAATAAATGTTTTTATTAGATTTAACCTTCGAAAATAAATCTTAGAGACTAACTATACTGAAGATAAGAGTCAAATTAGTTAAGAAAAAGTATTGCAACATACCTTTTACATTTAAATTTTATGGTTAATTGCCTTTTTTTGTGAAAAATAAAATCTTTATACAGATTAAAATTTGTAAATATCAGATTGTACATATTTGGATTGCGTTCGGATTGCTGTGAGTCTCTTTATTTTCATTAAAAAGTAATTAATAATATAAAAATTAGAAGAAAATATTTTTTAAAATTTTATATGTGTATAATATAGCAAAAAGTTTTGAAAACCCTTGAGTTTTATTATATTTTATAGCAACATGCAAATACATATTTGTTGAAACATTGATTTTTTTGCTTAGAAAATACAGTATAAAGTGCATTAATAATTTATTTTAACATATATGCTGCTTTTATTATATCATATAAATGGTTAAAAAATATTATAATTTGTTCATTATTTCATTAGTTATAGCCATTGTAGCAGTCCTTTATATGGGGTAAGCTAGATATTAAGACATCTTTGAAGTTACATATATAGAGTAACAGTTATTCAATTTTCTAATACCTTAGTTCAACTTTAAACGTTTTCAGCCATTTTAAGTTTTTTTGTTTTCATCTGGAAACAAAATTTCAATAAAAGTTTTTGATAGAGAACAACAGTACATTTAAATAAAATCACCTCACTATTATCCAATAAAACCTCTGTTATGCCACACTCATTAGTAATCACTTGTACTGCTTGTCCTGGACCAGTGCTTTTTTTAGTTTTATTATTCTGTCCCAACAGTTTGCCAATAACACCGCCACCATTCTTATCACCACAACAGAATACATTTGCTGTTACCGTTTTACGATTATCTAAATTGTTACTATTATTTTTCAAACTTTTTACTAATGAAAAATCTGTTTCATCCATATTCTCTTCATCATCATCATCTGAGGGTGTTGTCTCATTTGATGATGTTTGCATATTAACTTGTTGTTGTTGATTAATAAAAGCAATATTAAATATATTATTCTGTTTAGAAGGTTTTATTAAGTCGATTATATACTTACTAATCACCCAAATAAATGGAAGCAAGTTATAAATAAAAATTAAAAGGATATAAAAAAATAGAACTCTATATAAAAAATTATTCAAAAAGTTTCAGATTTATAAGAAAGTCAAACAAAATAAAAGAAATTAAATCATATGATTTGATTTTAGAGTGATTTAGTGTTGTAAATAAAGTGAAAGTTTACTATTTTCCTAATATGTAAAAGCAAATTAAATTTTTACTAATTGCAGTTTATAATTGAAGCAACTCCTAATGTTACAAAAATTATCTGTATCAGTTCAGTATCAGTTCACACATTTCAAATTATGAGTGAAAGCGTGATCATACTAATGGGTGATGGAAGGGGCCAAACACAGCCATATGTTTTTTAAGATAAATTTATTGTTTTCTAAGAGAATACTAAAAACAAGCTTTTAAATACAATGTCCTTAATTGTATGCCATAGAATTATAACATTGTATAAAAAATTGTTTGAAGAATAGGTTTATATCGTTAAACTAAAGAAATAACAGCCGAGTCAATCATATGTTGTAAAATTATTCACTGGATTAGATTTGTGCTCGAAGCCGCAATTAATTTTTCAATCTCTTGTTTTACCTTATATCTTCTATCTATTAACAAATTTATTTAAACGCCATATAATATTTTAACCAAAAATCATTATTAGACAATCTTTATTCGGAATCTTACTTTTCATATGAAGAAATCAACCTGTAGCTCACTTCTGCTTTAAAATTACGAATAAAAGAACAAAACTAATGTCAAATACTTGCAATATGTAGCTCTTTTTATTCCCATTTGACCTCTTACCAACAAGGTAATCAACTGTTTTTAGAAGAAAAGCCAGTTGATTGACTTTTCCGTATATACATATCTGTAAAACACAAACAAAACACTAAATTTTTCTTAGTGGTGTATATATAAATAGACAAGTCACTCAACTTGCTTATCTTCCACCTGTATTACAGAAACAGGGAGTAAAACTTTCTACAGCGAAACTTTTATTGTCTAAACGACGACAAAAAATGTTTGGAAATTTTTTATTTAAGAAATCAAATATGAATTTTATAAAATAAATAATACAGTACTTTAAAATCTACTGCATACTTTAGGGCATAACAAAATTTTAGTACTTTGTTCATGGTCTTCACGTTATGTTCCTTTAACAAAAGATTTTATATTTGAAATTTAAGAGCAATCATAACCTAGAATATTAAAAAAAGTAACAGAAAACCAAGCCCCCAACCAGAAACCAATCCAACACCACAATATAAAATTTTTGTTTGGTTCTCTTCTCAACTAAGTTGATTATGTGCTGATTTATCCGTAAATTTACCATATAATAATAATGACAACTTATCTGATCTTTTTACCAACTTCATGCTTTCTCTGCCTATTTAAAGATGAAACGAATGGACACACAGTTCTATTTAAAAATATATTCATTTCATTATTTGCTCATTTGAGCAAATCCTGTCTTTTAATTTTTGATTCAATTAAAGTTTTTAGAATTAAATTTTTTTTATTTTAAGCTAAGAACTTATAGCGTGTTAAAACGGATAACAAATATCGAGTCGGTCTGTCTTTCACCGATCGCGCCCGAATCTTGATTGAAACATGTTGGAGAATGGGAGGTCTAATATTTGGTTTGGTTTTTTGTGTTTTTGTACTTTTGTACATTTTTCTCATTTATTGAGAGAAATTATTGCTTAGTCTTGTTTTAACGAATTTCATTTTTCTATTCAAGGAGCGCTAACGTGTTAAGCACATGTATGACTGACACTATTTTAAAAAAGGTTAAGCACTTAAAATCAATTATACCTATGTATGCTAAAACCTACACCACAATGCTTATCAGCTTATCAAGGTCAAACCTCGCATCAATTCGGAAAATAGTTTTAGTATATCGCCGATAGATGAAAATTAAGGTGAATCATTAATGCATTAGCGCAAACACAATATACGTTCCTTCATAATTTTAACACCATCTAATAAACTCAAACACCTTAATAAAATATATGTTAAAATAACACTGGTCTACAGCAAAAAAAGCCTTTAAATAAAACTATACGAAATATAATGAAATCGATCCTAAGCAAATGCTTAATGCATAATTAGAGGTCATTTTTGTGTTCTTTTATTTCCAAAAAGTTATAAAAAAATTTCTAGAATATAAACTACATTTTATATTTTAAACATTTAAATGAAAGCCAGATATGTTGAAAGTAAAATAACATAATCCGCATGTATCTAACTTTGACAAAAGTAAAAGGTTCATTTTTATGGCTATGGTAGGTAAAAAATATTTTAAGAATAAGATTTTTTATTATTATAGTAAAAAAAACACAGTTTTGAGAAAGATAACACAATATTTTTCATCATTCAACACTTGTTTGTGAAACCCAAAAGACAAATCCTATCCGATATTTGATTTTATCAAAACCAAAAGTTAATATTGAAAAGTACTCTAAGGACTATTTCTGTTTTATATTTTTTTATTGTTATGGTAAGTGTTTTACAAAATTTATACATAGAGTTAGCTTATTTTTTTGTTTTGGATTACAGTATGTCAAGGGCTTAGACCTGCAAAAATTCTCCAGATTTGTTTTGCTACATCTGTGGGGAATTAACTTTAAAATCACAACGCCGTACAATAACTTACCAAATTAAGAATGCTTATAAACATTACTTTAAACATTACTTTAGAATGAAAGAAACAAATATTGGCTGCCATAAATATGTTGAAATACTTGTGCAAGAGTTTTAAAAGGTTGGCTTGGCGGCAATAGTGCCATTTATGAAACCAATTATATGGAGTGAACCACAAAATCAGGAACATGACTGTACATACATCCGAACATTTCATCTGCCTGACGCACAGTTCTTCGAAACAATAATGTTTTTTTACATATACATACTAGACATTTCCTTTCATTATTTTTGTGTGTACCTGCCATTATGGGTTATTTTACTTTCAACATATCTGGCTTTCAGTTAAATGCTTAAAATGTAAAATTTATATTCTAAGAATTTTTTTATAACTTTTTGGAAATAAAAGAAAAAATATTTCTACTAATTTTGCAAGAAAAAATTTATTCGCTAATTTTGGTCAAATTTAATTTTAATTTTGAATAAAATCAGCTATAGACAACCGATTTTCATGATTTATAGTTTATTTTATTCTAAAATGTTAAGCCTTAATTTGAGTGCTTAATATGTAAAATTTTCACTCTGAAAATTTATTTGACTTTTTGAAAAAAAAAATATTGCTCTAATTTTGCGGGAAAAAAATTTTTTTCGCAACTAAGTTATGAATAACTCCGAAACTGTTCAAGCTACAAAAAATTAGGAAATTTTGTTCCTAAACATTTGATGGTTCTTGCATTAAAATCGGTGAAGTAGTAGTTATGATGAAATATATTGACATAACTACCATATTTTGGACGAACAATTTGCCACGCCAATAAAAAAAATTTGAGCCCGATGGAAAATAACTGAAAACGGATTTTAATTAAGCGTATCAAAATCTTTATATTCCACATAGTTTTATTTAAAGACCTGAAAATGTTTCGTTGTTTTGTAGACCAGTGTAATTAGAACTGTCAACCATACAACTGTCAAACATACACTGAACAAATTAGAAGAAAAAGAATCATTTATAATTGTTTTTGTTTTAACTAAACATATAATTGAAACTAAAAGAAATTAAAATATCACAATAAAATTATATCAACAATTATATTCTTTGTTCTTTAGTTTTTGATTTTTTTTCGCTAATAGCACATTAACTCACACTCCATATATAATTTCCAGGTAACATGTGATAATTTATTGTATACAGGTGCTTCAGTTGCAATATGGTTGTAGGAAGATGAAGGCAATAATTTGATATTTAAATTTTCATTCTTATTATCATCATTTGTTTTAACTGTAGTTGCAGTAATATTGGTGGCGACATTAGAAGTAATAGTGGAAGTACAATTAGTGTAATTTAAGGTGAGAGAAGTAGGTCAGCTAGATCGGCTTTAGTGTAGTAATATATTAAAAAAAAAATAAAATAAAAAATACACATACATACATATTCATATAATTACAAAATAAGCAGACGCAAAAAATAAATAAACAAAATAATAAATTATTATTTTAGAAAAAAAAATACTAAAAATACAACAGCAAATTAATGATGAAATATAAACAAGAATTTTTGTTTTCTTTTTGTGTGATTAAAATGTTCAGTGTATGTTTGAAATGTAGACAGAATTCTTATATTTACACAAATGAATTGTTTATATGTGCAGGAATAGTTAAAATGTAGCCATTACTATGGAGGAGGATGACATTTGGTAGACAAACTAAAGTTAGTATTATGTTACGAAATAAAAACTATTAAAAACTTACGTATTCGATTGATATAAGCCACATTGTTTAATGTATTCTAAAACCATATCATCTATAAGATATTTTACGGATTGTCCACGACTTATCAGACGACGTATCATTGTAGAACTGACTTCATTTGGCACCCAATTAGTAACCAATGTTATATTACGCTAAAATAATATGTTAATAATTCCTTAACCTTTATAATCTCATGAATAAACATACTTGATATTTTGTCAGTGTATCAGAATCGAATATAAACTTTTCTGGATTTGAACCACTGCGTGTTATAACAACCAAGCCGTGATTACTGATAATGTCTTCAATCTAAAAGTATATATAGTAAGGCATTATCATATAAGAGAAATTAATTAATTTAAATTAAACTTTATATTAAAGTTAAATTTTTACAACACTTTTATATCGGGTGTTTTTTAGGAACTTTCTTTCTTGGAACACTGATTTTGGCAGTTCAGCTGTTTTCGTGTAAAATGTTACTGTCGAACATGTTCAGTTTGGTCCAACTAAGAAGCGAGTTCGGTAAGCTATTTATATCACGTTTGGGGCCGGTCAATTGGCCGCCTAGATCGTGCGATTTAACGTCTTTAGACTATTTTTTGTGGATCTATGTTAAGGCTCATGTCTATAGGGACAAGCCCGTAACGTTTGACGCATTGGAAGCCAATATTGAAAAATTTATTCGTGAGAAACCGGCCGATATGTCGGAGAGAGTATGCCTAAATTAGACCCAGCGTATCAACAATTTGAGGCGTAGCCACGGTCTACATTTACACGAAATCATCTTTAAACATTGAATTAAAGAGATCGTTCAATCGACTCAAACAAGGATTTCATACATTTCTTTAAATTTTAATTTTTTTTATCAAATCCAAAAGCTTTTAAAAAATTACCCGATATACTTTGATATTAAGATTTAATAAGTAAATATAGAACGGTGTTGTCAAAAATAAAAATGGAGAAGAAAAATTTGTTTTGAAATTTAACAACTAATCACTTGTTACAGTCTAAAGGGATGAAAGCAATACTCCTCACTTATGTATAAAAAACTTGTATCAAACCCTCGCGACACTTCTAGTAATCTTTTTTATATACTAGTTATTTCTTTTAGGAATGCTGTTATTTTCGTTTTTTTTTTTTTTTTGTTTTTTGTAAAACTCCATTATTTTTTTGTTGAAATTCGATATACATATGTAGGTATATTGTAACTGAGATGCGGTTATAGCTGTCTTTAGGTAACAAATTAATCACAAGCAACGGAGAGAAAAGTAATTATTTAGAAAATGTTCAACCTTTTTTGAACAGCTTGTACCACTTAAGAACATTTTTTTACGCAGAACAGATTTACTGTGTTCTACTGTCAATAATTTAAGTTTTTTAGTACTGAATTGCTTTTTTAATAAAATTTAATGCATATTCTAAGATTTACTTTAAAGCTTAATGAAAATGTCAAGTAAAAAAGAATAGCAGAAACCACATAAAACTTAAATGACAACGTTGTTTTAAACAAGCTTAGTAAAAGTATTTTATTCTATCACCAGTCCCGGCTTCCAAATTTTTTAAGTAATTACTATCCGTTGTTGAAAATGTAAGTTGAATGAAAGCGTAAAGCGTTCACCGGTGAAGTAATAATTAATAGCAGAAACCACGCGAAATATAAAATATAAAAGTATTTTGTTCTAAAATCAGTCGCGGCTCAAAAATTTTTTTAAGTAATTACTATCTGCTTTTTACACAAACTGTCAATCTACTTTTAAATAAGATATTCTACGTTAATCGATATAAAAAAGAATCTAAGGCCAATTTTAAGATGTAAAAAAGTTAAAAAAAATTGTTATGTACTTACATCATTATCTGACCATAGACCAGGAACTGCAAATGATTCTAATAAATCGGCACCACATAAAAGTTTTAATTGTATCGGATCACGCCGCTCCCTTAGACTGGATGGTAACCAAGTGGGTATTTGATGATCACCGCCATTCATATTATCCAAATCAGGTGAATTGATATAATTATTCATGAAATTTTGATGGTATTGCAGTACGGCTTGCGTACGTGACCAGCCATCCTGTTGTGTCTCCCATTCCGACAAGCGTATCCAAGGAGATGTTTGCAGGGCCAATTTAACCATTGAACAGCGATGTTTTGCCGGTGCCAAGCCTTTCTTACCATATGCATCATGTGTAGGTGATACAATTCCACCGATTACTTTATGAGTGCCCTGCATCTCAAAATGATCTTTGGCAATTTCTAGTTAGTCAGAAAGGTATATATTTTTAGGATTTATAAACCATTATTATATTCCTTTCCCACGACAATATCCACTTACCAAACATGCGAAAGTGCATTGGTGTTGGTGGACTAAATGATCCACATGCGATTAAAACAATTCGTGGTAATAATCGATTTGAGGTTTCTTCTATAAAAGCCGACATATTTCTTTTATTTTTATCACGTTAAATATATAGTCTTAATATGCTAAACGATTTTAATTTGTTCTATACAAAAAGAGATTACTAATTTATTAAAATTCGTTTGCGGTAACTGATGAAATTCCTTCGGAGGCTAAAAGAGTGTTTTTGTTTATGATTTCACACTTCTGGCCTTTTTGTTTTTGTAAGTTTCTTCTTCATGCAACGGTAATGCTGCCAGCAGCTCTGCCGCTAACAAATTGTTGAACAAACTATTTATCCAAATCGTTCTTAAAAGTAAATATAATTTTAGACAATTTTGAAAATAAATAAAATTGTTACACGCAAAACTTTTTTCTTAAACCAAATACTTCTCCCATAAGTCAAATAAAAAATACAGATAAGAACACCATATATACAGAAGCTTTATATTGTGAGTAAAACATTTACTCAGACATTGAACACACTTTATGCACTAAAAGAATTTTTATTTAACATCGAAACGAAATTAAAAGCACGTTTTAGTTGACGGTTGTAGAATATGATGCCTGGACAAAGAATGCTGGATATTATTTAATGACATGCCGAGTCATTGGAGGAGTACAGTTGCATTACAAGTAATAATTCCAATATTGTAAAAATCGATACACTAAGCCTAGAGAGTGTAGCCCTGAATTGCAACTTAAAGTATAAGTACACGCGTTAATTCGTCGTTATATCATGCACTTAAAAATGTACGCGCACAAAAATTGCAAGTTACCCGATACGTATTAAAAATACATATTTGCTTTCTAATTAGTAGAATAACAGCTGATCCTGTTGTAGCCGTATTGCAAAGGATAAAACAACTGCAAACTTCATCGATAACTCTTCGATCTTTTTTTTGAATAGGAGAAGTTTCCTATGCTTGCCTTTTTAAACGATGTGACCTAACTCGCATAAGGAAAACAATGGGCCACTTTTAACGCTGTAATACAGTTTTGTTCAAAAACGAAAATGTAGTTGTGTTAGTGAGAACATGAAAATTGCTCTGAAAACTAAGTTCAATGGATAATTAGCATTATTAGTATCGGAATGAATTTATTTACTTAAATCTTATTATTTTGTGAAAAGTCTAAGTATTATCGGCAGTGTCGCCAGAATCCCAATTCAGTTTTACACAAACAAGGCCTCGAAATTAGCCAAAATTTTATAAATTGTACAAAATATATTTTGTGTTTCTTTATAATGATTTTTATGAGTTTTTATTAATTTTAATTCGCTAATTATTTCCACTATTTATTAAAGTTTTCAAATTAGGAACAGAGTCCAATCGAAACCGTTTTAAATTTTTTTTTTTTACACAACAACTTTCATTGTCAAAGCTGTCATCAAGTTTCTGCCCTTCAAAATCTAAAAATGTATGATAGGAAATCTTTTTTTAAATGCATTGAAGATATAACTGGACAATATTTTGCTTACTTTGGCTGAACAATTTACAAAATTATGTACAATTCATCATCAAAATTAAACCCTTTTCTGATTTCACTAGCCACTTCAATATGAAAGTTTCTCAAATTGGTATTAATTTGCCCCTAATCATATTGAGATCACGATGGAATATATTTGTTAACCTAATAAACCTATACATATGTACATATGTATATACAATATATCATTATTTTGGACTATTTGTATGATCAATCTAACATTTGCAGCAATGAAATATTGTTGAAACAAAATTACACAAACATTTTATGGTTCAAAAATAGTTCAAGAAAAAATTGTTGTCCCTTTTTTGTGTAATTACACAGAAAACGGGAACACTGATTATCGGATAAAATAAATAAGATATAGTTAGAGAAAATTTAAAAAATTGGCATGCACCCACTACGCATGTTCACTCGTCGCTGTTTGATTTATGAAATGCACATGACTGCTTTAATACAGCGTTGTCAACTCGAGTTAGTGTTAAGGTAGAAGTACATAACACGCGTCAGTGCGCGCGTGAGCTCTAGACTTCTATCAAAAAAGATTAGACTAGTGTATTTCCATGGAACGAATTACATTAAAAGCAATTTGACGCGTTGGCGTCAGAAAGTTGGTTAATTTTAATTTTTTAACGCATTGTGTTGTTTTCACAATAGAAAAATAAACAATGGAATAGAAAAGTGAACAAACGAATATGAATCATTTTCCAATGTTATATTAGGAAAACAAATAAAAAACAGCTGACAGAAAATGTATTTTTTAACGCTTGTTGTACAACTTGAAATTTTTCATACAAGTTAATTTTTTAACCCATGATAATTGACGACGAATTAACGGGTGTTATGTACTCCTGCCTTTAGTCTTTTTTTAAATAATTTTAGTGTTTTTTCTTTTACAAAAAAGTAACAACGCAATAAAAAAGCTTAGACTATATAAGCGAATTAAAAATGTTTATTTATTTATTAGATCAGATTTATGGAGCTCGAATGCTTTAGTTCCTTAGTACGCGGAAGCCAACAAAGGATCAGCAAAAAGACAAAACTTCTTCCAAATTTTAGTTTATAATCTAAAGGCTTGCAGCATCGATTCGCAAAATATATATGCACAAATATATATAATAGTACAGAATTCAGCTTGCCCTACATTCGTTAAGAGACAAGTGTATTCTGAGTTCTCGAGATTTTTCAGCGCTGTTTTAAGTTTAAGGTTATTTTATCCCTTGGCGTGTTTGTAACACACATTTAAAGACAACGCTGAGTTGTAAGTTAACACAGTTTAAAAGCGATTGTACATAAATTGTGTATAGCGCATCAGCAATGTCGAATATTTTCCAAGACCTTCTCGGTGTCAAAAGCCTTTTCAAAATGTATAAAAACAATATCAATTAGTGAACGCCACTCAACGGTCCGCTCTGCTTATTCGTTACGTAGCATGTTAAAATTATTATTAAAAAGAACCAAAATGAAAAAAGCTTGGATTTATCAAACTTTTATTAAAATGAAGTAAAAACATTCATATATTAAAAAATTAACTATAAATAAAACTAAAAACAATTTTAAATTTAGGGTTCTTTTTTTTGAAAAATTACCCCCATTTTCACGACTTTAGTGCGTTTTGAAA
Organism: Wohlfahrtia magnifica; assembly: GCA_023159175.1. Classification (NCBI taxonomy): domain Eukaryota; kingdom Metazoa; phylum Arthropoda; class Insecta; order Diptera; family Sarcophagidae; genus Wohlfahrtia; species Wohlfahrtia magnifica. The sequence continues at coordinate 8,719,782 of JAKWBJ010000222.1, forward strand.
TTTAAAAGTTGACAACGCTGATGGTTTTGTTTTGTGTGACATGGTCATCGCTGTTAACAAACAGACTGAAAATGAACCGTTGTTTGATAAGTGGTGTTAGATAACTTCATGAACTTAAAGCAGTCCTTTTACAATTGACCCTTTCTTACTAAGAGTATTAAAATAAAAGTTTTACCAGCATGTTATATAAAACTAGATTTGAAAAAATTAATTCATTTAATTAAATTAATTCTACGTTAGCGTTGAAAGTTTTGTCGTGTTATATTTTTTGTCTTGATTTCCTAGTGGAACAAAAGACGAATATTCGAGATTGAAAAATTAAAATATTGTTTTTCTTTCTAATCAATCGAAATAAAATACAGGAAATTTTTAGGATAAAAAGTACAGATTTTTAAATTAAACTTTTTGTATTTGCTGCGCAGCTTAGGGCGGATAAATGAAAACAGTCGTAATACGTGATCCTCTCGATTATATGTGTACTAAGTCGATGGATGTAATGAACAGCAACCTATCAGGACATAACACCAAATTAATTGCTGATCAAGCATTTTTGGGGGATCATAATTTTGTCCTCTACTGTGTAACATTTGAATAAAATATCAACAATTGCCATATTAAATTTCTGTATTCTTACTAACTAGATAGTGTTGCCATATTAGATGTTTAACTGATTTGACAGTTTTCAGTTCATAAATATGGCGTCGTGTTAAATGTCTTCTATACATTCAGTGTGTGTGTGCGTGAAAAAGGAAAAATTACGATATTTTCTTTTGTTAGAAGTTAAACAAGGAAAAATCATAATATTTGCAATAGAATTTTGTAAATAATTAAAAAAAATATTAATTAAAGTTTTATCAATGAAATCTATAAAACGAAGTTAGTTTTGTTTTGTTTTTTTTTTTTATTAAAAGAGTAAAACAAAATAAAAATGAATTTGTGCAACAAATGTAAAAGTTGAAGACGGCCAGTGAGTGAAAAAATCTGTGCAAAAAAAGGAAAAAATATTAAGGAAACGAAGACAAGAAAATAAGTGTATAAGTGTCAGTCGCTGAGGCAAACAACAGTTGTAAGGAACGACAAAGTAGCTGAAGAAAAAGGAAGGGGCGACGATAATTTTTTTAGGAAAGAAAGTAAAAATCAACCAATACGATATAATTATTATTTATAAAGGAAAAAGCATTTCTTTAACGACACGAACCAACAGCACCGCAACCGACAAAGGATTTTTGGATAAAATGGCTCTAGTGACAGTACAACGATCGCCAAGTGTCACTGGTTCTCCACAATGTTCCAATTCGGTAAGACCTTTAAGTATAAAAGAAAAAACTGTGTGTGTGTGCTGCCCGTGTGTGCGTTTGTAATGTTTTGTGCCACAAGCATCTCTTAAATGTCATGGCAATGCAAAGACGAAAAGAAAAAAAGCCAAACAAACAAACAAATAAAATTCACTTTAAAAATAAAATCCCTATAAAATTTTTATTAAAAATAAACCGCATTGCTAATAGGCGTTCCAATTGAATTAATAATATTTCTTTAAACCTTGCAATATTTTTCTTTTAGAATTTCTATAAAAGTAAATACGTAAGAGAAAAATGAAACAGTTCATCTATCCATACGTTCTTGTTGTTTTTAATCGTTTTGGTATGATTTTTCTTTATTTTATATGCACAAATAAGGCAAAAAAAAAAAGAAAGAAAAAAGTGCGAGTTGCGCAAATATGTACAAAAAATTACTCATTTCTTGCATTTCTTTTTATACAATAAAAGTACTCGTATACAATGTTATTATGGCTTTATTTCTTCGTTTTGTTTTGTTACACATTGGTTGTTGTAGTGGTTGTCATTTTATTTATTGAATTTTTCAATAATTTTTGTTTATAAATTATTGAGATCTTAAGACGGGAATAGGTAGTAAAAAAGTATGAATTTACAAAAAGTTGTATAATTGTATTTTACTGGTTGTAAATATGATATAAATCAAAAACAAATGTAAGGCAAATGACCGATGTTGTCCTGTCCAGCTTCATAAAGGAGATAAATATATATAGACCTCTAAAGCCCAACACTGACTTTTTTATAATGGTAATTTGTTTATATCTAGAAATTATATTTTTATTTAATTGATATATTGGGCTGCTGGAGTTCATAGCGTTTTTATCAATACTTTTATTTAAATATAAATCAATAATTACAATACCTTAATAAATTATGTACTTACAATTGCTGTTTACAACCAAATTGTCGATGCCTTTCCGCCAAAAGTCGCCCGAACTGGTATCAAAAGAGTTGTTCTGCCAGTTTTTAAGGTCTTCTACATTGATGAAGTTAAGGCCATTAATATGATTTGACAGGAAGCTGAAAATATGGTAAGCCATCGGTACTAACTCCGGAGGATACGGCGGAAGCTTAAAAACCTCTCATTCGAGTTTTTGCAGTGCGTCTTTGGCGACTTGTACTACATGAGGCACTGAAACAGCCAATTTTTCTGTTTATCCCATTGATTGAAGGCTATTGAAAATTGTTTTATGAACGCAGTTAATTTTTTGTTAATTGACGGCTTGTGTGGCTACCGGCCTCCTTTAAAAAGTGCTCCAAAAGGCTCTTAATCGAATTCAGAAAGTCTTCCGTTGTGAGACGTATCGTCAACGTCGAAATTGCATTTTGAATTTTGCAAACCCTTTCCGTTCTGTAGACTCTCCTATGACACCATTTCAGTATACTTTGCTAAAGTCTCGGACATAACGCTATGAACTTATATCCAACCCAATACATAGCGTGGCGTGCATTTTATCTTTTGACAGATCAAAAGGCAGTAATGTTGTAGAAACAAACTTTGAAATAGACTTAAAGAAAAAAATGGAATGTAAGTAAATAAGTTCTAAGATTTTGGGATAAATTTCATCTTTGAGAGATTTCGTTATTTTTATTAATATGCACTAATAAGAATAAAAAGAAAACCGTACAAGACCCTCCTAACGAACAGACTTAAAATTTAAATTCACTGATTGTCTTAAAATTTAATTAATTGTCTTAAAATTGCTATTAATAAAAAGCAATCAACAAAGTTATAAATATACCAAAAATCAAGAATTAGAAACCAATCGGAAAGAAATGGGTAACTGAAGAGCTAGAATACTGCTTTAGTTGCAAATGTTTTCACCACCACTGTATGTCATTCTATTCTGTCACAAAATTCAGTATATTATCTCCACTGAACGAAATGAATCGATTTACGCTTTAGCAACGTTGGGATTTAATGAAAATTTATCATCATTTAAAATCATCTTTTAGGATGAAGCTCATTTTTATCTTGGTGGGTACGTTAGTAAGCAAAATTGCCATATTTGGAGCTGAGAAAACTCGAACGTGGTTTTACAGAAGCCAATGCACCCATTACGAGTGACTGTTTTATGCGGCTTGTGGAGCGGAGGCATTATTGGCCCATATATCATATTTCATATTTCGCAACCATTACGGTCAATGGACACATATCGCACCATGATAACCGATTTTTTTGTGCCCGCTCTTCATGGTATTGATGTGAACGATGTTTGGTTTCAACAGGATGGTGCAACTTGCCGCACATCCCAACTACAATCGATTTATTGCGTCAAAGTTTTGATGGCCATTTAATTAGCCGAAATGGTGATATAAATTGGCCGCTAAAATCTGCGATTTGCCATCGTTGGTCTTATTTCTGTATGGCGCCGTTAAAGACAAATGTTAGGACGACAAGCCAGAAACAAATTAGGATTTGAAGGCCAACGAAAAATTTCTCGAAAATTTGTCCGACAGAATGGGTTACTGTGAGGCCAGCCGCGGCAGCCATATGAATGAAATAGTATTTCGTTTCTAACTGGAACAAATGTACTTCCCAACAACAAAATTAATTTAGTACATTTTCAAACCGTTTTTGTTTTATTGCATTTTTAAATTTAAACCTTTAAATTGCCCACCCTATATAAAAACAAAATCTTAAGTTCTACTGTATTTGTCAAACTGAAAGAATAATTGTGAATAATTGTGGATATTTTGAGAGGCCCATCTTATTTTTGCCAGCTCTTCACATTGCTTACGGAACTCGCAAAAATGTTTATGAAAATGTAACGTAATGTAAAAGTATGAATACTACTAAAAAAAATAATAATAAAAATATAGGCTTTTTAAAATTTGTAGCCTTTTTTTAAGTTTAATACCTGCAATTACTTTTAAGATATGGCCAAGATTTGTTCTATATATAGGGTTAAAAATATATGGAGGTTTCTTTTATGACAAATAATGTTGCATTTGATTGCCTTTTCTTTTTTGTGTTCATGGTTTAAGAAAATTAATACAATGAATGGGTGCTGTGTTTATCGCTGAAAATGTTACCTTTAAAAGTAATCTATAATTCTTTATTTTTCAGAACGTTTTATGACAAAAAACAAAATAATTGCAACATTTTTTGTCAGAAGAGAAAACGCCATTAATTAATTCGATTAGAATCATTATTATCTGATTAAAACTATGTCGGGCAAATGCTATACTCAGAAAATGTTTTGCTAGAATTATATATTAAATAATATCGTCTAAATTATCCTTTAAGAAGATTGTGCGGTAAATAAATAACCATAATAAACATGACAATTAATGTATAATACAAATTCTTAGATTTTTTTTGCAATATACTTTACTTAATTCAAATAAAGTTTTGTGGAATGATAAGAAACACGCGTTTTTATTTATAAATGAATCATCACTATTATGATTTTCAAAAATGCTTCACTTTGAAACGTATGTATATGTATATCATTGCAACAAATCAAAAAAAAAACTTCATTCTGCAAAATTTTATTTTTTTGTATAAAAAATTGCGATTTAATTAATGAAAAAAATTTACGTTATAGACCAATGTTGTTTCGGTAAAAAGTATAAAGTTTTTCATTGAAAATTAATTTAAAAGTTTTTTGTTTTGTTTTTCTTTCGATATTAATAGTCAAAGACTCAATACCCTTACCCTTTTATAACGATATAAATTTTTTTTGAGAAAATAACTTCTTTGAATTACCACCTATTTTTATCTATTTAATCCTAAAGCCTGCAGTGTGAAATTGGTTGTATTAATTGCCATTTCAAGAAATGACACATACAAAATATCAGTGAGGGATTCAAACTCTTAATTTTTAAATCTTAAAAGTAACTGTAAAGCAGTTGCCGCAGTAAACATTTACCATTTCATCTAAAGGCACACTTAAGTTGATTAGAGTTAAGGAGAAAACAAATAGTGTTGTAAAATTTGTCATACCATGTATGATTACACAAACAATGATTAAAGGAGAATTATATTAAAACACGATGTGTGGTTAACTTTGACTAACTCATTAATAATAAAAAATTAATAATTTCAATATAAAAATTTTAGTAAAGTGCGTTAACATAATTTGCATAACACGAAGAACTCAGATATTATCGTAACATGTTCAGATCTTATATCTTTCATCCATATTATATCCCATATTAGTAAAATTGTTAAATAAATCGTAGAATTTTTTATTTACCTGAAAATATATAGGTCTGATCTCAAGCTTAATTAAAATTGTATAAAAGAAATAGTTTTTAAATTTATTACATCTCTTTGACCGTAGGCCGAACAAGGCCTATTTCTTTTCTAATTTAGATTTTTGCCTTTAAATAGATTTTATACACAAGTCTTTTTAAAATATTTATTTTATTCACCTTTTATAGACATACATAGACTTTGAAAAAAATTTCTTTTTATCTCTTTGCTCTCTTTAAAAATGTTTTTTGTTAGCAATTTCTTACCCATTTCCTCGCTCTCGCTCATTGTCAAAATTTTGTTGACCTTGTCTCCACCAATAATAATTTGTATATCTTATTTTATATTTTGTTATTTTTTTGTCTTGAATATTATATTTTGTAAACGTTTTACGTTTTAGTTTGTTTGTATTTTATACAAATTTTGCGTTTTGTTTTTATTATTTGTTTATTTTTAAAATATATTCATCATATTCATATGAAAATACATTTATTGATAAGATCTCAATATTTTTATTTTTGTTTTGATCTTTTTTTTTGTAATATTTTTGTTTTAGCTATTGTTAAACGTATTTTAATAAAAACAATAGCCACAATATACAATTCGTTTTGATTAGTTGTATAGAGGTTTAAAATAATTAGTAGCTATTATCGTTTTAAATTCATGTATTTTATTATAGTTTTTTATTTATTTGACATTTCTCTCCTTGTAACCTAATATATCAGAACAGTGTCAGTGGGTGATGATTCACATAATATTAACTCCCCCTATTTTGTTTTTTTATATTAGTTTTACCTATATTTGCATGATTTGTTTTATTTTCCTTGCCGGCAGACTGAAACAACGCATATCATTGTGGTAAATTTATTTCGTGTTTATTTTTCTATTAGTAGGTATATAATACCAAAGGTGTATAGGAAGTAAACTTTGATTTAAATTCCTTTATTTGATGATAAAAAATTGAAAAAAAATATATATTATTATCGTATCTATAAGTTTAAGCGCTCATAATGAAACTGCAAATTTATAAGCTCTAATTTTCTTCTATCATAAATTAATATCAATATTTAATTGTTTCTTGTATACATTTGTTTAAACACCTTAAAAATTACAATTAAATTTCTATGAATTTCTCTAAACAGGTAATTTTGTTGTTGTGATAAAAAGAATATAATAGAAAAGTAATATAATACAATTTTTAAGTTTTATTAAACACCTGATTGTGATAGAGAATATTATCATTAAATTTTGAGGAAATGCTTCAATTTTAGTGATTAAAATTAAATAAAAAAACGACTTTTTAAAGAAATATCTATTCGTTAAACAAAATAAAGTTACATTTATGCTGATACTAATTTTGTATCAGATACAAGTTTATATCTTCTTTTTGTTAACTATAATGTGGTCACATGTGATTAAGCGGATATATATACAGCCAAATGACGAATGCAAAAGGTTAACACCCATCCCACATATGTACGTTATATTTAAGACAAATATATTTGGAATGTTTAAGCGGAATGTACCTACATACCTTTTGGCATTTTTCAATTCAATCATAAACATTTGCGACTGTCAAAATTAAAGTAGCAAAGCTGGACATACTATGTATGGTATACATTGGGGACAATAGATCCAAATTGGAAAACCAATTCTTTCTTTACCCCCTTATAAGAAAACTCTGAATATATTTATTCTTAAATTAAAAACTTAAAAAAATAATTTTTTTAGGGCGCTGGAACCTTAAAAAAGTCGTCTGTAAGGTTTATATTCGTAGATAAAAACTGGTTAACTTCTAGAGAAAGTTTTCCAATAAAATATATTTCCGTGAATTTCTAATTCAATCAAATTTAAACAAGCTGTTAAATAAACACTATGATAAGAAAAAAAATTAATTTTATAATTTTTAATGGCAAGAACTGGAGGAATTATTGGTTATTATGATTATAATACGAAGCCTATATTTATAAAAAAAAGTTAAACTGTTTGGAAATGGACCCAATATTAATAATTTAATAAATCTGAAATCTTTTTGCACTAAATATTATAAATTTGTATTAATCTTTCAGAAACAATAATAACTTCAAATTATATCTTTCAAGGATAGCGAAGCCGACGATGACGAGGGTAGCAAAAATGAAAAGAGCGAATGTTTCTTTGCTGGCAAAGGTACCGCTTTAGTATTAGCTCTAAAAGATATTCCACAGCATGCAGAACGTCGCTTGAGCACTGATTCTATAAGATCAACAAATAGCACACAGAGTAATAACTCTGATATACAACAACATTTGCAATCCATGTTTTACTTAATAAGGCATGAGGAGACATTAAAAATGGTATGTATATGTATGTATGTCTGTTAGAATAATGATTTAGTAATTTTTTTTTTTAATTTTTTTAAAGGCTGTTAAGCTGGAATCACAACGTGCTAACCGCACACGTTATTTAGTTATTGCATCTCATTGTTGTTATCGTCCTACTACCACCGAAAGGCGTAGTAAAATTATGCGTCATAACTCAGCTAGAGTAGCATCGACATCATCAACAACTTTATCAACCACAACCAACTCTGGCAGTGCCTCTTCTGTATCACCAGCTGTCGGAACAGCTCGTCAGTTATCGGTTGATAGTAATAAGCCTTCATCACAGCATTTACAACAACTGCAGCATCAACTTCAACAAATAGATGATAACTGGGTAGAACTAAGGGATAACCGTTTTTCAACAAATTCTACGAGTCGTCAAAGCTTAAAATGTGATGCTTCAGACAAAATGAGTGCTTCAGGTGATAATAAAAATAGCACCACCGCTGTAACTCAAACAACTGCCACTTGTAATACCACGGCTTGTTCCTCTACAAATTCAAATGCAACAAACTGTAGTAGCCAAGAATGTGTAGGTGTTGAAGAATCTTGCTTACTAGGCATTGATTGCAATGAACGCACAACAATTGGTTTAGTTGTGCCAATATTAGCTGATACTACCATACATTTGGATGGAGATGGGTAAGACTGCTATAAGCTACAATATATGTATATACAATTTAGTGATTCTTCTTCTTTTTACAGAGGCTTTAGTGTATCAGTTTATGGTAAAACTCATATATTCAAGCCAGTTTCTGTACAGGCAATGTGGTAGGTTGTTTTGAACATTTCTTTAATTTGGAAAATGAAAAAACTTTATAACCATCACTTTAATTTTGTTTCAAGGTCTGCATTGCAAACATTACATAAAGTATCTCAAAAGGCTCGTGAGAATAATTTTTATCCGGGTGGACCCTCACATGATTGGCTCTCATATTATGAAAGTCGCATAGAGTCTGAACAATCATGCCTAAATGAATGGAATGCCATGGACTCGATAGAAAGTCGTCGACCACCTTCACCTGATGCCATACGTAATAAGTAAGAATTTTTGATGAAATAAGTGAAACGAATTATATTATAAGTGGTATTATTTTAATCAAATTGTTCATTTATAATTAGGCCCACTGCAAAAGAAGAAACGGAAAGCGTTATAAAAATGAAATTAAAAGAAATAATGATGTCTGTTGATTTAGACGAAGTTACTTCGAAATATATACGCAGCCGTTTAGAAGAGCATTTAGATATGGATCTTGGTGAATACAAATCATTTATTGATGAGGAAATGCTAATGATTTTAGGTCAAATGGATGCTCCCACCGAAATATTTGATCATGTATATTTAGGTTCAGAATGGAACGCAAGCAACTTGGAAGAGCTACAAAAGAATGGGTATGTGCTTTTGCTATTTTTTTATAGTTTCATTTGTTTTTATTTATAAATCTCTCTGTAGAGTACGACACATTTTGAACGTTACTCGAGAAATTGATAATTTTTTTCCGGGCATGTTTGACTACTTAAATGTACGTGTTTATGATGATGAAAAAACAAATCTACTCAAACATTGGGACAACACATATCGCTATATTACACGAGCTAAAGCCGAAGGTTCTAAGGTTCTTGTCCACTGTAAAATGGGTGTCAGTCGTTCGGCATCTGTAGTTATAGCATATGCAATGAAAGCCTATAATTGGGAATTTCAAAAAGCCCTGCAGCATGTGAAACAACGACGTAACTGTATAAAACCAAATAAGAATTTTCTCAATCAGTTAGAAACTTATCGGGGAATGTTAGATGCCATGAAAAATAAGGAGAAACTGCAGCGCAGTAAAAGTGAAACAAATTTAAAGAGCACAAAAGATGCCCGCCTTTTGCCGGGCAGTGAGCCCACTCCCCTCATACAAGCTCTGAATCAATCAAAATCAAAGTCGGGTGGAGATAGCGGTGATGTAGAATCTGTTGTTGGCTCGACCTTAATTGATGTGCCTGATGTGGGAACATTATCTAGGCCTACTGCTCGTAGTGATCACAAACATAGACGTTTTATAAGAAGATCGAGCAGTACATCACCGCGAACTATACAGTCGCCAATGGCCACTACAATTGTAATGAAACAGCAGTCACAAAGTTTAGAAAATTTAACCCCAGATCGTAGCATAGCAGATGAACCAAAAAATATGCGTTTTCCCGGAAGTAATGGAGAAAATTATAGTGTTACACAAAATCAAGTTTTGCACATACAAAAACATACACCGCCTCTAAATACGTCAATGTTTTTAGCATCGTTGGCCAGAAGGGATGAGCAAAAAATGCAAACATCACCAACAACTGCAACTTCTGTCCGCACAATAGTATACGATTTGGAAAATCATCAAACGTATGATTCTACACGAAAACAAGTAGAGGATCGTAAGTCATTGAATTTGCCATTTGAAAAAACTGCCGAAGAAGAAATTACAGAGACGACTGCAAAAAGTGCAGAAGTTGGCATTAGTAGCGGCTTCGGTAGTGCAAATGTGAGTCCCGTGTGGACATCGTCAGCAAAACTAGTTACTCAAACGTCAACTATTGCTGCTACAAGTATACCAACGTTTAATCGAGAAGATAGCATGCAAAAACGGCAACATAATCGCAAAACTCAGTCCTGGGCTGCTACCAGTGGTGGCATTATAATGGACGCAGCATGTCGTGGTTCAAATAGCAGTATTGATTCAATATCCACCCAGGCATCTGCACCTACATCAGTCGCCTCCTACGAAGGTATAGTTCGAACACGATCCCGTCAAAGAGAACTACCTTCTCGACATGCCTCTTGGGGTTCTGGCGACACTCGATATGGTATACCAATTCGTAATAGCTCCTGGGGAGCTTTCGATACAAACCGTAATAGTTGTCAGTATAACTTTAGCCACCACACAAATGCAAACGCCATTTTTGAAGGTCAAATTCATGAACTTAACACGAGTAATAAGACTGTTTCGGCTGACAGCCGATCAACTCATTCTCAACAGCACCATCACCACTTCGGTACAGTGAAACGTACTAAACAAAAACTTGAAGAGTGCACGGTTCTCAAAAAACTGTGCCAGGAAAATGGTAGTGAAACGGAAAATACAGGTACAGCACCGAAGAGTGAGAAACAGTTGGAGGGTCTTAATCACAAACGGAGTACAAGTTTATATCGTTCAGCATCTGCAGTATCAGGATCAAGAACTCGATTTGCTCAAAGATGTAATAGTGAAGAGATTGTACCCAGCAGTGAAGGCGGGGAAGGTATAACCCAAATGGCACAACTAAATACAGGAAGGCATAGTGATGGAAATCGGCCAATAAATCCAGATGTGTTTTCCGCTTCAGCACCAGAAGCCTATACTATGTCTGATATTGAAAATAAAAACACATCAACTGCTGGAAGTGGAAGTGACGAAGAAAATGTTACTTTACGAACAACTGCCGGACAGCAAATATCGGCGTGTACTGATGATCAACGTATTTCAGGAAATGTGCAAATTTTAAAGAAAAGTTTTGAAGCCAAAGCGGGGAGTGCAAGTGGCGTTATTGGAGGAGCAGTAACCGTTAGTCAGGTACAAGCTTCAAGTGCTGCTATAACGGGAACCGTCACCAGTAATAAAACTACAAAGGGACAACAATCACTGCCTTCATCGCCTGTGGCGCAGCATATAGAACATAATCAGACGACGCAACAACAACAACAAATGTCCAAAAACTTTTTAGAACAAAGCAGTACTAGTGCATCAACTGTTACGGAAACTGATCGTAATGTTAAGGGTTTGGTACATAAATATCAAACATCATCGTCAATTATAACAACGACGACAACAGTACCGACAATTGCAAATCAGTCAACTCCTCCTCCGATTTCTGTTCCCTCCTCAACGAATACAATAACCACCATAGCAACATTTAAGCCCCGACCAAGATCCTATTATGAACCACAACGATCATTATCAGGAAAACCACACGAATTCAGTGAAAGTCGACCCCCACCAGCTCCTCAAAAACCCTCGTCACATCATTTAACCGAGGGTATCTTAACACAACAACCACAGCACAGGCGTTTACAACATGGAAAAACTCATCCACTCGCTAGGCTAAGTTTACCAAAGCAGAGCTTCAATGCAGCCGCTTATAATACCATGTAATCATCATCTATATATACATATTAAAACATGCATATACTAAACAAACTCTAATCTAAATCAAATTTTTAAGAAACAAAAAAGAACAGAAATACATAATTTTCATACTACAACATTAATTCCTTCTTCACCCGACAAACACAACCGCCGCCACTACTATCACCAATTTATTATTCACTATAATTACTATTGTCATATCCATCCATCCATCTATCAATGCGTTATTATTTTAAAAATGCAAGATCTTTTTTTTTAATACATAATCGTTAAGATGGTATTTGTGTGTATGTCATTCATTTACTTACTCATTAGAAATAATAAAAACCGATATGTGTTACTATTTATAAATTGTCCTCTCGTTAACGAAAAAGAAAATATATATTTAGTATTTTTTATTTTATATTTTTTTACTACTTCTCTTTTATATATATATATATTTGTTTTTTTAATATATTTTTAGTTTTTTATTAAATGCTTTTTTAGTTTTTTTACAAGATGCTTGCTACTTTCATTTAGGCTATTTATTATTTTATTAATATGTCATCTTATTGTTGTTGTTAATATTATTTCTATGTAATATTTTTTCCAATTGAAATAGATTTTAACTTAATTTTCTTTAAAAGACTTAATTTGAAAAAAAATACTTGACTTATAAAAGATTTATTAATTTGGTTTCGATACAAAAGTTGTCAGTTGAACTTGTTATAAAGCGAAAACCGCTTTGGTTACAAAAAAATACTTCTAATGTTTTTTCAGATTTCATGAAATAGACGTGTGAAGAAATATATTTTAAATTATCACAACAATAAAAGTTACAAAATTGTAAAAAGATTTAGAATTACAAAATTCTAAAATTGAATTCCATTCTGTTAATTAAATTAAAAAACATTTGCAATTAGGAACTAAAACAAATGAAAAATCGAATATTCCAAACAATAACTCTTATTGTGCTTGACGTAGTCATTGTCGTATTTCGGTATTTTTGTAATAGAGTAAACAACTATTGTTTTTTGCCTTTAATCTAGGACAAAAATGTGAAAATACAACCCCAAACACGATAAGAGCCAATATGTATAGATTAGAGCTTCGAAATAGCGAAAAAAAGATTTATAATTAAAATTCAATTTGAAACTTATAATTCAAATAAAATAAAAAAAGTGTTTTTCAGTTAAAATAAATCCTTCTTTTATATGTAGACAATTTCAGTTTCCGTTTAAAGTATCATAATAACTGCCTATTTCCATACGTAAAGCTATTTTAAAACAGTTTACAAAAATTAAGTTGAAATGAGTTTATTTTTATTAGTGTTGGGTCAATGTTTTTAAAAACTTGGTATTTAAAATGTTGTCTCTGTCGTCATATATTAATTAGTCTTATATTCCATGTGTATATGTGTGTGCGTGTGTGAAAATCGCACTATCTGTCCATATTTTTCATTATACAGTTTTCGATTGAATTTAATTTATTCCATAAAAATAATTTGTTATCATAGACCATTTTTTTCTAATTAATTCTTATAATACTTAATTTTCTTAAACGAAATTGCCATTTTTTTTTATAAATCAAACAAAATTCTGTATATTCTTTTGCAGATTTTTTCGTATGTTACGCTCGGTCAAGTATACTATTGATTACAACAACATCATATGTTATTACAACAACAACAACAATAACACCAAATAAGTTTTATTCAAATTTTTACTGTAGCTATTAACACCTCTTTAAACCAAAAAAGTATCCTCATCATATTATTATTTAATATATGTACATACATACATATGTACTGCCAATACCCCTGTAATTCGACCAACCAACTACCACCCCAACTACAACACTCTCTCTATTTATAAATATTGCATATCTCTATGTCAACGACATTTTTAGTTTTCTTTTAATTTTGTTTTATATAACCTGCTATTTTATGTAATCTTTTATTACAATAACATTTTTATTATTTTTTTAAAGTTTGTGTTATTTTAAAACTTGTATTTTGTTTCTTGATAGGACGTTTATAAAATTGTAAAATCCTTTTTAATAACAATTACTTTTATTACTATTATTTATTAGAAAACTAAAGAACTTACAGCATATTCAAGATGACAAGTAAACGTTCATTCTTTTTATTTACTTTTTCTTTGCATATAATAACAAAGAAATTTAGAAAAAATATTTCTTTGTTTAATATATTTATATCATGCAATCAATAACAACTTATTATATACAAAATTAACTACTATTTTATTCGAATGCTAATGAAATCCACATCAGCAACAAAAAACAAAAATTAATCTTTTTAGCTCTTAATTATTTAAAAAATAAACTGTAAATATTGTAAGATTTTTTTCTATTTTTATGTTTGTATGAAGAAACCAATGGTTAAAAAAAATAAAAATTATATAAAATTAAAATTTTTAGTTAAAAAAGCATTAACAAAATTACAGTGTGTTTTATTAACAAAAAAAAAGGTTTGCTTCCGAAATGCTGTTGTAATATCGAAGAAAATTTTGTATTTTTCTTTAACATTGCTCTCATGTAGAAAGGCCCTAACTTAAATAATTTCAATTTTACAGAAGAAGCTAAGAACTTATTAGAAACTGTAATTAACAAAATTTAATTTTTTTAAGTGCTTGTAAAACTGTTATTTCTGATGCTATTTCATTATATTTTTGTGACAAGGTGTATTGTGCATTTGAATCACTAAAAAGCTCAATTCCAAAAAAATTCGAACTTTGAACTAAAATTCGAAAAAGTTGTGATAGAACTTTGCTTTTGTATCTCTTTTTCTACTTTTACTATATTTTGGTGTAATAATATATACTATATGCATAGAAATAGGTGTATGGTACAAATATTATTATGAAATAAATTCTTTATTGTATCAAAGAATTTTAATCTAATAACAATTATAGATTCTTTAGACATGTTCACATTGTTTCTAAAATATATTTTTATTATCACTTCATTTTTATATCGAACAAATTGGAAAAAATTATAAACTTAATCCAGTATGAACTGGATTTTTTCATACATTTTAATGATAAAATGTATAAAAAATTTTTTGTCTAATATTTAGTTGAGCCTTCACCATTCTTATAACCTCTGCTGAACGAAATAGTATTGAGTTAATCAAAGAATGAAAAGGATCCTGGGGTAGTTCTATCCACTTTTCGAATATTACTATGTTGAGATCTTTTAGGGTCTCAAAAATTTGACCATTTTTTTAAATATTACTTAATATGCCTCATGAGTTGTCTATCGGACTTAAATCTGGACTAATGGTCGGCCAGTCCAAAACGTTAATTCATTTGTTAACAAAAAACTTCTTAATTTTATTGACTACGTATGTGGGGCATTATCCTACTAAAAGGTAAAATTATCTCCATAAGTTTCCTCAGCAAATGTAATGAGAACATCGCGTTATAATTCGCTTTATGAGAAATAAAACAAATAGGAATACCCAAAAGTAACCCATGTTATAAGTGAACCTGTTTTAAAATTTCTAGCAGCTGTAGTTCGCGTTTCCGTGCCTTTTTCCTTCCAATACCATTGAAGGCTTTCCGGACCATCAACCAAAATGTGGATTATGCGTCACCGTCACGTTTAAATTTGTTCTTGATTTTGGTTGGCCACAACTTAAGTTCTCAGTGAATGTAAGAAGTTTAATTTGTCTATTATCACTTTCTGTTATAATGGACTTTGCTCCTTGCCTTCTTACTGTTATGTGGGATGTTAACACTCGCAAGTAATTTTGAATAGTTGTTTTTGATATCTTTAGTTTAAGTACAATTTTTCTAACAACTGGCACAGATTCCCGATTTACATCGAGTTTTGCTTGATATGTAGCATAGAGCTTGGCCCCACGATGCGTTATGCACTAAATATATAATTTGAATTAATGAAATGAAATCTAATGAAATCAAATAGATTTTTATTATTAAGCTTATAGAGTGTATCTACAATAAAACTAGTTTTTAATTATTATTTTAACCAAATAGAATAATTTAAAATTTTGTAATTATTTTTAGTTTGTACCATTGATTATGAGTACAAACAATATAAAATAACGGCAAATTTGTAACAAGTAAAGTTAAAAATGACGTACTTACAATTTGTACCATATACTTATTTCTATGCCTTAAGGACTTATTTGAAGGCTTCAGGACAAGAAGAAATATTTAGAAAGCTTGTTGACTCGGAAAGTTGACTCACAAAGACCCTTTGATCTCACAATCTATATTAATGAAAATATCTCGAACTTAAAACAGAAAATTTCATATATGACAAAACTAGCGAACTTTGGTAGGCCTTAAGGATCTGTTTCAGGAAACATGTTCGGATTGAAAGCATTAAACAAGATTTTTCATGATCATGCAAAATAATTGGCTATAGAAAGAAAAAAAACAAGAGTCAGAGTTAAAAATAATAATATGTTGTGAGACAGGTTTTTTAAAAGTAGAAGGAATCAAGACTTGAAGCCTGTTCGTAAGTGCATTAATGCGCTATTAACGCACATAAATTTGCGACAGTACTGTCTTTTATTTGTATAAACAAATTTTGAAGTAAAATAGTTAAATACCATGATGTAGTGCAGTGATGCATTTACCAACAGGCCCTAGACTTTTACCTGAAGACTTTATTTAATAGCATTAGTCTAAATACACAAATATATGAAGTTTCACAATTTTTACAAAGCGAATTACTTAAAAATGTTTAATTCCCATCAACTCTATAAGCACTTAATGGTTATTTTTTAAACTACGAAATAGTTTTTATGGTCTGCAGTAAAACAGTTATTTTTAATCCATAGGTTGAAGAGTAGCTGTGCAGTTTGCTAAAAAGCACATAATTGTACTCATTCGATCTTCATCATCATCATCATCATTCCATCACGTTTGTAATTTTGAATTAATTTGTAAAAAACAAACCGAAAGAGAAAAAATAAACAATGTTTGTAAAATTGCGTTAATTTAGGTTTTGCTTTTATAAAACTTGCGTTAACTCATCAATGTTAAGAATTTGGGTGATGCGATTATCGATAAGTTGCCTTAACCGAGGTAACACTGAATTTTATAATGCATGCTACTAAAATATAAAACAGCTATCATGGCACACATATACTATACAGTTAGGGACATAAGTATTCGTACATTTGAAAATTTTAAAATGTCTAAATCAGTTTCATTTTAAATGTACTATTAGCTATTGCAAGAATTTTAATTATTAACTATATATTTATTATATATATATATATATATATATATATATATATATATATATATATATATATATATTGCAAGAATTTTAATTATTAACTATATATTTATTATATATATATATATATATATATATATATATATATATATATATATATATATATAGTATATATATATATATATATATAGTATATATATATATATATATAATAAATATATATAATAAATATATATATATATATATATATATATATATATATATAGTATATATATATATATATATATATAGTATATATATATATATATATATATATAATAAATATATATAATAAATATGTAGTTAATAATTAAAATTCTTGCAATAGCTAATAGTACATTTAAAATGAAACTGATTTAGACATTCTTGCAATATATATATATATATATATATATATATATATATATATATATATATATATATATATGTATATATATATATATATTTATATATATTTATATATATATATATATATATATATATATATATATATATATATATATATATATATTTATATATATATATATATATATATATATATATATATATATATTTATATATATATATATATATATATATATATATATATATAAATTAAGATAAATTATTTTTTTTCCAGATCCTATCCGTTTTTATGACACTTATTTGTCTTTACAAAGAATACGCTAAAACGGCGTTTTAAATCTCCCGCTAATATAATATTTATTGAGATGTACTATAATAAATATTGTTTTTGAAAGGCGCCACGCCTTTATTTTTGTACTGTCGCATTTTAAAATTAAATTAAATAAAAATATTATTTTTTTTAATAAAAATATTTTTGCGTCATGTCTGTATAACGTATTGCTTATCTTATCCGCAATTTGTATTCGAACTCTGCTTGGTTTACTTATACATACATATATTGAAAATAGCACCAGTATATTAAAAAGGGTTGTTCGTTCACAGTTTTATTTCTTAATGCTATTGTTATAGGACATACGAATTTATGACACTTCGTGAATCCCCCATTATTTTTAAAACGTTTGAGTTCTAAATACTTTTACTAACGCCTTAGCACGAATTTATTCTTTGATTGTTAAATTATAATTATGATTGACTCACAAGCAACGCTGCCAAATGTGCAGATTTATCTATATTTTGCAGTTTTTTGAAGCATTGAGTAAGTTTGATGTTTTTTGTTCAAGAAATCAGATTTTCTGTTAATTGTACAGATTTTGCAGTTTTTAATATATTAAGTTTTTATTTTCAATTTTGTTATTTTAATTACAATTTTTAAAGTAAGAATTTCATCAGAATTGCTTAATATAATTGTGGTAAGGTTTACTCATACCTCTTTTAATGCGACAATGTAATTATACCCTTTTTTGGCCACTGATCATAAAGAAAAAGAGAATTCACAAAGTGTGTAGTACTCGCATTTAGGCCTGATAAAGTTTAGCTTTTTTTGTTGGAAAAAGAACAGTGGGATCACACTACATACTACGTAAATAAAACTCATAAAATATCAGTCATTTGTACCTACTAACGCAATAATGCGGTCGCACTATTCTTTTGCCAAAAAATGTATATTTTTAAGACGACTACGCAGATTAAACAATTTTTAGCCTTACTTAAAGGTTATTTTACTGCGGATTTCCGGATTTTGTAGCTTATGCAATAAACTGACCCGATTGTGAGTTACCAGAATATATGTTGTGCAACCCCACCGTTTGAAAATTATGTGATATATTGTAAAACAAGAGCTAACCTAAATTCGCTGTGGGCCCAGCTTGTCGGAAAAAAGTCTTAAATTCGAGCACATTGTCATTATATCATATCATTTTTATATATCTAATTTAATTTGTTGTGAATAAAAAATACAAAATATCAGCTATCAAAGATGCAATTTCTTATGCGGTTGAAAAGCAAAAAAGGACCATCGTTCTCTCGGACAGCTTTAGTGCCGTCAAAGGCATCAAAAAGAACTGTAAGGGTTTTTACGATAATTTTAAAAACCATCCCGAATTTGGTAACCAAATACTACTCCTCTGGATACCCTCTCATGTTGGAATTTAGGGCAACGACGCCGCTGACAAAGCGGCCAAGAAGGCGCTGGAACTAATAACAACATCCATCATTCCATGTTTTCCTCAAACCATTCTCAACTCCTTTAAAATAATACAACAATAGCAGGAAACTGGAACCCGAAGACCAAAATATAATATAAATTTAACTCGTGCTCAGAGCAACTTATTGGGTCGATTGAGAGTTGGTAAGGCTATTTTCACAGCACAACACTACTATAACAAAACTGATCCAGCCCTATGCAGTTTTGTAATGAGATACTAACCGTTCCCCATATTTTATCATCCTGCCCGCAGTCGAGGACTGGTTTGTCACTTGAGGACAGTCTGGATTGTACCACAGACAGAAATTAATTACAATTAATATGGAATTCCCCGCGTAAACATAATATAATAATATATAATATAATATAAACATAAATACCATACAATACTATTTTTCTTTTATTATTATTACCCATTCCTATTCAACATGTAAATACAACTGTCTCCATTTTATACTGATTATTGAAACTTTTATTGAAAGGAAAACCTCTATTAAACCACAATTCACTTTTGAAGTAATGGAATTTATGTTTCTTTTGAATATACATCTTAACTTTTATTTACTCTAACTTTAATTTTAAATTTAGTCTTATACTTAAATATTCTTGACAACTATTTACTCTGAATTTAGATCTTAAATTATATACGTGCGCATATGGTCTGGCTGCCCGGCGCCTTTAAATTATGTTTTGTAAATTTATTTATAAAATATTTTTGGATAAATAAATAAAAAATACACTATGAAATTAATTATCGGGTATGTTCTGTAAACCGAAATCGAGTGAATTTAAAATCGGATGAAACTTCGTATTGCTATAATTTTCAAATCAGACAAGATTTTGCTATTTTGTCTTATTTATTCACTTAATTATTTTTCAAATAACTTCGTTGATTATCAAAAATATATCCGATACGGGTATATGCAGTTTTTTCACTTGAAAATCAGTTTTTCCTTCAAAATTTTCAGTTCTAAAAACAATTGTGGCAACACTGCTCACAGGCAGAATGTGGCGTCATTTTGATAATAAACTAGCTAAAACCCGGTGTGATTCGCTACTCCCATCTTAATTATTATCTTAAATGCTATTTTAGTTACATTTTTTACTCTTTTTCCTTGCTCTTTTCCATGCTCTTAACATAAAAACTCAACTCTATTTAAAAATAGATACGTAAGTATACTTAGAACTTTCAGTAATTTCGAACATTTGAAGACTGAAAAATTTTAAAGGCTTTGAACGAAATAACGACGAAACAAAAATTTCACTTAATTAGTTACAGTATCGGCACCATAAACACTATGTGTTCCCAATTCCAGTCACCTGACTTGCATTTTCAACTTTATTGAAAAAAGCTGTAAAATATAACGAATTTTATCTATGCTGACTTCCATTTTTAACATCCTGTACTAGAATTTGTTTAGTGCTAAATGTCACCTTGGCAGCGGACATATTTAATGTGAAACTGGTTAATCGATGCTTTACGAGATGTCGATCACTACCATCTTTCTTTTTACAAAACCTAACTAACCTACAACTTTTTATGGTTTACTAAAAAGCAGCTCTGTCAAAAGAAATGTCTAATTAGACAACGAAAAATTATATCTGGCAGTACCGTATGCCTGTTCACCCCAATATGTATGATTCAAACGAAAAAAGGTGGTGCCAAGCACGTATAGATAGAACAAATTCGTAGCAATTTTACTTAAATACTGCGCTAGCAGGAAAATCAAATAAAAAATCAGCTATGATCGACTAAGTCATATAAAAATGGCTAATCTCTATGGCCATTGATTAGAGGAATTAATTGATAATAAATTATTAACTTTTTACAAGTAAAATCAACTTTACAACAACAGTTGAGATGTTCTCTCTTCTTTTTTTTCTCATGGTGAGATAAAATTGACATTATTCAATTCAGTTGTCAAAAAAAATTAGGCACATAGAAAAGTATTTTCACAGAAAAGCGAGAAAAAAAGTTAAGAAAATTTTTAAAACTGCGAAAATAGACTAAATTAATGGAATCACATAAAAATTAACAAATTTCAATGGTGGTAACTTAAGTCATTCTATTGACATAAAAAAATTAAACAGCAGCGGCAGCAGAAAAGAAAAGGAGAAAATGAAAAAATTATTAATGACTTTGCTAAAGTAATAAAAGGCAGTAGAAAAAAAC
This sequence comes from Wohlfahrtia magnifica, assembly GCA_023159175.1. NCBI lineage: Eukaryota > Metazoa > Arthropoda > Insecta > Diptera > Sarcophagidae > Wohlfahrtia > Wohlfahrtia magnifica. The sequence goes on from JAKWBJ010000222.1 coordinate 8,741,373, forward strand.
CCCAATTGTGGAGAGTGAGAGTAGTGTGTGAAATAGAAAAAATAAAATAAAAGCAAGTGACATACTCTAATAGTGGCAGTAAAACGAAAAAAACAGATTTGCAATTTTTTTCTCCTACTGACTGGTTGATTTTTATTTTTTACTACTCGTCGTGTATGGAGCAAATTAGTAGTACGACGTGGCGTTAATAAATCATTTTTGTTTCGTATTATTTTCTTTATTATTTTTTCTTAATTTATTGTGTTTGTAATCGCAACTTGGTTATATATCGAATAAGAAAAGAAAAAAACTATTTCTATAAAAAGTAAAATCTAACGGGGCATTTGGAAAGAAAAATCTTTATTTATTGTTTTTTGCCTTCCTATTCGTTGAGGAGAAAGTAAAGAAGAGAATCAATTAAGCAATCATCAGACTAAAAAAACAATAAAAGCAGTTGCCCAAAAGAGAAATTAATAAAAACGAAAAATAAAAACAAGAGAAACAAAACAAAAAACTAAAAAGTAAAAAGTAAAATTTAACATAAACACGAGACCAGACAAGACGTTAGAGAGTGTGTGTTAGTGTGTGTGTTTGTGGAGTGTTATAAAATTGAGTACTGAACTGGTGGCGGTGGTGTGATAATGACAGATGCTTGCGTAGCTCCAAAAGTGACACCCGGCAACGACAACAACGAAAATGTTAATGACCCGGAGATGAAAGGTTGGCTTCTCAAGTGGACCAATTATTTAAAAGGCTATCAAAAACGCTGGTTCGTATTATCCAAGGGTGTTCTCAGCTATTATCGTAATCAGGCCGAAATGAATCATACATGTCGCGGTACCATTTCTCTGCACGGTGCTCTTATACACACCGTCGATTCGTGCACCTTTGTCGTCTCAAACGGCGGCACACAAACCTTTCACATCAAGACTGCCAATGAGGTAGAACGTCAATCGTGGGTCACTGCTCTGGAGCTGGCCAAGGTAAAGGCCATAAGAGCTATGGAAAGCGAAGAGGAGGAAGAAAAAGAAACTTATCAAGTGGTGCCCAGTCAAGAGATCACAACAGTTGTGCGCGACCTCACCGATCGTTTAGAGAGTTTACGCACCTGCTATGATTTGATAAATAAACATGGTGTTGCTCTTCAGGGTGCTCTCAACGAACTAAAATCAATAAACTTGGCTGTTTGCGACGAAGAGACCGTCAGCAGTCGTATCAAAATTGTCAATGAACGCGCTACGCTCTTTCGCATAACAGCAAAAGCAATGATTAATGCGTGCAATGATTATTTGCGTTCGGCCGAATCACAGGGACACAAATGGTCGAAGGCTTTGCAGCATGAACGCGAAGCGCGTCAACGATTGGAGGAGATTGTTGAGCAATTGGCCAAGCAGCATACCCAACTTGAGCAGGCCGCCAGTTTGGTGCAACATAATAAAGTAGTCCCGAATCCACCACCAGCTGTACCTCAGATAAGTGATGTCGACATGCAACAGAATTGCAATTTCGCTTCCGATGATGAAACAGAATTTTTTGATGCCGAAGGTTCGACCAACACAAACAATGAGGAGGATTCACCACAAAATGGTTCAGATAATGGTACATTTATATTAAAAATGCCCAATACAGGCTTGAGCAAGCAACAGCAAACTGAAGTGTACAGTAGCAGCAGTTCATCGGAAAATGATATGACTGTATTACGTTCTGCATTGCCGCAGCAGGTCTGCGTATTGGAGGAGAGGAACCCATTTGATAATCCAGATTTGGCTGCACCAGCAGACGGTGATCCGCGAAAGGTTTCTGCAACTACAGTTAATGCCTCTTCATCAAATGATCAGGGAGATGGTAACGGCATATCTAATCATCCTAATAATCCAAATAGACCAGGTGAAGAGGGCTTTGGAAGTTCTGCTGGTTTCTCAGGCAGTGGTGGTGGTCAAGATCCTGATAGACCCGGTGGTAACCCCAGCGCTGCTGTAGCATCGACTTCATCAAATATAGTGCGTCAACGACGCACACGCGTACCCGATAAACCAAATTATCCTCTTAACCTATGGTCAATAATGAAAAACTGTATCGGCAAGGAATTGTCCAAAATACCCATGCCTGTAAATTTCAATGAACCTTTGTCAATGCTGCAACGCCTCACCGAGGACTATGAATACTCGGAAATTTTGGATGCTGCTGCTCGTTGTAAAGATGAATGTGAGCAATTGGCCTATGTGGCAGCGTTTACAGTTTCAGCTTATGCCACCACGGCCAATCGCACAGGAAAACCATTTAATCCTTTACTAGGTGAGACTTACGAGTGTGACCGTATGGATGATTTGGGTTGGCGTGTTATAGCCGAACAAGTTTCGCATCATCCACCTATGGCAGCCATACACTGTGAGGGTCGCCAGTGGACATGTTGGCAAGAATTCACTATGACAAGTAAATTCCGAGGAAAATATTTGCAGGTAAGTCAGTTTGTTTCAAAATAGCTCTATTGTACATGTATTTATACAATGCATTAATGATAAAAAAAAACAAGATATTCTGCAAAACTATTGTTTTCTGTCGTAAAATTTCGCTTATCTTATTAAAAGAAGAAAGGGAATATACGAAATATACAGTATAGGACGAAACAAAAGCATGAAATTCTCCTTAATGACTCATTATTTAATACCTTATACAAATTTTATTGAATTTAATTGCTTTTTATTTATTAAATTATTAAGATCATAAAACACTAACTCAAGACTAAAAATAATATTCTACATTTGAAACAATTACATACATATTTGTAAAAAAGAAAATTTGAACAAATCACTTTTCCAAGTCTGTTTTGCTTTTTATCGTTTTTGAAAACCAATACTGGATTCATTTGGTGTCACAAAACCAAGTTGGTTTTGTTATTTTCGAATATAAATAAATCCAATGTGCGAAACAGCTGTTGTTTACATATGTGTATTTATTTACAAAATTTATTATAATCTTTTTGATAAAATATACAATTTATTTATTGAAAATTGCTGTTTTTAATAAATAAAAAAATAAATACGCATTTCCAATGGTGTAAGACACAACAAAAGAACAAATTTTCTGTTCTAAGATTCAATTTCTTCAACATGCCGCAAGTTGCTGTTTTTATTTTGCACGTTTTATTAAAAAACGTCGGTCCTCAGTGTTACCTGATTTCTGCGCCTTTTTAGTGTGTTCCTTTTTAAAATAGATACATTTAACGAGGTTGATAATTAATCACTTTTAGCACCTGCATCTTGAATTAATTGACTTTTAGTTGCAAGCAACTAAAGTTCAGTTGCCATTCATAATCGAACCATTATGGCGCTTTCTTTTCTGAAAAAATGTTGATTTTTGATGCCCTTATTTTTTGCTTTACTTTTCTAAAAAAATTAATATAAGAAAGGGGTGCTGTGTCTATCTCTAACTATGATGACTTTAATTTTTTTTTTTATATTAATTTTTGACTACGTTCTATGGCAAAGAACAAACGAAGTATAGCCTTTAGCTTCTTGATTTATTCCAATATCAATACCAATAACAAGACATTCTGTGACACCTAAAACGGATACTTATTCAAGTTCGAAATCAAAACCGATAATCTTGGATTTCATGACACCAAATTAATATTTGTGTCGTTTTCAAAACCAATTCCGACATCATTGGAGTCTATGACACCCCTGAATATGATATATGTATATAAAGGGTGGTTATTAATTCCCATATTTCTATTTTATATTGGTATGAATAAAACTGAATTTATAAAAAAAAATTTAAGCCAATTTACTTCCTAACCGCAAATTTCACACTTTTATAAGACAAAACTTTAACACGTATTCAAATAATTAAATAAATATATTAGATAGCTTAACAATTAGTAACGTAACCATTGTTTTATATACACCAGAGGCCTAATTCTGGAAGTCGTGATTGAAATGAAAATCCAATCGAAAAATATTCCGATATCGTAAAATTTTCTAAGGATGTTACTCGATGCGAAACGAATAGAATTATAGTTTAGTGTTGTAAAAGATTTAAAAATTTGTTTAACAACACTGGATAAAAATTTCAAAAAGTTATGGAATTGATTGTAAACAGAAAATAAATAAATAAAATAAAAAAAAAAGTAAGTGACATGGTGTGGTAGTTATAGTGAGTGCGTGAACAGAAGAAAAACAGCACAGGTTCAACCTCATGAAGGTTAAAACAATTTTAATTTATTTATTTATTTTTTTTTTTTGAGATAGATATTTTGTTTTTGTTGGCAAAAACAATCGAAAACGTTTTAAAGTTTTTAGACCTTCGCCAATGACTACTAAGTCTAAGTCAAAATTTTCTTCTGCTTGCAAAAATGTTGCTCGTCATTCGGTCCACTGCCTGTTTTTATTCTTGACCAGCGTATATTTAATAAAAAAATATTACTAAAAATAATTTTTTTTTTTTTTGTATGTCACCTTGTGCTACAACTTGAAAGCTTTTGTGGACTTCAGGCTATAAATTTAAGGGTAAGGTTGTCCCAAAGGTGGTTAGCCCTTGCTTTTCCTTGTCTGTTGGCTTTGTCATAAAGTTCCTAAGTATTTCTTTTTTCATTGAAGTATTTTTTATTTTGGACCAAAAATGACTAAATATATAAAATTTTTATAAATAAATTTTCTACTACCTTTTTTTTAGTTAATTGTGAAAAAAGTTTACTTCGCATGCATCTTTGCTTACGAGTAAAAACTCGCAAGCTTACGTTCGAAATATTGTTCGATATCGAAAGCCATTGTTAGAAATTTCGATTCATCTTATTCGTGACCTAATAAGAGATTTCCAAATAGTCGAAAATTCGTTCGTTAAGAATTCGTTCGTATACGAATACCAAAATTAGCCCTCAGCATTTGTCACTTGGCGAAAAAACTCGTTCGTATATTTACAGTTGTCGCTTAATTTTTTTTTTATATTTTGCATAGATTTTAATATGATTAATTTTAGCTTTTTCAGATAAGTAGATGTTTATTTGGCTCATGATGATGCTATTCTCCACTTAGGGGCCATATATTTTATGAAATAACCAGACACTATGCACAGTAAAACTTTATTCCATTTTAGTTACTACAAAAACATATAATATAATTAGTTATAATATAAGCAACCATTTCCAATGACAAATATTTTGCCAACATGCAGAAGTCCACATTATTAAGAATACAATAATGTGTTATTTGAAATCTCAACGTAGGTTTCAAATTAAACTTAAACACTCTTTGATATAATTTAAATAAAAATATATCTTTGTTTTACTTTGACTTCACCGATGGTATATATTTTTACAGATATATTATATCTTTTTATAAGTATATCATGTGTATAATTATAGCACTAAATTAATGAAAAGATTTTTATTGGCATTTAACATTTAATGGGCGGGTCTATAGATTTACATTACTTAATTGTGATTCCTAGGATGGGCCACGTAGACCTGCATTTTCTTAAATTTTTAGTATGCTGCATCTTTTATGCATATTACTATTTTTCCTTGATACTACTAGTTGTAGCACTATCTGTCTGTGGATCATACAGCGTACATCTGATTTTAGGAAAAATTTCTAAGGATTGAATTCGACCCGTCCTTTAAGTGTTTTGACAACACGAAAAATCCGGTATTTTCATTTTTGCAGCTAAAACAACAGTTTTCTTTCGAATCAATTAAATGTTTATACTCAAAAAAAAGGAGGCACTATCTTCGGTTTTATCGCGTAATAAAAGCAAATAGTTAACAGTGGCATAAGTCTGGTTTAAATGAGATATTTTCAACACAACTATTCAATAAACCTTGTTCAAAAAACACGTGATTTTTCTTATAGTGTTAGTCAAAAATGTGCGACCAATTTTAAAAATATCAATGAATAGATTTACGTACATACATACATATATCAATTATATTTGAAGAAACGAATAAATTATTTGAAGGTACTGCTATATATACTATTACTGTAGTACTCTCATTTCTTTTGTTTAAAATTTTTATTTGAAATTTTCTGATTCATCTTCATTCGCAACTTGTGTTCTATGCAGATATATACATACATAAATATATAAGCATACATACAAACAAATTTATATTTTTAAATATTTGTTTATAGTACATACATATATTTATTTATAATACATATAAATAATAAGAAATATTCTGTTCCTAGTGCATACATACATTTTTTCAATATCGTTTGTTGATAACAAGAGGCAAAAATAAAGCTACCAAACTTACTATGATTATATTGTTTAGTATTTTGTTCTTATATAGAGGTCTTGTTAAATATATACTGGCGTTAGCTAAAATAGGGCTATGTACCTTGAAATTTTGTTTTTGTTTAACTCAATTATATGTACGTACCTATTGTATGTGCACTGAAAATTTATATAAATTAAAAATATAGTAATACCAAACACATAGATTTTTTTATTTTTAGCCTCTTGCGACCACATTTGCACATATTTGTACTTTAAATTATTGTTTTTTATCACAATTAGCGACATTTTTTGGAAGCTGCTTGAGTAGTGTTTCTTGTAGTAGACTCTAGAGTTTCTAAAGAACAGATGGCATTACTGCCAAAGTTACCGCTATATTTGTTTTTCAATAAGCCTACGAGTGTTTAATTTATTATTATTATGTATTATTATTATCTTTCTTTATTAGTATCAATAATACTTTGAATTTACATTTACAATAGTTTAAATAACAAGCTTTAGCTTTAAAATACATTGTTTCTAACAAAAAATATAACATTTTTTCGAAATATGTTCGGATTGCGTTCATTTTTAACGTCACTGGGTAATCTGTTGAAGAGCTGTAGTCCTTTGTAAAACAATGAGCGTTTCATTGCGGTTGTTGTAGTTCTTTGATATCTGAAGTCATCATTATTCCTTAATTGTGTTTCCCCGACATACATTATTTGCTCTATTATATATTGTGGTGCCATTCCAATTTTAATTTTTTGAATAAAGTTTACGGTATTTAATTTCAGTCTTTGCTTTATATCTAGCAATTTTAGAGAGTCAAGCATAAAGTTTATCGGTGTATATCTGTTGTATTGCAATCTATCAATTTGTTGACTTGTGCAGCATGAAAAAAGAATTGTTGAACCGAACTCAAAATGAGGTTTAATCATTGTGTTGTAGATTGTGTTCTTAATCTTCTGAAAAAAATAATATTTTTTCCAATTTTCTTGCAAATATAGTCAATATGACCTTTTAAATTCAAAGTATTGTCTATTACAAAGCCCAAGTATTTCATTTGATTTACTTTTTCCATGTCTTCATTATTGATTTTGAAGGTAATGTTGGTCTTAGTTTTAATTTCCATTATTTTAGTTTTATTCTCGTTTAATTTAAGTTTATTCATCCACAGCCATTTGTTTAAGTTTTCAATATCTTTACCGAGTCCTTCATAACATTGTTCATCTGCACTACCCTCAATATATATAAGTGTATCGTCCGCATATAAATTTATTTCACAATGACCTATTATATTTGACATATCGTTTATATATATAATAAAAAGCAATGCCCCCAAAATTGATCCCTGTGGTACTCCATATTCGTTATTAACTGTCCTGGATTTAATATTATTTACCTTTGTTATTTGTCTCCTATTCGTCAAATATGATTCAAACCATTTTAATTCAGTTCCTTGAATGCCGTATTTGCTAAGTTTCTGCAGTAGTATACCTCTATCAATTGTTTCAAACGCTCGTTTAAAATCTAGAAAAATTGCAACAATCCTTTTGTCTCTTTCCGATTTTGCCACCTGTTTATAAGAAAATTAACTGCTGTTTCGCAAGAGAAATGTTTTCGGAAACCAGACTGATACTTAGATAATAAAGCGTTTGATTCCATATATTGCTCCAATTGTTCCTTTACTACTTTTTCCATTACTTTTTCACACGTCTTCAAGGTATTAATTGGGCGAAATTCTTCACAAAGTTTTGTCTTAGCAATCTTCTCGATGGGTGTTATCATTGACTCTTTCCAATTATCAGGAAATATTCCTGTTCTTAGAGATTCATTTATTATATCCAACATCGTTCTTCCTATCACATTCCAACTATTAAGTATAATTTTAATTGATATTTTGTTGTAATCCGCCTTATTCTTTAAATTTTTACATATAATTTTTAGTTTATCCAGAGTTATAGCACTGAATTTAAACTTAGAGTTTATCACAGGAATTCGGTTTGAGTATTGCACGTAAGGTATTGTATCTCTTATAGATCTTATACTATCAACAAAAAATTCGTTAAATTTATCAGCCATCTGCAAATTTTCCTTATATTCTATTTGGTTAAATATCACAGATTGAATTGTATTCTGGTTTTTCTTAAGTATTAGATTCTTTATCTCTCTCCTCATATCCTTTTGGTCTTTAGCATTAATTATTTTGTTATTTATAAAATTTCTCTTTTCATTTTAAATTTTCACCTTATATAAATTCCGAACGACTTTGTAGTTATTCCATGCTTCGTTACTATTATTCATTTTCGCTATTTGGTATTTATTAATTTTTTTCCTTTTTAATTGCCTTAGTTCATTGTTAAACCACTTATTTGAGTTGTTTCCGTTGATAGTTCTTCTAATAGTCATATTTTCAACCGCACTCTCCAAGTATATGTCAAAGATGTAAACTCTGCCATCAAGGTCCTCAACTTCACTTATTTGTCTTATACCTTCAATTTCTCTATTACACAACAAAAAAACAACAAAAAAAACTGTTACTATAATCACTTTATGTTCACGTCTCAAGAGGTTTTATATAAAATATCCTAAACCCAAATAGCCAAAATATTTTATGTTTGCAATCAAAAATGTCTAGATAATGAAATAATTGATCTCTAAATTCAGTTAAAGTATTTTGAATTTTATATTTTAGCAGAAAATTGAAAAGACTGATATATGTATGCACGCATTTAAAAATTATAATAAAACAAAATTATAAAGTTGTTCTAGCTCAACAAAACTAATTAGTATATCTATAAAGTTTAAAAATTCATCTTGCCCTATTGTCAAAGAATACCGATGTCAAGAGAAACAAACAAAACATACCTTATATGGAAAATTATAAATTTATGCTCCTATTTAAGACTTTAAAAACAAATTTAGAATACAAATCTAAATTACAATTATTAAAAAATTAAAATTACTGAATGCTTTTATTTCGTTTAATATATTAATAATTTGACTTATATAAAGTGGCTCACAGCTTATTTCAACAAGCACCTTTAAAAAAAATAAAGCTCATATAATTTCGAAACAAACAAGATATTATATATATATATATATATATATATATATATATATATATATATATATATATATATATATATATATATATATATTTCAGGAATACCACTAGCGCAGTAAAAGAATTTATTGCCAAAATATATATGCCTGGAATATGGAGGAATAGCACATCCTTGTTGGAATGGTATTCCTGAAATAATTGTGGAACTGGAGAAGCTGATCTACGAAAGAAGGTCTGGAGCACCATTCCAACAAGGATGTGCTATTCCTCCATATTCCAGGCATATATATTTTGGCAATAAATTCTTTTACTTTAATTTATAGTTACTGTTAAAGTGTTAACAGTGCTCTGTTAACGTAAGAAATAGCTGAGCTAGAAAAACTGGTTTGCGTCTTTAAATTTATCTTCACACACATATAATTCCATAATTGATTGGAAATTTACTGCTACTCGAGAGGTGATGTCAATTTAACAGATCTTTAAAGTAGTAGTTGAAATAAGCTGTGACTAATTGTGTTACTATATTTTTGGTTTTTACTTTGTAAGTTTTTTAGAGTTTAAATTTGAGACTGAGTAAAACTTTTTTTTAATTTTTGAACATGTTCTATAAACTCTTATTAAATTTTTTTTAATGTCTTGTTTCGTTTTGAAATTATATGAGCTTAATTTTTTTAAAGGTGCTGGTGAAAAAAAGCTGTGAGGCACTGTATATTAAAGAGCAAAATTACGATTGTTGTTCATAAAAATGTAGTGAATTTTCGCTCAAAACATACAGTAGCTAGCATTCATATATGTTTACATACTTACCAAATATGACTAAAATTCATTAAAATCCATAAATACTTTTCTTGTTAAAACAAGACAATTAATGAAATTTATAATAATTAAAAGCTAAATTTAAAATTAAGACAGTTATATGAAAAAAAGTCAATTTATACACTTTTGCATGTTGGCAAAAGTAAAAAAAAATTAAGTCAACCAATTTACATGATCCGTAATCTTAAATTCAAACAATTAAATATTTTTTGAATAGTATAATATAGTATGCGAGGTTATTTAACCCATAAGCACCTCTAAACGAAATACAAATATTTGAATTATTTTCTATTTTTCAAACATGCAAAAGTAATTACTTTATCTCTTTTCATAATTATGTCTAAATTTAAAATTTAGTTTTTTATATTTCTAAATTTCAATCTGCTTTTGTTTCATTTTATTTTTTTAAGAATTTATGAGTTTTGTCAAGCCTTAAAGTACAATTTGGTAAGCATTCACATTTATAATTGAAAAGTTGGTACCAAAGTACTACAATGCCAAAGTTTTTAAAAATTCACTAATTTTTATTTTAAAAAGCAAAGTGACAACCAAAAGTAGTTTTGCATTTAAAATCATTCACTATTTACAATTTTATCAAATATGTCTTAGTATAGTTTATACATTATTTTATAAAACAGATTTTTTATTTTTAATAGGCATACAATATGTATATGTATATGAAACAGTATACAATTTAATTTTTTCATTTTGCTTTTTAATAAGAAATTTAAAGATTAGGTGGCTCCAATTCGTCGAACATTTCTGTATTTCTTTATAAATGCATGTTTATTATGATAATTATTACCTCTTTTAATATAATTTAAAAGCTCATATGACATACATATATTAATGATTATTCTCTTTAACATGTTGGTCGATTTTACAATAATATTTAATTTGAATTTTTCGATTTTTATAATTATTGCCTTTATTAGCCCTTACAAACGCATACCCACATACTTATGTATGTATGTGTTTATTAAATACTTTGTTTGATATCAATTTTTCTAATTTTATTATAAAACCTTTCAGTTTTTTTGCACTGAGATAAGATTTATTATTATTTTTTTTTTTTTTTTAATAAAAATCAAAAGGGGACTTTCTAGCAATTTATAAATCTATATTTAAAAGTAATTTTGAATAAGAATATTAATGACGCATCACATAATAAACAAAACATGCACATTCACATCCTTACAAAAGTATACATACGTGGTTAATAAATTGCAATTTTCTTTTAAATATCCCAATCATTTTAATTCATTTGTATGTTTCAACTAAAAAATTAAACATATTTCAAATGCCCTAAAGAACTTGTTTTTTAAATTTATTGGAAATTATAAGAAATCTATAATGCGCAAATCTGGTTATTGACATAAATTAACTTACTTTACTTAAGTGTCTCTACAGTCTGTAGTCATTAATAAATGATTTCCAAGCATCCCGGCCTTATGCATGCTGTCTCTGGTATGTAATGGCAAGGATTTTTACATCATCCTTGACTTAGTTTTTCCATCGGAGTCTCAGTCTTCCCTGTATACGCTTTCCGTCCTAATCCTTGACTGACTGCTCTATCCCTCTCAATCGATGTATTTTGATGCGCTTAACTACATCCATGTGTGGATACAGCACGTACAGCTCACGATTCGTTCGCCGCCTGTAAACTCCTTTGACGTAGATGGGACCAAAAAATTTACAAGGAATCTTGCTTAAATACATTCAGAACTGTTTTGTCCAGCGTTGCCGTTTTGGTCTGTTCGGACCAAATTTGGTAGTTCTTCTTCGTTTAAAAATATTTGGTAGTTTGGTTGATTTGTTGCAATTTTATTACATTTTTGGTAGATTTTTGCTCATAAAAATACGGTACATAATTTGAAAAAAAAAAAATATCTTCACTAATGTTAACACCGTTTTGAACAATTTTGTAATAACTCTATGTTCTTTCTCTCAGAGACAGTTTACCCCGCCTTTACCCATTTTGTTCACAGACTGCCTTGAATTATTTTTAGGTGGGTTCAAATATGTGAAGCAATCCAGAGTTGTTTTAATAACTAGAGTTGGGTCGTTTAGCTCTTCTAATGAGCTAGTTCGTTCACTTATAAAAAAGCATGTGCGTAAAACAAAAATTTAATTTATGATGTGTGAGTGTGTGTTTGTTTAACGCATATGTTTTGTGTTGTAAGTGAACGTTCTAGCTCATTAAAAGAGCTAAAGAACCCAACTCTATCAATAACAATTTAAATGCGAACCTCAGCCACCGATATTCATCCCAAAATCATAACGGAACTGCCCACATCCTTGCTCTGTCGTTGGCACATGACTTATTTGACTTACTTTCATCGCTCGACAAAACTTTAGGATATGCGAAAATAGTAATGATGTTATAATAGCAGGGGATTTAAACATTGATATTCCGATTTTTATAAAGCCGAATTGGAAAGCACATTAAACGACAACGGGTTAAAAAAAATAATGGATGAATATACTAGAATAACGAAAAACTATAAAACGTTAATAGACTATATAATCACAAATAATGAAATGGTTTCGGCAAGAAATAATGTAAGCAATAAAATATCGGATCACGAGTGCATAGATATTTTTATAGCTATTGGAAACGATCGGATAATAAAGAACACGGAAATAGACATATTCAGATACAACGAGCTCAGAATGCTGAAAAGAGAAAAAATCATAAAATATCAAAAATCTTCATTTCAAAATACAATATCGGCATGGAACAATTATAAATTGATTAGGAACTTTATAAATGTTCCTAAATTAAATTGAAAAGTTAAAAGTGAAAGTGAGAAAAATTAATTTACAAGCAACAAGATTGCAAATACAAGTAACCAGAAAGAAATGTGGCACAAAATAAAATATACATATAATCCTAAGGAGATCTAAAACTGTGATTAAATTTGTGATTTTTAATAATATGGAATATAATAATAATTTTGAAATGGCTAAAAAATTTCATAACTACTTCGTAAATAGTATTAGGGAAATAAGAGACTCCATATAAAAGGTGCAATATAAGAACCAAGTACCTGTGATAAACTCTAGATTTAAATTTCCTGCAACTGTAATTTAGTAGGAAACATCTTGCTTAAAATTATAAATAAATCATTAAGAACTGAAATTTTTCCTGACAGCTGGAGAGAATCTTTGACAACACCAATTGAAAAAATTAAAAATACTAATAAATGTGAAGAATATAAGCCAATAATTACATTAAAAACATTTTAAAAAATTCTAGAAACGGTAGTTAAGCAGCAATAGGAAAAATACGTAGAGGAAAACAAATTATTGTCAAAATATCAATCAGGTTTCGGAAAAACTTTTCATATGAAACTGCTGGAAAAATATAAAAAATAACAATAAGATTCTGGCTATTTTTCTATATTTTTAAAGCGAGCTTTTGTAACAATAGATAGAGGCATCTTGCTACAAAAAAAGTTAAAGTACGGGATAGAAAATGAAGAGCTGATGTGGTTTAAATCATATTTAACGAACCGTAGACAAACTACAAGAGTGAACAACACCGAATCTAGGCCAATTGAAAATAACTATAGAGTACATCAAGGATCAATTTTAGGAGCGCTATTATTTACTATATACATTAACGATATGGATAAGGTTTTAAAATTTTATATGCGGAAGATACTTCAATTTTTACGGAAGATGAACGGATGATTTGTTACGAAAAGTTATCAAAGAATATGGGAATTATACATAAATAGTTAAAGATGAACAAGCTCAAACTAAATGAAAATAAAGCCAAATCGCTCGAGATTAATAAGGAAAATAATAAAAGATTTAAAGTAAATAACGTGATAAAAGAGAACATTAATTCTATAAAATACGTGGGTTTCATAATAGATAAAGACTTAAAATTCAAAGAACGCATAAAGTACATTTGTAAAAAATAGGGAAAAAATAGGATTTTTCAAACGTATACGAAGTAAAATATCAATTAATACGTCAGTAAATATTTGTAACACAATAACACAAGGCGACAAAAATGAACGAAGTTGAAATACCTGGGAATTGATCCTACTTTTATGATAGGCGCTCTCGAGTAGAACAAGGATCTGTATTTGGAATTCTCAAAACACTTCCAAAATCTCGAGTTACGGATAAAAAAACGGGTTTTCAGACCTTCATCCACTTATTAGCTAATAACTTAGCTGAATCTTACCCGATTTTAAGTTTAAATTCGGATTTGGAAAGAAGAGAAGTTAACCTTAAATGATATACATATATGTCGTTTAAGTAGCCTTGAAGAATCTGGGTGTATTTCTCAAGCAAACACAATTTTCATCCAATTTTTTCCCACATTTTTCAAGTAGATGCGTTTTAGCGCACTAATTTATATAGGAACCATACCATTTATGAGTTAATTAAGGAATTGTATTAAGTTGTGAATAAAATAAGACTTACGGTTTAGAAATCCGTTGGAAATTGACGGAGTTTTCAATATTTTTCGTATTGCAACTCGGTGCTGCTGTTTGTATGGTAGGTAAGACACCCGCCTACCAACCAGAAGATCCTCGGTTCAATACCAGGCCAGACCATCTGAAAAAAGAAAAAGTTTTGAGAGCTGATTGTTCCTTCTTGGAAAGTTATGGAAATTAATATATAATAGAGTGGTTTTCCGTACTTTTACACATTTATAAGCGAATAACTAATTTGAATTTCAACCGATTTTAAGTTTATCAGATTTGGATTAGTACTCTACATAAGCTATCAGAAAAATGTTATCACTGTCATGACTTAATGCTTCTATAAAATTTCATATATATGAATTTAAAAAATAAATATTTTTCTTTTGATCAATAAATAATGTAATTTTTTCTTGTGAAGTATCTATCGGTACAAGGTATGCAAATTTTTATAATGATTTTAAATTGGTAATAAAATCCAAGTGAAGCTTTTTCAAAGAAAGTTTGTTATTAATCAAAATAAGTTTGAATAAACAAATACATACATACATTTTAAATTTACTTAAATTTTTCAATTGTTAAACACTATTGACCTTTAAATTTATTAAATTTATTAAATTTTAAATAAATTAAACATTTTAAATATTATTAAAAAGAAGCAAAATTATTCTCATAACGTTCGTGTCTTTCTTTAAATTTCACGTGTTTAAAATATTAATAATATTTGTAATTTGTTTTCCTAGCTGCTGCATGTCTACATACTATAAATTTATAAAAAAAATTATTCAAACGCCTTTCCCGTTTTATGCACGTATTTGATGTTTTTTTAATTTTTTTTTTTTAATTTCTGATATTTTGTATTTGTTTCAAATTGTAAAATATTGTGATATAGATACCATTTCAAAATTAAGAAAACCGAATCGTCCATAGTACCCGGTTAAATATCGCTAAAAAAGTCTATTATTTTATTTAATTAATACGTCGATTATAATGCCAACTCAACTTCAGTTGTGTTCGCAGTTTCTAAAATTATGTTACGGATTGCAACTGACATCCAAATGATATTAATTTCAATTGCCAAATTGCAATATTTTGGGCAATCGTATTAAGATTTTTATAAAACACAAAAAGTCGATTCGATAGATGGTTGGCAATAAGGGTTAAATTGAGGACAGTGCTAAATGACATTAATTGAGTCTAACTTAAAGCAAAAACGTTTAAAACAGCAATGGCGGAATTGAAACAATGATCTTAAGAAGACCAGATGAGAATATGCTATGACGAATTTGCTTAAATCGAGTAGGTCCGAATTTTGACTGGAAATTCTGGATTAAGAGCACAGCTATATAGAATAGGCTGTAAAGAATCTAATGAATGTAGTCAATGCAGACAGGACATTTTAAGGTCTCAATAACCCTGCTTGCTTATTAAAAAATTATACTAATGAATATTTACTTGAAGTGCGTTTTTTAAATAAATTGTTAAATTTTTTACATTTGTTTTGTATCATAATGATAACTGGCAAAATTTGTCGTAACTAAATGTCAGTTTTTAAATCAGTTCTCATCTTTAATCGACATATAAATCGATTAGTCCACTTGAAATTAATTTTATTATAAATCAAAATAGAGATCAAAACTAAAGATTTCTTTGAGTGATAATTTTATGGAAAATAAGCTACGAAAATCTTGTAGTGCCAAACGTATTCTGTATTTCTAACAAATTATATTTATTAAAAATAAAACAAAGTTTTTTTTTTTGCTTTTTTTCACTATGCAAACTGTTGACATTCTGTCAATTAACAAATTTGTTATAATTTCATGTTGGAATTGACATTGAAAGTTCATAATTCCCTTTATATATGTAGCCGTGCTCAAATATTTAAAAAATTTTACTTATAAAGTTTATAATATTTTTTGTCACTGTTAACATCCACTGCTAGTTTTTTTGGTATAATATGTATATGTATATACATACATGTGTACAATGTTCAGAAGCATCATTAATGGCACGCAATAATTGTGAAACCCTATATGCTGTTTATTTTGTTTTTATACAGTATAAATTCGACTAAAAATAATTGTTGGGTCTGGGTCAAAACTATAATTAAATTGTAGTAATTTGATTGCCGTAGCCTTTGATACAATTTAAAAAAATTTTATTGTATTTATTCATATGTAGGTATTTTTTATGAACTCAATGAACACACATAAAATCAAATGTGTATGGATAACAGTGGAAGTGAAAACAGTGGATTTTACATTTTTTCTATACTTACATATAGGGAAAAAACTTCATTCACCCCGAAATGTTAGGATTTTCAAAATTTAGTTGTGATATTAGAAACTAATTTTATGGCGATGATTAGGACATTAAAAGTTCATATTAAATGAAAAAAAAACCAGAAGTAAAACGAATAACTATAATATGAAGTTAGCAGTTAAAGGTTACATACAGTCTGAGAATTAAAACAAGAAAATTAAAAAATCAATTTTTTTGCTATGTATATAGGTTGCTTTAAAAACTAGACTACTATTAAAAACAAAAAAGTTATT
Organism: Wohlfahrtia magnifica; assembly: GCA_023159175.1. Lineage (NCBI taxonomy): Eukaryota > Metazoa > Arthropoda > Insecta > Diptera > Sarcophagidae > Wohlfahrtia > Wohlfahrtia magnifica. Next base: position 8,758,451 of record JAKWBJ010000222.1, read on the forward strand.
GTTTAATTCTATTATTATATTTGAAAATGGATACTTAAAAATAAATAGGCCTTTTAGTAAATTTTAAGGGCTAAAATTTAATAAACACCTCTTTCGAGATCAAGATCGGTAATTTGTGTTTCCACTAAATTTTTATTCTTCTAGAAAGAAAAATTGTAATTTGTGTTCCCAATAAATTTGTATTCTTCTAGAAAGAAAAATTGCTGATAGTGACAAGTTGAGCATAATTCATTGAATTTTAACTACAAAATGAAATATTTAGAATTGGTGCATTAATTTTGCAAGACGAAGAAAAATAAGATTGTTCATAGACGTTTACAAGATGAAGTTATCCAATAAATTGTAAATTACTTTATTTCATAAAAAAAATTACTTTTTAAATAACTTTTGTATTAGATTTGTTCGATACATATTACAATTTTAATTAAACTGTCTTTACTTTACATACATTCTGGAAGAGTTTGACAAGTTTCTGCAATCTACAAGAGAAATTAATTGTTATTACGCAGCGGCTGCATGCGGCTATTTTCAAAATATTAGGAAAGAGTAACCAGATATTACAAAATCGGAATGGAAAACAACTTTCTGTGAAGTGCTTCACAAGTATTGGATGTTTTGGAGCAACATCTTTGTGGTAAATGGATAACTAATTCAACCGAAAAAGACAATATAGTTACAACTCAAGAATTCTATTATAAATTTGGATTGCCTGGTGTGAAAATAATTACTTATATATAACAGGAAAAGAAACTAAAGTTTAAATGGCATTTTTGTTTACAAATAAATAAGGTTGTCGTTTTTAGTTATCGATTAAAATATCTTCTGAGAGTGAAATATAAAATTCAGTATTTTGATATTATTTCAAAACTACAGACAACAGGTTCTGTACTTTGCATCCGTTAATGGAAAAGTCAGCTGATGTTTAAAAATCAATGGGAAAAATGAAACTATTTTGAGGAACAATGAAAACATTTAAAGGTAAAAGTTATTCACAATTACAATTTTGGGAAAAGGTAAAATATTTCAATGAAAAAATCAAAAGACACCCGAAATCGTCCTCCTTCGTGCAGGAACGAAATTATACCGCTATTACCTTCAGACAGAAACTGATACCTATGACGGATCAAATACAAGTATTGGATGTTTTGGAGCAACATCTTTATGATAAATGGATAACTAATTCAACCGAAAAAGACAATATAGTTACAACTCAAGAATTCTATTATAAATTTGGATTGCCTGGTGTGAAAATAAGTACTTATATATAACAGGAAAAGAAACTAAAGTTTAAATGGCATTTTTGTTTACAAATAAATAAGGTTGTCGTTTTTAGTTATCGATTAAAATATCTTCTGAGAGTGAAATATAAAATTCAGTATTTTGATATTATTTCAAAACTACAGACAACAGGTTCTGTACTTTGCATCCGTTAATGGAAAAGTCAGCTGATGTTTAAAAATCAATGGGAAAAATGAAACTATTTTGAGGAACAATGAAAACATTTAAAGGTAAAAGTTATTCACAATTACAATTTTGGGAAAAGGTAAAATATTTCAATGAAAAAATCAAAAGACACCCGATTTCGTCCTCCTTCGTGCAGGAACGAAATTATACCGCTATTACCTTCAGACAGAAACTGATACCTATGACGGATCAAATACTAAAAGGAATTTCTTCTTTATGTATAGTTTTTTTTTTCAGTATCTAGATTTTTTTCTTGTGAATTCAAAAATAGCATGTATTAAAAATAACTTTTTTACACTATTTAATATCATTAATTTTTATAAACTCTAAAGTTTTTCTTTAATTGATTTCTTAATTTCTTGATGTTTATAGTCAACAAAGTCAGAAAAACAAATTTCTATAAAAAATCTTTACAAAATTCTTTATTTTCATTCCTCTAAGTATTTTTTTGTAATGTGTCGTAATTATCATTACAACTTTTTATTTTAAATTAATAAGCATCTTATTGGTTTGTATTTTAAGGTCGATTACTGATTTTATTAAAAAATGTTGTATCCGGTTTAGATAATGATTTTTAAGTTTTTGTAGAACAAGTATACATGCACATATATAAATTTACTAAAATTTATTATATCTTTTATACATTTGTATACTTGTTTTTGATAAGAACAATTTAAATTTAAGAACGAATAATTTTTACTTTCTATTTTTTTACCTATTTCATAGTGGTTGCTTAACCTTTCTATTATTTGAATATCCTCTGTTTACTTTAAACTGATCTAATTCATTTAATTTTTCAGATTATTCCACTGGGCAGTGCGTATTGCCATTTTCCAGCAACGGATCACAAATATACATGGCGTAAAGTAACAACAACCGTTAATAATATAATTGTAGGTAAATTATGGGTAGATCAGCATGGTGATATGGAAATAACAGGTTTAAATGCTGCAGCAGGTCTAAAGTGTATGCTTAAGTATATACCCTACTCCTATTTTTCACGTGAAACCCAAAGGCGTGTTAAAGGTGTGGTCATGGACCGCAATAATGAAGTCAAATGGGTTATACGTGGAGCTTGGGATAGTAAAATAGAAATTGCACCGGCTCTTTCGACATCTGGGCCACCAGATAGTCCGGTTTATGAGACGGGAGCCTATAAAACTGTTTGGCAAAGACGTATGCCAGCGCCAGATAGTGAGAAATATTATAATTTCACACTATTAGCGGCTCAGCTTAATGAAATGGAGGAGGGTATAGCACCTACAGATTCACGTTTAAGACCTGATCAACGGCTTATGGAGAACGGTCAATGGGATGAGAGTAATCGTGAAAAATTGCGTCTAGAAGAAAAACAACGAACCAAAAGAAAACAACGCGAATCAGAGGCAGAAGCTGCTGCACGTAGAGGTCAGCCATTCCCGCCTTATACCCCCGTCTGGTTTACACAAGAACGTGAAGAGGGTACTGATAATATTGTGCATATACATACCGGTAACTATTGGGAGCACAAGAATAAACAAGATTGGTCAAAATGTCCAGATATTTTCTAAATACCAATTATTAATATTAACTTAAAAATTTTAAAGGAAACAAAACTGAAAGAAATACAATCCAAAAATCGTTTAAATTAGAAGAAAAAAATAAAACATTATAATAAATTAATTAATGAAAAGTAATAAAATAAGCGTAAAACATTAAAAAGAATTTTTAGTTAAATTAGGCCTTAAAACATTGAAATAAATATAACGCATAGAATTAACAACTAACAAAAATAATAATAAATACGTTTTATGTACCCCCATGTACATGGAGTGGAGTACGCATACATACATATAAAAATATGTTTCATTTGCTTAACGTCTTCAAAATGGACAAAAAGCAATTAAAATATTACTATAGGTGTACATCACACACATACATACACCTCCTATACTATTTCCTTTTTATTTTTTACACAAAAGGAGATGTAAGTCCTTCCAATTCAATGCTCCTCCGTTTTAGCCGATTACATGCCTAGGCGCTTTTGTAAGAATATACTACAATATGATACCCATAATAAATAAATATACATAAAACAAATTTGGAACGCTATTATTAATCGTAAAAAGCAGAATACACATTTTAAGTATATTATAGCCATATTAGGTAAAACATTCATTATATGTGTAAAACACCAATATTATTATTATTTATTAAGAACAAAACAACAAAATTAAAAATATGTATATGAAAAAATCAAAAAATTAAAATACAATTTATGTTATACACAAAAAATAAAAATAAAATTATTATCAATATCACAAAATTTAAATGTACTAGTAATTGCAAGTTATTATTTGTTACAAGCTAATTTAATAATAAAAGAATATTTAATCTCCCTTGATACAATCAGCAAGAAATAACTATTTGAAAGGTACAATTCATTGATTTTACCGATAAAACGATAAACATTAATTATTAGCATTAGGAAAAATTACATAAATGTGTCGCCTATGAATGGCAACCGAATTTTAGTTGCGTTGTCGAACGACAACTGGAAATTTGTAGTTGCCTATAAGGCAACCGAAATTAATGAATTTGTAGTTGTCAGTTGCCATAAATTATGCACTTTTCGGCAACTGGCAACGCAACAAAAGTTCAATCGTCCTCCATTGTTGACAAATTACGCTTAAATTTTTTGATGAAAATTTGAAAATAAAAAAATATTTGTAAACTGCATAAAAAGGAAAGTATATTTTATGAAGTAAATAAAAAACACATTTAAAAATAAATAAATTTTGACGCAAATTAATATATTTCTACGTCGACTTAAAAATATTTAAGCGAAAAGATGAAACCAATTATTTATTTATTATTATTTTAACCCTTTATTGCTCGAGAAGACTCATTATAATGAAACAACTATCACTATTTAATAGAATTTTTGCTTTTGACATAACTTAAGCTCAAAAAAGTTTCATATATTTGCCAAGCTGGGAATATAAAATAATCCTGGTACTCAGAATTATCGAGGGCCAATAGATCTTGATTTTATATAACTTTTTTAAAAACAAAATGTGTTTTATTACCGTTTGTATAGGTATTAAAATAAAACAATGAAATCCACACTTTTTCAATTTTAACTAATATTTATATTTAAGCGAAAACTCGCAATCCAAAAGCACCTCTAAACACTAGAACTGTTGAAGGATAACTGATTTTATGAGCAACAGAAGTAAAAAAGCAACAATTTTTGATCGTTATTGGAAGAAAATACGGTACTTTATAGAACAGACGATCATTTATAGCAAAATTATAACTGTATAATAAGTAAGGCATAAAAATAAGAAACGGTACTTGCAAGTAACGTCGGGCAATAAATGGTTAAAATTCATACTTATACTGTTGTTACATGGAAACATACAAAAATTTTATACCTTTAGACAATACTTCTGAATTTAAAGAAATAGTGACAAACTTTGTGTAAAAGTTTAGATATTATAACTTTAATAGTGGCTGAGATCCAAAACGACGTCTGCAAAGCAACCGAACCATGCCATGTATTTGAAAAGTGTTAACTGCACAAACAAAACTAAACTGTGCTTATTTTTTTATTTGCCATTAGAATAATACTACAAGGTAAATAACTGAAAAAGCAACAAATAAATTTATGTCTTAATGTTGTTATTAACCATTTTGGTTATTTAGCGCCATTCTAGATAGAGAAATTTTGGATGGAAGAAATGTATCTAAAGTCAAAAACAAGAAGTTCCGAAAGGGTTAACTTAACTAACTTTAACAAATTTTCCTCGATTTTCTTACACTTTTCTTCTCATTCAGTTTATTTAACGCATACAACGCAGTTCCAACTGCGAGTATATTTTCCTTTTAATATTTAGTAAGATATTTTCGTAACCAAAGTATTGAAGTATCTACTTTAGTGATACACAGTTACAACAGATAGTGGAACTTAATGCTTCCAATACTAATTTAACAAATTTTCCCCGATTTTCTTACACTTTTCTTCTCATTCAGTTTATTTAACGCATACAACGCAGTTCCAACTGCGAGTATATTTTCCTTTTAATATTTAGTAAGATATTTTCGTAACCAAAGTATTGAAGTATCTACTTTAGTGATACACAGTTACAACAGATAGTGGAACTTAATGCTTCCAATACTAATTTAGTACATTAAAAAATGTTTACATCGGACACTGCTAACATGTTCACGATATAGAACGTTTAGCATGTTATGCTAATGGATAGCAAAAAAAGCTGTTATTGATTTCAATTTATCATAATAATAAACAACTTAAGAACACTTGTTAATTATACCTCATGTCAAAAGATTGTGTCCAATTCGAAAGTGATGCAGTCATTTGAATTAAATCTTGAATTATTATTAGTAGAAAAAATATTTATCGTATCATTGGATGCACTTAATTCTCCCCAACAACCATCGACTAAACGTCGAAAGTCAGCCAGATATTCAAACAAAGTAAAAAAAGTGGTGACTCTAATTTTATTTTGACTCAGCTAACTCTAAACAAAATATTCTTGATGACAATTCTTCCGTTCTAAGTGCACAAACACCATTTAATATCATGTCATCAAATAATTTATTGGTATATCTGAAAAATCTGTTCAGAAAAACCCATTACTTAATGAAAATCTTTCTCCGTTTAATTCTGCACAAATAGAATCCATTACTACACCATCTAGATCTTCACAAAATGACCTAACTGTTCACCTTAAATCTATTTTTATATCTCGATTTGTATTTGAAACTTCTGATGTTTAAATTCAAAATTAAATTTCGTGTGTTCTGTTCCAAAAAACCAAATATGTTTATTGAAAACCCAATAAATATCATGTACCAAAACTTTGCTGTTAATCTACATATTACATGTTCTTATACAACTCCTAACTCACCAGTCGAATAATACAACATGGCAGCACTGCTATTAAATATGTTATTGATCTATATAAAACTTCCGATTTGTTTATTGCTCTCGGAGACTTTAATATTCAGTTAGTTCTCATGCCCAGAACGTCAAAAGCATCTGATTCCCCCAATATCTACATTACCCATAGACACAGATGACAACACACAACCACTTCTGTGTTAAAAAACAACATTGGGTCTTGCGTGCATTAAAATCGATCCTGTTCACACGAACCCACTCAGAGATTTTCATCAGATCACTTGTGAGTGTGTCGTTCATATTCATCCTTTTCGCCCCAGTCTACAAGATGCTCGGCCTACAATCAAAAGAATATGAATGACAAATGTTGCTGTCATTTGCAAAAGAACAGATGTGATAAGAAGTGGAAAGAAGATTGTCGTTAAGAAATATTAGCAAAAGAGTAGGAGAAAGAACAGAGCCTGGATGTTTCGAACTATAGAGGAATCGCTAAATTCGATGCAAACTCAAAACTTCTTGAAAAGATTTTAACTGACAATTTATATCATCAAATTTCATCCCTTTTATCTCCATTCCAACATGGTTTTCGGAAATTACGTTCAACAGAACTAACAACTAAAATAAATTATGGTTTTATTTGTAACAGACAAACTGATATTATATACTGATACTATACTGATTTTAGTACAGCGTTTGTAGAGTCAGTTTTATTTTAACGCAATTTAAACGAATTCAAACCTTTTAAAAAGCTTAAAACGTAATCTTGGGATTTTGTTGAATCATAAATTAACATTTTGTGATCCCATCCTGGATTTATGAAGGGTTGGTCAAAAGAATTTTCTGATCCTTATGTCAAGACACATTAACTTTAATCTTTGGTTCGTCCTATCAGTAATAGTATAAAATCGGTGCAAAAACAGTTTCTTCTGTTATGTTTAAAAGGACTTGGATGGAGTTCGAATGTATTTACTTCCCTCATGAAAGCAGTGTCGCGCTTATTAAATTACCTACTTTGAGGCTACATAGATTCGAAATTTCTACTAAACCGTATCATTTTCAATGTTCCTACTAGACCAAATCGCAACTTTCAACTATTAATCTTGAAATATTATCGATTAGTTCATGAAAACAACAACTCCTTTCGTCAGATATGCTTGAAATTTAATAATTTTTATTGATTTTTGTGATTCTATTGATGTTGTAAAAAGAAAAATTATTTTATTATTTTAATAATTATGAATTTTCAATACTTGTATTTATAGCTTAGTCTATAAGGAAATGTAATCCATAGACCAGAATGAAATAAATAAATAAAGGGTTTTCAGTCATAAAAATTGATTACCATAAATTGTATTTGTTAACCTAAAAAATTAGATTATAGAAAATATTTGTTTTGTAGTCTAAAATTTAAAAACACAAATGCTTTTAATTAAATTTCGTTAATTACAAAAATAAAAGATACAATTTTAAATATTTTCGTACTCAATTATTTATATTAAAAGAAACACACAGAAAAGTAAAAAGAAAAGTACTTTTCTATGCGACTGAATTAAATATATATACACTGCGGTGCAAAAGTGAGGCAATGTTCGTAATACAAATAATATTGTAATCTTTTATATTTTTCATTAATTTATAAAACAATTTTAACAAAATTAAATACACCTATTCTACAGCAAATAAGCCAAATATAAAAAAATTGTAAAATCAAATAATCAGGTATGTGATGAAAAATATGGCGCAGTGTTGTAAAGCCATAGGTATTAAAGACATATGGCCTAATTTCTCAAAAGAGTGGGAAAAAAAGTATAGCAATACCATACAATATTTGTTACACTCATTCTCTCATTTATATCCATAGTAACGGATATGTATTTGGTATATGTATTTGTTTTGACAATACTTTAAGTTACACTCTTGCACGCCTATACTACAAAAACAGCGCATCGGTTGGCGCATTTCAGAGAACATCAACTATAACGCATTCTATAATCCCCTTTTATGTATATATAGATTACTATTTTGTGTTTTCCCTAAAACTATCTCCAGTTTTTCTATATAATTGGATTTACATTTAATGCTTCAGTGTCATCGCACTTTCTTATCCTGGTTGGATTATTTTGGCGTATTTTTTCGATAAATAAACTTGGTTGGTTGTATGGACCCCACCTGCCGTACACATTTTCTTTTTATTTAAAGAATTTTTTATAGCATATTTCCAAGATATCCGCATCTTTAAATCTTGTAAATGAAGACTAATAAACTTGCCATGTGAAAACTAATAGGGACACGTATGTACATATCAGAGAATAACAATGAGTACTCAAAAACAAAGTATATTTAAATACTCATCTATATTTTTGGGTGTTGTGTATATCCATACATTAACAACATACAGATATAATTCAACTTCATACTTATAGCAAACATGTATATACACAACCATCTTAAATAACATGTTTGTATCCAAATTGTTTACTATACCTATAAAAATACTTGGGTGCGCGCATACCCATGCATTCGAAGTATGTGTTTCAATTGGTATGGAAAAATATTGAGAGTACGTTAAATACTCATGTGTATAATAAGTACTCATATGACATGCGTGTATGGATGAATAAAAGAATTGGTATGCTCTTTTACATTAATGTTTGTGTTACTTCTTTTTTTTAACAGGTTATGTATATATATGTATATATATACATATACATATATCTATGCCCAAGACACAATCTAAGACAGAAAAAATTGTATTTTAAACATTCAGCAAATTCATAGAATTTTTTAATAGCAATTACAATTTTATTTAAAAAAAATTATACTTCCGCATAGAAAAATCAAAGAGATATTGCGTTTGTTACTGCATTTTTTAATTCCCATTGCAATGCTTTTTTTGGGAAAATTTATTAAAGAACACTACCTGCTATAAAAATCGTTAAAAAACTTGTGCGAAATATTACAAAAAAATCATTTTTTTCTATTAAACGGTAAACCATTGTACATAAAATATACATATGTATGTATGTTCAAAGGAATATATACAAACGGTTAATAAAAATATTTACGATCTTTCACTTATGACAAATTTCCAAAAATTTTCATATACTTACATACATGGAAGGTCAAAAGCAACAAATATTCTACAAAAATATGGGGCAATAAAAATGAGGTAAATCCGCAAAATTAGACAGTAAATAATAAGCCAATCGGAGTTTTCACGTTTTCATTGGCAGTTGAACTTTTGAAGTGTATGGTACAAGTGTGACGAAATTTTAAAGAAAATAAATGAAGGACTATACAAAATGCTACGAAAAACTAGAAAAAGTGTTATATATCAAATTGAAGAAGAGAGTAAATATATTTTACAAGACAGAGTATACTGCCAAAAGTGCCGAAAGATTTTTGAATTTGTAAGGAACCAAACATCAAATTTAACTAAGCATAAGTGCGTTTATTCACAGCCTCATCACAGTACACCAATTCAAATAAATACCGAAGAGAGAAATGCTTGATTTGAAGCATTCATGGATTTTACTATAGAAGACTATCGTCCTTTCAGTAGCGTTGAAGGCCCCGGTTTTCGTAAATTAATTCAAGTGTCTACAAATTGGTTGAGCGACGATTTCATTAAGAGAAATTTCTTGTGTGCCACTTTACACTTCCAAGTGAGTTTCGAGCTTGTGGATATTAACTTAGGAATAAAATCTATAGAATTTACGTCTAATACGGAAGTTAACATTCGATGTGACTGATATATCAAATGTAGTGTCCGTAACTGATCGCTGAAGTAATATATTAAGTGCACTAAGAGATTTCACAAGATTAAACTGTTCGGTCCATCTTTTTTCTAATGTTTTAACTGATGCTTTCAAATCTACAAATGAATTTAAAGGGATTTGTTTGCAAAAAATAGTAAAATTCGAATTCGAATTTTGCAATGTTTCAGCCAATTTTTAAAAATTAAACAAAAATCAATGAAATTCTTGTGTATAATGTTCGAAGGCGAAGTATGTTAAATTTTAATTATCCTGTCCCAAAAGATTTAATAGAGATTTGCAAAGACTTCGAAATAATTTTAAAAAAAACTTCAAGTGAGTGTCTCCAACATTATGTTTCGTTATTCCAGCCAGTAATAAAATAAAAATGATTTGCCTTGTTCAAAATAATTAAAAAGTTGGAATCGCGGCTCTAAAAATTAATATAGTGTCGCAATTGGAGAAATATAGTTCAAATTTAGCTATTACGCGGCGTAAATTGATTCTCTCTCACTCACACCTACATGTGCTGACACCAGGGTTGTCAGAACCTTTTTAAACGTTTTCGCCAAATTCAATTTTAAAAATCGCCAAATCAACTTTTTTTTACACTTTAACAATAAAATTTATATATTTTTTTTAAATAATGAGAAAAAATTGTTAAAACAAATAAAAAATAATTTGTTTTGAATTCTTAAATTTCGCCAAAAGTGGAAAAAACTCGCCATAATATCTATTTTGTTAATTTTATTAAGCCAAAATATTAGCAAAAACAAAAAGTGTACAATGTTTACTATAACATAGTTTATAGTTTACTGAAAGCTAGAAAACAATAAAAAATATTTTTTATGGTTAATATAAAATACATTTTGTAGTAGTAGTCTCATTATTGTTATATATCTAAAACGTTATAGACTTTTTATTCGATGCATTTCACATTGCCTTGTATTGGAATTAAATTACACTATGCGAACGAAGATAAAATACCTGAAAAGTTATACTATTTTTCTAGTAAACGCTATCTAGTACAACAAGATTCAGTTTTTGAAATTTTCTAAAAACCTTCAAAATCTTTAATTACGGGTTAAAAAACGATTTTCGTACCTTCATACACTTATAGACTTATAATTTAGCGGAATACTATCCGATTAAAAGCTTTTCAGTGGATTTAGAGAGTGGAGAAGTTGACCTTTTAAATGATGGTATGATATACTTCATAACCCTGAGGTATGCGTATGTGAGAATTTTTCAAACAAACATATTCTTTTTCTCAACTTTGGAGCTTTTTTCGTACCATTTACTTAAATAATTCTTTGCTAGTTGCCGAAAATTGCATTACATAAGTAAACTGGCACCTAAAAATCTATTAGTTTTAGTTCACTAAAGGCAACTACAAATTTCTCGTTGCCGAGAACATAATTGAAGTTCGGTTGCCATCTATAATCGACATATTAAAATGGCCATGTTCATGAATTGCACACACAAAAATACCAAAATAATAATTTTAATTTTTCGTATTTTTTATCAAAAATAGCCAACAAAATCACCAATTAATTTACAAATCGCCAAAAAGTCGCCATATAGCCAAACCGAAAATTATCGCACGTTTGGTAAGAAATCGCCAAATATGTCAACCCTGGCTGACACATTGGACAAAAATAACAACAAACTATCAGTCTCTCAAAAGAACACTCAGCGAAAAATTTAATTAAAGTCTTTTTGGTAAACATAAATGTTTAGTTTACTAACGCACGTTGTAATGTTGCACTATATATGACGTAGCAAAATAATTTTCATTTACAATTAATATAAACATTTATTTTATTTGTATTTGTTAAAAAAAATGCTTAAATGTACACCAAATATACACCAATATTTTAAAAATATATTCCTGTTTATACTTTTTTTTACTATAAGTTTCTCCAAGTGCATTGAGCATAGGGTAACTCACACACAAACAAAATGATAATGCATGTGTTTGACGAGCCCTGTTTTATATCCTCCTGCAATATCTTTACAGTCAAATGAAATAAGCAATATAAAAGAATTTTACATCGAAAAACTAACCGAAAATCATTCTGAAGTTTTGAAAGAATTTTCTAACACATGTCGGTCAACACCAGCAATACAACCACTTATTAAAGACACACACACGTCAGCAGTATCTATGTCCCCGATAAGTACTTCATCATAAGTTTTCCAGTCATCTTCTCCAGAGTCAGATACTTCAAATTGAAGTTTTTTCTTCCCAAGTCTAATAAATACGTCAACCGCTACACCGGAAACACGAAGAGATAAAGTCGAACGTTACTGCAATGAAAAGGTAGAGATTACAGAGGATTTCAGCGTAATACTATGGTGGAAAACAATTCTATCAAATATTCCAAATTATCAAAACTAGCTATGAAAATATTCTCCTGTTAGTAGCGCAACGTTCAAACACGTTTTTCCTTAGCTGGAAATATTGTTACCGAAAAAAGAAATCGGTTGGAACCTAAAACAATAGACAGTATTATGTTTTCAAACTCTTTGCATAAAAAAATGTTTGGTAAAATATTGTATACCAGCCTTCCTGGTTAGTAGTAATGAGATGTAAATTTTTTTGTTTTTATAGCTAAGCATTGTTATAAGTAAATATATATGTATTTTAATAAACTAAATTCAGTTTGTCCCAATGTTGTAACGTAAGCCTTAAAAAAGTTTCCTTTGGCCGAACACTGATGAAGTATTTAAATAATTATCCTAAATAAAAGCTTAAACATACTTCTAATGATGTTAATTTTATCAAAACTTTTTTATCAGTTTTTATTTTTTAAGTTTTTAAATAAAAGCCGCTGGAGCTCACATACAGTGCTTGAAAAAATAAGTCAAGACTAATATTTCAGTAATGGTGCACTGTAAATTTTATTTTAGTGTTAAAAATTTCTTTTTTCTTAATTTGTGTCATTTATATACTTCGTAGTTTTAACTAAAATATATTTTATAAAAAAAAAAATCTTATTTTAGTTTTGAAGAAGTAACAAAACTATACCATCCAAATTCATGTTGAAAAAGTAAGTTGTCAATAAATTAATATCCACAATACCAATTGTTTGAGTGACCACTTTGACCACCATACCGCATGAATATTTAAGTCTAGTCATAGAATCATCTGTGCCAAGCACCCTATGCCAAAAATTTGTGTTCCTTATAAAATATTCATTTTTCTGTTTGTTTCTCTTGCTTATATATGTAAGCAATTCTACCAGTAACCTGACTTTGCTTATAGATTTTACACAATCTTAAATGTATTGCATAGATCTAAGTTACTTTTTTGCCTTCATTTAACAACTGCGCTCAAAACTTTGGGATTACCTAATTCATAAAGTGCTAGTGCTTACTTTTCCGCGGGAAAGTAAGAGCTTTTGGTCTTCCATCAAAAGGCTTAAGAACAGCGCTAGTTCGGTTTCAATCCTTATAAAGGATGACCAAACATTCACTAACCTGATTGATAAGGCAAACCTTCTGGCTGAAATGTTTGCAGGTAATTCGAACTTACCGGAGAGCATTCAACCACTGCCCGAACTTGAAAGAGTATCAGTGACTATGCCTAGTATATTCTTTCGAGCCCATGCAGTAAAAAAGGTTCTTGCAAATATCGACGTTAATAAGACTTCTGAGCCGGATGGCATTCCAGCGCTGGTCCTGAAGCAGTGCTCTTCGACGCTTGCGCGTCCATTGTCTAATCTTTTCAGTGTGTCTTATCGTGCGGGTATTTTCAATCTTGCTGGAAGATTGCCAATGTAACGCCAATCCCTAGAAAGGGTGAGGCTAGTAACCATGCAAACTACCGCCCAATAGCAGTTTGTTCGGCAATTTCCAATGGAGAGTATGATTAATCATCACCTTGTAAAATATTTCAAGCCCAACAATTTGCAAAGCGATCGCCAATATGGTTTCTGTAAAGGTCGCTCTACTGGTGACCTGCTGGCGGTACTCTCTGAAGGGTGGAACAGGTCCATTCATGCATTTGGTGAGAGTAAGGTTGTGGCCCTGGATATATCCAAGGCGTTTGACAGAGTCTGGCAAGGGGCTCTCATATCCAAAAATATTGCCTTTGGTGTCGGTAGTCACTCTTCTCGATTCATATCAAGCCTTCTTAGAAATCGCACTATAAGAGTGGTTATAGATGAGACTTCATCCGACGAGTTCAGGATAAATTCAGGGGTACCGCAAGGCTCTGTTCTTTCTCCAACTCTATATCTAAAATTTCTTAACGACTTTCTTTTTCTCACTTCTAATCCCATCTACTCTTTTGCAGATGACAGCAACATTTGTCATTCATATTCTTTTAATCGTAGGCCTTTTTGAGATTGGGGTTAAAAAGCGGAATATGAACGACACACTTACAAACGACCTGTCGAAAATCTCTGAGTGGGGTCGCGTGAATGCCCAATGTTGTGTTCTGACACACAGACTTGGTGGTGTGTTGTCATCTGTATCTATGGGTAATGTAGATATTGAGGAATTAGATGCTCTTGATGTTCTCGGCATGAGAATTCACTGTGGCGTTCGTTGGAATGAGCACATATTTCGAGTGTCGAAAGAAGCATTCAAGTGTCTCGGCCTTTTAAGAAGGTGTAAAAATTACTTCACTTCATCTGGTCTCCTTAATATTTGCAAGACCTATATCCGACCCAAATTGAAATACAACTCTCATGTATGGGCCGGTGCTTCAAAGTCTATTTTGGAGCTTCTCAGCCGAGTACAGGAGAGGGCGAAGGTTCTTATTAATGACGGTAGAGTAGTCAACTCTATCGATTCATTAGAGCATCGTCGCAATGTAACGTGTGTTCATTGTTCTATAGGTACTACAACGGAATGTGTTCTGATGAAATTAAGAAACTAATTCCTAGTAATCATATATTTTTACGTAAAGGGTCCGCCAAATAAGTTTTTTTTAATGCTATAAAAAAAAAACTACTGAATATTTTCTCAAATTTCTTTTTTTATTTGAAAGTACAATCCTTCCGGTAAATAATGGAAAATAATTTCATTCAAATGGCTGCCTCGGCTGGCCATGCAGTAGCCTACACGATCGGTCCAATTTTTAAGCACATTATCGATTGTGTGCAGCTGTATTTCATTAATGGCTACACGAATATTGTCCTTTAAAGCGTCAATTGTCTCTGGCTTGTTGGCGCAACACTTATCCTTGACGGCACCCCACAAATAATAGTCCAACGGTGTCAAATCGCAGCTCCGAGGTGGCAAAACGATATCAGCTCTGCGGCTGATAATGCGATCTTCAAAAACAGGGCGCAAAACATCGAGTGTTGCTTTGGATGTGTGGCACGTAGCGCCGTCCTGTTGAAACCAAATGTTGCTAGTATCCTCCTCTTCAATTTTTGTGACCAAAAATTCATTCAACATGGTCCGATAACGAACGCCATTGACTGTAACGGCCACTCCTTGCTCATTTTCGAAGAAAAATGGCCCAATTATGTCTCTGGACCAAAATCCGCACCAAACAGTGACTCGTCTTGGGTGTATCGGCTTTTCAATATATGCGTGCGGGTTTTCTGTGCCCTAAATGCGACAATTTTGCTTGTTTACATACCCGCCAAGATCAAAATGAGCTTCATCTGAAAAGATGATTTTTGTTGGCAAAATCGGCATCTTCTGTAAGTCGATCGCACGCAATATTTCCCAGCGTTGTTCAAGCATATACACAACCATATTTGTTCAGCGGAAGGATAAGACTAATTATCTGTCAAATCAGACATGAGCTAAGTGTTACCTTTCACGAAATAAGCACTAGTTGAAAAGAAAACGTTAGATGGCGGACCCTTTAGTACTCGTATTTCTCGTAGAATTCATCCCTTTGTAATTGATTGTCCAGTAAATCGCACAACACATTATAGGCAGAATTCGTTCTTTGGTCGCACTATTTGTTTGTGGAACAATCTTCCTGGGAATGTCTTCCCTGCCACTTTCGACATGAGCAAATTTAAATCGAACGTCCACAGACACTACTCTATCTATCCTCCTTCCCACAACCTACTTTTCCTAGTACCAGCACAATGCACTGCATGAGTAGGGGTTATCCCCTGAGTGCTGGTCTTCTTGAAAGAAAAAACAGTGCTAAAAAAATTAGGCTTTATATTAATGGAAAGCAGAAGTTCAAGTTCTTTCAGGATAATAACCAAAACAATAGACTCTTTTCTTAAGTATTATTTACAAACGAACTCTAGCTTCAAATTCCTATTTTAAATCAATATTAAGTAAACAAATTTTAAAGTTGGTTCGACCGTACTTTACAACATTTTAAAATCAATATTTTGAAAAACAAATTTTTAAAATAATGGACATTAGGGTGGTCTTTAGATGTATGGAAGAAATTCAAGTAAGAGACTGTAACTCCCCCCCTAAAATGTGAGGTTTTGTGTAATCAAAAAAATACATTTTTGTTTGCTTTAGAATACGATAGTGATATATATTTTTTTTTTGCTATAATTTTATTAAATTACGATAATTTCCATTATTTATTAAAAACAATTTGACTATAAAAGCTTTTGTAGAAGTAGATTTTAAATACGAAAACTAAAGTGTTTTTATGTATATCCTTATAATAGTTTAAAAGCACTGATACACATATTTTAATCTCCCATATGATAAAAAATTTGCTAGTAATAAAGTTTTGTTAATGGAATACCTCTATCAAAAAATTTTATTGAAGAAAAGAATGGCGAATTGCCTTCAATGTTTCCGATAGCGAAGACGAAATAACTGAGCAGTTTGATATTACTGAAGACACGGAATATGATCCACGGAATATAACCGATAATCTTGTAACAGGTTTGGACATGTGTAAAATTAGTGGCCGTAACGCTATGCGGATACTTGTAGCAACTCAATTTATAAATCACGAAGTAGATGAGTGCTATTCGCAAAATCCATTCAGAACTTCGATTTAATACTACTCAAAAAATTAAAAAAAAAACAGGGAAGCAACAAGCGGAAGTAGTTTATGACCTATTGCAGGAATGGAATCTTAATAGGTATCAGAAAAGTTTTCGCTAGTAATATACGTATTTCGAAAGGCGTTGAATATTTTACTGCCCAAAGATTTGTCAGCATTCCATAAACTCTACCTACTGCAAAAGCAATGTATCAGGTCACTTTATTATTAAATACCACTCCTAAGTTTGTGGAAGAGCTTACAAACTCAATGGGATCACCATTAATATTAATTTAAATACCCTCATTTAGTATTTTGCCATTTTTATTAATAATAATACGTTTAGACTTAAAGGGATTAATACAGGGTCCTTTATTTCTTGCACAGATTTCCATTCTTTTTAGGTCATCAGTAATAATCATCACGTGTAAATTTCACCAATCGCAGTACTGTGGTATATTTGAACATCATCAGCATATATATGCACGTAATTCACAGTGTTCCATCATATCCGGTAAATCATTTATATAAAGACAAAATAAGAGCGCTCTAAGTACAGATCCCTGTGGGACACCTCTATTAACATTAAGGGCCTCCGAATATTTACCATTATATACCACAACCTAAGATCGACCAGTAAGATTCGAAAAAAATAGTTCCTCTATTTTCCTCACTAATATGGAGTGATCCACAGTATCAAATGCCTTACTATGATCAAGTAAAACTAACAGCGAAACCATCACACAACAGGTTTTGGTTTCTGATATAATAATTTATCTGCTCACTCACAATATTCTCAATAACATTGAACAAAAAGGGAAGAATAGATATTGGTCTGAAGTCTTTATATTGTTTCGGTATTGGTGCAATTTTTGATCGTTTTAATTCATTTGGAAATATAGATTTTGTCAATATTGTGTTAAAAATGCGGGTAACATAAGGCATAACATAAGTTTGTGCATTATAATTTCTAGAAATCTAGGATTAATTCCATCCATTCCAATAGCTTTTGATTTTATAGCAGAAATAATCGATAGCACTTCAAGTTGGCTCACACAACGAAAGTTAAAAATATTCTCAATAGTCGTCATAAATATTACACGCTAGCCGCGGTAGAAACGTTTTTTTTTTCTTATCCCAATCTTGCGAATCGCTTTCCATTTAGCACTACTGTCGATAGTCATTGAGAATTTTCTTTGACTGTTCTATATTTTTCACAACGTCTCTTCGACAAGATTGGAATATTCTGCGAAGTTCTGGAGTTTTAAAATTCTTCCATCTTGCATGAGCAATATTACGTTTCTCAAATAATCTCTTTATAGATGTAGTGAACCATGGCTCATTATCTGCAACTATACGCTTTGTTCTCATTCACATTATTGCATGCATATATTTGGTCCCACTCGATAAACTCTAAATGTTGATACAAGAAATTGTAGTCTATATTCCTAAAATCTCTATATACAATAAATTATGATCCGAGAAGACTGATACGGGAATCTGATCATACAGGAGATCTTTCGACCAATTGTTCACAAACTCTAAGTCAATCAAGCTGTTAGAACATCTATGAAAGTGAGTAGACATAACCGTATTTACTCCAAATAGTCCCCATTAGTACATTGAATCAACTAAAGAATTGCTGGTTAATAAATTGTTGTTAAAATCTCCTAAGATAATGATGTACTCAACAGATAAATTCCCATTCATGAAATAATCGTTTGATATGTCCCTAAGCGGATTGTAAATACTTCCTATCAAAAATTTCAATAAATAGGTACTAAAAAGGTATTCTGTCTCACTGTCGCTTCCAATTTTACTACACAATTATAGCTATTCCTGATAAAAATTGCCACTCCACCACTCTTGGACTTAGTCTCAACTCCATCTATCACAACCCTTCTAAATTATAGCCCTGCAGATCATAAACTGAAGTATCAATACCAAAGGGGAACCAAGACTCAGAAATACATATAATATCCACACTAGACGACGCAAACAAATATCTAAACTCATCAATTTTATTGCACAAACTCTGAGCATTAATATGTACTATATTTAACCCCACTTTCTGCTTGAATCATATTATATGTACTATTCTTGGAACCAGATTCATATGCAAGATATGATTTCATTATTCAAAGAGTACAGGAAAAAGATATTCTGATGAATATAATTAAAATAAAAAAATTGAATTAAAATAGAAAAATTGGCCTTCAAATCCTTGCAAACCATGGTAGAGGGTTTATTCAAAACTTGCTCTCGTTTTCCTGGACACTGTGGAATAGATGGTAATGAGACAGTTAATGCATTGGCTAGAAAAGGTTCGGTGTGACTACCATCCTCAATATAGTCAAGGATTGGGAAAATGCCGGATGCTGGGACTTTGCTACTTTAGACCAGCGATCAGTCCGCAATTTGGACGTCGTTCTGAGATTCCTAAATTTTACCTACTTCAAAATTAAAAAACTGAAAGTGACCTAGCGAAATATTCTAAACTAAGAAGAGAATTTTTTCACAAATTCAAATTTTATTTGTTTAGTTATACGAAATATTATTTTCTACGTTATAACGATATCAAAAAAGATACATAAATACATTTTTCTCAATTGTGACAAAATGCAAAATTTTTTCCTTATTATAATTTACAGTATGACAAATCAACATTCGTTCATTTTTTCAGAAAATTGTGTTTTTAAAGCCCCCTATTTTAACAAAATAAATAATGAAAATAATCATTTTTATACGATTTTAAATCAAAAAAGTTTTCTTTCTTAAAAGAAATATACGAAAAGTATTTTAAACAATTTTTTAGGGAAAAAAAAAAACGAAATTCAATCAAAAAAATTTTCAAGTTGTACATATGAATTTGTAATTTTCATCTTGTAAATAGGAAATAAAATAAATATAGTATTGCCAGTTTTGAATACGAAAAAACCTTAAAATGTACTTTAGTTAAAATAGAGATTTAGAATAAAAATTTGTAAAAAAGGTTTTTTTAGCTTTAAACTGTATATTAACTAATTTGTATTTTAAACTCAAAATTAAAAATTTTTGTGAATATAGCCGCTATTCTTTGCAATGATAAAAGTCAAACCCAATTCTTTTTTCGCTATGTAAAAGTATTATCTTGACAAACTGTATGTGCGCAAAATGGCCTCTAGAGTATCTGTTAGCAAATATTTAGAAAAAGAGCCTCTACCGGTTGCTTAGGTCTTAGGGTCGATTCTAGATGACAGTCGAACTTTAGTTGAATTGCCGAACGGCAGCTAGAAATTTTTATAGCCTTATGTAGAAATGAATACATTTTTAGTTGCCAGCTACCATACGTAATACAACTTTCGGTAACTAGCAACACACTACAGTGATTCAACAACAAAATAGAATTTTATTTCTGGTACACGTTTTGTTTCTTTATCCATTCACATCACATCACAACAAAAAGATTGTTTTGTAAATTGGAGTTTTTATTTTCATGTTTACACATATTCATATATAAATAAATATAATTATACGTTATTATTTATTTTATAATATAGACATATGTATGTACATAAATTTGAAAACAGATAGCTGCTTGATTTATTTCCAATATTAAAACCAATAACAAGACAAATACGGACGAGTTTTTTAACTACGCTTTTGTTATAAAAAAAATATTTATTGTCTTTTTTTCATTAATTTTTTTTCTGTGCGACAATAATAGACAATCTATAACAAAAAATGTCCCCTGGGCCACCTATAATTTCGTCAAATAGGTTTGCCATTTTTGGTGACTTTATTGATCAATCTCATCATCCAGCTCCTAAAAACAATATTTCAATAAGTGATCCTAAATATTTAATAATAACTTCAAAAAATAATGAATTACAAAAATTTACTGAATTTATTGTATTATTCAAAGGAGACTAAAAGTAATTTTCTACACTAATTGATTCTATAAGTCAACTCCGGGATTGCAACCTACTAATTGTGATTTGTAACCAGGTTATTGCTAATAAATTTCTTAAATCCAAGACTATTAAATTTATGTGAAATTAATGTTCAACTCGATGAAAACTTAAGCTATGTTAAAGGAGTAGTTTATGAACCATGTTTAATAGACGTTACAGAAAATGAAATTGTTAATGAACTCAAACTACAAGGTGTAGTCTCAGTATTCAAATACACAATCAGAAGCGAAAATGGGGTGTCCAGTCCAACAGTAATATGGTTTTTACATTCAAAAACTGGTTGTCATCGACGTAGACTGGTATAAGGTAAAAATTAAAACATTTTTCTAATCCAATACACTGCCACAATTGCCAAATTCTGGTACATATCAAGCTTCCTGTCTTTCATTCAATTTAACACCTCATAAATCTGATAAATGTTCTAGGATACAATGTGCCAATAGTCAAGAACCACATCCAGCATCAGATAAAAATTGTCCTCGCTATGTTCAACAAACAGAAATCATTAGAATTACAACATTAGAAAAATGCTCTTTTGACGCAGCCAAGAGAAAATATGACCCTAACTTTAAACTAACGGAAAACAAATAATGTTATTTTCTCATATTCTAAAATTATCAAAGAACCAAGCAATTTAAATATACAACCCAACAAAACTTAACACAAACGAAATGCTCCTTCTCCAAAGGCAAATAAAACAACAGAAAAACTCCCTCGACTAAATTCAGATAGCTCTTCTTCTAATGAAATGTATATATGAGTAGTGTTCTGTCGTTTGTGCCGTCAACACGTGTTTCTGTTGTCCGTCCATAATGTTTCAGTGCCATTTCTAATATATATATTTCTTTAAATTAAATTACAAACAATAAAAATTAAAAAACTAAAATAGAACAACAAAAATTCAAGATCAAAAGTGAAGACAAAAAATTAAACAACAAAAATCATAACATAAACACACATAATTATAACACTTGACAAATAATTAAGATTTTAAATATAATAACAACAACATAATTTAAGAGAATTTTATTAAAAACACACTAGAAAAACAGAGAACATAACAACAATTGCAACAACTCTTGACAACAACAAAATAACAAAACAACATAAAATTATCAACCAACAAAAATTCAACGAAACAATTTCTCAAAAGAGAATTGTGGAACAAAAATAACCAGCAATCCTAACGGAACATACAATAACAATATTAAAATAAATAAATAGAACAAGAAAATACATAATCAAGAAGAACGAAAACAACAATATATTAATAACAGAACAAATTATTGGAATAAAACAAACAACAAAACACTAACATAAAAAAGTAAACACACACCTGACAATAACTAATTCAAATACGGGCAAGAATAAACATCGGCAAAATGAAAGACTGTTTGATCCATAGGGGAGAATTTAATTATGTGCCCTACCATCGGCAATAGTGCTTTCCCTTCCCCTCAGTATTCCTTTCCAAGCCTTTGGGTGCGAACCACTTGGAGGGGTTGCAGTTGGATTATTCAGTGGTGAAGGTATAACACTGGCTGCTGAATAATCAAACAGCAGTAACTCATTTCCTTGTCGTACGCATTCAGAGGGGGTTTGTTTGATTTTTGTTTACTCGTGGTTAATTTATATATTTATTTTTTCTTTTATTTGGTTCAATTTATGTAATGGCAGGACGCTTTCGGATTGATTTCTGCAATGTGCGTGGGCTGCGGGCGAACTTTTTCTCCGTGTATGCGCACATTTGTCTCCATAGGCCGGATGTTTTCGCCTTATGTGAGACCCAGGTTTTTGAAAATGCTGATCCACAGGATTTTCATATCCCTGGGTATCACCTTCTGTCCCTTTTTAATTTTCATAGGGGTCTTGCTATGTACATTCGCAATGAAGTTGTGTACCAATGCCAGCAACCTCTTGGCATGTATGATGCGGAAATTAACTGTCTATGGGTTAAGTTCAGAATCAGGGCACATCTTTTGCACTTCGGGTTTTTGTATAGAAGCCCAAACGCGGGAAGAGAGGTTACCATATCTGGCTTCGACTCTCTTTCCGACTCAATATCGAGTATCCTTTCGAATTATCCGAACAGTGAAATTGTTGTTGTTGGTGATTTCAATGTTCATAATTCGTCTTGGTTACGCCATTCAGGCCGTACAACTCCGGAAGGCCAATACGTTGAGTTATTTGCCGAGCAAAATCACCTTGCGCAATTAGTGAATGAACCTACACATATATCGTGTGTAGATGGGCACTAGAACAATACCCTCAACCTTTTCCTCACTACACACCCTGAAAAGTATGTAGTTGAAGTTCTTGCACATCTCGGAAATTCGGATCATTGCACAGTTTCTGACTCATTCTCGTCCACCGCTCGTTGCGAGGTTCCACCCATGGTTACGGAACGCTCTATTTTTAACTACGAGGATGCTCGTTGGGCTGAGCTGAACGATTTTTTTGGGCATTTTAATTGGAAACTTTGTTTCCTTGACTCTAAGGTCGATGCCATGGCAGAAATGGTGGTGAATATAATAAGGCTAGGGATGGATATTTTCATCCCATCCAAAAAGCTTTCGATTAAACCCAGAAACAAATCTGGGTTTAATCTGACGTGTAAATTGGCAGTCAGATCCAGAGAGGAAGCATTCAGGAATTGGCGCAATAACAATTGTGCCCACACTGATTTGCTTCGCAAACAGGCGAGATCTTCATGTGCCGCAGTACTTAGACGCGAAAAG
The DNA here is from genome assembly GCA_023159175.1 of Wohlfahrtia magnifica. NCBI lineage: Eukaryota > Metazoa > Arthropoda > Insecta > Diptera > Sarcophagidae > Wohlfahrtia > Wohlfahrtia magnifica. Next base: position 8,782,207 of record JAKWBJ010000222.1, read on the forward strand.
GCTTTATACGAGCAGCGCCTTCGTGCTAAAGTTCTTACTTTTCCGCGGGGAAGTAAAAACTTTTGGTCATTCGTTAAAAGGCTGAGGAACAATGCTAGTTCGGTTCCTGCTCTTATAAAGAATGACCACACATTCACGAACCCGGTTGAAAAGGCAAACCTTTTGACTGAAATGTTTGCAAGTAATTCTCACTTGCCGGAGAGCGTTCAACCACTGCCCGTACTTGAAAGAGTATCAGTAACTATGCCTAGTATATTCTTTCGAGCTCGTGCTGTAAAAGGGGTCCTTGCAAATCTCAACGTTAACAAGTCTTCTGGGCCGGATGGCATACCAGCACTGGTCCTGAAACAGTGCTCTTCGATGCTTGCGCGTCCATTAGCTCACCTTTTCAGTGCGTCATATCGCGCCGGTATTTTTCCATCTTGATGGAAGGTTGCTAATGTAACGCCAATCCCCAAAAAGGGCGAGGCTACTAACCCTGAGAACTACCGTCCAATAGCAGTTTGTTCCACACTCTCCAAGGTTATGGAGAGTATGATTAATCACCACCTTGTGGGATATCTGGAGTCCAACAATTTACTTAGCGATCGTCAGTACGGTTTCCGAAGGGGCCGTTCTACTGGTGACCTGCTGGCGTTGCTCTCGGAGAAGTGGAACAAGTCCATTCATGGTTTTGGCGAGAGTAAGGTTGTGGCTCTGGATAAATCAAAGGCGTTTGATAGAGTTTGGCACGAGGCTCTCATTTCGAAATTTAATGCTTTTGGTGTCGGTAGTCACTTCTCTCAATTTATATCGAGTTTTCTCAGAGATCGCTCTATAAGAGTGGTTATAGATGGAGTCTCATCCGACGAGTTCAGGGTAAACTCAGGGGTACCGCAAGGCTCTGTTCTTTCTCCTACTCTTTTTCTAATATTTCTTAACGACTTTCTTCTTCTCACTTCTAATCCTATCTACTCTTTTGCGGATGACAGCAACATTTGTCACTCATATTCATTTGATCGTAGACCGAGCCTTTTGGAGGTTGGGATAAGAAGGATGAATATGAACGTCGCACTCACAAGTGACCTGGTGAAGGTCTCCAAGTGGGGTCGTGCGAACAGGGTCGATTTTAATGCACGTAAAACTCAATGTTGTTTTTTAACACACAGGCGTGGTGGTGTGCTGTCATCTGTGTCAATGGGTAATGTGGATATTGAGGAATCAGATGCTCTTGATGTTCTGGGCATGAGAATTCACTGTACCGTTCGTTGGAATGATCACATATTTCAAGTGTCGAAAGAAGCATTCAAGTGCCTTGGTTTTTTGAGACGGTGCAAGAAATACTTCACCCCATCTGATCTCCTTAATATTTACAAGACCTATATCCGTCCCAAAATGGAATACAAATCTCATGTATGGGCCGGTGCTTCAAAGTCTATTTTGGAGCTTCTCGACCGCGTACTGGAGAAGGCGAAGATGCTCATCAATGACGCTAGGGTAGCCAACTCTATCGATTCATTGGAGCACCGTCGCAATGTGGCGTGTGTTTCATTGTTCTATCGGTACTATAATGGAATGTGTTCTAACGAAATTAAGGAATTAATTCCCAAAAATCATATATTTTTACGTAGTACTCGTATTTCTCGTAGAGCGCATCCCTTTGTAGTTGATTGTCCAGTAAATCGCACAACGCATTATAGGGAGAATTCGTTCTTTGGTCGCACTGTTCGGTTGTGGAATAATCTTCCAGCGAAAGTATTTTCTGCCACCTACGACATGAGTAAATTTAAATCTAACGTCCATAAACACTACTCCCTCTGTCCTCCTTCCAATAACCTATTTTCCTAGTACCAGCACAATTCACTGCATGAGTAGGGGCCCCTGGGTGCTGGTCTTATATAAAAAAAAAATATTCACATCACCAATTAAGAAAAAAAAAAAAAATATATATATATATATATATATATATATATATATATATATATATATATTTATATATATATATTTTATATTTATATATATATATATATATTTTATATATATATATATATATATATATATATATATATATATATATATATATATATATATATATATATATATATATATATAACAATAAAACAAATAACAAATAAAACAACAGAAAAACTCCCTCGACTAAATTCAGATAGCTCTTCTTCTAATGAAATGTATATATTCACATCACCAATATACATTTCATTAGAAGAAGAAAAAAAGTCGAGGGAGTTTTTCTGTTGTTTTATTTGCCTTTGGAGAAGGAGCATTTCGTTTGTTTATATATATAGTGACTTAAAGTGAAACTGGGACACTGTATGAATTTTTGTTAACCTAAACAATAATTGGTCACAGCATTACTTTAAAAATACAAACATGAGTCGACAACGTGGTCAAACTTCAAAGGACCTCAGACTTTTAGTAATAAAGCACTTTGAAGATGGAAAATCCGTTCGAAAAATTGGTAAAATGGTGGATAGAAGCCATTCAACAGTGCATGATATTATAAAGCGCTTTAAACTGTCCAAATCAGTCGAAAACAAACCACGTTGCAGCACAAAGCGGATATTTTCTGAAGCAGATGAAAGGTGGATCGTGCGACAAATTAAGAAAAACCCAAAACTACGTGCACCATAACTTGCAGCCTTAGCTTCTTAGAGTCTTAAAAAAGATGCTAATCCCGAGACTATACGAAATGTTTTAAGAAAGCATAATTTCCAGGGAAGGGTGGCACGAAAGAAACCATGGATAAGCAAAAACAACAAGCACAGCAGGCTGAATTTTGCTAGAGAGCACCAAACTAAAGATATTAGTTTTTGGAATAAAGTTTTGTTTGCTGATGAGAGCAAATTTAACCTTTTTCGGTCTGATGGACGCTCATTTGTTTGGAGAAAACCTAATGAGAAGCTCAAAGAACGCAATTTACAATGGTGGCGGATCAATAATGGTGTGGGGCTGCATGTCAGCAGCTGGGCCTGGAAACTTTTGTATAATCAACGGAAATATGGATCAAAACATGTACTTGAAAGAGAATTTGAAGGATTCTGCTCAAAAACAGGGAATTTTGGATGATTTTTATTATTACCAGGACAATGATCCTACTATATAACTGCCCACATGTTTTAGAAACATCTGCTCAATCACCCAATTTAAACCCTATTGAGTACCTTTGGGCCCACCTAGAAGAACAAATACGAGAACATGGAAGAGCAAGTTGCGAATAAACAATTCAGTTGATTTTTTAAAATGACGAATTTCACTCAAGGCTACAATTTGTTTCATAAACCCTTTATAAATCAAAAATAATTATAATGAATATATAGGTAAGTGTTTGTCAAAAGTATTTTATTTATAAATAAGGTCTCAAATATATAAATTCCTTCATATGTATGGACAGTGGCGAGAACTTGTGGATACATGTATCTCATTTATTACTTACTAACGCATTAAATCTTACAAAATATTTAAAAGTCAACCTGTTTTTCTACTAAAATTATTTATTAAAGGGCAGAAAAAATATTTTTTTATTATTAAACTAAACCAAAGTTTTGTCCAATCCAATCGTCAAAAAAGTCAATATATCAACTTTTGTCCATTTAAATTTTTGTTGTCTGCCAGAACATTGAATACGAAAATACCGGTTAATTTTCCAGTATTTGAGTTCATTGTCAGATGGTTAAAGAAACACCTTACGCTAACAGCAAATTTTTTTTTTGTCATTAATTTTTCTAAAAATTCAAACTTTTAACAAAAATGCGAAAGTTTTCCGCTGTTATAGAAAATCAAATTGTAGAAATGGCAAAATACAAACAGTCAACATGCGAAATTGCAAGGATTTAGGAATTTGCCACCGAACAGTGCTTCATGCAAGAAAAAGAAGAAAATATTAGCGGACAAGGCGCAAAAAAGAGAGATTCTAGGGCCATGGAACATTTATTGGTTACGAAACAGGCAAAAACACCTAAAGAGACTGCAAATGCCATAAACAAGCCAGTTATTGGGTGGACAGCGTGCAGGGCGCTTAAAAGAATCGAGCTCAGTTCAGCTGTAAAGCAAAACAAAAAACAGCACTGTCGGAAAAAATTTTAAATACAGCTAAAGCGCTGCAAAGAGCACAAAAACTGGAGCGTGGAGCACTGGAAACGTGTAATATGGTCAGACGAAACCAAAATATATCGTTTCCAGTCGGATGGCAAGGAATACAATTGGCACCGTTCTTATGAAACCCTTAAAACACACCAAGTAAAAAAACTGTGTGGCACAGAGGGGAAGGTTAATGGTTTTGGCATGTTTTAGTTGGTGACAACTTGGTACAGTAGTAAAAATTTTGGGAATAATGAAAAAAGAAGATTATCTTCGTATATTACTCCGATTCTACCCGATTTTGGAGACCAAAATGCTCAACCGGCAGAAGTTGTTTTTCAACAGGATGGGGATTCCAAACTTACTAAAATCGTTAAGGATTGCTTGTTAAACCAAATTTTTCCAACGCAAAGCCCAGATATCAACTTATGGGCTTTGCTGAAGAAATGTCTTACGATACGATAATGTGCCAACAAATTTAAATGAACTTTAGTTCCGAGTCCAAACTAAGTGGTCAAATATTCCGGAGCATACCATTGAAAGCTTGGTTGAAAGTACACCAAGACGTATGAAAAAAGCAAAAGGCCTCTGGACAAAATATTGAAAATTAAAAGAAAAATGTTTTGTTTTTAAACGCGCAGAAGTGGATACTTGGGACTTATTCATAAAATTGCATTAATCTTTAGTTTATCCTTAAATATTATGGCTCAATAATAAGGGCCATTATTTTATTGAATAGTTTTAATAAAAACTTTAAATGACTTTACTAAGGCTCTAAAATAAATTAAGAAACCTATAGGGATTTATCGCATTTATCACACATTTATTACAATTTTATGTATTTTATTTCTGTTTTAAATCTTTCTAAACAAACATGTGTATCAACAAGTACTCGCCACTGTATGTATTTCACAATTTATACCGCATAATTAAACAAGTTGAATCATGCAGGACATTATTAATATTTCATATAATTCTACGCAACATAGAATTTTGTTTTATTAATATTAAAAAATATACATGAGAGTTTAATAAATTTATGACCAAATAATGAAATAAAACTTATTATAATACGTTTCCACTACACTTGTTTCGCTCAATTATATTCAGCTATGTATCTCCCATCAAGCGGATATAATTGAATATTTAGGTAGCAATTCCATTAACCCTTGTCTAGCTTCAAGTTTGATTGGTGTCTATCCAAACATCAATACAGCATGTTTATGTGTGTCCACTACGTTTCAAGTGTTTTAGATTTCGAAATTAATTCGACGTTTATGTTGTAAACAATTAAAATGTTTTGAAGAAATTAATAAACGATTAAAACAAGTAAAAAGAATAATACAACCCTTCTTCTTTTTTATTATCTACATACAACATATTTCCAACTATACACAACTCTGGGGGATTCGGGAAAAGTAAAATAATCTCTAATGAGCTGAAACCCCTAATGCAAGAGTATTTGCACAAAAAATTTCAAAACTTTATTAACCTACGACTAATTTTTGCTACTTAAATAGAAGCCCATTATTAAAATTGTCGCCAGTTTCTTTATTATAGCCAATAAATTTGTATTCTTTAATATCCCCTGGTTATTGACATATTTATACCGCTTTAGCTGAATCTCGGCATTTTTCACGTGAATCTGTAGGTGTTATCATGGCTGGTACTAGAGAGTCTGGTGTCAATTCCCCAGCAAATGCTTTGGAGTCGTATTTGAAATCATAGGTGTAGTGCAATGCTACACGGACAATTTTTGACATGTTTTGGAGCAAACCCATTTTTTGTTCGAGAGTTTCGAACATGAAAACTGTATAGAAAAACAAGTAGCAAAACAACTTGTTTTGCGAAAAACTAGTTTTACTTTCCAAAACACGTAAATTGAAATGCACTATTAATTTATATGTATAGAATTTGGAAAATAATTAAAATGTGCTACTATGGTGAAATTGTGTATATATCGAATATAAATTGGTTTATTTAGTTCTGGTTTTATTTAATAAAAACTCAGTTTGACCAATGCTGAATTTAATACAGCCGTTGAATGGTACGAAAAACTTATCTGTACCAATTTTTTTAATTTGACTAAACGCAGCTGCCTGTATTTTTTGAAGCTAGTGTTTACTACTAACCTGTCTTCACGAAATTTGGCATTATTTCCTATTTTGTTTATTTATTCTTATTTCCATATTCACACACAGGCAATAAGAGACTAAAGGATATAACAAATGATTTCCATCTACTTTGGCTTTGTGCGATTTACCTTAGCTCGTTAAACGACTTGCCAGTTTCAGCAGACTGTTCTCCGCCCTTTATTGTTGGTCTGCCATGCATTGGGTTGCTTGGGTTTACATGATAGAGCTGCGTGTGGAATGTCATCATATGGCTTACGTTTTTGCAGTTTCCCTTTAAAGCCACCAAAATGTTTGTACTAGTCCTACTTTTTAGTTTGCTTTCCAGAGCACACAAACCGGTCTTAAGTTAATTTATTAAAAATCAGGCAATTTAGTTTTTTTATTGCCACTTAGACTTATATTATTTTCTTACATAGAAGATTAGGCTAAGGTTTCTAAATTTTGTTGTATATAAAAAACGTGCTAGAATTATTTATAATCACCCCTATCGTGAATAAGTTTTTCCTCTAAATGTTTTTACCTTTTCTGATGATACAGTTGGAAATGATAGTCCTGAAAAAATTCCCCTGACCGTAAATAGTTTTTCCTCGTAATTTTAACCCATTTCCCATAAACTTCGAAGGTTTTTCCTTTAATGTGTATTTTTAAATATTAAAAAAAAATTATTTTAAATAAATGGTAGAAAATACGTAAAATGTCATTTGAAGAAAATTTCCATCACCATGCAAATATACCATCTTAGCTCAATATAAATAAGACAAAAAGTAAAATATATTTATATAATTTTTGTTCCATATGATAATTATAAAAACAGTTAATATTTTTATATAAACACAAGTTAACACCACATTTGCTACAAAATATTGTTGAATAGCATTTCCATTTCGGATATTTGCATTTAAGTGATCCACTTTTTTTGTCCCATGTACGAAACCATCTGTCATTATGTCTTTTGGAGGAGCAGGAAAGCCTTTTTTCCTTTTTGATTGCAATTCTTGCTCAAATGAACTGCTGCTTGAACGTCCGCGCTTAGTATTCGTCCCTTTATTGCTTAGAACAAAAATAATGGCAAAGCTCCAGCATATGTAAATAAGAGGGTCACCACCTTGTTGTCCATCCAAGCTGCACAACTTATATCTATACCATTTAAGGTGGACACTCTTTATAACTTCCCCTTGCTACAGACCTTATCATGAAATCTTCTTATTTGACAATTTATTTTTGGGTATTCTATTTTGCTACACAGTTCCAACAGCATAAATGCCTTTCATTGCTAAATAATAAACTAAAGGTAGCGACGTATACAAATTATCAAAATATATATGGTTTCGCTTTGTTGGAACTTCCCGAAGCATCCGTAACCTTTTTAAGTGTTCTTGTACCGCATAAACTTCAGACTTATGACCCAAAGCCACACTTAGGCAGTTTAATGTAAAGATACCGTTTTAAAAAGTGGCCCACCCGTGTGGAGCACATCTGCTCATCTACAGAAAGCCTTTGGTCAATTGAAACTGTTGAAAACCTTTCATTGAGATATTTGATTGTAGGATCATTTTTGAAAAGTCTGTCATGTTCTGGATGTCCTACAGGTTTATGATGTTCGTTATTGTTAAATGCAGTGACAATTTTATCTTCTTTCTTTTTATTTAACGATATCGTTGCCGAAATAGGTTCTTATCCATACATTGGTGACCAATATGATCTTTTATTGGGAAATTTCTGCACCGACATTTGCTTATAATAATATATCAAAAAACTTATTCATATCTGCTTCAGGACAAATTGTACATAAATTAGGATTGATTTCAATTATATATGAATTTGTTTCCTTGACTATTAGATTAAATAAATCCTTGATAAAAAAGTGCCCAAAGCATTGATTCGTTTGAATTAGAAGAGCTTGTCAAGAAAGAAGTAAAATTTGCATCATACTGTATATCCTGTTTTTTCCAAACTAATTGTCTTTTATATAAAAAAAGTTGAAGTTTTTTGGTACAGCTGAATGGGAGGGTTCTTGATCATAAACAGTGTTCTCTTCTATTATAGAATCAAATTCAAGTACTACATTATCCTCCTCATCATTATCATCATTTTCCTCCTCCAACATCTTCATTATTTCAACAACATATTCTTCTTCAGAATTTTCAACATCAAGACCATCTTCTGATAGCCAACCGTCTTCTACTTGAGCCAAATAAATTTCAATATATTTTTCATTCATACTTGCCTAAAGACAAACAATATTTTCCACATTTTTATTTACATAGTTATTGCATAATGATGTAAATTTCTGTCATCCAGTTTTTTTTAACTATTAATAGGCATTTTGATAAAAATGTTACAAAATATTGCTAAAACATTAAATACAAACCTTTTTTACACTTATTTTTTATTTTTATTTAACAAATTGCTTCTGAGCGGTTTCAAAAAATACCAAAAATATTCAAGCTTTTTCCATTTTCCATGTTTCTTTTTTTACTAAACCACGGTATAATGAAATAAAGTTAACATATTTATGTGGGATTCCCCTTTTTTAATTAAACTTTATAATCCAGCGTGTGCATTACTAATGTCCATTGTTCTCAACAACAACTAATTTATCCTACACGGTTTTTATTTGTTTTTTTTCTTAAAAAATATTATGACGGAAATTTCCATCAACAGGGTTAAGTAATTTTTTTTTATAAATTGGTGGATATATTTCAAAAAGGCTAATTGTTCTGAAATCGAATAAAAAGTATTGCTACTTTTGTTGTTCAGTATGGCAGTATTGCAGTATTGAAAAAACATAAAATTCAATTAATCCTGGATTAACTTAATATTAAGATTTGTTAACTAAATCTTAGACTTAACTTTAATCTCAAATTCAAATATGGCTCTAAGAGGGCTTTACAATAACAAAAATATTTTATTGGTATTGTTAATTTATATTATTATCATAAACTTCAACAAATATTTTATTTATAACTGCATATTAATAATACATATTAAAATTTTGTTACAATTCCCCAGTAGTTTGTGATTCATTGAATATGTTTAATGATCTAAGTAAAGCTTCTGCTGTGGGATCACGTCCGCGGAATTGTCGGAAAACTTCAGCCGTAGGTACCGTACCACCTGATGAAAGGAAAGTATCCTTAAAACGTTTACCAATTTCTAAATATTCCTGCGGATTTTGATAAAAGGCAGCAGATATATCAGCAGCAATCATTTCGGAATATAGATGCGAAAAATATGCAGCACCCCAATCGCCAGAAAATATTTCCGTTAATGAACAGGGGTGAGAATCTTTCTTGTCTAAAGGCATACATCTGTAAACAGGCCATAATTTTCGTACGATTTCTAACCAATAACTGCCCGACTGATGAAATTCAATGTCCAAATCAGAGAGATAAAGTTCTTGACACAGATTGTAGCCAGCTAAATTAGTCTTTAGTAACCGTATATTTTGAGCCAAATGATCTGGCAATGGTTCATCGGAGTCGATATGACCGGAAATTGTTTTTAAAATTTTAGGATTATCTAAGAAATTAGACATAACATAACCCGATACTTGAGAGGCATCCCACTCTATATTAGATAGACCAGCTAAATCGCTGAAACGTGCCTTGGTCAGCAGATGTTGCATGGCCGAACCAAAGGTTTTAAATACCATTTTCAAATCGTCCACATTTAATAGACAAGGCTTGTCGTTAATTGGTGTATTAAAATTGAAAATCAAGGCACACAATGGCAAGGATTTTGCTGAGTTGTTTTTATTACGTATGCTTACCATCCAGCCATTGTTTTTACCAAATTTGTTTTCCTTTGAATAACAGTCAACGTAAAATCCTCCCACAGGTTTGTTTCCACCATTTACGTCACAATCAAAGACATCAAAATATTTTACAGTTGGTTGCCACACTTGAGCATTTTCTCTTTCTACAATTTTGATGTTGAATATTTGTTCTGCTAGTGAAAATAAACCGGAGAACACCCTAGGCAACGGGAAATATACACGCAAGGCTTCTTCATCAAGCTTATATTCAGATAATAAATATTTTCTCTGCCAATAAGTAACATCGTATAGATCTAGTTCATGTTGAAAACCACATTTGTTGGCGAACTCTTGCAATCGTTGAATTTCAACCATTTGAGCAGGACCAGCAAATTGCAAAAGCTTAGCAAATGATTGCTTTAAGTCTGAAACACTTTTAACCATTTTTGTTTGCATCGACATAATGGCGTAATTAGGATAACCCAAAGCGTTTGCTTGGCGTTTACGTAAACCACGTATTTTTTCCAAATGAGTACTGGTTTCTAAACTTTTATCCACATGATTAGAACATTTGCGTACATTTGCTTGCCAAATATTCCAACGATGTGTACGATCTGGACAATATTTAAGAAAACCCTTCACGATTTGTGGCTGCAAAGTAAATTTCCAGGGACCTTGGTTAAGTGGACCATGCGAATCTATAACGGTGGCTTCCAAAAGGGTAGAAGGAAAATCACGTACTAGTTGAAAATCATGAACAACATGTGCAAAGCTGTGTACGGAGACATTAACTTTATTTTTAAAATTAGCTCTTTCTTTTCCCAATTGCATGAGAACTTCCTTTAGTCCATTTCTGGTGTCATTGCTTAAGAGCAATCCGTTTAATTGGCCCTCTAATAGATACTTCTGTAATAATCTTTTCTCTTCTGAATCCTTTAATTCTTCAGGATTTTGTTCCTGCAACGCCTCATATATTACTTTATTACAAAACCTTGATGCTCTAGCATTTCTAGCCCTTTCGTGAATGTTCATATAGGATTTCGTTGGAATAAGGTTACTGTTTCCTAAATATAGCGCTTTAGCAATACCCCAAGTGGTATCCAAAGGTCCAGTAGCTTCGTCTAGTTCTCTAAACATTTCTCCCAAATTTAGCTTCTCATTTTCTTTCATATTCTGTATATCGTTCTCGATTCTTTTTACCAATTTTTCAACCGATCCAGCTTGACTACCGATAGCGCCCAAACAATTCTCAATGGTAATATCATTAAAAGCTGGTAAACCATCCGGCTTAACAAAACATTCACCTGATTGACCATCCTCTCCAATTTCGGGTACTCTAAAAAAATTAACAGAATAATATTTCATTCTGCTATTGAAAAACCTCATGCCGGGAGATTTTTATGAAAATTTTACTTACAAAACTATGTAACCATTTTGTTTGGTTGTAGTGTGCAAATATTTTTTTGCTGCATTAGTTCTGGAGAGTTGTCGTAATGCTGTGAACATATTTTCTATTTATTATTTGATAAAATTCCAATTGAAATATTTATATTTTTTTTACTAAATGCACAAGTTATATGTTTTACACAATCAGAAAGTCAGCTGTAAGAGGATGATTTTTTTTGTCTCAGCTGATGGCCAGTGTTGGTTAACGTTTAATATTTAAATGCAATTAAAAACAGGATTGTATGAAGATTTAAGATAAAATAGTTGATTGTAACTTCTTTTAAACCGAATCTAGTAAAGCTCTACAAAAACATTACATAAGAATAGAGCTTAATAATGATTTAAAATTGATAACGATATTTTAAAATCTGAAAGCCTGTATCCTAAATACATACATATGTAAAACAACGATTTATATTAAACTTTTGTCATTACAAGTTTTAGAACGTTTTACTCAGTTGTCAAGTTTTTCAAATAGAATTATATAAAAAATAACAAAAATATTGTTAAGAAAATACAAATGTCTAAAAAGAAATTCGCTTTCAAAATTGTATTGTGAAATTGTACATAACTCCCGTTATGAACGTCGTGTTATAGGTTTTTCTCAAGAAAAAGTTGAAATAATGTATTGCCGTTAAGTAAGTTATAAGCAAAGTGCAAAACACTTCTAACGCGAATGACTTGGTCAACTTTCAACTTTTCTTTGCTTTGACAGATTAACAATTTATTTGTATAGAAGTACATAATAGGCATTAATTTTCATCGTCAGCTCTCGTGCGTTGAAAAATTAATGCATATGAAAATTTGCAAGTTACATAACACGCCTTAAAAATACATTTTCTGTCAGCTGTTTTTTATTTGTTGCCATATTAATACACTGAAAAATGAATCATATTCGTTTCTTTTTTCTATTGTCAGATGATAGATGTAAAACAACACAAAGCGTTAAAAAGTTGAAAGTTACCAACGCGTCAAAATGTTTTTAATGTAACTCGTCCAATGCAAATACACCAGCTTAACTTTTTCTGACAGAAGTCTATAGCTCACGCGCGCACTAATCTTAAAGTACCAAACGCGCTAAACGGCTAACGTGTGTTATGTACCTTCACCTTTACGCGTGTTATGAGTCCTCATCTTTTTTTATTTTATTTTTGTTTTTTAAGCTTGAAGTGGAACAATACTATAGACTGTGAGATTGAGGTGAGACCTGTTAAAAAAAATCAAACATTCGAACCTGCAATTGGGAACAGCCAACAATTTCACAATAGAAAAATAGCTGAAAAAAGGGATGAAATTTCCCCAGGGAGAAAATTTCTAAAAAAATATTGGGTCGATAATGGATGGCAACAGAACTTTGGGTGCATTTCCAGTTGCCAAAAATTTCATTACGTATGGCAACTGGCAACTAAAAAGATATTAATTCCAATTGCTGTTTAGGCAACTAGACATTTATAGTTGCTGTTCGGCAACGCAACTGAAGTTCTGTTACCATTCGTAATCGATCCATAAAAGTTCAAATTGAATACACTAAATCGAAATTCAGTGTTGGAAAATTTAACATTTTCTGGGCTTATAATATTACATATGCTATGTTAAGTAAAACTTATGTTGACTTTATTCACTTATTTAAAACTATTAAATATCAGCTGTAAAACAACAAAAATTGAAACTGTCGTATCTCTCCGGTAGGGTATTTCCGAAAAACAGCAAAAAGTTATGAATTTCGTAATTAAGTTATCGAAACACACAGGATATCAGCGACTAAGTTTGCGAAATTTTGCAACTTCCCGTGTAGACTGTTCATACAGAAGACGAGTGGTAATTACTGGTACAGGTGCAGTAACGCCTTTAGGCGGAAACGTACAAGAATCATGGCAAAAATTAGTGAGAGGTGAAGCAGCCATTACAAAACTTGGGGAGCAATACAAAGGATTACCATGTCAAGTAGCTGCACAAATCGATAAAGAAAAGTTGCCTCTAAGTGAATATTTGAGCAAAAGTGATATGAAACTTATGAGTGCAGCTACACAATTATCAGTTTTGGCTTCTGAAGAGGCGTTAGCGACCGCCCAACTTAAACCCAAAGACTTAACTAGTGAAGAGCTTGATCGCTTTGGTGTTTGTGTAGGCATGGGTATGTTTGATTTGACCGAAGTATATGGAGCTTGGCAACAATTACAAAGAGGTTATAATCGGGTAAGTCCTTTCTTTGTGCCAAGACTGCTTCCAAGTATGGCTTGCGGTCATATAAGTATGAGACATGGTTTGAGAGGTCCAAACCATTCGGTATCAACAGCCTGCGCTACTGGAGCTCATGCTATTGGAGATGCTTTGCGTTTTATACGTAATGGTGATGCCGACGTAATGTTAGCTGGCAGCGGAGAATCTTGTATAGATCCTTTGTCTATAGCAGGTTTTAGTAGATTAAGGGCTTTAAGTACAGCTTTCAATGACACGCCGGAAAAGGCCTCTAGACCGTTTGATAAAAAACGTGATGGTTTCGTAATGGGAGAAGGAGCTGCAATTTTAGTTTTGGAAGAACTCGACCATGCCCTTCAACGTAAAGCCCCCATATTAGCTGAAGTACTTGGCTATGGCTTGTCTGGTGATGCCTATCACATAACATCACCAAGTGAAGACGGTAACGGTGCAACACTAGCTATGAAGAGAGCTATTGAAGATGCCCAAATTAAACCAGAGGATATTAGTTATGTTAATGCTCATGCAACTTCTACACCTACTGGTGATCGCATTGAAGCCCACGCAATAAGGCGTGTATTCGGTAACCATAGCTCAAATATCAGAGTCTCGTCGACAAAAGGAGCCCATGGACATCTGTTAGGTTCATCGGGTAATTTGGAAGCCACATTTCTTATACAGGGATGCTACGAAAATAAATTGCCACCTTCTATTAATGTTGAAGAGTTAGACGAAAGTGTTGGTGTACGTGTAGTCACTACACCTGAAGTATGGTTTGAAGATACGAATAAAAGACGTGTTGCCTTAAAAAATTCATTTGGTTTTGGTGGTACTAATGCATCATTGTGTATTTCAAATTATATTAGTTAAGACTTACATTGTGCATTTATTTTTACTTTAAACAAGTAATTTGTTAAGTTTGTAAAATCAATTTTTGTTAATAAATTTTTCTAAAAAAATCTAAAAAGTATTTTACCAAAAAAGTTGTTCTATAAACATGTTGCAAACATTTTATTAAATTTCTTTCGATTTACATCACATAGGGGGAATATATTTACTTGTTCTGCTATTACCGACATTTATTTAGTATAGAGGATATTTAAAAGTAGAAAGTAGTAAGAAGCTTTTTAAAAGATCATTGTTATGTCTATGAGTGGAACTAATATGTTATTCCTTCTATAATTTAAAAAAATAAATAAATTTTTTTCATATTGAGAACGATAATAAATTACGTAAAATAAATTTAAAAAAAGACAACATACCTTTTATTTTGTTCAGGATACACAACTAACCCAAAACTTCTTGAAATGACGTAGATAATTTCTGAAAAAAAATTAGACAAGTATATTTATTTATAATTGTACCTACAATTTGAATATATGTACATTGATGGATTGTGTTCTAAATTTTAAATAAAACTGTAAAAACAATTTAATTTTAAAACCAGAGAACTCACCGCTTTGCAAAACGGACAGGCGCCAAATGCTACATCTAAAAATGTTTTGCCATCTGTTAGTGTATTAAACCATTCTCTCAAGCAAGTATAATGAAAGATCAAACTACAATGGTTGTTATCACACGACACAATAGGAATTTCATTATTTTCCAATCTATAACAATAGCAAATGTTACAAAATTGTAACGATGCTTGAGAACTTTCAGTTGGCGGCATGGGGAAAAAACATAAATCAAATATGCGTAAAAGATTCTTGTGAACATCCAATTCAGAATCCCAGTCGCGTAAACCTTCACTATAGACACGTCTCAGTTGGCTTACCTCTGAAGTGGGACCAATTATATTAACCGACATTGAGCTGAGTGGAGAAAAAGGATCAGCAAATTGTAATTTTAAAAATATTTTTTCTTTTAAAACAAATAGACGCCAATTTGCCTTAGTGTTGGGCAATGATGGCTGAACCACATAACATAACTCATCAATATTGGAGAAATTTTCATAAAATTCCCTCAAATCTTCCAAATACATTTTGTATTTGTGCAAGAGGCCAGATAAGCTTGTTGATTTCCCCAGCAACTCATTCCAATCTATACAACATGGCAAACTATGATCCAATAATTCTAATGATGGTAATGCCACTTTTAAAAAATGTTGTTCATTTTGGGAAAATCTTGTAAATTGTATAAGAGTGCAATCTTCATTAATAGAAATTTCATGTTCAAGAGGTGAATAAAGTTGGGCAACTTCAGCGTATATGTTCTTGCAGATTCCATCATCTTTAACCTGTTGTTGGCTTTGAAAGAAACGATTGGAGGAAATGTCTACTAAAGTAGGCAAATTTTCTATCAATTGTTCAATTGTTGTGCAATTGTTGTCGATATTAAGTTTGTCACTTGTATAAGTTTTGATATATAAGCTTTGTTGTACTTGCAGTTGAAAGTCAGTAATTTTGGGAAAATTAGGATACACTAATTTAATGTAAAACCAAATATTCTGAAAAAAAATCGGTCTTCAAATCTACATATAACGGTTAAGTTTAAAACAAATTTACCTTGATTTTAACTGGCCCTTGTAAACAGATTTCTTTAGTTTTAGATTCAATCAATTTTAAACCAACATATTTGCAAAGAATACTCTCTATATCAGTCAAGTTTTCACATTCGCTCATTTTTTTGCCAAAAAATGATAAACTTACCGCGCTATTAAGACTCGTTTCAGTGTTATTCTGTGGTTTCACTGTTACTAACAGATCTTAGTACCGCAATTACATTCCTGTTTTAACATTTTTTTAATAGTTATTTATATGTTATTAGTGCTGCCTATTTTAGGTTTTAAAGAACATACAAATTTCCGCAAAAACTAAACGCGTAAAAATACAGTATAGACCTATCGTCACAGAGTACATTATCGTATTGTTTCGAATGACTTCTGATTGACAATTCTTGCCTTCATATATTGGTTTCAGATATACATATTTGCTTTGCGGTCAGAATGAACGTAAATAATAGACAGTATTCTTCATATTATTCTATTTCGCTGACCTTTTGGCTCAGGATAATCAACCAAAAGCAGGATTAACCAATTTTTATTGTCCGATTTCGTTAAAAAATTTGAGTCAATGACACCATAAATATTCAGTTTACTGTTATCTTTAAGCCTTTTTCAATGGCGTTATCGTGGTTTCTATGTCATTGTCCCTTAACTCCCTTACTTAAATCGGTCTAGTACTTTGGAAGTAAAACGACTATAAATTTCTTACTTACACATAGAAAAAAACATTTTTTTTTGCAGCAACACATAAAAAACAAAAAAAAAAATGTTTGTGTGTATGAATATTTTTTTATTTTTTATATAAAAATGATTTTTTGGATTTTTTTGAAAAAGAATTTTTTTGGAAAAAATATTCTTACAATTTTAGGTTTATCTAAAAAAAAAATTTATTTGAAATCTAAAAAAAATTTTGTATAAAAATTTTTAAATGAAATGCATTTAAAACTAATTTTAAATTTTATACATAAGAAATATGTTAGATGCTAAAATGCGGCTGATTGTGTCAGCCGCTACGTCGACCAGTATTCCTTAATTGTGAAGTAAAAGAGGTTTTCTAATTTAAAAAAAAATAAATTTAAATTTATTAAATATTGGAAATATTTGGGTTGTTGTTGTTGTAACAGCGTCTCCATTTCCTGATGTTCCCTCCTGTGGGAGAGATGTAAATTCCACAATAGTTTAATTATTATTTAATTTGTGCCATATAGGAAGTAGGTAATTCTAGATATTGTGCTACAAGAGTCGGTCGTAGCCATAGATCTAAAGGGCGAAAGTTTGTGGGCCCTATGTGAAATAGATGCGACGTATCGTGTGGTACTTTTGACAGTCTGGGCATCTATTCAGCGTGCCAGGAACGATTCTCTCACGGTAGCAGTTGAGAATATTGCTCCATCCTGCTTTTAGCTGCGCGAGGGTCGTCCTTGTTTGTCTAGGCAGGAGCCGTTCATTATCTGAGATCTCTGGTGGGTGTTGGTTCAGGACCCTGTTGTTTTCGTAATTGTCCATCGCTACCAGAACTGTCTGTTGATGTACGAATTGCTGTGCGTCTGCAATGGCGACCCGGTCCACGTCGTTACAGTATCGCCGAATGTCCTGTGTTATAATAATACTATGGTTGGACTGGTGACAGGCAATCAGGAACTTTTGGCCAGGAGCTCATTATGGCATCTGACCGGAAACAGCCTGGTTTCCTCGTGTAGATGGTCTATGTTACTCATCCTGACGCATCCAGTTGCGATTCTCAAGGCGTTGTTCTGGGTGGTTTGCAGATATCTACATTTGGTGTCGCTAATGAACGGGGTCCAAATCGGGGCGGCGTAGCTAAGGAGAGAGCGACCAATTGCCTTCTATGTTATGACAATGATTTCTTTTGTCATACCCCAGGAGGTACCCGCAAGAGCCTTTAATAGTTTATTCCGTGTTCTAACCTTTTGACCGATATATGAGGCATGTGAGGCAAAGTGAAGGATGTTATCGAATACTACACCCAGGATTTTTGGGTTTCGAATGGTTGGTATTCGTCGGCCATCAACTGAAATATCCTGCTCTAGCCTCACCTCCTTTGTCCATGATGTAAATAGGGTAACCGAGGACTTGGATGGAGAGAGCCTCAATTTGCGTTCCCGCAAAAATTCTGAGATGGTGGCCAAGTAGTTAATGATCTTGGTACTTATGTCGGCTATATTAACCCCGGATGCATGTATTGAACAGTCATCTGCATATGGTTGAGTTGGAAGTTTAGA
This sequence comes from Wohlfahrtia magnifica, assembly GCA_023159175.1. Lineage (NCBI taxonomy): Eukaryota > Metazoa > Arthropoda > Insecta > Diptera > Sarcophagidae > Wohlfahrtia > Wohlfahrtia magnifica. The sequence continues at coordinate 8,800,570 of JAKWBJ010000222.1, forward strand.
TAGGTAAATGTTAAATAGAATTGGATATAGAACTCCCCCTTGAGGGACGCCCATTTCAGCTTCCGGAATTTTGATCTTTGCCCTCTGAATTCCACTAATGCTTGCCTACCACTTAGATAATTTACCATCCATCTTTTAAAGTCATTGGGGAGTGTAGAGCATGAAATGTCCTCAATGAGTAGGGAATGGTCACCGTATCAAAGGCCTTGGACAGATCCAAGGCTGTCACAATTGTCCGTTGACAAGGTCTTTGGTGATTAAGGCCTTTGGTTATATGGGGGACCATCATATTCAGTGCCGTGGTCGTGCTATGTGATTCCCTGAAACCATGCTGGTGTGGGGCAACCGTGAAGTGGGCTAGAGTAGGCCCTCCAATATCTTAGCTATAGGTGAAAGAAGGGAGATCGGTCGGAATGAATCTCCCTTAGCAGCAGGCTTATCCGGCTTCAGTATTGGCATTATTCTGGCCACCTTCCAAATATCGGGAATAACAAGCCGATTCATTGATAGGTTCAAGAGGTGAGTCAACAATTCGAACGCTACCGTGCCTAGCTTCTTTAGCATCAACATGGAAATGTCGTCGGGCCCAAGAATGGTTTAGCTCTAGAATTGATGAGTGACACATCATCGAGGGTGAATGACATAGGCTCGGGGTCCCTATCAAGATTTCTGGTCCTGCGATTAATAGCCCTCCTGGCTCTATTGCCCTTGGCATGGAGTTCGACAAATTGTCGGCAAAATAGAGTTGCGCATTTCCTAGCATCTGAGTGTTGGACATCATTAAACTCTATAGCCGTAAGGTCGCGCTACAGCGCCTGGAACCAAATAAACTCTTTATGGTAGACCAGAGCCTTTTAGAGTTCGTCGAGCAGTGGTCGAGATGTTGCATCCATTTACGTCAACGGTGATGGTTGACAAGGTTGTCAATATCAGCCGTTAGCCGTTCAATACGCTCGTCAGCGGGGTTGCTGGCGCGAAGATGATCTCGTACCTGTGCCAGACGTCATGCACTAGATGGGAAATGAGGTCGAATATTGGCTATTCTTCCCGCCGAAATGAAGTGCCGAGACACTAGAAGGATCGCCTCTCCAAAGGTTCTCTCCCCTTTCCTGACGCACGTAGGAAGTGGATTTCGACAAAGAAGATTTTCTATGGACCCCGAAAATCCTTGCCAGTCTGCCTTGTTAAAAATAACAAATGAGCGGTTTTCTGTTTCAATGAAGTCGTCTGGCTTTTCAACCGTTACCACGGTGGGTATGTGGTCAGAGTTGAAGGCAACTTGAGTTTGCCAGTTTGTATAGGGAAGCATCGAAGAACTGCAGCTCACAACAGTGACGCCAGTTGAGCTAATACATCTTGCCGTAACTCTCGTCGGGAAGTCTTCATTGATGGCAGCAAAATCCGAGTCTTCAATTTCTTCCGAAAATTGTCTACCACGAAGTTCAGTGGTGAGCATAGAAGTCCCCTAGGATTATTTTATACCCATCCTGTAGAAGGTGTGTGATGCTCGGGTGGTAATGAGCACCAATGCTATTGGCCGGAGGGATGTAAACGTTGGTAATCTCTATCTCCGTACCTTCTGCTTCTATTGAGATATCATGAGCATCTCAATGAATGGATCAGGAAGGAAGGAATGGCGGAAGGACTTGGGAGATTTATCAATTTATATCTAATATTGCGTTTCAGAATGAACGCAAGTCCTCGTCCCGTACCCTGTCTTTCCTGATAACATTGTAATTACCCATAGAGGAAAGGTTACACGCACGAGTAACTTTGTTTCCTGTATGGCTGCTACATGGATGTTCTTGTCTCGCATATAATTTGTTATCTCCAGAATCTTGTTCCTCAGGCCAATACAATTTAGTTGTAGGATTTGAAATGAATCTCCTGAGGATGGGGTTGGTCGGGGTGGAGGTCGCCTGGGCATTTGGGATGAGGGTTGGGTATTCTTGGTTGAGTCAGGTTAGTGTGTCGTAACGGTGGTTTCAACATCCAGTGCATGGTTGTGTTGGACTTAAGGTGGCATCGGGAGGGGAGTTTGTGTAGTGGGTGGTGTTGACGCAGCAGTTGGCCTTGAAATCATAATTCCACTCCCTATGTGTGCGTAAGTTCGTGCATCGCCTCATGTGGCACCATCTTCCACAGTCGTTACACCGTACAGATGTTGTATTAGCTCTAATTACTCTAGAGCAAACAGAGCATGTCCACTGCTGAGTTCCAGTATATTCCAATGGGGGGGGGATAAATCCTGTGATAATTGACTCACATCAGATGGAAGCGGAGTATGGGACGGTTGATCACTATTAGGGCGGGGGGTATTGTTATTGCTCAGGAAATGTATTCTGCAGCATCTAGCCATTGCTAGATAGGTAATAAAGTGAGCAAAGCTGCTGGCATGATTTGCTCACCTGCGGAAAAAAACTTTCTGAAACAGCGGTTGCTGAGTTGACAATCCTTGGCCGACGGGGTGTCGGGTCGTTCCAAAACGTAGGTCCGATTGTCGTGGGAACATATTGGGGTTGCTGGTTTTTTTGCTGAATATGTTCGCAGAATTTTTATTGGTCTTTTTTTAATCAAAAATTAGTTTTAACAATTAATAAATGTTAGCCAAATAATAAATTTTGAGCTAAAAAAGCAAAAATCGAATGACGCCGTCACAGCTTAAATTAGTTATGTGCCACCTTGTCAATGCCGTACTTGGCAGCACTGCCAAATCGACCATCTTTACGTCAAATATGAATTAACGGATATAAAGACAGAAAATATGAGATATTTCCGTAACCTTCGCAATTAGGTATAAGAGGCTGCTTTACCTACACGTGAGTTAGTTATCGTTGTGCTGTCTTAAGATAAAGACGTGTTTAAACGGAAATAAGTGTTGTATAAGCGAATATTAAGTTGTTATATTAAGATAAACTGTATAAAAGTTATAGTGTAATAAATAATAAAAAAAAACTGTAACAAAAACAAACTAGTGTTTTATTTAAACGCAATTTAAAAGAACTCAAATGTTTTAAAAAGGTTAAAACGTAACAGTATATCTTCTTTTAAATTGTATGTTCCTGATGAGGAATTTCAGAATATTGTTAATCCTGTGTTTTGGCTACAGGGTACTTTGATTCGTGAGTTTCAGTTCAGAGAAAGCCGCCGGAAAAATTGAGTTTTTTTGCCTACTTCTGGCTTTGAAAAAAACCACTTTCTGTTTCGTCTGTGAAGGTTAGTGTTGTGTATTAGAATGTTCGTCGGTTAAGGTCTATATTCTCTGCAGTATACAATGGAAACTCCGCCTTTGATTTCGATGTGATTGTGTTTACCGAGACTTAGCTGAATGGTAATATTATTGATCCAGAGATTATGTGTAGTGATTTTAATATTTTTAGCCGTGATAGGATAACTGGTAATGGTAGTGGAGTTTTTATTCCAGTCTGTGCCAAATATACGTCTCAAATGGTTGATCTAATTATTCTGATGATATCGAATTTATTTGTGTTAGGGTGTGTATTAGCGGAAAGTCTCTGTACATTATCTGTCCATATATTCCTCCTTCTTATGACGCTCATTTTGATCTGATTTCTAGATTTAGGGATTTAATGGAACTTGATGGGTTTATAGTAGTCCCTGGTGACTTTAATCTTCCGCATATCTCTTGGAATTTTTCGTCTGAAATTAGAGTTAGATCTAACCTTCCTACTAACCCGAAGTCCTTTTATAACTTCGTTCGTGTTAAAAGTAGATTATCTATGTTTCCTACTGAAATGTTCTACGGGGGAAATCGTTTTCTGATTATCTTGACATTAATATATACTAATATATTTGCCGACTTTTTTCAGTCTAAGCTCAGTGCAATTCCTAAGTTGAGATGTTGGTGAAAAATTATCTGTTTTCAGACGAAATCTATAATGTCACCCTTTCAGCAGGTTTTTTTAAAGGGTAGGTCAACAGTAACTATTCTTCTTGAATTTACTACGAGGGTTTTTAGGGGCTGATGCCGAACTAATGTTATTTATACTGATTTTAGTAAGGCTTTTGATAGAGTTGATCATAGGATATTGCTTCATAAATTGACACTGATTGGTATTGCTGATAGACTTCTTCGTTGGATAGACTCTTACCTTCCTTTCAGGACTCAGAAAGTTTTGTTTCGGAATGTAATATATAAGACTGTTTATGTTTCTTCCGGAGTTCCACAAGGTAGCGATTTGAGTCCGCTTTTGTTCTTGTTATTTCTTAACGACCTCCCTGAGGTATTTTCTGACTGTAGTGTTCTTATGTACGCCGATGTTAAATTATTTTATACTTCTAATGATGTTTTCGGTCAGACTTTTCAGCAACAGAGTATTGATGCCTTCGTTGATTGTTGCAAAATTAATTTAATGGATCTCAACCTGAGAAAATGCAATCATATGGTTTTTTCCCGTAGGAGTGTAATTCCCTTCGGGTGTACAATTAGTTCTTGCCCGTTAGAGACCGTTACTACCTTTCTTGATCTGGGCGTGTAATTGGATAGGAAACTTTCATTTATAGATCATATTAGTATGATGACTGATGTTTTTGTAAAAAACAAAAACTAGAACAGCCCGAGCTCTACTCTAGTCTTCATACTAATATGATCTATAAATGCAAATTACAAATTATGCAAATTCGCGTTCTTTTCGTAGATTAAGAGTTTATTGATTTTAATTGTGACGTCAGTAATATTAAACGTTGTTTGCTTTCTAACATTAATTTTTAAATTTTATGGTATGTATTTTCATTATTAATTCATGTATGTTTTTGTTAGCTTTATGTATATCAATTGTTTTTATATTCGGCTTGTGAATAAATTCTGTAGCCGATTAGTGTTATCGTTCTGGTTGCCATAACTTTTTTGCTTGTATCTACTATAGTCCGGACTGTAGAGTATAGGTGCCTCTGCGCCATGGAGACGAGCTCTCCGCGGTCAGGTGAGTGTAGAGACCGTTCGACAAAACAACAAATTACCGTTTGTATATGTATTAATATAAAAAATTAAAATCCACACTCAGTTTTATATAAAATCTAAATAGAAAACTTTATAGAACTGATTATCATACATCGCAAACTTACAAATATCTATATAAAGCATAAAAATAAATAACTGTACTTTTAAGTTCCGTCGGGCAATAAAAAACAAAGAAAACAAGCAAAATGTTAATTTAATCTAAGCATTACAAAAATGCTGAAAAACGACTACGACTCGCCAACCCAAAGAGAATTCTAACTCATTTTAAAACCAATCAGGGTTGTTGTAAAATTTATCAGAATCAGATTTGAAATCGACTGTAAATTCAATTTGAAATTACATATATAAATGTTACAAGTTTTATTTGTTCGAAACAAAATATAACTAAAATGGTTTCATTACTTCAATTCTTATTATAAATTATTTTAATTCAAATTAATGACAACAACTGTGCAGAGTTTATTCATCTTTTGACAAATAAAACAATTTTTACATTTAAAAGTACTTTTTATTTTAAGATGGTAATACTATGCTAAAGTTTTTATGTTCATTCAAATTTTATTTTATCTGAATTTTTTCTTCTTTAATCGCCTTAAACACGTGGCATTAATAATAAATTTTTTACTTTATTATCTTAATCAAAATGTGAAATTTTATTATTATTATTTTTTTTAATAAAGATAATTTAATTGTATTGTAAAATAAATTTACATATGTTATTTGTTGTTGTGTTATGTTTTTTTAAATAATTTTTTTAATGTTTTTTTTTAATTCTAAATTAAGTTACAACTATTTAATTTATAAATATATTTTTCCATTTATTTTAATTTATATTAATAATGTATTAGAATATTAATTATTTGCTTTTATAAATAAAAAATATATATAGTAATAGAAAAAGAAAATATATGTAAAACTATTTTTCTTGTTTAATATTTATTTTTTATATACATTATAAAGAATTTAATATATTTTTAATATATTACGCCTAACAAAATAAAAATTGGTTAATAATTATCTGAATTATGTTATAAGATTAAAGACATTGTCCCTTAATGAAATACGTATTTTCGGTAAATGGAGAGAATGTTTTAATTAAATCACAAATGAAAAAATTAAATTAAAATAAACTACTGTTTTAAACCAAACTTTAGGAAGACAATATTAAAGAAAATTTTCAAGTATTTATGTTGATTAAATAATTTAAATGTGTTCAGGATATTTTTATTTTTACTGAATTTTGTTTATATTGTTTTTTAAAAGATTTGTAAGAGAAATTTATTTTTTATTCATTGAAATTATTTCTTTTTTTCATTAAAAGAAGACAACGTTTTGTTCAGAAAATGAAAATTAAATGCTATTTCGATACATATTTTTTTATAAATTTAAACAAAATTTTACATTTTTAAATTTCAATTGGAATTACGATTTTTGCTGACAGATTTTTTTTTGGTGTAAAATAATTATAAATATTTTGGAGAAATTGTAAAACTGTTACAATAAAAGTTAAATATAATTCTTATAAGAACCATACGTTTTTTGCTCTATTTCTTATCAATATTCCAATTGTATGTATATATTCATCAATAGCTAAACCGTTTCTTTTAAACTTTTGTTTTTTTATGTAAAATGTGTGTTGAGAGGATTCCTGTTAATATAAAAATAATGTATATGTATACTTTTATGCTATGTATTCTTTATGTCATACTATATTTTATCTTTATTATTTTTTTAATATTATATGTATTTATGTTACTTTCATTTAATAAAATATATTTTTGCCTTGTAATATTAAATTAATTCGCTTGATTTCAGTGGGGGAGATTGTAGAAGAATTGGTGTCTTTAATTGACATTAATTTTTTAGAAAATAAAGAATTTTTTTTGCTATAATTTACTTAGTAAATAAGAAGTAAAATATAATATCGAACGTTTAGGTACTTTTATAAAATATGTATCTGTAAAAACAAATTTTTTTTTTTTTAATTTTATCGTTTAACTCTGCATAAAAAAGTACCTGTATAAACTAGATGATATATATTTTATATATATTTTTTTAATATGGTATGTTTGTATTAAATAAACACTCTGAACACAGTAAAAAATTAAATCAGTATCATTCACTATCAAAAAACTGACCGAAAAAATAAAAATATTTTAAAACTAAACTTACATTATAAAACATATTCTATAATTACAAAATTATATAACAATATAAGGTTTTAAGGTTTACTTTTTCGACAAGATATTTCTTTTAGAACTTAGTAAATAAAAATTATGTAACCGTTTTTTTTCAGTTAACAACATTACCCAGATTGAGGTAATATTCTTTTTGAAGATTGTATGATAATGAAACTTGTGGAAAATAATTGATTGGGTTCAAGTAAAATATTAAGTTATGTTTTTTTTCTTTTCATTTATAATTATATTTATCGTTGTTCTTAAAATTTTTATTTTCTTTTTATACTTTTTTAATAATTTTTTTATTCATTTTTAAGCAAAACAACTGTTCTAATCAGTTGTTATTATAATTTAAAATAAATTTATGTACAAGAAATAAAAACAGAATAGAGGAAACAATATTTCAATTACCGTATTACACAAGCAACCTTTTTTCAACACTTCTTTATTGTTTTGAATACCTAAAATCGTAACTTAGTTTAATAGAGCATCCATTGTGTAACGAAATGGTTGTTTAATAGTTGGAAGTTGTTGATGGTAATGAGTGTTAAATTGTGATTGTTCAATCAATGACGACGAAGACGCGGTAGTGGATGTATTTGATGTTAAAGATGTCGCTGATGACGGTCAGTCTAATATTACAACTTCTGATTTAACAGCTCTACTAGTTATATGTGGCTTTACAGCTGCTGCTAAAGGTATATTGCGCCAAGGTTTACGAGCTGCCCTTCTTAGATCTGTAGGTGATAAAAATTTACGCGCCCTTCTGCAATTGTATTTATAAAAAATAAAATAATAGTATTAGCTATGATCAATGCGGTGCTTACCTTAAGTGTTACACTAAGATCTAAAATTATATACACACTATTTCTTTATTAAAACCAGTACGTCTATTAAAAAAAAAACACTACAAAACACAAAACCTAAGGCATAAAAAAAGTTTCCTGTAAAATTACCTAATTCTAGGAGTACTTTGTGTAGATGCTAGGAAAAAAAGATTTAGGCATTGGAGATGGAAATGACTACAAATCGAATAAAACTGCTTTATATTTTAATTATTCTTATAGTATATTGCAAAGCCTACTTTGCATAGTTTTTAAAAATCACAAAAATTTTCATGTGTTAAAACTTTGTTATTGAATTATTGCAGTAATAAGTAAAAAATATTTATTAGTTTTAATATCCTCTATTGCTCAAAAAATGTATGCCCGCCCCTATTGTTGTTTACAACTCAACTCAGTTTGGTCGTCTGAAGCTGGATTCATCGATTCGATTCGGAAAAAAAAATTATGTCCGAACAAATTGTATATCCAAACCGAATGGGTGAATCCAGCTTCAGACGACCAAACTGAGTTGAGTTGAGACCGACAATGGGGGCATTAGAATTCGCTAATTTATACGCGTTAATTATATTCATAAATATAAGTAACAAAAAACTTTTCTTCACTTACTTGCTTGCTGCAGTTGCTCTAAAATAAACATCATCTGGTGCATCCATCCAACTAATAACCTGTTTGCGACCATTACCCGTACGTGCCATCTGTGCGATTTTAGGTTTGCCATTAAGCTGTAAACATTTTTAATGACGAACAAAAATAAACAATTTTTATACATTTTTTTAACAATACACACGTGATGTCTTGATAATGGTTGACCTGAGGCAGCCATCATAGCAGCAAACTGTTCAGGACTTGGGCAATGTGAGGGCATAGGATCTTTGTTGGGTCTCTTTGTAGGTGGTCCAGCTGGTACTATTGTTACTGAAAAACGAAAAAGACCATTTTTAATTGATTCATATTTCTTAAAGCCACATTAAAATACCTTCGGTTCCATTTAACTGTGTCTCTTCATGAGGTCTTTTACGCAAGGCCGTTGGAGCCGGTGCTGGTATAATCGTTAAATCCTTTTCTAGATCAATTATTTTGTTTGGAATACGATCGTAAAGTAAACTGCCATCCGGTCCTTTAGGTGGTTTAGGGAAATAAACCACATCTGGTTTTGGCATCTTATCTTTCGGTGTCAAAACCAGCCATTCATGAGGTCCAATACCAGGTGAGCCTAAGCGATTTGCTATTTTAGTGACACTACCTCTTTCTTTCTTTTTCAGCAATAAAATTCTCTTTATATCTGCAGCCGACTTTCCAGACATACGATTAGAAACTACAACAAAACAGTTTATTCTGAATCATAATTAAAAAAATAATAAAAACTCACATTCTTGCTTAACTAATTGCGTATTAATTGCATATGAAGTCTGTCGGGCAGCTTTTTTAGGTTTTATCAAATTTCTACAAATAATGCGCGCCAGTCGAGTCATTGGATTTGTGTGTAAATAGAATGCCGTGCGCGTTTTCATTATAGGCCTAGGTGAACTTGAACTAATGGCTATACCATGCGCCTGTGCATAATGCCGAGCAAGATGAGTTTTAAGTTTAAATTCTTTGCCACAATTAACAATTGAACACCTGTTGGTTTGTTTTATTTTGCACAATATATTAATTGGTCTATATTCGCATTTAAAACTTTAACAAATTACTCACTTATGTAATGAGCGATTAGATAAATCACTAACTTTTTCATCGTCGTCTATAGATATTTTTTTCTTCGTATCGTCCATACTACCATCATTTTTACTCTTAAGACCACCATACTTTTTCCAATAATCCCAACAATTTTGACACAAACGACTAAGCACATTGCCACTGCTCCATGGATACCACTAATTGTAAATAAATGTTATAAATTTTATTCTGTTTTTTTTTTTTTCGCCATTCTTACTTGTGATGTTTTCATTGCAGAACAAGATTCACAAGGTTTGCCCATATTCGAGACATCTGGACCACCGTTTGTTGTTCCATTATAAATTCCGCCTTTTGTGACACCACTACCTTTTGTTGTGGTCGTATTATATTGGGGAATATAAACCTGTTTTAATTTTAATTCCGCTTCAACAGCTTTAACACGTTTCTGTTGCACGTAACGATCTGTTGTTTTCCACATATAGTAATATTCAATAATTTGTTTTAAAGTTTTCCAAGGAAGCTGTAAAAATATTCGTATTAGATTTAAAAGAACTTCTATAGATACATATAATGTTATAAAAAACATACGAAATCTTGTCGTATATCATTAAAGTCTTTGCCATATTTATCTAAAGCTTCTTCAAATAAATTCGCTTCAGAAGCACTCCAATCTTCTATTTCATCACGACATAAGACTGGACCAGTGGAAGGAACTAAAGAACACATTGCTTCTTCTATAGAATAATTATGTTTATGCAATGTGTCCATGGCATGAAACTGACGAAAAAAGTAATTTTAAATTATATATTTTGTAGATTCTCTTTGTATATATTACCAGGGTGATGTCTCGACTTGCTGCTGCCGCTGACATATGCAATGAAGGCTGTTTTACCGAACTACTACAATCCAAAGCTCGGGCAAATGTACCAATGGATCGAGATACAACCAAAAATTGATCTATTTTACGATCTGTAAGCGAATGACTCGGAGTCCATACAAGCGTTTCTAATTCTTCTAATTTACGTTCATCGGTGGTAATGTCTTTGAGCTTAGCGGGTATTTCACTTTGATAACGACTACCAACACGAATTTCACCTTTATCGGCCAAAAGTGTTTTTTGTGTAGGATCAAAAACCAAACAATAGAAAAAGGTATCCTATATAAAAGTATAATAATATATTTCATTTTTATTCAAGAAATATAGAAAAAATATATAGTGATACTATAATGACAACTATTAAATTATCTTACAATAAAATTAGAATTTCAGAAATTTACGACTCACGTCTTTATTTAAATAACTTTGCAGTGATTCCGTTTCATTAAGCAGTGTCACCGAACATTTGCCTCGTATTTGTGTGGCGGGTAAAGATTCAACTTGTCTCGACAAAAATAGTTCACGATGTTTAATTTGATAGCGTTGTTTAGCTGTTAAAGGATCGCCTTTTTCAGATAATGCATTTTGGCCTGTTGTTGCCTTATCACCAGCAGATGAAACAGGACTTGTACGTTCTTCATCAAGAGCAGCTATAATATAAATTCATTTTATTTTATAAACTATTTTTTTTGCTAATAACATATTACACGTATACCGAATTTAAAAAAGATATAACAAAAGCTTTTCTACAAATGTTAAACTACTTCTCTAAACTAAATAAAAACCATAAACGAAAATAAAACAAAATAATTAATATTTTCTAAAAACTAAAAACAACTAAAATCTACATGTAACCAATTGTAGCTGTTAACAAACTAAGTACTCTAGGTATTTAGATTTTGTTACTGATACCTATCGAAGGATCTAAAACAGCTTGTGCCGCTTGTTCTTCTCCTACTGGTGTTCTAAGCCATGTTTTCTTCAGCTTCATTGCCAGTGGGGAGTCTTCAGCTGTAGCCACTACATAATTTAGAAAAATAAATTTCAGACTAATGTTTTAAATTGAAACAAATTTAAATTTATAATTATATTTTTTACAATAAATTTTACTTTTATGTTTTACTTCAAAAAAGTATTAATTAACCGCCTTTCTTTATTTATCAGTTTTAAAAATACATATACAGTCGTGTGAAAAATAATAAGGACACAAACCTAACATATTGAGATTTGATAAGAAAGTACGTCGAATGAGAAAATTTGCTGATAAATAATTGCATTCATTTTCAGTTAATATATTACAGAACCAATTCTATTTTAACATTTTTAATAAATTAAACTTAAAATACAAATTCAACCCTGTAAACAAAATAAGGACGCTTCATGTTATTTAAAAATAGTTATAAAAAAATTAATATAATAATAGATCTGCACTAATTTTCATTCTAATATTGTACCAGAGTGGTTAATATTTTGTCGAGGTTCTGTTTCTGTTTGAAACTGCCAGACATCGTCTGAGCATAGAGTTGACAAGATTTTGGCCTTCTGAATTCAGTATATCATACCACGCAGCTAGAATTTCTGCAGTGGAACACCCATATAAGTAGCATAATCTCTACGGGCTAAGTTAGCATACAAGTTTGAAGGATTTCAACATATTCCCTTGATTTCATAGTTATCTGTATACGATATAGTGGTCCAACACCATTAACAAATACAATAATATTACCGCCACCATGCTTTACTGCCTTAAAAGTGTACTTAGAATTGTATGCAGTGTTATTTGATCTCCTTATATTATGAAAACTTCGATATGAATTAAATTAATTCATTTATGAGCAGACTTATTTATCAGCAATTCTCTTATGTTAGTTACTTTTTCTTCAAATGTTGATGTGACGCATTAGTTTCCTTATTATTTTTCACTTCACTTTCATACATATGTATTTCTGAATGATAAAAATCGTATTTCATGCGATAATTCAAATCCTGTACCTCGAAGTTTCTGTTACAATCAACAGAGATGCAAGCGTTATTTTGAGTTTATTATTTTTTCTAATCGAGTCATTGGAATGTACATAATTACAGTTTTTTGAATAATTAAGTCGTTAAGTTTACTGTTAAAATATTTATTATGGTTTACAATTCTACAATTGCTACGCATGTAAAAAGTATTACAAAATATTCATCGAAATTATAGCACGTAAAGATTATTATCTAGGATGATAGAAACTTTTGGCTAAATTACATACATAGTTATTCAGCCAAAAATAAAACTGGAGAAAATAGGATGAATACAAATTTTTGAATAAACTTCAATGCTTATCTGACAGTGTTTAGCAATTTTTAACATGACGACAACAAAACTAAATTTTAGTTTTACTCATACTTGACTAATTTCGTTTTATTATTTTAGAAACAGCTTTAAATCGTTTAATAATTGAACGCTTCCCTGAACATTCAATATAATTGTTATGAGATACAAATTTGTTACTATTTTTTCGCTGAAACATGAATTAAAGAAAAACCTTAAAATTATCTTGATTTTCAATATAGTATAACATAATGATTTTTTTGCTTTAAAACGAAACAAAAGTAATAAAAATAAAATCCTTTTCTATAGCCGGTACTGCAAAAAAAAAACATCCTTAAAAGAGAAATAAAAAGAACTCAAAACTTGTGTATATTTTAATCAAAAATACATTGCGATGTATGCAAAGGAGTATGAGGAGTGGGGCCAAATTTGTGTGAATATTATATCAACAACAACTACATACTGTAATGGTGATAAGACCATGTTCCCAAATATTAAAGTATAGCATTTACGTGGGCTAGGGGTGTTACAAAGAAAAATAAAAAGGGTGTATAGGGCAACCTCGAATTTTGATATCCTTAAATTAAAATTTTTTAGCAAGGTAAGCTATATAATGTTTCGGTAATTAAAAGTTTTACTCCAACTGCATAAAATTCAATATAAAAATTAACACTGATTATAATAGGCAGTGATGAATATAAATATTTTTTAACTAAATGCACACAAACATCCGTTAACTACTTCTGTGGTATAGGGAGCTTACAAAGAAAGCTGATAGATGATTTCCTTTTTTTAAGAATTTGGCCAAAAAAGAAAGGATGCCAAAAATACTATTGAGGTTGTTTATGTGAATATGTTCTTTTTTTGCGATAAAAGAGAGAAGGAAAAATATACACGAATTAAAAAAAAAAAATAATAGAAAAAAGATAAAACATTTTTTAATAAATACTTGCGGCAAATATTTTTACTATTCTGTTTCTTGTTAAAATATACGTATGTATGCTAAATTTAACTTAAACGTTATCGCACAAATGACAAAGTTATAGTTATCATTAATTTTCTAAAATATTTATGTATATTTGTATATCTTGGGAAGGTTTAGAGTTGTAGTTTCTAAATAACTTGGCGGTTAATTCAAACTATCAGTTTTAAGAAAATATGGAATTTTGCATGTGTAGAGAACGGTATTAGTTAAAACTTCCTTGTCTATCCACATCAGTCAAAAAGTAAGTACAACCTGGCTCCCAGCAACGCGGGAGGGTTTACTCTAGTACAATATATTAATTATGTACTGTCCGTTAAATATTTTGGTGCTCGTATTCGTTTTCATATAAACGTCTATTTGGTTAAGTAAACAGAATATCCTAGCGTACTTTGTTTAAGTAAACAGTTTTTATGTCATATGTAGAATAATAATAAAAGAGGCAATTTGTGGAGTGAACGCTGAACCAACTAATGCTTTTTTAGCTGTATTTTACATATATGATTTTTTAATTAATTAGCAAAATTACTATACATTAAGTTTTTTAAAGTAGAATGTATATAATTTATGGCCATTTCACAAAAATATCTGATAAAAATCGCAAAAGCATTAGTGTGTGCAACTAAGAACAGCTTGCATGTATGATTAAAAAGTTTATTATAGCTATAAAAAAGTATTCAATTAGTTCATTTATTTTTTAGTTATTTAAGCTTTTAAAATATCTTTTGTTGATTCTTGACTATAGCTTAAGACAGCTTAATAATAACATAGTTTGCCCATTACTCTAATACTCTATTAACAAACTTGTATTTTTATGTAATTGTGAAACATTTTTTTTGTATTATATAGCACTTAAGAACAACACAGTTCCAGTTTAGAACTTATTAAAAAAGCACTTTTAAAATTCTTATAGTCAAAAAACTATTTTAATTAGCTTGTTATAATTACTTTAAGATATATTTTCAAAATTATATATAAACTTACGTTGATGTTTGTCAGCTAATTGTACCAAAGTATTTGGAAGATCTCTTCTTCTATAAAAGCACATTACTTTCGCCTCAACACTACCAGTTTGACTTTTATTTAATTCTTCTATACGACGTATCAGATATGGACTATTCGAAGTAGTCTCTACGTAGACATAGTCTGAAACAAAATAAAGGCAATTGTATACATTATAAACTAAAATTTATTAAATAATTATATTTTAAATATGGCTTTTTCAATATCAATGGGAACAAATTTTAGGTTTTTAAAAATACATTTATCATTGCATGTATTTCTAATATAAAGAATTTAAGAGGGGTATGTTGATTGCTGGTTGTGTCATTAACAGAATCAACGGCTTTATTAAAGGCACCAATAAATCTAACTATCTACATACATATGTACATGTATATACACATAAATACATATGTACATGTATATACACATAAATACATATGTACCTATAAACGTACACATAAACGAATATTGGTACATGAATACATTCATATAAGATTAGTACAGACAACACAAAAAGTAGGAAACTGACTTTATTATTATACGTGTCCAGCGCAATATTCTAAACAAACTAAAAATTAAGTATGTACGAGTGTATGTTATAGAGACGAAACAATTGGTCAAGCAAAATATGTAAGAATTATTGGTAAAACGAAATAAAAACAATTTTAGTAATAATTGCCGGCATTAAGTAAAACTACTTATGATTTACAAAACTTTTATAAGACAAATTTGATGAATGAATTTTTAACACTTCGTACAAAGGATATACCCTAAGAGTTACAAACAAATATTTGATAGGAGAAAATTTAAATATTTTGTTTTGTTTAATAAAAGATTAAGGTATACATTAGGGTGAATCAACTTTTTTGTTAACAGGCGTCTAACAAAGATGTAATCTACTAAAAATTCTGAGAAAATTTCCCCACGAGTCTAAAATCAAAACCTCGCTCCCGCCGTGACAAAAAAGTTCACATTTAACATAATTACACATTTTTCATAATTTAACCTTTAATAAATTTATAAGCAGTTTCTAAAAGCTTATAAAATTTGCTTTAAAACCAGCCTGAACTAATAATATAGGAAGGGCAATTTAAAAATTTTAATTTGAAACAGTGGTTATTTCAAATCTGGCAATACTTATGTAATTCTATTCTGTCACAAAATTCAGTATACTTACAGTTGGAATTTATTGAAAATTTATCATCATTTAAAACCATCTTTTTGGATGAAGCTCATTTTCATCTTGGTGGGTAAGTTATTAAGCAAAATTGCGGTATTTGGGGCTAAGAAAACCCAAACGTAGTCTTACAGAAGCCAATGCACCCATTACAAGTGAATGTTTAGTGCGGCTTGTGGAGCGGAGTGATCATTGGCCCATATTTCATATTTCGCAACCATTACGGTAAATGGAGACACCTATTGCACAATGATAACCGATTTTTTTGTGCCCGCTCTTCATGGTATTGATGTGAACAATGTTTGGTTTTAACACGATGGTGCAACTTGCCACATCTCATGCCACAATCGATTTATTGCGTCAAACGTTTGATGGCTGTTTAATTAGTCGAAATGGTGATGTCAGTTGGCCGCCAAGAAGCTACGATTTGACACCGATTTTTTTTATGGGACACCGTTAAAGACAAATGTTATGCCGTAAAACTAGAGACAATTGAGAATTTGAAGGCCAATATTAGTGAATCCATTGCCGAGATACGAACAGTTTTTGTTTTATTCATTTTTAAATTTGAACTTAAAAATTGCCTACCCTATATATTTTTGTTGCTTTTGTTGCAGTTTTTAAAATACTTTAAACTAAAATTGCAAAAAACCGTTCATATCAGCTAAGATCAAGAAAAATAGACTGGAGTTTTTCAAAGCCCACATCGACTGGAATATTTAAAAATGGAAAACAGTATTGTTTTCCGACGAATTCAATTTCAACTAAAAGAGTTTTAATTGAAATTGCCCAAAAACGGGCAAGATTGGATTCTAAGTATTGCAAACGAATAGTTAAACACGTAGAAGAAAATGTAATGTTCCGGGCTACATAAATAAAAGTTCCAGCAGAATAACGATCCTAAGCACGTCCTTAAATTATGTAGGCTACAGAGCAATAAGATTGATGTTGATCATTAGCCTGCTCATTTCGCCGATCTCAACCCTACTAAAATAAGAATGATCTATTTCAATCCTTAAAATAGCCTGGGAAGGAAAAAAGCAAAACACTACAAATAGCTTAACATCTTCTATGAGTTTTTAATGAAAACTTTTAAAATTGCAATTTTAGCAATTGTGCAAATTTGCGAAACTAGGTTTATGAAACCCAAAAACAAAAGTAAAAAATAAAACTAGAAGAGTTGAAGTAATTTTTAAAATCATATTCTCAAAGGTTTTGCGGTTATTTGGGCAGATAGGTTAGAGGATCCGAAAGCAATGGTTATGTAACTCGGGTAACCTGTGATCCATTGTGATCCTCTTATAGGAAGAGAAAATAAAAGACAAGTGGAAAGTGTCCATAAAAAGATGAAAAAGAGACAAATAGAAATACAGTTCTCATAAGAATAGCGGACAGTATATAGCCAGTCTAACGAGACAGAAAGTACCGAAATCGTCTCAGACCTGGTTCAATTTCCATGTCTAAGCCACTTAAGGCCGTTAGAAAATTGGAGAATAGTAATAAGCTCTATGGTTGACATGATGGAAAAAGTGCGAATCGTTTACCCACTTAAGATTCGATGCTGTCTACTTATCACATATGGCACATTTAGAGCAGGCAGTGGTGCTCCCAGTCGTCCCTGTTTAAAAAACAGACGCTTCCCGTCGCACATTACTCAATTTCTGTAATCTTTACCAATTGCCCAAAGCGTGACACCAGATAATTTATTTATTTATTTAAAGACACGATTTATTAAACGCTAATATTCATTAACTTTCATATCTATATATACATATACATACAGTAAATATAGAGCAAAATATATTGGACTAGATTCGTATATTTGATTAATCAACTAAATCTATAAAACCGTCAATGATAAGTTTGAAAAAATAACAAGTTTAGTTTTATAAATTTTGTGGTCAAAATTAATAACCGCCTAAGTCGACTTAAGTCAATATGAATTATCATATTATACTAATATCATATAACACAATAACAATATTTCTCTAGCGATATTTTATAACAAGTTATTAATAAAAAACAACTTGACCTAAGTCGTGATGAAGCCCCATTACATTTATAACAAGCGCCTAAATATACTTACGAAAATATTTCCATTATCGTTATAATTGACTGTGTATCCATAATTTTGCAATATATTTTTTTTAATGCACTTTCTCAATTTTTTCGAAAATATTTCTATATATAATATAAAAAGTGATTTTCCACAAAAGTATAATTTTTGACTTAGGCTGTTATTGCTTGGGACCACAGAATTATTCAGTTTAAAATTTATTAAATGAAAAAACAAAAAGTCGATAATTCAAATTACAAAACATTTTGGACTTAACAATAAATAATATTAATATTTTGTGGAGAACTTTTTGCTTTCAAGTACGACTTTGCATTTTTTTGGCAATAAATAAATAGGGTTAGCTATTATCTTAGTGTCTATGGCTTTCAGAGCATCTGCTATGGCCTCGAATAGTTTATTTTATTTGTTGAAATTTCCTTGAAAGAGGCATATTCCACTCAGCGTAGGGCAATATCACATTTTTCAAAATGTCTTTCTACATTAACCTGTCCCAAATTCCATTTATTTTATAAAGAGGCCCGGAAAAACATTCCCGGACCATTATATTTCCGCCTCCGTGCTTTATGGTCCCCTTACAATACAAAGCTTTTAATCTTATGTTAACTGGTCTACGTATTCGCGTATTTCCATCCGAATGCTTTAAATTGAATTTCGAATCGTCCGAAAATAAAACAGTTTTCCATTTATTTATGGCCCAGTTGATGTCATCTTTAGCAAATTTATGCGAGCACTTCGGCTTTTCTTTTAAGTAAATGGCTCTTTTACAGCACGATAACTTTTATGTCTAGCGGCACAAGCCCTTCTTTAAACTGTCCTGCTACTAATTTTTAGGTTAAGTGAGTTTACAAGTCAATAGCTGATTTTTGTGTACTTTTGTATTACTGGAAAAGTCAACTAGATAATTAAAAAATTCTTGCTATTATTCACCGCTAATAATATTCTCAATTTGGAATTATAACGGTACATATACCGTTCGACTTTGGGAACATCATGAGTCGAATATGTTTTCTATTGCATATTTCATATGTCTGACATTGATATGGAAAGATAAAACAACAACAAAATGCCAAGGGATATTTTTTGTTTTCTTTGATTTTGATATTCAAAATTTATTATTGGAAAATATAATTAAAGAGTTTATATTGATAATCTCAAGCAATACTTGGGGAAAGTCGCTCATTTTTTCCTAGTCCAATATGTATTGTCCAACACTGTATATATGAAAGTTGTTCTTTTGTGATTCTCGTTTTTCCACACAACTGTGTTTGTGCATTGCTTTAAATTATTCTGGAAATGCATTTTATAGGTATACAACACATAGGCTTCTAGCAACGCGGAAAGAGTTACTGTAGTATTTTATATTTGAACCGTTTATTTTGGAAGTGGGACAAGTCCAGTTCATTTTTTTTTGTTTCGTGATGTTTAAAGGCTTTCATTTCATTAAATTAAAAATATTGATAAGTATTAATAGATATATTTTTAATATTGTATGGCCTAAAAATATGTAAGTTTATAATCCAATAGCTTTTAAGGTGCTGATTAAAAGAGGAAGAGTTTTTTATAACTAAATGGACTTGCCTCACTTTCAAAATTAATAAATTATTTGTATTTATCATTTAATTTATTTTAATTTTTTTATCAGCCTTTTAATATAAAAGCTAAATAATGCATGTTGCGACAAAAATAACGAAGTTGAAATACCTGAAAAGTGATATTACTTATCTGATAGGCGCTGTCTAGTACAAGCATCCGTTTTTGAAATTTTCGAAACACCTCAAAAATCTTGAATTACGGGTAAACAGCCGGTTCATCAGGCACTTATGAACTAATAATTTAGCTAAATATTGACCATTTTAAGTTTCCCAAAGAATGAAGTTGAAATACCTGGAAAATTATATTACTTTTCTAATAGGCGCTGTCTAGTAGAAGCATCCGTTTTTGAAATTTGCGAAACACCTCCAAAATCTTGAATTACGGGTAAACAGCCGGTTCGTCAGGCACTTATGAACTAATAATTGAGCTAAATATTGACTGATTTTACGTTTCCGAGATGACTTGGAAAGAAGAGAAGAAGACCTTTTAAGAATAAGGTTTTTGCACAGAATCCAGAAAGTAGTATCACTTCCCCGGTATTTTTTTTGCCGCACCGTGTTATTCAAAGCCATTTACGTTTATTATATTGGTGAAAAAGGAATAAAACAAATACTATTCTGGCAGAAAATCTAACACAAAACAAAACTGGAAACCTTTTATAAATGTTAATAAATTAAACATCTTTAGATGAAACGTAGGCTATATATATTTTAGATATAGATTTTGTTTTTCATGGTAATGGGTAACTTTATATTTCCGAAATTATTTGGTCTTTCCCACTGTGGTATTCAAACGCATATTTTGAATTCAGCATCTCAATCTACCAAAGTTTTGTAAAACACTTTTTATGGTACACATCTTGTATTTTTAATCTAGCATATATTTAACTAATTAATGACCTTTTCATTGGAAATTTTTTTTAACCGCTCTTTAACCATCTTTAGACATTATATCAAATGTTCACATTACTTCACCATACAGCAACCGGAGCTGAAATTTGCCATGATACATTCGACCGAAGAATAATAAAATAAACATATTTCTAATACTGTTAAGAGATAAAACCCATAAATAACAGATGCTGTTTTTTTTTATAAAAATTGTTTTCACACAAAAAGATCATAACAATTTTTTTCCATAACTACTGTTTTCTTATTTTTTTTTTTTTTTTTTTTTTCAAAAATGTACCTGCCCCACTTTCAAGAAACGGTACCCGTATTTTAAAATATACCTATTATTTTAAAACCTGAAGTGAAAACATTTGGATTTACGTATAAAAAAAAGAAAAATATATATTAGTTTGTTCCAAATAGTTTGTTATGTAATATATTATATAAACAAGTTAGATTAAAAAATATACTTGTTTAATTGCAAAATATAAAAATAAATTGAAATTCAACTTTTACTAGGTATCAACACAATAGTTAGACATTTCAATGGTCCAGTTATGGTTTACTCATAAAAAATTCATCATCTGTAACGGCTTTCACATTCAAATATGTTTTAACTCTCATCCAGTTCACTGGATTTAAAAGAGAAAAAATACATACAAACATATGTATAAATTTTAACCATATAAAAGCATATTCAACATATTCCAATTAGATGAATTAAAATGAGTAGGGTTTTGAATGGCGGTGTAGCTTGCAGTCCAAACACATATATAAGTAAAATATATGAAAAAAAAGAAAAATACAAACTCATACTAAATAAAAAGTGACAGTTCCAGTTCCAGCTAACAAGAAGAATGGGCACATGAATCAAATAATTACAGACATAAAACCGAAAGATTAAATAAAACAAATGGACTAAAATAAATGCACTTGCGATAGATAATTCAATTGTTATAACGCAGAAAAATTCTTCATATATACCTAACACTTTCTGTATTTGTAGCTAATTTCCCTGAGTGACTATCAACCCGTTAACCCATTTTAACACTAAGAAAAAAACATTTTTAAATGTTATACCGATAATATATGTACATGGTGTAAATCGGTAGTCATGGAATTCACTTAAATTGTATTCTGCAGTTTCTGTATATTTCTTATGGGAGGACGGACGTACTGATTACCGGGCGAAAAATGTGATTTGTTTCTTAATAAGCTGTTAATCCTTGCACCACTGTCCATCACACTGAACAAGAAAAAAAAACTAGAGAATAAATTCTATTTTTAAGATTAATTTACATATATTGGATTTTATATCTTGTCTAGAGTTTGGTATTTTGGCCTCAATGATCATGTCGTAAATCATTATCGTAGTTTTAAATATGATACACACCAAAATAATAAGTGTTGTAAACGATAATTGAAGACGTTATGTTTAATCGACAACCATCTTTAGTGTAGAGGCGTATCTTTTAATAAAATGACTATATTGAGAAATGAATAGCTTAATGAATGTAGTTTATTAAACACACCAGTTTTCGGGATGCAATTATTTCACTAATGCTGGCTGGCGATGTTATCAACAAGTAAATAAATTGGATGTGACGGTTTGCCAGCAAAACATGCCTTTAACGAGAATGCAACTATGGATATATTTATATTGCGTAAATGGAAATATTTGGTTTTTGTTTATAGCACACTCGCCCACTTTGTTTTCTTATTCAATTTGCTAATATTGGATCATCAAAGGCAAACGGCTTGGTTGTACGCAATACAAATACAATATGTGTATATTTAATGTTTTCCGGATATTTCATTTTATGTATGACAAACACACTTCCAACTTGGTTATCCATATTTTTACTTTAATAACAAACACACTGGAATCTTAGAGATTGATTACAATAAATGCAATGGAGAATATTCGTATTTCATAGTGGACACTGCACAAAAATAATAGGCTTCTAATGTTGATGTAATGTAAACAGCGAAGCTGCCGCTACACACACTTTTAAGTTCAGTTCAACGTCATTAACCACAGCGTAAAAACAGCGACGTTGTCGGGATAGTAGTACAAAAACACTCGATCACACACACATGCACACTCAAATAGATATTACATGGATGATAGATGAAGTGCGCGAGGCATGAAGAGTAACAATTCATAAAAAAAGAAGCAAACCGACAAACGAAGACGAAACACAATGCAAAAGATATAAGCGAAAATATGGAAAATTTTTCACATCTCACCTCCGACACGATACATGTTTGTAGCCATTTTTCCTATATTTTCATACACAATTTTATATGTACTTTAAACACTTTAATCTTAATAATGTTTTTACACAATTTTTTTCTAATTTTAAACACATTTATTAATAAAATTCACAATTTGTTATGATTACATTCACACAAGACGCGTTTTTTTCGTCGCCATCTTAGAAAATTACTGTGTTGCAGTGTTGGATTTCGAAAGTATTAAATGATAAAATTATGAAAAATTGTCGCATAAATAAGTACTATTTTCATACGACAACATACAACAGTGCATTTGTTTACGAATGAAATAGTAAAGAAAACCGAAAAAACTTCTGTTTACGCAGTTAGTTGTTTAATTATTAAACATATCAATTATAATCGTTAAGGCAGTTTACTTAATAAAATAGAGCACATATATATTCATCGTTTTTGACAGTGTTAATTTTTACAAAGTATACATTCAGGTTTTTATGTCTTCTTACAAACTACAACATTCAATCACAATAAACGAATAGAGTTACCAAGCTTTAAAGGCTTTTAAATAGGTAGAAGCGGCAAATGTCAATTAAAGTGAAAATTAACTGTCAAACTTAGTGACGTGGCCGTAGCCACAGATATTGAAAAAATCTACTTCTAATTGGATCAAAAGTACAAAAACTTTTTCTCTTAATTTTTGTGAAATTTAATCAAATTTAATATAAAATAAATACTGAGAAGGTTTTTGTAATCCATGGTGAATTTAACTGCCTACAATGACGACTTATGAAGAATTTATACAACAAAATGAAGACCGTGATGGCATCAGACTAACGTGGAATGTTTGGCCATCTAGTAGGATAGATGCCAGTCGTTTAGTGGTTCCTTTAGCCTGTTTATATCAACCTTTAAAAGAACGTCCCGATTTGCCACCTATTCAATATGAACCGGTATTGTGTACTCGTGCTAATTGCCGTGCGATTTTAAACCCCTTGTGCCAGGTGGACTATAGAGCAAAATTATGGGTTTGCAATTTCTGTTTCCAAAGGAATCCGGTAAACACTTTGTTGATTAGTTGAATTACACATATTTTACCTTTTATTTATCATTTTCTAGTTCCCACCCCAATATGCTGCTATTTCTGAGCAACATCAACCAGCCGAATTAATTCCTGGCTTTAGTACAATTGAGTATACTATAACCCGAGCCCCTTGCATGCCGCCAGTTTTTATTTTTCTCGTCGATACTTGCATGGATGAGGAAGAATTAGATGCTCTTAAAGATTCATTGCAAATGTCTTTAAGTTTGTTGCCACCTAATGCTCTAGTGGGTCTTATCACTTTTGGTAAAATGATTCAAGTTCATGAATTGGGTGCTGAAGGTTGTTCTAAGAGTTATGTATTCCGCGGCACTAAAGACTTAACCGCTAAACAAGTGCAGGAAATGCTAGGTATTGGACGTGCTGCCGCTGGTCCCCAAGGTGCACCTGTTGGCCAACCGATGCCGGGACAACAACGTATGCCCGGGCAACAGGCTCAACATACTGCTGTGCCTCCGGCCAATAGATTTCTGCAACCTATTTCAAATTGTGATATTGCTTTGGGAGATTTGTTAAGTGAATTGCAACGGGATCCTTGGCCTGTGCCTCAGGGCAAGCGTTATCTCCGTTCCACAGGAGCTGCCTTGGCCATAGCTGTGGGTTTATTGGAATGCACTTATCCTAACACGGGAGCCCGCATTATGGCTTTTGTTGGCGGACCTTGCTCTCAGGGCCCCGGCCAAGTAGTTGATGATGAGCTTAAACATCCCATTCGATCGCATCACGATATACAGAAAGATAATGTGAAATTCATGAAAAAGGCTATTAAACACTACGATACTCTGGCTTTACGTGCAGCCACCAACGGCCATTGTATTGACATCTACTCATGCGCTCTCGATCAAACCGGTCTTATGGAAATGAAACAATGTTGTAATTCGACTGGCGGTCATATGGTAATGGGCGACTCATTCAATTCGTCTTTGTTTAAACAAACTTTCCAGCGAGTATTTTCGCGCGATGCTCGTGGCGATTTAAAAATGGCTTTTAATGGCACTTTAGAAGTGAAATGTTCAAGGGAACTAAAGATATCTGGCGGCATTGGTTCGTGTGTGTCGTTGAATGTGAAGAGCCCATCGGTGTCGGATGTTGAAATCGGCATGGGACAAACTGTTCAATGGAAATTGTGTACACTCAATCCGAGTTCAACCATGGCATTTTTCTTTGAAGTTGTAAATCAGCATGCTGCTCCCATACCACAGGGTGGACGAGGTTGTATACAGTTTATAACACAGTATCAGCATCCAAGTGGTCAGAGACGTATTAGAGTTACGACATTAGCAAGAAAGTGAGTAGCAATACTGTTAACATAATTCTCTTATTCTATTTTCATTTGTAGTTGTGTCTGTCTACGTTGTCTTATATAAATATTTTTAATAGTAAATAATTTCATAAAACATTCTTTTTTCGAAGAGAAATTGTACATAATTTTAAAACTTGATAATCAGTTAAACGAAACATAATTCTGAAGCTTTGCTCTAAACTTTTGCTCTTTTTTTTAGTTGGGCTGATGCTACCTCTAATATTCACCATATAAGTGCTGGTTTTGACCAGGAAGCAGCTGCTGTAATAATGGCACGTATGGTTGTCTATCGAGCAGAGACTGATGAAGGTCCAGATATATTGAGATGGGTTGATAGGCAACTTATTCGTCTGGTAAGTCATTTTGTTTTGACTTTTCACATGGAAAACAAGTGTGTAATACCAATTAAATTGATTAAACTTTTCAGTGTCAGAAATTCGGCGAATATAGTAAAGATGATCCTAACAGTTTCCGTTTGGCTCAAAACTTTTCATTATTTCCTCAATTTATGTACCACTTGCGTCGTTCACAATTTTTGCAGGTTTTCAATAATTCACCCGATGAGACCACATTCTATCGACACATGCTAATGCGAGAAGATTTAACGCAATCGCTTATAATGATTCAACCCATTTTGTATTCTTATTCATTTAATGGTCCTCCTGAACCAGTTTTACTAGATACATCATCTATACAACCCGATCGTATCTTATTGATGGACACATTCTTCCAAATACTTATTTATCATGGTGAAACAATAGCTCAGTGGCGTGCTCTAAAATATCAGGACATGCCTGAGTATGAAAACTTTAAACAATTGCTACAGGCACCAGTTGATGATGCTCAAGAAATTTTACAGACGCGTTTCCCAATGCCACGTTATATAGATACAGAGCATGGTGGTTCACAGGCTCGTTTCCTTTTGTCAAAAGTCAATCCATCTCAGACTCATAATAACATGTATGCTTATGGACAGGTAAGTGTTGTTAACAGTTTGTTGAAACGTTTATATTTTTTGTTTTATACTCAATTATATTTTAACACATTTTTTTGTTTGTTTAACATTAAAAACAAATATGTTCGCGTTTTCTTTTTGTTGCCCTTTGTTTAATTTACATAAATGTCCCTGGTGATATCTTGTTTTTCGAAATCGTACATTTTTATGAAAAACCAATTAAATGCAGCCTCCAATTGGTTCAGCTACGGTATTTATATTTTAAATATTTCTCTAAAAATATTTTGTCGCTTTTCTAAAATGCTTATAATTTGGTGAAGGTATTTTAAGTTACAAAAAATATCGTCGTTTTATTCTTGGCAGTGGTGTTGGTTATTTTCATAATTTCTTTTTATTGTTTTATTATTATTTGGAACATCTCAAGTTTTAAATCTTAAATAATTTTATTTTATTTTCTTACAAAATAGGATGGTGGTGCTCCTGTTTTAACTGATGATGTTTCGCTGCAACTTTTCATGGAACATTTGAAAAAATTGGCCGTTTCTTCAACAACATGAATTCTTAGCATACCGTATCATCAAAGTCTTATTTGGCTTTTATGCAAATTTTTTAACAACTCTATTAAAATTAAAACAGTGTTTATTGTATTGGGTAAAGTAGTCACTATTATATTTAAATTGTACTTCTGTTCTTTATCCTTAATGTTTTTGTTTCACGTCTTTGTGTTTTGAAAGATACAATAATTTAAGGCTGGCGTTTAACGAATTCTTATTTTTATTTTCTATATTAATATACCTTAAAATTTAGTTAAATAAAAGAATACCATAAGTGATGCTTTGCTAATAATCTGATGTAGCAATTAATATTATTAAGAATTAAGACTATGAAAATATTATTAGTTCGAAAAAACAAATAAAAAAATGCCAAGAATAAACTTACTTATTGCATTTTTAATTACAATAGATAGAATATAGCGATAACTGTGATATAGTAAATAAGTTTAATACATTTTTTATTGAAAGTATGGGTAGCATATGATAGTCAATTGATAAAGTGCAATATTTTAGTCAAGTAACATGTGAGCCGAATAATTTATTCAAATTTCGTAGGATAAACATTACTGAACTTGAGAGCATAGTGAAACAGATGAAGAATAAGCCTAATTATCAATGTGTTTCAAATAAAATTATACTTGATAATTGGGATGTACTAGGCAATGCTTTGCTCAGAATCATTAATACATCATTGGAGACTGGTGTTTTTCCAGAAAGTTGGAAAAATTACTGAAGCTTCTGCCGTCGCTCTATTTGTAGATTTGTACGGCATGAAAACAAAATCATAAATCCAAATTCGAACTGTGGCTTAATTATCATATTATAAATGTTTATAGTCGCCATTGTCGATACTTTATATCTTAAACCTTGAAAAAAAAATTTTTTTTAACAATTTTTCTGCATATAAATTCGATATGTTCCTTAAATTTTAAATCTTTGTCAATTATAAAACCAAGATATTTAATTTCTTCCACTTTTTCTATATCCGTATCGTTAATTCTTATCACAAGATCACTGTTTATACATATTTATTTCCATCGCCTTCGTTTTCCCATTCAATTTCATTGTCAACCATTGGCCAATTCTGAGCAAGTCGTGCGTTACATTTTTGTAACATTGAGTTTAATTTTCCGTGTATGATACAATTTCACTTCTCTCTAAATTATTCGCCATATCGTTTATGTATATTATAAATAACAACGCATCTAATATATAGTAGATCCCTGAGGAACACCGAAATCATTGTCAATTGCACATGACTTAAAACCATTCACATTCGTTACTTGTTAAACCATTTAAGTTCATTATTCCGAACACCATATAAGTATAATTTTTGTAACAATATTTGTAACAATATTTCTATTGTCTCAAAGGCTCTCGTAAAGTCTAAGAAAATTGCCCAAATTTTGTGAAATTTAAATCGAATGAAATTTCAAATGTCTGATTTTCAAATTTGATAAAGTTTTTATATTTTTTTAATTAGTTCGTTTAATTATCTTTAAAACAACTGCTTTGGTTATGTTTTTGAAAATTTACTCGATTTAAATTACACCCGTATTCGATTTACAGAACATACCCGTATATTCGCATATTATTTATTTTTATTATAAAATATACAAAACGAATATATCTTTGTCGAAATGGAAGAAGAATGGCTTAAGTCGAAAAATAAACAGAGAGCATTTACACCTTTTATAAATTAAGCGTTATTTTTATACTGTCATGCGTTTTACTGAACTTTAAGTAAACTTAAGTTCTATTCATGAAATAATCCATAGTTTTAATAAGTAAACATTCTAGTGAAACTGAAAAAAAATAATACAGTAAAATGATTGAGGTTAAGTTAATTAAAGTTATATAGCACGAAAAAATCGCATATAAGACTTAGCTAAAAAGTAAACGCACGTGAAATTGTCAAAAATAAAGTTTTTAAAAATAGAAGATGATTTTTATAAAGTGACTAAAAAAACTCGATTTGGGCTTATGTCGACTTAAGCTAATTTAATAAAAATATAAATTTACGCTTGTCCATTTATACACATAGAAAACACAAACTCAAACTAAATTTTAATTTTGTGCTAAAATGTTTACGAATTTGATTAATTTTACCGCTGTGTCCCTTTTTAAAGGATGACTTAATCGGAAAAACAAAGATTGTGATAGACAGAATTTGATTTTTTCCGAAATAGATCAAAACACAGGCTACCATAGTACAAGAATCAGCGCACTGTCATATTTTATGGTTTTGATGGAGTATTGGGGACAATATTCGGGTTTTCGTGCTGGAAGTCCAGTGCTTTCAATGTTAAGCAGATTAATTATTCTTCATCTGACATATGGTTACTAACCAAACGTATTGGCCTTTTTTTCGTTTCGTTTAGAAAGATATAGAAATTCTCCACTAATGGTGACAAAAAAATACTATGTGCAAGTAATTTAGAAGCGTTTAATATTTAAGAAGCTGATAACTTCATTTCATCGCATACCACAGTAAAAACAAACATACTGTTTATAATATACATATGTATATGCATTCCTTTGGTTCCCACAAAGAACTTAGTGCCTCACTTTAGAAACACCCCCCTTAGAACCCCATTTACATTGCTATATGAATGCAAAATGCCAAATCGATTAATTTCAAAAAACAAAAAAATGGAGAAAGTAATTTAAAAATTTATATAAAGCTAGTAGAGAAATTATAAAATTTTTATCATTTGGTAGTGTTTATACTTACGATCAGAAAAATTTGCTTTGAATATTATATAGTTTAGGGTCAATAAAGTGTTTTGACATTACTATCTAAAAAATGCAAAAGTAAAGTTAATCGATTTGGCATTCGCATACCTATTTATTTTTATTTTGGAAGTAAAATAAACATACGTAAATTCTGCCCAACTCTGCCCAAATATTTCATTTATGTATTACTATTAAAACAAGTTTAAAGTTACAGTTATTAGAAAATAAAAGAACAGCAAAACTACAATATATGTACAGTATGCGACAAAACATATGCGCGAGCTTGCACTTACTATCATATATCTTTATAACATAGAAAAGCTCATTCGAATTTTTAATTTAATTTATAAATTTATAACGATAATATACTTATTTTACTAAGAAAAGACAGAAACAATGAAAAACAAGTTTGTAGCAGTAAAAAATATATGCTAAAGTTACAAAACCGCGTCAAAACAATAGAAAACACGAAATACTTAAATTTCCAACGACAAAAATCGTTCAATAACAAAAACGATCATTTCAACATTAAAGGAATAATTCGAGAAAATTTTACCGTCTTTATAGTCGTACCGAATCTATAAAAATCTGTCCCTGTCCAACAATATTTTACAATATTCTACAAAAATGGCTAACAGTAATTAGCAATTAGAAGAAAAACTGATTAATGATTATAATAAAGATGACTAAATGTTTCGATCTGTAGACCGTAGTGTTTTAGTCTGGCCATAGAATTGGGTCAATACACAAAAGGAAGGGTGTAATGGATCAATTCGTCAGAAAAAATATCCAGGAATACATATTGATACCGTATGCAGAGGAGAAAATGCCACTTGATTGGAGATATCAACATGACAACAACAATCCAAAATGCACAGACAAATGAGTGAAAGAGTGCATTGTAAGCAAGCAAATAAGTGCAAGCAAATTAATGTTTTGAAATGTCTAGCGCAATCGCCAGAACTCAATTCCTTAGAAAATCTATATGATATTGTAGATCCCCAAATAAACCGCGATAATTGCAGAAATAAGAACGAACTTTATTGGTGAAACATTAAATATTAGTAAAATTAAATATTAGTAAAATTAAAATTTTAATTCGATTTATTGAAAACGTGCTTATGTTTTGTCACATTCAAAAAACTGCGTTCAACGTACAATATGATTTTTCTAAGTTAAATAGGAATTTTCATTGTTTATTTTGTATTTTTAGTGAATTTAGATGATCAACTTTATAAATAAATAAAATTGTTTAAAATCCAAAAGTGCTTGCTTTTGTTATTGAGATATTTTGTTCGTGCATATGTTTTGTCGCAAACTGTATGTTTAATGTTTTTTACAGCCAAATTCGGATAAGTGCAGGATGCAATAGATATTTTTCAATTTTTTAAATTAATTCTAAGGTAATATGTTTCGCTTAAAGATCAATCTAGCGGAAAACCTGTTTAAGTGAAACAGAATTTGGTTGCAAAGGCACAAAATCAAATAAAAAAGTTTCGTCCAATGGAACAAAAATTATAAACAACGCGTGTTACTTGTGAATAGAATGTGGAGTTAGTTTCTATTTACTGTTTGCAAGAAAAATATAAAGAATACAGCTAAATTGTCACTTAACTTTTATAAAGAATTTATTAATATTTTCTTCATATGTGTATGGATTTGATATATTTATTTCACATAAAACTTTGAAAGTGTTGAATTCGTTTAAATGGTTTTGATTTATCCAAAGTTCGTTAAATTAAAAATCTTGTTTAAGCGTAAAACAAATGCCGGCATTTTCATGTTTGCTTAACCGAATGCTGAAATCTTGCTTATGCGAATTTATATTTATGCGGTCTTAAAGTTTTCGTTCTTATTTTTATTTTTTATTTTTTGGTGTTATGTATTAAAATTTTAGGTTAAAAGAGGAACACTGATATCTGTTAACATATGGGCATTTCCACCGAAATGTAAAGTAACACTAGACCAATTTATACTTAGATCTTCGAAACCCTTGCCGCGATTGTTCTTATTAAATTGCTGAATATAGCAATTAAGTATATAGCCCTAGTAGAAGTATTCGATGACAACAATATTAATTTAACTTCAGATAAAATGGTTGTGAGGAAGTATAGTTCTTAACAAAATCAATGCTGTACAAAACGAAATTTTCAATGTGGATCCAGTTACGGAACAAGTATTGAACTTTTAATGTGGATATTAGAAACTGTGTAAGCCAGGGATGGAAAAGTTGGTACAATTGTACCTTTTTTAGCGCTATTTGCAAGTCAAAAGTACAATAGCACCACAATGACTAATTTAACACTATTTCAAAATTTTCCCGAATGTATTTTAAAGAATTGTATTTCATCATTATCCCATTTTTTGCGTTCTTTTCATTTTCATATGGCAACAGTCGTTGCGAATTTTTTGGCACATTTTGTCCAATCTATCTGTTGTTTCGGGAAGAATGTGTGGCATTTTACCATTAATGTTAAATACATTTCCTAAGGAAAGTAAAAGTTTCGAGCGTTGGCGAATGTAAAAATTATTAAGTCTTTAAAAAACGACAACATATCGAATACTAAATTATAAACAGTCACAACTCAAAATTCACAAATGCTCTTTTTAAAAACATGGTTTAACATGAATACAGGCTTAAAATGATCAAGTGAGATTTCCGTTGTCGTTAGAGATTTGATTTATAATAAGATTTTGGTTTATAAAAAAACGACTTTGATAAATTTTGAGTTGTGACTGTTTATGATTTACTATGCGATATAGAGCATGTAAAAAAGAATTTTTTTGTAAGTTTTTAGTTGATTTTTTATAAAAAAAAAAATTATTTGGTATAATCGGACTGAACACTTTTATTTACATGAAAGTAGATACAATTTGATGTTAAAAATTTCAACATCACAAATTTTGATGACAAATTTATTTGCAGGAGAAGAAAAAGATAAAATTTCTAAAACTTCGGTGACCGTCCCTTATAGCAATAATGAGAATAATGATCTACAAAATGGTGTCAATACATTAATTGCTTCCTTTTATGATAAAAATGGTATGTAACCAATTTTAAAAGGGTGTGATACGTATTTAGCGATTTTGATATATAAAATACAGTTGGACCTCTATTATCCGGGTCGTACGAGACCTGGCTTAGCACATATAAAAACACGGTTAATAGAGGTTATATAAAAAAATAAAAAAGTACATGTTATGTTTATTAAAATATGAAATTTTACTTAATATATAACATAAGTATCTTAAGTTATACATATGAAATACAAACATTATATGAAATACAAACATTATTTAAAATATTCTTTTAAATTTTTTTTTTTTTTTGTTTTAAATTGTTCTTTAATTTAAAGAGTTTGTATTCCACGTACTTGAAGTTTATCTGACTCTGAAATGCCTGGGGAACTATAATTTTCTAAGAATTTTAAAAGAACATTACTGGCCTCTATTGCTTGTGTTTGAGTAGAAGTTTCATCTTTATTCCCTTCTTCTTCAGAACTTGAGTCATGGATACTTTCTTGACTTTGATTGACCATTCTAATGATTTCATCATCAGATACAATGGCAAATGGTGCCACACCAATATCTCATTCCATCAACTTTGCGATGTCATCAGCAAAAAAAAACTACTGAATATTTTCTAAAATTTCTTTTTTATTTGAAAGTCCAATACATTCGGTTAATAATGGAAAATAATTTCATTCAAATGACTGCCTCGGCTGGTCATGCAGTAGCCTACACGATCGGTCCAATTTTTAAGCACATTATCGATTGTGTGCAGCTGTATTTCACCAATGGCTTCACGAATATTGTCCTTTAAAGCGTCAATTGTCTCTGGCTTGTTGGCGTAACACTTATCTTTGACGGCACCCCACAAATAATAGTCCAACGGTGTCAAATCGTAGCTCCGAGGTGGCCAAACGATATCAGCTCTGCGGCTGATAATGCGATCTTCGAAAACAGGGCGCAAAACATCGAGTGTAGCTTCGGCTGTATAGTATGTAGCACCGTCCTGTTGAAACCAAATGTTGCTAATATCCTCCTCTTCAATTTTTGTGAATAAAACCTCGTTCACCATGGCCCGATAACGATCGCCATTGACTGTAACGGCCACTCCTTGCTCATTTTCGAAGAAAAATAGACCAATTATGCCTCTGGACCAAAATCCGCACCAAACAGTGACTCGTCTTGGGTGTATCGACTTTTCAATGTATGCGTGTGGGTTTTCTGTGCCCCAAATGCGACAATTTTGCTTGTTTACATACCCGCCAAGATCAAAATGAGCTTAATCTAAAAAGATGATTTTTGATTTGGCAACATTACCATGATTTTCAAAGTACTGTCGCAATATTTCCCAGCGTTGTTCAAGCGTATTCACAACCATATTCGTTCAGCGGAAGGATAAAACTAATTATCTGTCAAATCAGACATGAGCTAAGTGTTACCATTCACGAAATAAGCACTAGTTGAAAAAAAACGTTAGATGGCAGACACTTTATATTACATATAGACGTTAAAAATAAAAGCCTGTGTTTGATATACGGACAATAGAGTAATAGCACGGTTAATAGAGGTATAAAAACGAAGCACGGATAATAGAGGCCAAAGCACGGATTATAGAGGTTTTAAAAAAACGAGGAGCCTGTCAGTTAATAGAGACCCGAATAATCGAGGTTCAACTGTATTATAAAATTATTTTTATCTCTTTTCTTTTTATTAAATGAATAATATAAATTTTATTCTTTTTCGTAAATTAAGTAAATTTGCTGTTGACTTTTTTATGAATTTTGTTCGACTTTTAACGCTTTCATTTAAATTCATGCGTTTTTTCCAAATTCAGAAACGAAAGGATTTTCGTGGAACGAATTAATCGCATAAAACAAGCTCTGGGTGTATAAAATATTATATACTCACTAGTGGGTGGGTTTCCCCTGGATAGCTAAGCTGCACCAACCTCATCAACCCTTTTGCTTACCGTCTCATATATTTCTTGCAGCTTCTCTGTTATTGCACTCGACGCTTCTTCAAATTTCTTTTCAATTTTTGCCAGAAAATTCTGGCTTTCGGCTCTAGAAGTTTCGCATACCTCAGCCAAGAGTTTTTGACTATCGGCTTTAGAAGTCTCCTGTACCTGCGCTAACAGCCTTTCATTACCAGCTTTAGAAATTTCTTATGCCCCCGCCAGAGCATTAATTTTTTCCATAAGCTTTTAATTATCAGCTCTAGATGATTCTTTTACCTGCGCCAACAGCTTTTCATTATTAGCTCTAGAAGAGTTTTACCTCAGCCTAAAGCATTTTGCTCTGGGTGTATAAAATATTATATACTCACTAGTGGGTGTATTTCCCCTGGATAGCTAAGCTGCACCAACCTCATCAACCTTTTTGCTTACCGTCTCATATATTTCTTGCAGCTTCTCCGTTGTTGAACTCGACGCTTCTTCAAATTTCTTTTCAATTTTTGCCAGAAAATTCTGGTTTTCGGCTCTAGAAGTTTCGCATACCTCAGCCAAGAGTTTTTGCCTATCGGCTTTAGACGTTTCCTGTACCAGCGCTAGCAGCTTTTCATTACCAGCTTTAGAAATTTCTTATGCCCTCGCCAGAGTATTAATTTTTTCCATAAGCTTTTCATTATCAGCTCTAGATGATTCTTTTACCTGCGCAAACAGCTTTTCATTATTAGCTCTAGAAGAGACTTTTACCTCAGTCAAAAGCATTTTGCTCTGTACCTGAATTTTTCCCATCATATCAGCCAGCAGCGAGTTAAGGTCTATACTACTTGTTGTTGTAGGGGCACTTATCTCAGGATCATTCTCATCGTCAAATTCGTGAGTATCGATGTCTATACCACGTTTCTGAAATTCCTCTAATAGGCGTTTTCGTAATTCGGTTTTATTACCAGTTGTTGACAGCACTAATATATTTAATTCCCGTTTAAAATAAAACTCTACTTTGTTTTTGTTTTTACGGTCTTTTATTCACTTTGTCTTAATACAGCAAATTCACTCTTACAACACTTTTTATTTGCGCCTAAAGAGACTTTACTTATTGACAGCCAAATGATAACTAAACTTACCAGACGCGATGCGCCATCTTTTTATAGTATTTCATCATTAGTTTCGAATGTTCTAGTACAGACACGAATTTTCGATTTATCTACGTTAATTCAAACGATCTAAAATAACTTTATAAGCACAAAAAGTAATCGAACTGCAACTCCATACGGAGTTGTACAGGTAATTTTGACAGTTATTAAGCCTTGACACAAGCCAATAAATTTTATAGCTAAAAATCCCACAATAAGTCCCTGATGTGGTGAATTTCCTCTTCAGCGTTTTCATTTTCGTAACAATAATATGGAAAATGAAAGGTATTTTGTTGATATTTGTATGGGAATATATAGGCGAATCTAAGTGCCATATCTCCGGAAACACTAGGCCGATTTCGTTCAAACTTCACATAAACCATCTACAGAAATTTTTGTTGAAATTAGTGAACCCGTTTCCGCAGTTAGTGGTGACATCAAAGTGTACACTTATTTATATATATATATATATATATATATATATATATATATATATATATATATATATGGGTGCATGTACATATATATATAAATATATATATATATATATATATATATATATATATATATATATATATATATATATATATATATATATAGGTGTATGTATATAATTTCAAATCAAAATGTTTTATGAACATTATAAATACTGAATTAGTAGCATGCATTAGCCTCCTAAAATTGAAACAGTTTCAGATTTTTCCTAAACTATGCAATATTTAACAATGATATTTACTTACTTAAAGTATGCTACAATTTAATTTGATTTCAAACAAGCAATAAAAGTGTATTTTTTTCTATTTGCCACCCTTTCAATAAATATAACATAGTTGAACAGATAAGCTCTTTTGAGCCTTATCTGGCTGATAATTATCTATAGAGTATATGTATACAACCGACCGAAAATGAGCAAATATTATTTAGTTGTGGAATAGATGTCAACGTGAGCAGACGTATGTTGCTCTTAAGAAATGTTTGTTTGTTTTGTTGTTTACCTTTTTCGTTTTACTCCTCAACGCACACAGCAAAGTTTACTGACACCCTTGCATGTACATATATATATATGTATATGTATATACATAAACACATATATACTATAGATATGTTTATACATGCACATGAATACGTGCTTACGTATATCGTAACCTTAAGATGAAATCACCATAAAAATTTGTCGTTATTTTACCGCGCTTGTACAGTATTATTCTTTTTTCTGTTGTTTACGCAAAATGGTGTATTTAGCTTATTTTATCTATTTTAATTTAATGTTTCGTCCCCTTAATTATTGAAAATGTGAGTTGTTTCTAACACCACCATCTTTGTTTCGAGCAGGAAAAATATTTTTCTAGTAGGTTTTCTTTATATTTAAGGTTACGATATGCACTCAAATATATTTGTATATAAAATCACTTTACATTGTTTGTACTGTTAGGACATCATAAAAGACTTCGATGTTTCTAAAACACACTGAGAGTAATTTTTAGGTTAATATAAGGGTACATACATAATTATTTTTATATATGTACATAAATTGCCTAACAATTCGGTAATATGTATCAAGAATATTTGAAAAAAAGTTAATTAACATGAATTACTTCATATAATACCTTTTAATACAGATTTCAAATTTATTTTTAATATTGTGAATATAGTGGTAAAAGTTAATGCACTTCTGGTTGTTCAGTTCGAAATTGCAACTACATATGGTAAATAAAGATAACCTATACACTCATATAACACGAGCACCTAGATTAATATCAAACGATGCCATATATCGGCCTTATTGAGAAGAATATTTAAACAGATTAAGTATATCGTTGAGGCATTAGCAATATTATTACTTTTTTACAAAAATTAAAATATTGATTTATACATAAACTAGAGTAACCCCTTCTACGTTGCTGGGAGCTTTTGTGTTATACCTGCTTCTTGCCTAATGTGGATCACAGATAAATAACTGTTATCGTTCTCCAAAACCTTTAACTATTAGCGTTCCAAAGATATACAAATATCAATACTTACTTGGTATGGTACCACTCCCACTTATCCAATTCGGCCCACTTTTTGACTGATGATTTGTATTGACCACAAAGTTATTTGTGCAAAATTTAGATATTTTTACTATTACCGTTTTAATGGTATATAAATATAAATATAAATTTTATATTGGCGTGGCATCGCCTAGTTAAACAAAAATCATAAGTGCAAGTATACTTTTTCAGCGCATGTATTGGTATTTAAGTCGGTTTAATGGTTCTCGAGTTATAAAATGACGAATATAGGACAACTTATTTTTATATAAATATACTATATAGATATAAATATGTATTTTTAACGGTTTACCTTAATTTTTTATTTTCATTTTTAAATGTATGTACAAATTTGGTCTATCCTATCCTACCCTATCCTATAGCCGATATAAAATTTGTATTAACCATTAACAACTCAAAATTAAAGCCTAATTATTATAGATATTTAATTATTTATTGGATTTTCAATGCAATCACAAATTATATTCTAATTATCACGAGCGCAGTAACGACCCTCACGCTAGCAGACCAGCACAATACCCATTAATCTACCAGGGTACCCTATATTTAATTAATAATGGCGGTATAAGGCAATAAGTTTTTTTTTTATTTTATTAAAATAAAATGACACACAAATTATTTTTTGCGTGTATCAATCAGTTTAGACATTTTTGTTTAATCTTATATACTATTAATGCCAGCTTGATGCCCATTTGGAGCACGAAGTTCTTTACTGCCAAACAATACCCTTTACATTTTTTTTGTTTTGTTTTGCAAAACAAAATATAAAATCAGGCAACGACATATTGTTATTTTTCAATAAAGCATCAGGCGTTGTGTCGCTAACACCTGTTGAACAAACAACACGGGTCGCATTACTTCAATAATAAAGTAAACGTTTACAAATACAATAGCATACGTCAAGGCGAATTTTTCTATTATTTTAAAATGTTTGTGCAAAACAGTTCATCGATTTTCTTTTAAGCAGCATATGCTAACAGAAATTCAAAAAATAATAACTTAAATAATACAAGATTTAAACTATTTTTTCCTATTATTTATTAAAAAGTGTTACAATATGTTAGAAAAACAAAAATCAATACCTTCGGAAAGTGATACAAATTTAAATTTAAAAGAATCACAAGAAAACCGTGCTTCTGTTTTGAACGAAACTTATAATGAAAGAAGAACATCTAGTCTTCATTATGGTGTACCTAATCGGAGTATGATTGCTGTAATTGTATATTTGGCCTTATTACTGGATAACGTTCTACTAACAGTTATTGGTAAATAAAATAATATCTGTGTCGATATGGAAGAATAGCTTAAGTCGAAAAATGAAGTTTTGGGATATAGCATTCCCAATTTTGTATAATTTGTATCTTAATTGTTGTTTACAGCAAAACTGTAACTTAACATATTGGTAACAACCTTATTAAGCAAAAAATTTAATAGTTTTCAAAAAATGTTGGTAAACAGAGAGCATACAACACCTTTTATAACTTAAGCGATTTTTTTATACAGGGTTTTGCGATTTTCTGAGCCTTTAGTATACTTAAGCTCCTTTATTGAAATAATATCTATGTATTTCTAGATTTAAGTAAACATAAGATATTTTATTGAATCCTAAAAGAGAATAATACAGTAAAGTTTAAGTTTAAGTCAATTTAAGTTATATAGTTACAAAATAAATGAATTTTAAGAATATATATAAAAAATACTATATGTACATAAGATGTTCTGACAAATTCAACATCGTTTCAAAAAACTTAAGCTAAAAAGTAAACGCTCATAGAATTGGCAAAAAAAAAGATTTAAAAAATCGGATTAAATACAATTAGGCGCCTTGACTTCTATAAAGCTCCTAACGCAATAATTCAATTTGCGCTTATGTCGACTTAAGATACTCTTCTATGTGGCCACAGATGTATGTATATGGTAAAATAGAAATATTTTTTTATTTTACTTTATTTTATATGTTCTATACACAAGACTTAAGTACCATATTGCAGTACACAATAGGGTTCTTTAAGTTAACAACTCTCAAAGATTGTGTATTCAAAATTATCAAAATAATTTATTCTTATAAATCTAATTTAAAAATTAACAGATTATATTTCTCCTGAAGCGATGCGCGTTACTTATGACTTGGGATTTGTGGGGGGAATATCGTTCCAGAGACATCGCATGAATAAAGAATTGATATTTGGATATATGACTGCTATATTTAAAACAAAGTAATCTTCTATCTCTATTAAAAATTGAAAACTTCAATCACGCAAAAAGATAATCTGGTTGACACGTGTATATTATTCCATGCATCAGTATTAAAATCCTTACCTTCAAATAGTCAAACAAGCCTTCCATGTACAAACGTGGAATGTGTCTTGATATTCCACGTTTGTACATAGTTTGTTCACGTGCAAACCATAAACGTAACGAGCTACATATATTAATAAAAGTTACATTTGGTTGTTCACGCTAGGCTGTTTATCGGATTATGTGGTTACTTGTTTCTATTAAAAACAGCAATATCTCTAGTGAAAACATAACCAGCTTTAGAAGACCATTATTATCGCTTACGAATTATGTGGTTATTTTTAGTGTTGAAAAATTATAGTTATTTTTTACTAGAGATATTACTGATTTTAATATAAAAACATAACCAGATAACCCGATAAACAGCCTACCGTGAACAACCTCATTAATTTTTCTTCTTCTTATACTATTACCACTGACAAAAAGTTCACACCCGTACAGCAAAGTTAACCGTAGAACCGTAACCTTTTTTTTATACATAATCACTAACCATTAGTCGAAACGATTTTTACCGTGCCTATTCACAAACTGTTAATTGAACTGTTAAAAGTAGCTTCTTAACTTTGTTGTGAATATAAATTAAACAAGATATTTACCTTTTTTATTTAAGAATAAATAATTTTTTTAATGTTTATTAGAAACATATTGTAGGAGACACTATTGATATTAACTATTTTAATTAACAAACAAATAACAAAAACTTAATATTGAAATCCACAAATTCAGTTTATATTACAGAAATAAACTAAATTATAAGTAAATAATATTAAAATATATATATACTCAGTTTTATTTGCATTTGTTGCACGCTTCTTCCGTGTGTGTTTTTACGCTCTTACCACAATTCGTGGATATTGAGTTTGTTATGATATGCTTTTAATTGGGACAAAAATCGCGAATCTTGCATTTATTTGCTTAAAATGATCAATTAAATCGTTTTTAAAACTCATTTTCGTTCTCCAAAAAGCACTCATATTCATTAAAAATATTACAAAATATAAAATTGAAAGTTACATAAACACTATATTAGTCGAATCGACTAATACGAGTTTTTATAAATCCCAATTCACACCAGTCAAGTCTTACTCGTCAAGTCTTGAGTTTTTGTGCGAAGGGGGTAAAGAAAATGGAAAGAGTTCAGACTTGGCCGTACCGTAAATTGTCTGTTTTTCTTTACTTTTCTTATCCGCACTACATTTAAATACAAAAATGTACATGTTTGTTGTACATTTCATCTTCGAGTGTGAACGCGAATGCAAGTTCAAAAGAAAAGCTAAGAAAAATTGACTAGTCTGACTTGACTAGTGTGAATTGCGACTAACTAAAAAAACATAATAGTTACTGAAGAAATGTGAATGCTCCCTAGAAGAGAACACTGGTGGCAGAGACTACAGAAGAGTTCAAATTGATCGGGCAATCAAATCAAAAGCTGTATATGAAAATAAAGGCTATGTTAGTCGAATCGGCTAAGGTTACGTTTCTAGGGTGAAATAAGTCTTAGCAAGAAATATTGGAATGAATGGCAATAATGACTCTGCCAATGATTTCTTAACATAGAAAACACTCAACCATAGACAAAACTGATGTGATTAGTCCAAGTAAGGGTGCTGTTAAAGTAAATCCCCAGATTTTTAAAAATGGTTATAATCGAGTTTCAATAAATTCTTCTTAATAATTAAACATTTGGATTTATACCCAGGTCATTTGCGGTAGCCCATACGAAAATACGATGCAATTCTTTATTCAAAATTCTTACACATCTGTCGACCGATGTAATGACACAACTTATATAAAGCTGTACGTCGTTAGCGTATGTTCTAACCTTGCAATATTCGAGCTTGGTTGGTAGATCACTAATATACAGTGAAAACAGTAGAGGGACCTCGACTTAGAGGCAAAAAGTCTGATCTAGAGATACCCTGCTCAATAAAATGATGTCTGTCTGTTAGATAAGGAAAAATCAGATCGGATGAAAACTTATGAATGCCTTCGAATGATCGTAATTAACGAAACATTCCCACAATCAACTTGTCGACGTCAACCAGGGCTGTTATACAGCTATGTTCATTACGAAAACTGACTACTGACTATGAACCAATCTTTTAAAAACTTTCGAGAAGAACGGTAGGATTGCAATCGGTCTGTATTCAGTGCTTCTTGGTTTCTTTACTGGGATAATTCTCGCAAGTTTCCATACTTTGGGATTACAGCTGTTTTTACTAATTTACAAAATTGTAAAGTTTTAAATATTTTTTGTTAGCATTTGTGTTATATAGGTCAACATTTTAATTTAACACTAAATATACCAATACTTAATATATAAGTATTACTACTGCAACCGGTCAAATGACGAGTCTTTATGTTCAACATTAAACCTGCCGATACAGTATTAATATCTATTCTTACCATAGAGGGTTAAATGATCCGTAGAGCAGGTTACATACCTGCATACCCATAAATAAGTAAATATTTTTAAATTAAAGTAGGAAATGACGAAATTATGTTATTTACAAGAAATTTTGACAGAAAATGTAAAGCGGGTCATTTGACCCGATCGTGGTAGCTTTAGTGATAATGGTTGAATGTATGATATATTGATGTTATGGGAAATAAACAAATTAACTTCATTATAAATAACACGAAATATTTATTTGTTCGATTTTTGTTACCAACCAAAAAAAAAAACATTTTTGTTCTCGCCTCAAGATATTTTATCACGTCGTTTAAGTATACAAAATCCAGGCATTAATGCCATCTCAATCAAGAATATAGAAAAATACTTGGAGAGTCCATCTCTAGTAAACGTTTATCAATGTATTCAACTGTTACAGATTTATATTTATAACAGTACTTTTCTTTAGGGTTTATAAACTGTAAAAATGTAATTCTGTTATGAAAATTTGCGATGAAAAAAACTTTATATCATCTTTTTTTCTTCACAATTGTTGAAAACTCCCTTTTATTTTTATTTTATTTTTTATTAATTATCTGTGGCTACAGTTCTACCACGACTCGTATGTATGTATATGCTTGCATGAGTTTGAATACAACATATTTGAAAAATTGCACTGAAGAGAGCCTATTTTCATTTTTCCTAGATATGGAACTGCAATTATTATATATTTGCTACCAACGCCCGATACTATAGAAAATTTATTTAAATATATATTAGGAATAAAATTTCAATTACCTTCTTGAAATTATAATTTACAGTTCTTTTGATTGTATCGCTACAGAAAAGCCTTTTCATAAATATTCAATTTATTAGTATTGTTACGAGAATGAATTGTTGCAAGTGTTATAAACATTTGCAAAAAAAAACAATGCCATGAAAGTTGTCATTGAGCTTGAGTAGTTAAATTTTATTTAACACAACTCCAAACAAATTAACAGTATGCGAAATATGGTTGTTTGCCATAATTTTTGGTCCTATAACCCCATAAGGGAATAAATTGTTCTCCCGGTCATTTGATAGGTTATGGTAGATATCGGTATACCCCGTATGTTATTCAAAACAAACAAAAAACAAAAAGTAATAGGAAAATATTAATTTTATATACATACCATAAATATTGTTACGAAAAAGAAAATGCTAAGGACAAAATTCACCACGTCAGAGCTTATTATGAGCTTTTAGCTAAAAAATGTATTGGCTTGTGTCAAGGCTTAAAAACTTCTAAAATTATCTGCACTAATTAAGAGTGCTGCCAAGTACATGGATCGGTTACTTTTTGTCTTATTTTAGAACATTTGAATTAACGGCGAAAAATCGATTATTCATGTCCGTACTAGAACATTCTAAACTAAGATGATATACTATAAAAGCGGCGAATTGCGGCTGGTGAGTTTAGTTATCATTTGGCTGTCAATAAGTAAAGTCTGTTTAAATCGCAAATAAAAAGTGTTTTAATAGCGAATTTGGTGTATTAAAGTACAGTGGAATTAATAACGAAAGAGACTGATTGTAAAACAACTAAAATAAAAATAGTGTTTTATTTTATTTTAACGCAATAAAAACGAACTCACACGTTTTAAAAAGGTTAAAACGTAACAATATGTAATAAAAAATCATGATGTCAAACCTGCAACAAAATATAATATGACATGCGTATTTCCACACAAAAGTTCATAACCGATTGAATGACTGGTCATGGTATGTTTAGTGTTAATTAAGGCGATTTAGCCTAGAATCAAATTTGTAACGCCCATTAAATTTATTCGCAATAAAAGCTGTTATCGAGAATAGGATAACAAAAAATCGCTTTATTAATCAATATCAAGTTTAAACACACTGAATTAGGCACTCACTCATTTATTATTTAATTATATATTTATATACATACATGCATACATACATACATACATAGAGAAGCAGGCGTTTTATTTTCATATAGCCAATACTTAAATTTCTAATTTTGTATTTCACAGTCTTTAACGTTATTAATGTACAGATTTTTTTAAAATAATTTTTCAATACAATATACTCTACATACATATGTACATATTTTCTTCGTCTCTTTTTTTAAAATTAATTTGACTACACGCAGTGCCCATTTTGCCAGATTATCTTGCTACCATAAATAATAGGACAGCAACAATAACAACATTACATTACGCTTCATTGAATGCAGCTGTAGCAGCAAATGGCGTTAAAAATATAAGTAATGCCAGCGGTGGCCTTGGTATCCTTGGGGCTGCGGCGACGGCACACCATTTAGCTTATCGTAATCTGGATGGCACAGCACAGTATATACAACAAAAAA
This sequence comes from Wohlfahrtia magnifica, assembly GCA_023159175.1. Lineage (NCBI taxonomy): Eukaryota > Metazoa > Arthropoda > Insecta > Diptera > Sarcophagidae > Wohlfahrtia > Wohlfahrtia magnifica. The sequence goes on from JAKWBJ010000222.1 coordinate 8,845,246, forward strand.
GCCAAAAACAACAGCAGCAGCAGCAACAGGCGGTAGCATCACAACAGTATCAACAGCAACATATTATGACAAAGCATCCAATACCGGGTAAATCAATGCTTAATTTTTCATTGATTCACTTGGTAAACGATGATAACAATAGCAGCAATAATAAAGTGTTAATAGTGACACCAATAAATGAACAACAACAACAACAACCACGGAACTTAATATCTTCCGATCACATTGAGAACAAGAACAAGGATGAAAGTTATATTAAATTAATTAATCGTAATCATAATGGGACAGAAAATAAGACAGCTAAAGCAACTTTAAAAGATCATAAAAATGATAATGATGAAAATCTTATCAACGAAAATGGTTCAATTGGAATTTTACTGGCCATGAAAGCTTTAGTACAATTAATATTTAATCCGATTGTTGGCAACATGTCTATTAAATATGGTTATCGTTTACCAATAGTTTTGGGAACATTTTGTCTACTAATGTCATCATTAGGTAATTACATTATACATACATACATATATACATATGTACAATGTACATACATAGGGTGTTTCATTTTTATAATAGATGTGTTTTTCATATGACCCCGCTTGCGCCTTGAGTCTCGGTAATATTAAAGGTATATATACCTAATTTTAATATTCGATAACATTTAGAGATTGCACTCTTTGACCAGTTTTGTAGTATTAGAATATTCGATTTTTCGCTATTTTTTAGTTTTATTATGGAAATTACTATAGAAAAAAAGTAATTTTAAATAGTTCCAGTAACTTCTTGTATTCTTCTCTTGAATGCAACAGCATCTAATACAGGGCGGGTCCAAGGGATGTGCAAGAATTGAAACAGCATTCAGTCGAAAATTGCAGTGGTTGGCTTGCCATCATTACACCTATGAATATATAATATTGGAAGGAGTGTTCGATGAATACAGCAGGCCATAGCAAGGTCGAAACAATTCCATTCTTCAAAAGTTCCAAAGCTTGTACACTTCATTAGATAAGACCTTTTATACGACAATGCTAAATAAAGACAAACCTGTGGAAAGCTATATCGGAATCATCCAAGAGAAAACTACAAGGAGTTATTGCAACTATCTTTCCTATACCTAGGAGGTTGGTCCACAAACACCTTTAATTTCTGGATCCCAAGTGAAGAATTAAAGGATTGAAACGGGTGCCAATTATGTCAACCTTACATATCGGACTTGTACCGATAAAGTGAGCAAACACAATTTTTGTCAATTTTCATTTTTTACAAGTAAATGATTTCTTCCCACTGTAAAAATCTTATATAATTTCTCTATTCTTTCGCCAAAAAAAATGTACACCTGATACTCCTTTTTGTGATATAATTTCGTATTAAAGAGAAAAGTTATTTGCCTCTAACGAAAATTTGAATACTTCGAGTTGACTCATTTTAGAGATACAAGTGCAACATGTACCCAGCAAAATTTTTACCACATACATCTTCGATCCGAGACCACAAACAATGTAAGTAGGACCCATCCAATGCCTGTATACAATTACTATTTACATATATACAGCGTTGGCTTAGGCCGTCAGATGGGTCCGATGAAACAGACTTTGTAAGTGAAAGTTGGAAGGGTTTTAATTGTCAAATATTTTTTATTGAATAGTAAAAATCCAGTTTGTAGGCCATAATCGCTGCCATATAGACTGCACCATACATCACGGTTAATCCACTTGCACTTTTAAAAACACTTTTCTCTCCATTTTAATTCGGAAAAAATAAAAAGAACAATTGGAAAAATAGCAGCAAAAACAAGCAAAACGAAGGCAAAAAATCAAAACTACAATAACAATGTAATGCATTACAAACCCATCTAAATTGGATGCTAGTGCGATGGCTTTTTACTTCTAATGTACATTTAAGTTTACAATGTATTGGGAATGATGCTCATCCAAATCGGATGGAAGTTGTATGTGCTTGAAAATTTTATTTCAATTTTTCGTATTGACAATAGTATACAATCGGATATCATTAATTTGTAATAACTTTTGTACTGCTGGGTATTTTGGTTTTTAGTGTGAGTAAGTAGATGGGCTCCAAAGAATGATTTGAATATGATATGATACAACTGCTGAACACTTATGCGAATGACCAAGTAAAAAAAGAAGGCACTTTTGGTAAATATCGGTGATAAACATGGGTTATATTTTTTGACGAACATTTTCCTCAATCTAAGAAAGAAAATAAAATTAAAAATTCGGAAACAGCACCAGTAGCCATTTCATCATCAATAAAAGAGAAACGTTCTTCAACGTTTTTGGAATCTACGACGTCAAATAATACTTCATAGATTCTTTTGGAAGACACGGAGTAAATTAAGAAGAATTGCTATGATAAAAAAGTTTAACGAGTTGGTAAGGGACGATTCGGGGGGCGTGGTATATTGGTTCGAACCCCAGCAGAGGACATCACAAATCCAAATCCATTTAAAGAAGCCCCCCTGAAAATCCAGCTTACCTTTGGCAGTGATGACGAACATCAGACGAATGATCAGAAGAAAACGCCATCTACTGGAAAAACTTAAAAAGCTAAGGATCACCACCACCACTTAGGAAAGAACTTCACCACTGTACACAATCATATGGAGGCGAGGTACGGTAGAATAATCATCTACTTAGCGTGAAATATCAACTTGATTACTGAAACTGAAACAAAGCAACGGATGCTTTGTGAAAAGCCTCACTAGAGAAGTGACGAAAAAAAGGGACAAGCGCATCAAATAATTATTGTTGCGAGTAGTCTATTACCATAAAGAGATCGTCACCAAGTGAACAATAGAAGAGATTGTGTCGTTTAAAGTTTAATATGATCTCATATTTTTAGTCTTTACATTATTTATTTATTTTTCTTTAAATATAGGGTGGGCAAATTTGACAAACAAAATTTTTTTTTTGACAGTTTCAGTTTCAGTTTTATTCATACCAATTAATAATGGAATATGATGTCGGGCAAATGTCCACCTTTAGCATGTCGGCAGGCGTCCGCTCTTTTCACAAAATTGTAAAACACATTTTGCAACAAAGTTTCACTTATCTCGTCAATGCAGCGCCGAATTTCATCTTTCAGAGTGTCAGTTGTTTGCGATATTTCAAATGGACCCAGAGAAAATAATCCAGCGGCGTTAATTCACAAGAACGAGGCGGCCAATTGAAGTTATGAATATAACTGAATTTGTCAAAAAAATTTGTTTTAAGCCAATTTACTTTCTAACCTCAAATTTGCCCACCCTTTACTAGTTATAAACAGCTAGCTTAAAATAAGAGGCTGCGAGCGATTAAGGCTATCTATCGGCTTAGTCGAATTTTTTTATTATTTTTGAAAAATCTGATCAAAGTGTGCAACCTCTTAAATGTTATTCAATTTTCTTAAAAATCGGTATATGCATATAACTTTTATATGTATTATCGAGACTCGTGGCGTAGGCAGGGTCATATGAAAAGTACATTTTTGGTAAAAATAAAACATCCTAATGTACATACCACTTATTATAAAATAAAAATAATAATGACAGTACGTATTACAAAAAAGTAATAGCTGATATCTGAAAAATGTGTAAAAATCTTTGAATAAGATTCAGTTCAATAATTTTTTTATCTTCAATAACACGCTAAATTTGTAAAAATATTAATTTTCCACTTTAAGAATCAGTCAGTAGTTAAACCCATAATTTAATAACAAATATAATAACGCAGTATTATATTACATGCATAACAGTTCAGTTACTTCGTATTCGAAAATTTTAATGTATGCTGACGATGCTACAGTCGGATATTGATAACATTTTTATGTGGTGTCAAAAAAAATTAATGGAATTAAATATTAAAAAATGTAAACATATATCATTCTACAGAATACGCGAATTGAAATCTACCTATCACATAAATTGTACAGTTCTTGAAAAACTTGACAATATGGTAGATCTTGGTATTTTGCTGGACTCAAGACCAAACTTTCGTGATCATATTGCACTAACTGTAAACAAAGGTGTTTTTGGTTTTTTGAAGCGCTAGTCCAACGAGATTTCAGATCCTTATATCATGAAACAATTGAATATGCAATTTCGAAAAGGGCACATCTCGCACTTTTTGGCAAATGCGTATTTTCGTATCAATGAGTCCAAAATGCTTTCCTGCACCTACAACGCTTAAGAAACTGACATCCCTAGCATTCTTTCTACTTTAGACGTTATGGCAGATAGGTCGCACTCTAAGAGGTGTGCCCTTTTCGAAATTGTTGTTTAAACAAAGAGTACAAAAAATGCAATGCAGCACCTTTTTTTTTTTTTTTGTTTAACGAACAAAGCAGTTATTATTTCTTCTTCTTCCTTATCGAGCTTATAGAGACAAAGTACATATTAATTATCTGAAAATTGCAGATATTGTAAAACTTAAGCACAATATACCGGCAAAATTTACAGAATTTTATGATGAAATACCGCAGTGGCCAACTACAAATGAAAAAGAGCTTCATGAAGAAGATTTTTGATAAAAGTATATTATTTATTTTTGGTAGAGGTATTGTCTTTAATTTTTTGATACCTAAAATAAACTCGATATCATAAATTTCGAAAAGGGCACATCTCATTAATTTTAAATATATTAAGAAACATATATAATAAAGTCAATATCCAAATATTTCTGTAATTTTCGGCTAAAAATTAGCCACAAAATATAATCCGTATAAAATTTGTTGAACTATTATTCATCATTAAAAATAATTCGTTTTTTTCATTTCCTGCAAACTTTAAATATTCGGACATGTGCCCTTTTCGAAATTGCACATTCAATTATACACGTCATTAGTTGAATAAGAATCGATTATATGGGATCCATACTATACCGTCCATATTAACAGCATCGAGTCTGTACAAAAGCAGTTTTTATTATTTTGTTTACGTGGCCTTGTTTGAAATTCTTATGCGCAGCCGTCATTTAAAAGTAGGTCATATGAAAGTAGGCTTGATCTTATTAAGCTACCAACTTTAAGAAATCGTTGGATAATGCTTAGAGCTTCTTTTATGCTTAGTCTAATGCGTGGTGATGTTGATTTCAAATACCTGCTTGGTAAAGTTAACATATGCGTTCCAGTCAGACCTACTCGGAACTTTCAGCTGATAAGTTTAAGTTATCATGGATCTGTATATGCAAATAACGACGCATTTCGTAGTTTGTTAAAATTTTAATAAATGTTATAATATTATAAATCTTTATGAAAGTAATAGTCTCTTAAAAAGGAAAATCATTTTACATTTCAATTCTTAATTTAAGAATGTACTTTTGTTTAATGTTATAAATCTTTAGTCTGTAAGGATATATTGTCTATAGACTTAATAATAAAAAATAAAATAAAAATAAAAATATCTACATATACGTATTTATGAACGCTAATATCAAAAATGTTATTAAAGTATTTGCAGTTGGTGAATCTTATATAGCATTATTAATAGCTCGTTCAGTGCAAGGTATAGGATCCGCTTGCATCGGTGTATGTGGCATGAGTTTAGTTGCTCAAGTAGGTTTTTTAAATTCTTTTAGTTATATATGTATATACATATATATATAACAATATACATTTCCATAATTTTTAAAATTACACTATAATTATATATGTAGCATTATCCCGAAGAAGATCGACGTTCGAAAGTAATGGGCATAATTTTAGGCAGCATAGCATTGGGTGTTTTAGTTGGTTATCCCTTTGGTGGTATACTATATGATTTATTTGGAAAATCAGCTCCTTTCATTATACTATCAACTATAATTTTTGTAAATTTAGGTAAGGCTTTAAAATTAACTTATACAAACATAAATATATATGTACTTTAAATTGCAATATCATATATTTTCAACAGGTATGCAATTGGTTATGATGGATTTATCTATACAGTCAGAGGTGCGTTTATTAAAAATATAAATATGTATATCAGATAATCTTTTATTAATTAAATTAATTTTTAAATTAAATTTCAAATTACAAAGGTTATAGTTAATATTGATCAACAACAACCGAAATGGAGACCATTACTGGAAAGCAAAATGATATTGGCCATTGTAATAGCAATATGGTTTTCAACATCAACAATGGCCATATTGGAACCCTGTCTACCCATATGGCTAATGCAATATTTAAAGCCGACAAAATGGCAGTTGGGTACTGTATTTATACCAGATTCTATAGGATATTTTGTTGGGACGAACTTTTTTGGTAGCATAGCTTTTAAATACGGACAAATTAAGGTGTCATGTATTTCATTAATCTTGGTGGGAATTTCATCTATATTGGTAAGCAGAATTCAATTAGATATGTTATTTTTAGGATTAAATAATTGCAATAATGTTGATTATTAACATGTAGATACCAAGTGCTACAACTGTAGCTCAACTATTACTGCCTCATTTCGGTTTAGGATTAGGTATTGGTATTATAGATGCGGCCTTAGTTCCTTTGCTAGCAACATTTGTTGATGCAACGCTAGCTCAGGATGATCATATTAATATGGACTCTAAAGTATCTGCTAGCTTACATACAATGTCCAGTTATGGTACAGTTTATGCAATTCAGCAAACATCAGTCAGTTTGGCATATTGCTTAGCACCACTTATAGGAGGAGAAATGGCTCAGGCATTTGGATTTCCTTGGCTTATGCGCATTGTTGGTTCATTTAACATAATTTATGGTCCAATATTGGTTTATTTGTATTACAAATATGATCCAAGGGTAAGTAATGAACTACAATATCTTGATGTGAGTTTAAGTTAAAAAAAAATAATTCAATTGGCAAAACTGTTATACTGTTATGAAATAATTGTATTATTATTATTTTTTGCTAACAATATTTAGTAATTAAAAATATATTTTATATGTTAAAATATCTGTAGCTTGGAACTAAAAGGGCTAATGTCAAAATATTTATTTTTGAGAAAATTGCAGTTTTTATTTTATATATGAGTTCATATCGGGTGGTTTTTTTTTTAGCAATTTTCTTTTTAGTTCATCTGTTTTCGTGTAACATATTACTGTCAAACATGTTCAGTTTGGTCTAAAATTTAACTATGAATCGACTTACAAACGAACAGCGCTTGCAGATTATTGAATTATATTATTAAAATTCATGCTCGGTTAAGAATTTTTTTACCGGAAAATTGTGTTCAGCGACAAAGCTCATTACTGGTTGAATGGATACGGTAACAAGCAGAATTGCCATATTTGGTGTGAAGAGCAGCCAGAAGCATTGCAAGAACTGCCAATGCACTCTTTGGTGTGGATTATGGGCTGGTGGCATCATTGCATCGTACTTTTTCAAAGACGTCGAAGGCAGGAACGTTACTGTGAATGGCGCGCGCTAACGTGCGATGATTACAATCTTTTTTTTTTTGCCCAAAATTGAAGAGGTAGACTTGACTGACATGTGGTTTTAACATGATGATGCCACATGTCACACAGAACGCGAAACGATGGCCCATTGAAAGGCGAGTTCGGGAAACAGTTTATTTCACGTTTGGGGCCGGTCAATTCACTGTCTAGACCTTTAGACTATTTTTTGTGAGGCAATTTTAAAACGCATGTCCATAGGGATAAACCCGGAAAGATTGACTGAAAGCCAATATTGAAGAATTTTTTCGTGAAAGACTGGCCGATATGTTGGGGCGATTATGCCAAAATTGGACCAAGCATTTACATGAAATCATTATGAAACATTGACTCGAATAAATATATCATACATTTCTCTAAATTTTATGTTTTTTTTTTTAATCAAATCCGAAAGCTCTTAAAAAGTCATTCGATAGTAGCATTGATGAGCAAGACCCTTGCAAAGCTGTTTGGTTTACATTAGACATTGGCTGTTTAAACAAAATAAAATAAAGTAAGAAAGTAACCTAATGCAACGATTAACTCAAAACCGCAAAATATTGACATTGGCTCTTTTAGTTCCAAGCCACAGATATAAGATACACCTAATTATCTTTTTACACAATAGATACGTTCCCAAAATCTAAGTGTAAGAAAATGTTCGTGTAAAAATATGATTAGTTTAAGGATGTTAAAAAAATTGTTGCTAGAATTTATTTTGAGCCTAAACTTTTCAATTCATTAAATTTAAAAGTAAATACATTCACAATTTATAATACATAATCTAAGATCGTACACGATGAGAAAAATTTATTAAGAATATATAAAATAAAAAATCAAGTTATTAAAAAAAATCCTGTAAAATAAGAATTAGTTTTTAATTTTAAGCCGCGTTATTTTAAATTGGTGTAAAAGAATTCGTGCAAAAACGGAATTAGGTGTAAATGTATGTAAATGCGTATGTTTTGTATAAAAAGGCGCCAGATTTTTTGACAGTATTTAAGCTTAATAATAACTCATTAAAAAATATAATACTAGTAAATATTAACTAAATTGCTGCTTTAATGAAAGCCATTAGATAATCATTAGTAATTTCATTAACATATTCTCAATTATTACAAAATAATCCTGCATCCACTTCTCGAAAATTGTTTTAGCATTTACATCATTTAAAAATTTACAGAAGTTATCGCACTTGAAGTTCTTATGAAAAATTTACGGAAACATTAACCAAAATTAACTTCGAAAATATTAAGCTTTTCATTTCAGTATATAAGATTAGATTAAGTCCTGTTTTTCTTAAAGTAAAAAAAAAAAAAAAAAATATAAAAAACAATAAAACTATATTTGGCGTTATATGCGATAGAACGAATACCTGTAAACCTTCTCTAATTTAACAAATGCCAATCAGTTTTATCTACAGCACAACGTGAGTTTTGGAAAGGCAGATCAACATTATATTAACTAAAGCTTCTCCAATGGTATGCAAACTGATGTCGTTGCTATTGACTTAAGCAAGGCTTCTAATAAGGTTATTCATGATTATATTAGTTTCTTTTTTAAATGGTATGAATTATACTTAAATTAAGGGTGGGCCAACCATAATGCACGATGTTAATTGTGAGTCACACCTTAACTTCAAGTTTTTTGCCCAACTTAATTTGACATTACTTCGTTTCAGTGTTTAACAAATTTAACCATGAAGACACAATTGAGCAGCGCGTTAAGATTGTTGAAGCCGTTTACGAAAATGGGCGCTCAAATCAAAATGCATTTCGTGCACTTCGTGATTTTTTCGTTGTCAGCATAATCGGCCAAATATGTTCATAATCGAGAGAATTGTGCGCAAATTTCAGCAAACCAGGTCTGTAGGAAATGTAAAAATACCTGTGCATGACTGTTTGGTGTGGTTTATGGGGTGGCGACGTAATTGGGTCGTATGTCTTCGAAAATGGGGTCGGCCAAGCAGTTACCGTGAATGGTGTTCGCTATCGCGAGATGATAACAGACTTCTTGTGGTCAGAAATTGAAGATATGGACCTGGACGATATGTGGTTCCAACAAGATGGTTCTACTTCTCACACAGCCAACAAAACAATGGCTCTTTTGCGCAAGAATTTTAATGGCTCTGTTATCTCATGTCTTGGCGATGTTAATTGGCCATCACATTCATTTGATTCGACACCGTTGGACTTCTTTATTTGGGGAGATTTACAAGAAAAAGTGTACGCCAATAAGCCCCGAACAATTCAAGTGCTAATAGATGAGATAATTCGGTACATTAACGACATTGAACCTCAATTATGTCGCAGAGTTATTGAAAATATGGACCAACGGATAGAAGTATGTCACCGAAGCAATGGCGAGCATTTGGCCGATATTTGGTTTCACACATAATTGTCATTGATTATTCTACCATAATAAAAAATATTAAGATAATCCTCTTAAAACTTTTTGTTTTATTTGCAATTAACATCGTGCGTTTTGTTTGGACCACCCTTTATTTGCAATAAATGTACATTTTATATAATAGGCGATTATATTTTTGTAAGCCCTTTAACACCCGTACTACTACGCCGATTTTGGTAAGATATGTATTTCTCAATTTTATTTAAATTAGTCTAGTTTCTTTTTAAAAATGTATGGGAAGGACTTTCCTCCAATGGTATATCCGATTAAAAGATTTATATACATATTTCTATAATGCGGCTGATTGTGTTAACCGCTGACTACACTATTTGTGCTTATAATGATTTTCCTAAAGCTATTCTTCCTAATACATACATACTAGTGTAATCAGCGGCTACCGCAATCGGTCGTATTCTAGCATCTAAAGTTTATTTTAATTATGTATGTATGTATATATGTATATAGTCTACATACATATATAATTAATAGGTAAAAGAAAATATGTATGTGTGTATGTATTTTTTATTCGTACTATAAATTAATTTTTTTTATTTTTTTTAAAGAAATTTTTCGAAAAAAATTTATTTTATATTTTTAGGCTTATATTAAAAAAATAAATAAATAAAAAAAATGTATTTGAATGATGATGATTTGTATTGACTATGAAGTCATTCAGACCAAATACTGAAACTTTAGTTTTAACCAATAATTTTAACCGATTTATAGATATACTAAAATCAATATTTACTTTGTATGGGAGATAGCACGCCACCTTGTCTAAACTCGCCCATTCTTGACTGATGATTTGCATTGACTAAATGTCTATTTAAGCAAAATTTAGAGACTTTTTCTGTTGCCAATTTGGAGATATAGAAAAATAAATATTTACTTCGTATGGGCGGGGCACCGCTAATTTATATACACATACTAAAGCAATGCATGATTGATTTGTTCGAGCATTAATACACTCACTTTTATTTTGAGTACTGTTTATGATTCACTGTTTATTTTGTGAGTAAATAGAGTAATACCCAGCAGTACAAAAGTTATTACAAATGAAGCACATCCGATTGTATACTATTATGTCAAAAGGAAAAATTTTAATAAAATTTTTAAGCGCATACATCTAACATCCGATTTGAATGAGTCTCATTCCCAATACATTTTAAAATTAAATGTACATTAGAAGTAAAAATCCATCACACTAGCATCAGATTTGGATGGGTTTGTAATGCATTACATTGTTTTTGTAGTTTCAATTATTAATTTTTTTGGTTTTTTGCTGCTCTTTTTCCAATTGTTCTTTTTAATTTTTCCGAATTAAAATGCAAAAAAGCGTTTTTAAAAGTATAGGTGATCTAACCATGTGTGTGATGTATGGGGCAGTATATATGGTAGCGATTATGGCCTATAAACTGGATTTTTATTATTGAATTTGCGATAAATAAATAAAATATTTGACAATTAAGACCCTTCCAACTTTCACTTACAATGTATGTAGCATTGGACACATCCAACTTTCACTTACAATGTCTGTAGTATTGGACCCATCCAACCTTCGCTTACAATGTCCGTTCCATCGGCCTAGGCCAATGTGTAAATGTAAATAAGAATTGTATACAGGCATTGGATGGGTCCTACTTACATTGTATATGGTCTCAGATCGAAGATGTATGTGGTAAAAATTTTGCTGGGTATATGCAAACAAAAAACTATTTGACAAAAAATTCAAGTTAAGTAAAAACACATTCGAGTAGAAGAATATGATATGAGTAATGAGTGTTATTGAGTATTTTATTTAAAGACAATATATATTTAAAAGTTTTTTTTTTATATAATTATTATAAGCAAAAATCATAAGAACCAATATACAATAATAATAAATATAGAGTTAAAGGTTGCAATTTATTGGAATTTTAATTTTTGTTTTTGTTTTTATGTAAAAGTAGAATACACTCTCAACTAAAAGCATTTCTTTTTTACGGAACGGAAACCTAGCTGATAAACAACATTAAATAAAAATGTAGACGTTCATCAACAGAAGTATACAAAAGATTAAAAGATATGGTAGCCAACTGACAACTCAAAACTGCTGATAGACAATGAAATCGGCATATGGGAGTAGCTTCTGTTTATGATGTTGGAATGTATGTTTTTCAAGAATTATATATGTTTTGTATACGCGACTAGTTTTTGTTAAGCTGTTCTGTTTAAGCAAAATTTACACATGCTAAAGAAATATGCTTTAGACTTTGTTATTCAATTTCAATTTTATCTTCCTCCACATCATAAACATTCAAATACGGAGTAGAAAATATAACTGTCTTGATCATACACTTGTGTGTGGCTTCCCACACACTACCACAGGAAGCGTACTAAACCGGAAAATCATTTAATGAATTCCGACACAATGCATCGGACAGGTACAGATGGAATTTTTCGATGCATATACGGGATTTATATTAACGATTTCCCAACTGGATTGAATACTATGTTTTCCATTTAAAATATTTGAGTATTATATGTTTAGTTTTAAAATTTTTAAATTAAATTAAACAAATTTATTCAAATCACTCGAGTTACTCGATTCAAACATTTAATTTTGTAAACTTTTTATATAAACAAATTGATTTGAGTCGTACATTTAAATGAAAATCGCAATGATTGAGTGAATCAAAAACTCGATACGCACTCATTGTTGACAGTATACGAAATAACAATGAGTTGAGATAGATAGTTACTCTTGCATTGCTCTAATACAATCATCATACATAACTAAAATAAATGTTAAATGCTAGAATGCGGCTGATTGTGCAGCCGCTGAGTACACAAAATTTTCTTTAAAAGGATTTAAGAGATTTGTTTGAACTTTATACATAGATAGCTAAACGGCTGAAACTATTTTCTTAAAATTTTTACAGTATCTCTCTGTATGTCTGGAAGAAACTATAGGCTATATGTATTTCAAAAATTCTAACTGGGCGATGCTACGCCCATACAAAGTAAATATTTATTTTTCTATATATTCAAAATGGTAACAAAAAAGTCTCTTAATTTGGCCCAATTAGATTCACAGTCAATACAAATCAAGTGGGCGTGGTACCTCCCACACAAACTAATTATTGATTTTAATATATCTTGAGAATGGTTACAGCTAAAAATTCACAATTTGGTCTGATTATATTCATAGTCAATAAAAATCATCAGTCGTAAACTGGGAGAAATTGGACAAACTAATATTGATTTCATTATATCTTGGAAACAGTTAAAGCTAAAGTTTCAGAATAATATTGAACAATAATAATATATTGTTTTTGATAAATAAGGCTAGGTATTACATTATTTTTATTTCTTCCTGCTGTCCAGCCATTAGCTTAGCGGGGCTAGAAATTGCCATTAAGAAAAGTAAAATTGTAAACAATAAATAAATAAAATAAATAATTTGGTCTGAACGACTTCATGGCCAATACAAATAATAAATCAACAAGTGGGCGGAATTGTAAAAGTGGGCGTGATACCTCCCATACAATGTAAATATTGATTTTAGTATATCTTGAGAACGGTTGAGGAAAAAGCTTCTGAATTTGGTCAGAATGACTTAAAGACAATACAAATCATCCGTTAAAAATCGCGTGGGCTAGGAAAATATTTCTGTATATTTTGAAAACTCTTCAGAATTTGGTCTGAACGACTTTCTATTCAACACAAATCATCCTTCAAAAAGAGGGAGGAATTAGACAAGTGTGCGTAGTATCTCCAGTATAAAGTAAATGCTAGTTTTTGTACATTTTGAGAACTGCAATAGTAAAGGTCGTGAACAATACACAACATCAGCCAGTAACTGGGTGAAAAAGATAAGTGGGCATTCTATTCGTACTAAATATTGAATTTTGCATACTTTGAGAACGGCAATAATTAAAGCAGCCAAAAAGCGAATATTATAGAAAGCACACATGATAAGCGCTATCTATATATATATATATATATATATGTGTGTATCTTATATACAAAAATGACAGATTCTACAGTGTTTTTCTGGAAGGAATTATCTTAAATGTTTGGACTTGTACCGGACGGGGACAAAAGGTGGAAAAAAGGTCAAAAATTTAACTAAAATATCATTTAAGATAGAATAGCGAAGCACTCCGGGTAATAAAAATTTCTTTTTAAAAAACTAAAAAAAGATTTTTATATGAAAAATAAAAAAAAAACACATACATACATATTTTCTTTTGTTTTTTATGTATAGATAAAAAATGTGTTTTCTTTCTTTGTGTTACAAAGAATTTATAGTTGTTTTACTCCCAAAGTGCTGAACCGATTTTAATAAAATTATATTGTGCACATCTGCACAGAAAAAGCTTTAAAGTTTAAATCTATATAAAGGGTCCGCCAAATACATTTTTTTATCGATTGTGTGTAGCTGTATTTCACCAATGGCTTCACGAATATTGTACTTTAAAGCGTCAATTCTCTCCAACGATGTCAGCTCTGCGGCTGATAATGCGATCTTCAAAAACAGGGCGCAAAACATCGAGTGTAGCTTCGGCTGTGTGGTATGTAGCGCCGTCCGGTTGAAACCAAATGTTGCTAATATCCTCCTCTTCAATTTTCGTGAACAAAAATTCGTTCAACATGGCACCATAACGATCGCCATTGACTGTAATGGCCGCTCCTTGCTCATTTTCGAAGAAAAATGGCCCAATTATGCCTCTGGACCAAAATTCGCACCAAACAGTGACTCGTCTTGGGTGTATCGGCTTTTTAATGAATGTGTGCGGGTTTTCTGTGCCCCAAATGCGACAATTTTGCTTGTTTACATACCCGCCAAGATCAAAATGAGCTTCATCTGCAACATTACCATGATTTTCAAAGTAATGTCGCAATATTTCTCAGCGTTGCTCAAGCGCATACACAACCATATTCGTGCAGCGGAAGGATAAGACTAATTATCTGTCAAATCAGACATGAGCTAAGTGTTACCATTCACGAAATAAGCACTAGTTGAAAAAAAACGTTAGATGGCGGACCCTTTACTACCTTGATCAAAAAGTTTCTGAAATAACCCCTGTGTGGCGATCCAATCGTTCCGATTTGAGTTTTCCTTTTTTGTTAAGTTGGTACATCTGTCTTAGCGTCATAGCTTGACATTTGAATTTTTTATATTTGGTTTTCGGTATGTCCATCAGTGCTTCCTGCGATTTTTCCGTTATTTCCTCTCGTTGCTGAAATGTGTTCCCCGTACTGGTTTTTTAACTCGATTGAACAGAAAGGAGTCACAGGGAGTCAAATAAGGTGAATTCGGTGGCCGTTGGATGGTATTTATTGCATTTTTCGTCAAAATATTTCGAATAATGATGGCACTGTGCGTCGTTGTGTTTTCATGATGCAAAATCCACAAGTTTTCTGCCCACAGTTCTGGTCTCTTTCGGCGAATTGCTTCATGCAAACGTCTCATAATGCTTAAATATTACTCTTTGTTTACTGTCTGGCCTTCATGATGCACTACACTATTGTAATCCATGAAAACCGTGAACATTGTCTTCTCTTTTGACTGAAAACCACATCGTTTTGGTCTCGGCTAATTTGGTGAACACCATTTACTTGCCTGATGTCTGAATTGCGTGTCGTACTCATAAGACCACGTTTCGTCTCCAGTAATGATCCTTTTAATGAATGTGAGATCGGATTCAGCCTCGCAAATCATGTCTTTTGCGACCTCAATACGGTCAAAATGCAAAAAATCGCCAACACAGATAGAGATAGATGTACACTTGGCTTTTGCAAATGTCAAGCTATGACGCTAAGATTTAGCGGGAACATCAACAACAGATGTACCAACTTAACAAAAAAATCTCAAATCAGAACGATGGGATTTCAGAACGATGGATTTGATCTTAATGATTCGTATTGACTACGAACCTATTTGATCAAATTTGGAGACTCTTATTATTACCGTTTAAAAGATATAGACAAATAAATATTTGTAAATATTTGGGCATGGCACCAACTGTTTAAAAAGGCAACAGCAAAAGTACCAGTTTTCAACGCACGTATTGTGTTTTTAATTCGATTGAGTGATTCCCAAGTTATTGTGGGCGCAATTCATAAAACAGTCGTCAACGTAAGGCGCTTAGGCACTATTTTCTCATTAATGATTCATGTATTTGTAATGTATTTATCAATAATTAATAAAAATGTATTTGTTTAAATTAAAAATAAATAATTATTAACAATCTGGAGTGACAGATAATATGAGAAAAAATATGATTTATTTGGCGTGACGTTATATTAGAATACCATTAAGAGCAAATCGATATTTGACCGTTATTTGATATTTATTTTGTTTTTTAGCAAATGTTTTTCTGTAAGTGTATTATTGTACAGTTACTGATAGAAACATAAGTTCAAAGAGAAAAATTCCTTAAATTAACCAAAACTAACTAAAAGAAAAACTTGAACTTTTTAAGTTTAGTTAAAATTAAAGAAAAGAAAAAGCTTTACTAAAAATATGTAGATTATCCAATGGTATGCGTAATTAAAAAATAATACAAATATTTTACTAAATTCTCTTTATTAGGTTTTACGGGAGAAACAAAACGAAATGCTTTTAAGTTCCTGTGGCGGTGGACAAGGCAGTAAATATAAGCAGCTCTACAATTCCGTTGATACAGAGTGAAAAATATTTAAATATATCAAAATAAACACAAATTATATGTATTCAAAAAGATTCCTAGCAATATTTATAATTCCTATTTGATATACATATGTATGTATGTAAGTACATAAATAAAAACTTGATGTTATTATACATAATTTATATAAATTATTTAATAAGTATATATGTATCTATATGTATTTAAGAATAAAAAACAAATGTTAAAAAATACTGCCTTTAGTTATTAATCTAAATTTTAATGTCCCGTATAGAAACTTCAGCCACTACTTACTATATCAAGGTATTTGTTAATGTCAGAAATAAATTTTAAACTGTTGTAATGCTTTGCTTTTTTAATTATTTCAATGACATACATACACAATTCTTAAACAATACATTTATTAAAATTTTCATTTCAAACTTTTCGGCTCCGTTTTTTTTTTTTTTTTTTTGTACACACAAATTTATTGCAAAAAATTTGTAAATTTCATTTAGCAAAGATTCTAGGATTGCAATAAAAAAATAACAATATGGCAAGATCGTACCCAGGTTAATTTCATAGAATATTATAAATTAATCTGTTATTATAAATTTTACTTTCCTAAAGGTCCATCTGATTTGTATCCTCTACCTCCCACCGTTGGTTATGTAAATCATGATTTGCGTAAACAACGCTTACCAAATTATTCATTTGGTTTGCGAACAGAATTAAAAGACAACGGCTGCGGGCCTGGTCCTGCTAGGTATAATGTTTCAAAAATAGCGCGCTATGGAAACACTAAAGCTAACAAATTTACCATGGCTCCAAAAATTTTTATAAAAGGTAATCTTATTAACGTTTTATACTTTTTTGGCTCTTTACTAATTTAAAATTTCATTTTTAGAGGAATATAAGAGTCCAGGACCTATGGTCTATCAACTACGTAATTCTCCAATATTTAAGGGCGTTTATGCACCAGCCTACTCAATGGGCAAAGTTAATACATTTTTCTTCAAGAACTGTGCACCTGGACCAAATAAATATGGCATTAACGATTCTTTTGTAAAACATAGAGCTCCTGAGTATAGCATGTATGTAATAAATATATTTTATCTAATCATTTTTGCTAACTTATAACTTTGAAATCATAGTGGTGTTAAAAAATATTTGAAAGAACTGGTTCGTTCTCCTGGCCCAGCTACTTATCCCGGTGCTCGTATGGAGTTAATTCGTCCAGATAGCCCGAAATATACTATATGTCCTCGTACAGAATATATATTTAAACTGTACGGACCTGGATCAAATTACTATAATCGTATGGAATATAAACCTGGTAAACGTGCGCCATCATACTCTTTCGGAACACGTCATTCAGGACGCTCTGGTACTATGATTGTTCCTTGTGATAATATATAATTGCAATTGGTAGATTCTTCAAGAAAATTTGCTGTATAATAAAAATATTGTATTATTAAGAACAAAAATTCATTAAAAAAAATAGTATAAACCTATATTAAAAACAGACTTCAAACGAAACATGAACGTCAGGTCTTTGAAAGCTAAATAATTTGGTAAGAAAGACCGCCTTCCTGAAAATTTCCTAAGTGCAACTATGCAAACTTGACAATGTATTGCATTCCTTCAGTCATCCTTTTCCTATCTCATGCGCAAACAAACGCAACTACAGCTTTCTAAAAATTCGTTATGCTTTTTTATTAAAAATGGTGGGAGATAGTTAGTTAGATAGTTAATTAAAAAATGTAGTTTTACAAAGCTTAAAATGACAATGCATTTAATTTGCAGTGTCGCAAAGTATTACTGCTTGAATTAAACACTGCTTTGACGTTGTATAGAGACGTTGAAGAAGACAGCCAAAATGGACTATTCTCAAACAGGGCTACTTTCAACGATTGTTGTACCATTGCCAGCAACCACTAGGCATATGTGATGCAGAATTAAAGGCCCCTATTATGAGTTGCATTCGACAAACGATATTCGTTGGCTATAGAATGTAAAATTTGTATGATGAGTTTGTATCACTGTCGAATGTTTTGTTGTGTATCAAATTTTTCAACGAACACAATTTTGCTTTCGACGCTGCAAATAAAATTAAACAAACTGTTGAAAAAGTAAATATTTGTAACTTGTTTGTTTTAGTAGACATAATGCCACTACTAAATTATTTTCGTTAATTTTATGTGTTTTAGTGTTTTTCTTCAACGAATGTTCGCCATAATACCAAATGACAACTCGTTCGATCAGTTATTTCGACTAAAGTCGAAAATTGAATTTAGTTGATAATATGCACCTACCTGTCTTTCAGGGCTGTCATAGAATCCAATAATGTCGTAATTGGATTTGAAAACGACTCAAAATTTAATTTGTTGTCATGAAATCCAAGATTATTGATTTTGTTTTCGAACTTGAATAAGTATTGGCTTTAGGCATCACAAAATGTCTTGTTATTGGTTTTGCTATTGGAAATAAATCAAGTGGCTAAAGGCTATCTGTTCTCAAATTTATATATGTTTATATTATAAAATAAAGGATAACGCATTATCATATTTAATTATACATGAATCAGCCTTATCATGAATAACAATTCATTAGAAATTTTTTCTCTGTTCCCAGTTCCCCTTTTCTGAATAAAGTCTCCCCCGGGAAATTTTTCTCTTTTCCCTTATTCGGAACTACTTCGAAAATAGGAAACATTTCTCCGGAAAAAAGTAAGTATTATGGAAGCCAAATAAAAGGAGAATGTAAAGAAAATTTTGGGAAAAAATTCCCCAGATTATTATAAGGGAGTTCTGCTTGAAAATGTAAGTTTTTACCTTTACCCACCTAAAGTTTCTTAGAAATATTTCTATAAACAATCTGTTTGTCAATATTTTCTCGTGAAATTCAAAAAGTGGCCTAACAATCAAAAAATCTAAATATAGTTTTTTTTTCTGATAATGCCACTAGCATACATATGTGTCTCTAGGAATTTGTAGCCTTCATTTTGCAAAAGTAACGGTTTTCCTAGAAAAGTTCAAAAGGTCATAACATCAAGTAATTTTTATTCAGCAATCAAAAACGCCTAACATATTAGGCCATATCAAACTGATAGCTTTGAAGTCTCGCGTTGATATCTTTCGGAGGGTTCTATGTTTTGTAGTTACCAAGATATACCGTAATAATTACTTGTTTTGTAGAAATAAATTATGAACTGAAAATTCCTCTTTTACTCCTTTATTTGCATCTAATAATGGGTAGACACAATGAAATCAATTTACGCAACACATTTCTCATTCAGGTTGCATTTTTTTACACACGCACTGCAATCAACAATGTAGTCATAAACTCAATATCAGTTCAGGTATTTTATATTATAGCATAACATCGCGAGAGAAGTATGGGTGAAAAATAAATTGTAATGTAGATGCTTACAGCTTGCTTGTTTTCAATGATCATCAATGCAATCTTAAAATATCAAAATATTTTGATGTTAATGAAATTTCGAATGCAACCCGAAATGGGATCATAAACATGAATGCACACGATGGAATTTGACAGATTGCGTAAATGGATTTCATTGTGTATACCCACTACAAAAAGCAGCATTTGAAATACTACCTTTGAATAACATCTTTTAATGAATGATGAATGTAAGTAAACAAACGTTGATTAAAAAATCTCAAGAATTTTGCAAGTTTTCTCCCGATTTCAACCTCTCCCGGGTCCAATTTTGAAAAGAACTACATCTTATTGCACTTTTAATAGCTAGATCTACCTATGTTCAACAAAAATTTAACAAAAACGAAAGACAAAAAATTTTTGAAAAACGACAAAAAGCAAAACCGACTTGGATTCTATGACATCCCTGTTTGGGTTAAGTTCAAATCAGGGTAAATCTTTTGCATTTCGAGTTCATGTATAGAAGCCCAAACGCAGGAAGGGAGCCCTACCATATATGGCTTTAAATCTTTTTTCGACTTTCGTCAACAGTTTATTCTAGATTTGTCACTCTTGCCTCGACGTCATAAACCCTTTTGCTTACCGTGTCATATATTTCTTGCAGCTTCTCTTTTGTTGCCTCGACGCTTTTTCAAATTTCTTTTAAATTTTTGCCACAAAATTCTGGTTTTCGATTCTAGAAGTTTCTCTTATTTCTGCTCTACAGGTTACTAGTAGCTCAGTTGAAGTTTTCGCAAATTTCGTTTCAATTTTGGCCAAAAAATTCTGGTTTTCTGCTCTAAAGTTTCCTGTGCAGTAGCCAATACTTGCATTAATTGTTGTTGTTTTACAGTTTTTATTCACTACACTATAACTTTTATACAGTTTGTCTTAATACAGCAACTTAATATTCGTTTATACAACACTTTTATTTCCGCTTAAACACGACTTTATTTTATGACAGCAAAACGATAACTAACTGACGTGTAAGTAAAGCAGCCTCTTTATATACCTAAATGCCTACAGTTTGGCGTGTTGCGGAAATGTCTCATATCCTCTATTTTATATCCGTTAATTCAAATGTAACTTGAAGATGGTCGAATTGGTAGTGCAGTCAGATAACGCAAATAAGCACGGGATTGACAGGATGACACATAATTACCAAATATACCAAAATCCCACAATACAGTTTTGAAGGCACTGATGTGTGTTTTCTTTTCAGCCATTTTTATTTCCGTAACAATATAAACGAGCTTTATTTCCTTATTACTTATATCGTTTTAACCTAGTTTAAATTTTAGTTTATAGGTATGGATTCAAAAGGTTTTTAAAATTGTTTCTTCAAAATCATAATAACTCAATGCACTATTAATATTATAGCGAAAATTACGCTAAAGCAGAAAAGGAATTTATAAATTGCTAACCTCTTTAAATTTCCATATAGTTAAGTATAAACAATTGTAAACAAATTAATGAATAAATAAATAAATGAACGAATAAATCCGGTTTTTCGAACTTAACTAGAAACCAATACAGAAAATAAATTAATCTTAATTATTGTTTTATAATAAAAACAAAAAAATAGTTATGGTTTTATTATTTGCATTTGCCAGAATAGTCTAGTATCTAGTATTCTGTGTTCAGAAATTCTATAAACACATTGTTACATTACATATACAGAACTTATTTTAATTATCATGATCGTATTTAATACATCCTTATAACTTTATAAACTTGATTAAAATAAGGCCTACAAGTATAGCTAATTCAAATATTATTATTAAAATTAAAATAAGCTTATTATATAGAACTTCACGTTGAAGTTTTCGAATAATACTGTGTGATTGGGAAAGGTCCTCATCTGCATTCTCTAAGCGACGTGTTGAACGTAAAAGTGATTCACGCTGTTCACTTAAATCAGAAAGAACCTTAAAGAATACATAAAATAAAATATTATAAATTAAATCATCAGCTTTATAAAATGAAAAATGTTTGGTGATATTTAATAAAAGCAATAGGCATTTTATAAATCCACATAGGTAGACAAAAATTTACAAAATTTTAAGCTTGTCCCTCTATATAAGGTTGTAAATATTTTACGGATTTAATTAAATAAAGCCTTATTAAAAAACCTTTCGGCTCTATAACAAAATAAATATGTGATAAACATGTTAAAATCTATTTAGAATGTAGGTAAATTAATTATATATTTTTATTTCACTATTACGATTACACTTACGATTACCCTACTGCGACTTCTCTATTACGAATACATACTTCGATTACAATATTACGACTTCGCTATAACGAATACACCTTAAGATTACAAAATTACGATTACACTATTACGATTACACTATTACGATTACTCTATTACGACAACGCTCTTAAAATTACAAAAGTACGATTACACTATTATGTTTACTCTTCTAAAACAACGCTGTTGCGTTTATACATTACGATTACACTATTACGATTACTCTATAACGATTACACAACTTGCAAACACTATTACGATTACACTACTACGATTAAACTATTACGATTTCTCTATTACGAATACATAACGGCGACAACACTATTAAAACTACATTAATACGATTACACTATTATCATAACAGTATTACCATTACAAACTTATGATTACACTATTACGATTACACTACTACGAATACAAAATTACGATTACTCTACTACGACAACGCTATTACGATTACAAATTACGATTACACTATTACGATTATACTATTACGATTATACTATCACGATTACTCTATTACGACAACGCTATTACGATTACAAAACTACGATTACACTTTTACGATTACACTATTGCGATTACTCTATTACGATTACTTTATTACGATTACAGTATTACGATTACTCTACTATGACAACGCTATTACGATTACAAAATTACGATTACACTTTCACGATTACACTAATACGATAACTATAATACAACAGCGCTATTACGACTACAACACTACTATTAAACATTTATGATACGGCTTTTACGATCACGTTATTACTATTATTTTATTACGATTACACAATTACGATTTCAAAATTATGATTTCTTTTTTACGAATACACATTACGATTACTTTATTACGATTACACAACTAGGCAACACTATTACGACTACACTACTACGAATACACTATTACGATTACACTTACGATTACTCTACTGCGACTTCTCTATTACGAATACATACTTCGATTACAATATTACGGCTTTGCTATAACGAAAACGCCTTAAGATTACAAAATTACGATTACGCTATTACGATTACACTATTACGATTACTCTATTACGACAACGCTCTTAAGATTACAAAAGTACGATTACACTATTATGTTTACTCTTTAAAACAACGCTGTTGCGTTTACACATTACGACTTTTTTTATGTACAAACAGGCAATTTTTTATTTATTTTGAATTACACCACAATGACAAATTATATTGGGGTTTAAAACAACTAATCACCCCTATTCTGCGTTTCGAATTTGTCTCCGCATTCAGTCATGTTTCGATCGAAAATTGATACCTATTTCAGTAAAAAACTGAATCGAAAGAAAACGAAGACAATTATGTTCTCAAAAGCATATGAAGTTTGAAAAAGAAAAATAAGCAAATTTTAATAAAAAAGTAGTGCATGCACTAAGAGGTTTAATATGATAATACTAAATTTTTGGTTTTTGTTAGTCTTTTTCATACAAGTGGGCAGGTAGGTAGGTTGAAAGGCGGTACCGAAGTACGCCACTCAGAGACCACAGTGGTCCATTGTGGAAAGAACCTTTCAACGGATAAAAAAATGGAATGAAGAGAAGAATTATAAAGAAAAGAGAGAAGGACAGAGAAAGAAATAGAAGAAAAATGGTCAGAAGTGGCATACAGAAAGAGACGGATGCCCAAAGAGGACCAGTCATCACATAAGGAGCCAGCTAAGAACTGATAGAAAGCCCTCCAGGTCGCATATCCTAGCCGACGCAATGTCACCAAGGCCATCGAAGGAGCCCCGGCCCTGCAACCTGAGCCTGCGCCCATAAATTGCCGGGCAGTGATAGATGATGTGTCCCACAGTCTCCTTTTTCATACAAGTGGGCAGGTAGGCAGGTTAAAGGCGGCAGGAGAAGGACAGAGAAAGAAATAGAAGGAAAATGGTCAGAAGTGGCATACAGAAAGAGACGGATGCTCAAAGAGGACCAGTCATCACCTAAGGAGCCAGCTGAGAACTGATAGAAAGCCCTCCAGGTCGCATATCCTAGCCGACGCAATGCCACCAAGGCCATCGAAGGAGCCCCGGCCCTGCAACCTGAGCCTGCGCCCATAAATTGCCGGGCAGTGACAGAGGATGTGTTCTACAGTCTCCGGCTCCCCTGTATTGCCGCAAACTCGGCAGAAAATAGGGGAGAGAGAGATTTCTTCCTCAGATTCAAGACCCATACCGTTCTAGAACGGTCAGGTCGCGGCTACAACAGCCTGGAGACCCTACAGTCTCCTCTGCTCCTCCACGACTTCTCCATTCTACGACGGGCCAAGCTATCAATCAAGCCCCTAAAGAAACCAAGCGGTGGTTTTACAGATGCATCTACCTGTTCTACACCACAAGCCGCGCCCGCTCTTGCCAGTTCATCTGCAATCTCGTTACCCTTACGCCAGCATGCCCCGGAACCCAGCACAGTTTAACACTGTACACATCCAGGAGCGACGCAAGAGTACTCCTGCACAATGCAACCAGTCATGAGCTGATATGGCGACTAGTCAGCGCCTTAATAGCCGCCTGACTGTCAAAGTAAAAGACGACACCATCCCACACAGCAGCCAAGTCGCGAAAACGCTCAGCTGCTCTGAGAACAGCGAAGATCTCGGCCTGAAAAACACTGCATTCATCCGCGAGTCTAAAGGACAGTTTAATGTCACTGTCCGCCATGTAGACTCCCACGCCAGTGCTCCCCACGCCAAGACTCTTTATCCGGAAAAACTGCGCAGGGCATATTCTGACCTTATAATCCGTAGAACGAATACAGGAATGCGCAGCCCAGTCAAGTCCACCCAAAATAGCATAGCGTCCATAACCCAGAGCCTTGGCCAGGCCCCCTTCAAAAATCCTCAAAAAACTCCAAGCAGCTGTTCCTTTCACTGCAACCTCAAGGGAGGTCAGGCCCAGGATAATGTCCAGCGCCGCCTGAGAAGTGCTTCTAAAGGCACCAGATATGCCCAAAGCAACACACCTATGCACCTTATTTAGGAGCCTCCTCCGACTGGCATTTTCCACCATACGATACAGCCATAGGTGACTATGGAGTCATAGATCCATTTCACCTTCGCCGGGCGAAAACCCCATCTCCTAAAGCCCTTATTCATTTTCAAAAGGGTATTTTCCCTCCAATTAAGTTTCCTATCCAAGACATCTCCTAAGAACTTGGCCCCCTCAGATAGTCTTAGCACAATCCCATTCAACCTAGATAACTCAAACTTTCCAATTTATATTTCCTGGAAAAAAGAACTAGCTCAGTCTTCGAGGGAATGATGCTAAAACCCCTGGCGGACGCCTAGAAAGATAGCTTGCCAAGCGCCGACTGCATGAGGCAAGTGTAAATTAATGTTTTTATTAAATTTTTGTTACATTTTTTGTATTTTCATTTCGTGTTTAATAAAAATAAGTAATATAAGTTTTATAGCCAAATAATAAATTTTTAGACTAAAGAACAAGAATCTTTGGTCGCTCTGTTCGGTGGTGGAATAATCTTCCAGCGAAAGTATTTCCTGCCACTTACGACATGAGTAAATTTAAATCTAAAGTCCATAAATACTACTCTCTCTGTCCTCCTTCCAATAAGCTATTTTCCTAGCACCAGCACAATGCACTGCATGAGTAGAGGACATCCCCTGGGTGCTGGTCTTATATAAAAAAAAAATAAAACTGAACGGAATCGAATATAAAAAATAGTAAATATCACTATTTTACTCCAAAATATGTTTATGCAAATAAAAGGTAGCACTGCTACAAGTTTATATCCTTTAAGAGTCCATCATTTTATTTTCTGTGGTAAAAGTTACCCGTCGTAATGCAGCACAGTGATGCATTTACGAACAGGCCCATTCTGAATATTACGAGATTCCTTGGAATAAATCGAGTACTACCATTTAGCTTATAGGGACAACCAGCATTTTTTTTAAATTTAAACATTTTAAAATGTTTTTACCACTTGCTGCTTTCCAATTGAGCTAAAATTTGGTATGCTTATGTAAATGCGGTGACAGTACAGATAATGAATTGATAAGCCTACAGTGCCACTCTTATTGATTCTAACTAGCAAAATTACATTAGCTAAGCTGTTTAAATTTGTGTGGGAGTAGCACTATTACAGTCTTCTATCTTCTTTGCGAATGTCTGGTTGAAGCTGTCAGGAAAAATAAGCAGTCACATGCGTTAGCCAGAAAACATCTGTGTACAAAGCTTTGTATTACATTCAGGGCAATGTATTTCAACGAACTCGCAAAAAAATTTTTTGGTCTTGTAATATGTCTTAACTCTCTCTAATCAATATATTATAATCAAAACTTGTACTAAAAAAGAAAGATTCATTGTTAGGAATCATAATTAACAAAAGTGCATTTATTTAGTCAGAAAAAGTCTGCGTACACATAAAATCTGTGGTCCCAAGCAATAACAGCCTAAGTCGAGAAAGTGCATTAGAAAAAATTCATTGTAAAATTAAAGACATACGGGCATCACTACGATCAAAAACGATAATTAAAGTCTCATTTGTTTAGGAAATAATTAATAAAAAAGAAACATACATTTGTGGTTATTGTAAATAGAAAATATGAAATTGGAAAAAATATGTCTACTTAAGATTTTATTGTAAAGTAATGTTCAAATAATTGTTAGTCATATATTGAATTAAGCGATTATTGTATTTTGAAATTTGTCATTCTCCATTTGGAACAATCATGTATCTTTACTTTAGCTCTTATGAATATTCTCTCTTTTATGAAAATTCATTTTAGAAAAAATGTACAAAACAACTTAAGTCATTATAGGCTATTTTAATAAATTAAAATTTTATAGAAATATATTCGTAAGTATATTTAGGCGCTTATTATAAATGTTATGAGGCTTCATTACGACTTAGGTCACGATGTTTTTATTAATAACTTTTTAGAAAAGATTGTTATCGAAATAGGAATTTCACGTAAAAATAAATATTAATATAATAAAAACGGGGTAAAATAGTTGCGGATTATTGAGTCCACTATGAACAAGAGAGCTTACATAGATATTTTAAAAGTCAACTGAAGGCACAATTTAGCAATACTGTGTTTTGGTAGCAATTTTTTATTTCAATAAGGTAACGATTCTAAGCACGCAGCCGATGTTGTGAAGCTTTAGATTCTTTATAATGTTCCAATACAGTTGCGTAAGCCATCGCAGTCTCCAGACCTCAATTCCATTGATTATTTATGGAATCTGTTGAAGCGAAAAATTCTCCAACATGTTATAATGTCAGAAGGTAGGTAGGTAGGTACGGAAGACGGTGCCGAAGTACCCCACCAAGAGACTACAGTGGCCCATTGTGGAAAGACCTTTACCTGAAAATAAATAGAGAAAGAGTGGAAGGAAAAGAAAGAGGAAGGACAGAGAAAGAAAAAAAATAGAAAAAATGTCAGAAAGAGTGTACAGAAAGAACACAGCCCAAGAAGAACCTAAGGAGTCAGCTAAGAACTGACAGAAAGCCCTCCAGGTCGCATATCTTAGCCGACGCAATACCGCTCTTGCCAGTTCATAGGAGAGCTTGCTTCCCAAATCCCAATCCTCGCCCTCAGAGCGCAGTGCCCAGTCTCAAAGCCTATCAGAATCCTAAGAGATTCCCTCCTCAGATTGAAGACCCATTCCGTCCTAGAGTGGTCAGGTCTCATCCACAACAGCTTATCAGAATCATAAGAGATTCCCTCCTCAGATTGAGGACCATTCCTCCAAAGAAACCAAGCGGCGGTTTCACAGACGCATCCACCTTTACTACACCCCCAGCGGCGCCCGCTCTTGCCAGTTGATCTGCAATCTCATTTTCCCTTACGCCAGCCTGCCCCGAACCCAGCACAGTTTAACTCTGCACACATATAGGAGCGGCGTGAGGGTACTTCTGCATAATGCAACCAGCCTTGAGTTGACATGGCGACCAGTCAGCTCCCTAATAGCCGCCTGACTGTCCAAGTAAAAGATAGAAGATAATGTCAAAATGTAAAAAATTTGTGCAGACTTTTTCTGTATATTTTTTTTAACACAATCTTACTTTTTTTGTGAGTTTGGAATTACTCCATTCCCAATATATCTAAGATAATGCAAAAATAATGACACAACAGTTCTTAAGAATTTAAAATTATATATATGTATATGTATATATAGTAGGTATAATGCAAAAAGATTATAAAATGAAGCAGGTTTGTCCTTATTAATACCATTCAGTATTAAATAGCAAACATTGTGTGGTCCAATGTTTGTACAAAGATGTTTGTAGTCTATTCGCACTGCCGACTATTTTTCATGTAAAAGATAAATGGTGTCGCCCAATGAGGGAGGGAATTAGTGAATATTAGCTTAACCATATAATGTTTAAAATATAGAGTAACTTCGGGTTAATGTAATATTTTTTTTTAATTATGCCGTTTTTGGCACAATACCTCAAACAATACACAAATGTAGTTTTTTTTTGTCCTTTTCCGATCTCGTAAATTTCTAAGCGAGGTATATTTTGGAGTGCTCTCCGTGGTAGATTACTGTGCACAAAAAATCAAGTAGAGTCGAAAAACTCTGTTTGGACAATATGTTCTGCCATTTCCATCGTTATGTGTACTAATATGGTTGCCGTGAGATATCTTAGTAAGTTATCTGACCAAATAACTCATTAATGCTGGATAAAATGTACATACGTACATACATATATCACTTTTCTAGGAGTGTCAGGCACCGATTTTAAGAATTTCAAAGTATTTTTGTAATTCAAATATGTTGGTTTTCAATAAATGTACGAAACTCTCAAATTCTTACCTCAGTTCCTATTTGTTCAGTTTCGTATGCAATTTGATTGGATCGTTGTAAACTGGCTCCAGTGCGCTGTAAGACGTCATAAGTATTTGCAGCCAACTGTTCTTGGTTATTAAACGAGCGGGACATGATTGTAGACCGAACTTAGTTAGTAAATGATTCTAAAGTTGAATTTATTAGTACAAACTTTAATGTTTTCTTCATTTATTATAGCTATAATTGAATATTTTTATCATTTGCGTCTGTTCTCTGTCTTCTTTTCAATTGTCGATAACAAAAACAAAACAATTCACAATTTAAATTTAAAGGTTATTCAACACTATACAACATGTATATGCTTGACGAATAATTGAGTCAAACCTCAAGTACAAGCTCAATTTCTTTTTCTGAACTCTGTACGTCTGGTAACCCTAACATAATAAATAAGTTTTTTTTTATCAACGTCAGTATTTGTACAATTTTTATTTGATAATTTGGAGATTTCTTAACAAATTAATGAAGAGTTAATAAAAAAAATCGTTTAATTAAATTTATAAATAAATAATCCTATACATGAAAATGAAAAAAACATGGGTAAAGCGGGAAAATATCTATTACGTTCCGTTTTATAAACAAAAATCAAAAATGTTATTACTGGGCATATTTCTATTGGGGATTATATTCTTTGTATATCAGGCTGTTTCCATTAATCAACTGCCAAATACTAGCACACCATGGTCTTTGGAAGGTACTATGCAAGGACTCAAAAGAAAACATAAACAGTTACAAGCATCTTTGGGCAAAAAACAGACAGACAATGACAATGCTGTTGGTGCCGGTGCGTACGATGAAGGTGGAGGTGGTGGTGGTAATAGCGGTAATAATAACGAAAATGTCAAAACTTCACCAGATGCCATCAAAATTATAAAGTAAGTGTATTATTCTAATGTATTTAAATCACGTAGAACTTCATATACTTTAATAAGCATTAAAATGAATACTTCTCAGCTTTCAATTAAAAAAAAAATACTCAAACGGATAATAACCGTCCGTTCGTGAAAAGTAATCTTATACAATAAGATAATGAAGTATGCTCAGCCTTTATTGGTAAAAAATAAAATCTTTTTTTGTCCCAGATTAAAGAAAACAATCAAAAGTTTTTAATCTTTTACAAAAATGGCGAAATACGACTGCGACCCGTATATTGTTGAGACTAATACCTCAATAATAGGTCCTGTGCATAGCACTCCTGAGTACATTTCCCCTATTTTGCGTTCCGATTACGTTTCCGCATTTAGTTACGTTTCGATCGGAAATAGGTATATAAAAATTGAAAGAAAAAGAAGGCAATAATGTTCTGAAAAGCATAGGAACGTATGAAAGAAATATAAGAATAATAAGCAAATTAAAAAAAAAAAATTTAAATATAGTGCATACACAAAGGAGTTCGACAAGATAACAGTCAAACCATTCTCATGCAAATGGACACAATTCACAATTTTGTATATTTTCATTTCGTACTTAATAAAAATAAATAATATAACAATACATTTTAGCCAAATAAATTTTGGACTAAAAAATAAAAATCGAAAGGATCATCCGTCACAACTTTAACAATTTGAAAAACGTGGCTACGATCGTAGTGCAGAATACATACAATCGAAAGAAACTGATCAGAATCGAAACGCACAATACAGAAAAAATCGACTCGAAACGCAGAATAGGTGGTGATTAATTTAATTCGATTAATTTCAAAACTTGATTTGTTGATTCATTTATTTTTGTTTATATTTGGACAATTATTATAAGGACATTATTATACAAAATTTATATACAGTGGTGGTCACAATGTTTGCAACCGGTGTTCGGACATAAATTCTTCCTTTTGATCCTCGAAGACTCGTCAGACCACAATATTGTTTTCCATTGTTGTCGAGTACAATTCGCATGTGCTCGTACAAAGTTGAAACAAATTTCTTTCTTCTTTTCGGATATAAGGAGATTTTTTGCATCCTTTAAACTTCTGGTATCATATTACCTGGCTCTTCTATTAATGGTTGAAATACCAACAATAATGGAAGTATCAGTTTTCGCTTCTCCAGGTATTACTTTATATTATATTACACAAAAAAATTTTGGTTTCACTGCCTTAGTGTACTATTGTTACGAGGTCTTACTCTCTTATGCACCGTATGGATATTGCCATTATCGACTAAGACAAATTGTTAATTTTGGAATATAATACTTTAGTAAAATTTGTGAAATTCCGCTTCGAAAATCGTGCAAAATTCTGATTTTTAATTCAGAACTCTGTTTGCTGCCCGCCATTTTTCCAAAAATTCAATGCACGAGTATCAATATAAGAAAAAATGTTATTTCTTGCAAAGCTAAATGGCTAATGTGGAATTTTGTAATAAATAACAAATGCCAGAAACTCACATTATGAAAATGAAATGTAATTAAAGTCATTCCTGAAGGTTTGTAAGTAAAAAGTTGTTCATATAGAGTAAGAGGTGCAAGTTGCAAATGTTTTGAACAGCAATATGTAGACTCTTGCTCAAAAATAATTTTGTTGTTGTTATCTTTAATCAGAAGATAATTTTTTCCCGCTATTACAAACGGGCAATCAATAAAGTTATAAATATACCAAAAATCAACAAAAAGAAATGGGTAATTAAAGAACTGGAATGCAGCTTTAGTTGCAAATGTTTTGACCATCACTGTATATCGTTAGGAACTAGGAGGAAATTCGCTGCCTACTAGCATAATTGTGCCGGTCAGCGTCAATCGAAACGGTGCTTAATTGCTAATAGGCGAATTTCATATAAGCTTTAACCCTTTCGACAGAGTACTTTACGGGCCATAGCAACCTCAGGTAATACTTGAACAAAATTGGGATCGCCAAGACCAACACTGAAAGCGCTGAGCACATTCTTTGCGATTTTTCTGCACTTGGCAGACAGAAGCTTCACCACCTTAGTGATATTGCTGTGCCTCAAAAAAAAAATTACATATAAAAGTATTACAATGGGAAAATGGTCTAAACGGAGACGGACAAGAACCTCCCTATATCGACTGCTTGCTGGAATATCATCAAAGGCTCCCGCCATCCTTTCCCCGATTAGATTCTTAGATGCAAATAAAAATATTCCTCATTTAATAACTTTAGAAACACGCGTACTTACATGGAGAGGCCTACTTTCGCTGATAGTTTTTTCTAAACAGGCAGCACCCCACCCATAAAAGTATTTATTTTTCTATATATTCAAAGAGGTAACAATTTAGAGACTAAATTTGGTCCAAATAGGTTTATAATCAATATAAATGCTCAGTGAAAAAATTGAAGGAATCGGATAAGTGGGCATGATACCTCCCATGCAAAGTAAACAAAGGTTTTGTATATCTTGCGAGCAACTGTAATAGTAAGTAATCACTCCGGTGCAGTATGCAAAAACTTGTTTCCATTAAATAGCTGGTAACTACTATTAATATATAGAGACCGGGAAACGCCGGTTGCGTAAAGTTGGTGAAATATAAAACTCTATATTCTTTTTTAACTTAACATGAAAATTAAAACTAAAAATGAGTAAACTGAATATATCGCTGTATCATTAAATAAGTATAATTCGATTAGGTTTACATTGCAACAATTATAGAAATTGTTCAACTATGTTTGAAGGTGAGTACTGTTGGAATCATTTGTAATATTTGTACAGAATATATTACGATATTACAATACTTAATAAGCTTCAGAAGGGTCATTTATAAACATTAAAAATAATAGCGGGCTAATATGTCTTCCTTGGGGATCCCCAGATGTTACTTTTTGTGCTTTGATTTTGAATTGTCTAAAACACATTGATTGCGGTTATTTCAATTGCGTTATCATTAAGGCTCTTGAATTCCTTTAGATTTTTGTAGATGCCTCATACATATAATTTAAAAAATCCAATTTATTTAAAGCTTCCGATAATAATTAAAAGTATTCTTATTATATTAAGCTACTTATTACTTTTTATTTTTCTTTAGAGGTATACGACTTTTTGATTACGATTCATACAAGCCAAATTTTGAAGGTAAATTTCGATGTTTGGATGGCAGCTTGGAAATTCCATTTGAACGTGTCAATGATGATTATTGTGATTGTGTGCACGATGGTAGCGATGAACCTAGCACTAATGCGTGCAATAATGGCCGTTATTATTGTAGATATCAGAAGCGACATATAACAGGCCGAGGCCGTGATATATTTGTCCACAGCAGCCGCATTAATGATGGTATTTGTGATTGCTGCGATGGTAGTGATGAATGGCAGAGTACCACCAAATGTAAAAATATTTGTTTATAGGTTTTAAATATAAAAAGTAATTTGTTATACAAATTAAAGAACTTTTAGAAATAAGTTTTATATTGCATTTGTTTTTCACAAAGTTAGTAAGTAAGTTTTATCTCGAGTCATCGAATGACAGTCAAGTTATGATTTATAAGTAGCTTTTAATTGCAAAATTGTAGTTAAAATTTTGCTATAAACAAATATTTATTTTTTACTTTAGTGGTGATTAGTTATAAGTTTGATTTATTTTTTAAGTAGCTACGAATTTATAAATAATCTATTATAATTTTGTATACTTGATTCGACATCACATCTTTTTTTAAATTTTCAATTTATTAAGGTTATTGCTTACTAATTGCTCTATACCTTATTTATTTTGTAAAAGTACATAACTTTCACAAAAATGTATTTATTTGAAAGCAAAAATTTTTTTGTTTTTAATAATTTCGAAATACTGCATATTCAGGGTAAATAATTCATGTTTGTTAATTTTTGTTTAAAAAAAGAACATCAATTTTAAGAATTCCTCTTTGATAATTAATGAACTTTAAAAATCCTTAGTAGTAGAATAAGTTTTATATAAAAAATAAAAAGAAAAATACAATTTAAAAATATATTTAAAATGTAGTTATTGTTTTATTGTAGCATTGTTCAACTGTATTTATTTCCATACAGATCAATAGAAAAAAGTAATCAAATTTGGTAAAATATATAAGCGGAAAATCTGTGGCTATCTCGAAGGCATAACTTTACTCTTAAGAATAGGTAACATCAAATGCTGTTGAATTTTATGTGTGAGCCTTCGACGAAATCTTGGTATAAGCCTCTTGAAAACCCGGAAGATTTAATCCTTAACAATTATTTTATCGACTTCTACATTAAATATTCGTCTCCTACTTTTGGAAGTGATAAACATGAAGAAAATTCCAGCAGAATATTCTTGTAATGTAGCAGTGATATAAAGACCTTTGGAATAAACTCATATATGCATATATTCTGCTGGTTTATGTTTAGAGAATCTTATATCTTATTGAGAATCTTATTTATTATCATCCTGTCGACCTGGCTTTTTTGCAGGTCTATTCTGGTCTATTTATATGTCAGTAATCTACTGTATGATGCTTTTCTCGCCCTATAGAATCTTGCAAATGTAACTAAATTTCTATAATTGTCCTATTCCTATTTCTAAAATTGTTCGAATAAAGCAAAATGTGTACTTCAGTGCACTCGGGATAACGGAAACACTTGTTTCGTTAACATTCCAAAACATCAACGCTTTTTGTCGAGTCTAAAAAGTCAATCAAACCGCAAAGCTCTAAAACTTCACCTCGAAATAAAACAAAATTTTAGCGTCAGTAACAGTTAAAAAACATACATATGTGCATACAACATTTATTCTACGAAATTAGGTCCAAATTTGGAGATTCCCCTAATAAATATTAAAGAAATGAAGTTACATATGTATTGTCTTTCTCTGATCGGATGAATTTTGTTCTCGTTGCATTTTTTTTTGCTCGTTTTTAGTTTATAAACAATAAAAACGCTTTTAACTACACTATCAATATATTTTTATATTAAATTTCTAGATTCATAAACGTCAACAATCTGATAAACGCCAACACCCACGGTTTTAATAGTTGACGTTATCCCGACTGCACTGTAATTTTAAATTTACAGAAGGAAAAACAATAGAAGATGTAATTATCAAAATATTGGGCATACAAGTTAATGTCGATTTTTTTGCTTGAAAATTGCATTTATTATAATAACAAAATGAATATTGATACACTATTCAAAGTATTGTACATCGTTAGCTACTACTTTTTCCCATCTTTCTGGTAGCGTATGGATTCTGTGTAAAAAGAACTGCTCCGGTTTTGAGGTAAAGAATGAATCAAGCCAATTTCTGATACCCTGCTCTGAAGTGATTCATATTCCAGTAAGGGCGTTCTGCATCGATCGACTCAAATGGTAGCCAAAAGGGGCAAGGTCTGGGCTTTAAGACGGGTGAGCTAAAACTTCCCATCCACTGTTTTACAAATAGTTTTTGACCTGTCTTTAAGGTTGTCATGACAGAAGATTATCTGGTCGAATATTCTGGTCGTTTTTCGTTGATTGCTTTCTTCAAACGAATCAATTGTGTTCGGTACAGGTCACCTGTGATCGTCTGGCCTCCTGATCCCACCAAGTACAGAGCATTACCTTGGCGTCATGGATATTCGGCTTCGACGTTGATTTGGCTGGTTGGCAGAGCTTTACATATGATTTTTTGCGCTGCGGTTAACGTAATGTATTCATTTTTCATCATTAGTAACAAACAATACGATGCAAAAATGACTTGTTTTTATAGCGTTCAAGCATCATTTTTGACATGCAATTTCCTTGCTTTTGAATGAATCCCAATGCTTTTAAACGTAGGCAAGTTCTCTTGTGTTTGACAATAATTTTCGTGAAATAATGCTTCCAATTCCTCATCTTTAAACTTTTTCGGCTAACCAAGCCTCTCTTTGTCTTCTGTGTCGAAATAACCACTTTTAAATCGCGCAAACCATCGTTTATAAGTTTTTTGAGTTGGTACATGCTGATAGTAAGCTTCTACCAACAATCGATAACTGTCAGCAGCCGTTTTCTTCAAATGAAAGGTTATTAGACTTCCCGTAAAACATCTTTTTAAGCCACAAAATTCGACATTATTAAAAATGTGTTTATACTTTGGCGTCTATCGAATAGTATAATAGATGGTTACCCTCCGAAATATCATATTTGTTATATGTGATAGTTATGCCATGCCATATGTTGTCCAAATCGAAATTATGAACTTGTATACCCAATATAACTTTTTTAAATACAGGTTTTAATGAAAATCAAATACAAATCTGTTGCTCAGATTGTATTCTTTATTTTAATATACAGGTATATCACAGAATTCAATTCCGATCGAAAGATGAATTAACTCCGTAATTAGCTTATACTGAAAACAAATATTTTTTTAGAATGAAAGCGCTTTTAGAACTAAAAATTATTCACTTTTAAAATTAAAAGTGATTTCATATCAAAAAAAAAAAAAAAAATATTGTTATAAAAGTAAACTTAAAAATATTGGTGAGTTAAAATCTATCGAAATTGCAAATACGGAATAAAAACCATTTCGATAACAACTGCTTGTAAACCGTTATTTTTGATACTATAGCATTACATTTTCGTGACGAGGTGTATTTGTGGGATATTTATTTCTAAGTTAAAAGAGCTTCCCAAATTTTTATTGCAGTGTTATTTGTATATAAATTAATGTAGTAGTGTACACTCATCTCGATTATCTTCGAATTTAATAATGGTTTACAAAATATTCTCAGGAATGCATGTATGATTGGCACCCTTTGATATATTTTCAAGAGTTACTTTTATTCAAACACGCCCCAGAGTCGTATCGCCAAAGCAAAAAATATTTAAATTTTGTATGACAAACATTTCCCAAAGATATCTTCTTCGAAGAGACGTTTCTCTATACGGTTTATTTTTTATGTGTAAAGTTTAAATAAAACTACATTTTTTAAATTATGACATACATATTTAAGTAGAACTTAGTTAATACGGATTGGTTTTATTTATTATTTCTCAAATGTTTGTTTTTATCTTATATTTTGTATATCTTAGGCTAACATGTATGGATTTCTGTATTTATATTAAGTTTAATGTTTAAATGTATTATTTTTTTTTTAAATTAAATTCTTAGATTGTGTAAAAATATTTCGGTTTTTTCATTTAACATGCATAATAATAAATAATTAATAAAATTATAAACGAAATAAGGAAATAATAAACGTATATGTATAATGTATAATTTTTAAATAAATTATGTTTGTATACGTATATCAAATTTGAAATATAAATAATTAATACCGCCAGAAAACACTTTTTTATATAACTTTCGTTTATAAATAATTTAAGGAAATATATAAATATGTGTGGGTATGTGTGTGTGTACAATTTGGATATTTGATTTATTGGTCAAATGTTTGTGTATTTGAAATTATTTTTCTCCTCATGTATTTTATTTTATTATTTTCATGTGAAACGCATTAATGCAATTTTGAACTGCTAATTCGAAAAAGGTACTTTTTTAAAGTTTGTTTTATTTTTGTAATATGTTTCATTTGCTTTTATTTATAATATTTCAAAATAAATGGAAATTTTTTTCTTTTTTATATTCCTTTCAAATTTTCAAAATTTGTGTTTTTGTTCCTTATTCAAATAGCTTTTCTTTAAATAAATTGCAAAGTCTTAAAACACTAAAATCTAGATATTTTTACTAATAATTATGTAGCTGTTTATTTAGTTAAGATAGCCATTTAAGTAATTAAATATCAAATTACTATCATTCTATTTTTAGTTTATGAATTTTTCTTAGGTTCTTCTTATTTATTTTATGATTTAAATTATTTCTTAAATATATATGTATATCACCTAAGATCTATGCAATACTTAATTTATGTTTCAAATTTTTAACTTCAAAGTCCATACTAAATTTAGAAAAATAAAATTAACACAAAAAATTGTAATTTTCTTGTTTCATAAGAAAAAATTGTATTTATGTCTAATTAAATATGTATTTAAAAAAAAGAGCATTTAAACATGAAATACATAAATGAGACTTACATTTTGTATTGTAAACTAAAGTATATCGATTTTCAAAATAGCAGTTTTATGCGGTTTTTATGCAAAATCAAAGTCAAATTCTGACAACCGTTCTAATTCACACATATAATCGGTATCTGTTACTGTGACAAAATGAATTCTTTTTAAGATGTCAATTTTGATTTTGACAATAAGATTCCACAAAAAGCCCTATTTCTGTCAAATTAACGAAACCTGCAACTGTTTAAAATAAATCTTTTATTTTGTATTGTAAACGAATATCAGTTTTCACGAAAATATTGTTATTGTTTTTGATAAAAAATTATAATCCCCTCTGACTTATTCTTTTAATATTTTATGCAAATTGAAGAAAAATTACATCCTTCAGATTAAAAATCAATTTTATGCCGAATACAAATATATGCACATTTACCTGTTATAAATACGGAATAACTAATTTGTTTCATTTAATGTCGCAAAATACAGTGAAATTAAACATTTGTGAATTTCAAATGCTAAAGTGAAAGCCGATCGATTAAACCAAGGAAAATGAAA
The DNA here is from genome assembly GCA_023159175.1 of Wohlfahrtia magnifica. NCBI lineage: Eukaryota > Metazoa > Arthropoda > Insecta > Diptera > Sarcophagidae > Wohlfahrtia > Wohlfahrtia magnifica. The sequence goes on from JAKWBJ010000222.1 coordinate 8,883,675, forward strand.
TCAAATTAATGGAAAACAATATAATATTTTTGTTAAAAAAATTAAGACTTAATAAAGCATTTTTAATGTTTATAACTTAAAAAACTTATATGTATATGTTTGTATATCAAATTAAAAAAATAATTTACAAATTGAAATATCCATTTATGATACACTACTACTTGATGATTTTATTTGATATTTAAACATTTTTTCGTTCTTTTCTTTTGTAATAAACTTATGAATTGATTATGGGGGCAACCAAACTTTAGTTGCGTTGCCAGTTGTCGAAAATTGCATTACATATAGAAACTATCAACTCAATACATATCAATTTCTATTGCCATATAGGCAACTACAAAAATCTGGTTGTCGTTCGGCAACGCAACTGAAGTTCGGTTTCCATCCATAATCCACCCATTATTTTTAAGCTTTTATACAGTAAAAATCAAATATAACGAAGTGCAGTAAAACCGAAAAATGAATTTGCTAAATTCTGTTGTCGTTTTTAAACAAATGCATTCAACTAATATATATGCAGCGGTGTGCGATGAAATAGAGCCACACTCATTTTTTACTGAATGGAGAGTAGCAAAACTGATTTTTTTACAGTCTAACTGCAGGGAACATCGTTTACGAAAACTCTTCAGTACCGAATGTCTGCCTCAATTCTAGAATTATCAATTTGGCAGCACTGCCACATCGACCATCCTTACGTTACATTTGAATTAACGGATATGAAAATAGAAGATGGTCGATATTTCCGGAACCTTGCAAACTGTAGGCAATTAGGTATATAAATAGGCTGCTTTTCCTACATGTTAGTTTAGTTATCGTTTGGCTGTCAATAAATAAAGTTGTGTTAAAGCGGAAGTAAAAGTGTTGTAAAAACGAATATTAAGTGTTGTACTAAGACAGTATAAAAGTTATAGTGGAACAAATGAAAACTTTAAAACAACAAAATAAAGCGGTGTTTATTCTATTTTAACGCAATTTAAACGAACTCAAATGTTTTAAAAAGGTTAAAACGTAACAATATGTATTATTCTGACTGATAATTGAAACTTCGATGTGTGTTTCACTTTGATCACATCCTAAAGCATTAATCAAAAAGATTAAAGAAATGGAAAGTCGAAGTTTTAAGATGGCTTCCACAACCGCCACACCTAAATATAATTGAAAAATTGTAGCGAAAGGGCAAAAAACTCTTAAAGAAAATAATATGTTTCATAGGCAATTCCAGAGAGTTATTTACGTTATTCTAAGTTTGAAACTATAACACTGATATGTATTTAAATTTGTTGAATTAGTAGTGGAATATAATAAATAAGACTAAGTATCACAAAAAATTTGCTTTTTCCAAAAACTTACATAGAAATTTTTGGTTTTGGTTGGCTCTATTTCGTCGAACACTACTGTATATTTAATATTGCTCGTTATACACGGAATTATTTATACGAATAATGGCCCTTATCATGGTTGGTGAAGCAAAATTTTTATTAAACCTATTAAAAAACAAATATCGAAAAACGAACAAAATTTCCACGTGCATTTTTTTTACAAAATAGTACACAAAGACAAAAAGATTCCCGATCAGGCAAATTTCACGTGAAATTTTTTTTCACGATAAGGGCCATTAACCATTAAATACCTAAATTTGAAATACGTATTAAATTGTGGCAATAATCTTTGTTCTAGTATAGTTCTAGTTCTGCCGAAAATTACGAATTCAAGCTACAATTTCTAAAAAAAAAAAAAAACATTACTTGATTTACCTTTATATTTACATATTATGAAAGCAAGCATTTCCACTTCTTAGCAAAAAAGTCCAGATTCAATCTAATGAAGAGAACGTATTATTTTTCTAATTTTAATTTTCACTAAATTTTCACGAGCAATTTTTTCCTCTTTTTGCATAAAATTTCTGAAAAGAATGATGATTAATGATTGCATTTTAATTGGTATCGTTATTTTGAGAATTTTGTACTTTTTTAACTATGAAGCTTGTCAAAGAGTAAAGTTTGCTGGTTTTGTTTAAACCTTTTTTTTCTGATGACCGTGTAGACGGTCTTATGTATTGAGAAAAATCATACTACATTTTTAAAATCCCACCTTCATAAATTTGGAATTGATTTACCTTCTTAACATTGGCGCAATAGGGCTGATTTAAAAAATGATTTGTATTCGAGCAAAGTATAATGTTTAAAACGTATCAATACAAAATATTCATAATGTATACCGTTCCATAACGTCGCCGACAAGTATTAGAAATGCAGCAAAAAAGCAATTATGGCATCAGTTTCAAAGTTGGTGCACTTGAAATAGAAAAGATGCAAAAAGTGGAACAAAATTATAGTTCATAGAGACAAGTTTATTCGTTTTTGCTGAAATATTCAAAGCAGGAAAAAACTATTTTTATTTATTTTTCAGCGAATAACAAACAAATTATTTTTGATATGATGCACAACATCCTCTATATCCCATAACGTTAAAATAAATATATAAAGTTGCTTTGTTTCGAAACGTTGCAACATTACAAAATCTAAATGTCGCAGTAGAACTATATACAAATTTTGTATTTGTACATTTAGGAAGCTAGTTCACCTATAGTGGACAACTGAAAAATTTTGAAACAAATTTCTATACATTGACCATAGACTTTAATAGTGCCAAAACTCGATTTTATAACTATAAAATCGTAAATGCAATTGAAAACTTAAGTCGGCTCTCTTTAAAAATCGTGCCCTTTTCAATTATGACACCATTAAAGAAAATCTCTTTGAAGGAATACACATACGTAATTAACCCCGTTAGTGGTTAAATGAAAAGTATTATACGTACTTTTAATTTTCTTTAATTTTTCTTTAGTAATTAAATTGAACGAGTAAAATCATTTTTTTTGTTCATTTTTAGAAATTATTGTCTTACTGAAATGAGTAAACTGACCGTTCATGTGTGAACATTTTCGAAATCATACATCGTCGGTGTTTCTCTACAGTGCCCAACTAAATCTTAACCTTCAACCACTGATTGATTTCCAGAGTCGAATGCAACTTATAACAAAGGCCTTAAAATAAAGCAATTATTAGTATTTATACATATTTAGTGTTTTAAATCAATTGGAACTTAAAAAAGACTTTTGCTATTAACAAACTTCGTTATAATGTTTCCTACTGTATTAAAACTTTTTTCATTATCAAGGAAAAAATTGCAATTCATGAATCTGTTTCATAAAATTAGTACTACAATAAAGCGATGTGATATTAAAAGTTTAAATTTGCCTACAATTCGTTCATCGCTCAGTAAGTTAAAATAAAAGTAAAAATAAAAAATATTCTGTATTAAACAAGGTTCTTTATATTTTATTGCACTGAAACAGAAAATAGAAAAAATTAAATAAAAAATATATATGTATATTTATACGGAAGTGTCATTATATATTTCAATGTTAATCCATTAATTTGTTAATAATGGTAACCAATGTAATTAAATATGCTTATAGTGCGTATTTTTCTAAGTTGATGTATTTAAAGATAAAAGAAAACTAAAATTATTCAAGAAAGCATAAACAACAAACAAACCGAAGAGATTCAACGACACAGAGTATAATACAGTTTTTGTAACTTACGTTTGGACTTACACTGATGAGTATGGTTATGATGATTATTATTTGTATTGTTATTGGTGTTGTTGTGCGTATGATGAATACTTGAAGTAGTGCTTGAATTAGCATTAATACCAAGAATGTTGTTTGATGAAAGTTGCTGGTGTTGTTGTTGATGTATAGTAGGAACAACATGATGCTGTTGCGTTTGCTGTGTAGTATTATTTAGTAGAGTTGTATTATAGTTATGGCGAAAACGTTGTGTTGAATAGGTTTGATAACTAAAAAAACTATGATGATTTGGATGATTAATATTTACAATTGAATTGTTGGTAATTGATGAAGATGAAGTCGGTACCAGTGCCGTTGGTGGTGTACCATTTAGATTTGCTGTTGAAGCAGCTGTAGCAGCAGCAACAGCAGCTACTGTCGATTGTGAAATTAAGGCGGCAGCTGCTGCAGCTAAACCACCAGGAGTTGATGACGATGAAGCTGCTGCAACAGCCGCTGAAGCAATACATTGCAATATATGATTCTGCTGTTGTTGTTGTTGATGCTGTTGCTGTTGTTTGTGTTGTTTTTGTTTATGTGAAGAAGATGTAGAGGGCGACGAAGACACCTTACCATGGTGATGATGATGATTATGGTAATTATGATGATTAGAAGAACGTCTTCGGTGGTGGTGGTGATGGTGATGATGATGGTGGCGATGTCACTTCTCTTCTGAAAGCTGTGTTTGAGTATGTGGATCATTCTTTTGTGCATTGTTTGGACTTTGTGTCAATTGTCCTTGCTGTTGCAATTGCTGCTGCTGTTGTTGTGAATTCAGTTGCTGTTGTTGTTGATTTTGATTGTGTATGTGCTGACAAAACGCTTGTAATACTTCAAAATGTGTCATTAAATTAGCCGTTTGACTATCATAATGTAAATGTCGTGTAACTTGGGCACCCAATCTCCGTAAAAGATCTGTAAATGTCTTCTCTTCTTTTCGTATCCAAGGACGTCGATCATCTTGCACCTGATAAGGTGTTAAATGTACATGTATATTAATGGCTGCAAAGAAAAGTCATCTTGTCAAGTTAAACTTCAAAGTAAGCAATTTTTATTTACCCATTCTAGTAAGAGTTTCTAATAAGCTTCGGGATGTAATCCATGTATTTTTTTGACCACCATGTCCACCGTCTAACCAATACATATCTTTGATACGTGACAATAAACGGCCCATAGTGCTATCGTCGGGTGTAAGTGTTTTTAAATAATGAAATTCATAGATAAACTAAAAAAGACGAAATAATTAATATCAAAGTTAATCGCTTGTATTGCAAGACTACACAAATCGATTGAAACAATTGAATAAATGTTTAAAAGAAAATAATGTAAATAATAACTTGTGGTATAGTAAGTAATTAAGTTGAAGTTCACTTTATAGATTTTTGTATTTTTTGTTTGTTTATAATTTCTTGATATTATTCTGTATATAATGCTATTAAATGTTTACGAAATTCTTCATGTTCACTTTGGGTCTCAATTTTCTTAAGTAATTCATCCATTATACGTTGTGTACAGAGTTTCGTATTCCCTTTAACAATCATATCTAATTTTCCATATTCTATATCATATGGTAAACCCAATTCGCATAATTCACCAAATTTTTCTATAGACATTTCTGCTGATTCTTTACACTTTTCATAAAGATCAATATATAATTCGATCAATAATTTATCGCCATTCGAACGTTCTCGAAGAAAAGTTTTTAGTTTTTCTAAAGCATTGTGATCTGAAAGAATATCTCGGACACATAAAGTGTTTATACGTTTAATTTCCGATTTAGTATTCATTGAATTTATTTAGTTGTTTCCTCCTCTAAAATTACCAAGAAACTAACGTGATGCAAACTTAAAATATAATTTGGATTGTTTGTATTGTTGTTGTAGTGTTTTTGAATTTTAAATTCATTTAAACTTGTTTATTGAGAGACAGAGCGAGTTCTCATCAGTGATGGGAAAGTTGGTACAATTGTACGTTTCTAGCACTATTTGTAAGTCAAAAGTACAATAGCACCCCAATAACTAATTTAGCACCATTTAAAAATTTCAGCTTCATATCAAAATATAATAAAAGCTGAAGAAAGTGATTGTTTCAACTGTCTCCAATCTAATTCAAATGAAGGATTTGCTCAACTCATCTAATTCGTGCTACTACAATTAAGAAAAAGGTAAACAAGTGAAAAATAAATCACAAATGATCCTTTTAGATTTAGTTCTCTTCAACTTATAGTCCTTTGTCTACCTTTTGAAATAATACATTAAAAGTTAGAATTATTTACGGTACTTAGCACAAATAAGCTTGCAGTGTCTCTAGATTGTTTTTAAAATTAAAAATAAATAAAAAACATAAAAAATAGTACAATCGGAAGGAAAAAAGTATTTTTTCATGAAAGTTAGTACAATTTGAAAATATTTTTTCTCATCCCTGGTTTTCATCATATATTATTCTCTCACAATACTTTTTCTTTATTGGTTGCCAAAGTTAATTTATTTAATTATACATAGTAAAATTATTGTGGAAAAATTGGGAATACGTTTGCCGTTATTCTATAAACTAACTATATAAGAATAAGAGCAAATATATATGGAAATAACATTGATGATTTCATGAAATTTTTTCTTGTTAAATTCTTTAATTTATTCTTTAGTCGATTATGTAATATTGTTACATATTTCACTTAATGAACACGAAGATTAAAAATAGCATATTGCGATGCGTTGAACGTTTTCCTCCATAAATTTTAATTAATTTTATTGTCCACTTCTAACCACACTTTTTTAACTATTGTCGTGTGCTTTGAAACGTTGTACTATTGAAAGATATGTTTAAGTGGCATATGTTTGTAGTTTTTATGTATAAGGAAGTGTACTATTTTACAAAATTTTTAAATAATTTATAACTTATTACTATCGAGGCGATAGAGTGGTTCAAATTATCCCCCAAACTATATTTCCCCTATCTTTTCATTTTGCTCTGTCAAAAACTTTTCTTTAGACCAACAAATATAATTTGCAGAAAATGCTTTTTTTTGCTACTTGTTGTCTTAAACAAAATTTTAACTTTTCCGCGCTATTTAAACCAAAACACGTTTACTGATTAGAGCTCAGAGAAGTGTTTTCTATTAATTCTAAATTCTAAATCTATTAATTCGCATTATCTACTAATGTTTTGAATTTATTTACAAGATTTTTAAGCATAACATAGATTGAATGTTTAAAAATGTCTTATAAATTGTATGTTTTCATTAAATTACAATTTTTTTATGAAAATAACACTTTTGACTATTTTCCTATCTGCATAGAAGAAAAATAATATGTTACTGATTGATATTAAAAGAAGCAAATTTTTATCTCGGTACTTCTTGTTGTAGCTTTCAAGTACTTAAATTTCTTTTTCCAAAAATTATTCTCTCAATTGACATTCATTAGCATTGAATGTATGCGTTTTTTGTATTAAACAAATAACTAAAATGTTTATTCGAGCATCCTAATTCAAATCAGGTGGTCGTTTAAAGCTTTAAAAGAAAAGGAACTTATAGCAAACGAAAATTAACTCTTTTTTGATAATTTACTATGAAATGTAACGATTTTTACACCGTTGGATTGAATGTGATTAGCAGACTGACTCACTTGATTGAGAACAACACAACCCTTGCTAAAGCCGATTATAATCAATTTTGATTTGTCCAAATTAAGATTTTCACGCCACCATAAAGGATTTTGTTGCTGGTTAGATGTTTGCTGATGTTGATGTAAGGAACAATCGTTACTATTATTTAAATTATTATAATTTTGAATATTTTCATTATTTTGTTGAGACTGTTGTTGTTGTGTTGTATTTGTTGCTGCCGCAGTTGCTGTTGACGCACTAGACGAAGAAGAACCAGTCGGTATTGTTGTTGTGTTAATAGTTGTGTGTGGCGCTGCTGCCGCTATAGAGCCGCTATCTCTTCCGGTGTTTGTTGTAGAACTACCATTATTTTTTGAAGTTGTATTATTTATATCACTAGAATTCGAAAATATAACAGCACCATCGGCATCAACAGTAACATTTTCTTGAACCTTAAAGAAAAGAAAACAAAATAATAAAAACACACCAACAACATTTTGAGTACATCAAAAAACTGTAATCTTAAAAAAATACAAAAGAATTGTGTAAATTTACCTGCAAAATATCTATGTCCATTTCCTGACTACTATCGCTAGCATTTGAAGAGGATGATGAAGAATCTGAAGATGCATTCGAAAGAGTAGATGATACTAATGCAGCGGCGGCAGCTGCAGCAGCTACAGCGGCAGCAGCAGCTGCAGCCTGCGCCGCTTGATCCAATATTTCATTTTCTGGTATGGAAATTAAACGTTGCGATAAATTTTGTAATAACCTTTATAAAAACAATAAAAGAAGGCAAGTTATAAATTAGTTGATAGCAAACAGTTATAAACAATGCACGTAGAATATGTACATACTTTTCCAAATGTTGCAAGGCATGGTTCATGGGAGTGTGATCGGGTACACCAGCATTATTTCCACGTACAAAATTATCAAAACAACTAAATGTCTTGAATTCCATTCTATACATTTTTTGGAGAAAGTAAAATTAAAAAAAAAAAATAATAATAAAAATAAAAACAATAGATTATAATTTATATAAATATATACTATTTATTTTCTTAGCTATGCAAGTTTAAGAAATATATGAATATTTATTTTAGCTAATATATCAGAGTTCTTATAGAATTAAATTCTAAATTACGTAATATAAAAAGTATCCGCGATTCGAATCTTTGGCCAATTTTTTAAGTAAAATTTGTTTCATTAACTATCAATTTAACAAGTACTTGATTTTTTACCATTTCTGAAGTAGCTTCACAATTCGATGGCTACAATACTTCTGTGGTTTATCAGTAAAAAACTTAGCCACGTGATTTTCAGCAGCTATTTGGTTGGCCAATTTTTAGTGTCAAGAGAGGTTTACAGACAGCGAAACAAACGGTAGTCATACGGTGCAGAGTCCGATCTATACGTCAAGTGTAATACATTTTTGGTGGATTTTCAAAAATGTTTTTGGTCTGACATTGTCTTGATGCCGCGCTGTCTTTAGTTTTAATCTTATCGATTTTTGTTGTTTTTCTTTTAATATGCTTGTATCGAACCTATTTTTCATCATCAACACGATCTAGAGACAGAAAATCTTGGATACTTTTTATATGACCCAATATAGATTAGACGGATATCAATTTTCTTTTTATAAATGTTTTAATTAGTTTGCAAATCTTAAAGCAATTAATCATTTTAAAGTTCTGTTCTCAAAAAATATGATAATTTATTTTAAAAATTCCATTATTAAATACAAACCTCACTGGACGCACGACTATAATATGTGAACGTGGAAACGCTTCTCTTAACAGAATTGCCGAATTTTCTAAATTATATTTCATGTAACCCCGACTATCGCGATTTGTTTCCATACTCTCAGGAAAATCCTAAAATATAATTTATTTAATATGTAATGTGTATTGATAATTCAAATCATATAAAGTGAATAAAAATTATATAGAATGTATACAAATTGTATGTTTTTATTACTAAGAGAAAAAATACAATGTTTTTTCTTTAATGAAATGAAATTGTTTGCAATTTGCAAAGAGTCTTCTAATAATAGATGTTTTGTTAGCAATATAGATATAAAATTTATGCAAATTGAAGAAAATATGTTATATATGTATGTATATATATTTTATTCCTTACTTGTACATCTCCACCAAAGTATACAACGGCTGTGGAATCTTCAACATTTTGATTTTGTTGCCTTATAATGGGTGGACAATAAACAATATCATTCGTACGATTTTGGAAACCAGCCACTGAAAATATTCGAAATGGACCAGCTGATGTGCTTGGTGTGCATAAACGATCCGCACTGCCACCAAGCATTACCTCAGAGTTAGTAACACGTTTTTGTAATTGAAAGAATTTATCAATGGTTACCTAAAAAATATAAAATATGTTTTAAAAGATTAAACATTTGTTTTCTTTATTTAAATAAAAAAAAAAAAAACATGTATGATGATTAATGAAGACGTCAGTTTGTTGTTTAGTATGTAAAAAAATATAAGATTAAGGCATGTTTCTAGTAAAAATGGCTTTATAACACTATATATAACATACGTTTTAGAAAAACGTTTGTGATTTAAAACTCTAACGATTTTTTTATACAATAAAAACTGTAAACAGTTATTATATCGTCATATAAGATGTAAGATAATGTTGGCCGATATAATTTTGCTTTCTTTATAACATAACATTTCTATACATTCTTTATATAATTTATATGCTTTCTAGTTTTTTCATATTACCTTGAAAATAAAACGTTTTCGCGGCAGTAAAGCTGGGATCACACGATATCAAATGTACCAATTATAGGTACGGAAATCGTATGACTGCTCGATATGGGCATTTTTTTTACTGAATATAGTAATTAAGAAGCACTATAATAATAAAGCATTATGTTCAGTACACAAATGAAAACAATCGAGCAAAGGATTTGAAGATTTAAGCAAAAATAGATCCAGAATTACGTTCGATTTCAGTGGAAATAACCATATGTAATCCGACAACAAAAATGCAAAGAATGCGACAATATTTATTGCGTATTTTTGTAAAACAAATTGAAGCATTCTTGATATTTTGAGACAAGAGCGCTCAGAAAATGTGTATTATTGAGGCATTTGCGACATTCGTGTAATCACAGCTTATGATAATTCAGTTTCTAAGAAACCTGATCCAAATTTTTCAAAATATTTTCAATAGTTTCTGTGCGAGGTCGATGGTACCAAGCATGACGATTAACTTATGGAAGCCGCAATGTTGAATAAAATTAATTGTAAATACATAGAAAACAGCATTTTAGAAAAAAAAATATTGAGGAACAAGACTGTTATGCGTCCTAATTAAAAAAAAAAAAAAAAATGAACTTGATACATAAGTTTCACTATAACTGCAAAATAAAATGCAATAAATTCGTAAATTAAACTGCAAATTAGAGATACAAGAAAGAAATGATGACGAAATCATAATTCCATAAATCACATAAGAAAATATTTTTACTTTTTATTGATGAATGAATCATAAACACATACCAATTATTTCATTTTTTTTTTATTTATTTCAAATTATTTCAATATATAAATTTGCCTCAGTGCCTTAAAGGTATTATTGAGGCGAGTTGACAACAAATCTTAAAAGTTAAAGTTAAGACTTTTGCGTCTATATTCCAGTCGACTTTATAATAACACTTATAATAAAAATAAATAAAAAATATAGTATATAACTGTTTGTATAATAATTATAATATCAACAACAAAAATTAAGATCTTCAAACATGTTAAATTACTATAAAAATATTTAACAAAAAACAGTATAATAGAAAAAGGAGATCATTAGAGTTAATAAAATTGTAAAACGCTATATTAAAAACTCCTCTATTTTATGCAATAATATCAACAACAAAAATTAAGATCTTCAAACATGTTAAATTACCACAAATATATTTAACAAAAAACGTATAATAGAAAAAGGAGATCATTAGAGTTAATAAAATTGTAAAACGCTATATTAAAAACTCCTCTATTTTATGCAATAAATATTTTTCGAATTCTTTTTGAATACAAAAATTTTAGTTGTCGTTTTCAAGTCCAATGGCAAGTTATTGATCTCAGGGCTACCCATATACTCTAACGCTGTGTTGGTCTTTCCAGCCTACACTAAGCGACTTTAAAGTTTCCATTATTTCTAATATTTAGTGGAATATTATTCGTTTTAAATTCAATTGTATGGTGTTCAATGTTGTTCAAACATTTAAAAACATATATTAGGATATGAAATTTATAAACACCATGAATTGGTAAAATTGTTTGACATATATCAGTATACAACAAAGTTGATGGAAAAGATATAGGAAGGTTAAATACTATTTTCAGAGCTTTTTTGCATACGCTGGAGGGATTTTAATTTAGTACTTTTTCTCCATCCATAAAGAATAGCCAAGTACTTCAAATGACTTTGTATTAGGGCGTTGTAAATTAAGAGTTTAGTTTTTTTCGAGCCTATTTTTAAATTTGTATAAAACTCCAACAGTCTGGGCAATTTTTGACCTTCGGTAGTGTAAATGCTGATTCCAAATAAGTTTATTTTGTAGAATTATACCCAAATACTATACTGAGTCAACTTCCATGATTAATTGACCATCAACAAATATAGAAAAACCATTACTAATATGACATCTAGGTCTAAATCTTAATAATTGCGTTTACTTTTCGTTTAATACAAGTTTATTCATTCGGGCAAACTCGCATACATTTTGTTACTACAATTTCTCTTTTTAATCATTAATAACTTCAAAACTATTGTTTACATCATAGTTATCATTAAATTAAATATTCATCATCAACGTCACTATAATCAGGAAGGAAGAATATGTAACTCCATTGTAGACTGTGGTATTTGCCCAAACTAATGGAACATAACTTAAAAAAAAAAATTTATACACATCTAATATTCAATGGCGAATTCTATATAATTTCTGGACCGTAAATAAAATATATACGTATGTATTTAGTGAACTTATAATAGATAGATAAATTTTTAACAATTAGCCTAGCAGTGGCACATGTGTAATTAGAAAATTCTTCGATATTAACTTAAATGCACCTAAAAGAACTTAGTTCTCTACCTAAATTCGCCTTGCATACAATTTTTTTGTGAATATCAGCAGTAATTTTTTTATCACCACATTACTATTAACCAATGCACACAAAACTAGTTGAAATGTTTGAGCTTTAAATACACACTACAAATAAATATTTTAGATCTTTTATTTTTGCAATTAGAGACGTAGAATTTTATCTACATTTGTCCGTTACCGAATTTAATTTTTATGTTTTTAAAAATTAAAGTTTATCTTTTGAATTATTACCAACTATTAATTAATAGATTCGCCCCTGTAAGCGACTATTAAGTACACAAATTGGACGTTAGATTTCAAAAAGCTTTAACCTCTTCTGGATATTGATAAGCACGTGTATGTACTTTTCAAGAAGTTGCGACATTTTTTTAACCACTTTTAATGCTTATGCATACTAGGTAATACGCATAAGAAAGAAAATAAATAATAATTCATTAATAAAGAATTTTGGACTCTTTTAAAAAATTACAATGATTTACATAGCTGTTTTAACACTATGGGTTTACAATCAATCATTAAGCAGCTAACTACAAGGAAATTGTAGCAATTAAAATTAAAAACTCATTAATTTTTATAAAATTCAAATTTTTAAGAAAAGAATATTATTTATATATTTTTTATAATTCAATATATATTAAGAGGTGAAAAATATGAGCTGCTACAACTTATCGTTGAAGAAAGAATAGAAGAAAGAAGAGGCCAGTTATCTAGGCTAAAAAATATTAGACATTGGACAGGTCTAAGGACCATTCGCCGTGAAACATTTAATATAGTAAATATATATTGTGAAATTTAATTTTATGTAATCGCTAAGTACAGTAAGATATGCGAATAAGGAATATGTTTTTACATATTTAGCAATTTTTGTTTGATTTTTGTATGTTATTGTAGTTCGCTGTTGCAACTCAGTTTTTTTTTTTTTTTTGATATTACTTAAGTGTATTTTTTCTGGAATACGGTATTGATTAACTATATTTAAAGAGGTTTCACTTCGTTTTACTTAGAGAAAATGTGGAAGGAAGAGGAGACTGTAGGGTCTCCAGGCTGCTCTGGCTTAGACTGTATCGGTTGAGGACGGAACATGAGGAGGGAATCTCTCAGGATTATGACTTAGTATTGTGCTCTGAGGGCATGGATGGGGATATGGGAAGCAGGCACCCCGGTTTTCTGCCGGGTATGCGGCGATACGGAGGAGCCAGAGGCTGTGGAACATATTCTCTGTCATTGCCAGGATCAAGGGCGTAGACTCAGATTGCTGGACCGGGGTTTTTTTCAATGGCCTGGGCGAAGTGGCGTCAACTAATATATGTGAATTGGAGGGCTTTTTGTCAGGTGTGGGATTGCTCACTAGATGTAATCTACTTGGGTGTCCGTTTCTTTTTTGTAATTTAAGTTTACCCTTTTTGTATGCTGTCTAACGTACTTCTTTCTCTGCCATCTTTCCTTCCTTTTCCTTTTTGTCCTTTCTTCCCTTGCATTTACTATTTCTTTTCCAGGAAAGGTCTTTCACAATAGGCCTTTGTGGTCTCTGTGTGGGGTACTTTTTGGTACCGCCTTTCATACCTACCTACCTATACCTGTAAATGCAGTATCGTCAGCAAATATAAACATATTAGCATTTGTTGGGTAATGTCAAATATATAGAGGTACTAGGATTCTACCCCGGTGAATAGGAAAAAAATAATAAAATAATTGCTTTATTTAAAAGCTTTTCTTATAACATTTTCTAGTATGTGAATTTAATGAACTGTACTATTTTGACTTATCAAACAAAATTGTTAATTTTAGAAATTATTGAGAAACTCAATGCATGTATGTTAGCGTATAAAAATCTGGATTTATTTAAAAAAGGGTACCGGTTTAGCTAAACGTGTGCTTTGTCACATACTAAATAGGTATACTTTGTTTCCTAATATTTTCAGTTTTTTATACAAATAGAATAAAATACTCAATACTAAAAAATTTTTCTGTACAATGATTGGCGATCTGCTTATATACATAAATAAAGCATACGTACTTCGTACGTAAATAATTAATTTGATTTAATCGAATTTTTATACAACTACACTGATCAGCTTATTAATTAATCTTAATCTTTTCATTTTTACTTCTGGATACAGTGATGGTGAATTCAATATTTTCTTAGTAAACCTACAATATAATACCTTTTGCTATAATATCCTTTTGCTGTCATTTATAAAACTATATCTGAATTTAAATAGCACCCCATACTTTGTGTGTCATCTTTATATTATGGCTGCTAAGGTACATAAAAATTTATGTTAATGAAATGGTACACATACAAGTTATATTAAGAATAGCGCTATCCAGCAATAAGCACACTTAATGACACAAACTTACCTTCATCATACTTTTTTCATCCATCACCGTATCGTGGAATTTCCCAATCATTTGTACAGTTTAGACCAATTTAGAGCTCCAAGCAAGGTAAGTCACATTCAGAATAATACTGAAACCAGTAAAGATCGTTCAGATATCGATTTTGCAATTGTCTTTAATGTTCGTTTATTTTTAATAATTTTAAATGCTCGTAACATGGTACAAAAAGATTTAAATGTCTAAAAACGAATGATATGAATGATTTAAAAAACTCTATTCTACACTTGTTTGTTTCATTTAAAAACCAAACATTAAAATTCATTGACATTCGATCTATCATTTTGACAGCAGCACATTGTTATGACATAACAAGCACTTGCTGCCAGAAATCAGAAATATTTTTCGGCATTGCAGTTGCCATATTGCATTTTATTTTAAATCTTGTAGCAGATAGCTAAATGTAATTTTTTAGAAAAATCGTATTAGAATTTAAAATTGCGTTTTAAAATCAAACTTTTGATTATTTACAAAAGTTTTGTTTTAAACTCGCCTGTTCATGTTAAAAAGAAAAATAAGTTTACAAGAAAATAAATTTCTTAATATTATTTTAAAATTTTATCAGGTTTTTTTAAGCGATTTCCTCATAAAAGTTGAAAGCAGCCTACAAAAAGTTTTAATTTTAAAAATTTAACAGATTTTAGGTGCAAATATCATTTAGTTCGAGATAAAAAACTAAATTTTATTAATGGTTATATATTGTTGGCATAGGTGAGAAAATTATCATCCATATTGTACGTAAGTAATAAAGGAAATTTATGTTCTGGTGAAAATTATATTCACCTTCAAATGAAAATTCGTATCATAAATTCCCAATTAACAGTAACGCTATGTTCTCACGACAACGTTTTTTTGCTGTCAATCATAAGAGCATAAATGTATAAAGTATGTATTATGTTTCTATTACCGTGTATATTGCTTAATATCAATACCATCTGTAATTTTTTAAAAATTTAGAAATATGAGTCTGGTACACTATTTAGCTCTTAATTAAAAATTTTTATTACAGATTTAACATTGCAAAATTGATTAAAATGGTTAACATAAGCAGAACAATGGCTTTGATTTCATTTGCTAGCATTTAAAAAAATTCCGTGCGAACGTGATAATCCAAATTTGTAATA
Source organism: Wohlfahrtia magnifica (assembly GCA_023159175.1). NCBI lineage: Eukaryota > Metazoa > Arthropoda > Insecta > Diptera > Sarcophagidae > Wohlfahrtia > Wohlfahrtia magnifica. The sequence continues at coordinate 8,899,570 of JAKWBJ010000222.1, forward strand.
GAAAGCGTGAATTAATTCGAAATCTCATGCGAACATAGCATAAAGCAGTATTTAATTCATTCGTTACACATTAATTAACATTCGTTAATTAATTCATTCTGCAAATCAATGGGAAAACTTTAAAAAATCATATACGATAAGGGGAATTTATTCAAAATAATGTCAGAGAAAATAGGAAATGGTTTATATATTCAGTTTTGAATTGTTCACCTAAACGTAAGACAATGTTGAATATATTCGAAAAGAGCTTTAATTAGAAGATTTGACCTTCAGACAAAAGCACTGAACGGACTAATGGTTCAATTAGATACAATCTACTTTTTACTGAAAATGTAAACTCAGATAAAGTGTAGCAATCAACATACCTTAACTGAAATTTTTCTTTTCAGGATGGGTTATGAAGGTTTATGTATTTAGAGATGAAAACTAATGACAACACCACATCGCACTTACTACAAACACAAAGTATGCTGATAATTAATTTCATATTGGCAATGTTTAGAAACCATTACACTTACGTAGTAAGAATATAGTTTTAAATCCAAAAACATCTGTTTAATTTTTAATCCTTATAAATAATTTATATGTACATATTGTAATTACTTTAATGTTTTTTTCTATTTTTAATACATTTTAATAGTAATCATCTTCATAGAAATCACGTTGACTATGACTACCACAACAGCCCATGAAACGTAGCCGAGTATCCTCCAGACATAATTTTGTATCTTCTTTCATTTCTTTTAATTTCACACGCACTTCTTCGCGCATTAGATTATAGCACATGGCTACGAGACCCATACCTATTAACATGTATATGAAGTTAATGGCTAATTTAGAATGTTGATCGGTGATTGATTGCTGTAAGTCCGAAACAAGATTTGGATCAAAAGTAGCATCCTCTTTTACTTTTTTACGCGCTTCTGCTATATGCGATGGCGTAACAAGCGAGGCGCCGGGCACAAAGTCTCCAAATCCAATTTTACACAAAGATGTCATGCAAAAATAGAAGGAATTAAGAAACGACCACTTCTCCCAATTGGCAAACATTATGGTGCCAGTAAGAATGTAGAATATAATAACCCATAAGCAGGCTGTTGAAGGCACTATAATTTTTTTCCGCTGTAATATAGATAAACTGCCACTTTCTAGAGCCTCTAGACGACGATCGGTATTACTTTCACGATCCTGTGTGCATTCATGTAAACTTCGATATAGAAATTTAAATGATCTTGCTAAAACTTTTCCCATGTTGAGAAAATACAAAATATATAATGGTATGCCAAAAGTAGCATAAATAACGGTGAAACCTTTACCCCAGGGTGTTCTCGGCACCATGTTACCATAACCAATCATTGTGATCACTGACAGGCAAAACATTAAAGCAGCTGGAAATGACCATATATCACTTGGCTTTCGAAAATCATAACCCGATTTTATAATTTTCGCAATGTGTTTTTGATACTGTTGTAAGGCAATGTCTGTGCTACTTTGCCACTCAGTCCGATTGAAGGTATTGAACTTTTCTGTTATGTTCCATAACTCTTGGGCACAATTAATACGCAGTTCATCTACTTCGGTTTGGGTATTGTCTTCATATTGAAGTTCTATGTGCATAAACGAAAATGCGCCACATATGGCATATATAACTATTAGGGCACCCACACCGACTTGAGTGCACATAAAAGTGACAAAATTACGACAACATCGTTTAAAACGTTTACGTGGTAGATTACTGGGTGATGAAGAGGAACCTGAAGATTCTGCTCTACTGGCGTGCTGAGAATTTCTTTGAGATTTTGACATATTTACTAAATTATGTAACTTTATACGAAGTTTTTAGTAACAATTCGTTAAACTTTTTAAAATTCACATCAGCGTTTAGATTTTTGCATCAAAGTTCATTATTTGTATATCAATTCAATTAAAAAGATTTTTATTTTTTTTTTCTTTCACTTTCGTCGCTGTTTTTTCATTAAGTCTAAAAATAAATATTTGTTGGTGGTTTATTGTAGACCGTTCAAAAAGTTTTTTTCTTTCTTTTTTGTGTTTTCAATTGATCGTAAAGTTTTTCTATACACGAGCTTCTACTAACTGAACATATTCAAGTTCCAAAGACGACTAGTAAGAGTTTTTCCCCCAAGTAATCCATATTGACGGCATAAACACTCATTTTCTTTATTTCGAGGGAGAATACGTTTTTGGTTGTTTATGTTTAATTTTTGGAAAAATGTGTTCTCAAATTTTTGAAAATTATATTTAACATTTTGTGTTAAACGTTGTAAGTAAAAAAAATGGAAGGGAAATGGGTTGGATTATAAAAGTTAATTTTACCAGTATTTATTATATCTGATGGTAAATAACAATAAACATAAACATATGTACTCGTATGTAAATATATCTATATAGTCATGTGAAAAATAATAGGGACACTAATGTGGCACATTGAGATTTGATAAGTATGTAAAATGAGACAATTGCTGATAAATAATTGTTCTTATTTTTAAATAATTAACTACAGAAACAAGTTTCATTCTATTTTTATTAAATTGTTGCTTGTATTACAAAATATAATTAAATTAAACTTAAAATATTAATTTTTTTTTAAATACGGACACTTTAAGGAATTTTCATAATAGCTAAAAAAAACATATAATATAGTGGTTAACATTTTGTCGAGGATTCGTGGTTGTTTTAAACTGCCAGACATCGACTGTGTATAGAATCGATAAAATTTTAGCCTACTGAAGGCGAGAGAGATATCACCACGCGGCATGCATTAATTTCCAAAGCTCATAATAAATTGTGGGTCACTCCTCTGGTTGTTGTTTTTACTAGATTCCACAAATTGCCTATCGCATATAAATCTGGAGCCTGTGATGGCCAGTCTAATACGAACCGAATACTGCGAACCGTTTTTTAGTGTTTACCCATCGAATTGACTTATTCTCTTCGGGCGAAAGTAACATACCAATTCGGAGTAACAAAACATTGACAAAAAATATTGTGCTGTCCTGAATCTAATTCTTATAATAACGAAAATATCTATTTATACAAGCTTTTTACTTTACTAGCATATAAGCATGGAAACAAGAGTTTTTTTTTTGTCAAATATTTGACGAAATAAACGTAACCACTATCTTATAGAAACATTTCGTTTTATGTCAGCGTTTTTTAAAAAATTATTTAAAAACAATAGTACCAAAAAATATTTAGATTTTTAAGGGCCATTATTACAACTTGCCGTTAGCTAAAGGTAGGAAGTTTTCGGGCAGATAATTTTTTTATTATTACAAGTATACTTTAAGCTAAAAGTGAGCGTTATGCTAACGGGAAGATAACTCTACCTTTAACTTTTAAAGTTAAGTTTATGTTTAAATTCGCCATATTGAAGCTACTGTATGAAGCATAAATTTATTTTTCATTAGTTTTTTGAAAGAATAATTATTTTATAAGTTTGAAAAGAAAAATAAAAATTTGTTTATTTATTTACAAATAACAGTCAGAGATTAGTGCCAATGTTTAGTATACAAAATAATCAAATCTCTATTCCATAGCACCACAGACTAAGTTATTAACAGCATTACAACGTATGCTAATAGGAAGTGGGAATGGAAGACAAATATAAGAAAATTAATTCAAAACAAAAATAAACCTTATTCAAAACGGAGGAGGAGGATTTGCCTAGTGGCTCACGCTTTAGTAAACCATTTAAATCTAAAAATAATATACTTGAAGACACGATCAATATGATTTCATAAAACACCAGCAGCCACATTGGGTTCAGGAAATTTACGAAATGCTGTTGCATTACCAGATGGAGATCTCAACGAATGGGTTATCGTAAATACTGTAGATTTTTTCAATCAAATTAATATGCTATGCGGAACTATTACAGAATTTTGCACTGAAGAAACTTGCGGCATTATGTCTTCTGAGGCCAAATATGAATATAAGGGCTTAAGTAGTGCTAAAACCATATTGAAACATTTATTCCGTGTCTATGCTCACATTTATCATCCGAATTTTTCGAAAGTTGTTACTTTGTTACGTACATCGTACATATGTACAGCTTTTATCTGGTGTGCTTTGTGCAATACCCTCTCTATGGCTGATGAAGATATCTTACGAAGTTTTAATAGTTATCGTTCTCCACATATACAAAATTCAATATTTAGTATGAATGAAAGGTGCCAGGCTCACTCATTCAATCTTGCCCAGATACTGACTCATGATGTGTATTGTTCAAACGTTGTTTGAACCTTATTTGGAAACAACTACTATTGCCGCTCTCAAGATATAGAAAAATTAATATTTATATTGTATGGTAGGTACTACGCTCACTTGTCCAATTCCCTACACATTTTGTCTGTTGACTTACACTGACTACGAAGTCATTTAGACCAATTTCAGAAGCTTTTGCCTTAACCCTTCTTAAGATATACTAAAATGAATATTTACTTTGCATGGGAGGTACCACGCCCACATGTTTGACTGTGAATCTATTTGGGCCAAATTAAGCGAACCTTGCTGTTACTATTTTAGATATGTAGATAAATAAATATATGCTTTGTATAGGCGTGATACCTCCCAGTTGGAAATTTTGGAATTTATATAGCGTATTGGACCTTCCACACATTCAGAAAGATACTGTAAAAATTTCAAGAAAATCGGTTCAGCCGTTTAGTCGTCTATAGACTTCAAACACACATATATACATACATAGGAACAAACACACATTGATTTTTATATATAAAGATACATATATATAATATGTATATTATACAATATATATATATATATATATATATATATATATATATATATATATATATATATATATATTTTTTCAAAAGTATTTTCTCATTACCCTTTTATTTCGATGTTTTGCCAAAAAATATTTTAATTTTGTTTGTAATCTTAATTTTTTTTTTGCTTTATAAGTATTTTTTATTTACTTTTAAAAGCTACCATCATCAAAGACAATGGAGAAAAGAATATGAAAAAAAAAACGCATGTACAAAGGCTGTTCCCTAATTACAGTGGGTGACTTCTGTAGAGTTAGTGTTTCTACGGCAAGTCGTTAGTTAAGGAAAGGAGTGGAAAACGTTCATGCTGATATAGGTATTTCTAATATTTATATTATACATGAATTAATGAACTCAGTCATGTTGAAATTCTCATCGAAATATGTCTTGATTTTGTTATTATTAAACGAGCTTTGCTGTTTATTACCTTTTCCAACCTCTCGACTAATTTGTCGATGTTGTTTCGTTTTTGAGTCAGTTTTGAAGGTTAATTTTATTGTCAAATCTATGGTCAAAGCCACACTAAATATAAAATGAAACTACTGACTGGCTGACGAGGGCATGGTCACCGGCGGATGTTATCGGCTATAAGCCCATTTGTGCGATTAACTGGGTGGAGTTCCCACTCCTTTTTGCATATGTTTGATAAATTGATGAAAATCACTTTAATTTACACATAGCCCGTAAAGTCTGCGTTCACATTAGAAATATATATTACTTTAAGGAAATACAACTTAATAAAAACAATTTTTCTTTGATATAGTAGGTATTTTTTTCTTCACATTTTTCTTGTTCAAATACCACAAAAAAAAAAAAAAATTCCAGATTTTTTCATTCGTTTTTTAATGGCATACTATTACTCTGGTAACGCACAAATAAAGCAACCGAAGTCAGCGTTCACTTGTTTTCTTTTTAAAGTACCGTTACTTTTTAAGACTTTTTTCATGTTACTTTTTACTAATTCGATCTTTAAAGGCAACATGTAATAATGGCCCCAAAGTTACTTAATCGAAAAATACAAATAAAAGAAAAATATTTCTATAAAATAGTAATCTCTTTTCTGCGTTTAATATTTGATATTAACATATCGTCGTCGAAAATTAATATTAAAAAACCGCAGCAACTCAAAAAGCCACGATAAAATTATTAATAATGTATACAGAAGTCCGATTTTATAAATGGAAAACTGAACCTTTAACAATTTTAGGCTTCACTAAAGTTTAAACCCAATATTCATAAGAAAATAAATTGAGTTTAAAATATATTTTATTTCAAATTTTTCATACATAATTTTCCTAGATTTCAAATACATTTTATTTTTTATGAATATGGGGGTAAAAGTACAGCAATGATTATTTTAACTAAAGGCGATTATATCCATGTTACTTTGTATGTAAATCTATTTATCCCCAATCTTCGTTATCGTAACTGACCTAAGTTTTTGGCTAGCTTTGTTCGAAGAGAATTGTGATACTGTTTTGCAAAATAATTATATCCCAAAAAAGAGAAAAAATGTTTCAGAGTTTTAATTAAATTAAATCTTTGATGAAAGTATTCGGGTACCGATTTTAAAAAACATATAGCACTATTTCATCAATTATTTTTCGCATCTAAAATAAAAAACCACTAAAAACAGTGTGGAAGGCATTGAGCTGACAACTCTTGTTATTGATAAATAACAATTATTTCTTTGTATGTGTGAGTGCTCGCGTACACAGAGTGAGAATGGTATTGGAACAAAAAAGAAGAATTACACAAGTGTTGGTACAATGGATAAGTGCATCATGAAAGAACATTTTCATCGGGTGCACACACTGTTAGGGCATCAAGGTAAAAAGCGCAATATCTACATTTAGTGTTAAACAACAACAACAAAATTGTATATCTTTCAATTGTTTTCCTATCCTACATCATCTTGTTGTTCTTTTCCTTGCATATTCATTTTCATTGTGTCCTCTCATCATCATTTATGCTCAACAACGTATACTTACAAAATTTCTTTGACAAAGTCTGCAACGAAGAAAAATATTGTTTGTTAATGCACACAACAGTATTTTTACGCGCTAAAAATTTTATCACATTCGATAATTAGACTTTTGTACAGCAATCAATTTCTGTTTGTTTATTTTCTTGTAATGTTCTAACTATTTTGGTTTTCAATTGTTCTTGTTCATTAAAAAATCTCTTTCTATTATCGAAGAATTTCTTTAAAACCCGACAAAATTGAAATTGTTAAGGCTACACGGGCTAATGCAAACAGCCCCCGCGAGACACTTTATAATATATACATATATATATACATATATATATATACATATATAACGCACACAAGCACTCGGGAATCTTTCCTTGCAAAATTTCCTTTGCTTTTAAGAATTTATTGGATTCAATTTGCATTGATTATCTTTGTTTTTGTTCAAATGCTTTACATGTTTTATGTATTTTACATATTGTTTTACTAATAAATAACAGGTTATTGCGTATTTTTCTTTCGCGAAATATTGTTTAACAATGAATTTTTGCTCACAACTTTACTTTTTTCCAATTGGTTTTTTGTTGCTTTTTGTTTCGTTCTGTTCTGCTCTTCTTTTTGTTTGATTGTCAAAATGTCTACAAGAGTTCAGAGAAATAGCGTCATTTGTGCAATTCTCCAAACATGGTTGTATTTTATTAAACTACTACCGTACACTAGATGACGTCACTAAACAGTGTAGAGCTGTAAAGAATATTGTTTTTAGTTATATTAAATAGAACCGTTAATGGTTTAGTCAATCGTTAATATCAAATGAACTTTAAGTACAATAATATATATAAATTTCTAAATTAGAAGAATGGTTGACAATATTAAATACGTTTAAAAACGTTATTTTTAGAAAATTATCCGTTTGAAGTATTGAAATGAAAGTGATGAATAAAAAATACAATTAAAAACACTAAATAAATGATTTTAGGTATTTGCTAAATATTTTTATATATATGAAATAGTAAGCGAAATAAATATATTGTAGTTTGAAGCGCAACAAATCAGTAGTGTTCTGTCGTTTGTGCCGTCAACACGTGTTTCTGTTGTCCGTCCATAATGTTTTCAGTGCCATTTCTAATATATATATTTTTTTTCTTTGAATTAAATTACGGACAATGAAAATGAGATTTGAAAACCAAAATAGAACAGTAAAGATTCAAGATCAAAAGTGAAGACAAAAAATTAAACAACAAAAATCATAACATAAACACACATAATTATAACACTTGACAAATAATTAAGATTTTAAATATAATAACAACAACATAATTTACGAGAATTTTATTAAAAACACACTAGAAAAACAAAGAACATAACAATAATTGTAACAACTCTTAACAAGGCAGTCCGTAATAAAGAATTGAGGAACAACAAAAAAATAACAAAACAACATAAAATTACAACCAACAAAAATTCAACGAAACAATTTCTCAAAAGAGAATTGTGGAACAAAAATAACCAGCAATCCTAACGGAACATACAATAACAATATTAAAATAAATAAATAGAACAAGAAAATACATCATCAATAAGAACGAAAGCAACAATATACTAATAACAAAATAAATTATTGGAATGAAACAAACAACAAAACACTAACATAAAAAATTAAACACACACTTGACAATAACTAATTCGAATACGGGCAAGATTAAACATCGGCAAAATGAAAGACTCTTTGATCCATAGGGGAGAATTTAATTATGTGCCCTACCATCGGCAATAGTGCTTTCCCTTCCCTTCAGTATTACTTTCCAAACCTTTGGGTGCGAACCACTTGGAGGGGTTGCAGTTGGATTATTCAGTGGTGAAGGTATAACACTGGCTGCTGAATAATCAACCAGCAGTAACCCATTTCCTTGTCGTACGCATTCAGAGGAGGTTTGTTTGAGGTTTGTTTGATTTTTGTTTACTCGTGGTTAATTTATATATTTAGATTTTCTTTTATTTGGTTCAATTTACGAAATGGCAGGACGCTTTCGGATTGATTTCTGCAATGTGCGTGGGCTACGGGCGAACTTTTTCTCCGTGTATGCGCACATTTGTCTCCATAGGCCGGATGTTTTCGCCTTATGTGAGACCCAGGTTTCTGAAAATGCTGATCCACAGGATTTTCATATCCCTGGGTATCACCTTCTGTCCCTTTTTAATTTTCATAGGGGTCTTGCTATGTACATTCGCAATGAAGTTGTGTACCAATGCCAGCAACCTCTTGGCATGTATGATGCGGAATTTAACTGTCTATGGGTTAAGTTCAAAATCAGGGCACATCTTTTGCACTTCGGGTTTTTGTATAGAAGCCCAAACGCGGGAAGAGAGGTTACCATATCTGGCTTCGACTCTCTTTCCGACTCAATATCGAGTATCCTTTCGAATTATCCGAACAGTGAAATTGTTGTTGCTGGTGATTTCAATGTTCATAATTCGTCTTGGTTACGCCATTCAGGCCGTACAACTCCGGAAGGCCAATACGTTGAGTTATTTGCCACGCACAATCACCTTGCGCAATTAGTGAATGAACCTACACATATATCGTGTGTAGATGGGCACCAGAACAATACCCTCGACCTTTTCCTCACTACACACCCCGAAAAGTATGTAGTTGAGGTTCTTGCACCTCTCGGAAATTCGGATCATTGCACAGTTTCTGCCTCATTCTCGTCCACCGCTCTTCGCGAGGTTCCACCCATGGCTACGGAACGCTCTATTTTTAACTACGAGGATGCTCGTTGGGCTGAGCTGAACGATTTTTTTGGGCATTTTAATTGGAAACTTTGTTTCCTTGACTCAAACGTCGATGCCATGGCAGAAATGGTGGTGAATATAATAAGGCTGGGGATGGATATTTTCATCCCATCCAAAAAGCTTTCGATTAAACCCAGAAACAAATCTTGGTTTAACCTGGCGTGCAAATTGGCAGTCAGATCCAGAGAGGAAGCATTCAGGAATTGGCGCAATAACAAATGTGACCACACTGATTTGCTTCGCAAACAGGCGAGATCTTCATGTGCCGCAGTACTTAGACGCGAAAAGGCTTTATACGAGCAGGGCCTTCGTGGTAAGGTTCTTACCTTTCCGCGGGGAAGTAAAAACTTTTGGTCATTCGTTAAAAGGCTGAGGAACAACGCTAGTTCGGTTCCTGCTCTTATAAAGAATGACCACTCATTCACGAACCCGGTTGAAAAGGCAAACCTTTTGGCCGAAATGTTTGCAAGTAATTCTCACTTGCCGGAGAGCGTTCAACCACTGCCCGAACTTGAAAGAGTATCAGTAACTATGCCTAGTATATTCTTTCGAGCTTGTGCTGTAAAAAGGGTTCTTGCAAATCTCAACGTTAACAAGTCTTCTGGGCCTGATGGCATACCAGCACTGGTCCTGAAGCAGTGCTCTTCGACGCTTGCGCGTCCATTAGCTCACCTTTTCAGTGCGTCATATCGCGCCGGTATTTTTCCATCTTGCTGGAAGGTTGCTAATGTAACGCCAATCCCCAAAAAGGGCGAGGCTAGTAACCCTGAGAACTACCGTCCAATAGCAGTTTGTTCCACACTCTCCAAGGTTATGGAGAGTATGATTAATCACCACCTTGTGGGATATCTGGAGTCCAACGATTTACTTAGCTATCGTCAGTACGGTTTCCGAAGGGGCCGTTCTACTGGTGACCTGCTGGCGTTGCTCTCGGAGAAGTGGAACAAGTTCATTCATGGTTTTGGCGAGAGTAAGGTTGTGGCACTGGATATCTCAAAGGCGTTTGATAGAGTTTGGCACGAGGCTCTCATTTCGAAACTTAATGCTTTTGGTGTCGGTAGTCACTTCTCTCGATTTATATCGAGCTTTCTCAGAGATCGCTCCATAAGAGTGGTTATAGATGGGGTCTCATCCGACGAGCTCAGAGTAAACTCAGGCGTACCGCAAGGCTCTGTTCTTTCTCCTACTCTTTTTCTAATATTTCTTAACGACTTTCTTCTTCTCACTTCTAATCCTATCTACTCTTTTGCGGATGACAGCAACATTTGTCACTCATATTCCTTTGACCGTAGACCGAGCCTTTTGGAGGTTGGGGTAAGAAGGATGAATATGAACGTCACACTCACAAGTGACCTACTGAAGGTCTCCGAGTGGGGTCGTGCGAACAGGGTCGATTTTAATGCACGTAAGACTCAATGTTGTTTTTTAACACACAGGCGTGGTGGTGTGCTGTCATCTGTGTCAATGGGTAATGTGGATATTGAGGAATCAGATGCTCTTGATGTTCTGGGCATGAGAATTCACTGTGACGTTCGTTGGAATGATCACATATTTCAAGTGTCGAAAGAAGCATTCAAGTGCCTTGGTTTTTTGAGACGGTGCAAGAAATACTTCACCCCATCTGATCTCCTTAATATTTACAAGACCTATATCCGTCCCAAAATGGAATACAACTCTCATGTATGGGCCGGTGCTTCAAAGTCTATTTTGGAGCTTCTCGACCGCGTACAGGAGAGGGCGAAGATGCTCATCAATGACGGTAGGGTAGCCAACTCTATCGATTCATTGGAGCACCGTCGCAATGTGGCGTGTGTTTCATTGTTCTATCGGTACTATAACGGAATGTGTTCTAACGAAATTAAGGAATTAATTCCCAAAAATCATATATTTTTACGTAGTACTCGTATTTCTCGTAGAGCGCATCCCTTTGTAGTTGATTGTCCAGTAAATCGCACAACGCATTATAGGGAGAACTCGTTCTTTGGTCGCACTGTTCGGTTGTGGAATAATCTTCCAGCGAAAGTATTTCCTGCCACTTACGACATGAGTAAATTTAAATCTAACGTCCATAAACACTACTTCCTCTGTCCTCCTTCCAATAACCTATTTTCCTAGTACCAGCACAATGCACTGCATGAGTAGGGGCCATCCCCTGGGTGCTGGTCTTATATAAAAAAAAACCTAAATCAGTGCGCTATGCGTGACCTATCTGCAAAAAATGACATGAATATACAAAATGTAACTAAACCGATATACCATGGTATTCCATGGACTCAACCGAGACTTGCCAATCCCACTGGGAAGGTTACTGAGTGTCTTCCAGGCTGAGACCACAGCCATTGCTGTGTCCGGAGATCAATCTGGACAGTCTGTTCAAGGGTAAGTCCATTAGTATTACTATCTGACAGCAAAACTGCTTTAAGGGCACTTGGAATAAATTGTATGACATCTAGACTGGTCAAATATTTCTACGATACGTTGCAAGATCTTTAGCTTGGAAATAAGGTCCAATTGTTTTGGATGCATGGACAACGTGAGAAAGATGGTAATGAAATAGCGGATGCATTGGCCGGATAAGGTGCCAAGTCACCCTATATCGGTCCGGAAGCTTTCTGTGCCGCACCACTTTCTACAATCCTTAATCTAATCCAAGATTGAGAGTTTGCTTGAGGCTTAGAACAATGAAATGCTTAATGCTTAAGGAACTTCGCCACTCTAGGGTGGCGTTCAATGAATATAGGGTCTCACTGGGCGACATATTCTCCATTATGGTACTTATACTACATTATAGGCTATGTCTCTTGGTGAATTAAATCGATCAGTTTTATCTCGTATTTTGTGTATTTATCAAAACTATGGGCTCGACTCGACTGAAACTCGAAGCCGCAGTCGATCAAGAGGGACATGGCAAAGAAGCTTGTGAAGCAAGATAAAGTTTGTTGACGAAGAACTACGCTGGTCGCAGAAAATGAGACTGGCTAAAGATCGTAGTAAATTCATGAAATTTTCTACAACAGTATACGCCATCTAACTGGAACAAACGTATTTTATAATAATAATATAAATAAAGGGGGGAATATACAAGATTACGATTTTACAAATAAAAATACTAATAAAAATATGTTTTCATACATGGCACAATAAATAATTTACATGCAGATCTACAACAATTTACACAATAACAAGAACAACAATCAATTTGTTTATGTATTTTTTTTTTTCAACCAGTTCGAATGTGTCAACGACAGATGATAAAGCAAAGAGTTGCCAGACGTCTTGCTTTATCAGTAAGTACAGATTTTATTTAAATTTTTTTGAATCCATGTATCAAATGAAGGTAATACTGAGTTTTACATACATAGATATATAATAAGATCTTATAACGAAGAGTGTTTTGAAATGAATGTTAATATATTCGAAAAGTTGAGTATATTCAACTTAGGTTTTAATATTTCATCTAATGATTTCCCTTACATATATAGCCAAGATATTTTCGATTAAAAATACCGATGTGAATATTCTTCCAAACGGTAAATTCATTAGAGAAGTATTCAATACTCAAGTAGTTACTGGCTACTGGAGGTGATACCGCTGTTGAAAAAATTTGTTCTTTTTTCAGATGATCTGACCTGCTACTTAACCGAGGACCTTCTGGTTGGTAGGCAGGAGTCTTACCTTCCATACCACAGCGGTAGTATTTATCAGAAATTTTACGACAAAACGAAGTTTAAAAAATTTAAAAAGTGTGCTTTATTTTTATACAAATTAACAGTGTTGCCAACGTTTTATGATCAAAACGCGCAGACTTTATACTTAAAAGGCGCTAAGTTATAATTAATGTAACTATTTGTATACAAAACGCGCTGTAAAAAAGCGTTAATAATACATTAATAAAAAACAAAAATGTGTATTGTTACATAAATAAAATACAACCCTACATTGTGTGATTTTGGTATGTGTCAAGTTGGCAGCACTGCCACATCGAATATCATTACGTTATATTTGAATTAGCGGATATGGAAATAGAAAATGGTCGATATTTCCTGAACCTTCTAAAATGCAGGCAATTAGGTATATAAAGGGCTGTTTTACCTACATGTCAGTTAGTTATCGTTTGGCTGTCGTAAGGTAAAGACGTGTTAAAGCGCAGATTAAAGTGCTGTATAAATGAATAAGTTGTTTTAAACTGTATAAAAGTTATTGTGTAGTAAATAAAAATATAACAATAAAACAACAAAATAAAACGGTGTTTATTTTATTTTAACGCAATTGAAACGAACTAAAACGTTTTAAAAAGGTTAAAACGTAACAATTGTTGTATTATGTGAACCTTTTAATATTTAATAATTAATAATGCAATATTTTTCGGCTTTAGGTCCTTTTTCTTTTTTGTTAATAAATTAGAAATTAAAAAACGTACATTTCATTTTGCATACTGCAAAAACTGCATAGAAGAACAAATTTGTGTACTTATTTCATTTAACGCAATTTAAGAAGAACTCACGCGTTGTGAAAAAGTTAAAATGTAACAATATTAAAAAGTAGAAAAATATACTGAAATTGTAGAAATATATATATATTTTTTTATAATTTAAGTGGTTGCTTAAATAATAAAATTAAAAACGATTTAGATCAAAACAACGACTTAATAATCTTTTCTTAATTTTTGGGTTCAGGTGTAAAATAAAGAAAGTGTTAGACAAGGTTACATTCTTTCTCCACTGCTATTTAACGTTGTCCTAGATTGTGTGTTGCCATGTGGAATAACCTGTGCACTAAAGCCTGGAACAGAATAAAGTAATTGTAGTAGTAGCTGAAGCTGACGACGTAATGAGTAGTGTAGCAAAAAAAATGCGAACACAATATTGAATTCTATTTTATGGTTGCCATATAAACTCTTCAAAAGCTTAGGGAATTATGTAGGAATAATATGTGTATTTTTGAACAAAATATGTGTCAAACTGTTTAATAAATGTATATCCAACTACATATTTCTCTACAGCATCATTGAATTCAATGCTTAACATACATACATACATATACAATGTAAAATTATATTCAAAAGCATAGTAACCCTAGTTAACATATGTATATATTTTTGAAAACATTTGTTTTGCATTTCGATTCTAAATGGATAGAAATAAAAAGTTTGTTTCCAATGAAATTCAATTCAATAAAAATTTTTTTTGCTCGTTTTCCATTTAAATGTACATTTTGTTGTTGTGCAGCGACTACTACAACTACGTGTTCTCTTCACACTACTTGAACTACCCGTTTTTAACTTTTGACAGCTTGTAGCGCCACTCGTAACGTTATACTACAGCGACTATTCTGTTTCACACTTAAACCCAAAGTTGGAAGGCCTCAATTACGCAGACGACATATATCGCCAGGCTCATAGACATTGTGAAATACAAACTAGATTCTATACTGGCAGTAACATATAAAGCGGGCTTGCAGATAAATATCTCCAATACCAAAATTATGTGAATCGGCGGCGGTTCCAGTACTGATATTCGGAACATATTAAACAAAGACGGCTAATATTTTGGCCTACTGAATGCTATAGGGCGTTCCTCATAGGTCTCTCCAAAAACTAAAATTAACAACCTTAACTCGTGTGTGAAGCCTATTTTTGTATGGTTGCAATTTAAGAATGCGTTTGTAATTGACGCCAATTTCATTCTGGCATTTATAAACCGCTGTATATGACGCAATTTAAAAATATTCTGGTCAGAAACAAGGTCACACTAAATTCCTGTAATGATGGAAATTTTAAGAAGGAAATGGAAATGGATTGGGCACACTCTGAGAAAACCAGACTACGACTTAGCGAAACTGGTCATTAAATTGAACTCGCAGGGATGCAGAAAAATCAGAAGACAGATTAAAAGAGAAGTCATTTCCAATAGAATGTGGTGAAGCCAGATTAGAAAATTGGCTTCAGATAGAGGTAGATGAAAGAATCTGTTATAGCCTTATGATCGTCCTGGGACCTTTAAAGGAACTAATAATAACAACTTACAAGCTTAGTATTGAAATTACAAAGTTAATATGTCTAGCTTTATTTTTTATAATATAAAATTTTTTCTGTTTTACTTAAGATAACTTATAAGTCTTGAAAAATGAACCCTTAGATTTGAGATACATCATTTTAATTCATAAATTTTTACACAATTATTACCTGAAACAACGTTATTTACACAGCATGAATCAGTTTAGGTCCATAGTTCATATAAATTAATGAATTTATTGAATTTGGTGGCTTTCTATTTCTTACAAATAAATAATTGCAAATAGTAAAGCGCTAAAGAGAAAAATGCTATTTTTCGGTAGTGGAAACGCGCTAAATATGGCGTGGAAGGCACTAAATTGACAACACTACAAATGAAGGTTTGAAAATTTTAAAAGTTAACGTCACAGACACTCACTTGATCTTTTGTCATCGAGATCAAAAAATATTTTACCAAAAACAAAATGGCTTTCGGAAGGAATATTCTAAAAATCTCAATAAAAGAACGAAATATATTATTTTTAGTCAACTGATATCTTTCTCTTTTTTTTGAAAGAGATTTTTCCGAAGAATGTGTTAAAGTAATATCTTTTTTTCACATGTTATATGTACTGCGAAGAATTTTCTGTCGCAGATGGCTATTACTATATAGTAATCATTCAAAGTTGTGCCGCTGTGGTATGGTAGGTAATACACCCGCCTACCAACCGGAAGGTCCTTGGGTCAATACCAGGCCAGGCCATCTGAAAAAGGAAAAAGTTTTTTCAACAGCGGTACCACCTATTACTACTATTGAAAACTTCTCTAATGCATTTGCCCTTCGAAGCTGGCGTTAAACTGCTGGTCCCTTTTAATGAGTCAAAATATAAAAAATCATTTAAAGTGAAAAAGACATTTTGGTTCTTTTAAGGTCATTTTTATTACTGCAAAGTCACGAACATTTGGTAAGTATGAATGGGCGGAAATTAAAAATTTGTGATCAACGCTTTCGATATCTGAACAAATTTCATCTAGGTAAGTGACCATTTTATGTTACGATTTTGTCATGTATATGTGGTAGTATTTGCAAAATTTGATTTAAATGAATCCGTGTTTATATTTAGACTTTATAGACAACTAAACGGTCGAACCGATTTTGTTGAAATTTTTGCAATATTTCTCTATGTCTGCAATTTAAAAATTTATTTGTCTATATCTTCAAAATGATAACGGGCTCTATATTTGATTCAAATAGCTTCGTAGCTAATACAAGTCATCATAGTCGGTTGTGGCATAGTAAATATTATTGTTTGAATATCTTGACAACTGTAATAGTAGAAGTTTCAAAATTTTTCAAACAACTTCGTAGACAATATACTCGTACATCATCAGTCAAAAAGTGGGTGAGATTAGATTATAGACTTGGGGAGGTTTTTTATATTTGGCAAACGGTAACTGTAAAAGTTTCCTTATCTATCTACATCAGCCAAAAAGCGGAAGAGATTGGATAAGTGTGCATTGCAATTTACTTTTTTATAAAGGGGTAGCAAAGCACACTGGGTAAAAGCTATCTATATATATAAACATACCTATATGCAGTTCAAAAGCAGAACCAATTGTCCCTTGGATCGAAAGGGTAAAAATGATGATGATTAAGATAGGGGCGGCGAAGTACATCGGCTTTTAGTTGGTTAAATTATAAGAATATTATTTTAAAACACGGTTATCTCGAAAAAGTGATATAATTTTGAAATACGGCTAACACCAGTAAGCCCTGCTTCTTAAAATTTACGACCAACACAGTAATATTATTTTATAGTACTATAGGATCAATATTATAAACCTCGAATATCTCAAAAATGTTTACTAATTTTAAAAAACGGTGTCTCCGAATTGGCTTTACTAGAATAAATTTCCGGCTAGCACAGTGTTATTATTAGTAACTGTTGAGATATATTTTGCATTAAAGAACTTTCGAAAGTCGTTTTGATATAGTCTGACTTGTTTGGATCTTTAGTGTATGTTCCATTGATATTTGGTGTTATAAAGAACGACAACTACCAAAAGTATTGTCCTACACACAGCTGTAGTTCACTTTCTTGTGAATTTTGTTTGAAAAGAATCAAATCAGTTTCATCTATTTTGGATTCTATAAATGTAAATTGTCCATTCCATTTAGCTGACATGCACGACCTTCGTGCTTAACAATTGGAACAAGATTTTCTTTATTTAGCGCTGATTCTTTCTTTCCCTGAATGAACTTTTTTCCTTTTATTCTATAGATGCAGAACTTAATTTTGTCGGAATACTAGGTCAACTTCCAGAGTTCTGAAGTCATCTTTATATTTTTATAAGAATATCATTCTTTTTTTCGATTTCGGAATGTCGGATATCTAAAGCTTTCTATGGTTTTTTGTTTAATATTTTTCGTATTGTATCTTCATAAATGTTTTATTTAAGGGATCTCTTACATTTACGCTAATTTTGGAGAACGTTATTTTTGGATTTTCTGTTATGTATTTCAAAATAAAACGTATCTTCCGTTCGATTGACTTAGACGGGTTGATGATTTGAACGTTTTGAATAACGTACTAGTGGTTTCTACCAATAGTTAGGTTTTTCTTTATGGCGAAATTTTAAGATAATTCCTCGCTCATCATTCTCAATGTCTTTCTTTAACGAAGGAGAAAGAACCAAATTAGTCAAATCAATGCAAAAACGACTTTCAGAAGTTCTTCCCAGTTACTAATAATAATTATATCTGTATCATAAAACAACATTTTTTCCAATAATGACCCTTGGGTACATAGATATGACCGCTGTATATCGTTTTTTGAGACTAGTAAAAATTGGAAAATTTTGAAATACGCTATTACCAGAATATTTAATATTACCCATGGAACTTCTTTATTCAATGACTAAAAAAACTCTACAAAATATCGCATAGTAGATACTCTTCAGGCTTAGCAATTTGTGACTATTAACAGTTTCCGAATTTGAAGATAAATCGTTATCAAACTAGCGTGTGTATATAATTTTGTATGATGTAAATGTCAAAACAAATATTTAAAAAAATCATTAAAATAGATTTTATAAAAAAAATACAATACAGCATTGTGACATTCATTAACGTGAACACAACCTGCTTTAATTATAAATAACTAGCTTTACATATCTTGCGTTTCTCGAAAATTTATATGTACATATTAAAAATGGCTGCTTGTTTTGCCACCTGTCTGTCTTTATAAAGACGACTTTTGAAGTCTCCCGCTGAAATATTTATTAAATTGCCACGCCCACGCCCACCTTTTCTGTGAAGTTAATTTTTGATCTTAATATGCAACTTGATAATGGTTTGAAGACTCTATCTTTTACAGTCCCAAGATATATACTGTAATAACCACGTGTTTGGTAGGATCGGACAATGAACTAAAAACTCTCCTTTTACCACCTATTATTACCTATTATATTAACATATAATCCAGCAAAAAACTTTGCTTTAAGAAAAAAAATGTGTGTCATTTCAAAAGAGAAGTCGTTAATTTTCACTGTTTTCCCCCGATTTTCTCGGGGACGTTAAACCCCGAGAAAATTTGAAAAATTAAACCATACCCTATAACACTTTCGCTAGCTAGATCTATCTGTGTTCCAAATTTTATCAAAATATTTCTTTTGAAAATAAAAAATGCCAGTATTTTTAAGGTTAAAAACATGTTAATTAAGAGCTCAAAAGTATGCCAAATTCCTAAGCGGACTTAATTTGGGCCGTTTTCCTCTGATTTTACCTCAGCTAGGTCCAATTAGATAAAGCATATAGTATAACACTTTCGTTAACTAGACCTGTCCGTGTTACAAATTTCAACAAAATCGGTTCAGACGTGTACGGAAACAATGAAACAAATAAACTTAGAAAGAAGTTTATAATATATGTATATAGTCATGCGAAAAATAATATGGACACTTCTATCAAAATAGTCAAAACCACAACTCTGTTTTAATATTCAACATTTATTAAAAATATCTTTTAAATTGTCTGCTGAAATTTCTACGACCTAAAGAACCGTTATTAGTTATAGCTCATTTTTCTCTTAAGATCTTAAGGAAAACCACAATGTGTCCCTATTATTTTCCTATGAATATATAATTAAAAAACGAAAAACTCTAAAAATTTTATTTTCGAACTTAACGTTTCATATTCGAAAGACAGACTATGAGGCAATGCCTTTATTTAGAAATAGAGGACAGCAAGTAAAAAATGCCGGACATTTACTTAAAAAGGTAGGATATTAAGAATTATGCTAAATTTTCAACCTTTATTATCTCAAAAATTTTACAATTGCGTATCAGTAAATAACACTATGCGACAAAAAAACTGTTGAGGTATTATTTTTCTGATAAATACTATCTAGTACAACGAAAATCTGTTTCTGAGTTACGGGTATAAAACTTGTTCTTAGTACCTTCTTTAACTTAAAATAATGATTATGTTAAATGATTTAAGAGCCTTGAGGAATCTGTGTGTATCTTTTAAGGAAAAAAATTTTTTTTTCACATTATTTAAGTTTAGATGTTTTTCAAATAGGAACCGTACTTTTTATGAATAATGTCCATAAGTATATCAGTACATACATACGAGTATGTATGTATGTTTTAAAAAAACATGTTCCCGATATTTAATTATATGGGATATTATTTGCGGACCTAACCTATTTGTATCAGTTGCCCGCTTTTGGGCTTTTATCAACAAATAAATACATTCGAAGTTTACGTTATAAGCAGGTTTTTTTGGACTCAATGCAGTCAACTAGAAACTATCCAAGTTAAAGTTTGAAATTATTAAAAAGCAACTCTTAGTAAGTCAAATAAGAAAGATATTGGCAAATGAAATGTGTGTGAACTTAACACTGGAACTCATAAAAAGTAGAACTTTCCCATACACTAAAGTTTTAGAGAACAGATATCCAAAAAAAGGGACAGTGTCCGGCAAAAAGAGGACGGATGATAATCCTACCTATAAAGCATATTCTACCTTAAAATAGTATAAGTTCATTACATATTTTAAATATTTTTTATACTTACAGTATAATTTTGCCGATACTTACGTAAAATTTAGTATTTTTTATACAAAAATGCCACAACACCATTTTATTTATTTTTATTTTATTAAATTAAAAAAAATCGTTTTGCTCCTAAAAAACAACGCTTAGTTTTGTTGTTCCAAAAAAACTTGAGTAAATTCAAGACTGTCGGTTGTTTTTTTTTACCACGTAATTAACTGTAAAAAAATGCAAAACGCTGAGATGTCTCCATATGTAAATATCTTAAGAATAATTCCAACTCATAGTTTTCTAATTGCTGATCGAATATACTTACTTATCACATTGAATAGTTTCCATTTCAAATAAAATAAAAATTGAAAAAGAAAAAAAATTCTTTTAAATTTTTAACTTATTTATGGATAAAATTGTGCTTCCAACGTTTAAGGGTGTTTAATTGCAAATAAACAAAAAAATTGTTAAAATAAAATTACCATATTTAAAACGGTTTTTGTTTTGAAATAGAAGAGATATTTGTTATTTTATTTTCATTTTTTTTTAATTCTTTGTTTTTAAATTTAAAAATTAAATATATTATATTACATTGAGCTGCATAAATTATTTCAATTAGTTTTATTTTGTATTAGTTATTTATGTAAAATTGTTGTTGTTGTTCTTAGTTGTACATATTTTAGTTTAATAGAACTAGAAAAAATCCTTTTGTTTTACTTTTAAGAATATGTTTTATGGTTATTAACTAGTTTTCTATTTAATAAAAAAAAACATTAAATAAAAATTTTTAAATAAATTTTTATATATGGATATGAATGAATTGAATAAATAATTTACACAGTTTAGTTTAAAGCTATGCTAAAAGCTTAAACAAAAATTCAATGATATAAATTTTTATTTTAATTAAAAATTTGTTTAATTGTTTCTATAAAATTATTTGTAAATATTATTTTGCTTATTAAAAAAACAAGAACGGTTAAAAAAATTATTAAAATATTTACTATACTAATATTTTCTTTTAATGATTTTTATTATAAAGTTGAGTTCAAAAAATCAAGAAAATTTATTCCGTTTTGAGGGGGACACCACATGTAATAAATAAGTACTCTTACATTCTTGGAGCTATGGACCATTTACTTATACATATTTGTTGTATTTTGTGCTTTTTTCTTTGCTTATTCCTGTTAAGAGATAACCTTATTCTTATATACAATCACAATTTATTTAGGTTTTTTATTATCGTTTTTTACTAATAAATCCTTTAGGTTTATATCACTTATGATTAATTTTTTTATTTATCGCTGGTCATATAAAAATATATATGTATGTACTTATGTTGAGTGTTTTTAATGAATTAAAGCTGAAAAAAGGTTTATTTGTTATAAAAGTATAATAAAAAATTTTAAAATAAAACAAAACAAAAATAAATGTTTTCATTTTTAAATCATAATTTTTTATTAGATTTTTTGTGTTTTATTGGTTTTTGGTACATAAATTGTTTTAATTTAGTTTTTCGCTTTTATCTTTTAAAAACTACAAATTTTACATTAAAAATTCTTTAAAATTAAAATAATATTTACAAACTAATAGTAATTAATGAAAAAATTATAATTAAATTAATAAAAAAATTTTTGAGCGTTTTTGCTTTCGTTTTAACAAAAATTATTTTTTTACATTTTGTGTTGTAATATTTTTTTAGATATTTTTTTTTACTAAGCCGAAACATAACAATTTTGATAATAACAATAAAAAAATTTTGTAATAAATAATGCTTTATTTTTTTTAGATTTTAAAAACTTAAAATTTGCCGAAAATATCACAAATACATTTTTTTAATGATTAAGCCAGACATGAAATTTTTAATATCACAAAATGTTGAAAAATAATTTTTTGCATGTTTTGTTTTGTTTTTTTGTTTTTAACTGTTTTGATTTCTTTTAACAAAAATAAAAAAAATAGGAAACATTTTATTAAGCGAGTGTAGTTTTTTCAACCTTTCAATTTTTAAACATTTCTATTTTATATTAAAGTAAATGTTTAGATAAATCAAAGCAAAATGGCAGTCAAAATAAGGAAAAAGAAATAAACAACTTTTAATACAGGGTTGGCAGTTTAAATAGTCTTCAAAATGCATTATATAAAAAAAAGAAACAGTCAAAAACTTATGCTTAAAACCTGAATAAGGAAATTTATAAATACGACACGCACACAACGTAACAATTTTGAAAATTTAATAATAGCAACACTATTATTTTGTTTATTGCAAAACACAGGATCATTTTAAAAACAAAGAAATAATGAACGTATTAATGTTTACGAGTAAAACTGTTAAACACTATGACTTTGTATACATTTCGAAATACACCACACAACAAGAGTGAGAGAGAGAGAGAGAGAGAGAGAGAGAAGTGAAATTTTGTGAAGTAAACAAAATAACAATGATAATGCCTACTTTTTCTTGTTTTTGTTAATACAGGGATGTTTTGCAGTTAGGAAAGTACGGTATATAAAAAAGTTACGACATGAAAATGTTAACAAACGAACGTTAACATAATCCTTTGAATACCATTACTTAATTTGAATAGTGATGGGTTAAGATCGTAAGTGTTAAAATGTAACCAAACAGTGTTGCAATATTGTCTAGTTTTATTAAACAAAAATGTTAAAAAATCTTAAAGCATATATAAATGTGCGTGTGTATAAGAATATGGTATTGTATTTATTAAGTCCCTGCAAATTCTTTGTTTTTTATTAAAAAAAAATAAATAAATAAAATAGAATGAATACAAGCAGCAAAACTGAATATTACATTTTATTGCTCGAATAGGAATTATAAAAACTTGGTAAAATACAGATTGATATTACTACTGATTATTTTATACTATATTTTAAAAACTATTTTGTAATTTTCTAAATGGCACATGATGTTGAAAATTTTTAATAACATACACAAAAATTCTTTGAAATATAGATTTAATTTTTAAGAACAATTTTCTATTTCCCCCATGTTTTACCAAGATTTTTAGCCTCATATAACTACATTTAATATACAGTTTTGCTTTAATTTTTTTTACTGTTAACTAATGCCAATTTGCTTTTGTTTTAATGAAGAATTTTATTTAACGAACAACAATTTAAAAACCAGACTTACAAAGTAAATTTTCCAATTTTTTTTCTTGAAAGTAGAGATAAGAGGTGGTGTAGATGTTGGTTGGGTAAAGGTGGTGATCATTCAAAATATGCTTTAATATATATTTTTTTTAATTTTTCTTTTTGACATATAATATAAGCTAAGGTAAAAAAATAATATAATTAAACGTTGTTTTCATAAATTTAATAGAAAAAAATTATAAACTAAACAAAAATTTACATTGTTTTTTCAACTTAAACTATGTATATTTAAAAAAGTTCATTTTTAAATTTAATTTAAATTAATAGTAAAACATTAAAAACTGAAATGCATTTGAGGTATATTGATATTTGTTTGTAGTTTAAAAATTATTATTTATATATATGTATATATAGTTGTTTTTTTATAAGAAAAAAGTTTTCGTTTGTGTAACTTCCTAAATTAAAATATATTAAAAAACAAAACTTAACAAAAAGTTATAAAAATTAATAGTTAAACATTAATACAATATTTAAGAATATTCTTTTAACTGTTTTTTTTAATATATAGCATATAAAATAAACTAATTATTTATTTTATAAAACATCATTTAAAACTTAACAAGAAAAATGTATTTAAATTAAAGTATGTAATTATTTTAAAGCAAATAATAATAATAGTAATTATAAACAAAAAAAAATTCTAAGAATTAAAGAGGTAACAAAGAAACCTTTCTTCTTATGTTTAATATTTGTTTTATTTTTATTTTTATTTTTTAAAAGCTATTTTCATTAAAAATAAATTTAGCTTAGTTTGCTATAAGTAGGGTGTTAAAATTGTTTTTCTTAAGAAAGGAAAAAAAATATACAAACAAAGAGTAGATAAATTTGTATTATTAGTGAGTTTTAAAATATATTTTTTACAATATTGTAATTAAAAAACATGCCTTAAGAAAAAAGAAATAATTTTGTAAAATTTTAGGAAGTTTCATTTATAAAAAGTTTTATGCTAAAAAATAAACATAAGTTTTTATTACTTTATTTAATGATTTGCGCAGTTTTTTTTGCGTATTGGGATTTGCTTTTTTTGAGATCGGCTATTGGACATCACTAATGGTTAAGTGCTGCCGAATACATATGTTGACTGACTGACTGGCATAAAACGTGCGAATATTTTTTGATCACGGTTTTACTTTTCACCATAAAACTCTTTATAAATTTACATAAAAAATATATTTTTTTTTACATTTGCTAAGATTTTGACACTTTTTGCTTTTATTTCAATATTTATATTTTTTTTTCTGGTTGATAAAATTTCTATTTTAGTAATTTAGTTTTTGTTTTTTATTATAATATATAGTTTTATTTTATTTTATTTCTTTTGTATTTACCAATGATTTTTGTTTTATTTTAATTTTAAGAAACCGTACACATTATTTTTTGTAATTATTTTTCTTTTTTAGTTGAAAAAATTTGTTTTTTTCTGTTCGATTTTCTTAGCAGTGAAACCTTCCAATTATGTTTTATTTAGTTTTTCAATTTAAAATATGTTTTTTTTTATTTGTATAATATAATTTTTATTTGTTTGGTTTTCTTGTTGTTTAGTGTGTCCTCTCATAAGCTGTTTACAAATTTTTACATATTTAAGGATTATTTTGGAGGGGAGTATTTGGAGTAGGCGTTCGTTAATTAAGCTTTACACTGAAAATATTTTGTTTTCTATATACTTTTTTTACAAAGAATTTTAATATTTGGGTATGCATGTGTAGTTGTAAGATTTTACTTTGGATAATGCTTTTTTAAAACTTGATTTCTTTTTTAATTTCAATTTTACATTAAATATTTTTGTTGTTATTTTTATGATTTTAGTCTTTTAGTGGTTCAGATTTGTTTGATGTTAAAGATAAAGTAACGATTATTTAAAATGTTCCATTAGAAACACTCAGAAGTTGTTTACATTTTTAAAAGTGCCTCGAGTTTCGTGTTAAACTTATGCATGTTAAGCTCTGTTTAGACGATTGTGAGACTAAAAATTTTGCCAGAAAAATTTACAGAAAATGCCTTAAAACGGTGTGAACTTAGAATTGTTATCTTTCAACATTGTCAGATATCTCAGTTTTTAAGATCTTACAATGCAGTATTTTGTTACACCTTGCTGTTAACGAATAGAGCACTAATGACTTTCAATGATATTGTCTGTTAAAGCTCGCTAATAAACGGACGTCTTGACAACATCAACTTCTGTCATCTATGATAATTTGGACAATTATTTTAAAAAGTCATGTATGATACCAAAGAAAATTTATCGTCAGCCATCGATAGTTTACCATTGTCAGCGCTTGTCACGAATATTCACTATGACGTTCGCCACTGGGTTGTAGTGGTAATTTTTCATTGTCTGGTCGTTGTCAGTAAACTGATATGTCAGATATTGTTATATCTGACAATCGTCTGAACAGAGCTTTATTAAAGCGTCTAGCAGCTTCTTTAATTGTATTTTACAATAATTAAGATGATCACAGAGAATGTTGTTGAAAACTCAAAAAGAAAATCATGTAAATTAAAGCATTTTTAAGGTCAGCACCTTAGCACAATAGACGGTAAGATTTTAAACATTCCGAGAAACTTCAACTTCCTGACCACTATGTTCTGTTTCTTTAAAAAGTGTTTTTTGGTTATTGTTTTATTAAGTAGATTTTCTATGGTTTTATTATACATATATTAATTTGTTTTTATTAAATTAAACTCTTTTAATTGTAATAAATGAGAAAAACACAATTACTTAACATAAATGCACATTCGGTTTCTTTTAGTAGTAAATCATTTTTTTTAAGTGCAATTAATAAAAACAAAACTCTTAATATTTATAGGAAAAAAAAACCTTTAATTGTAAATAATTTACATTTAATAAGAAATAAAGAAGGATTATCTTTGATTTTTGTTTTTTTGAGGTTTTTTTTTTCAAAAACAAAACAAAGTTTTTATAATTTTGTTAGACAATTTTTTTAGTGTATTTTGTACAGTGTATTTTGGTTTTATTTTTAAGCAGGCGAGAAGATAACAAGAAAGCTTTATAAAAACATTACTTTAAATGGTTTTACAATTACTTTGCAGGTACATACTACCAATTCTTATTCAATATTGTGCTATAATTTTTACCCAAACTGTGAAAAAAAATAATTTCGTATATTTTGAAATACTTTAAAAATGCTTTTATGGCATAGTTTTTGGGCCAGATGAGTCAGAACTTGAACTTGTGATAGGCAGTGGTACCTGATATAATATGGAGCTCAGCCATAGATTATCAAGATATAAACCCGTTAGCTTTTTTGTGTGGCATTTCAATTAAATTCACTTAAACTACTTAAAAAGGCTTTTTGGGGACCAAACTAGGACTATTTTACGTGCATAGTTAAGAAATGTAATTACAGAATATAACGAAAGAAATTACACGAAATTTAAGTCGCAAATTATCAAAGCGCAGTGCTGCTGAATCTAAGTTACTGGCTAAAGAAGACTAGAAATCCGATGCCAAGGCAAAGGCCTTTAAGGAGATGCCTAGATCATGTAAGCCGTCGCATCTACACAGGAATACAAATAGCATCAGCCATAAAGGGACACCCAAACTGGCTGACTGCTTCATAAGAAAAAAGAAGTCTTCACAAAGAAGTCTTTAAAGTGAAATTATTTCGGTTATTTTTTTCTGCAAAACCATTTTTGAAAGACTTTATTCGAAATAAGAAAAATTAAGTGGTTTGTCGATAAAGTTATTTTGTTATGTGTTCACATAGATTACTTATTATAATGGTTGGTATTAGTTGTAATGAAAACTATTAAAACACATTATAGAAGTCTTAAAAAGGGAGTATAGGAGGGTTGATACTAATGTTTGGTATTAACGTGTTTTACACCGATAAAAATGTTTAAGTAAAAAATGTTTCTTTTTTTTACAACTATAAAATTGTTCCTTTTTTCATGCTTGTTTTATATAGTAATTCCTTTAGACTTTTTGTTTTGTTTTATTTTAGAGAGTTGTTGCAGTTGTTTTTGTTTTTTGCTTTCATTTTCATTTCGTGTTTTTTTAATTGCCTAATAAATTTATTTGATAGGTTTTGTAATATATAATTAAATTATTTTCATTTTAAAAATATTTTTAAAAGCAACGTTCATTGCTTATATGATATATTTTTTTATCATAATTTGTTTATTTATTCCTTCTATATATATATATATATATATATATATATATATATATATATATATATATATATATATATATGTATATATATATGTATGTATATATATATATATATGTATATATATATATATATATATATATATATATATATGTATATATATATATATATATGTATATATATATATATATATATATATATATATATATATGTATATATATATATATGTGTGTGTGTGTGTATATATATATATACATATATATGTGTGTATATATATATATATATATATACACATATATATATATATATATATATATATATATAAGCAATGAATGTTGCTTTTAATATATATATATATATATATATATATATATATATATATATATAGTTATGTGTATGTATATATAGGAAAAAATATGTATATATGGTTGGTGTGAAGGTTTTTAAATATTTATAGCCTTAGAAATGTTCAGACACATGTACGAACTGTCCGTAACGATATTGTCGCGCTCCAGCACTTATATTGTGGAGCCTAGTTTTATAAGACGATCCGAATGCTTTACTCTTAGATGAGAACGTAAGGTATCGATGCGACTGTAGGTGGCCGGACAATAGGGACAATTCGATCGTTGGGCCGTGTGTGAATGGAAGTGATGCCAACGATTTGTTACCTCTTTGCCGCACGAACGACAACGCCACATTGTGCCTGGATCACGGGACGGTGTAAACATATTATGATACGACATCTGATGGTGTAAGTTGTGTGGAGAGCCTCCCATATTACCCGTTGTCGAACCAATGGTATGCAATTGATTAAGACTCTGATGATGGCTATTGTCGCCTTGATGATGACCACCACCACCATTAGCGCCTCTCATAATGTTCTCCAATAAATAATCGGTTTTTAAAGCAGCATCCAAGTGTAGACCATAGGCAGCCGCAGCGGCATGTGGTGGTGGTGAGTCCGATAGTGAGGAGGCCCTTGAAAACGATGATCTTCTATAGGAAGTTCTTGAGAGGCGTCCTCGGGATGCTAAAACCAATGAAAAGAAAGAGAACACACACCACACAATGGAGCGAAAATCAGCCCAAGAACAACAAACAGAGTGAAAATAGTGTTTTTATGGTATTTTTGAAGGTTTTTTGATTTAATTTGATTTTATAGCATATAAAAATATTTCTAAAGAAAGTGTATAAAATTATAAAGTGATTTAAATATACAATAACTTAGAGATAAACTAGGAACAAAACAAAAAAAAAAAAAAAAATATAAATAAATTAAAAACATATTAAATAAATAAATTTTAAATCTAAGAAAAATTTAGAGCTAGTAAAGTGGTATTATCTTTAAACTGATTATTGAAGTCTTAATATAAAATATTCTTTAAATAAATTGTTCTTCCTTTTTCTTTAGCTGTGTTGCTGTACTTAAATTATGAAACTTGTTACGCTAAGGATGAATTAAACATCTAAAATGTTTATATAAAAATGTTTTTTAAAATTGCTTGTTTTTAGTGTTATCATAGATAATTTTAGAAATTCCTAAAACATTTTTACTTAAGATTTAAAGAAATTTTTTGTTTTGATTAAATCGCTAAAATATTTTTTTTTTTTTTTTATATTTCCTAGCGATATTCAAAAACAAATTCGAAACTTTCGTTTCAAATTTATAAAACATAACTAGCAAGACATAACTAGCAAGTTTCCAGAATAAAATGAGTTACTTGATACGCTCCGTCAATTACGATTGCCAATTATTATGTTTACACGACACATGTTAGATGACGCATGTTAGTTTTAGTTGAAGGTTTTGTATGATGAAGCACGTTTTTTTCACTCGTGTTTGGGGTCTGAATTATGAATGAGAGAGCGAATCACTTATATTTGACATAGTGGAAACATGCTATAATTTTGGTTGACTTACTTTATAGATATATTTGCTTTTATATGTTATGTATATTTATTCAAATTAAAAAATATAGTTTTAATATTCCTAAAAGTTTGGTTTATTCGAAGTTTAAGTTCAGAATTTGAAAGGTTGAACATAAACCCATTTTCTAAATACGCGATAAAAACAATTTTATTTATTATATATTTTTTTTTTAATTAAGGTTAAAACCTAAAAGTGACAATATATATTAAAGAAAAAATCCTCTTTATTTTAAAGACTTCTTAAAGTAAAGTGTGGAAAAATATGTAAATTAACACGTTAAAAGAGATCTAATATGAAATGTAAAAAACTGTAGCCATTTTAATAAACTTATATTTTGACATAAAAACTAGGAGTTGCAAGTTCTGGCAGCAAATGCTCGATAAAAAGTTTAGTTTTAGAATTTTTTCGTATGATTAATGTCTCGATTATTAATGGCTACCGATGCCAAAATCACATATGGCAACTGGCAACTAAAAGTAGTTAATTTTGGCTACCAAATACGGTTTCTATTGGCAACTGCAAATTGCCTAATGCTGCATAATTGTTTAAACACAAATATGATAAAGTAGCAAACTTCAAAACGGTAAAAATAACAAATAGAAAAAGGGCTGATATATCAATACATGAAATGGAAACTAAACCCAATATTGCTAATGTGATTCGCACTTTTGGGGAACAAGCATAGAATAGTTGTGAATGGGAATTTCCATTTGATTAGTTTTGACTCACCAATGCAACTGTAAGAAACTGAAGGCGGACCATACAAAAAAGTTAGCGTGTTTTTTTCATTGATGCTTGCTTTGTCTAGTGTGTTTCATTTGGAGCTTACCGATAGTCCTAAAGGTAATATTTTTTGAACGAGCCTTTAAGAAATTACTGGCTGGTAAAATGTAAAAAGAAATTGAGAAAGAGCCAAGCCAAAAGCAAATATAAGAATACTAGATGTCAAAGGAAACTATGCAGTAACCAAATAATTTAATTACGATGAACAAAAAATAGTTCAATCTCCTTTAGGAATAGGCTGTTAACAATTGTGAAAAAATAGATGAATTAGAGCACTTTGAACTTATGCACATATTTATATCTAATTTTTTTTAAATTTATTTTCTTTATCTGTGCGTTGCCAGTTGATAAAACAATTGAGCCATAAATGAGTTAAAAAATAAAAAATAGAAAACATTATATAAAACGCTTTTTCCCAGGATAAGATTTTTACTTCTAATATACTTTATGCATTAGGGGTGTTTACTAAGAGCGACAGAAAAATAATAAAATAATATTGGTTTGCAGTATCAAGTTAATAAGGGCTTTTAAGCTACATTTTGTTCTATGACACCTAGCACACTACTGAAAAAATCTCTGTCTGGCTTGATATTCCAGTAAACGTTTTAATTTTCTTAAGTCTAACTAACTCATTTCAATTAAAATTATATTCAAATATTTTTAACCTTAAAAGGGATATTATGGTAATACTGTAAACGTGATGGTTTCTTTACATTTACATTTCTTTACGTTTTTGACCATTATGTTGTTTCAAAAAGACATGAGGCTTTATTGTGTGCCACTGCGGTATGATGGGTAAGACACCTGCCTACCAACCAAGGGGTTCCCATTACAATCCCAGGCCAGATCATATTATTTATGCTAAGAAAAATTTTTCTACTAATGCATCTGCCGTTTGAAGCCGGCGTTAAACTGTAGGCCCCTTTTAATTGAGTCTAAAAATAGAATCGGGTGCAGCTGAGTTGTTGCACTTGGGATGTCGCGAAAATTATGTGTGTATGAGCCTTTATTAAACACATTCTTTTTCGACGTACATAGACGCTGTATCAATGACTTACGTAGAGTATTTACAACGATTTAAGAATTTCTATAAAACCCTTTCAATAATTTTAGGTAAGCGTGTTACGACGAAGAATGGAATAATGAGAAGCCTTATTAAAAACTCTGATAGCTAAATGTCATTGATTTATAATACTAGTACATACATACATACATACATATGTATAAGAATAAGAAAAACTACTATTACTTTTGGATTAGCGAATAGAAATATTTTATGTTAATTATTAAGCTGTCACACGTCTATTTGACATACAAAGAATACAAATTATTAGTAAACACTCAAGAAACCTTTATACGGCTATTTTATAAATCTGGTCTGCAGCGAAGCTGAGGTTATTTGTCCACTTAAGATTTTTCTTTAATTATATTGTCACTACTCTGCCTGTATAGCAATAGAATTATTATTATTAGTTTATATCGATGTATGTATGTTTATAGGAAAAAAAATATAAATAAAATATAACTTACATTCCAACGTGCAACATATTATACCAATAATTCTAAAATATAATAATTAAACTATAATAAAATGCCTCCGTTGTTGTTTTTTTTTTTGTATAAAAAAAAGTATTTCCCTATATATTTAAACTTATTTATATTTAATATTAAAAATATATATTTTTAACAACATAGAAATTAGTCACAAATGTTTTACTTTATTTATTTTTTTTTAATATATTTTTAATACAAAAAAATGGGATGTAATTCGCACAAAGTGTTTTCTTTTAAAATTAACTAAAAAAATGCTCATTTTTAATATAAATTTTTGGGTGTAACGTCTGTGCGAATTGTTCTTTTTTGAGGGGAGTTATTTCTTACCATAAATGTACACTCTTCAAAAAGTCAAATTTATTTTATAACTTAAAAATATACAGTTTAAAAACAAAAATTATGTATATAAATAATACTTAGATTTATTAAGAGTAAATATATAAAGATATGAGAAATAAAATTAAATAATAAAATTAAGGAATTAATAAAATTACAGGAAATTGGGCCGAGAGTTTTAAAAATATATGATTTTGGGTTTCAAGAACACACCTATGGTAAATAAAACAAAAAAACCCTATGAGTTGGAAGCACAATTATTAAAAATAATTAATAATTTCATTCAGAATATCTGCTTTTTTAATTGGTTGTGTATTAAAAAAAAAGAAGAATAATTGTTTGAACTTTTTGTTTTTAATATATTTAGATTTTTATTTATTTTTTCTTTTGCTATTTTTTATTGTTTGTTGTTGTCATAATTATAATAAATATTTTTGTTTGTTTTTTTTTTACTTAACCATTTTATATATATATATTTATGTATTGTTTTGTTTTTTGTTCTTGTTATAAGTTTTGGGTTAAAAATGTATTTTGTTTGTGTTTGTTAAATAAAAAAAATGTTTATTAATTGCTTTAAAAACTTTTACTATTTCTTTTTAGTTCAAAAACTTAAAAAAATAATTTTTTAAATAACTTAAAAAATATGTTGTTTATTTTTATTATAATTTAAATTTTTTTTATTGTATTTTTTGTTAAATAACAAATGCTTTTTTTAATTTTAATTTTTGTTTTTATTTTGTTTTACTAAATTGTAAACTTAAACGTTATTTATTAATCTTATTTTTTCTTTTATATATCAATAAAACTTAATACTATTTATTATAAAAAGACATAATAGATATAAAAAATTATTTTGTTATAATAATAAAATATAAATTAATATAAAAAAGAGAACAGCGTTAATAAAGACTTAAGATTTTTTTTTTTAATTTCTCAAATTCAAGAGCATTTGTTGTCTAAGGCGGCATATAGTTTTCGTAAAAGAAAATATATAAAGCGTAACTAAATAGCGGTTGGCCCTTTAAGCAGAATGATGCAAATAATTTAATTAAGAATACTTTTTACGGTGCTTCCATGAAGAGACATGTTGCACAGAAAACTTTAAGGTTTTTAGCTAAAATCTTTCATAGCTGTAATTTATTATTTATTTATGTTTTAATAGGGGATTTGTAGTTGGCTCGTACACCATACTTTTATTTGCCATGAGCTCAAAGCTCAAATTATACGTGATTTAAGATAACGTCATAGTAGCATGGCAACCAACCAAACTCATGAGGCTTAATGCCGTAAGCGATCAATTTAATTTAGATTGATGCGACCATAGTTATGGTTATGGCATTATGTTAAGCCACATCTAATTTAATCCTAATATGGAAAATGTGAAAACTATATAAAACATGAAAACTTGTTTGCGCTATATATGACGAAAATATGTTGAGGACATACGCATCACAATCTAAATAATCATTTGTGCATACACCGGATTAAAATGAGGCTTCACAGAAAGTCAGTTGTACCGCTTTTTGTTTGAGTAAATATCCCTTTTTGGTGTTACTATAACTTCCGCCTGGGAGCTGAAATAGGAGACCATTTACACAGTATGTGTTCAGATGTCTTAATGTACAATGTGAAGAATCTGCACCGATAATTCGGAAAGACATTTTGGTGATAATACCACACTGGAGCTAGGTTAAGTTCGTTTCTGTTAAGCAAAAGCAAGTTCTTCGCCTATCACCACAACCCGGATGCCTCTCCCACAACCGAGCAAATTCTCTCTTAACCTAAAATTGGATACTACCTCTGGGGTATCTTTTTTTAATAAAATGTTGCCTTTAATATTTTATTCTTTGAAAAAGAAAAAACTGTAATACGAAGCTGAAAATAACAGTAATTAATTCAAAAAGTTTATAATAAGAAATCCACAAATTTACTGGCAAATAACAAAACTATAAGTAAAAATAACAAGAAAAAGAAGAAGAATCATCAAAACGAATTACAAAGTAACCATGTGAATGAGGTAATTCGTAACAGTAATTTAAACAGCGAGCAAAGCACAGATAGAGACAATTTGTGAGTAATCGCTTAATAAAATATATACAGCTTTTCAATTTATGATATTACTCCAATATTTCCAATTATTTTAATTAATCTTAAGCGTAAATATATAGTATTATTGGTCATTGAGATTTTCACAATTTGTGTTCAAATGTTTTTCCCAAATTATTGTTAGTTTTTTCCATTGAATGAAATAATTGAATTACTTTGTATTTTATTGTATTGCATTATATTGTATTCCATATTTACTTGTGATCTACACTTAAAAACAGCTTCAGAACAACAATGTAGATTCCTTGGAAATTATATACTGTACAACCTTACTGAGATACTACTTACTTACTACTTTACCAAGCCGATTCTTTTCAATGCTGCTTGACCAACCAACAATAGTGAGTTCGGAATAGGTGTATTTCTCAATTTGAGATCAATTTAATATTTTTATTGTGACAACACTTTTAAGCTCTTACGGTTGGAGAAGAAAATTGATTTTAAATCATTCTCAGTTGGAAATCAAGCCCGACCGTTTGCATGAATAACTAAGATTAAACGCTACTTTTATATATTTTATTTACGAGAGAAAATTTGCCACCTTAGACATATAATTAATATTTAGTTTTTTTTGTTTTTAGTTTTTATAAATCAGGTATTTTTTAAAGTCTTGTTTTGAAATAATTGTTATTCTTAAACTAAATTTAAATACTAATTTTAATTATTACTATTATTTAATTTTTTTATTAATTAATAGTAGTTTTTTTACTTTCAATTAAGAAATCAATTGCACAATCATAACTTTTGTTTAACAATTATTTCTTAGAAATTGCTTTTCTTTAAATTAATAAATAAATAAAAAAATAATTTCATTATTCTTTCTTTTTTTATTTCCATAAATGTAATAATTTCATTGTTAATTTCTTTTAATTTTCAAATTTAAAAGAAAACTAGTAATTTATTGCACATAAGTTGTTATTTTTCGCACTTAATATTTAAATTTTATATAATTATAACAATTATACTATAAAAATAATTAAAAATGAATATTAATTAAGAATAGTTATTGATAAAAATTGGCTTTGTAAAATTAAAAAAAGTTATTAATAAACTTAAATTATATAAATATTATTGTATTAAAAAACATACATAAATACATCATATACGCTTTATAATTACTATTTTTCAAATTATTTTTGTTTTTAATTATGTATTTGGATTTAGCACCATATTTATTAATTAAATTTTATTTTTACTGTCTCTGTTCACATTTCCTATTTTTTTCTGTCCTTATATGTTTTTATTTTATTTTTTAAATAAATTTTTATCACATTCTTGAAATAAATTATTAAAGAACTAACAAATTTTTAAACAAAAAATATTCTTTTTTAGTTTTTGCACCAGATATACTCTATTTGTGAGGCCAATTTGTTTCTTGAAATGGAAATATAGGTTTTTAATATAACGCAATATTCATGGTTTAATTTGTAATTTTATTTTTTATATTATTATTTTTTAAATATTTTGTTTTTTTGTTCAATTATTTTGTTAAAGACACATACATTGAGTGAATTTTAATTTTTAATTTCATTTTTAATATTGTTTTAGTTATTATTTTAGTATTAACAAAAAAGAATATATAGATATATATATATATATAATATATTTACATTGATTTGAAATCAAAAAAAGAGTTTAAGGGAAATAGTTTACGTTAGTAGTGGTGGTTTTAAAAAGGTGGTTTCAGATTTCCATAATTTATAAAAATTTATTTTTTATCGTATGGCCAAATATAAAATTTTAAAAATAATTTATTGTTATTATTTATTAAATATTCTTATTGTAAGAAGGATTTTTGAAATTCTAAAAAATTATCAGCAATGATAGGTAGTCATTTACAATGTGGCCAAAATCTTTCGTCTTTATTATTCAGCCTTATTACACTTATTAAATTCAAGATTGCAATTATCATCATAACTTCTTTTATGATTTCAGCAATCATTATCTATATTGATTTAAAATTGATTTATCTACAGCTTTTTATATTCAGGTTTTTATCTTCATATCGTTTGTCTCATTTAGAAAAGCCCTAAACTCAAATAAATTCAAATTTACAGGAGAAGGTCTGACGAGCTGTATTATGTCTTGAAATCACTAAACTCAATTTCGAAAAAATATGAGTTAGGGCCTTTCTACATAAAGCCTATATATCGAAATTTTTAGTACTAAAAATTTTTAATCTTGTATAACGTTAAACATTTTTTACAAAAGAGAAAATTTTATTTCAAAAGCTTTTGATGTAAAATATACCGGAATTGTAATATGCACAATTTTGAAGAGTTATATAGGTAATAATAAATACGTATCCTCAATAAAAATTGTTTTTAAGAAAAACTTTGTTTACATATATATAAACGAAGTTGTCTTTGTATTTGAGAGTAAAATTACCTAATTATGCCTCTAAACAAACCACAAAATGTCCCACTAACTACGTGTTTACTGTCTGTAAGTACTTAAAACACATATAGCAACACAGATAATTATACGTACGACATGAAAAGAAACGGTGTTTGCAGGAGCAAATAATAAACTTAAGAAAAGCTGGGAATTCATTAACTGCGACTGCTAAATTTGTTGATCGTGTCTAGTCCACAGTCTAAGAAGTTATTAAAAATTTTTTGAATTGACATCTTTAGCAAGCAAGCCTAAAACTGGTCTTCCACTTTAGCAAAACTCGTTTTCCTAGAGTTGCCCTATACATAAAAAGTGTTGTGGATAAAATACTTAAAACAAGAGCGGTGGAAATTAGTAATACATTCGAAAAAGTCCACAATATTAATGTGCATTTGGTACCTGTTCGTAAAATTTTGAGAAAAAAAAAAAAACGAAGTCCGAAGAAAGACTTTTTATAAAAAAACCTTAATATTGTAAATTTTTCTGTATCAATAATTTCAATATCGACAATCTGTTCATGGGAAATTTCTTTGTTAAAGCATGCGATCCATTATCGCAATATTTATTTAAAATGCAAGACTGATAGATCGCAATCAATAATGCAGAATAGCCTAATATCAAATCATATTTTTGGAACCTACTGATTATATTTTATATTTTATTTTCATAACATTTTTTTATATACAATTTTGTTATGGCATATTTTTTGGAAAAATATTTCAATATCAAAAATTTTTTATTAAAAATAATTCATTTAGGCTGTCTAACATTGGGAAAAATACTGAAAAAAAGCCAGGAAGTCAAACTTTTGAGATATTTATAAAAAATGAATAAGTAAGAATGGCGTTATTTTATGAACAAAAAACTGAAAATAAAGAGTTTTATTTGTTTCCCGTATGACACTCCAACAATAGTCACATAGCACATGCCGGTCCCAAATTTTGCTCGTCATGCATATGTCCAGGGTTTGTGGGAAAAGCCCAAATGGGAATGTAATAAATGAATTTTGAGTTCTTTTTGTAAAAAAAAAACAGAGTGCTACGAAGTTGAAAAACTTGGGCAGTGATACTATGTTTTCGATA
Source organism: Wohlfahrtia magnifica (assembly GCA_023159175.1). Classification (NCBI taxonomy): domain Eukaryota; kingdom Metazoa; phylum Arthropoda; class Insecta; order Diptera; family Sarcophagidae; genus Wohlfahrtia; species Wohlfahrtia magnifica. Next base: position 8,937,678 of record JAKWBJ010000222.1, read on the forward strand.
CCCGCTATCCAGTACAACAAAAGCTTGAGTTACAAGTAAAAGAGTGGGTTATCGTACCTTCAGACAGTCGTAAGTTGATAACTTAGCTAAATATTAGCCGATATTAAGTTTCCGAGCGGATTTAAAAAGAGAAACAGACCTGTTAAATGATATTGCCGTGTAATCAACAATATCTTTTATATAATAATGTATGCATGTTTTCCGAAATTAGATAATTTTAAACTAATAACATGAATAAATTTTAATATATTGTATTAAAGTGCCTTGGTGTTTTTACGAAATTTAGTTGGCCACATTTTAAAAGCTAATACAAATAAGCAAAGTTTAAGGGCTAACTTTAATATACTTATGCTAACTTAAGCTACTGTCAAAAATCAAGGAAATGTTTGTCAAATAAAGGGTGGTCCAATCATAATACACGATGTTAATTATGTGTCAAGTTTTTTGCCCAACTTAATTTGACATTTCTTTGTTTCAGTGTTCGACAAATTCAACCATGGGGAGGTACACAATTGAAGCCTTTTATGAAAATGGGCGTTCAATTCAAAATGCAATTTGTGCCCTTCATGATTTTTTTGGTCAGCATAATGAGCAAAATGTGCGCAAATTTCAGCAAACCGTAGGAAATGTGAAAACACCTGTGCATGCCCGCCCAGTTCGTTTAGCGGAAAACATTGTTATTGTTCGTGATAGTGTGGTATAGGAGCCGTCAATCTCGACTTGACGTCGTGCGAAACAATGGAACATCTCACGAACATCACTGATGCGAATTTTGGATAAAGATTTGAATTTACAAAATTACAAGGCTCAATAGTCGGCCAAGCAGTTACCGTGAATGATGTTCGCTATCGCGATATGATAACGGACTTCATGTAGCCAAAAAATGAGGATATTGACCTGGACGATATGTGGTTCCAACAGGATGATGCCACTTGCCATACAGCCATCGAAACAATGGCTCTTTTGCGCGAGAAATTCAATGGCCGTCTTATCTCATGTCGTGGCGATGTTAATTAGCCGCCACGATCATCTGATTTAACACCGTTAGTCTTCTTTCTTTGGGGATATTTAAAATAAAAAGTGGACGTCAATAAGCCAAGATCAATTCAAGGGCTAAAGGATGAGCTAATTCGGCACATTAACGACACTAAATCTCAATTATATATCAGAGGCATTGAAAATATGGACCGACGAATAAAGGTATGCACCGATATTTTGTTTCACATAATTGCCATAGATTTTTCTATCATAATAAAAAATATTAAGATAATTCGCTGAAAACTTTTGGTTTTATTTAGAATTAATATCGTGCGTTTTGGTTGGACCACCCTTTACTTAATCAATTTTTTGAAGGCTTTTGTAAAACATTTAATTATATATATTCGCAGAGCTGCTTAAGCTAGCTTAAGCATATTATAATTAGTCCCTTGAAGACGTGCTAATATTTCTTCACAATAAAGTATTAAGTTTTTTTTCATTACATTTTCATAAGAATATTTAACAAAACTACAAAAAAAACTATAACAATGTCTTTGTAAAATAATAATGAAAAATTAGTTATTAACGATTAAAAAAATTCTTAAGAATTAGTAAAAAAAAAACTTATAGAGGAGGTTAATTAAAATATATTTTGTACACTTTCGTTTAGTAAAAAAATCGTAAAACTTTTTAATAAAAAAAAAACTGTCTTAAATTTAGATTTTTTCGTAAATTTAAATAATTAAATAAATAATAAAAACAACAATTAAAAAGATAAAAAGGAATCTCTAAGGCAGGGTCAGATCAGTGTATTACTTTGAAGATCTTTAAAAGAGTTTTTTTTAGGGGTTTAAACATTTTTGAGACAATTTATTTAACAATTTAAAAAATTGTGACTTGTTTTTGTGTATATAGAATGAAATACTTTTAAATGGGTTTTTAGCACATTTATATATTCAATATAAAGGCAGTTTCTATTGTTTAGATAATTCATTTCAATCAGTATTGAGAGGTTTAGGTTTAATAGGCTTAATTGTTTCTGAAAACTGTAAGACGGGATGAGGGGGTTTAATAGGTTTAAGGCTTAACTAAATTTACAAACTATTTAAAAGTATAATAAATATTAATTTTTACAAACAAAAAAAAAACTAACTATAAATTATTAATAAAATCTCATAGAATTTGTTTTAGTATAAAATAAATTTGTGTTTTTTTTTATAGAAAATATACGTATAATTTTAGCAACTTTTTAAACAGTGGCTATTAGGATTGATTTGGTTTTTTTTTTTTGTATTTTTTTCTTTTAATTGAGATAAGACAGACATTTAGAGTTAAAGTTGTAGTAGATAATAGACATTTAATAACACAATTCTAAGTTTTGCCACAGATATTAAAGATTTAAAGAGATTTACGTATTACATTATCTATTAACATCGACTTTTATCGTCTAGTATTTAGTAAATTGGACTAAATTTTTAATCGTTTTTTTTTACTTTTCAATTGGCCTTTTCTGTTTTTTTCTTTAAACTTATATATGCACCTTATTTTTGCTTTAGTTTTTACTTTATAGTTTATATTTTCTTTTTCCATAATTGTTGTCCTATTCATTTAATTTTTTTAAGAATACATTTAGTTTATTTTTATTTTGACAGAAAAACAATTTCAAAATTAAATGCATTTTTTATACATACATACATATTTTCTTATTATATTATGCGCATTCTCTTTTTCTTCTTCTTTTTCTAGTTTAGTTTGGCAATTTGTTAATATTTAAAAATAAATAAAATATATTTAACTTTTTGTTTTGCTTTCATTTGGAAACCATTATAAGAATAATAATTGTGCTTAAATATTTATAATTTTCTATTTTGCAATATACTCGTATATGCCATCCAATAATGAAACCTTGTTTTTAAAGGATACTCGATAACAGTCATTCCTAAACTAAGTAATGGTGCATTTTTCTAGTTTTAATGTTAATATCATAGATTAGTGTAACACGATTAATTTTTTTTTTTTTTTAACAACAAATTGACTTTTTTGTGTTTTTTTTTTTTAATATTGTGTTATTTTTTTTAAGGGTAAATATTAGGGTGCTGCGAATATTCGTATTTGCATACTATTCGCTTATTTGTGATATTTGTATACGAATTTGCATTCGATAAAATTTTTGCGAATATTTGAAGTGAATACTTTATAAGATCTGTAGCGCGATTCATAACTTTTAACTATACGACAATCGCAAAAGAAGTCGAAAATGTATGATGTTTGTAGTAACGATTATTTGATTCATTAAGTACACTTTAGCGATAGTCGACGACAACTCTATTTTTCAATGGTATTTCTGTCAAACGAAATGTCCGAAAAGCGATACGCACAAAGAAGAATAATAAAACAAATTTATTTTGATGCAAAGAAGTAGTTTTTTCCAAAAGAAGTCGCGCCACAGCCGAACAACAAAATCAACATTACGTTAAATTTTAGGATTTTTTAATTGAATACACAACACCAAAATTTCTGTTGTCGCCCGCTTGGCCTGAGATTTGTAACAAAAATATTATTGCTAAACTGTCGTAACTTAAAAAAACAATTTTTGCAATAGTGAACTATTAGTGGAGAAATGTTGAAACTAGTTTTGGATGGCCCAATAACAAAATTTTCTTCGCTAACTACTCTCCAAATATTTATAAATGATATTAAACTCTTGTTTTTATCGAACAAAAATGCTTAACAGTGATATTTAGTGATGTCGTTAAAGTTATTCGCTATAGGTATTGCTAAAGTTTCGCTGTTGATATTACAGGCAAACCTTAGAAATCTAAAGTTCTGTTGCCACAAAGAACTTAACCCATCGCTTAGTTAAGTTCTTTTTCGTTTCGCTTCCAGTAGTCGCTTTCGATTGTTTTATCAGAAATATGTTTGCAAAACGTTCGAAGCTGATGTTATTATCGAATGAAGCTGTCGCTGTAGCAAATATCCTAAACAAAAGTTACTGAATAGAAAAATCGACTATTTTTGCTTAAAATGTAAGATGTGGACTTGGTTTACATGTGGTTTCAACAAAACGGTCTCACACGTCAAACGGCACGGCAAATATCCTAAACAAAAGTTACTGAATAGAAAAATCGACTATTTTTGCTTAAAATGTAAGATGTGGACTTGGTTTACATGTGGTTTCAACAAAACGGTCTCACACGTCAAACGGCACGCGTTATCAGGTGAGTTTGGTGAGTTATTAATCTCACGTTTAGGATAGCAGTCCAATATCTATCGACTTAACTCCACAAGACTATTTTTGGTAGGGATACGTGAAGTCTCTCGTATACAAAGACAAACCAGCCACAATTCACAACATTACAGCTGCATATATGCTGGAAAAAATATACCAAACTTTGAGCCGTGGGCAACACTTAGAAGAAATAATCTTTTTTTTTTAATGGTAGGTATTAATTTTTTAATCACTCGTTATTTATATGTCATAAAAATAAAACTAATAAATTTTATTTTTTTAACTACATTAGAATGTGATGTAAGTATCCGCTTACGCATTTGTATTCGCAAAAATTTGAATTTACTATTCGCTTTCACATTCGCTAAGCTGGCATTCGCAACACCCCTAATAAATAGATGACAGCATTTCCAAGAGAAATTATAAACGATATTGTCTGTAATCACTGATATTTATTATAACAAATTGAAATTTTGTTTAGTTTTAATTTGTATTGCAATTAATAATTCAATCAATCAATTCAAAAATTTTCGAATTTAATTTCCATAAATCCAACCTATGACTACTTGCAGTGGTCATTGATAATTTTTTTATAATTGCCACATATCATATATGACTTATCTAAAACAAAAAACATATATCACGTGGAGAGTAAATTTATGAAACAGACATAAATATCATCTTAAAAAATGCTTCAATACCTCAATCACTTCACCTTAGAAAATTTCTTTAAAATTTCCCACGACGCTTAATTTTTACTCAAAATTCTTTGTGCTTTATACACTTTTTAGGTTGAAGTTAAGATATTATTTTTCATATAGCTTTCACTTGGAAATGCTGTTCTTTTTTATTTCTTACGTTTAGTTAGAGGAAAACAATTCCAATTTAAATCTCTTTACATGTTAGACTCTTCTCTAGCCCGACATTTATCAGCTGGCAAATTATCATTTGTTTTAATCGCTGCAGTTTCAACTAAATCTTTTCTATTCGGAGTTCCAATATCCGGAAGTCGTTCCATAAATTCTTTCAAGTCTTTTGAATTTTGATTGCCATTTAAAGTGGCGGTTATTGTAGCGTTATCGGAATCTTCATTATCATCACTTTCAATGAGATTAAAAGTGGGTATGTGGGGTGTTAGTTGCGTATAGGGTTCCTCTCTTTCACTTGCTTGCCTATGTGGACGATTATTATTGTTATGGGGTGTAGAAGAAGTCATTTGAGTTTTTTTGAAATAGTCCATGAAAGAATCTCGTTGGTAATTGGTATTAATCGAGTTATTTCCAAAATATTGATTATAATAATTGTTTATATAACTTGTGGTATTATTAGTGATGTTGTTATTACTGTTGCTGTTGTTATTGGCGGCGGTGGTGTTATGAAACGGTTCCTCTTCGAAATTCCAAGCAAAAGGATTTCCTGCTGCTATTGCATTGTGGCCAGATGGCGAAGATGTCGATGATGCAGCTGTTGCCGCTGTGGCAAGTTGTTGTTGCTGTTGTTGATGATGATGCTGTAGTGGAGGTGGCAGAGCTAAGGATTGTTGGGTTGTGGGTGACGGCGGTGGCGGTGGAGGATTATAGGGATTTCCTAAAATATTACCGTAATTCCAGCCTAAAAATGACCCGTATCATTCGTTTGAGGCATTATGCGATTGTGGCTGCTGATGTATCGCTGCTTGGGCCAATAGCTGTGACGCTTGTTGTTGTTGATGCTGCTGCTGTTGTTGTTGCTGTTGCTGCGGATGTAATTGTTGCATTTGTTGTTGTAGCAAATGTTGTGTCTGTTGCGTTAAATTGTGGGCATGCTGTTGCAATTGCTGCTGATGATGTTCCCGCTGCTGTTGCTCTCTCTGTTGTTGTTGGGCCACATTGAATGCTGCCGCCGCCGCTGCTGCAGCCATGGCGGCCTGTGATGCAGCTGCCAATTGAGTGGGAGTGGGTGACTGAGTAGCTGTAGCGGCGGCTGCCGACATAAGATTTTCAAATTTTCTGGTATCGGGATTGTACATGGGATGCTTAAATTTACAATGCGTTCTTAAGTTGTCACTGCGGGTATATGTGGCCCGGCACAAAGGACATTCAAAGCGACCGGGAAAATGTACATGATAGTGATTGCGTATATGAGTCACTACTTTGCCACATAGCTTACAACGATGCAGGTTGCAGCCTCCAGATAAGCGTTCAAATGTCAGGCGCATATGCCAGGCTTTGGAACCTGTTAAACGGGCGTAATTAGTACGTATATATTTAAGGCATTTTACGCACATTTAACGATTTATCAATTCACAAAAAAATATCATTTACAACGTTTCGTTTTGGGACGACGTTTATTTGTTAAAAAATTATTTTTCAAGTAGTTTTCATTTTGGTATCAGAATTTGCATATGTTTAAAGTTTTATTTGCACAGAGAATAAAATGAAAAAAGAGAAAAACAATGTTTTTGTTGATGTTTTATCAGAAACAAAACTTAAAAGAGATCTTTTATTGTTTTAAAATAAAAAATAGACTTAAAATTTACAACAAAACAAACTAAGACATTTACAAAATTAAAATACAATTAGGCAAAGAACACTTAGGAGGACTTTACAGAAAATTTAAAAAAAATTAATAAGAAAGTTGGAAAATTTAAAGAAACTTTAAAAAAAAATAAAATAATTGTAATCAAACAAAAGAAAGACAAATTATGTCTAGAGCTTTTTTTAACATTTAAGACGGAGCACAGCAAACTGCTTTTCAAGCGAAGGGAGTAAACAACATTAAATACCCTGTGTGTGGAATTTGAATTTGTTTACACTTTTAGTATAAATAGGCATAGCACAACAGTTAAGATATCAGTTAAGGCTTAGCCTTACAACGGTAAGTTTGAATTTTTGTGCTCAATAAATTTTGGAATTCTTACTTTTTACACATTGTAAGTATAAAACATAAAAAAATAATTTCGCAACAAAATCGGTTACACCCAAAAACGGTGAATGTATTATTTAAAAAATTTTGACAAATGTTTTGAACTAATAATTTGGTTTCAAGATTTACGCCTATTACATATACATATAAAAAATATATATATATATATATACTAAAATGTTTTTGTATAAATTGAATTTCTATAACTTAAATTTATAAAATTAGATAATTATTAATATTATTTACAAAAATGTAGTTAAGATAAGATTTTATTATTTTATTTTATTAATATTACACAAGTATTATAAAACCAACTCCATTATTATGTTGTTTATTAAAAAAAACTTTATATTTTTAATTTATTTAATAATAATGTATTATGTATTAATAATTAGGGATGATATTTTGTATGTTAAATATTATTTATGTATAGTGTGTGAAAAGTGTTTATAATTGTTTTAGAGTTTATTTTGTAATGAATATAAAATGTTGAATTATTTTTATACGGTTTAATGTTTTTTTTTTTATAATAAAACCCAAACCACTAATTATTTTATATATATTAAAAAATCAGGGTTTAAAAGATATATAATTTTTTTTAGATTTATACATAAGGTGTATTAAGCTTATAGAAAGTCTTTTTGTTTTTGGTAAAAAAAAAACATTTTTTTTTTTTTTTTTTGGTTGCTCATTTATTGTGGTATGTTTTTAAAACAAAGGTTAAAAATGATCAAATATGTATAGTTTTGAGGGATTTTAAGTAAATAAATGGTCAGTTTTAAAGATTACTTATATAATTTGTATGTATAAAAGTATAGAGAGGTAAGAAATAGCGATAGTCAACAAGATTCCTTTCATTTTTAATAAGTTTTTGAACACTTGCCAGAAAAAGTGGGCGTACGCTTGAAAATGAATAATATAAGTGATTTAAACGGCTATACAGTGGCCGTCAAAAGTCTACGTACGGCCACGATTTTATGTTTTTTATGAATGCAAAAGAATTAAATAAAAAATTAATGATACAGTTTATGTCCAATCTACTTTTATTAATACAAACAAACAAAAAATCATATATGTTCGAGTAAAAACCAATAAAATTGTTAAATAAAAACATATAAAATGCTTTGACAAAAATCTCCTTACGATTGATTTAAATAGTTTTTAGTTATGATTTGGGCAGTATTAGTAAATACTTTCGTCAGGAAACTTCAATTGATATCAGAAATTTAGTGGTAAAGTACAGAAATGAAGAAATTTTTTTGTGAAATATCAAATAATAAATTCTTGTAAATAAGACTCTTAGTGATCGCCCAAAAAACACTCAATTGCATAGAGGTGAGCTCTATTATAAAATAATGGACAGAAACCTAAAAGTTCATGTCACAAAATTGGCCAAAGTGCAACAAGACCAGGAGTTTACGGACTGTACAAATAATATTGAACTAGAACGGTTATCATAACAGAGCTACTTTAAAAAGCCACTAATAAGTGAATAAAACGTAAACTTAGTTTGGAATTTGGCCAAATGCATATTGAAATGACAGTTGATAACATATTTGGTAGTGATGGAAGAGATAAAGTGTGGCGAAAAAGAAAGACAGCGTTGAATCATCACCCATATATTCATAAGAAAATTAAATGTATTTGAAATCTATTTTAAGAAAATTTTGTATGTAAAATTTGAAATAAAGTACATTTCAAATTCAATTTAAATTTTATGAATATGAGGTTCAAAAGTTAGTTTCTACTATTAAGCTTGGGATAGATGTGTGATGGTTTGCTGTACTGTCGCTGCCTTTGGAATAGGAAAGTTGGTGCTTATAGAAAGTAGTCTGGATCAGTATCAGTACAGGTCTGTTCTAGAACAAAATTTGGAATCATCAGTCGATATGTTAAACCAGACTCAAAGTCTGTTCCGACAAGAAGCATTCGGTTCAAGTTGTCCAGGATTGTTTGCTTTACCTTGCTGTAAAGTCCAGATCTATATATGAGTGAGCACGAGTGAAGGATTTAGCAACGAAAAATATGGAAATATAATATTAAACTAGAAGTTCCAAGAAGAATGGCTAAATAGAACATCCTTAGAACTGCTTAATTAAATATCCAAACTGTTACAGACAGTTATACCGTAGACAGACGACAGCGTTAATATGCATTAAAAACTCACTAATGCAAATTAAGATTTTACACTAACAGACGTCAGTTTTTGTATTAAGAAACAGCTGTTTTGCTGATTATCAGATATGCTGTTGGTGAAAAAATCACTATTTATTTTAAGAAAAAGCTAAAATTACGTTTGCAGAAACTGTTTCATAATCCATTTGAATCCATTTTAATTTTTTCAATTGAACACTCATTAACAAGAGTAAACAATTTGGAATATCCACAGTATTGCCATATTGAGAAAGCTAAATGCAGTTTGGCTTTGTGCACTTACGTTAAACTTTATGCACATTAAGATGCGGATAATTCACAAGTTAATTTGCATTAGGGTTGTTAATGCAGATTAACGCTGTCGTCTGTCTACGCTATTATAAATATCTGTGGTAGACCAACCATATATTATTTTATTAATTAGTATCAATTTCTTATATTTATGTAAAATTTATATGCTAACGCATCGGTCGTATGTAGTCTTTTGCCAAAGCTTTTAAATGGTTTTTATTGAATAACATTTTAAGTTCACATTGATTTTTTTGTGTGTATCAATAAAAATATGTAGATTAAAAAAAAAAACTGTATCATTACTATTTTTTAATTAATGATTTGAACTCATAAAAAGGCAAAAATCGTGGCCATACGTAGATTTTTGTCGGTTGCTGTATAAGTTTTAAAAGTATTGAAAATATTAAGTGACAAATGAAATTTTTTTTGGACGTCCCTTGATCTTGAACACAACATTAGCACTACATTTTCCTAAATACAGAGTAAGTTTAAATGTAAGTATTAAGTAAGGGGGTGTTGAATTTTGAATGTGAAGAAATTATTTTCAAAGCCAATTACAAACTGTTTCTTAGAGTTTTAGTATTTTATATAAATTTTGTGGAATAGAGTATATTTGTTTGTTTAATTTTGAGGTAATTTTTAAAATAGTTTCTTTAAAATAGTTGTTAGGTATTTGGGAAAATAAGATTTTCATCACATTTCTGTAGGGAGTTAAAAAAATACCTTTCAATTGCTTTTTTACTAAATTATCAAGTGTACGGTTACTTTTTCTGTTAAGTCTATTGTGGTTCAAAGAATTAAACGTTAATAATGATTTGTCTTAATTTTTTCTTTTTTTGCTCTCTGAACAGATAATGGTGTAGTTAAATACATATATAGGAAACAAGAAAATGTGAATTTGATTTCGTTTTTTTAATATTAAGGAAAATTAAAGTAGAAATTATAGAGGAAAATATATGTATAAAAAAAGTTTGAAACTAAACGAACTAACATCGAACATATTTTCAACACCCCTCCTTCCTAAATAGCACAAATGGCAAAACAAACATTTTTTTGTAAATAAGTATAAAATTTATTTTAATAACATAATAAAAAGATAATGAAAAATTTTAAAAATTTTTGTAATTTTTTTTTTTTAATTTAACGGCCAATTCCTGTAACTTTATTTAAAACACAAAAAAAGGAAAACAAATTAAATTTTAATAATTTGTTTGCTTTTTTTTTAAATATATATTGAAAATAATAAATTTTGAATATATTCATTTATAAAATTGTAAATATACTTAACACTCATATATATACACATAGAGAAAAACTTACCGTGATTTGCTTTTTCTTTTCATAAAATTATTATTGTTTTGGTTTTGATAAAGAAAAACTAAAGACTTAGTTTTAAATTTAAAACAAAATAATTAAAATAAAATTTTGCTACAGTTTAAAATAAATAAAAATAAAATTATAAAGTATAACTTGAAAAAAAAATTGTAAAATAATTATATGAAATTTAGCATTATTTTTAATAAAAACACTTTAATTTAAATTTTTTGATTTATTTTTCTTTTTTTATTTGTTGAAATTGAAAGAAGTTTTATTTTTAATTGATTAAAAGTTTTTTTTTCTTATTGTTGTTTGTTTTATTTATTTGGTTGTTGTTAAGTAAGTTTTAGCATATATTTTGTTTTGTTTTTGTTTTTAGTTATTTTGAAGTATATTAATTAATGTTGCAATTCATATATGATTCCAAGTGTTTTTTATTTTATAATAATTTAAATTAATGTTTATTTTCTTGTATTTATATTTAATTATTAATAGTGAGCTTAACTTTGTTAACTTCCCTAAAAACAATTTTTCAATTTTAACCTCATTTTTAATTTCACTTTATAAGAAAAATTTGAATTTCTAGGAAATCCTTTACAAAAAAATTGAAAATTTTTAATTTTTATTTTTCTTATCCTGTTTTGTCATAATTTTTCCTTAAACAATCTTTTGTTTAAATATTATTATATATTTTTTTTTAATATTTCTGGTAATGTATGGTATGCTGTGAGTTTTTAAAATAAGGTGGGTTAAGTTTTTTTTTTAATTTTAAATTTGATTTTTTTCTTAAAATTTTTTTAATGTCATATTAAATAAAACAGGTTTTCTACCAAATATTTCGAAAAGTTAATAAATAAAGAAATCTAAATATTCTGAAAATGTTTAAACTAAAAAACTAAATAATTTATTCGTTGTCTAGTTAAGTTGAGTTTTATTATTTTATCAATAATTCAAAAAGTTAAAAAAGAGCTGAAATTTTAAAACTCTTTGTTTTCTTTACTATTTTTATTTTTCTCATTTTTTGTGTTTAATTAAGAGTACTAAAAGCTCAGTGTTTATTTGTATGCATGTATCAATATTATTTACTTTAAAATCCCTGTATAATTTAAAAACAAATTCAGTAACCCTTGGCTCGCCAAGACATACGGTTGGTTGTTCAATCAAATCTTGTTCTCAATAAAAAATTAAACGAAATTTTATGAAAATATACACTTAGGCGTCAAAAGTCTACACTCCTCACTCAATTCATGGTTTGTGTCAAAAAAATCCATAAAAATTTATAAAAAAAAAAAACAAAAAAAAATTAATGTGATCTGTTCCTTACAGGGCATTGAACGTTGGCACTGCGATTAAATAAAAATAATAATTTTAATAAAAAAATCCTTGTATTTCAAAGAGTTAAAAGACTACGCTTATAAATTTTTATCTGTCATTAAATAATATACTTGGTTATCAAGCACTCTTTGAATTTTATTTTGACAGAAGACTAATTTGCGAATTCAAATCGCTACATTTATTAAGTTTTTGTTCAAATTTAAAGCAATAGGTCAAAAGAGAAGCGAAGTACGAAAAGCAAGAAAAATAATACAAAAAATTTTGAAAAGGTGATCCGTAGAGGGTGAAAATCGGCAGTAACAGTAACTCAAAATTTGAAAAAAAAAACAATTTGTATATCATCACCTTACTTAAAGGTGTGGTCGTCGTGCAAACTAACTAACAGAATATCTCAAAATGCAGTGTCACTTATAAAGATAAATTAGACAACAATGTGCTGCAAATATCGGAAGATGGCAAGCAAAAGACCATTCACAGCAAGAAATAATTTAAAAAGCAGCTTATGATGGTCGCGTGACCTGCAAGAATACACGTGTAACATTCGTAAATAAATACGTTAACATGTCACTAGAGTTTTGGAAAAAGGTATTTTTTTCTGACGAGAGCAAGATTGGATAATTTTGGCATCAAGAAAAGACAGATGGTATAAAGGAAATCAGGAATAGGCTCTCAAATAGAAAACTTGGTGATGATGTTAGGGAGAATGGCAGATGGTGTAGTAGGTAATTTCGACTTCATATAATCTACGATGACAGATATGTCTACTTGGATATACTGAAAATGAATCTAAGCAAAGGTGAATATAACTTTCAACAAGACAATGACGCAAAGCACATAGATGAAATTGTCAAGTTTTGGATGCAAAACAGGCTCAGAGAGGTTCTTAGGCACCGCAGCTATCCAACTCGATACTAATTTAAGGTTTAAACTAGATTATGGTACTGCTTTATTTAGCGCGTAGACTTTTGAATCTTTCAAGTGCACGGTTTTTTCTTAAATTAAAAGTACCGTTAAATTATCTGGAGTAAACCTATATAGAAAATTGCATTGTCAACGTTCACTGCATTATAAGGAACAGTTCATATTAAAAATTTGGTGTTTTTTTTGTAAAATGGATTTATGTATTTTTTTGGCACTAAAACTATGAATTGAGTGAAGAGTATAGACTTTTGACGCCTAGTATGTATTTACCATATTTAAGTATATAATCTATTTATAAGTTTATAATAATACCGGACGGCAGAAAGCATAAAATAAAAGTATAAAAATTGAAATTTATTTTTTTAAAAGAAAAATCTTTCTATAAATTTCCTCTATATCTAAGTCAATCTCACTCTCTTGCTCATTATTTAGTATTACTCATAAGTTAAGCTTGTTAATTACATAATTTCTCTTAATTTTTTGTACTGGTTTTTTTTTGTTCTGTTTTACGATTTTTACATTTCATTACTTTTTTCTATTTTTAGCGTAATTAAATATTTTTAACGAAATTCTATGTTCAAGAAAAGTAATAATAATTTGTTTATGCTTTTACTTATTTAAATACGATTTTAAAATATAAGCCCCTTACTTATAAAAATAGTTTTGTATTTAATAAAGGACTTATAAAACAAATTTTCATACAAATTATGTGGAATAAACCTTTTATAAATCGAAAATATATTTATGAATATGGGGATTAGTATGTATGTATGTATATAGATTTCCTTATGTTTGTACATTTATTGCTTTTATATTATTTGAAGTACAGTATTTGGGATAAAAAATCGATTGAGACAATAGAATTTGAAATATTAATGATTTTAAATTTGGAAAATTTTTGAAATCAATTAGGATCTAAAGACAAATTTAAATCTCATAGTTCCTTTATGTGTTTATAACGCAAATAATGTTCATTTAAATTATTTATGCTGTTTTGCAGCTCTCGGAATGAGACGACTTAGAATCATTATGGATACCAGATAAATAATTAATATTCTAAATAATATATTTCTTAATAGTTGAAAAAGTCATCAGAATTGTGACATCGACGTTATGACAAATAGTATCAATGAGGCCAAAAGTGACATCAAACTAATGATATTTGTCATCATAAAATTTAGTCATGTTTTATGCGTCATCTACAATTACAATGACATCAATTCAATGTCACATTTTAACATTATCCCAGTGGCGTATGATATTTTCACCGAAAAATCATTGTCACAATATCAATATCAAGTCGAGATTCGTACGAAATTGTCATAAATGAAAATCATCATTGATGAATCCTAGAGACAATGACACAAACAAAGGGAGTTATAAAGGGTCCGCCATCAAATTTTTTTTTTCAACTGGTGCTTATTTCATGAATGGTAACACTTAGCTTATGTCTGATTTGACACATATCCTTCCGCTGAACGTATATTATTGTGAATACGCTTGAACAACGCTGGGAATCTGGGCATGCGATCGACTTACAGAAGATGCCGATTTAGCCAAAAAAATTATCTTTTCAGATGAAGCTCATTTTGATCTTGGCGGGTATGTAAACAAGCAAAATTGTTGCATTTGGGGCACAGAAAAGCCGCACGCATACATTGAAAAGCCGATGCACCCAAGACGAGTCATTGTTTGGTGCGGATTTTGGTTAAGAGGCATCATTGGGCTATTTTTCTTCGAAAATGAGCAAGGAGTGGCCGTTACAGTTAATGACGATCGTTATCGAGCCATGTTGAACGAATTTTTGTTCACAAAAATTGAAGAGGAGGATATTAGCAATATTTGGTTACTCGTTTGGCCACCTCGGAGCTGCGATTTGACACCGTTGGACTAATATTTGTGTGGTGCCGTCGAAAATAAGTGTTACGCCAACAAGCCAGAGACAATTGATGCTTTAAAGGACAAT
The DNA here is from genome assembly GCA_023159175.1 of Wohlfahrtia magnifica. Taxonomy (NCBI): domain Eukaryota; kingdom Metazoa; phylum Arthropoda; class Insecta; order Diptera; family Sarcophagidae; genus Wohlfahrtia; species Wohlfahrtia magnifica. Next base: position 8,952,773 of record JAKWBJ010000222.1, read on the forward strand.
ATTCGTGAAGCCATTGGTGAAATACAGCTGCACGCAATCGATAATGTGCTTAAAAATTGGACCGATCGTGTAGGCACCTGGATGGCCAGCCGAGGTAGCCATTTGGCTCATTTTGATCTTGGCGGGTATGTAAACAAGCAAAATTGTTGCATTTGGGGCACAGAAAAGCCGCACGCATACATTGAAAAGCCGATGCACCCAAGACGAGTCATTGTTTGGTGCGGATTTTGGTCAAGAGGCATAATTGGGCTATTTTTCTTCGAAAATGAGCAAGGAGTGGCCGTTACAGTTAATGACGATCGTTATCGAGCCATGTTGAACGAATTTTTGTTCACAAAAATTGAAGAGGAGGATATTAGCAATATTTGGTTACTCGATGTTTTGCGCCCTGTTTTTGAAGATCGCATTATCAGCCGCAGAGTTGATGTCGTTTGGCCACCTCGGAGCTGCGATTTGACACCGTTGGACTATTATTTGTGGGGTGCCGTCGAAAATAAGTGTTACGCCAACAAGCCAGAGACAATTGATGCTTTAAAGGACAATATTCGTGAAGCCATTGGTGAAATACAGCTGCACGCAATCGATAATGTGCTTAAAAATTGGACCGATCGTGTAGGCACCTGGATGGCCAGCCGAGGTAGCCATTTGAATGAAATTATTTTCCATTATTAACCGGAAGGATTGTACTTTCAAATAAAAAAAGAAATTTGAGAAAATATTCAGTAGTTTTTTTTTATAGCATTTTCAAAAAAAAAAAAAAAAAATTTATTTGGCGGACCCTATATATGGTAACTTAATTTTAATGTCACCATACTTAAGAAAACTGAAATTTAGTGACATTGTCTGTTAAGAATCGATTTAATGACTGCATGTTGAACGATGCAGGATTTTGTCTGCTTCAACTGCCCGTTAATGCATAAAGTACTAATATTTCTCGATGATATTGTGTGTTAGGACTTATTGATACATGGCCGGTTGCAAAACAAAATCAACTTCCGTCATCTATAAAAATTTTCGACAATTACTTTTAAAAGTCTTGTATGACACCAAAATTAGCATAATTTTCCATTGTCAACGTTTGTTATGATGATTCAATTGACGTTCGACACTGGGATATTGATGTAAATTCATAGTCATATCAAGGAAAACTTTATAGAACATATAAATTTCATATTGATTGACATTTAATAACCACATTTGACATCAACATCAAACAGAATGAAAGCGAAGTGTAAACTACGTTTTTTATCTATACATTATAAAAAGTAATTTTTTTTTACCAAAAAGATGTCAAATTGTCTTCTAATTGATGACACTTTGGCAATAAACAACCTGAAACATATAAATATAGTAAAAAATTTCTGATAAAAAAGAAATGTGTTATGTTTGGTCTCGTTCAGTTGTGTTTCGAAGTTCGTTAAGTTGTGCGGTGTTATTAATTTCATAATATAATTTAATGTAACTTTTCAAGGAATTAAACAATGTTATGAAGACCTGCGATACTAATTCTAAACAGGTGATGGATTTCATCGATATAGACGATCTTGATAATGGCAAAAGTTTAATTGAAAAAGGCAGGAAAAAGGAAAATCTTTAGACTTAGGAGCGAATTTTGACGAATTTTGATATAATAAAATTTCTTAAAAACATAGTTAAGCTCTGTTTATTTTGTATACGTATTACGATCTAGGTTAGTTCACTCCCACTCGCATACATAACGTGTGATTTTTTGCTGTTTAGTTTTTTAGTATAATTTTTTTCAGTGTAAAAAAAGATTCGTGACATGTGCCAATGCCATAAATGTTCAGTAAGGCTTGCTATTTCACCAAGAATATACTAACAAATAAGCAACGTTTACAAATATGAGATACATATGTATGTTTTTCATAAATTACGTCTATTTTATGAAAGAAGTTCATTTTTGGCTCAATGGGTACGTCAACGAATAGAATTGTTGCATTTGGTGTGAAGAGCAGCAAGAGCTATCAATGCACCATGAATGAAGCACTGTTTTAAGCGGGTCGACGGTTGTACCCTCCAAGAGCATGCGGTTTGACCCTACTAGACTATTTTTTGTGGGGATATGCGAAGTCTCTAGTGTACAGTGATAAGCCAGCCACAATTTCTGCTTTGGAGAACAACATTACAGCTGCCATTTGCTGGAAAATTTAAAATTAGAGCTGACGGATTTCATTTAATTTCATCTTAATATTAAAGATCTAAATGGCTAAAAAATCACGCGTTATTTGCTTATCATAAAAATAAAACTAAAAAATGTTATTTTCTTAAATGTTCAAAGTGTATTACGATTTATAACTTTACTAAGTTGAATTGAAATTTCAGTTGAAATTTTACAATTTGGCATTATCGATAACTTCACCTTTTAGAAACACGATAAAGCACTCATCAAAAGCAGTTGTAAAATTTCAATTAAACTTTGTCGAATTGTAAACCGTAATAGGGGCATGTATTGTAAAAGTATTCACATTCGCTTTTGCATTCGCAAAAATTTGAATGCACTATTCACTTTCGCTAAACTAGCATTCGCAACATCCACAGTTAATATGTAAAAATTGGCTTTTAACAAAGTTTATGCTTGACGTATATAACGTCACGTGTTTAAAACTTTTTAAAATTTTACAACACTAAGTCAAAGGCTCACCACATATAAAATATTATATATATATTCACTATACTTAGAGAGATTTGACTGAATTAATTTTATCGTCTGTGACATTGTCGTCTTTCTGGTGAACGAAATTATCGTTTGTGCCATACAAATATTTGGTGCAGATCAAATATCGTACAAATAAAAATATAAGATTTTGTTTTAAGTATGTATTTTGAGCGATCTAGCAGAAATTAAACTTTTTATGTGCTATCATTCATACGCAAAAAGTCTTGAAAACCCATCTGGGAAAAACATACCCTCGAAAATATTGCATATTATCTTTGTTTTAATTTGCATATTCGTTTTTCGAATGTCAGGGACCAAAACGATTACATTTTCATATTCGTCTCCATATTTCTGCAAAGCAATCTCCGCTTCTATTTCGAGTTTCTCATGATGTGGCCCAGATATAATAGGTTTCTTCTTTTTATTGTTGATACAAGTTCCCTTTCCTGGTTTATCCTTTCCAGAACTGTTTAATTAGGTATGAAGTTTATCCAGGACTTAATATTTACGCAGAGAGACGTTAAATAAAAGTCCTATAGCCTTATTGAGCTATTGCAAGTACCTTGCTAAACAAACACACAAAACATTCGTTTGCGCCAAAATAATGCTTTTTCTAAAAATATATGTTCATTTTCTGTTAATTTATTGGTTATTGTATCACATTCGGAATTTAGTATTGATGTAACCAACTAAAGCAAAGAAATTTTTAAAAAAGTTTTCCTGTAAAATTTGGTTTATGTAACAAATGCTAATTTTGCGCAAGAGACTCTATATGTTCTTTTGACAATTTTGTTACATTCGCTATTTTTTCTGCTTACACCTTAAAGAGGGATACCTTTAGGAAATCAGTCTCAATGGACTCAAAAAATGTGTAAGTCGTCAATAGTGTTGTATTTGAAAGATAATAACGGATATGTATACATGTATGACATTCAATTATTAATAAATAAATTTAAATTCTTCAATAAATTTAAATTCTTTAAGTATTTCAATTTAAAGATTCAAATTGATTTTTTTTCTTTCTTTACTGACTTCTACGTTATATATTTATATTTTTTAAACTTTAAATTTTGTTTTATCGTTATTTTTTATATATTTCTATAATGAGATTAAGTAAATGTTTTAGGCAATATTCACTAATTATTAATTAAATAATTTGTTTTCTGTATTAGATATATATATATATATATATATAAATATGTATAATTATTGTATATATATATGTATGTATTGATGTTGTCTTTTAAGTAAAGCGCCATTTTCATTATTTACTATAATTAAGTTTTAAGCAAAAAATATGTGTAAAATATTTTATTTTTTTTTTGCTTCAAGAAACTTATTAGCAATTTGTTTTTAACATGCTAGTAATTTTTGTTTCATTTCTAAATACCTAAAAACTTTTGTTTCTCTTAAGGAAATCATGTATCATTAAAATAATTTAAAAATTATAAGGTCCCATTTGATTACGTATATAAATATATATGAATATATTAATGTAAATTAATTAATTTTTTTGCGTTATTATTTAAGTTTTAATCACTCATATTCAATATATTTCATTTTACTTTTGAAATCTTTGGTTTAAATTTAATTTGATAAAAAAACCAACAAAAAATATAAAAACATTTTCAGAATATTTATATTAAATAAGAAGAAACTTAAAGGAAAATTCTCACTATATTTGTTTGTTGCTTTCAGTTAAACATTAATTGACTATAACTTATTTTGGTTGTGGTTGCTGCTATTGTTATGTTTTTTTTTCTTTCTGTTTTATTTAATAAATTATGGCAGAAATTAAATATTATTTTTTTATTATTATTTTTAAAGTATACATATAACAATAAAACTTTTAGTTAATTTAACTACAAGACATGTTAAAAAAACAAAAATATATTTTAAAATAAGATTGGAATTTCTAACATAATACTTTTAAAGTATAGTTCGTTATTTTTAATTTTAATACATTATTTTCAAAATATCCAAAATAAAAATATTTGGTTATGCTAACTAAAAGGTTAATCTTAAATTAACAAAAAAAAAAAATCGAGGTATTACTACTTTATAACTACTATTCATTATAAATATGTATATAAATATTTTTTAATACTTTGTTTTGTTAAAAAAAAAATAATAAATCAATTAAATTTTTCTTTTTTTATATAAATTCTTTACAATATTTTGAAAATTACTATTTGTTTTAATAAATTCATTTTATAAATTTTTAAATATTTTTTTATAAATAACCTTCTTTCTTTTCTTTTGATTAATTTCTTTTATTAAATTTATCTACTAAGTTTTAAGGAAGAAAAATTTAAATTTTTATGTTTTTACTATTTCCGTTTTGTGTTTAGTAAATTATTTTAATAAAGTTATTTTTAGTTTTTATTTTAATTTTTAAATATGGTATAGTAAGTAGTTAAGTATGTTGAGAGAGAGAGAGAGAGAGAGAGAGAGAGAGAGAGAGAGAGATAATAATAGCTAGGGAAAGTGTGTCAGTTATAGTTAAGAAGAAGTAAGTAGTATTTAAGTGTTAGAGAAAAAAAAAATACATAATTTATTATTATTTCTTTTTTTTAATATTTATGCATGTATATGTATATACTATATATATAATTTACTTGACTACATATAAAATTGATCACATATGTACATAATGACTGAAGAACCGATCTTTTATATCGGCATGCTTAATCTTACAGTGGGCTTTCATGTTATCTCGACGCGTAAATTTCTGTCCACAGACTGGACACTCATGACTCTGAGGCCTATGGATGTTGGCATGATGCCAACGATTTGACACAATTTTATTACAACTGACACAACGATAAAGGGTGGGCAGAGTGCCCGATAACTGTACAAATAACGATGAATAATCGATATTATGATCACGTCTATTGGCGGCAGCTGCCGCTGCAGCTGCTGCAGCTGCAGCTGTTGAAGATGTGGAAGATGTGGTTGACGAAGAGGAGGAATTTGTTAGAGCCGAGGTTGGCAAGTGTTCACTACTATCGTGGTTGGAGGAGGACGTTAGTGAAGTCGAAGACACTATGGTTGTATTGCTACAACCATGATGTCTGTGCAGATGACCATGGTGATGATAGTTGGTCATATGTGATCCAGCAGTATGTTGGGCGGTCTGGTGGTGTGGGTGATGATGGTGGATGGGATGCTGATGATGCGTAAGCGTTGAGGTGGCTGATGATGAGGACGTTGGCTGTTGGCTATGATGATGCTGTTGTTGTTGCTGGTGATGATGTTGCTGTAAGGCGTATAAATGTTGATGATGCTGTAATGAGGCTGACGATGTACTAGATGCTGTAGGTGATAAAGCAGCTGCAGCAGCTTCTGCAGCTACCAAAGTATCTAACGCTGACGAACCACATCGGCCCAAATTTATTACACTCTGTGGTGCGGCTACCACATGTTGCTGATGCTGTCCATGATGTTGACCATGATGATGGCTATGATGGGCTTCATGATGCAGCAGACGTTGATGCGATGTTGTCGCTGACGGTGATGATAAATCCTGTTGATGTTCCTCATGATGTTGCTGTTGCTGATGATGTTGTTGCATATACATTTCTCTTTGATGACATCGTATTTTGGACATATTTATTTCATCACATTTATAATCACAATTATAATTATTATTATTCATAAGCATTTCCTCATTTTCATTCATTTCATCCAGATCCGTACTTTCGGCATAATGTGATTGTTGCTCTTCATGTCTTAACATGACCGGACGCCGTCTTTCGTTAATCGTATGTGTCATTTCGTCTCCATCATCATCATCATCGTTATGTCTTTCATGATCACGTCCATGTTCACGTTCACGTTCATGGTGTTCACGCTCATGTTCTAAACGTTTTTCGTTGTCCTGTTGTTGCTGTAGATCATCACCATCACCACCACGAGCCTCTATATTATCACCTGTAAACATTTTGGTATTATGCAGATTCTCGTGTTATTATCCAACAAAGAAATTAAGTCAATTTGCGTGTGTGGGGGAAAAATTTTGTATTCACGTTTTGATTTTGGTTTTGGCAACTATATTTTTATTGTATGTATGTATTTACTAAGGGGGAAAAAGCAAATGGTGACAGAATATTTTGTTTGTTTTGAAAACCGATAGGCTATTTTTGAAAATTTCATTTAAATGCAATTTTAAACAGGTTTCTTGGTAAATTAATAACTAAGGAACGTACTGAGAGAGTATATAATTATTTCAAAGCTGACACATTTCAATGAGAGAGTTCGCAACTTTTAAATTCTCGTCAAAAATATAATGTCATTTAGTTAATAGTAGCATTTCTCTTTTTGATTTTTGTATGATGTATGTAGTTGTGGTTACGGTCAGTGTAATTTTTATTGTAAAAGACATGCGTAAGGCGTTTTTAGTTTAGTATTTTCTTAACCGTGAAAGGTAAAAGCTGCCAATTAACTTTTGCTCTCAATAAATAAAGTAAATCTGTTGTGAATTGAAATAGTTATATACTTGAATAATTTTGTTGTATTTTTTTTTTAACCAATTATTAAATTCCTAATGAATTTATTTATTTTCTTTAGGTAATTACTAAATTATAAAGGGTTTCCAACAAAGAAATAATGCATCTAAATTATTAATATCGTTTATGCAAAACTGATAAAAAAAAATATAATAAATAAATAGTAACAACAGTCAACTACAGTTTTTCACTTGTTTTTTATTTCTTTTTTTTGTTTAAAAAGGTTTTTAAGGGGTTTTTAACTAAATTTGTATATATATATATTAATTTTTTTTATTGTTATAGTTTTGTAATATTATATATAAATATGATTTTTATTTTGTTTAATATATAATATGTATGGTATATAGCAGAAAATAATCAACTAGTGTGTATATATGAAAATTTCTATTAAAACATATCTTTTATTGAAAATTAAGAAAAAAAAAACTTTAAAAGAATAATAAACGCATTTAACAAAACTCAGTGATAAGGACTAAAGGGGGGGCTTAAGGGGCATCTATGTAGGTTATGCCAGAAATAAAAAATATATAATTAAATATATATATATATATATATATATATATATATATATATATATATATATATATATTTTCTTCTTTTAACAAAACAAAGTATTTTTGGTAAGTAATTTAACATAAATATATATAAAAAATTAAACACAAAAGAAATTAAACTTAAACTTAAAGCCAGCAAAAAATAATTGTTAATTTATAAGTAAAAAGTATAACAGATGCTGGGTACAAATTAAAAATTATTAAATAAAAAAGTGATAAAAATAAACTGAAAGTATAATTGAATAGTGAGTGTACTCTGGGTAAATTTGTATTTTTTTTTTATTTTTTGTAAATTTCTTTTCAAGGGTGTAGAATTTCTTAAATTATTTAATTTTATCAAGTGTTTTTTGTATTTTTTGTTTCTTTTTAATATTTTTATTTTGTAATCAAATGGGATTTTGTTTTGATCTTTTATATTTATATTTTTTAAAACTTTATTAAAAGAAAAAAGTTGTGGTGGTACTTTTTTACATTCAATGTTGCAACATTATATAAGTAATTTCGGTTTTTGTTTTTCGTTTTTAAATAAAACACTTTTAGCCTAAATAAAAATAAAACTTCTCTTGGTTTATATTTAAATAAACATATATTTTTTGTAAAAGTTTCGATAATTTATTAATTTTTTTTCAATAAATATTTTACAAGAAATAATAGTGGTATAAAGCCATTAAACACCATTTATGAAATATATTTTTTGTAGTTTTATAGTAAAAAAAAGAACATTTATAAGTTTATTAAAGATTTTTTGATAATAAAAAATATGTGCGGCATTTAATAAATGAAAATTATAATATAATTCGATTAAACAGTTAGTTTTTTTATAATTTTTTTATTTTAAATCCTTAGAATTTTGTTTATAAAAATATATAAAAAATAAGGACGACACAATATAAAGTTAGTAGAAAAAAGAACACAAACATTTAAAAGTGTAAGGAAAATGAAAATATAAATTATTCTTTTTTAAGAAATTAAATTTATTAAGAAAAAAAGAAACCTAAACTTGGCAGATCCACACTTTTTATTTGTTTTTAAACAACATTTTTGCGGGGTTATTTTAATTGATTAATAATTAAGATTTACTTTAAATTTAAGGCCATTTTTTATTTGCAAAAATAAATTATTTCTAACATTTAGTTAAATTTTTTTTTAAGTTTTAGTAGTTAATCTGTATTTTTTGAAAAGAAAAAACCACAAATACTTAGGAAACAAATTATAAGATCATATATACTTTTAGTTAATATTTAAAAAATATTTTTTTATTACTCTTAATTTTTTCAATTTTTTTTTATAAGTTGCAACATTAAAGACAAAAAGTAGAGAGGAAATAATAATTTAAGGTTATATATGTGGTGTTATTTTAAGATTTTTTTTTAATAAGTTTAAAAGTTAAATTTTGTGTAAAATGACTCAAGAATATGAAAAATGGGAATTGGTATAGTAATGCTAGTCAAAATAAATGAGAACGTATGGTATGGTGGTTGTTAGCTCCATGAATTATTTCATTAGGTATCTTAAATCTTCAAGTTGTTGTAGAGTTGTTACGAGTATCAATTTTTAGTTAAAATCTTCATATAGTGTTTGATATTCTCATAACTATAAGAAAATTCTTCTTAAAATTTGCTTAAGGAAATCAATATTAAAACCTCATATACAGAAAGGGTATTTTTTTTTGTCTATTGATATCGATAACTATGGTTTGACAGCTGAGAATGTTAAACTGTGTTGACATTTCTGTTCAGTAAGGTTTAGCAAGAAAAATAAATTAGATCGCGGAGTTCAACATTGTTTACTGATGAAGCTCAGAAGTGTTCCTGTGCATTGGTTCCCTCGCTTGTACAATTTAATGCTTTTGTATTATTTTAATGGGCCTAGCAACTCTTGAAACATTGGTAGCCAATATTCAAGCCACCATTGACACCATACGGTGAGATTTATTGGAAAAAGAAGCCAAAAATTGGGCTCATCGAATTATCCATGTAATTTCTAGTCGTGGCGGACATATGCTAGAAATCATATTTAAAAAAAATGCCATGAATTATTTGTTTTGTATGTATATATTATGATTTTTAGTTCTCAAGCTTTTAAAAAATACCCTATAGGAGTATGTTGGATCTAAGGAGTTTATTTATATTGATGGGATTCAATTATAATTTCATGGCGAATGGTTAAAAAATATATGAAGATATGCTGAAAGGGTCATTTCGAAGGATTCGAAAAAATTCATATAAAAATGCTTTTGTGCTAGATTTTGTATATCTTACTGTTTTTATAATCTTGAAAATTCTAGATTCAACCATTTCTAAAACTTAAGAATTAGACGGCTTAAGAAATTTTAAAATACAATAACTGTTATCTGTTTCTAATAAAATTGTAACAAATTAATTTTTCAAAGTACATTTCACCTTACAGCAATCAATTTGTCATTATACCAATCATAGAAGTTTAGATAGAAACCACTTGCCCTACATATTGTTATACGGTTCTATTTTTAATAAAAGTCTTTCATAATGATCTATTATACTCTCTTGCAAAATGACAACTTAATTAAAACTTTTCCTAACATCACACTATCAACTTAAAACAGACACACACATATACACAAACGCCGATAAGGTATAACACAATGTGTGCTGTGTATAATAGAAGGGAAACTAAATTAACAACTTGTTTTTAGAACACTTTTAGACTTTGTTAAGTGAAGAAGTCAAATCAAATTTTGTTCTCAATAAATGAAAGACACTTTACTAAGATTTCCTCAAGGTGATGTTAAAATCAAGTAAAGGTTATAAAAATTAGAATTATGTATATGATAAAGAAAGAGTGGGATTAAGATAATACGTTTGTTTTAATTTTTGCAATGCAATTAAAGTTGTTTTTGTGTATAGCCAATTATTGTTCATTTTTTTTTTTTTTTTGTTAACTAGATTTGTACTTAAATTCTAAGAAAATTAATATTCAAATAATTTTCTTTTTAACTAACAACGGAGGCATTTTCCTTTTTGATATTATTATGGTTTTGTTTTTATTTTTTAATATAATGTGGATTAATAGAATTTTGAATAGTTTATATCTCGTTCAAATTTGAGATGTTTTTTTTACTTTTAAGACGTTGAAAAAGTTATTTAAATTTAAGTAGATGTTTTTATATGAATGTTAACGTAAAAAGAAATTGATAAAAATAACATAAGAGAATAAATAAGAATGTAAAAAAACAACAGGGATAATGAAAAAATTAGAAAAAAATTTAAGAAACGATTAACAAAAATGTAAAAAACAAATAACTAAGTAGGAAAAGGAAACTAAACAGTAGTTAATAAAGAAAAAATAAATAAATAAAGGAAATGGTGCTGCACAGAAGAGAGTTAGTCTAAACTAAAGGAGTATTGTAATAATTAAAACAAAAAATCGTATGTAATATAGCTAAAAATAAAAAAAATGTTTGTAAGAAACAGAGTAAAAGAGAAAAAGAGCAGTATCAAAAGTGAAACATACTGTATTAAACATGCAACATGCAAAGAGAATTCATAGATATTTAATAAAATATTCGTGTAAAATAACTATAAGCGTTTTAAAACTATGTAACTATAAACTAGGTTTCATAAAAAAATATTGTATATAGTGTTTAATTTTAATATTTTTTGTCGTTTTTTTGATTAAATATGATTTTTGTATATAAAAAACTTCATTATTAATATATCAATTTGATTTGGTAGGAGAGGTGTTGATCTGTTGCTTTCAAAAAATTGTGATAAAAAAGTATTGTTTTTAGAAAGAAAAAAATCTACTATTGAAAGCGTTGGTTTTAATTTTATATAAACACTGTTTTACTATTTCATTTGTAGCATAGTTTGTATTTTATAAAAAATGGCAAAGGTTGTAATTTTTCAATTTTCTAAAAATTGAAATACTTACTTAAGCTTGTTTTGTTTTGTTTTTTTTTTTTAATAAACAATATATATTTTTTGTTTCGTTTTCTTAAAATAAAAAAAGGTTTTTTCTTTTAATTTTAAAGAAAGTTCAGTTTTTGGAAATAATAAAAAAGGATTTTTATCGTACTTTCTTAAGCATGCAAAACCCGAGGAAATTAGGAAAATTATAAAACAATTTACCAAAAAAATAATAATAAAATAAAGAAAATTATAATACCATATTACAAATTGACGGTTTTATCTTAAATAAAAAAAATTATTTTTTAACTTAAAACCAAAACCCAAAAACAAATTCAAGTTATTGTGTTAAAATTATTACTTGAAAAAATTTACATTGAAATTAATTTTGATTTCCAAAAAGCTTTCTTAAAAATTAACAATTGAAATGTGCTTCAAGTAGCTAGTAAATGAAAATACTAGAATTTCTTCCTAAAGATGTATTTTTAGTAATTAAGAAATAAAAAACAGCTAATTTGTTTATGCTCTATGAAATGTAATAACATGGCGACTATTTTGATTGTAAGTGCTATTTCATGACACGCTAAAATTTCTTAGCTAAAACAGATATGTATCAAAAGATAAGATTCCTTAATTACTTTTGAAGGTTACTAGTTACTAGCCTAGAAAAACACTTATATTTTATTGAAATACCTTCTCTAACATACTAAGGGCATAGCATACAATACTAAACACAGAACGACCCTAGCGATCAATCTTATATCTTTTTATACATAAAAATTAAAGTGTGATTGTATGTTTATTTGAAGTTTATAGACATCTAAGCGGATGAACCGATTTTCTTGAAATTTTTACAGTATTTCCCTATATGTCTATAGGCTATATAAATTACAACTGGACAATGTCACGCCCCTACAAATAATTTTTTTTTTTTTTTGTGTATATCTTCAAAATGGTAACAGTAAGAGTTTCTAAATTTGGTCTAAATAGGTTCGTAGTCAATACAAATCATTAGTCAGAAAATAGAAGGAATTGGATAAGGTGACGTGGTGCATCCCATACAAAGTAAATTGTAAATATTGCTTGAGTATATCTTGAGAACGGTTAAAGTGGCAGTTTCTAAATTTGGTTTAAGTGACTTTATAGTTAATACAAATCATCAAAAATTAGCGGAATTGAACAAGCAGGCGTGCCAATGTCCACACATTGTAAATATAATTTGTTTATATTTTGAGAACGATAACAGAAGAAGTTTCTTCTTTACCTATTCACATTAGACAAAAAGTAGGTGAGATTGCATAAGCGCTTGGTGCACAAAGCACACTGGGTAAAAGATATCTACGTATAGTATGGCTGACTTCCAAAATGTTAATTGCAATGTATTTGAACAAAGCATACTGTTTCATAAAGCCGCTGTACAAAATTTTTACAATGTATACGATATAAAAACGTCGTTCGTTTACCCGCTTTACCCGCCGACTCACATACATAGGTATTTTTTATAAAAAATTAATAAAAACACCAAATTAACATTTTTATAAATTTTTCAGTGAAAAGATATGAAACCACCATCAAAAAAAAAAAAAAAAAAAAAAAAAAAAAAAAAAAAACTCCGACCTCACGACAAGGTTGCACAATGAACCTGATTTCGCAAGAAGTGGACAGTGTTACTGGAAAAGGTCTTGCGGGAGATTAAAGAAGTGGATGATGTCTTTCCGTTCTCGCGGAATGATATCACCAGAAAGTTACTAAAACTTTGTGTGACATGCAAAAGAATTAAAAAACGCAACAATACTTCAGGGAAAGCAGCCACAACTTGGGAGTTTTTCGAGGAAATGGGTGTCTGTTATTTTTATATGATGCATTGCAGTATGTACATTTTATATTGTAACTGTAAACAAAGTACATAGTTGCATTGTTTGGGAACTTTGCACATGAACATAATTTAAATACCGTAGTAGAACTCCACACATTTTAGAAGTCAGCACATATCTTATATGTATATTAAAATGAATGCGTGATTGTTTGAAGGCTCTTTTCGGCTAAAAAGCAGAACCATTATTTTAAGGATTTGGCCTTGAACCGGAAAAAGGGAAAAAATTATAGCAAACATAATAGTTAAGATGATAATTAAAACAGAGGTAGCAAAGCATGTCGGGTTTAGTTAGGTCTATATAAAGGAAGTAGTCATATTTTCAAGGGAGAAAAACGAGCACCAGCAACTGTTCTCTTTTATTATTTTAATTCGAATGCTAATTCTTTACAAAATGTTTCTCTTATTATTCCTAAAACTTATTGTTACGCTTATATACATACATACAATATGTGAATTGTGGGAATTATAATACATATCGTCTGGCTATCATGAAGTGTGGACAAAAATACTGCAACAATGTAGAAGTATTAAGTTAGAAGGCATACAACTTCGACTACGATACATCATTAGAATCACAGTGCGTAGTAGGCTAAATGGAGAAAATAGCTTATTATTTTTATTTTCAAAGAACTTAATTTTATGTCAATATATGAGATAAAATTGATGGCGTATTTGAGCATTCATTCATTGATGAATCATTGTCAAAAAATACTATTATGTGGAAATTATCCTAAATGAAAATTTCATTAAGGGAATGGTGTATGACAACGTTCACTGAATGTCACCATACTAAAGAAAGCTGAAATTTAGCGACATTTTTAAGCGTAGATTATATGTTGAAATTTAGCGACATTGTCTGTTATGAGTCGACTACGTGTTGAAACTTAGCGACATTGTTTCTTATGAGTAGACTATTTGCTGAAGGATGCAGGATTTTGTCTGCTACGCCTCCTCGTTAACGAATAAAGAGTACAATGATTTTTGATGACAAAACATTGCCATTTTCGAAAATTTGGACAATTACTTCAAAAAATCGATGAATAACCATTGTAAGTGTTTGTCACGATGATTCACTATGATATTCACCACCTGGTATTTTTATTTATTTTTGACAATATTTTAATGTAAAAAAGCTATTAACTATTTCTTGTTACTTGAAAAGTAGAACAGGGCATAATTTCTAATAGAAAAACACATTTCATTTGCTATTAGTTTGAATTTTCTTTTTTGCAAACCGAAAAAATATATATTGTTTTAATAATAAAAAAGTAAAAGAAAATTCTTTTAAATAGAAGTTAATTAAAATTCTTAAATTAAATTTCAAAACTAATTAAACTACAAAATAAAATATATTGTAACGGAAAAAGGAGATTTTTACAAATATAATTAATTAAAAGAAGGACTGACTATTACTCAATACAGGAAAAACAAAATACTGCTACTTTAAAAAAATTAAATAATAATTAAATATTAATACTAAAGGCAAACTGTTTATATAAGTATATGGTATATTATATATTATGATATAAGAGTATTAGAGGTAAGTTAATAAGTAGTATATATTATATTAACAAGGAGTTAACAGGTAAATTTATTGTTTTATATATATACATATGTATATATTTATATAATAATAATAAAATAATTTAAATAATAAAATATTCTTTTAAAAAAAACTTACCATCAATATTATCGGACTGATCAAACGATAATTGTTTTGTATCATTATGATCCTCTCGTGTATCAGCGGCCTGTAAAGCATGGCTTGACAATAATGACGACATATCATCAGCTGTATGTTTTAAAGCTCCAGGCTTTAGTAAAAGAAAAGAAAAGCATTTTATAAAAGAAAAATTAATTTTTTTTGAAATCAAATACGTTATGGGTTATCTTTTTAATAAAACACTTCAAAAATTTATTTTCAAACGTATTGTTATAAAGAAAAATTGCTTTAAACCTTAAACAAAAAATAAAAAAAGAAATAATAAAAAAATAATTATCAGCTCTTCTTTAACAAAACTTAAAAATAAGAAAAAAACTAAAATACTAAACAAAAAATAGTTAACCTGAGCTCTGTTTTTTTGTAATTAAGCTTAAAGATACGATTTAATATATTTAGTTAAAAAATACACATGGAAATTATTTAATTTAACAAAATAAAATATATATACTTGTTTTTTAAATAATATAGTTTATGAGCAAAGCTTTTTCATTCATTTTAAGATTTTATATTAATACTCTTCAAATCATATACTATGTAGTTATATATGTACACATGTATGTATGTCGTCTTTACGAGCTTCTGTGGGAATTTGCTGCGGATTTTAGGATCGCTTTTCTTGTTGTACGTATTTTAAACAAAAATTCAATTATTAAAATAAAGACACATTTTTCAATGAGGTGCCAATATTAAAAGTATTCCTTTTTGTAGCACATTTAAAAAAGCTTTTGAAATTAGGAATCACTAATGCTAATCACTAAAGCTCAAAAAACTTTACTATTATTAAAGCACTTTTTAAAGTTATATGTCGTACTTTATATATAAAATCTTACATTTATAAGAAGCTTTTACAAATTAAAAACATGAAAAGCTTTATTTTGAGTGGTTTTTATAAGCAAGATTCAATGAACTAACTAACTCAAAGCTAGGAAAACAAATATCGCTTTTTGAGAGATAATTCTTTGTAAAGTTTTTTTCAAGCTTAAATTAGTCTGCGTATTGAAAGCTTTCTTTTTTTTGTAATTTGAAAATTCTATGATGGTTCCTTTAAAACCACTTTATGCTGTTTTTTTTAAATAAAGTTTTGCTTCGACTTTTCAAAAAAAAAAAAACTTTCAAACTATAACAAATTCCCTTAAAAAGCTCTATTAACATTTTCTTATTATGAACTATCATCTCCTACATTAATAGTAATAACTTCCAGTTTCTTTGTTTGTGTATCTCGGTTTTGACCGCCGGTTATTGTCTTTGCTACAGAGCTTTCGTTAGTTTCGACATTTTGTTGCACTGGACTTTGTGTTTTTTGTGTCTCCTTCTGCTCTCTTTCATAACATAAACGATGAGATTTACACTTATTGTGATGATTAACGATTTCCAAACGAAAATTCGAATTGCCCTCCACGAAAGAGGTACGTATGTCGGGTAATTCACTGGACCATTTACGGCAAAACTTACAAAACATGGTGTTGGAGTTTTCATCGAACTGCAGCCAATCGTATAGAAATAGCCAATTTGTACGAAAGCGGCCATTTTTACGCGACGATGTAGTAGGATTACTTATTGGCACCATAGAGCTTAAGGCTGCTGGTGGGTGAGAAAAGGTATAAGAGGAATTTCTGGAAGTAGAGGGTGATTCGTTTGCTAGATTTATAAATTGTTGTTGCTGATGCTGGTGCTGCTGGTGTTGTTGTTGCAGTAAACGCTGTATTGTAGAAGTGGCAGCCATTTCAATATCAGCTACATTTTGTTGCCAAGCATTTTTAAAATGTTGCTGAGTTTGTTGCTGTAAACGTTTTAATTGTACTTCTACGGCCTGTTGAAACATTAAAGTTTGTTGTTGATCAGTTTGCAAACGTTCTTGTTCTAATTGTTGCTGTTGCTGTTGCTGCTGATCCTTTTGCTGTTTTTGATAATTTTCATATTCTTGTTGCAAATGCTTTGTAAAAGTTTCTGTGGCAATTTGTTTAAAATCTTTAGCAACTTCTTGATTTTGCTGTTCTTGACGTTTGGAAAGTTTCTGTTGTCTTGGAGGATTATCGAGATTAATTGTGGTCTTTTTGGCCAAATTGTCAAATCAAAATGTTTCAAATATTTGATCAGGAATTTTTTATAATAAAAAGGAACAGAAAAGAAAACAAAATAAAGAATACAAAATTAAAACTCAAGAAAAATAACAAGAAAATGTTGAAGTAAAATAAAAGGGAAGGATTATTGTGCTGTTTTTTTCTAACTTTTTTGAAAGACTGTATAGATGTGTAATATGTATAGTGTGGCTCATGTCTTAGATACTTTTTTTTCTTTTGTTTAGAAAGGAAAACAAAACAGTTTTTTTTAAAATAGTTATTGAAATAGAAAAACTTATTTGCAAAAACCATTTAGATTGTTTAGATTTTTTCTTTGCCTCGGCCGATATTCAAATCTTTGTCTCTCTTTCTCTCTGTTAAACTCTCAATAATCCTTCGACCTTCCAAAAACATTTTGCCATTTTTAGATTTAGATTTCTTAAGTCTTAATTTTTGTTCTTTACTTTTTTTTCGTTTTTTAAATAAAATCAAAGTAAAATAAATTTTGTAGCTTTTTTTGTTTTGAGGTTTAAAGCATCAATTTTTCTTTATACAATAATAAATTTAATTCTAGCGGTAAAACAGAAAAAACAAAATTGCTATAAAAAATAAATTGGTATGATATAAAAAATAAAAAAAGTATTGGAACCATCGTACCGGTCCAAAGAAAAAACCTTAACAAATTAAAGCAAATTTTAAGAAAATCAAAAGCATTTAAAACAAATAAAATGTAAATTTTTAGAAATATACCTATAAAGCTTAAATAACTTAATACTATACATATATGTTATCAGAAAAAAAAACCTTTTTCTTGTAAACATGTTGCCAAAGACAATATAACATGTCGTAGTGAAAGAAATATGACAATTGAAACCAAATGTTGCTTTAAGTTTTCTAAAGAACATTTTCTTACAAAATGTCATTACAAAATATAACAACTTGCTTCTAAAAATTTAAATACTACTTCAATTTAACGAATGTTGCTAAGCATGTTGTCTTAACATCTTACAAAAATCGGCAACATGCGGTTTTTCAAAATCCCTTTGGAAAAGGGAAGGAATGAAATTAAAAAAAAGTTAAATTATGTACTCTAAGGCAATTCAGAATTCAGATTGAAATTTTTACTGAAAACGTTTTCTGTAACGTGTAACGTGTATCGTTTTCGGTACACGATAAAATACATTTTTATATCACGTTGAATTTTTGAATTTAAAGCCTGGTATTGTGTTCAAAATTTCGTGCGAAATGCTGTCAAATTACGTATAAAAATATATCGTACGAAATATTTATGAAATAACGTTTTCTTTTTGAAGACATGTAAAATGTAAACTAGATACGAGTATATATCATTATTTTCCAACTGCAACAAATTTCTAGCAACATTTTTTAGTAGGAACATAAGTACTGTTACAACATAGAACATACCATTTTATTATATGGTTTTGGAAGCTAATCTCTATAGCGTTAGTCTATGTATTAGTGATGTGCAACATTATTGAATATATGAAATACTGTTTTGTAACAGCTGGGACTCCAGACCAAGGCGATAAGGGACTTTTGGGCAAGTCACTCCTTCTAGGGTAAGACATGGGATCTTTCGCCGAGAATGACTGCGATCAGTCTGAAATTTGAGCGTCGCTCTGAGGTTCTTAAGTATGTCAGGCTTGACTTGAAATTTTTAACGCAGTTTCTTACCTGGCCAGAGTAGACTAAGAGCGAATCTGAAAAGGATGGCGGTAATAGAGATGAATGTTTGCAGACTGTGCTCTCACAGGCATCCGAGACAGCTGAACACATATTGTATTTTGTGAATGAGTGGTCATTGGTAGGTTTACGTGGAAATTTCTAGGAGGTCATAGTCTCACTGGCTGACATATTATCCACCATTATGGTTTCAGATCCGCTGGTGTTCATTAGGATGGCAGCAGATCTACTAAACAAACTATAGATCAGAAGGGGCACAATATTACAGATATTTAATAATAAATACAGCTGCAACATGTTTATAAGATAATTTAAAAAATATATGTTCGCTAAAAACCATTTTTGGAATTGTTAACTTTTATATATTTAGCATGTTTAAATCATATTATTTCTACATACAACGTTTTAAAATAATGTATATCATATTTTGCATAACAACAATTAAAAACAATTACAAAGTATGTGTAACTACTTACGGGTAAATATTCAGGTGGCAAGGATACATGATGTTCACGCTGTTGTTGCTGTTGTTGGGCATCAATTAATTCTTGTTTAATACTCAACGATTGATTTAACCCCATACCACCAGAAGATGCATTAACATTACCGCCACCACTAAGAGCACTCGCCGATAATGGACTGTCACGCCGACCACCTGAATCTTCGGTCTCTGACGTATTACCGCCACCACCGCTGCCACCAAGAGATTTTGGCACGGGACTTGATTTAAAATTTGAGGGTGCCTACAAACAATAGCAAAAGTTATTTTATTTAATACTTTTTTTATAATAAAATGTTACCAAAAATATATTTTTATGAATATTAAAAAAAATGTTGACAAGCAACAATTTAACTACTATTTCCAAACAAATAGCTAAGCAACATGTTTACGGCAATAAATTTAAATAAGTATTTAAGTATTTATTTAAAAGAAAAATACAATCATTTTTATTTTTTTATTGTAGTACTAGATAAAACCCGGCGTGCTTCGCTACCCCCATCTTAATTATTATCTTCGCTAAATTTTTCACTCTTTTTCTCCATTTTGTACTCTTTCGGCCCAAATTCAAACATTTGAGATAGCCTATATTGCCTTCCAGAAAGACTGTAGGATCTGCGTTTTAGCTGTATACTTTCTATAAACTAGCACACATTCAGTTTTATGTCGTAAACAGTGTAGTAGAGTTGAAGAGAATTCGCTACATAAGAAAATTGTGCGATTTGGGTGTGTCTTGGCAAAATTTTGTAAAAAATATGAACTGGAGGATTTTGATGTGCAAACTAAAACAAACATACACAGAAAAAAATTGAAAAAAATTATACGATTTTTATACATTTTTGGATAGATTGTGCGCAAAAAATGACTATGGACACTTGACATCGTGGTTCTAAACCCAACAACATATTCCAAAATTAATATTTGATATGGGGCGGGACACTACACTCTGAGTGCGAGGACTGGGATTTGGGAAGCAGGCTCCCCTATTTTCTGCCGAGTTTGCAGCGATACAGAGGAGCCGGAGGCTGTTGGGGGCTTTCTGTCAGGGTCAGCTGGCTCCTTAGGTGATGCCTGGTTCTCCTTGGACATCCGTCTCTTTTTTTTCTGTATGCCTGTTCTGACCCTTTTCTTCTTCTTTTTTCTTTCTCTGTTCTTCCTCTCTATATATACAATATTTTTAATAACATTTTTATTATGTGTATTGACAACCATTTTTGTTCAGTTTGGAATTTTTCATAAAAATAAAATTCACCTGCTTTTTGATAAGAGAATATTAAAAACTAAAAAACAAAAATCTGACGTATAGTTGCTTTTTTTTTAATTTTTGTTATCACGTGCCTTGTGTTTATAGAATGTGCTTGAAAAATGTAAAATTTTATATTTAGCACTTTTACTTTTAAGCTATATTAGATATGGCAAATAATACTCTTCTCACCCTTTGACAGCAATAATATCGTGAAAATATTTATTTGTTAACATTGTTTTACCATTTTAATGACTGACTTAAAAATTGCTACCATGTAGAATATTTAAAGGCATGAAAGAAATAAATTCTGAAAAATTGCTAAATGAAAAAATTAATGTTGCACAACATTTTTTAAATAAATTTGAACTGAATACTAGGCTCTAGGCAATACAATCAAAATCTTACTAGCAACCAATGTATATAGTGTACGAGTATGTATACATTGTTACTAAGCTGTTTAATAGATTTTCTTAAGATTTTTTATATTGATGAACTAAATTAAGTCATTCTAGAAAATTAGCCGGCGGTCCAGACGACTACCACTTACTAAAGAGCAACTACATACGTTGCTAAGTCTTTAATATTAATTTTAAGCTAAAAATAGCCAATTATGTTGACTACATACAGGAATGCATTGCAGTTGTTATCAGCGTTTTATTTGAAACAAATATATAATACTCTATATACGAGACATACATACATACAAACATATGATAATTAAAATTTTGCTCAACTCTGTTGTAACAAACACCCTCCCCACCCGCATTATATTTTAAATTAAAATGTATTAAATTGCAAATATTCTAATCAACATTTTTTGCTCAACAATTAAATTAATATTATAATTAAGTTAGACAGCAGCAAGAGCAGCAGCAGCAGCATAAAATTACTCGTATTATGCATAAATTTTATTTAGTGTGAAAATATGCATTTTTAAGTGTAAAATTAAAGAAGAGGGTGAATATGAATGTAAAATTTAAATGTTTCCGCCATAGGATATATATTTTAACACCTACAACTATTATAACATTTCCTGACCATTTCCGGTTGCACAACAATTAAGCCTACAACATCTCCTGCTGTTTCAACATTTCCTTCTCTATTTTCTCCACCCTTCACCTCCATTTCAACTAATTCAAATATTTTAAATGTTTTAGCTTTTATTTTTGCTTTTTTGTTTTTATTTATTTTTATTGTCGTTGTTGCACGAACTCTCTATATTTGTGGCATTTAAAATATTCATTGTGGTAAGCATATTAAAGATTACAACAAAATTATTTATTATAAAATAATAGAAATGCTTTAAATATACATTCTAATAGGTATTATAAATTAAAAAATAATTTTCAAGCACATTTACAATGAAATCTCTATCGTTGTACGTATACCAGGTCCTGACGTTTTTATTGTCATTTTATATGAAAGTGAAATTGAAAATGACTTGCATTACTTCATATATTATTACACATATACGACAAATATTTGTATTTATACACATACCATACACACATATATTGTAATAATTGTTTAATTTATTTTATTTATAAAATTGTTTTTATTTTTTAAATTGTTTTTTATTTTATTAACGAATGCACACTTAGAGATTTCTTATCACTGAACTGATAACAAGGCCTATCAAGCAACTTGTGTTGTAATCATTGCATAAAATAAGCAAAAAAATAAAAAATAAAAAGCAAATGATAATAAAAAAATAATGTTTATAAAAAAAAATAATAATTAAAAAAAATCTTATGGACCCTATACCTCAACTTTGTATTCAGATAAGAAACTGTTTTAAAATGGTTTCTAATGGTCATATTGAAAGTGATTTTTTTCTTATATTTGCAAAAAGACTTATCTGCACTTTTTTAACCTATATAAACAAACAAGTAAATTATAATCGGTATAGTATACTGTTTGACTATGCAATCCTATTGCAATAACGCAGAATTTACTTAAGCTTTAAAGTTAAATTTTACACTGTAAAGTCGACAATAGACGAACAAACATGTTTGACCAACATTTTGTTTGTGTGCGTTAAAAAATAAAAATATAGCATTAAACACATAACCGACAGCAAGCAGCAGACAGCAAAATATGAATACATACGTTACAAAATTAGAATACATACGTTATATGAAAGCAATTATTTTAAAGACAGCACAGCAAATGCCTTGAAAACAACTTTTGCTGCTGCTGCTAAACATAAAATAATTTCTATTTTTTTTAGCAAAACAAAAATTAGTGATACCAATACAATATAAAATTTTAAATAAAAAAACGTAAAAATTGTTTTTTTTTTACTTATCAGAAAACAACAGTATAAAATTAAAATATTGTATAAAACAACATTTATGATAATAATTAAAAAGTTTTAAGCACATCGCACACTAAATCATGAAGAGTCACAGCTCAAAATTTATCAAAATCGCATTTTTTCATAAACCAATTCACAGATCTAATCTCTAAGGACTACGAAAATTTTGTTTTGATGACTGTCTTCCTGACATGAGAAATTATTGTTATGTCTGTTTTTATATATGCTGTGCCGCTTGTACATTATCAACTAAAGAATATTATTTTTAGTTGTGACAGTTAGAGTAATTAATAGTTCTATTTCACATAAATAGAGTTGTGACGTTATTAATGAATAAAATTTTGAGGTAATCAAAATATATTTTCAGTTAAAGAGGCACCATTCGATATAATACACACAACTCAATAAAAAACTTTAAATAAATTTTCAATTAAACAGTCACAACTCAAAATTACCTCCTATTTGCAAAATGATTACACAAAATTAAACAAAACAAAAATAAGTAAAACTGTTTTCTAAGACGGTTTATTTCAATGTGGAACTCAGTTTGATTATATAAATGAAACCATATTATTAGAAATAGTTTTTTGCCTCTCCGGAACATTTACAAATTTTTAGTTGTGACTGTTCAAAATTTAATGTGCGACATAATTTAATTATTTTTTATATTTTTGAGTAATATTTTAAAAAAGCGATTTTATTTTGGTGTATTTGAACAGCTGAAAACTATTTTTCTATAACAAATATTTTTATGACAAATAAAACAGATGACAATGAAACTAATTTCATTGCTGCTGCTGCTTTCAAAATATTTATTTGCTGCTTGCTTTCATGCTGCTTGCTGTCGGTTATGTGTTTAATGCTTGTGGTTTCACGCATAGGTTGTGTGATATAAAATTTTGCTGGTCAAACATGTTTGCCCGTCTAACATCAACTTAAACTATGTTAGATGCCAAATTTTAGACCAAGTAGAAGAAGGTACCAAACACCAAGAGTTCCACTATGAAAATTTTTCTAACGGCATTCACAACATATGAATTTGGTCCCAATATTGGCCTAATTGATGCATAGATGGCTGCAGCAGTTAAAAAAAAAATACTTCGAAGAAAAGCGGAAACCCTATTAAGCATATGTTTTTAGTTCCGAAACGTCACATTCTTTAGTATTTATATTTTTGAAGCCATGAAAAATAAACGATCTGAATGAATTTATAAACACGGAAAGAACTGGTCAATGCTTTAATTTAAAAGGTCTCAGGCCAACCAATATTATACCTACTCTCTCCTTCATTTACTACTATTAAATATTGGGAACCATAAAAGCTGAAAAATTGTCCACGCTAAAAACTGTTAAGATAATCCAAAAAATGGGGAATGAAGGCACGTGAGCAATTTGAAATAATAGGCTTTTCGGAAAGCACTATTCATCGGATTTTTTTTCCACAACTCCACTTGGAATTATATAGCTTCCGCATATCATCTTTTCCTTGTTTCAGTTTCTTTGTAATTATTTTTGTTTTTCTCTTAAGCACCTGTTCCATATACTGTAGCTGGTTTCTAGGGAAGGTGTTCGGAGCCTTGATGCAGCTGTTTATCCTAGGCTGCTACCATTTTTCCTTTTTCCCCAAGAGGTGTCATTGCCTGATCCTACCGAAGATGTTTTGCAGTTGCTGTTTTGTTATTTTCTCGGTGTTGGAAGAAGGGAGTCAGTGGGCTTCTGAGATGGATCATCAGTACGAGAGACGAAGCCTCTTGGTTATATAAAATTTGAAGTCGCAACGAAAATTTGTCTTTGTGTTCTAGCCAAGATTTAACCCTGAATTGCTTGAGTACTTTATCCACAACAACACGTCACCTCATACATCGTATATTGACAATAAATTTTGAGATGAAATAGCTGTAAGCGCATCTTTGTTTTTGGTGTAAATTTATGTTAGTGAAAATGAATTCTCTCTTTTATATTTAGCGTTGACAAACTCCAAGACCGTTTAAAACAAGTGAACGTACTTTTAAAGCTCATTGGCTACAAATTAAGTATGCAGACAGTCAAATTTCAGCAAAAGGTTTTATTTAACTATCAACCATCGGTCTAATAAAAGAGCCTGAGGTCCTTAGAAACGTTGCGATTTAATCCTTTTAACAAAATTCAAATGAAACTTTCAATCAAGGAGCACAAACATAATGATCCCAAAGGCTCATTGATAGCACAATTAAATTGATAAAAATAGGTTCGTATCGTTCTAAATGGCAGTGCATATTTACAATAGTCTGCATTATTGGTTTGTCTTCTTCTTCTTTACTATCATTGCGTTCATACCATTAAAAGCATAAATTGTTTTACCCAAACTAAAATGATTACGAAGAACACGGCATATAGTGTTAGCATTACCAGCTTCTTGGTAACCTGTTCTGTAAATGAGGAAAACCCCAGTTGGGCAGCTCTTCTGTGGCAGAGTGATTAAAAACACATCTGTTCACAACCAGCTACCATCGATAGAAAAGGCAAGATGTTTTATTCAAATTATAATCGCATTTATACAGTTTTCAAAGAAAATACCTTATTTACTTATTCACTTTTTTTTAATTACTCACCTGAGAATCTTGAGTGTAATGCCTGTCCTGTACATTCGCATTTGGGGTCGAGGTCAACAAGTTATCACAGTTGGATGAGTTCTTACGTCTTCGCTTATTACTAATAATATGCTCTGGTGTGGTTGACACCTCTCTATCACGGTCTCTCTTACTCTGATTACTATAATCTAGCTGCGCGAGTTCATCACCACCACGACGTTCATCACCAGTACGTTCACGTTCGATGCTGCCACTACCACCACCGCCGCCTCCGCCTCCACCGCTTATACCATTATCATTAACACCACCACGTTCGCTGCCTCGATCACTGCCAGCATCTCCACGACTATTTAACACATCAGCACTAGCACTGCGACTGGCTGCAGCTGCAACAGCAGCAGCAACGGCAGCAGCAGCCGCACTTGCACTACCCACACTAGGAGATCGTTCACCACCGGTTAAACCTAAAGCGGCAGCGGCTGATTGCAAACTGGCATTACCACTGGCAGCGGCAACAGCTGCAGCAGCAGCCGCGGCGGCTGCCGCCGCTGAACTACGCTCACTAAGACTGCTACTGCTGCGATGTGAATGTATATCATCGCGCATATCACTACGTCCACGATCGCGGGAATCGCGTTCACCTACGCCACGCATACCTAAACCGGTGACAGAACCAAAAGGTGTTCGGCCAGTAGGTGATGAGGCTTCTGTATCGCGGTGTTTATCGAGGTCGGAAGGATAATTTAGATTGTTGTTATCTGTTAGACCACGAACCTAAAACAAAAAACAAACAAAAAAGTAAAGTTTAGTTAAAGGTTTAGAAGAATGTGTCGACTCTAAATTCTGTACCCACCTGCAGACTTTCGGCTGTTTTGAGGAACATCGGTAATGAACTTTGGCCGA
This sequence comes from Wohlfahrtia magnifica, assembly GCA_023159175.1. NCBI lineage: Eukaryota > Metazoa > Arthropoda > Insecta > Diptera > Sarcophagidae > Wohlfahrtia > Wohlfahrtia magnifica. The sequence continues at coordinate 8,979,300 of JAKWBJ010000222.1, forward strand.
CATTTACTTCGCCCTTGTACATAAAATCTAGCAGGGAACGTATTTCTGAGTATCTTACATCTTTCATATAGATGATAGGATGTGGATGATGGTTCTGCAGGAATAAAGTTTCGAAATATGGACTGCATGCTGATAATATGGCTTGATGTGCCTGCAAAGATCAAAGAAAAGATAAAAGAATTTTAAGCATTTTATTGTTATTAACACGTATTTAATATTAAATATTTTATTAATTTTTTTCGTTTGTCTTTTTGTAGCACATAAACGTTTTCAACTATTTATTGTCAACGTGATTTATCCGACATGTCAATTATCACATTATCATTGTCCTAAGTTATTATCCTACTGCTGGTACATTAACATCACTGACATACACTCTTAACTTACATTAAGTATAAGACAATATACACTTGGAGACATTTTTATTTTTATTATTGTTTTTTATATCACCATGTCCTGAGGTTAAATTAAGTGGGTTGCCCAAAAATTGGCGAGTGATTCCCTAAAATATTATATAATCATGCAGTTATGAGAAAAACCTATTCAGAATTGGTATTTCATGTCGTAGCCAAGCGAAACAATATTCAATTCTGAAATTTTTATCGAAATCATTAATGATGCATCTCTAAGATGTAGGTGGCGTTCGAATCATCAATATTTTAAATTTTGAATACCCCTGTAAAACAAAAAAAGAACAGCATCAAGAAAGAAAACATCTTAGCAACGTCATGCCATACCACCTTTCGGAAGAAAAGGAAAAGAAAAAAGGTAGGAGTCTCTGATAAGCAAAGACTTCTTATTACTACAGCAACTACATAAAGAGTATTATTTCTAGATGGCATACTTAACTAGCTAAAACAAACCAATCACTAGCTTATCTGGAAGACAATTTTCATACTTATAATACCAAAGAAACTGAAACAAGGTAAAGATGCTTTGTGGATGCCAGCCCTATGCTCCCAAGGAGAGTAAGAGAAAATAAAACATCATGGCGTTTTTTTTCTAACTCATGCGTGTCAATATATGTCCAATCAAATAATGCTCAGTAGTTTACCTAATCGAAGAAGCCTAATCGAATTCCTATTAAGGTCTAGAAGAGTCTTGGGTAAATCAAAATCCAAGTATAAGAATTTAGCTGATTTTATAGAAAGCCAGAAGTTTGAACAGACGTGCAGACCATTTATAAATGCAGTAGGTTTTAATTCTTTACACAGCCTCTGTGCTGCAAGGAAAGACAGATCCTTAAATATATGACATTAAAAGCGTTTTTGTAGAATAAATAGGAATATTATATCGTAATATAGGATTGTGCAAGCTTCCATGTATTAAATCATATAAAATATATTTAATCTATCCTAAACTAGCACTACCAAATAAAAACTTGCTAAAATTTTTTTAAATATTAAATAGAACATGACTTAACGTTTGAAGAAGTGAACCAACTCTTTCCTTACCCAAATGTACAAGAAATTTTGTATATTCTGCTTGGATAATAAGAATGACAACTGCTGCTAGTAGTCCGGTCGATTATACAACCATCTTTTAACAATTGCGAAACCATACTCCATAGATAAGTTTCAATTAGTTCGAAAACCACCTACTTTTTAAGCCTTGGCATAGGAATCATAAATAGAATGGACGACAAGTTATAATTTTATTTGACGGTGTCATTGAGGTAACTGCGGTTAATAACTATTTGAGACAATATTAATAAATAAATAAATAACAATAAATTTCAAATTTTTTTAATTCGAGAAACTGCTCCAGCTTTAACAAGACTTTAATTCTGATTAGTAAATATTTTAACCTCTGTTAGATTGTGGTCGCCTGATTACGACCGTATACTTCCTTCTATTTTAGCGAGAATATTACTTTAGAAATGACTACTTCCAGCATTCAAATTAAGCTCAGTAGTTTAATCACAAAAGAGAAAGTCAGTACAGTGTACAGACTGCACTTAAGCACTTTTATATCTTGCAGTGTACTTTGAATGTTTTAGCCAATGATGGTAATAGCAATGAAGGCACAAATTGCCAACAATTCATTTATTAAACATTAACGTTTATGCTTTTCAACTCACTGTTTCTACTCTTTCACTCTTTCTCTCTCTCTCTCTCCGTCAGTTTGTTTCTGAACACATACACACATACACTTCACATATGAGAGTGAAGGAAGATACATATTAAAGAAACCTGTTGCTGAATAGAAAAAAAAACGTAACCGTTTTTGTTAGCTTCACTGAATTTTTACTGCTATTTTAACACTTGCAGGATTTGCGACAATTGTCCTGTGTGATAAATTGATGCCGTGTCTTATGACAACAACAATTCATTTAGTTTTTTTTGTTTTATTCCCTACTCTTTTCACAACAGTTGTGTTCTGTGCTCTATTCTTTTCATTTCCGTTAAGTTTTTTTTTCGTTTTCATTTTCTTCCTATAGTATAGTGGCAACGTAACGTGGCATAGCGTTTAAAGTGTTTGAGTGTTTCAGTTTACAAAAAATAAAAACGTGTGTCGAACTTTTTCAACCTGACAATTTATTTATATTTCCTAGCATCCGGACGGACTTGGGCAAAAGGTTAAATTTGACACATTGAGTTGTAAAGTGAATTAAAAGCTTAACACGTATGCACTCGTATACAAACGCTTATGGACGGTATAAATAACAAGGTTTTAACTTTTTCAACACTGCAGCAAAATGGCTGCCAACAACCTGCCTTAACAACAACAATAATGACAACTATAATAACATTCAGTCAAGTTTTTTAGTGGAAATCAAATTTGTCAAATAATATATCTGAAAAGAATTTGTGTTGTATGAGAGATTTTTAAGAGGTCTACAACAATAAAGCAATAATAATAACAACAACAACAATAGGGACAATAAAAATTGTTATAAAAGGTAACAATTGAGCACAAAACGTCTATGTAATTGAGGCATTTTCTCAATTGTTCTTTTAATTACAATTCCAAATGAGTAATAGCAGCAACGTTGGTGGTAGTGGCTGTTGGTTGGTTCTTTGGCTGGTTGGTATAGTAACCATTTGTGACCCTGGTTTATAATGTTAAAATCGATATTGTAGTTTTTGGTCTTGTTAGCCACTTATACAACATCATCTAATGACAAGGAGAAATCACTTCTGCTGATTCCTGTTGTGTTAACTAACTAAAAAGGATTGTATTATTATTAACGCAACCATTCATACACACACATACAACACTATTCATAGTACTTTGCAACGCTGGGAAGCTTGATACCGTTCTTGTTGGGGTAATTAAAATCGAAATAAAAAAAATAAAATAAAAATAAACGAAACTATTTTGTTAAACTCAGAAATAAAAAACGAAAAAACGATTAAATTTTAAGAATTCAGGTGAAGTTGGGAAAGCGTGTGAGTAGGAAAGATACTGATGACCCGTCTCTTGCTAAAAGAATGGCTGATTACTTGTAAAAAAGAAATTTCGTCAGAAATTGTTAATAAGTCTCTTAATAATCGAGTACATTTATTTTTTAAATTTTAATTTAAAAATCGGCATAAATCAAATATTTTATAATTTTTTTTACTCAATTTATTACACTATGCCAAAAAATTGAATAACTAGAAGTGTGGTAGTCTGCCCGTGCTGAGGTTGTGGTTCGATTCCAACCTTAGAGTTACTTAGTTACTCCGCTCGTAACAATTATAATATATAGTCGGTGTCAAAAAAAGTGTTCACCCTTATTTCCTAAAATGAAGTTTTTATTTTATTTATTTATTTTTTTTAATGAGATGAATTTAAATATTTCACGTTTTGTCAAAACTATATTTAATGCTTTACAAAATTCTTAAAAACAACAAAAAATTTCTTAGGTTGTATAGCAGAACACAAAAGGTACTGGATGTTTTACGGGCCAAAAAAAGTGTACAAGACAAAAGACTATGCGACAAAAAAGAATGAATCAAAATATCTGGGATGTGGTACCATTTTATAAAATGGCTATCGAATACTACAAGAATCAGGTTTTAAGTTGCGGGTAAAAAAAACGGGTTTACGTATCTTCACGCAATTACAAGCTAATAACTTAACTGAATGTTAACCGATTTAAGTTTTTTAGCGGATATGTAAAGAAGAGATAAATAATACAAATGATATGTACTTTTCTTAAGTAAACTTAAGAAATCTGTGTGCACTACTTAATCAAACGATATGTTTTTCCACGCTATTTCATATAGGAACTGCACTTATGAATTTATTAGAGAAGTACGTTTAGTTGCGAATACAATAATACAATGATACTTGGTTTTTTAAGATTCGTTGGAAATTGACTAAAATAAAGCACCATATAACTTGACGTCTGAACCATTTTTGCCGAAATTTTTACAGTATCTCTCTGTATATCTGGAAGGAACTTTAGTCTATATAAATTTTAATAATTCCAACTGGGCGGTGCCATGCCAATACAAAGTAAATATTTACTTGTCTATATCTTAGAAATGGTAACAGAAAGAGTCTTTAAATTTAGTCCAAATAGCTTCAAAGTCAATACAAATCATCAGTAAAAAGTGGGCGGAATCGGATAAGTGGGCATGGTACCTCCAATACAAACAAAATATTGATTTTTCTATATCTTAAGAACGGTTAAAGTGGAAGTTTTTGATTTTGGTCCGATTGACTTTGTAGTTAATTAAATTGGTCTGTTAAAAAGTGAACGGAATTGAATAAGTGGGCATGGTTAATACAAATAAAATATTGATTTTTGTACGTTTTGAGAAGTAGTGAAAAAATGGGCGAATTTTGTATAAGTGCACGTGGCAGCACCCATACACAGTAAACATAAATTTTTGTATATCTTGAGAACGGTAATATTATAAGTTCCTTAATTTGATTCGAGCAACGTCGTGAACAATACACGTCAGTAGTCAATAACTGGGCGAGATTGGACAAGTGCACGTGGCACCTTTCATCCGTATTTAATATGGAAAATTTCACAAGAAGTTATCTATAGACATATACTACATATGCAAATTAATATGTGTTTGTTTGAAAACAGTTTACAGCTAAGAAAAAACAGATACTATAGTTTCTTTCTTTAATATATGGACTTGGACCGCAAGGGAATAAGATGGGGAAAAAGTTAATGTGATAATTAAGAAAACAATTAAGATAGAGGCAACGAAACATGCCGGGTTTTAGCTAGTAATATATTGTTACGTTTTTACCTTTTAAAAACGCTTATAAAATAAGTTCGTTTTGATTTTAATTAACTAATTCTTTATTAACACAGTTCTGTGTTTCACTTCTTGTAACCTTCACTAGCAGCAACAATTTACCTATTCATAGTTAATCTCTCTATTTACAACTTTCTAAACAACATTAATTACTCGACAGATCATCCAACCCGAACGTTGTTACATTTAAGATTCGATTACGACCTTTGCAACGAGAGTTTATCCATACTAAACTCTCTTCACTTACACCAAGTAAAACTTGTTACAACGAGTTTACACTAATAAACTTTCTTCACGCTGAGCTTATTTATATTCAACGAACTCTATTCACTGAGTTTACACCAAACACATTAAAATCGATGTGCTTTTTATATGGCTGAGTAAACAATACTTCGAAAGCTCTCGAGTCTCTCGGTATTTCAGGTAGACTATATTTCTTTACTTTTCCTTCTTTTTAGTTCTTGTAAAGCAGTTCAGTGGTAAACATTTGTGTTGTTTGCTTTTATTTGTATTTGTAAACAAACACGTATGTAGCTGTTTTTGTGGCGTCTGCGTATTTTTTTTATCAATGTAACAAACGACAGTGGTGCCCAAACTTGTTTTTCGTAACAAGCAAACCAATTTTTTGTTTAATTTTTTAAATTTTTTTTTTCTTAATTTGGATTTTCCTATTATTCAAAGCTAACCTAGGATAACTTAGGCTAAACAAGAACTTGTTGATGTAGATCAGTTAAATAAATTCTAAGAAATTCTATTTTGTATATTAAAAACAAAATTTGAAATTAACTTTTTGGAGAAAATAAATAAAATGTGTTATATTTATACCAAATTTTCTTCATATCGCACACTATCGCCCATGTTCTGAAAACGCTGCGTTTTCAAATGGCAAATCGTTTTTAAAATGCAAAACGCATTTAAGCATGTTCTGAAAACGAAGCGATTTGGCGTTTTGCCTTTTTCGAAGTTGTGTTCGAACAAATAAAAAACATATGCTTTATAATAACAAAACACAAACATAGAAAAAATTATTCATAAAAATTCGTCAATTAAAAGAATTATCAAGAAATAAATTTTGTTTCAATAAATTCTAAATTAAACCGACTATTTTTTTGCTTAAAACAAAAATTTTTTATTGAAAGTATTTAATAAACTACCAATTAAAATTAAAATGCCTACAGCGTATTTACTTGCTCTATTGGCTTTAAAAAAGCTACCAGCAAGAGAAGAGGTAATTAAAAAAAAACTCTAAGGGATTCTTCCAATCCATTGGACATTCCAGACCAAGCGTAAGTACATACATATATAATTACATAGAAAAAAAGTTCAGTTTTCATTGCATGTTTTTGCGCTTAAAGTTTCATGCAATGGCCGCAAATGCTTCTTCTTTTTATTTAGAGATGTTACATATAAACACTTGCGAATAATTGGTGAGTTTCATCACGGGTAGCCGGTTACAAATAGGATCTTGAATAATTTTTTTATCTCTCGTAAATGTTTGTAGGTGCTTGAGCAGTTTTTGAATTATTTTTGAATTTTTATAAAGGGTTGTTTACTACTTTTTAATTAAAATATGTGAACATAATAAATATCAAATAATATTATCATAAGTTTGTAAAGAGGAAGTAATTTTACAGTTAACACCACTAGCACTAAATTTTTTTCGAAGATCAAATTGACCAGCTGTTTGCATAAATCGCCAGCTTATAAGTAAACAAATGATACCGACAATTGACAAAAACAAAGCAAAATTTTAAATTGCATATTTTTAATTAAAATTGTGAAAAAATATTAAAAGTTTTTCTTCAAATAAAAACAGAACATATTAAATTTTAATTTTACATCAATTTATTTTCTCATTCAAGTGCAGTTTAAATAAAAATGACCAGATCGCTTCAGCATACACTAGCGGTTTGACAACGTCAGATTTCTAGCGTTTTCGTTTGCCAGAACACCTGTTTGGAGTTTTCAAATCGAAAACGCAAATTTTAAGCGATATGCGTTTTTCAGAACATGGGTGTATATCACGAACAGTCACAACTCAAAATTTGTAAATGTTCAGGACAGGCAAAAAATTGCTGCAAATAACATGGTTGTAATTTTATAGACAAATTGAGTTATACATTGAAGTAAACCGTCTTACAGGACCGTTTGCTCAATTTTTTTTAAATTTATGCAATAATTTTGCAAATAATAGGTATTATATCAATTTGTGCCTCTTTAACTGGAAAGAAAACTACTCTATTATCTAAAAGAAAACTATTTATCTGAAAGAAAACTACTGTATTACTCATAATTCACAACTAAAAAAAGTACCCTTTAGTTGATAATGTACAAGCGTCACAAGTAATATTAAAACAGACATAACAATATTACATATCTCATGTAAAGGAGATAGTAATGCAAACGAAAGTTCCGTGGTCGTTAGAGATTTGATCTGTGAATTGATTTATTGAAAAAAAGCGTTTTTGATAAATTTTGAGTTATAACTGTTCATGATTTAGAGTGCGATATATATTATAATTCGCCCGAGAAGTAGACTTTAAAAATTTTTGTTTCATTCCGAAGAAAATTTTCGTTTTGTTTTCTGTAGAAGCTAATTACGGTATCAATTCCACTTCCGATCGGAATTGAATTATGTGACATACCTGATAATAAATTTTTTGACTTCTCCTTTTAAGATTTTTGTTTTTAAATATTTCTCTAAGCATATTTTTCAATAGATACTTAGTTCTCGATATAACAATAACTCAATTTATAGTAAAGACATATTTATTTTAAAATTAGAATTTAGTACTCACCTTAACTGTTTCACCTTCACAGGCTAATGTAACATCGCAAAGTGCTTCTCTTTGCAATAATGAGGTGAGGACACCGGTTAAATTTGTCGGATGATTGTTCCAGCGTAAACAAAATTGCTGGTCCATAGCTCCTAGGTCAGTATTGTACCTAAAAATTAGAGAAAAAAAAAATATAAAATAATTAATAAATTTATTTCTAAATAAAGTTATTTATTATTTCAAAACATAAGTATTTTAAATTTAATAATTTATCAACAATTTAAAATACATAGTTATCATATTTTTGTGTGTTTGTTTGTTAATAGGTAGTAGTCTTTCCAAGTAATTAAGTTGATAACTGTTCTTAATTAATATTCTAAACGTTTTGTATAGAAATTTTTTAATTAACCATAATGTTGTAATTTCAATTAAAAATTATTTATTATGCATTATTATACTAAACTAAATAGTTTTTAATGTTTTTACGGTAATACACAAAAAAAAGGAAAAAAAAAGAAATGTATGTGGTACCATTGTATGAAATAATAATAATAATAACTTTATTTAAATTTTTAGAATTTTAGATTATTAAATTAAATTAAATTGTCTATTGGCTAGAAAAAATGTGGTGGTTTAATTGAAGATGCAATTAATAAACATATGGACAATAATATGCAACAGATGCATTGGAAAAAATGGATATTAAAGCAAATAAAAATAAAATTGCCGAACTAATAGACACATTCACTTCCATCTCTTGTCATCTTGTCAAATGAAATCCAAAAAGCCCCAATTTACAAAAAATTAGAATTCGACTTTTTGATTGATTATGATACATTCTTTCGAAATACACATTCTCACACATTTTTACACTTTCACAATTGAAAACAACGTTTTTATCAGCAATAATCTAAGCTTAACCTAAATGGTTTATTTCACATATTCTCCTGTAAAATTTTTGAAATGTACAATAACTTATGGCTTTTTGGATTTCATATCACGATATGAAATCTAAGCTTGTCGTATTATAAGGAAATTATCATATAAGGTGATGATTGTTTAATCAACAATTAATGCGCACACTCTCACCAAGTCTGTATTAGCATTCAAGTATGGAATGCCCTATGTGCAAGCGATCATGTCAACCTGTTAAATTTAGAAAACTGAAATGTTCAGGTGTCATTTCAACAGTGCAACTATACTCTTATAACCCTACAGTGTTTGATACTATACCTACGTCGCCTTATCCTTTTTTAAGACCAGCAACAATAGTAGTTTTGTAAATAGTAGAGAAGCTAGTTTGGTTTCAAAAAACTGTTTAATTAGAACATCGTGAGCATCTGTCTCCTTTTCTATTCTATTGAATAAACTTAGGAATTTGTTATTAACGAACCGATTACATATCTTATGACATGTTCGCAAAAGACTATGAATTACTTTGTTCACTACTTGAATTACTTTTATGAATTAACTTTTTCGCATTTTGTTCTTTTTCTAATTATTTTTATTTATTGTTTTGTAATTTACCGATAAATTCAGATTTAAGAATTGAAAAAAAAAAGGTTAGAAAACTAAAAAAAAAAACCCGATAAAAATTTGAGATCGCATTGATTTTGTTTAATAATCCTTAGGATAATTGAGACTGTATTACTTACAAATTTTAATAATTTGCTTTTCAAATTTTGTAAGGGGACTTATGTAATTAGGCACATATTTGGGGGCTGAATTATTAATGAGAGAGCGAATTACAATTAAAAGTTGGTCGTGCGAACATTGCTTTGAATTATATTCAAGAAGATTATCTGATTTTTTGTTTTGTTTCATCTTGTGCTATAATTGTTTCCACAAATGTTATTTTTTGTTTTACGAATTGCAAGCATATTATTGGTTTTAATGGAATGTACTATTTTTTTCTGGGCTATAAAAAACATATTTATTTAAAAATTTATTACAAAATAAATTCTCTTAAATTATAAAAACATTAACCAACATATTTCATTAATATGCAGATATTAATTACCTAAACACTTATAATTATGTTTGAAAAAAAAAGAAATTTAATTTAATTAAAATACATATCAAATTCAACATCATTGGCAATTGAAAACATAAAAGCTGTCTAAGAGCAGGAGAGGTTCGATAATCTAATGCTTTTATTACTTAAAAGTTTAACGGGAAAGGCGTTAGACTTTAACTATTTGTAGGTTTTCGTATTTTAAAACTTAGTCGTACTGTTTTAATGTTAAAAAACTGGGCCAAAATTTATGAATTTAATGTCAAGTTGTAGTGTTTTTTAGAAGAAGGTAAAAACTAGGCAGAGACTAAAAAAATCTACAAAAACCGATAGGCCATAGAACTGATGGTTTACAAAATTGTAAATGAAATTTTTTAGTTTATATTACTGATAATAACACAATTTTTATTAGATATATTTACACGAGAACGTTTTTTTTCCTAATTCGCTCTCTTATTCATATTTCAACACCCAATTATGAGCTTAATTACATAATTCCCCATACAAAATTTTGAGAGCGAATCACCCTAACTGCAAAATAATTTCAATTACCCTGTTAATTACTAAAAAAATCAATATGATCTTTAATTTTTTAGCGGTTTTTGTCACCTTCTGCTGTCAACAGGTAGAAAGGAAAGTAAGCAAGCAAAAGAGAAGAATTATTTTGTATTTTTTATTTTTCCTTCCGTTGTTAACATGCAATTCAACAATAAACATAATGAAGACGAGGAACTGTCCAAACCAATTAGGAAGGTGCCGCGTGAACAGTGAAATTCATTTACCTATCAATCAAATTTCTTTTAAAACAATCGGTTTTTAAGTTTTTTTAGATGTCAAATTTTAGTAAAAACGTCCAAATTAACTATTTTCTTTTGAATCATTTCTGTACCTAAAAATATTTGAGTACAAAAGAGGAAGAAACGAAACAAATTTACAGGGTGTGTAAAGATCTTTAAAAGCTTATAAAAAAATTAAAATATTTTAATATTATTCTGATTAATTCTTCTTTTTTATTATGTTTTTGTTATTGTTGCTGCTGCTACTGTTGTTGTTTTTGTTGTTGTCGTCATATTTTCAATTACCTGCACACGTTTCATTTTCAAAATTGTTTATTTTTTCATCTTCTGTGTTAATTTGGCTTATTATTGGTATTTTGTTGTTGTTGGTTGTTGTTCTTATTGTTTGTGTGCCACCAAACAATGTTACAATTTAAAATAACAACAACAAAATAAATGTAGAAAACGATTAAACAACTATAATAATGCGGTATGTATGTATGTGTGCATGTACATTATATTTGATTTAATTTTTAAAGTACTTTTCTAATCTTTATTAACTGCCACCACCAACTACCTCTTCTGACACTGCAGTTGGGTTTTGTATATAATGTTTATTGTGATAAGAAAATGTATAATTTTTTTGCACTATCGCCTGTTTTTGTTGTTGCTGTAGTTTAGAATTATTAAAAAATGAAAGTGATTTCTTTGTTTGTGATAAGAGTTTTATTTTATATATAAATGATTTTGTAAAAAGTGAAAATGAAAAATAAAACAAATTACAAAATTATTAGGGATGCCTGTAGAACACGGCAAATTGGTTCCGTGCTATTTAATAGTAATAATTCATATAATTTTATAGATAACAACTAAAATCTCATGATTATTCTGATCTACTTAGAATATGAAGTAAATAATAAATTAAAAAAGGCAAAATATAGAGTTCATATGCGTGACTGAATATAAATTAAATTCAAATTTAAATTCATTATTATTATTGTTATTATTCATCGAGTTCGAATTCCGTGTTATTCGAGATTTGTAGCAATTCTTAACATTCTTATAAGCGAATTTGTGCAACTCAAGTACAGTGCTCTTCAAGGGATGCCTGTATTAAGCTTTATAATCGTATGTATGTATGTATGGGGATTTTATATTTTATGACAGATTTTTCTAGAACCCATATTTACCTGCAATATAGTATGATAACAAAAGCAAAAAGGGGGTCTGTTTTTAATAAAAGTTTGGACTTTTATTTATTTTATTTTTTATAAAATATTTAAAAACTATTTTTTAACACACAATTTAAGTTTGTGACAATTTGAAGTCATTCCTAAAGGTATTTATTTTGTTTAGAATATTTATTTTCAGTTTTAAAGTATTACAAACAACCACACTCAACTATATTGTGTGTTAAATTGAAAGCATTTTGATGATGATGATGATGATTATGATCAAATAAAACTTAATAAACACATGTTTATTAATGAAAAACTTAAATTCACACATACATACATACATGCATCCAGACATAAATAAACAATAAGTATAAGTAATACCTAGGCAATTATAAGCTTGTTTATGCACATGTCTTGCTCTTATTTATACATCATACATACGTACATATGTATGGAATTAAAATGAAATTGCTTATAAACATTTTGTGTGTTACCGAAAAATAATTGAAATTGTTTGATAATAACACATATACATACACACACAAGGCTCTTATATCCTTTTTTTTATTTTCCACGCTAAACTAAATAAATTCTCTTTAAATTTATTAAGTAATATTTGTAATAATTGTTTGTTATTGAGAAAACTAAAGTAGTAATGAAAATGCTCATACAAATACTGCCATGTTGACACGACAACGTATTTCGTAATTTGCTCTCTTTTTCATAATTCAGTCTGTAATTATACGCATATTTACATAGTTCGGTATACAAGTTTTTAAGAGCATATTGTCAAGCCTAAAAAGCAAACAGAAAATAATGGAAACAAAGAAAAGTAAACAAAAATCAATGCCCGCTCGCTCCACTGATAACATTCATTCGCTTTTCCACTTCGTTTTTCTTATCAATTTGCTGAAATAAATAGTTATATATTTTGTTATAATAACATTTTCTACTTTTTCTTCCATTGTTGACAGGTAATTTACACAATTTAACAAAAATAACACAAAGAAAAAGAACTTCCAAAACCAATTAGAAAGATGCCATGTGAACATGTGAGCAAAGTAATTTGAAGTTTCGGGTAAACACGACGTAAGAGTTAATATCGTATGATATGTGATACAACGAAGCCATTAAATCTTAGCATAACCGTATGTACTAGGCTGGATGCTGCAAAGGAGTAGTTGGAGTAGCTAAATTGTTATTGGAATAATTTGTTTTGTTCAGTGAAGAAATTATAAAAAAGGACAAAAAAATTTTAATAATTTCTACACTCAAACAGGATGGTAGTAACGTTACAATTTGAAGGTATTTAGTTGAAGAAATTAGTATTTACAGAAAATACCACGAAAAAGCACTAAATTTGAAGTGTGCAAACATACGTCATACTTAATTAGTTTGTTAGTTAATAGAAAATAAGTATGAGAAAACATTAATTAGAAAGACACTAAATGGCATAGAATAACTGAAGAATTAAACTAATCAGTTATTGCAAGCTGTAATTGATTCAAAAAGTGACCACATAAAATTATAATTTAACTAAAAATACATTTTTAACTTTTTCATTATATTTTTTGCAGGCATATCACAGGGCGTATCAGAACTGGTTCACTGAATATTACTGTTAAATATTGTTAGCATTTCAGAAACGATGAGATTAAATCATAAATCATTAAAATTCTAGAAATTCTTTGTAATTTACAGAAATTCTAACTAAAAACGTCTCGCATTAGAATCAGTCCATTTAGTCTATTAGTCCAAAAGGATCTCTTTAAAGTTAAATAGGCTCATTTTATAAATTCTTTTGAAACTTTAAAAAAGACTATCTAATTAATCATGTCTGAACAATTCATTATTTATTACTCTTTTTTTTCTAAAAAATTTTAAAATGCTACTCGAAATATAAATATTTTGTTTTTGTTTTTGTTTTTGCAAAAAACTGACCATATTATTTGATATTCAAATTCAAAACATTAGACCACATACAGTGAGGAAGAGAATGAGCGGAGGAAAATTTAAATAATTTGTAAAATAGTTAAACAATTTAAATTTTAATGTCTGCATAAAATTATGCATGTAATTATATGCGTATATACATATGTATATACATTCATACATATCTACATATGCAATATGTCAATAAATATATTGATACTATTGAAATTAATGCATTTTAATTTGTTTATTATTATTTATTTTGATAATTTCAAATCAAAATACCCGTATAAATACACAATAAAACAAACACACTCACTCCTACACTTACAACAACCACTCTTACATTTATTACTCTTATTAAAAAAGAAAAAAAGGAAATAAACCAGCAAACACAAAGACTTGCTAAATTAATAATATTCCATAAAAAATAGCCAAAATGTACGATATTTTCAATTTTAAAGTCAGGACAAAGTGTATACTGGGTATAAATAAATGTATGTCTGTGTGGATATGTGTGTTGGTGAGAAAGAGAATGTGATTTTGATTATGCATTATCATCATCATTATTAAACATACATCAAAATTTTCTACTTCAACACAGTAATGACTATAAATATGTAATTAAATGCACGTGGCTTATAAACAATAAATATAGTGCAAACACTTACAGATACACACAAACACACACACACATACTATATGTACATACATTCAACTTTTTGCCTTTCTCTCACACTCGTTTTGATTTTCTCTATAAATCTGTAGTTAATTTATTCATATTTATATTTTATACATTTATAAACAGATGTATGTACGAATGAATGAATACTGCAAATAATTGATATTTTGCTTATATAGGCAATAAACATTGTAATTCATATACCAATATCACCCATCCATATGCATAAGCAAATGCACACAACTATTTATATAATATTGCATACATATGTGTTAAAGGCTAATTTGCACCTGTATGTTTATGTATTAGTGTTATATAGTCTCTTCTAAGAGAGAGTAGGAGAGTGGGTGACATATTTTTTTTCTTGTTGCTCTCAATTATTAATAGTATTTTCTTTAAAAACATAATCACATGCATACATATGCGTGTGTGTAATCTAAATCTCAATGTTTATTGACGAACGAATAATTATTGTTGTTGTCGTTGAGCTTTATTGTAATTTTTAATGATGTTTTTTGTTTACAAAATTGTTTGCTATGGTTGAAGAAAATAATGCTGACACACACACATTGTGCGAGCAGGAATAGATTATAGATTATTATTAAATAATAAATAGGAAAACATATATTTTAACAATTAGTTTTTAAAGAGTTTAACAAACATGAACAAATAAAATGACTAAAGAAGTCATATGCATTATAATGATCACATTGATTTTATTGTAATAAAATAATGAAAAAATGAAAAACAACATTAAAGAATCAACAATGATGCCAATTTCTCAACTTTTCTTTAACTTTCTCTATTGAAAATAATTTTTATAATTTAACGGTTTTGCGATGTTAAAAGTAAATAAAATTCTAGTTGTAGACCTTCTTTTTTCAGTCATGATTTCCTTATACCACGTTCACACAAGCCTTTAAATTACTTTGTTCGATGTTTGAATTACTTATATTACTATAATTACTCTGTTCACATGGCATACTTTTAGTTGGCTTTGACAGTTCTTCTGTATGTTATTTTTGTTAGATTGTATATTGTTGTTTAATTACTTTTTGTTTTGCTTGTTTAATTACTTTTATTTATGTTTTTGTTTGTTTATTATGCTTGGCAGCGGGTGATGACAAAAAACCGACATAAATTAGCAATCACATTAATTTTTTTGTAACTCACAGGGTAATTGAAAGTGAATTACTTAAGTTACGGTCAAATTTGACAAATATTTGAGAAAAAAAAAATTAGAACCACAATTTATAGAAGCATTTCTTTTGTGTAAACATTTCTTAAAAATTTGCTTAAAAATAATTAATAGTACTGAACAATTTTTAAATTTATTAATTTAATTTGTAACTTTATCTGTTTGTCATTCAATCATACGTAAACGATTTTGTTGGAATATGAAACACAGATAGGTCTGGCTAATAAAAAGGTTATAGGTTATGCCTTTTTCAAAATTTGACCTGGGAGAGGTTAAAATCGGGATAAAACTGGCCAAATTAGGTCAATTTGCTTATGAGTCAATCATTCGTAATCGGCTAAATCGATTTTGACGAAATTTGGACCACAGATAACGAAGGTGCAATAGGGTGGGTTTTTCAAAATTGGATCTAAACGACGTTAAAATCAGGTGAAACGGTCAAAATTAATTACTTTTTTTCTTAAATGACACGCATTTTTTCTTCTTAAAGCAAAGTTTTTTGTTTGCAAAAAAAAAAAATATTCAAAAGTTGCACTTTTTTGGTTCTTAGTCTATTACTACGAAAAACGTAGTTAGTACGGTATAGCTTGGGAATTATAACAGATCAAGTTTTCAAACTTACCATCTGCTCTATTATCAAGTTGTACATTAAGATAAAAAATTAACGTTACATCAAGAGTGGGCTAGACACCTCCCATAATAAATAATTGAGTCGTCGTAGGATTTTCTTTATAAAGACACACATGTGGCAAAAAGAATAGAGAGGATCAAGAAAAAAGCGTGTATGTATGACACATAGATGGCGCTAGTTTTATTGCATTTACCTCTTTCTCAGTTAGTGCAAGCCTTCAAAAGACAGCCGTTAAAATTTCATGATATTCTATTATTTAGTTTGTTAGTTATTGTGATAAGAGTGACCTTACTTTTGATATACTCAAAACAAATGATCGAAAACAATTTCGTGTTTAATTCTACACTGCCTCTTGATGTGAAAAAATACCATTCAATTGAAGCAATGTCTTGAAAAGTGTGATGGGGACTCCACTCCCTAAGAAACAAAAATGAAAAGTTGGTTTATTATCAAAGAAATCCACAAAATCGTTTTGGATGATCGAAAAGTGAAGTTGCGTGAGCTAGCTGACATCGTAAAGATATCAAAAGAATGTGTTGGCTTTATATTGCATGAGCATTTAACTATGAGACAACTCTGTTCAAAGTGGGAGAACTACATGAATTTAACTTCGAATCGCTCCCACTTCCCACTACTGGCTGGCTCAAAAAATGCTCGCCGGTAAGAAATTTCACATGAATGAAGAGGTTATCGCTGAAACTGAGGCCCATTTTAAGGCAAAAGATAAATAATTTGCAACAAAAAAATCAAGTGTTTTTTTTTTTTTTTGTTAGGCCCGGGTTGTAGTGGTTGTAGTGTAAAAATGGTATAAAATTTAAAAAAAAAAATTTTTTTCTTATAATTCAAAGATATATAAAACAAAACAATATTTACTGTTTTTCTTTAAGTTTTAATGACATATTAAATGTTATTGTTTAAGATTTATGCAACAGAAAATTTTATATATAATATCTCTAATTTTAAAAAAACGAAAACATTTTTTTAATATTAAGGCCATTTTTGTACAAAGTGCTTGTACAAGCCTTAAAATGTTGTAAATTTTTTAAAAATTTAACTGATTTTTACTGTCAGAATTGACATAAACGGTTTTAAGTTCATTTTTGTTTGATTTTCTATTTTGTGCAAACTGTTTGAGCAGTGGCAAGCACAAGAGTTCAATTGTTGTGTGCGTATGTACAACATATTTTCCAATTTAATAAAAAATGTTTTTTTTATATCATGGGCTTGTACAATTAATAAATATATCGCTTGTACAGCGTATATTTGGCGTTTTTATTATTTAATGTAAAATTTATTTTATTTATTTTATTTTTCATTTTAAGTTTTAATAAATATATATTTTTTTATTTAACAGTTTAATTTTTTTATATTTCAAAAAAAAAAAAGAAATTCTTTTTGTTTTCAAATGTTGTTTTCTATTTTGCGAGTGTCACGATTATTTAATTCTCACGTTTGATTTGGTTTTTTTCCAACAAATTCTGTTTCAATTACATAACCGTTCCCACAAAAAAAAAAAAAGTTTTGAATAATAACAAAAAAAAAGAAAACAAATCATTTATAAAATACGCATGTGATATTTACAAATGTAAACAAACAAACGAAAAATATTACGCCAAAAATGAAATTTATTTATTATTAATACAAAAATTTCCAAAAATTTCTAGTTGCTAAACTCAACTAACACACACTCCACCTCTGGCAAATTCAACTTATTTACACATGATTTTTTGTAGAGCAGAGTAAATATGGCTACACCCCCATATCCACAGAAGAAAAAAAAAGACCGAAAAAAAACTTTACACGTTTTGTTATAAAAATGAAAAATTCAAACAACAACAATTAAAGAAGAAAATAAAAAAAATCATATGAGTAAAATGTGTCAGAAATGACCTTCAACTTTTGTAAAAAAAAACTATATGAGTTCTTATCGTTCGCTCATATATTAACGCACACTTACCCATACAGTTACACATAATTTTAGAGTGTGTATGAACGGGTGGTGTACGTTTACACAAGTGCTCTAATGTTTGTTCTTTATTTTTTATAAAAATTTTCTCTTTCTTTTACAATAACAGTATGGCGAGCAATAAACTTTGTACTCTCATGCTTGGTTAATGGTAATTATTAATCAAATAATTGTTAGTGTTGTTCTTATTGTTGTTGTTGTTTTACTAAAAAGCAAATAATTTACACTGTTCTAATTATAAAAACAACAACAACAACTTCATATGATAAGTTGTTATATTTTTTGCTACTGTTATTGTTGCTATTGGTGTACGTAAGTACGTAAGTACGCGTATGTTTGTTATCATTTCGTTTTTAAAAAAAAGAATTATATCATCGTGATCATTAAAATCAAAACATTTTGTTGTTGTTGTATTTTTCCTTATTCTTATCTATTTTACAACAACAGAAAGCAAACGTATGCGAAAATTCCACATTTTATTGTTATACTACCACCCCACCCTCTTCTTTTCTCTTAGTCCCTTTTTTTTTGGGAATTTTTTACACGTTTATGAGAATGTACGAGGGCTGGTATTTACATCTTGCTCTTTCCATTTGAAAACATACAATATGTCTGTAATTAAAATAATAATCGTTAAACAAACATGCTGTCAAGTTATGTTTGCACAAGTGGCTTGTACAAATAATTGTACAAACTTTGTGTAAGAATTTGTATTTTCTGAGTCAAGTTAAATTTTTTGCAAATCATTTATGTAACACCTGTCACTTTTATTATTAAGGCCAAATTTTAACTGTGGCTTAACAATTTTATGTTTTTCGAAATCTGAAAAAGTAAATAGTACGTATGCTACCGTGGAACACCATACATTGGTCCGAAACCCTACTGTGCAGCACCGCTTACCAATATCCTCCATCTAATTAAAGGTTTGGAAATTTGCGCATTGTTCTGAGGTTCTTAAGCATGCCTAACAGAATTTCTTACGGGCCATTGTGCACTGAGAGCGCATCTGAAGAGGATGGCGATCACAGATGTAGATGTTTGTAGGCTGTGCTCACAAGCATCAGAGACGGCAGAACATATATTGCATGAATATAGGGTTCTTGATAACTTTAGATGGAAATGTTAACACATATACACCATTATGGTTTCGGAACTGCTGGTGTTCACTAGCAAGGCAGCAGATCTGCTGAACAAATTGTAGACCGGAAGGGTCGCAGTGTCCTGCAATAGTGCCTGGTCTGAATGATGATAATGATAATGAATGTTTCCGTAGTTAGAAGTGGCTATCCCCAAATTAGGACACATGTAAGCCAATTAGCCCTCTTTTTTTTCTGACACTTAACGGCGGGCATGTACACAGTAGGTAAAGAATTGTTTCTTATCATCGCCCTGGTGATTTAGTCTTAGCCGCCTGTCATGAGTGCCATGACACCAACAGTATGAGTATGTTTCTTTGGAGACTAGGCAGATTTTTCGTGTGCTTATAATCCAGCTTTGTTCAGTTTTGCTGCGCCATATTTTTCGTTTTCGAAGCTGCCCATGCAGCGTTGATGGAATTTATGACCTTATTGTTAATACTAAGCTTGCAAGTTTCCAATGGGATTCACAATGTCGGAAATTTGCTAGCAAGTATGATGGTGGTGCCATGCCTGGCCATTTCATTAGTCCCTACAGTTCCCCGGAATATCATAATGACCCGGTACCCATATAATATGAATATTATACTGCTCAGCAATCTCGTTGTTATATCTGCATCAGTTCCTAAAATCAAAAAATTTGTTCAAACGTATGCGTAAGTGTAATAACCTGCTTTGAACAACACTTTGAACAGTACACAAGAGTGGCAGTCTTTATTTTCTATAGTTCTTAAATATGGCTTTTAATTCATATTCCTAAAATATAACAAACAACCCTCGTACAAAGAAGGCATTGCGTATTTGTTAAAAATATTTATTTCTTATTTTTCTTACATGTTGGCGTTTATTTGCGTACGTTTTGTGTGTCTTATGAGGAGATGTAGAGTGAATGATGTGTAAAAGTTCTTTTTTATTTATTATATTAGTTTTTTTATTGCTATTGTTGTTCTTGTTATTGTAATAAATATATATATATATGTATATATTTTTTATTTATTTAACAATTTTTAATAGATTTTTTTCATGCGTGTGTTTATTATCGTCATATCAAGCCAGCAGTTCAATAAACTTTTCAAGTGTTAAAAAAAACCATAGACACACTTACATACACATACATTCATACACAACAATAATATAATGAGATTATTACACTTGCTGTAAAATAATTTACACACACGCAGAAACAGAATTCTAAAAAAAACAAAACAACTGCGTAGGTATGATATTATTGAGTACTAAAATACTTACAACAACAACAAAAAGTATGTATATGAAATGATTGTTATTATTTCATATGATCAGTGTTGTCTACTTTGAGTTTAAAACGTGTGTAAATAATTTATACTCATTTCAGCTTTAGAACAATTACTTTATGTTTACATATTATACATAGTACGTATGTGTGTGTACATGTGTTCGCTGTACATGTTCCCTTTAATTGATTGTTACACAATATATTAAGGCTATACATCTCAGGTTAATGACTTTTTACTGCGTATGCGTGTGTGTATGTGTGTGTTTACATGTTTACACCTTATGTTTACATTTGCTAGACATTTAAACATAAAATTTTTAAGATTTTCTTTAAGTAAAAAAGAAAACAAATAAAAAGCAACAACAATAAGTGAGAAATTTATGAAAAAAAAAACTAAATTTAGATACGGAATTAGAAGAAGAAACGCAATATGTTACAAATGTTGACTAAAATGTTCCAATTGCCACTATATTTGTGCATATCCGCAAGCAGATTTTCAAATTTCTAAGCCAAATTGGATTTAATTTTACTTTGAATGTTAAATCTCATCAAATTATGTACATGAAAGTATACGAGAATGTTGCTTAAATTACATTTAAATTTTTCCCAGCGATAATCAATAATTTTGATTAGTAGGATTGTCTAGTTCCTTAACCCATTATTGCCAAACATACATTGTCATTATTTTCTACCTATTACTTTTTTGAATCTTTGCTTTCAGCATAATTTAAGTGAGCCGAGTGAGCTAAAGCTGGCTAACAAGGTGCGTGATAAAGCAATGCGAATATAGCAGATGCATGAACTGATACTCTGTCTTGAAGAAACAACATTTTCTTTTTCGCCAAATGCATAAGTTAGCATAATACTTTTTTAAGGATAATCAATAAAAATTATCCCCCGTGCATTACGAAACACAGACAACTTGATGAAACTGCCTGCGCAAACACCCAACAAAAATTTTTTGATTTTCTTTCCAGAAGTGGGGTCCTGTTCACTGGACCTCCATTTCTTACGATTTAGCGCCTCTATATTACGTTTTATGGGGCTATGTTAAGTCACTAGCTTAAGTTGACAAACCAGCAATTCATAAAGCATTGGAAACCAATATTTAAATCACCATTGAGGACATAAGGTCAGATTTATTGGAAAAAATAATCAAAAAATGGACTGATCAAATAGGTCATGTAAACCGTAGCCGAGGCAGACATATTCCGGAAATCATATTTAAGAAAATAAATGCCTTGATATTATCTACCAGACTATGGTAGACGATATTTCATTCTAACAATATTACTATCTTGTATTATCATTTTAAGTTCATGAGCTCTCAAAAAACACCCTATACTATTGTACAACGTCAATTCAAACTAAATTTTTATCGAGCTTATATTTTGTAAAAACGGAAAAAATGTATCGCTTAGCCTTAATTAAAAATATAGTACAGATTTGTGCAAGCATTTGTGCAAGTGACTTGTACAACAGAAAAAATTTGTTAAAATAAATTTTGTTAATTTATTTTTTATGCAAATTAGTATATCGCCTAAAAATAGATTACAGATTTGTGCAAACGTGCGTGCAAGTGGCTTGTACAACATAAACAATTTTTTAGATCTTTTTTTTTAATTTTTCATGCAAATTATTTGCAGGAAATGGACATTGTCGAAAATTAATGTGTACCACTCGAGGAGGTACGATAACCAGTTCTTATATAACTGTTCATTGATACAATTTTAAAGAACTTTAGTACTTTGAACGTATGGGGAAGTTCTAATTATCTACTTTGATGCTTCTTAATGAACGTGACTTGCAAAAAAAATTGTACAATTTATTTGTTTAAACATTCTAAATTTCTTTAATGTTTTAATTTTAGTTTTTATTGACGCAATTTTATGTTTATTTGTCTATTTGCCTGTAAAATTTGTTGAAACATGTGTATGCACAGGTACTCGTACGTAATACTTTTTAAGTAAAATTTGTTTTATGTTTTATATGGAAAATTACCCACCAGCGACTTATTTTACCCTTCAAGTTCATACATTTTTAAATAAATGTCAACAATTTAATGATTTTTAGTTATTTTATAACAGTTTCAATAATATGTATACGCATTTTTTTATTATACATTCTTAGAAGGAATATGTTTTATGAGAAGAAAACAATAAAAACACAAATGCCTTCTCTCTTCTTGCATCCCTTAGAAAGCAAATAAAAACTAAATAACGAGGGAAGAAAGCTTTTTAAATTTTTCTTAAGTCACACATCTTCCTGCTGTACATTTACGAAAAAAAAAAATCGAGAGTGAAAATTAATAATAAACATATGGGTGGTATTTCGGCCAATAAGTCTGATGATGATGCTAATGCCTTGATGTTCATGATGAAAAGAGCATATGGGAGGGGTGAAAATATAGCTTTTTGTGTGATGTGTGTGCGGCGCTTTGTAATACACCAAATCAATTTCTACATGTTGTTGTTATTGTTATACAATACTTGCAAACATTTTATAACAATTTTGAGAAGCATTATAATTGTTGTTACCCTAGAGAGAATAAAAAATAGCAACAACAAAAATATGTATAAAAGTAACTGTTATTGTTGTATGGGTGAATGAGTTCTACATTTTCTTATTGTGTTTAGTTTAGTGGCTATAGCATTTAGTACAACATTTTTATTATAATTAAATCATGTTTGTGCTGGTCTTGTTACTTTTCTGCCTCACTCCCTCTCTCTCTCTTTCTTGAAGTATGTGGTTTATGTATTAAACAATATTGTGTGCTATGGAAACACATATTTAAAAAAGGGAAAATGTTTTTTTTTTTCATTTTTAATTTTAAGTTTATTACTGTTAATTTTTTTTATAAGCACAAGCATTTGGATTTGTTTGTGTGTAGATCACGAGTTTTGTTGTATTGTGAGTGAAGTAAATCAAATAAAATTAACGAAAATAAAATTTCCATTTTTGTTCTCTTGTAAAATTTAAATGTGTGCGCTCCCATTTGTTTTCCCTTTACACTTCTGCTTTTCAGCGACTCATCAATGAGTGTATTTGTTGCTAAGAATGAGAAATTGATTAATTAATTTTGCACAAAATAAAACAAAGTAATGGAAATTTTGATTTTTATATAATTTTAATAGTCTGTATCAGCGTAATAGTTTCTGAAAGTTTTAAAATTTTAATATTTTTGTAAAATTTTTAACAAATTTATTAATATACATGTAATTGTATAATTTCAAATTATAAATATTAAACACCTAAAAGTATACTCTGAATAAAATATATAAATTAATTCGCGTTTCTATAACCTTAAATCTGACTTAACTACTACAATACTTTTAGTACTTTTTTTGTTTTAAAACTATTATAAATTTAAATGCACTTTTAAATCTCATTAAAATATGTGGTTACAATTACTTGAGAAATCATTTAAAATTCGATAAGAGATCATAAGAGATCAAAAAAATAAGAGAAGACACGCAAATTAAATGACAATAATATTTATCAAAAATATTAAGTGACCTTGAAGTAAAATTATCAAATAAAACATGAACACACTCACACACTCACACACACTCACACACACACACATATACACATATTTAATAATAAAAAGTAATAACACATCATGTTAAAACAAATGATTTATAATTAAACAACTGAAAAAAGGGAAAATAAAAAATAATAGCATTTTAATACAAAACAATTAAAATACAAATTAAATAAAATTGATAATTAAGTCTAAAAATAAATAATAAAATAAGCTTTTAAGTATATGGCCGACAAATGTGTAAAAAAATTCATAACATAAAATTAATTCAAGAGAGATTTAGGTATAACTGTTAAATTATGCAAGAGAAATAACTCCTGTCTAAGAAATTTTTAGCCATTTTTGACAAAAGCTTTTGATCAGAGAGTTTTAACAGTTAAAGGGTTTTGTCTGTTACAAGAAGTTACCATATGAATGAAGCCAAGCAAGAAAGATATAATACAACTACGCAGTGTTGTAATTTAAAATAGTATCACAATAAAAAGTAAACCATATACCCATTTTATCCTCTTGAGACCCCCGGTACATATATGTGTACTTTAAATTATCGTTATTTATCACAAGTAGCGACATTGTTGCGAAGCTGCTGGACTTGTGTTTCTTGGTATAGACTCTAGAGTTTCTAAAACTATCAACAGATGATATTTCTACCAAAGTTATCGCCATTTTTTTACAATTGGAATATATATTTTTTTAATAAACCCACGAGTGTTTTAATAATGACCAATAGGAAATGATACATAAAAAATAAACTTGCCAATAGGGTTAGGTTAGCACATCTAAATATGTCAAATTCTAAGTTGTAATTTGTTTTTTAGTTTCTTTTCAGTAAGTTTTAAAAAATCACCATAAAGTGAGTTAAGCTCTAAGAGTAGAAACGCTTCCATATTGTTTCACAATCAAAATGAACTGTTGACGAACTTATAGAAGACTTTGTGAAAATAATAGTGAGGCTTATAAATAATCCAAAAATGAATACGTAAACAAGCTTAAATGCGAAAACAATTCAGACACAGTTTAATGAGACGCCGTTGCATTCCCACAAATCGAATATTTAATGTGAATTATTCGCCAAAATCGTCGTCCGTCTATATTTCGTTACTTCAGTAAATGTACGTTAGCGTCTTCTGCTCAACTTAAATAGTTCAATTCATGTTGACCAATATATTGATCAAATAAAATTAATGAAAATTTCTTTCTGCTAAATTTATATCAAAAGACTTAAAATAATTTAAAGGCCTGATAGGCGGATAAACATTTTTCATCTTTTAACGCACACAAACAAAATGTTGGTGAAGCATGTTTACCCGTCTATCAGGCCTTTTACAAGTGGTGGTGCAATGGTAAGACACGACTTCCAAAATGTTAGTTGCTTTGTATTCGAACAAAGCATAAAATGTCGCCGACAGGCATTAGAAACGCAAATAGAAAGCAATTATGGCATCAGTTTAAAAGATGATGCTTTGTTTCAAAACGTTGCAACATTACAAAATCTTAATACCGCAGTAATACTGTATACAAACTTTTTATTCATACATTCTGGAAGACAGCCTAATTTATTTAAAATATACACTGTGAGCGTCAAAATAAAGTGTACAACCTTATTGCCTAGAATTTAGTTTTACATTTAGTATTTTAAATGATG
This sequence comes from Wohlfahrtia magnifica, assembly GCA_023159175.1. Lineage (NCBI taxonomy): Eukaryota > Metazoa > Arthropoda > Insecta > Diptera > Sarcophagidae > Wohlfahrtia > Wohlfahrtia magnifica. The sequence continues at coordinate 9,005,244 of JAKWBJ010000222.1, forward strand.
AATTTAAAAATTTTACACTTTTTTAAAACTGTATTTAAAACTTTACGAAATTCTTAAAAAAAAACAACAAATAATTCTTACAACAACTAAAGTACTCTACTTTTAAAAAAGTATACAAAAAATAAGCTATGCCACAAAAGAGAATGTTGTAGAACTACCTGGGAAGTAATATTATTTTCTTAAAGGTGCTATCGTATTTAAAAAATCCAAAATACGTTTAAATACTTCAATTACGGGTAAAAAACTGGTTTTCCTTTTCTTCAATAATCTCTGAGTTCATAACTTAGCTGAATATTAACTGATTTTAAATTTAGCGGTTTTGGAAGTATTCGTAACTTAGAGCATTTGTGTATATTTCTTAAGCAAACTTATTCTAATTCAATTCATTCCAAATTTTTAATGTCTAGAGACGTTTTTACACGCTATTTTGTATAGAAACTGTTAAATTTTTGGATTTATTAAAGTAGTATGTTTAGTGAATAAAAAGATACATACTTCACTTTTTAAAATACGATGAAAATTGGCGGAGTTATAACACATAATGGGTAAAGCCTATATGGTCAAGCATAAGGGTGTATACTTTATTTTAACGTTCAGTGTACATACGGCTGGACTCATCCATTGTTTCGGAACAAAAATTTTTTTCCGAAACCATTTTTTTATTTGTAGTTTGACATTTCACTTTTTGAGAGAGAGAGAGCGAAAGAGAGTTAACTTGCTTCGGAACAATTTCAGCTTGAATTGGTTTAATTTTAATTTTTGTTCCGAAACAATTGTACTGTGCTGCCAGCTACTTTAATTTTTTAAACAAAATTGAACTGAGCTGCCACATCGTATTATATGTACATATGTATGTATGTATCGCTTGTTTTGTATTGTTTGTTTTAAAAAGTAATTGTTGATTAATATTATTATATTAAAAATAAAATTAAATACATATTACCGTGGAGTTAAATGAAACAGTTGTACTGAAGCTTATTCCAGAAATAAAAAGTCGGGCAGGGAATGTTTGTATGATATGAGTAATAAAAGTTACAAAATAATCATATGAAGCAAGGTGTGTGGTTAACAATAGCAATCTCTATTGGAATGGGAAGTAAGTTAAATTTTGTAGATGATTATCAAAACCATTCAACAAGTTGTGTTTAATTAATTGCAGGAAGAAGCGAATGCCAAGCACTTTGGAAGAGTTTCCGTAGAAGGTATAAAACAGCTAAAAGCAATTAATTTACAATTTATTTATTACAAAATAACTAATATAGTGTGACATAAAAACAAGCAAATTGCAATCATCTGCTACTGTGCTGCCAAATTGTAAAACTAACACGCCTCGTTTACAAAAATATTTCATATGGAAAACTTCTTTTTGCAAACTTTCAGAACAAACTTTCAAAAAACTAAAACTGTTTCGGAACAAAATGCTTGTTGGCTGAATTCAGCTTAAGGAACAGTTCACACTCAAAATTGAGTGGTTCTTAAAAATTTTATGAATTTTTTTTTGGCACTAAATCTATTAATTGAATGTGGAGCGTAGACTTTTGATGCTTAGTGCATGGCAACCAATATAGTTTTCTTCCCATATGCTTCATTGTAATTGATCACAATGAAACTTAACTTACAATAACAATACAATACTTGTTAAATGATGTCATTTGTTATTTATATGTATGTTTACTCATAAATTAAATTTTAACTATGACAAGTGTGTCTCTTTCTATACACACTAATTGCGCACATATACACAAACACACAAGCTCTCTTTCTTACCGTTCCCTCTCTAGGTCATGCACATTTTCTGATTTTTGTAAGTACACAACCGTGTGTGTGTGCGCTTGTGTGTGTGCCTGTTTGTTTATAATAATAAATAACTTTACACAGTTATAACTGTAAAATAAAATTCCATGTAAAAGATTATGAATACTAAACATATTTATTCTCTTAAAGGCATTATATTAAGGTTGTCTGTATGTCTATATGTATGTATGGATGTGTGTGCTGTTTTCGCTCTAATAGCGTATGGTAGGTGTGTAAATTTTCCTGTTTTTTTTCGCACACCCTGTTCCCTTCAATAACTAATGCTCTTCTAATGTATTACTAATGAATTCTATTTGTTTATTGTTTTTGACCCTTTATTCATTAATGACAAAGTTAGTAATGTTGTCAATAACAACAACAAACATACCTATGTGTATATGTACCATATGTATGTACATACGAGTGTGTACATAATTTGCAATATTTAATTTTGAATTCTTGCAAAATAAATTTAAAAAAAAAAACGGTTTTTTGTACATTTACATTATTTGTAATTTGTAATTTTCATAATTTGGCATCTTTTAACTGCGCGCAATTCAATTGCTGTCCATAATAATAGGGGTACATTTCCATAATAATAAAAAATAAATAACAAACTTCAATTATTTTTTTTATAAATTTTAGAATATCTAAAACGAACTAGTACCCAGAATAACCACCTCTATTTGGTGACACTTTCTTCATTCTTTTTGGCATACTGGATATTAGTTTTTGGCAAGTTATAGGTGTAATTTCGTACCATACCGTCAATTTTTGTTTAATTTCACCGTGAAGATTTTCTATTGGTTTCAAGTCGGAAGATTGATTAAAGGTGGATGTAGTTCACACTGAACCGATTATTGACCAATGTATAGGTATGCTTTGGTCATTATACTTTTAGAAACCCGAAAGCCATGCCATTTCTTCACTTGCTTAAGGAAGAATAAGATCTTTCTGTATCCCACTGCGTTCATTGTATTTTCTATGCGATATATTAGACCTACTCCACTACACGAGAGGCATAGCTGGACCATAATATGTATTACCGCCGCCATGTTTAACAGTCTTCTTGTAAATCGAACATCAAGTTCTTATACTTTTGGGTGACAAATGTTTCTCTGATAGTCATTTCCAAGCAAATTTATTTTTATTTCGCCACTTCAAAGAATATTTCGCCACTTTCCCTTCAACTTCACTTCCGGACCAGTTCAAATGTTCATTAGCAAAATTTAACCAAGCATGAGGGTAACTTTTCGTGCTATTCAGCCGGGCAAATTAGCTTCTTGAAAACATCATCGAAAACAAACAACATCGAACAGTTGGAGCGCTGATTACATTTCCAGTATCAGCAGCAATTGTTTTTGAGGACTTAAACGGTTCTTTCTTTGAAATTAAGACAATGTGGCGATCAGTATGGTAGCTGGACATCTTTTGTGCGTTCTAACACGACTTTCTGCTGCTTGCTTCCTTTCTAATGTGTTTTGGACAAAATTCACGGAACGATTCAGGATTTTCGAAATTTCTCTTAACGATTTTTCTTTTTTAGCTATGGTTCGTTCATCAAAGCTGCTGCATTGCTTATTTCTACATACTTAATATATATTAATTAACTTAGTCTCAAATATTCTTAAAATTTTTTATTAAATGATAAAAATAAAAAAAAAAATATCAGATAATCATTCCTTGTACCCATTATTATGATCAGTTTATTTCAGCACTTTGCATAGACCGTTAACTGGGAAAATATAAATTCAGCTGCACATTCCATATTTTTATAATTAGTGGCGTTGCTTTATAAAATTAGTTATTTTTTAAATTAAAAAATGGGAATTTATTAGTTATTAATATTTTAATATTTATGAACTTGGTGTACCTACTATTATGATCATGGGTGTATATGATAAGAGACATGACGATTAAAGTTTTTCCAATAGAAGTAACAGGTCACTTAATATGTCTGTAGGAATAGTAAGAAAAAACAATATTTTAATAAAACTCGATTTTATTATTCAACATAGTTGCCTTCGAGGGTGATACAACGACTATAGCGATTTACCGACCTTTCGATACCACCTTTTTTAGTACCATTTCTCTTTCACCTCAAAATAGGCCCCAGTTTCAGCGATTACTTCATCATTAGACTTGCATTTCTTTTCAGCAAGCATTCACCCTAAGATCTCACAACAGGAAAAAGTCTCTGGGAGCTAAGTCTGGAGAATATTGTGGGTGGGTAAGCAATTTGAAGCTCAATTCATTCAATTTTGCCATCGTTTTCATCGATTTGTTGCACGATTTGTGAGCTCATGCAGCATCTACTTTGAACAGAGTTTTCGCATATTCAAATGTTCGTGTAAAATGGTAAAAACACTACAATCTGATATTTTTACAATGTCAGCTATAGCTCGTGCACATTCAATATACGATCGTTCATAACCAATTTGTGGAATTTTTTAATGTTTCTGGAATAATAGCCTCATTTGGGCTTTCACTGCGCTATGCATGTTTTGTGCTGGAACGACCACGTTTAAATTCAACAAACCACTTCTCTACCATTTGTCCCGATGGAGCAGAGTTCGGATAATGTTTATCAAGCCATTGTTTGGTTTTCATTGTATCTTTTTTCATCAGAAAGTAATGCTTTATCAAAACTCAAAAACACTTTTTTCCATTTTTTCCAATAACAAAAGTTGCTTCACACAGAATGCTATAACTCACGAATCAATGGTCAAATTGCTGTATAATTTATACACGTATCGTTTGAAGGTTAGTACTAAATAAAAATCATATGGAAAAAATTTTAGTAACGCCATCTGTGTGTCATCCTGTGGACTTTTCGCTTGGATATTCTGATTATTCTGATATTCTGTTAAATTTTTCCCAAGAATATCTCTATATATGATAAATCTGTGTCGGTAAATAAAAAGAGCTTAACAACTACACTGTTTACTACTAAACACCATAATGTTTTGTTAACTATTGGCAAAAAATGTTATAATTTGTCAATAACTAAATGTTCCCAAATCGACATGGCTGCTTAGAATGGATTAAGTAGTATAAGGGTATAGGTAGATACATACATACATAAAAAATTATTATAATTTAACAAAAACTGTGATTTTTGTGTCTTTAATTTGATTTAATTAATTTGATAAATTAATTAATAAAAATATTAATTAATTAAAAATATTAATTAATTAATAAAAATATTAATTAATTTAATTAAAAAAGAAAGTTGACTCTCTCTTTCTCTCTCTTTTATTCTCTTGTGCATTTAATGTTACATTTTTAATTCGTTGCTTTATAAAAAATAAGACAAAACCGTTACATCTGCCTACTATGTAAGGCGTATTTAATTAATCTCTCTCTCTCTTTTGCTCTTTTATTAACAGCAAGACTCTTAACAACTTTAAGAAAAACTTTAATGCAATTTTTTGTTTCGCTCCCAATTTAAAAACTTTAAAAATTATTTAAAATGATTTAAAATGATTTAAAATTATTCTTTCAGAAAATAAGAGCACAAAAGTATAAATAAAATGTAAACACACTTGCCAACTGGCAAAATACACTTTGTTACACGCACAAAATATTAGAAAAAAAACTCGGTTTCTATTTAACTAATACATAATAATGACAACAACACAACCGCAGCAACCACTACCATTGTAAGAAATAAAAAAAAGAAAATTGCAACAAAAAAAAGCAAAAATAGAAAACTAAACTGTTAACACCTACGCCCAGTGGCACACATTTCTTTCTTTTATTATTTATTTGTTTGTTTTTGCTTTTTGTTGCTACTGATTCTTTTATACTGATTTTAATTTGCCCATGTATTGTTATTGTTATTGATGTTGTTGTTGTTGCTTTTTTGTATTGCTTTGGTTTCGCTTACAATAAGTAAATGACTTAATGTGGCGTTATTATTATTGCTGCTGCTGTTGTTGTTGTTGCTTTGTTGTTACTCGCTGTTTAACTTATTGCACTCACGCATTTTACGTACACACACTCACGCACACACACACTCACGCACACTCTTCTACATCTAAATAATTACATGCATGGGAATGTGCATATTGTATTAAATGCTTGACGATTTCGAGTGCTAAATAATTTAAAGGAATTAATTCATTTAAAAGGTTTTATTTTATTTAGGTGAATAAAATTACCTTTTTTTCTTAATTTCAATTCAAATTAACGTCACTGATAAAATTTTATTTCACATACTATAGTATTTGTCTGGCTCAAAAATAAATTTTATAAAATTGTTTATAAAAATTGTATAATCAATAGGGAATATAAAAATTATGAATGAAATTAACATAAACAAAAAACAATGAATATTGATTAATTATCTCAAAACATAAACTGATTAAAGTGAACGACAAAGCACAAAGTAATAAAAAAAAATATTTTTGATAAATGAAAAAGTTTAAATAAAGCCTGGAATCTGTTAAGAAAATCGTTTAATTTAAGTTTTGTTTTAGCTTTTTAGAGGAAACTATTAAGGGTATTTTATTTTTACCGGAGTTCCGAATTCGAATCCCCGTTGATCTGTATAATTCTACAATTGACTTTCTAATTTCGTCTTGAGATCAGAATTACAATTTTCTAAGTAAAAATAAATTATTCAGTGTAGACTGATGTAATTAATAATAGCAGAGTTATCACAATTTGTAATCGAAGTTTGTCGAACGTCAATATTTTTGACTATCAATATATTTTTCAAAATCAAGATTTTTGTCTAGAAATGTCAAGAATTTTGTAGTGCTGAATCTGACAACGCTATTGCGAATGCACACCACCAAGTGGGGCTGTAGTGGACATTTGCACTATGTTATATTTCGTACATAGCAGCATCGATAGGCCTTTATACAAATCATAATTTTGATGATATTTCACGCACAGTGCTTTATTTAAATTAAAAGATTGAAAGCGCTTAACGAACGACCCTTTATTTTATTCAATTTAGTTGGTTTTTCGTACAGTGAATAGAATTAATATGCTCTAACAATATTAAAAATATTAGTAGTCATTCATGAACTGATTTTCTCCAAACTTACCACAGCGTTTAAGAGCTAAAAAAACTAATCCGGATCACATTTTTTTTAACAGTGAGCTAAATCTGTTTTTCAGAAAATTACCAATTTTTTTAATTTTTTTTTTTTTTTTTTGATTCTAAAATTCTGAAGGTCAAGGGTATGATTAACATGCCCGGATATCCCAATATTTATGGGTTTAATCGGTTTTTGAAGCTTCATTCCGTTTTAAAACTTGACTTTTTATTTTATTTTTGATTTTTTCTATTCCTATCACTCTTTAACTATTAGGTTTATAAAGATTGAATTTAATTGAAATGAAAACGGGGAATAGATACGTCTCGATTTTTTACAACTTTTTATAAAATATTGCTTTTTAAGTCAAGCTCATACGTTCTAATAGCCTTTTCATTAGTCTAAGGTCTCCAGAAGACAACCTGATGTAATTCATTAGATTACAAGGGCTTATAGATGGAAGTAATGGTTTTTAGACCTTAAATGCGATTTATAAACACTCCTTTTGAATATCCACTCAACAAAATAGTTCCATTATGAAACAAAATAACAATCCATTCCTTTACTTATCTGAGACACTTAATTTAAACGTTCATTTATACTTATTGCCTGTATCGCTAGCCATTCGCCTGAGAGTTATGAATGCAGAGTTGGGAGGCGTTGGCGGTAGTTGGACATATGACAGCAGCATACATATCACAAAAAATAACAACAACAAAATATTTATTTTGAGAAGAAAAAAAGAAGAAAACCTATTCATACGTACAAGTGTTTAAAGTGCGTTTACAATTTATTTTCTTTTTTTTTCAATTTTCTTATTCGTTTAAAGCGAATGCAAGTGTGCATTCGTCCGTCCGTTGTAAAATGCAAAATATGTGCAAGAACTGTGTATGTAGAAAAAGAAAATTGTGTAAAATTGTGTTGTGTGTGCCCCAATGATTTGTCATTCCTAACACAGTTTCTATTAAATTGATTGTGATTACTTTGCAAATGTGTTTATACGTTATAATTGTGTTCGAAAAAAAGAAGAAAATATGTGCACGAATGCCCCTACAATTCGCTATACTTGCCAGGCATTTAAATAAATGCCAGGGACGTGGGCAACACTTAAGAATTTAGGCAAATCATTTTTTGTTACTTTTTATTATTTTATCCATTTGCTACCACGTCCCTGGCTCTTTATTCGCTAAATTAAAAGAATTTTATTATTATTTATTTTTTTTAATATTTGTGGTGCGTTTTGTATTTTCTTAATAATTTTTTACATTGTTGTGTTTTAATTGCAACAACGTTTAAATAATTGTTTCTGCAAAAAATCATCAGTTTAAATGAAAAAAACTTTATATTTGGACGAAAAAATGAAAAAGGATTGCAATTGAATAAATAAATAGAAATCCAATAATTCTGTGTAAAATTATAAAGAAATAGAAAAACAAAATGAATTACAATAAATAATTTGTTTAAACAAAGTATGTATTTAATATTTATGAGTGTGTAGATTTTGTAATTTTATTTTTATTTTAGTATTTTTTGTTACAATTAAATTTTCTAAGAAATTACAAAAAAAAAAATATTTGCCTGAGATACTACTAATTGGATATACAAATTTTTCTACAATTTCAAGATCTTCTATTAAATTGGAAGAAAAAAAAAATGCACAAATTTTGATGAGGAGATTAATAAAAACACAGAGATAACAGGGTTTATAATTGGGTTTGAAATAGAGGATATTCAAAATTTATTATTTTTTTTAAAAAGATAATTATGAAAAGTCATGGAAAATGCGGATATAAGTAAAAAAGCAGAGCTATTAAACTGATATGAGTTTGGTAATGAAGTCTAACAATTAGTTAAGACCTAAGTTGGCACACACAAGCAAGGTATTTTATAGAAATTAAGTTTGATACGAGGACAATTGGATAATTCCCTAAAACTTTAAATTTATGTTGGCAGACATTTAAAGTGGACATTTGCGTTGATTTTGAAAATTGTATTGCATGTGCTGTTGTGGTACAATAAGTAAGACTCCCGCCTACCAACGAAGAGATCCTCGGTCTGAGGCCAGACCATCTGACAATTTTCAGCAGCGGTATAACCTCATAACATTGCTACTGACTGTATCTACGCTATGGCAAACTTCTCTAACTAATGAATCTGCCTTTCGGAACCGAAACCAACTTAACTGTAGGTCCCTTTCAATGAGTCTAAAGATAAAATCGATGAGCTGCACATTGATGGACAAAAGGACCCCCTTGTTTCACTTGCAATGAAGCGAGAATTACGTATGTGTGTCTATTGCATGTTCTGACTCAATATTCTTCTCATACAGAAAGAAATTACCAAATAACCGAAATCAAAGAAAGGCTTAATAAATTATACGAAACATTAATCGATTATACTTCATATCACACCGATCAAATAACAACGAAAGCAGAGAGTTACTTCGAGTAAACACATGAAGAAAACTAATGTTACGTACGCCAGAGGTTGAGAATTACTTTGTTCGCTGTTTGAATTACTTATATGATTAACCTGTTCACACAACACTTTTCTAATTTATTTCAGTGCTTTTACTTCTTCTTTTTGTTTATTGTTAAATTAAGCAAATAGCATGTTAGCAATCGAATAAAAAGGGAAAACTAAAATATATTCTGATTTCGCTTGTTTACTTTCCTTTTTTGACGTAAGTTTTAGTTTTTATGCTTGACACCTGGTGATGTCAAGACAAAGTAATTGAATTATTTACATTTTTTTTTAAATAATTCACAGAGTAATTGAAACTGAATTTTTTAAAATTCAGCTGATTCGCACCCAAAATTTTATATGAGGAATTATATAATTCGGCTTATAATTGTGGTTTGAATTATTAACTAGTGGGAAAATTACGTAATAAGCGGTGGTGGCTCTGCCGGCTAAAAAGATTATGGCCACATTTATTCCGGAAAGCATACTACACAACCACATTCACTACCTAATACAAGGATAAAACAATTACAGGCGAAAATTATATAGAAATTTTGTGGAATATTGGTTTGAAGCAAAAGCGATGAAAAACGTTATATTGCGTGAATACATGTGCGAAGATAAATTTAAAATTTATAATCCTGGACACAAATCAACTAATTTAACAGAACTTTGTTAGTAGATTAATTTGATTTAGGACCTCATTTTTAACAAGAATCCTATTACACGGTGCGACTGGAATGAAGTTGAAATACCTGGATTAAAATACATTTCGTGATAGGCGCTATCGAATAGAACAAGGATCTGTTTTAGGAATTTTCGAAACTTCTCCCAAAACTCGTCTTAGGAGAAAAAAACCCGAATTTCAGACCATGATTTTAAATTTCTTTACGGATTTGGAAAGAAGAGAAACAGATCTCTTAAATGACATATATATCATTTAAGTATCTTTGCTGAATCTTGGTATATTTCTCAAGTAAACACATTTCTCACCCAATTTTTCCATATTTTTCAAATTTAGATGCGGTTTTGCGCACTATTTTATATAAAAGCCGTACTATCTGAAAAGAAACTACAAATCGGGTAATTATCAGCAAAGTTATTAGCTTATATGTACATGAAAGTCCGAAAAATATTTTTGTTATCCGTAATTGATTATTTTGAGTTGTTTCGAAATTTCAAAACTGGATCTTTGTTTTACTTGTTAGCGCCGATCAGAAAAGAAGTATAACTAACGAGTTTTTTTTTTTTTTTTTTTTTTTTTTTTTTTTGTTACACCATGTTAATAATTAAATGCCAGAAATCTTAACTGAGCGAGTTAAAATACGTTTTTTGAATTTTTTTTTTAAATTAAAATTTTATTTTATTTTTATATTATTATTTATTTATTATTATTTATTATTATTTTTATATTATTATATTATTTTTATTTTTATATTTAAAATAAGCTTTGATTTTGTTTAAATTTGTTATATTTTTTTGCTGTTACTATTTTTATGGAAAAACAGGACAACATTGGCAGAAATTGAAAAAAAAAATTCAAAAAGGATTCTGTTAATGATTTTGGCGTTTAATTTAGTTACTAGGTTCTAGTCCCAGTATGTTGCCATATTAATTTTTAGCTTAGCCTAGTAAGCCATTAAACTGCTGCTTTATATCGATTGTATCTTCTATTAATAATAGGGTTTTATTTGACCGCTTATTAATTTAAAAAGATATTTTTTTTGTCGAAAAAATTTTGTATCCAAGGTTATATATTTAATATTTTTCTAACACACGTTCCACGAATTTGGTGGCGGTCTGCAGATTTAGCCACTTGTGACTATTTATTATTTTCAAATTCGAGAAGATCTTTGGTGGTTAGATTTCATAATAAAAGGGAATAAATAAAAACATAAAAAATAACGAGTTTAAAAGAGCACGCTGTTTTACCTAAAACAAAAAAAAAAACATGCGTATCATACAAAAAATTACAAATTTATTAATATATGTAATAAATTACCATGGCATGTAAATTAAGATAACAATTTAAATGATAATTCCACGAAATTTCGAAGCAAATTTACATTTTGTGACTCAGAGACTAACAACGTAGCTTGTAACTGAATTTATTAAAATATTTTAGAGTAGCATTTATATTGGCAATACTCATATGTCATAGTTTGACTGAAATAAGTTTATATATGTGTGAGTAACTACCATATTCGATGAAATTTTGTTCATATTAAAAAAAAATTCTTAAAAAATAAAATTAAACTAAAAATCGTACTTTATAATAAATAGTTTTAACAAACAATTTTCTAACAAATTTACTAAGTAGAACTAATAAAACTCTTTTTTTAATATTGGACTACTACATAATATAAAAAGATAATTTAAAAATTCTTTAATTTTTTTTAAATTATAAAAATTAAAATAGCACTTTTATTAAAATATGTAATTTAATATTATTAAATAAAAAACTAATTATCTAATTAATATTTCATGCATTAGATAACTTATTTTAATATTTTATAAAATGTTTTTAAGCCACAGGTGTTTTAAATTGATGTATTTTTTTTTTTTTCTAAACACACTCCAAAAATATTTTATAATTTGCTTTAATAAATTGTAAAAAATGTTTTTAAAAAATAAAAATAAAATATTAATAAATAAAATTGCTATTAAAATCATGTATCTGTCATAAATTCATTTATGCATTACATAATGAAAAAAAAAAATGAAAATTAGAATTATGCACCTGATGCCAAAATTAAATTTTTCTTTTTTTCAATTTATTTTTACATCAAAAACTAGACCCTGTAACGTTCCTCATCTATAAACGTCATATGAAAACATACATACGTACATACACGTTAATGTAAAGGAAATACAAAATATTTAATTTAATATTAACACATGGGCTTTTTATACAGCGATTTTTAATAAGAAGGAAAGAAATATAAAATAAAAAAGTAAATAAATACATTTCTCTTATATGTCAATAAAGTATATTACATTTTTCTTAAAAAATACCCCGGCGTTTTATTAACAAAAAAAAAAAAAAAAAAAAAAAAAAATAGGTTTAAAAACAGCGTTTTTATCACTTTTAAACCAAATATAAATTCCTATCAATTTCAATGTCAATGTAAAATTCCCAAATCTGAAGGTCAACTACATGCATATAAAACAACAAAATAAAAACAAAGTTCAACCTGCTATGCAAAACGTAAACACATGCCCCCTCACTCTCTTTCTTACTCACACACTCACTTTACTAAAGCATAGCACACACACACTTATTCAAAAAGAGAGTAAAAGAAAGTAAAATATAAATAACAAAATAAGTAATATAATGCTTATCAGTTCTTGTATACAAAAACACAAAAAAAAATAAATGTAAAGTACCCACATAAAAAAACAACAACATCATTATAAGTGAAATGGAATTATAATCCAATAAAATTGCGCAACAATGTTAAGAATAAAGTAACAACAACAAGCAAATACACTAATTTTTTTTAATTTTTTTGAAATGTCAAAAAAATTTTTGTACAACTTGTATGGAAGAAAAAAAACAAAAACTTTTACGTAAGCATTTCTATACAATTATATATAAAAAATAAAATAAAAATCAAATAAAATTAATAGCAAAACGAGAAGAACACACACACACACACACACACACACACACACATTGTAAATTAAATGAAATAAAAATTAATTAAATTTAATTCACTTTGATTTTCACTTTCAATAGATATTCTATAGAAAATGAAAGCGAAAGTTAAACTACAAAATCAAAATAAACACTTACTGATAATGTAAATGAATATAAACGCGTGTGTATGCATTCATGAGTGCATGTGTGTGTGTGTGTGTGTTTGGGTGGGTATGTGTTTGATTCCCCTGTGTTCATTCACTGTTTAAGCAATTGCATAAACAATTGTGTTCTCGTTTGTTTATATATTTTGTTTTGATCGATGGAAAAAAAACAAAACAAAATAAATTAATTAAGAGAGACAGAAAGAGAGAGAGAGAGATAGAGAGAAAGAGAGTAGAATTATAAGAATTGCATTCAAATACAAAAACAAACACTCACAAGAAAAACAAACCGTATTTTTCTTATTTTCTTTGCATGATCAGACAAGTCTGATTAAAAAATATATTTGAAAAGTATAGGAAAACTGAAAAAAAGTAAAGGTATTGGTAACAGAAACAGGAACTTCCGAACAGTTGTTCACCCAGTTCATTTTGCCCAATCACCATGGATGGATATAATGTTCCAGAAGACGTGCGAATAACAACATTGTTTTATCAAAATGAGTGTTTTGTGTGATAAATATGAGTCCTCAAGAAATCAACCCGTACAGCGATAAAGCGCAATATTTGCCTGAAAAATCTCCGATTGCAGGCGATTTTAGAAAGCTTACAAGTACTTGGCTTTTTATGGACTATTAAAAATCAATCCTGTTGAATTTTGTGTCGTGACTTGGTATAACGCCTTAAAATTCAATCACCGCATAAGCTGATACGGGGTTAGGTTAGGTTTGGTTAGGTTAAAAAGGCGGTGCTTACACACTCCGCCCATAGATCAAAGAAAATTCTATTGTAAAGCCATTTAGAAAAGAAATTAAAGAAAAGACACAGTAGTAGCAGAGAAAAGATAGGACAGTGAATTGAAGAAAAAGATCCGAAGCATAGTATATAAATCTTACACATAAAGAAACAGGACACCCTACAGCGGGTGTCACCTTACCAGACAACTGATTCCTGAAATAAATTTCTCCAGGTGAGAGATCCCGATCCTGGCAGACGCAACCTCACTGAGACCACTGAAAAAACCTTGGCCTAGCAACCTGAGACAAAGAATATGTTCTACAATCTCCGTCTTCCTCTCATTGTCACACACACGGCAATTTTGAAAGTAAACGAGCATAGAAACAACAGTGTGTTTGCTGAATGGAGCTCAGAGGAGATGTAAGCTGAATTTAATTTTCACTAACAAATCATTTTCAATGATGAGGCCAATTTCTGGATAAATAGGTATTTCAGCAAAAGAAGTTGTCGAATTGGGAACGATACCGTGGGTTTTTAGACCTGCGGCGTCATCCCTAAATTGAATGAAATTCATATCCACGACGTGTCATTTCAACAAATGGCCCTTTGTGCCACAACATAGCCCAAATCACATGGAGGTGATTTAAATTGGCCACCGAAATCGTGCAATTTGACCCCGTTAGACTTTTTCTTGTGGGATTTTGTAAGCCGTATGTATATGTATGTATGTATGTATATTCGTAAGAGCCATAAACTACAACGACCTTCAAAGCCAACATAATCTATACCATCAATCAAATTTATCCTGATTTATGCGCCAGAGTCATGCAAAGTTAGACATTTTGGAAAAGTAAGTTCTTTTCTGTTTGTCAGTTCTTCCAGTAGTAGATAACTACTATACATATGTAAATACGTATGTATGTTAAACGCTATAATTGTAATTTGTTTTTATGTTTTTTTCTGTAAATGCTAGCAAAACATCACGAACAATATTGCGCTCCGGAAACGCTACCCATTTTGTGTGTTAGTAATTTCTAGATTAGAAAGACAATTTTGTCGTACGGTATCATACAAGTCGAACTTAACCGAATTAAATTTACGTAGTTGTTCTTGCCGTCATAATCATCATCCTGAACATCAAAACAACAACATTGTAATAAAATTATAATTTACGCGAAACCAACGGATCAACAGCAATACGAAGACTATGAATATTGTATTCAGCCATAGAAATTTATAAAAAGAAACAAACAATTATTTGTAATTGTAATTAATTTGCTAACATTTACAAACACAAACTTTTAATTGCTAAAAACTAGCAAATGCAACAGAACCAGATAACCAGCAGTATTAGTAGTTCAAATTGCAATCAAAAGATTAAATTATAAAAGAAACAACAACAACAAATGAGAAAAAGAAAAACTAAATTTTAAAGCAAACTTTAAAAAAAAAATATTTAAAGTGAAAAATGTTAAAAATTTAAATAACCTCTCTGTCATACATAATACACTTTTGGTATAACAAGTGGCATCTTGAGAGAAGCTCAAGACAATTACGGATCATTCGAGTTTATTATAGTTGAGTTAAATATTAAAAATAAATTTTATAACCAATCGCAATAAGAGAAAAAAAAAATAAACTTAAAAAATAAACAAGCCTTCTTCATTGGATTAAATCGGGATTTTTTTTTGGTAAGAAGTTAAAATTTTCTGTAGAACAATATACTCAAACAAAAATTATTGTCACAATTTAATACACATTTCAAATTCATGTGTTTGAGGGTTAAAATTGCCAAATGGTAGACATTTTGGCATTTTTTATTAAAAACATTCTATAGGAGGCTAAAGACAAATATGAATCTATCTTGAAGGCAATTGGCACAGTGTCAAATTATGGCATAACCAGTTACATTTTGTAAATAATTATCACTTCAATCATAAGTAATTGTAAATACTTAATAATTAATTACAGGTTATGGATAATAGCGAGCTGGTAATTACCAAATGTAATTGAATATTAATAATTAATAATAAATAGACTTTTTCCAATTACTAATTTTAATTGGCAATATTTTATTTCAATTTACAACGTACAAATAACTGGTAATTGGCAATTGGTAATTGGCATTTGTGAAATATGTAATGTAATTTGTAATTAGAAAGTAGACAGCAATGTCCAACAAACAAACTTATTTAATATATACGACACTTATTTTATGAGAAGAATACTCAAGAAATTGCGTTTTTCAATTTTTAAATAGAATTTTGTCGATCATCTGGAACCAAATATGAAACTATTTTTATAAAATTGGCTACAAAAAACTAATTTTGGTCAAGTTTTATACAAAATACAAGATTTAGTTATAATGACAAAAGTAACGTTTGGGAGGTAGATATTGGAAGAACTTTTTTAATCTTCGAATATTTTTAGGTGTTATAAGTATCAGACAGAGCACATAAAGAATTCTTTAACAAAATAGGAGAAAGTGATTCTGTAAATGAAAATTGTAACGTTTTCTCATGCACAATAAGTTGATACCTGCATAATATGATCAATAAATAAAATAAACATTCTTAAACAGAAAAAAAATCGATATTTTTAAAACGAAATTAAAAATGTTATCTAAAAGGCTTAACAGGCAATTTAACAATAGTCAAGAAACTACCAAGAATATATCTAACGTACATTGGTCACGTTAAGTTAGCAATTAATAATAAAAAAAACGCCCAAAACAAACTCATATTCGTCTAGAAAATCATACGAGAATTTTACGTCAAACCTATTGCAAAAAAAAGAAAGAATAACTAAAAATAGTGATAAACTATTTTCAAATTACTTGGAAAAACAATGGGTAAAACAAAAATCAAAGAAAAAGGTGTGTGCGAATTTTTAGTAAACTCAAGCGAAAAATGTTTAGAATTATTTTTATAAGTAGAAAAAAAATTAATTTTATAAATTTTTTTAGTTTATACGAGTCTGTAATATTTTGTAAAAAAAAATATTGTCTGTAGGGGATTCGATGGACTGAGATTAAAAAGAATTTCTTAACTTTATTTAATTCATTTTAATGGACTATGAAAACTATTTAAAAAACGAGCTGGCATGGCACACTGAGTTTACGATGGGAAAGGGAAGGGAAACACCATTGGCTAAATTGCAAAATTCTAAGTGATAAGCAAGAAATCTTCAATTCAATTATATTTTTCCATTGTCCCTGGGCTGATCAATTTTCATCCACAAAAAGGCTTACAAGTGCACTGGTTAAAATACTTTATGATTCTATTTTATGGTATGTCACTATAATCTATAATGTGAATGTAGGTTTCCAACAGCACTCCATATATACACACTATCATGATGCAAAATTTGCACATTGCTTCACTATACAGCCAATCAATCTAAAGCTGGGATCACACGATTGTCTCAAACACACCAATATGATTTAATTTTTATTGTGACAAATTAGCGCACAATAATAAAATAGTCCCAATTAAAAGTTCAGTGTTCACATGGTTGTCTTAATTTATACAAAATTTATTGTTACAAGATGGCGCGAAACGATGTATTGACAATAACTGTCCCCACGCTAGCACAAGATTGTTCTAGTTTACGGCAACTCTGCGAATCAGCTGTTGTGGTAAATTAAATGTATTTATTTTTTGGTGTTTAAAATGATTCGTCCTTTACAAAAATAAAATAGCATCCCCGTTATTCATACTGAGCTCATTCAGTGAACAAATAAATAAAAAAATACAAAAAAAGGATAAGAAATGTGTGGGTCAGAGATTGGCTCACAAGAAGGACCATTGATGGTGCATATGAGAAAACTTTCCAATAAATTAAAAAAAAATTAATTCACTAAAATATTTATTTATTTAAATTCGAATATAAATACAAATTATACTTAATCCTCTGAAGAAAAGATGATTTGTTCTCTAAATAATGAAAATTGCATCGGCTTTGATTATCGTGTGTCCGCTTGATAAAAAATAGTAAAAATAATGAAAAAAAAAAAAATGGTAGAAGTTTGTGATGGAGCTTACATAGAAAATAAATGCATATTTTAAGGGATGACAATTATAAATACCGTACGAACACGTGTTTTGATAGAAAGAAGTGTTGTCTTCTTCAATTGCCTCACAAGAATACAATAAATATTGGTATAATTTCGATATTTGCATTGGTGCATGATTACTTTTAAAGCTTTTACACGATTATCGCACCAGCACCAGGGTTGCATTTGATTGGGATAAATAAGCACAATAATATTGTGAGTTGCAGTATGAGCCAATAAATTGTATAATCACACGGTTGGCATATAAAATAAACTAATTATTGGTGCATTGCGCTACTATCAAAATAAACATATTTTCAGTACTGCTATATGCTAAAACTATCATCTCCGAAATACTAGAATCAGATTTTTTTCCTAAAAATAAAGATCATAACATGTCTTATGTAGAACCAATATTGTATCAATTTTTCCCAAGAATGCCCACTTGCCCCAATTTCAGAAGAAACACCCCACAGCACCCCACTCTGAAAACAGCAAAAGGGACCACTTGTGGAAACCTTCTAGAAAAAGAAAAGAAAAGAATAGAAAGCAAATTACGACCCTCCAAACAAAGAAGAATATAGATACAAAACAAGAAGAACGGATAGATAAACTAGAAATAATGGACAAAAAATGAGGATATAAATGAAAAAAAAAAAAATTAAAATCCCGCTGCATCGCCTCACCAACCAGCTAATACCCGCTAGAAACCACTAAAACCTGGCCCAAGAGTCAGTGCATCTTAGAAGTCCGTGGCAAAGGCACAGAATATATTCAACCATCTCAGGCTCTACTACATTGTCACTCACCCTGCAGAAATTAGCGGTGCTTGTGTCCCATAACTTAATTCTTGCCCTCTGAGCACAATGCAGAGTTAGTCATTTGACACTCTCCCAACCGTGGCAATATAATCACAGATTATCTCCGTCGCCTGAAATTTCACACAGACTTTAATATGGAAGACGTTGCACCCGTCAGGATGAATATAAAATAGACAGGTCTTGTTGTCTCATGGTATTACACGCCGATAGAGTAACTCGTAATTGGAATTTTGCTACACTACTTTCCCTTTCTCTTACCTTTAACTAAACAAACATTTTTGCGTGTACTTTTCCTACATATTCGTATCGCTGTGATTTTGTTTGCTTATACGCGTATCCTAGAAAGTAACTACAGCTATAGCAGTAATAATATGTAAAAAATGTTCGCGTAAAGTAACTTTATCAAAAATGGTTAGTTTGCTCTCTCTCTTTTTTTTTAATTATGACTAACATAAAATTTTCGAGTGTATATTCGCTACAATTTTTTGCATGCACGCAAACTACAACTGTAGCAACAATTTGATAACAAAAGATAAAATAAATTTCTATACAAATTATTTGTACAAACATTTGTGTTATAGATTTATCATATTGATTGTTTGTGTTTCATTCATTTCATTCTATCCCTTAACTATGACTAACAAAACTGATTTGAGTGTATTTAAGCTTAAAATACTTTATGGTTGGCTTTATTAACGACAATATAATATGTAACTATAGCTATAACAACAACAACAACAAAACAACGAATAATGTTTTTTTTTAACAACGCAAATATTATAACTTTTTTTGGGGGGCTCTTGTGTATAATACATACATACATACATGTGTGTAGTAAGCACTATGCACAGTATTTAAATAATATTTGTAAAAATAAGTATCAGCGTATGTATTTATACATATTTAGATATGTATATACATATATGTAGATAGTATGTTGATGTCTATACAATTAATATGTGTACTTAAACGCCAACTGTGCAAATATTCTATGGGTAATGATATTAAAACAACAACATATACAATAAGAAGCAAAATAAAGAAAAAAAAAATACAAAATTTAACAAGTATTCATTCAATGCGGTATTTATTAATTTTTTTCGTTATATTTTGGCGTTTTTTTTTTTTGGCAACACCAAAATAAAAAAATAAAACAAACGAAAATAAGCGCCCACTTATTATTTTCATTTTTTTTGCATTGTTTGTATAAAACACACACACACATTAATACATCATACCCGTGCTCTCGCATACACAAATACACTCACAGAAAATAAATAATAATGATAATCAAAAAAGTATATATGGGAACAACGAACAAAAAAAAAAAAAAGAAAAAAAGAAAAAAAATCATAAAAAATATATGCAAACACTCACCTACTCACTCGCTCACCCAATAGTTAATAGTTTTTTTTTGCAAAAATTTTGAAATAGGGTACCATCTGAAGGTTATCGATAAGGTTGTTTGAGGGTTATTATTGTTATTACTACCACTATATTATACTTTTAAAAACGTATAAAAAAACGTTTTTTTCGCATTTTTAATGGACCTTATAACACAGTAGTAAATCAACAAACAAAAAAAAAAAACTGTAAATGACCTTCAATGGTCATTGGTGCTACTATGGTTATAATTTTTAAATGACCCAATTAAATAAAATTGAAATTAAAGTTTAAAAAAGAATTGATCAGCCAATAACTAATTTTTGAAGCAACATTTGTTACCATTTTTTTTTTTGTTTTGTTTTGAAAATTGAAAGTGGATGCTTATGTGAGACAGACGATAGAAAAAGGAACTTTAGTTCGTAAATATTTTTACGAGTTTTATTTACACTTTAACTAAAAAAACAGTAAGACATAGAAGCTTTAGTTTTGAATCTGGACAACAGAGGCTTATTAAGTTTTTTATCAATTAGCTAAAGCTGCAAAACAATCGATAGTATTATCGATAGTATCGATAGCTTTGTTTTTGGCTGATCATCGATAGTTTTTTTTTTCACCATCGATATTATCGTCGAATTCTAAGAGTAAACACGGAGCCCACTAATGTAGTCAAAGTCATATTTGCAAAGATTTGTTCGACGCAGGTTGTTAGCCGTCTGTAAACTTTTATACTTACATCGAGACACAGCTTAACAGTTTCATAAATTTCTACTTATTAACTCAAATAAAGTATGAATTGTAACTAAAATATGTTCATACGAGTACATACCATTTTGCATTTGACCTAAAAAAGTAAATCTTCATTTCGTTAGACCATAGCATGTTGTTCTAATTATTACGGTGCAGGTGTTTCTTCCGTTTACTGAGAAATGATACATTTCGAGGACTCTTACCTATAAGTCTAGCTTCCACAAGTTTTTTTCTTATTGTGCGACTTGAAACAGGAGAATAGGTTCATTTTTGGGGGTTTTTGATGACTTGATGGGTTATTCTTTGAAGTACGAATTAAAAGTTTATCAAAACTGACAGTTGTCCTACGCTTTCTTCCCATAGTCTCTGCAGTTTTCCTTCACTAGATCTCATTAATTAGTTTAGTTTTGTAGCAATCCTTTTCCCTTTCACTTAAATTCTAATATTGTAGCCACAAGTAGCACTTTTAAGAACTATCGAATGGGCCAACTATCGATAGTTTTGCAACTCTACAATTAGCCCTATTATGTACGTCTTAGTGGATACACATTGTCATCGTGGAAATAAAATCGGTTATTCGGAAGTCAATTATTTATCGACTATTTGGTATTATGTAAGTCACATGAAAGTCGATATGTTTTTAAGTTTCTTTTTTTTTTGTCGACGCATACTTTGGTGACGTTTGGAACAAATAATACATACTGTTACGTTTTAACCTTTTTAAAACATTTGAGTTCTTACAAAATGCAACGAACTTGTTGTTTTGCTTTCTACAGTTCTTTTATTTCCACAATTAACTTTATGATAAACAGTAACTTATTTAACTTCCACTTAATACCAAAATTTAGCCAACACTTTTACCATACTAACGCCTTAGCAGGACTTCACTCTTTGACTGTTAAATTGTGACTGACTGACTAAAGATAATGGCGCGGCTTATATAGGTGACCAATATTAGTTTCGAATGTTCTAGTATATTATAAAACCTCCTATTCAGCTACGTTAATTCAAATGTAAACGTCTTAATACCCAAAGTTGAATTGGTAGCACTGTTCAAATAAATACAGACTTGGCAGGGTAATCGTAGCCTTGACACAAACCAATATAATTACTTCCATAATAAAGGTTATTGCTTTAAATGTTGATACATACATACATATATCTTCTTAAGCGTTTTAATTTTCGTAACAATGAGTACAAATCTGCCATATTTTTTTAAAATGAAAGTCAAAAATGAAGCGTAAGAAGAATGAAAAAATGATTAATAGGCCATTATGGATGTCAGTCGAATTTCAGTTGTGTGGCCGAATGGAAACTTAAAATATGTAGTCGCCTATATGGCAATTGAAATAAACAGATTTTTAGTTGCCAGTTACGATATGTAATACAATTTTCGGCAACTGGCAATGCAACTATAAATCTAAATGAAAACAATTTGAAAAATTAATTGCAAAAGTTGAGAATAATCTTTGTTTATCAAAGAGATTTCAAAAAAGTTCAAATGCGCACGAAAGGAAGCTAGAACATTTCGATTAAATTAAATTTAATGGGAGCGCCAGTGTGAGATGCCGACGGTTGGCGATAAGTTAGTAATCTTAGAATCCCATAACATACCATTGCGAAACAAGAGAACTTATCTCAGACAATGAGTTACACCCGATTATATTTTTATATTCCTTGAAACGGACCTACAGTTTAACGCTGTCTACGAACGGTAAATGCATTAGAGACATTTTCGGCAGTAGTAATGCTCATAACGAGTTACTAGATAATGTTAAGAGGTGATACCGTTGCTGAAATATTTTTTTCCTTTTTCAGATGGTCTGGCCTAGGACTGAACCGAGTCTTACCATACCACAGCGGCGTACAAGTAATTAATAAGAGTCTTTAAATGCAAAGTAAATTTCTTAAATTTCACACAGTTGACAAAAAATTAGGAATGATATTTTACCCCTTTTAACAATAGTTGCATGGCATGGTGTAGTGGTTAGAGCGCATACATAATAACACAAGCGGACCAGATTCAAGCCCCGCAGAGGACATGGCGGAAAAAGAACTACTTGTGGTTTTGAGTGCTTAATAAAGAGGTTTCAGATTCTCATTCCAGACAACAACATCTAAAAAATAAAGAAGAACTTACCTCTGGCGAAGATGACAAACATTAGACGAATGATCAGGAAAAAACGCCACCTATTGAGAAAAAATTACAATGCTAAGTAAAGATCACCACCACCAATTCGCAAGGATCTTCACCATTACACAATCATAATGAAAACGTAAATAAAGCAGTGAATGCTTTGTTGAAAGCTAATATGCTCCCTGGAGGTGTAACGAAGAAAAAAATATTCGATAACAACTCGACGTCGTTACATAATACCATTACGTCGTCGAGGTGATAGCGTCCTCATCTTCTTGAGATAGCGATAATAAATTTTCGACAATGTTTTACATAACATGGCTGAATATTTTTGGTAATATTTCTAAAATTGCTAGCAAGTCCTAAAATGGAGCTTTTATTATAGAGTATGCATGCAATTTTGTTATACAGTTTTTAATTATTTTAAACTGGTCATGAATTACAAGTAGCTTTCATTTAATTTTTATTTTTTAATTTTGATCTAATATGTCTTAGAAGAACGGTTAGATCTTTTCCTTTAAAAGATAATTCAAAAAATTATTTTTTAAAGTCATTGTTTAATGCCACAAAATGTAATTTATTGAAGAATAACATAGTATCTAATTCAGTAACACATATTCTTAACTAGATAACCTTATTATTCAATTTATAAAAAAAATAATTGACCTGATGAACTTCGAGCTACATCTATATAGAAACAGTTAACTATGGTCTCACTAAAAGATAAGATACTTTTGATTACCTAAGAGCTCCTAGTAATTATATTGAAAGTGAATGAAATTTGGTTTGTGTAATATACATTGCGTCAAATGGAGGCAACTTAAAATCAGTTTCCATTTCAGAAACCAATTGTGGGATTTTTACTTTCCCACCTGCACAACATAATTCAATAGATTATCCACTGTATTATAACGCCTTACACTGCAGACAAACGATAAACATTTTTAAAATTTTAACTGATTTATCTACACCATAATCGATTTCCAAATCATAGTAGAATACCGCTCATTTCAGATTTACAAAAGCACTGCGTCAGCGGAAGCGCTTGTATTCATTGTGTCTTGCTCACTGTGGTTGGCTTTGAAGTGCACGAACTCGTTGCATTCTAAGCCTATTCACATTATTTTGATTCACTCTTGAACGCTATGCGCGCATAACAATACGACTTTAATTTTTATCACGTGATGTAAGCTCGTCACAAATCTGATTGACTTCGACGACCTATGAAAGCACACATGCATAAATATTAAAGAAAAAAGAGATATCACTGTGTCATGTGATTACTAATACTATTTTCACTTAAAAAAACACTTAGCTCATGTCTGATTTGACATATAATTAGTTTTATCCTTCCGCTGAACGAATATGGTTGTGTATACGCTTGAACAACGCTGGGAAATATTGCGACATTACTTTGAAAATCATGGTAATGTTGCAGAATATGTGCGAAAATTGCGTACGGATTTTTTTTTTTTGATCTAGGCGGCTATGTAAATAAGCAAAATTGTCGCATTTGGGGCACAGAGAACCCCATTGAAGCCGTTGGTGAAATACAGCTGCACACAATCAATAATGTGCTTAAAAATTGGACCGATCATGTAGGCTACTACATGGCTAGCCGAGGCAGTCATTTGAATGAAATTATTTTCCATTATTAACCGGAAGGATTTTACTTTCAAATAAAAAAAGAAATTTGAGAAAATATTCAGTAGTTTTTTTTTATAGCATTTTCAAAAAAAAAAAAAAAAATATTTGGCGGACCCTTTATTTTTTCAATTTTGCCGTTTGTGTAACATTTTAGTAGCGTGCCATTTTCCGTTTTTTTTTTTTTTTTTGGTTTTTGGGAAATCGGTAAAAAAAACAGCCCACATACCAATAGTTTAACGCAAAACCATAACAATTATATTCAAATACAAAAGATAAAAAAATCTTTTTTTTTTGCGAATCTACATATATTTTCAGAGAGTACATGTGTATTTTTGTCTTCTTTCAGATGATTTTTTTGCTTTATTATATATAAGCCGATGATCGTTATAGAAATTTAGGTCAACCATACAAATGCAAAAAAAGTGACAAATGGTTTTAGAATTATTAAAGAAAAATTGTATTTTCCTTTAATCAAATATTAAAAATTATGTTTAGAATAAATACAATGAATTAATGATACGACTGTGTGACGAGGAAGTCATGTTGCTTTTCTGATAGGCGCTATCGAGTGCAACTAGAGTCTGTTTTTGAAATTTTCGAAACATCCTCAAAATCTTGAATTACATACAGAAAAAAAAACTGGGTTTTCGTACCTTTATGCACTTATAAGCTTCTAACTTAGCTTTTTTTCTCTGCGGATTTGAAAAGAAGTGAAAACAAACCTTTTAAATGATATAAAATATAATTTTAAATGGTAAAATAACATTTAATTAAACCTTAGGAATCTATGCACTTTTCTCAAACAAACACATTTTTCATTAAATTTCAAGCTTAGATGCGTTTATGCGCACTAATTTTAAGAGGAACCGTACTATTTATGAGTTAATTTAGAAACTGTTTTTCGTTGTGGAAAAAATGAGTCTTGAGGGCAAAATACACTATCAAGCAGATGGAAGCTGCATTGTAGTTTTTAGTGAAATCTTTATGTATGTGTCACACCGACAATGCTGGAAGCAAAATTAAAAAATTTAGATTTTTCTTATGCTTTAAACTACAGATTGACAAGTGTATGGCGTTGCTTGATCAATTTTCACTTTTTAATTTCACCAATAACTACTACAATGCAGCTTCCATCTGCTTGATAATGTATGTCGCCATATAGGTTTTATTAAAAATCCCCTGAAAATTAACGGAGATATTAAACTTTTTAATAAACCAATTTATGAAAAAAAAATTATGCCTTTTATTCCCAACTAAAAGTGCTTCTTTAATAAGCTTACAAGTGGTACGGTTCCTATGTAAAACAGTGTGCAAAAACTGCTTTAAACTTGAAAAATGTGGAAAAAGATCTTTAAAAAATATGTTTGCTTGAGAAATACACGCAGTTTTCTAAAGATTACATATATGATATATCGAAGCTCTATTCCTCTTCTTTCCAAATCTGTATAGAAATTTGAAATCGGTTGCTACCAAGCTAAATTATAAGCTTATAAGTGCATGAAAGTGCGAGGAAGCAGTTTTTTACCCTTAATTCAAGATTTTGGTTTCTTCCGATACTTAAAACTTGAAAACGACTGGACCAAATTGGATACGTAGAAGTTTAAGAGGCGCTATAGGCCGTTATTCATTTATCTCTGCTTCTTTTAAAGGTATTTGAATAAGATGTGGCTCGTCGATTTAGTGCATATATTCTAAGTTCTGCAAGTAGGCATGGTACCCGCCATACAAAGAAAATATTGACTTTTGTATGTCCTGCTAGTAGTTTCTTAACTTTGGCCTAACTGGGTGAAATTGCACAAGTGAATGTGGCGTCTCTTACACATAGTAAGTAATCGTTGTTTCTTATTGAGGCTTTAAATCAATAAATAATCACACTGAGACGGATTACAAACAATCGTTGTTCCTATTGTACATATGTATATAAATACCCAGGGAAAGCCGAATGGGTAAATATAGTTTTAAATGCAATATACATTTTAGGCCAATAAACAGCATTATGGTCAATTAACTCTTGATTGAATAACCATAAAAAAATTTCGTAAATTAAAATTATAATTTTTGAATTTTACTTATGAACATACATATATATTCAGTAAAAAAAAATTGAATTTATTTTTAGAGTATCGTATTAAATATTTGTTAAATTTAAACTTTAATATAAAATTAAAGGCAAAATAATAAACAAAACTTAACAGAAAGTATATTAAAAAATGAATTGTTTCATAAAAAATATGCAAATTATTATTTTGCATTTGGAAATTTAAAAATTTATTTCGAATTATTAAAAATAAATAAAATATAACAATTAATGATAAAATAGGGTGAGCAATTTAAAAGTTTAAATTTGAACCAGCGGTTATTTCGAATCTAGCAATACTTATGTCACAAAATTCAGTATATTATCTCCACTGAACGAACTGAATTGATTTACGCTTGAGAAACGTTTGGATTTATTGGAAATTTGTTTCCAAAATAAAAACAATTGGCCGGAATTTGCAAAAAAGAAAAAATAATAAAAATTAAAAAAAAGTATTGCAAAAATCATCTTTGCGAATGAAGCTCATTTCTGTCTTGGTGGGTACGTTAATAAGCAAAATTTCCGTATTTAGGGATCAGAAAACCCAAACGTGGTTCTGCAGAAACCAATGCACCCAACAATTCGCAACAATTACGGTCAATGGAGACACCTATCGCACTATGATAACCGATTTTTTGTGCCACACATCTTATGCCACAATCGATTTATTGCGTCCAACGTTTGATGGCCACTTAATTAGCCAAAATTGTGATGTCAGTTGGCCGCCAAGAAGCTGCGATTTGACACCGTTGTACTATTTTCTGTGTGGCGCCATTAGGAACAAGTGTTATGTCGAAAAACCAGAGGCAATTAAGCATTTGAAGGCCAACATTCGTGATGCCATTGCCGTGAAACGACCCCATATACTCGAAAAAGTTCTCAAAAAATGATCCGATCGAATGGGGTACTGTGAGGCCAGCCGCGGCCAGCCGCCATATGAATGAAATAATATGTAAAAATAAATTTGACAAAATTTCAAATCATCTTTGTTTTATTGCATTTTTAAACTTAAACTTTTAAATGGCTTACCCTGTATTTAGAATAAAAAATATTTTTCAATTTATTTTAGGTTAAGGCACAATTTCTTAAGCATTAAGCAAATTTTCAAATACAAAATAAATTAAAAAAAAAAAAAAAATACTAGAAAACAAGTTAAATTTATTAAATTTGTCAAATAAGTGATTTAAAATTGCTAAAAAGGAATACAAATTTCAAAAAAGAGTTTTAATTTTTTTATTTTTGTTTTTATATTTATAATTTTTGTTATCAAAAGTAGCACACTTTAAAAATATATTACATACATACATATATATTACTATTTCTTTTTTGAAATTCTTTCTACTTGTTTTGTTTTCATCAAATATCTTTAAAGTGATTTTTGCCGGTAGACTAAAATAGCATATCACACTTAAAAATAGTCGCAAAATAAAACTTATTTCAAGACAACGGCACAAAAACATGTTTATTTTTTATGTTAATTTATTTTGAAATTTGCAAAAAATATATTTTTGAATATCAAATGTAATTATGAAAATAAAAACGTGTGACGGATGAAATTAATCCATGAAATCAACTTTTAATGCATTTTGTTTATTTTAAAA
Source organism: Wohlfahrtia magnifica (assembly GCA_023159175.1). Lineage (NCBI taxonomy): Eukaryota > Metazoa > Arthropoda > Insecta > Diptera > Sarcophagidae > Wohlfahrtia > Wohlfahrtia magnifica. The sequence continues at coordinate 9,033,558 of JAKWBJ010000222.1, forward strand.
CTTAACACTGCTGTCATGTATTTGCGTACCACACAGCGTATAATGAACAAACAAAAAATGCACAACAATGCAGTTTCTCTCACTTAAGCCCTTAATAATTTATTACTTATACGCCAAGAAAGTTAACAATGAAACCAACAAATAAAGCTAATAAAACAAAACACTTCAGATATGTAGATATTTCACCTATTTTAGAACTTTAAAAAAATATGTATTTCTTTGGTACATTAGGTGGCACACACACACATACAGACACAAATATTTTGCACTGTTTAACATTTTTGTTAAAAGTGAACTGCATAAAGTGCAAATAGTTTGCTTGTTTTCAGTACAGTAGAAACAATAATAACGATTTAGTCTGTCTTTCTCTAATGCATACAGTGTTGTCATAATATTTTTTTTAACTGAAAAATTAGAAAAAAACTGCACATACTTGAGAAATGGATAAAACATATACGGGTATGTTCTGTACACCGATAATGAGTGAAATTGAAATCGAGTAAATTTTCAAAACTTAAACTTAAATGCGTCAATAATTACTTTAAACTTTTGATAATCAAAAAAGTCATTTGAAAGGCAATTAAGATAATTTATAAGAAAAAATATCAAAATCGATGTCAATTTCACTCGATTCCAATTTACAAAACATACCGAATAATTTTTTTAATTTGTTTCCGACAGGCGTGTAAGCCGGAGTCAAGCATGCTGAAAGCAGTGATGCTAACCGCTTTTTGAGGTTAGCTCTTTTTTTTTAGATATACTATTATTTTGAAAATGGAGGAGGTCGCAAAAAACCTTTAAGGCTTAACCTTTTTTAATAGTCAATATTTTATACTTTATTAGTGAAGCAGATATATATATCACACATACGTACGTACTTGGGTTGTATGTAATGTAAACCCACTGTTCTTTTGACAAAAAAAATATATATATATATATATATATATATTTCTGAAACGACTGCGCAGAAAAAAGCAGCATTCTTTGTGATCAAAGGTCATAAAAAGGGATTATAACATTGTGGTATTAATAAAGTTACGAGTAAACCTCATCACAGCTAAATTAAGTAAATGGGGTAAAATACTTACTTCAGAAATTGTAATTAAAATAACAAAATTGAAAGAACAAAAAAAAAACCAAAATGTTAAAAACTGTAAATCTGCGCAATTTATAGAAAAACTTATTTTAAAAAAAAACAACTTCAAAACTGCTCTAGGCTTGAAAATAGAAATAAATACAGATATATCTGCATATTTGGCAGAAATACTCTCTCTATATATATCTTTTATATAGACCAGAGTCAGGCGGAATATACAAAAGCATTTTACAATTGCGATAGTAGTTTGAGAGTCTCTCACTCTGGAAACTTTGTATCGTATTTTTCCACTTGTTTTCTCTTTACTCTCCACTTGTTTTCTCTTTACTTTTTTGCTTACTTTTTGCCTATTCGCGTGAGGTGTGAAAACAAAAGAGAAGAGCAGCTCTTTGCCTGGCTCTGATATAGAGACATTTTTTTTTTCAATAGGCCATTAAGTATGTAGTTGTTAGTTAGTTAGTTTACTTTAAAAAATATTTTAAACCACACTCTCTTGGTCTTTAAGGCTATAAAAAAGTAAAGGATAGAAGAGAAATTAACGAATAAATACCAATAAATTATACAAATAAAAAGGAGTATAAAGTATAAGTATAAGTATAATTTATAGGAAACTTTAATTAATAATTATCAGAGTGTATTTTGTATAAGAGTTTTTTGTGCATGTGATACTGTAATTTTGTTAATCTAAAGAATTTCTATGTAATTTCGCTTTTTGTTTGGTACTCTCTCTTTCTCTATCTATCTATCTATGCTAATGTTGTTCTCTTAGATTGTAAGTTGCTAATTAATATTTTAGTTAAAATGAAATTAATAATGTTTATAACAATAATTGTTTGTTTGCAATATAAAAACATAATTGTTATTGTAATTTTTTGTTTAATTTAAGGCATTAATAATTTGATTTTTCCTTTGAAATTGCAAGAAAAAATTTTCCACTCTTTGCAAAAAGAAAAAAAAGAAAAGTAAAAAGAAATGAAATTTTTGATAAGATTCCTTATCCACTCGCCTACACTAAACATTTTCTTATACCGATAAGACTCAATACACCTGCAACTGTGTTGGCGGTCACGTAAAACAAATTAAATATTTTAAATTATATGAGCTTGTAAAGAAAGAATAAGGAAATTTGTCAAGTAGTTATAAAATTTCTTTAATGCCATATGAAGTTATAAGAGATTAAAATAATTTTGACTGGATTGGAATTCTCGAACATAAAAAAAACCTAAATGAAAAGAAGGCCAAATGTCTAATCATTATTTAAAATATTTCTACATATACATACATATTTCATCTATAAAGATCATTAAAATTTGACAAATACTTATTTCTAAGCGTTTAAGTATCGTAATACGAAAATGGGAAAATCGCTATAAAGGCCACGCAATGTTTGGAGAAGTTATATTTTTGGAACCTTAAATATTTAAATACGTATTGAGAAATTTCAAAAATTTCGAACATTAAGAAAAGGTCTTTAAAATATGTAAAAAAGAATCAAAAACTATATTTATATTCAACTGCCTGTTGTTATGAAACAACCCATATTAATTAATTTTAAAACTTAATTCAAAAAGACTTGTATTATTACAAAATGTTAACTATTATCTTCTACTTTTTTTTGCTATAAAATTCTGAAACTTATCACAAGTGGCGTTTGTTTGCTTGGCTTAAATACTCACAATTTCACTTTCATTAGAATCAGCGGTGAGCAACGACGCAATGTTTATGGCTGTTGTTGTTGTTTTTTTTTTTTATTTTCTTTATAAAAGTAAAGATAACCATATGCTTGCTTTTAATTGTAAAATATTTTATGATCACAAAACCTGAAGAGAATTATTGTTATTTTTTTAATATTAAAGACAAAGAAATAATATGAAATATTAAAAGGAAAAGAAATCAATTTTAAATTTTGCTTCAATAAAACGCAACACTCAGTAGTAAAAACCGCTTAATTTATGCAAGGGATAGAATGCTCTCTGTTTGCCAATATGTTTTAATAATTTAAGGATAATTAAGATATAAATTGCACAAAAAAGAATAACTTAAAACTTCATTTTTCAACTTAAGCTATTCTTTCATAGCGACACTAATATATATCAGATGCCATTGTACAGTGTGCGAAATTTGCATTCGTACAACTCTACACATTTATTTACTTAAATTTAATTATTTTTCTAAAATAAACATTATGATCCAAGTACCGTTTTTTTTTGTTTTGAGTAATGAAACTTCTTTTATTATTATTTTTCGATATTTATTTTATTTAAGATTTATGGTTTTAAAAGCTGTCATTTTCATTTCTCATTCAACATATTTCACACAGAGTTGCCACTTCACATCCTATATACTTTACATAGTGTTATATTTTCAATTCGATTCAATTATTTTTTAAATTTATTCTTTCAAACTTTAAAACAATATTATGTATATATAAAAAAATATATGCTAAAAAAGAAATGCCAGATTTAAGTTTAAAAAGCGTAACTCAATTACTTAAGCGTGTTTGGGTTATAAAAAGCGAGTGACGTTCAGAAATATTTCACAATAATCGATTAAAAAATTAAAATTCAAGTGTTTGAAATTTTACTTAAATTCAACTTTATTCAGTTATATTGTCAAGAAAAAAGTTTTTAAAATATTGTTACAATTTTTATGTGAAAAAAACTTGTGAACTTATAATTTGTAATAAATATTAAATAATACGAGTAAGTGATGAGATAATAAAAACGAAAAATTTTAAAAGTAAAAAATTTAAGTGCAAGAAAATCGGATGACCAAAAAATTGTTGCATTGTTTGCTAAGCTCAGGCACAGCAGTCAGCAGTGCTAGTGAAATCAATACTACGGGCGCCAGTGATATACCTCAATACAATAGAGGTTTGGATCAAACAGTGTAATGCAAGGAATAACTCAAAACAGCAAAATATTGACATTGGACATTTTAGAACCCAGCTACAGATATGTAGTTAATGTTTCTTTGGATGATGTTTAAAATTTCACGAATTTCAAATTTGTTCTTTTTGTAATAATTCACCGCTTAATATATAAAGAATTTTGCAAAATAAATTTTATTCAAAATAAAACATTACCAGCAGGTTTCATTTGTAAGCCGAAATCGAGTGAAATTGATATCGAATGAAACCTTAAACTGCTATAATTTTTAAATTACTCGATTTCAATTTCACTCGCGTTTTAGGTTTACAGACATACCCGTATAATTTTTGTTTATAATTTTTGAATTGGTAACAACTTGAATTACGTTTTTTTTAAGCTTGAATAGGATTGTATTTCAAAACTTGAATCCAATTTGTTATTCGGCTTGCTTTACACTTTAACTTGATGCTTAAATTGAACTGTATTTACAGTATAATGTTCGACTTGAATTCAAGTCTCCTTTCTGCTTGAATTTATGTATAAAAAACAACAACAAAATTCTTACAACAACTAAGGTTATACAACAAAAACGACAAAAAGTGTATAAAAACTATGCCATAAAAAATAATAACGCAGAAATACCTGGGAAGTGATACCATTTTTCTGAAAAAGGCTATCGAGTGCAATCAAAATCTGATTTAGAAACTTGAATAACACCTTCAAAATCTTGAGTTACGGGTAAAACCGGTTTTCGGTAACTTTTTATGGGTTTTGCAAAGCTGTAATTACAGTCTTAAAATATATGAAATGTTTAAATTCATTGAAATATAAGCTAAATTCTAGAGAATGCGAGTGTCTGTTTAGTTTTGGGACTAATAGTATTTCAACACTTGTAGTTTGAACTTATAACTGGAAATAAACTTGTTTTACATTTGAATTACAGCTAAAATGCTTGTTGGGTTACTTTTTTTTAGTCTAAATTCTTTTACAACAATAAATATTACATAGTTTATTTTTTGTCATGTTCACAACTGATATTTTTATTTTTTATATTTTATTTTAAGTAAAAAACATACATTTGTTTTTAATTTGTGGGTTTTGTTTCATTATGCTCTTAGTTTACTGTATATAAGGACATAATTTTTTTATTTAATTTAATTTTCTAATTTTAAATTTTTAAATTATTAGTATATATGTATTTATTTATTTTTTATTTTTTTGTTATATTACTTTTTAATCTTATTTATATATTTTATTATTCTTAAAAAGACATATTTACGATTTAGAAAAAGTTTATCAAACACTATTTGTACGAAAATTTGTTTTATTAACTTTTTATTAAATAGAATATATTTTTTATGAATATGGGGGTAAATATACATTTTTTTATTTTGATACTTTTTGAAATTTATTTTATTATACAATTTTATATTATTAAACTTTCAACTGTTTAACTTTTAGTTTCTTTTATAAATTTCAAGTTTTCTGCATAAATGTCAAGCATTAGTTCTTTTTATAGAAATTATTTTAATTTTAATTTTTAATATTTCGCTAACACTTTTTTAAGTTTGTTAGCTATGATGTATTTTTTTAAGAGACTATAAGCACAAAATTAATTCAGAATACCTACTTGCTGAAATATTAAAATAGAAAACTTATGTAGGTAATTTATTTTTTACTAACCTTTGATAAAGTAAATAATTAGTTAATAATCCCAAATTTGGCTGAATTTTGCAATTTTTGTTTTTGTTTCTTTTTTTTTTGGTACAAAATAAAATCCAATTAAAATAATCCAATGGTGGCGTAGAAGTTGACTCCAATTTTTCACCAAAATTTTAAAATATATGTTTTATCAAATTTATTTATTATTATTATTTTTTTGCAATATTTTTTATTCCAATTTTTATAAAAAGGTAGGTATACTTTTTTATTTAAAATTTTTTGATTTTATGAAACCAATTGTATGTTAAGTTTTTTTAAGTTTTACACCATTAACTTTAAACGGCACATGTTTACACCACACTTCTCTCTTAAAAGACTTCAAACACTTTTTATTTTATCTTTTAAATATTTTTTTTTTATAAAAATTATTTTTTATCTTTTTTTTCTATTTCTTTTTTAAGAATTAAGGCACTTGTTTCTTTTAATTTTTTTAATTTTATTTTTATTTAATAATTTTTGTTTGCTATTTAAAGGTATTTTAATTAAATAATTTTATGATTAATTATATTTTAATTAATATATGTATGTATGACACTTTTTATTTTTATTTTTTATAAAATAATTATAATTATTTATTTTTTAATAATAGACCGTGTGTATGTGTATTTTATGTATTGGAGTATGTTTTAGCGTGTAAATATTCTTAAAATTTTTCCCGATTTTCTTTTCTTTTTTCCATCAAAATTTTACCGTTTTGTCCGAATTATTTTTTCTATGTGTGTTTTTATGTTAAGCGTTATATTACAAATATGTAACTAATGCTTTTATGATCAACTTAATGTTGCGAACCACTAACCAAACCAACTACAACTAAAAAAAATCAAATTTTTTTAAGTATTAGAGAGAAAAAAAACAGAAGAGAGAGAGAGAGAGAGAGAGTGCAAAAAAGGAAACAACAAAATGCTTACTTAACACACGCGCACAAATATTCGCACTCATTCCCCAAATATGATCGTTTTTTGCTAATTTTTGTCCGATATTTGTTTTTTTTATTTTTTCGCTACGACGACGAGTGGGTCTGCCTCAATAAAATTTTTTTAATGAATTTCCTTAAAAAAAAAACAAACATATGGTTGTATTTGTACTTTTTACATATAAATACGTCTTAATAAAAAAGACTGTAATAGTATAAGTGAGTATTTGCGTATGATATTTAGCATTAATAGAATATACACTCTCTTAGAAAACCAAAAAATAGTAATTTTTCTGTCTTTTACACAAAATAGCGCGTTTGAGGCATAACGTCGCAACGTAACGACGTCCAAACAACCGACTAACAGCATAGCTACAATATAAATTGCCAAAAACCTTGATACCGATCACCAAAAAAAAAAAAACGCAAAAACACAAAAAATATTAGCACACACACTTACACTTACAAACAAACAAACATTGTATAAGAAAAAAAAAACAATTTGGCGAGCTTAAATTTGCAGAGAACTAATATACAAATGATCTCTCTCTAAATGGCGTTAATGATAATACACGTACATACCTACAAAAATTAAAAGCACAAACGTTGACGTCAACGTTCGAAAAAGAAAAACAAAAACAAACCCACTAACGCAGAAAACAAATAGCAATTATAAATATTACAAAAACAACTATGCTATCTTAGAGCTGTTTTTATACATATATGATAAATAAATATGTTACAGCAAAAACAATACTACATTCAAAAGAGATTTTTTTTTCCAATTTGCCCAGCAAAAAAGAGCAAAAATGAGCAAGAAAACAACTAAAAAGGGTAGGAGAACACACAAAATTTTGCACAAATTTTTAGCAAACAAATATTGTAAAGCTTTTTCTGTTGTCTTTTTTCCGTTTTTTTTTTTTTGCTTTTAACTTGCTATGAGTGTGCTTTTGTTAAAAGCAATAGAAACGTAAGCAGCGCGGCAACAGACTATAACGAACGATCTTTTATTGTTTGTTTGTTTGTTTGGTTTTTTTTCTGCTTTACGTTAAAGAGAGAATTTTTGTTGTTTTTTCCGAAATTCAATTTTTGGCAAATCATAAAACCCTGACTTGAAACTGACACTTACACTCAAACAAAAAGTCGTAAGTAAATAAAACGGTGAAAAAGCATTTGCTTAGAACGTCTAAAACTACTTTGAACGGGATGAAACCAATCAAAATATCTGGTGTTCTTTTACAATTACACAAGTTTATATAAAAAAAGGAAAAAAAATATATTTTATATATAAAAAAAAATATACTTTATATATAAAAAAATATATTTTATATATAAAAAAATATATATTTGATATACATTTTTAATATTTTTATGACATTTTTTTTAAATATGATTTCGGCATCTACAAGGCGCAATCTGTAAACCGCAGCGTATTCACAAACTTTTCGCAGCATATGCGGCCGTATATTGCCAACAACTATTCGAACGTTGATTTCCAGGAGACAAATATTTTTACATAACCTTAAATATAATAATCCAATGGGGTCATATCATATGATCTTGGTGGCCAATTATTTGGATCATTACGTGAAATTACTCTTTCATTAAAAGTTTATTTGAATAAATCAATTATATCATCAAGACTCATGCCAGCTAATTAGGTACGAAAAAATTTAGAATTATGTCTCTATACCGTTCACTATTGACAGTAACACGTGGATCAATGCTTCCGCCAGTCCCTAAAGCGCAGCACACAGTAATTTTCTGTTGATATAATAGTGTTGAAACAAAAGCTTGTAATGTTTAACCAAAATAAACAAAAAGCAACTATACGCTGTTAGTTAAATCGGTTGTTAAATAAAGCAGAGTTGCCAACTCAAAGTAATGAACCTTAAAAAAAAAACACCAATTATAAGCCGGTAATATATCAATATTGAGTAGCACATGAGAGAGTGAAGCATCATACGGCATTGTACACAGGAATTCCATATTTCAATAGGATCTCTATAGCGTATACTCACAGAAGATCAATTAATACAACGAATGAAGCTTCAAGCACAAGCACAAGCGCAGACAGTTCGTTGAATACGTGAATGTTGATTCTGATTGTCTAAAATTCTCCTCAAATTTCTTTTTAAAAACGAGGCTGGTCAAATAGTAAGTCTCATTGGTGCTCGATATAGGAACATGTTATTTGACGTGGTCAATATGTCCTTTCAACAAAAACAATTGCTAACAAAACTTCAAAGTGGCCTATGCTTTTAAGCATAAGCCATGTTTCACAACCATATAGGAACGTGGACTTTACGCATAAAATTAAACTTCTTAGTTTGCAGATTCTAGATTCTATTCAGACGATCGAAAGCCGGTCTAGCCGACTTCCAGATAACATAAATTGTTCACAAATGGAATGGTATGATTCCGGATCGTGAATCTATTGTCGGCGGTGCCGATTATGCGCTTTGCAGAAGTCTTATCAATATTCACCTCTGGACTAACTTTTTCGGCACAGTAACCAGGTCGTTGAGTTTGTTCTGCATGCCGAAGAATCTCTTTGATAGTAAGCATATGGCGTCTGCATATCCTAGACTTTCTGGATCTTTATGGATGTTTAATATGATCCCTTTTTTCTTTAGTCATACTTTAAGTATAATTACTATGGCCGTGTCATAATCGACAATTTTGGCCTTGCAATTGAATATTATGAACTGTATGATATGTGGTTTCAAAAAGACGGTGGTGACACGAAACACACAACACGAACGATGTTGGCTTTATTGCATGGGAAATTTCACGAATTCGACGGTAGATACCTACATAAACTTATTTTTTTAATTTCTAATTTTTCAAACACATAATTTTTAATAGTGGACTTTAAAACAGATCACCCAACCCATGCATTCCCACTGTGTTATGAGAAAGATTCTTCTCTCTCTTTAAATATATGTATATCACAAATTCTACATTCTCTCTCCTCTCACCTATCACTATCTCATATGTATTTTGTTTTCTAAACATTTTTACATTTATTTTAAGAAAGCGTTTTATTGTTGTTTGTTGTTGTTTTTTTTTTTTCATAATATTAAACATTTAATTTAAATTCCGGGTACAGTTTTATTAATTCCATCAAAAACTCTTTTCATATTAAAAAATAAAGAAAACATTTGTTTTGTAATCTTTTTTTCGCATATCTTTTGTATTTTTTGCAAAAAACAAAAAACAAAAAACAAAAAAACGAATTACACCCAAAATATAAAAACATAACACACACATTGAAAGACAACTTAAAAAACGGCAAAGCAACAACAATTTTATATTAAATAATACACAGAAAGAGATCATTAAAAGTGTAGAAAATAAAAACAAATTTTTTTTGCACATGATTTACTTGTTGTTGCTTTCATTTGTGTGTGTCTCTCAAACACATATGCATACTGTACGAAAAGCTTTGTTTAGTGTTGTTGTTGCTGTGTAAGTGTGTGTTGTCTTTTTTTTCGGTTATCATTATTATTATTGTTGTTTAGTTATTTGGCAAATGTGTAGATGTTTGAAGGTCAGCTTTACGACCCATAAGCGCATATTTAATATTACCATTGTTGGTGTGGTTGTTGTTGCTGTTTTCGTTTTTAAAATTTTGTTGTTCTATGTTTTTGTTGCCATTATATATTTTGGCAATTTGTTTGTTGCTATTGTTGTTGTTGTGATATTGCTTCTGCTAATCGTCGTGTAGTTGTATAGTGAGTGTTGTTATGCCTTCGTTTTATTGCTGCTGCTCTCGTTGTTTCCTTCGTAGTTTAAATAAGTTTTATTTCGTGCTTTTTTTTCTACATTTGACGATTTCTTGTTATTGTTTTTTGTGTTTTGCTGTTCTTACACTTGTAGTGGTTTACATGCAAAAATTTTTAAAACACAAACAACAACATGACTGTAGTAGAAAGAGAGACAATTTCGTTTATAATGATCAAAGAACACAAAAAAAATTATGATGATGATGATTGAATGGGTGAGTATGGATGTGCATGTGTGTAAAAAGTATATTAGATCGTTTAGGGCTGCTGATTTGTTGGGTATATGTACTACATACAGTGGTGAATGAAATAAGAGCAGCAATGAAATTTAAAGTTAATATGTTAAATTGACTTTAGCTATTATTTCGCTCTCTGCTGTTAAATTAAAAATATAAATATAAGTATTTCACAGTTGTTCATATACAACATTTAGTGACTGTTTTGTTACTAAAAAAATACTATTTTGTCAAAAATATTCTTAGAATTATTTTAATCAAATAGAAACAACAAAAGCAACAGCAACGAGAAGAAAAGGAAAAAATAAGCAACTGACTGGCAAAAAAAATATAGTGTTGCCTCGTTATTATCACCATAAGCCAACAACAGTTGTTCGTTTTACTAATAATTTTCATCATAACAATCATCATCATCTTATTTGATTCCCTTTATTATTGTTGTCGGTCATTAATTTTTGCAAAAATATAAATATAGAGCAATAAAAACAACAACAAAAACAACAAAATAGCAATAGCAGCAGCATCAAAATTGTAAATTAACTTTTGATATTAAAAATTCTAAAGTAGCACAAATTTTTATTTAATAATTTATTAATAATTTTTGATTTTGATTGCCAAAAAAAATAATTTTTTCATCATCATAGACATTTGTTAGAAATTAGATTTTTGTTTTTTACATAATGATTGCTTTTCGAGAAGGTTTCGTTGGGACATCATCGTCAGTAGCTGCAATATTATTAGGCACTTTAAATCGGCACCTACATACATACGTGTTTATTTTATTTAATTAATTTATGTACTTTTTGCATATATTTTTAAAAATTTATTTTATTATTTCAATTGCCTTAATTAAATAAAAAACAAATTTTGTTTTTTGTGGTTCACTACACATAAGAGATAGAAAATTTAATTTCAAAGCAATAAAACAACAACAACATTTAAAATAAGGTCCGATAGCATTCAATGCTTCCTGAGAAAGTCATTGTTTGGTGTGAAATTGGGCTGTCAGAGCCATCGGTTTGGCGATCGGGTTTGGGTAGGCTCAATAAGTCGATGATAAACATTTTTTTTTTTTTTTTTTTTTTGAATGAATTAGATGACATGGGCACCACTGACATATAGTTCAACAGGATAGCGCTAAGTGCCACGCTACTCCTGCCACTTTTAACCTCCTACACCATCTTTCGTGAAGCTGATGTGAATAAACTCAAAACAACAGCGTCCCTTAAAGCCATTGATTAAATTCTGCTTAGTTTATGCGCGAGAGCCATAATTTGACTTTTCGGACTACTGCGCATCACCCAGTGATAATTTCAGTTCATAATTTTCCATTCCATACATACTTACATCGATATGCCTTTCAAGCGAATAACAATTTTTATGTGTACATTTTTGCTAATGCACCTTAGCTTTAAAGTTAAATAGCAGCTTTCCAAATGACGACACAACAACGAGTCCATCGCACTTGGGTCTATATACTGATCCAATTGTGATGCCCATAGAAGATAATGTGCAGGTGGACCTGTATATATATCCGTGCCCCAGCCCGAAACGAACCAACTATACGCATGTACAAAAGAAGATAGCCTGCTAGCATTTATATCAGCCTGGTCTGATATGACATGTAGAAGTGGATAGCCAAGTAAAACAGTCCGAATATCCGAAAAATTCGGACACTGAAATAGAAAATGTTCGACAGTCTCTTTCTCATTCTGATGGATTCTACAGTAGTCACTGAATGGCAGGTGCAGTCTCCTAGCGCATCAGCGACCAGGATTCGTAGCTTATGTCGTGGCATCTCCATGATAGAATTCAATCGAGCCCGATCGTAAAGGAGCCAGATCTGTCTCGATACAGAGCAGGTGAATTCATCCACCCACCTTCGCTGTGGCCAGCTCAACAAATATAGCAGAACCAGAAGAATACAAGAGAAAAGTGGCAACCCAACCAGGTGGTCAATAAACTCACCGCCAAGAAGAGAACATCCCTAGCTAGTCCGTCCTCCACACATTTCTCCTGGGTCCACGTTACTCCTCTAGTGAGCATATTGGCTTTCCACAAAACGCCCATTGTTTTCCTTCAGTTTCAGTAATCAAGTTGAATTTCAAGCTAAATAGATGAACAATAATCTACTGTAGCTCGCCTTCAATGATTACGTGTAGTGGTAAAGAGCCTTGCTACGTATGGTGATCCTTACTTATTATTGTAATTTTTTCCCAGTAGGTGACGTTTTCTTTTTATCAATCGTCTGATGTTTATCATCATCGCCAGAGGTAAGCGGGAAGGTCAGTGGGGCTTCTTTTGATGGATTTTTCTGGAGGGTGGTTGAAGTCTTTTTATTAAAAACGCGAAACCGCAAATTATTTTTTTTTCATCATATCTTCTACCAGGATTCGAACCTGGGCCGCTTGTGTTGTATGCCTGAGCTGTAGCTTTAACTGCTACACCACGCCACCCACCTGATTAAATATACTTTTAAATCCTAATACTTTTATTATTTAATCACTGCTATTATTCTGTGTTGCTCTGTTAAGGCTATAAGAAGATCTTATTTTGTCTTTCTTAAACATCTGTTCTTAAAAAGCTTCAGTATCCTGTCATCCTTTTCTCAACCGCCCTATCTCTCCCAGGCACATACTCTCTCAAAAAAAGCTAAGTAATTCATTAAGCGACATCCCCTGAGAACAGAGTTCTTTTTTAGTTATTTGGTTTTAATTTCCATTAACGTTTTACAGGCTTTCAAAATTCAAGTAAACATTTTTGTAATTATTAAAAAGAGAGAGTATGATGCCGTGGAAAACCCCCATAAATACAAACCATGAATCAAATAACACAGATTATGCTCTCCAAAGTTCCATTAATTTTTCTCTCTCTCAATGAAAGTTTGCGTGACGTATATATAGACCTTTTTGTTTTGTTTTTAAAGGAAATAGCAATTTTTTATACTAAAAATGAAAAAAAAAATTAAAAATAGAATACAAAAATATAACAAAGAAAAAAAAACTAAAAAAAATAGAAGTAGCAAAATACAAGCAATGATATAATTTGTAACTTTTAAATCACTTTTTTCTTCTATTTTTTAATTTAATTTTTCTAAAGCTTCTCTTATACTTTTTTAATTTTTTTTCATTTTTAGTAAAAAAAATTACTATTTTCCGTTAAAAACGAAACAAAGAGGTCTATGCATACGTCACGCTTACTTACATTTAAAGTGAGAGAAAAACTAACGGAACTCGGGAAGGCGTAATCTCTGGTTACTTGATTAATGATACAAACCACGTGCTTATTTATGTTTCCTATTTCCTCTCCTACGAAATATCAATAAAAATTTAGTAATTAAGTTCAATTCTCTCTTCGGTATATTGAAATTCGACAATTTGTAACTGTAATTATTTGCAAATCTCTTACGTTTTAATCAGCAAATCAATGAAGAAGAAATTCCTTGATGACTTTATTACATTAAACTTTATCTTCATTAGCAAACTTAACTCTTTTAACAACCACACACAGACATATGTACATATGATGTCTTATACTCTCTTCTAGGACTTTGTACTTATTCCCTTTGTTTAAGGAACAAGTTTTGCCGTTTTTTACACTCCCTTAAACTGTATAGTTAAGAAACTTGTTTTACTCTTACTAATATATTCTCTAATACTGTTACATTTTAACTAAAATACAAAAAACGCACTTTTCTTATTCTTCTCTTTTAGCATTATACCACCTTTGAAGGAATTTCGTCGATTAAAGCTTTTATTGTGTTTTTTTTTTTTGCTTGAAACGGAAGGCGAAAAGAAGTGTTGTAAAGTGTTTTAAATTTCTATTTTACAGTTTCTGTTACAACTTACTTATGCTCTCTCTTGTATGTTTTTAAGCGTAATAAACGTTTTAAGTAATTGTTTATATAAAGGAATTACCCGCAACCAAACAATTAGATGGTGGGCTGATGATGATCACTATACAAAAATTCTTTACCGGGAAGTAGTTGTTGTACTGTTGTTTTGTTGGTGTGTGGTGGACTATTACGTTAGACAAGAAGTGCATACACACACCAGCACACATTCTTCTTATAAGCACAAAAACAGTTAAAAATTCTTAAATTGCTATGGAAACAATTTTCTTTTTCTCTTTTTGTTTACGACTGTTGCTGCTAAATTTAAAACACTTTATGGAATAGCACACAATTACACACACATATATAGACTCTTGTACACACACATAAATATTATGTATTAATTTTATTTTTTTTATTGTATTGTTGGTGTTTGCAAATATTTGTTTTATTTTTGCAAAAATTAATATTCTAAAGATTATCTAAAGGCGCAACCCAACAAAAAAAAAAATAAATAAAACGGCGAAAATTTAACAACAATAACAAAACACAAACACCGCTGGAAGCAAAATAAAGTGAAACAACACACACTAACACAATAATCTTAAACAATACACGCATACGCACGGTTGTTTCTCATTTTCTCGAAAAGAAGACGAGACGACAAGAAGAAGAACGCGTATAATACAATTTAAAAAAATAATAATTATTAAAAAAAGAACAACAAAAAAACCTCCGAATACTCAATAGAAAGAATTACACCGCATGCCGATTAGAAAAGAACTGAGAATGAACGCAATCTTCAGGCGGCCAAATAAAGTTCTTTTCGCTTACGACAAATTTGCGAATAAACGGTAACGCTGACGGCACACGTTAATAGAACGCGAACGTCTCCAACAACAAAACACACTCAAATACATAATGCAAAAACAACAAATCATTTACTAACGACAAATAATGATGCCACTATAAACAAAAACAAAACATACAAAAAACAGCAACAGCAACAAGTAAAAACAGCAAAGTCAGCGTTAACTACAGCAGCAGCAATAGCAGCAGCTACAATAAGTGCAGCAAAAATTATTTAATAAATATTAAAAATACACTCTTAGACACACACATACACAGGCCTAAATATTACAGCATAGAAAAAAAAATGTGCAAAATACAACGCCAAACAAAACCAAAACAAATCGAGAGATTACTCGAAGATATTGTAGTGAGAGCGTAAGAAAATAAAGCAAATATTAAACAAGATCGAAGAGAGTACATGCATATGTATGTATTTAATTTTTGCAAAGAAATAAAAACAGATAAAAGTATTGAAGAACCTAAAGGTAAAATGAAAGTAAAAGGAAAATAATAATAAAAACAACAACAGCAAAAGAGACAAAAACAAAAATTATACATTATATGTACATTGTACATATTGTATAAATTATCTCTAATTGCTGTTGTTATTGTTGTTATCACTAAATATTTTAGTAACGTAGTACCGCCAATCAGTGATGGAAAGGGGATTTTCGTACTTTCTTGACAACAAGAGTAACAAATTTTAGAAAACAAAAAGGTTTTTTCATAAATTGCTTTACTAAAAACCTTAATAACTCTCAATTTCAAAAGGATTTTCAAAAGCAAAGTAGCACTTAATTCTCAACTAAACATTGGTTGCTTTAGGTTAATCTGGCATCTACCATCGCCTGACTTGAATCCAAATTGTAGCCAGGGTTGTCAGATCAGGCGATTTCTTGCCAAACGTGGTGATTTCAAAAGTTTACTGGCGTTCTAATTTTCAGTTTAGCGACATGGCGACTTTCTGGCGATTTTTAATTTAGTTGGCGATTTTATTGGCTATTAAAAAAAAAACAACAAAAATTCGAAAAATTAAAATTATTTTGGTATTTTTATGTATGAAATTTCTCAACATGGTGTATTTTTGTGAACATGGTGTGTGTTATAGATTGCAGTCGAATTTCAATTGTGTTCTCGGCAATGATCAATTTTTAGTTGAAATAAATTCATAAATGTTACGAAAACATCTCTAAACTTGAAAAAATGTGAAAAAAGGAATGTGTTCGCTTGAGAATTTTATACATACATAGGAATACCTCAAGAATATGAAGTATAACATCATTCAAAAGATCTACTTCTCTTGTTTCCAAATCCACTGTATAGCTTAAATCGAAGAGTGTTCAGCTATTAGCTTATAAGCGTATGAAGGTACGAAAACTAATATTATTGCTTAATAAAATTAAAGAAATATATATTACGGCGAAATTTAAAAATTCGGAACAGATTTTTCATTTATTTGTTTTCAATTTTTTTTTGTTATTTTAAGAAATATAAATTTGATTGTCAAAATGTAAAAATAGATGATTCGGCGACTTTTGAAATTTAATTTGGCGAAAAAACTTAAAAACAACCCTGATTGTAGCTCCCGTTATGCTCCCATGTTTCAATTACCGCCCCATGGTCCTAATAGTTCCTGTCTGGCAACAGTTGGCCACTCAGTTGCTCTAATGAAGCCAAGAATTTTGTCCAGATGGTACGTTAAAAGTAGTCCTTATCGTCTAATCTCCTCCTAACAAGCGCTGAAAGCTTCAAATCGTCGACTCCTGGGCAGTGGCAAAGAAGACATTCCGTAGACTCCCACTCCTCTTCATCATTGCACCTTCTGCAAAGATAAATATATGTGGGATTCTCATTCTTTGACCGAGTCTGCTAGCAGCCCAACGATCAATAGTAACCCATATAAGGTTCCCCGCATGCGCTTTATGCAGCCTTAAAAGCCGCTCCATTAATCGGTAATCCAAATGTGGCTAGATTCTTCTGGTCTCATAGCATAGCTATTTGGGGAAATTTCCGGTACACTAGAGACACCCAGGATTCATGAACAATTTCCGGCATGTTATGCACTAAATTATGCGGCTAAATTTCTATTGTATCACTTTCCATATCAGAAACTTAAAATTGGTTAATATTCAGCTAAGTGAATGAAGACAAGACAACCGGTTTTTTAGGCATAACTCATAATTTTAAGGTCTTTCGAATATATCAAGAATAGATCTTTGTTGTACTCCATAGTGTCTATAGTATCGCGTATCAATAGTACTAAGAATGAATATAAAGTGGAAAATGTTGAAACAAAGGAATGAACAAATTGTAAACATTGGGAAATGTTTATGAGAGTATTAAATCTATTAGGAAAGTACTTCGGTATTATTCGGTATTTATTGAAGTTAAAAAAAGTACGATCAAAAATCAAAAAAAAGTACAATCTTATCATTTCTTCCATATCTGCCGACAATGTAAAGATATGCAAAGAAAAGAGAGAAAGAGAGTAAATTTCATAAAAATAAAAGAATTAGGACACATTTAGCAAGACACAAACACGCACGCAGCAAAACAAATAAAATTGTTTGCTACAGTGCTGCTCATGATTATTTGAAAAATTTAACGCTTTTAGTTGCTTATTAGGTACTCGTTGGAATTACTTGAAAATTGCCTGTAAAATTGAATTGGTCGATCGCCGCCTTAGGGTGATGAAGTTCCCTTTGAGCATTACAGTATTCCAAGCATCAGTCATTTTATAAATCCTTGACTGGATTGAGGATGGTAGTAAGTGGTTCTGGTCCGATATAAGGTGTCATGGAACCTTTTCTGGTCAATACATACGCCATTTCATTACCATCTATCCCACAGTGTCCAGGTACCCAAAACAACTGGACCTTATTTCCAAGCGAAAGCTTTTGTAGCAATATTTGACCAGTCTAGATATCAGTCGATTCGAGCCAAGCGTCTTTAAGACAACTTTACTGTCAAAGAATATATTAATAATCTTATCCTCGCTTTCACAATGCCATGATCTGAGCCTAGAGGACACTTAGCGATCATTCCAGTTGGATCCATGATCACCAACACCGACACAGTCATTCATTTTGGAGTCATCGCTATACCGGTTTAGCTCAAACTCGCTCCGAACTAAGCCCTCATTAGACCAATAATACCGGCCCTTTCATCACATATATGTGAAGTAGTGTCAAACCAATCAAGGTATCCAATGCCGCTGTTGGACACGTTCTCATAGCCCTAGTTATACCGAGGCAGGCGAGTATCTGTACCTAATTTATTTTCTGCCTAATTTATTCATGGTGGTAGCTTTTTCAGCCTTTCTACACCAAGCTTTCGCCGCGTAGGTGAGAATGGATCGAATAATAGCGGTATATATTCATAGGTTCATTCTTGGCGAAGGACTCCATGTCTTACTTTAGGAGAAGCGACTTGCCCGAAGGCCCCTTATCGCCTTGATCTGGACGGCACCAACGTACGTGTTCTAAACCTTCTATCCAGAAGGACACTTAGATACTTAGCCTTCTTAGAAAAGTTGACGGTTGATCATAACCATAAAAGAAATACAGTCATATGATAATTTGTATTTCCTTGTAAAAGGTACAACAATTGTTTTTGAGGGCCCTTGCTGAGTGCACCAATTTGACACCTCGCCTAAGGCCGGCACCCTTTTGACTTTATCAAAGTGGATTCCTCCCATCAAGAGACGAGCTAATGATCTTGTTACTGAGCATGGAACTAAGCTATAATTGACTTCTCAACCACATTTCGTTATAACGAATAATTTCTACCTATTGAGTAAAAGCCTGTATTGTAAAGACTCCCTTAAGATCCAAGAAGGAACAAAGAGCCATTTCCCTATCAGAGAATGCCTTTCCAACACTGCCTTGAAAAAATAAAATGGCACCCTCTGTGGAGACCCGTCCTTCACTTACGCAAACTGACTCGAATGACATCAATTGACATCAATTACTTTTTCCATCGTCTTCAAAAGACAGGATGAGAAACTAATAGGTCTTTAGTAAAGACTCTTTACGTATTGGGAACATCACTAGGTCTATTTGTCTTCGGTATAAAAGTAACCGTAGCAAAAAGGTAGGCAATATTTACTTTTAATAATCTTTAAAAGTTACTTTTCAAGCGCTAAAATAACAGCTCAATTTGCATAGAATTACAAAAGTTACAGAAAATATAACAACACTGTTCAATCGGTAACATTAGCGATCAATTTGTTTTCGTGATGATGACGTCGTTGTATCAACAACAATATATTGTATTATAATGATTGTTATTGTTGTTGTCGTAGTCGTAGTCGTTGTTTCTGTGGCCACATTCATTATGTTTCTCTTTGTATATACATTGTGTGTACGTATCACGTGTACATACGTACTTATGTATATAAAATCTTATAGAATTTGAAATACGAAAAAAAGCTTTTTTCCCCTTCTTTCTCTTTTTCTTTTGCATTTCACAAGAAAAAAAGTGAAAGAGAGCCAAATGTTTTAAAATGATACTCTTATTAATGCATATAGTAAAACAAGCAAATAAGCATGTTGGTTTTTTATTAAGTTGCTATTGTTTTTCTAATTAATAACTAAGGGAGTGATCATAAATTAAAATGATATCAACACATAAAAAGAAAATAAGAAGTTAAAACATACACACATGTATACATACATATGTACATACTTGGCCTTTAATTTCTTTTCTACATGATTGACAATTATAAAGGTTTTAGCCGAAGAGTTGTTGTTGTTGTTTGTAGTTTGAGAAGTTTCACTACAATAGACGCGAGTTCAAGTGCAATTGCAGTATAAATCGTTCACAGAACATAAACGGGTCAAATTGCAACGAAGTTGCAAAGTTGTTTTTTAATAAAAATTTGATTAAGATTCACGTGAATAGTTAAAATAAAAGTTGCTTTAAATGTGTTGTGGTGCTTAACAAATCTGTTATTTAATGTGTAAAATTATTAAGGTGTCAAGTGTTATAAAAAGTGTGCTTTAATTTTGGTGTTAAAAAAGTCAAAAATTTTTTAAGGCTGCGCTACCAATATTAGCCGTTAAGTATTAAACACATAGACAACCAGCAAGCAACCGACAGCAAACAACATTAACATGATAGTTATACGATTATATGCAGACAATTATTTTAACGACAGCACAGCTACGAGACTAATTTATTATTTTTTAGGTAGCAATAGGCAGAAAGAACAGTAAAAAAAGGACAGTATAAAATTTGTATATTGTATTAACTAATGTTTATATTGATAATAAAGACTTTTTGGCTCACGATTTCATATATTTTTTTAATTTTCAAGAAGTATATTTCAAAAAAGCGATTTTATTTTTGTGATTGAAAAAAGCTGGAAAGTGGCATCACTGAAATATAATATTATTTCCCAAGCAAAAAACAGCTGTTCATTGGTGCTACCGTTGTTTTCAAAACCTTAATGTAGCTGGCAGCACGGCGGCAAATGCTGCCAGCTTTCATATGTGTTTAATACCGCTAGTTCTCTGTTGATGGCTGACGGAAAAAGAAAAGTGTTGGCGGGGTAAGTGTTATTTTACGTTGCTTTAAAAAATAATTCTGAAGTTTTAAATTTTTTGTAAGAAAATTAGTTTTGACTTAGCAACTGGTTAACATTCATCTGCTTAAACTCTTAGAAGGTAAACAGTTTTCCTTACACCGTTTGTAGTGATGATACTCGAATAAAGCGATTAGTGCAGAATCGAATAGATTATGTAACGCGATGGAAAATATCAATTTGTTCTTTTTACGCTTCTTTATTTAAGTTTGTAGCAATAAAAAATTGCAAGTTCCACAAGTTGGACGTTATAAAATGTTGAAAGTACCACGGGTATATTCGTGGCTGACAGCGAATGCGTTAAAAGTATATTACTCTTTTTGATTCCCATCCTTGTTGTAACATTCTTCAGCTCATCAGTATACCATACCTCAGATGGCCAGTTAGAAGTTGCTCGAGTTGGTTTTCTCTAGTCTTCACGGACATCCCTACATAGAATTGAATTCTATAGAGTCTCGCAAAACCTGCAAACATCCCCTGATTTATACATTTCGATCATAATCGAAAGCAGTGGGATACATAAAAACAACCATATTGCATCAGTCGGACAAGTTCTCTTTGCTGCGGTGATACTAATACGATGAGATGATATAGCTTACCCAACACGTCTCTAGCTTTC
This sequence comes from Wohlfahrtia magnifica, assembly GCA_023159175.1. Taxonomy (NCBI): domain Eukaryota; kingdom Metazoa; phylum Arthropoda; class Insecta; order Diptera; family Sarcophagidae; genus Wohlfahrtia; species Wohlfahrtia magnifica. Next base: position 9,055,070 of record JAKWBJ010000222.1, read on the forward strand.
CTTTGCATAGCCTTTGGCCACCAAAGACGCGTAAGTGACTATGGGGCTTACAACCGAAGTGAGTGCCCAGAAGGCTATTCTGTGATTCAAACCACAAGTCCTACAAAAATGTCTTGTAGTAGCCTTCTGAAGATGTGTGTTTCAAGCGAGCAGTTTGTCCAGGGTAGTGCGGTTCCGTTTAAGAAATAGAAATAGACGCTCCTACTGTAGTCAACGGCACTACTGTAGTTTTAGATGAGTGGAGGGAAAGCCACTTATCCACACACCATTTGTTTATTTGATTTAGGTTGAATGCGGTCTGAAGTGGTATCCCCATGCCAGCCATCATCATCAACATAGCCTTGAGTATGAAAACCCAGCTCGTTTAGTTTGTAGAAAAGCTTACCTATTACGTGTGCTCATACAGGAGGCAATAGCACCTCTCCCTGAGGGCAGCTTCATGAAGCTTTGATAGATCTGGTCCTATCTCTATCTGTTTTAGACCTTAGCATACTCGGAATCCATGTAATGATTGCATCAGGTATACCCTTCAGTAATAGGGCCCTTTCAGTTGCCTCATAGGAAGTCTTACCAACAGCACCTGAAAAGTTAGTAAGCGGCACACAGAGCTAATTGTTTGGTCCCTTTCAATAAAAGGCAATAAAAAGGCTGTATATTGAAGTCACAATGGGCTCAGATTTATAAAATCGATTCTGGGCAACAATTTTTAAATTCCTGTATTGGAATATGTTTGGAGGAATGTCTCCGTAGAAAGCAGTCAAGCGGTTCTTAAAGCCCTTCAATCAATGATCACATTGAAAATGGTATGCGAGTGCATAGATCTTCTGAACATGTTAGGGAACAAATTTTCCACGAGCCATTTCAGATCTATGTCAGATAGGAGCTTTCGCTTCACCACTTTAGAATCCTTAATATGGGAGGTTAATGGAGTGGGCTTTACACAATAGAACTTCTTTGGTGGTTGTTTTCTGGCCTTGAATAATGCAATACGCTGCTTATTTAAATAAAAGAAAGTGTGTGTAGGATATATTATCGATTTTTTGTTTTGTTTGAAAATCCTATCGATGGCATTACGTATAAAATATAACATAATATCCGTCGCAACTTCACTGGGTGGTGCATGGGCTATAATGAATTTGAGGACCTCTGTTTGATCTCTTGTTGTTTGGTTTCGTCTGAACTTCGACAACTTTGCTTGTTGACGTACCCAAAAAAGGCTTCAGTTACCATTCAGCGAATGCACACGTCGCACAATGCGTCGTTCCCACAGAGCGGATGGACAAAAATAGAACGAGTCGTCGTGGATGAATGAAATTTCGTGGTAGATATGCGAAATTTTGACAATATAGGTCAACGAACACGCCCACAGCCCACATATATTTAAAACAATACAAAAAACCTGTCTTAACATATCTTTTTATATTTAATTTTTTTTTAACAAAAAAAAAAGATTCTCTGTAGCGCAGAGTTGTGTTAATTACTAATATAAATAAATTCCAACTGACAACAGGTTTTTGACGCATGCAATTTTGAGGTTTTTGAAAAATTTGAATTGTATTGGAATCTTGCGCAATTTCGATGTTTTACTGTAAATTTCCAATTTGAATTATAATTTTAACTATTTCTGGTACCATTTACGAAAAACTCTCTAAATTATACATTTTTAAAATAACAAAATTTTTTAATAATGTAGGGCAAAGTTGGTTCTAATTTTTTTTTATTTGATACTACATATTAAATTGTTTAAAAAACAGAAATGATAAAATATTGTTACGGAAATAAAAATGCCTAAAAAAATACATCACATCAGGGATTGTATTGAGAGATTTTAACTATAAACTTTATTGGTTTGTGTCACTGCCATAATTGTCTGTACTATTAAGAATGCTACCACTTGCATGTTTAACGGTTTTGCAAGTTCGATTTCTTTTTTTGTGTATTATAATTTTGCATCGTTTTAATTTAACGCAGATGAATATAAATTTGTTGTAAATACAAGAATATTCGAAATTGATAATGAATTGCTATAAAAGGCGGCGCAATGCGTTTGGTGAGTTAGTTATCGTTTTGCAGTCATAAAGTAAAGTCATGTTTAGGCGTAAATAATAGTGTTGTATAAGCGAATATTAAGTGCTGGACAAATAAGTTGCTGTATTAAGATAAAGTGTAATTGTGTAAAATGTGTACAAATAAAAAGAATTGTATCAACAACGAATGCGCTTCATTAAAGTCTGGTAAATATAAATTTTTTATTAAAATAAGAGCGTTTTTCAAAGCAGCAAAAAATAAAAACCATAAACAAAATTTAAAACTTTTTTCTTCTATTTTGTTCATAATATTGCAAAGTAACTAAAAAACCAAGCTTTTAAAAACTTCTTAAATAAATAGAGTTTTGACAGCTATTTTTCTAAAATAACTAAAATTGAACTTTTACATACAGTAAAACCTTAATAATTCGGACCCAGCTAAACCGGGTTTTTCGGCAATCTTAACACAATTTTTCATTCCATTTTGTGTACTATAATCTGGATTTATTGCAACTTTAAAGTCCGGATTGCTTTCAAACTGTTGTGCAAAGTTAATTAATTGTTACTCAAAAAACATGACCATTTTTCTAGTGTTGTTATTACTTTCATGACTTGTAAAGATGAAACATCTTATTACTCTTATATCGGGTGGGTCATCTATCGGTTTAAATTTGAACCAGCGGTTATTTCGAATCGGGCAATACTTATGTCATTTTATTCTGCCACAAAATTCAGTATGTTATCTACACTGAACGGAATGAATCGATTTACGCTTGAACAACGTTGGGATTTATCAGAAATTTATTTCCAAAACAAAGACAATTGGTCGCAAATTGCAAAAAAATCATATTTTCGGATGAAGCTCATTTTCATCTTGGTGGGTACGTTAAGAAAAATTGCCGTATTTGGGGCTCAGAATACCCAAAGGAGGTCTTACAGAGGCCAATGCACCCATTACGAGTGACTGTTTGGTGTGGCATGTGGAGCAGAGGCATCATTGGCCCATATTTCTTCTGACGTAGTTATTAAATTTTTTAGCATAGCAACTAATGAAAATATCACACTTTTATTACACAATTTTAAACTTTTTTTAAAAATACAGGTTCAAAGTAATTAAAAAAGTACCAGTTTGCTGAAAATTTTTAGGTTTTTTTTTGAGATGCATTACGAAAAAGCTTAATAACTCTAAACCGTATTTTTTTCGTAAATTAATATAATTCCTTAATTAGTCCATCAATAGTGCACTTCCTGTATAAAATAGTGCGCTAAAATGCATCTAAAGTTGGATGAAAAATGTGGTTGCTTGAGAAATACACCCTTAAACGACATATAGATATATCAGTTAAAATGCCTGTATCTTTTCTTTATAAATCCGAAAGGAAAGTTCAAATCAGGTAATATTCAGCTAAGTTATTAGCTTATAATTATTAGTATGAAGGTCCGAAAAACCGGTCTTTCTACCCGTAAATCGAGATTTTTGAGGTATTTTGAAAATTCCAAAAACAGATCCTTGTCCTACTCGACGGCGCCTATCAGAAACGCAATATCATTTCCCAGGCATTCCAGCTTCGTTCCATTTGTCGCAAAATCCGTGATGAGCGATTTTTTGATATTTGTCAATGGGACAACACGCTGTGCATGACTTATCTTTAGCTTCCGATCAGTTGAACTTTATACGGTAGCAGGTGTTAGTACATCTAACTGCGAATAAGGGCGATAGTAAAACAAGCGAAGCGTCCATAACATTGCCCCAAAAGAATACCCAATTTAATTTAAAACAATTTTAGCATGTGCACGTGCTATTTTATTGGTGTTATTTCTTAGTGTTAAAAGCTTTTAAATTATCGTTAACACCTGTTTATAAGCCTTTAGATAATTAATTAATAAATTAAATTCTAATTATGATTTAAATCATTTTTAAACCATTAATTGAACTTTTCGTTTGTCTTGTTTAAACCAAAAATAAATGCGACAATATATTTTTAGATTATTTTTTTGTTTATTATTAAATTCTCACTTTTGTACTTTAACGACTTGTGTAAAAAAAAAAAAATGTTGATTAAGAATGAATTGAATTTTTTCATTTGCAGTCTTACCAACCAAGAAATGCTTCTGTGTGTCGATTTCAAAAATCATGAAATAATTCTAAAAAACAAAACAATTTTTTTTTTGAATTTAATAAAAATATAAAAAACTAACTCCTTTTTCAGTAATACAGTGCAAAACCTTGACATAAAATTGTATATTTTGTTGATACTGTAGTTTAGAACAACAACAATCAGTAAAAAACGGCTCATAAATGTTGCAAGCCAGAGACAAATAGTTGCAGACGGACAAGCAGATGGCTGTTTTAAAGAATGAATTGAAAACAAAAAGGGACGGACGAAAAAAGGCACAGTAGGTGTAGGACAATATTAAAATTAAAAAAATAAAAATTAAATCGCTTTATCTTTTTAGGGGTTCATAACTTTGAGTTGACAACTCTACTTTATTTGACAACCGATTTAACAGCTGATAGTTGCTTTTTGCTTAGTTTGCTTTGACATCTTATTACGGATAGACTTACACCAGAGCAATGCTTGGAAATTATTGAAATTTTTAAATTGAGTTTCCATTCAAAATTTTGTTCTCCGATAAGCCCATTTTTAGTTGAATGGGTATGTAAATAAGCAGAATTGTCGCATTTGGAGTTAAAATAATCCGCAAGCTTTTATCTAAAGACCACTACATCGACAGAAAATTACAGTTTGGTGCGCTTTATGTGCTGGCGGAGTCATTGGTCCAACTCGATCAAAAAGTTCCCGGAATTTATTTAGTAAAAAAATACAAGTTTATTCATCTAAATCTATATTGTCTCCTTCAAAGTAATCTCCATCGACTGCAACACATTTATGCCAGTGCCTGATGAAATCCTCGAAACATTTTTTATATTCGGTTTTCGGCACTGATGGCATAGTGCTTTCTGCAATTTTCCATTATTTCCTTTTGGCTGTTGAAAAGCGTTCTCCGTAATGGTTTTTTAGCTCGATTGAACAGAAAAAACTCACATGGAGCCAAATCAGGTGAATTCGGTGGCTGTTGGATGGTATTTGTTGCATTTTTGTCAGAAAAATTTCGAATAATGATGACACTGTGCGACGGTGTGTTATCATGGTGCAAAATCCACGAGTTTTCTGTCAGAATTCTGGTCTCTTTCGGCAAATTGCTTCGCGCTAACGTCTCATAATGCCCAAATAATACTCTTTGTTTACTGTCTGGCTTTCTGGCAAAAATCCATGATGCACTATACCATTGTAATCCATGAAAACCATGAGCATTGCCTTCTTTGTCTCGGCTCATGTAGTGAACTCCATTCAATTGTCTGATATCTGGATTGCGTGTCGTACTCATAAACCTACGTCTCGTCTTTAAAAAAAAAACTACCCTCTGTGCACCAGTCATCATATACTATATTCATACAGAGTATATTTTAATAAAATCTCAGTTCAAATTGTTTTCAAACCTTAAAAAACAAAAGAAATAATAGAAATCGTAAGAAAAAGAGTAACGAACCATAATCGATCAAACCCGTCTTAACGATACCCTATGATGCACAATATCATGTGTTTTTTATAGAGGTATAGAACTTTGAAATTGAATAAAACAAGGATTTATTATTAATCGCCATAACATTTCATGAATCAACACTGACTCATTGACTTCTATCAGTCAATGAGCTGCACCCGATTCTGTTTCTAAACTCATTGAAAGGGACCTATAGTTTATCGCAGGCTCCGAACGGCAAATGCATTTAGAGAAGTTTTCAATAGTATTTATACTCATAACCAGTTACTAGCTAATGTTATGGGCTGATACCGCTGTCGAAAAACTTTTTTCTTTTTTTTGAAGATAGTCTGGCCTGGTATTGAACCGATGACCTTCTGGTTGGTAGTCGTGTGTCTTACCTACTGTACCACAGCAGCACAACAAAGATACCTTTTTTAAATTGACATGTAATTTGCTTTATTCGAAAGATAATCTTCTGGCTTTATAATTACAATATGATATCTGGCATATGACCGCCACGGCTGGCTCCGACGTAATCTAATTTGAAAGTCCAATTTTCAATGAATTTTTCCAACATTTGTAGTCGTATATAGGCAATAACGCGGTGAATATTATCCTCCAAGTGGTCAATCGTTTCGGGTAGCCTCATCGGCTAGTCTACGCCAATAAAAGCTATCATCAGAGAAAATAGTCTAACGGCGTTAATCGCACGATCACGGGTCTGAAACGTCAAACTATGCGGTTACCAAATGTTTTCTTCAATAAATCAATTGTGGCACGAGCTGCATGACATGTTGCGCCGTCTTGTTGAAACCGCCGCTCCCGTACATCATGGTCATTCAATGGACGAACGATAAAGTCACCATTAACTGCAACGTTCTGACCTGCATCGTTTTTTAAGAAGTCCGGACCAATGATTCCACCAGCCCATATAGCACACCAAACACTCAGTTTTTCTTTATATAACGGTGTATTGACATATCCATTCAAACAAAAGTGAACTTTATCATCGCTATACCAAATTCGCTTATGAAAATCGGGATCAACGGCAATCTTGTTTTGGGCACAATTTGCACAATTTGAAGGCGTTGTTCAGGCGTCAGTCTATTCATGTTGAAATGCCAAACCAAACTAAACATAAACCACTTGACAGCTGACAAAATGGCCGCCAGTTAAAAATGTGATGCCAATTTAAAGTTTTATACCTCTATAAAAGCACCCGGTATTTTCATTAATTTTAAAGCCAAATTACAATCCTAATGATAATGATTGGTTTTTATATAAAAATTTTTACAAAAATAAATATAATTTTTTTACCATATTTCATCGAATTCGGTACTAAACTAAAATTATTTTGATTTTATTCCTTCGATATTCACTTAAGCCAGTTATCAGCTCAACAAATTTTAATTATGGTATAGGCCGATCGTTTCATAAAACGCTATTTATGGCCTGTTGTATACGTAAATGCTTCTAAGCCACTACAAAGAGGCGTATTCAATGCTAAAGGAAGCAACTCAGTTTCCGGTGCTTGTAGTAGCAAAAATTAGTCTCTGGATAGACACCGAGCGCCTTTCTCGACCTATTTAGGTATCAAATTACAAAAAGGTAAGTAGCCGAGCCTGGTTTATTAGGCTGGAGAAGTTGTTAATGTGCTTGCTCACAACACCAAACAAGCCCATGTTCGAATCCCAGAGAAAAGTTTCTATCATGATTTCGAATTTAAAATAATTAAGCAGCTTCAATGCCCTCCAAGGACAACAACATCAACTACAAAAAGGAAAATAACATCATACGGAGGCCATGCACCACCACCCTTTTTAAAAGAAAGAAGGCAAGAGCCTACTACACCAAATGAAAAACAGAGTTATTTCTAGGTAACGATAGATGACGGACAACAGTATGATCCATCCTAGATGGTTACAATAGACCGAGTTCCTGCTTAGCTGGAACACAAAAAAAAGAAAGAGACGTGAACAATAGGCTCAATAAAGCAAGAGCGGCATTCGGAGAAACTCACAAATATCTAGACGCACCAAGCTAAAATACTTAACGCATATATATATAAAGTCAACTATGTTGCGCTCTGTAAAACCTGGCTAGTATCGAACACCATTACGCAAAAGCTACAAGTACTCATCTACAAAGGTCTCAGAATCCAACACAGGATATTCTGGCGGACAACATGAATAACATGTTTCTCTGCAATCGTACTAACGACAACTACTGTAGTGTTTTTCAGATCGAAGTAATGGCCATTTTTCATGCTGCAGACTCTCTAATGATGACACATATATCTTTTCTGATAGCCAGGCGGTAATCGGCACCCTTTCGAGTGTGACCTAAGCTGGTCAGAGACTGTTGTGATTTCCTAAGGACAGTGTGACGTTTTGTGTACTTCTCACCTGGGTTTCTAGGTACATCACGAGTAACTGTGTTGCTGATGAGCTCGCTAGAACTGGCACACTTCTTTCGAACATCCACCCGAAACTCTTGATTTATTGCCACACTCATCTGGTCCGGGTTGGAAAAGAAGCGTACCGATCAATTGTTCGAATTGGACTGCCGGAACATATCCTCTGCTGTATATATTCTCACAGGCCTGTGCGTGTATCTGCCAGTGTCTATCTCTCGCATAACGGAGCCTTCTTAGATGACTTATCGGAGCTATCCTTGACATCAACTTGATATCCAGGCTTAATGTAGGGAAGTACTTGGAAGTACTCTGGTTGATCCCCAGGACTCTGGTGATTAAAACAGGGATATGCGCGTTATGCGGTATCACAATGGGCCGCTATGCGCGCTCAAGTGTGCCTTGACTTAGCACGGCTGCCACTTCCTCCCACTAACCTACCTCCTAAGGAGGAACCTATAAAAAAAACTGTTCGGTGATATTTTCGAAGGAGATACTTCTTGGAAGCTATATGTTCCCAAAAGGGGTAATGGAAGAAAGAGTTTCTTAAAAGCTTAAAGTCCAAGGAATTAACTGGGAATAGTTTTAGAAAATGTTCTTTACTTAAAGGTTTTAAAACAACGGGAATAAGACCTTGTCCTAATTGTAATGTAATGTAATGAACTCACACCCAAGATGGCCTTTTACACCGCTACTATTGTTAATTTTTTGTGCCTTCTTTTATCATTATGTGTTTAATACGCCAAGGAACCAGACCAGCTCTTTCAATGGGAGTGTGAATAAGTCCTGCTTGCCTGGCATCATATATGCGTGTAACGGTCTGTATCTCCTGTGCCGCAGTGCCACACAATTAGTGATCTGCAGGTGCTGTGTTGGAAAGGTCCATTTTTACAGGCCTCAGAAAATGCCCTATCCAGTTTCAGAGCAGAGTCTGCCTTAGGGTTCAGACCCCATAATGAGAAATTGATCGTTGGAATAAAAATGAAAAGCATGCTATAGGATATATTTTCCGTCTGCCTCTCTCTCTCTCTCTCTCTCTCTCTCTCTCTTTTATTTTCGTCTAGTCTTATGTTCTTTATAGAATCATTCATCAAAGACTGCTTTTCACACTTTCAAAGGTGTATCTGAAAAGGAAGTCACTATCTGGTCTTCTAAAACTGATTCTCCAGGTCTAGCCATTTAGCCAACATTATCAATAAAATCTTTGTCAGACTGATGTGTTCGTAATCTTTTGCGGGGTTGTGGTTTCCCTTTTAAGTCTTGAGCATGAAGAGTAGCCAGGACTCTCTGCTTTTATAAGGTATATATGCTGGATCTCAGCTATTTCTTTCAATCTTTTTGGCAATTCTAAGTGGAATGCTGTTGAAGTAAAGCAGCTAAAATATTGGTTGTCGCCGTAAATTTAATCGGTATACTTAAGTATTCTTTAGCTGTTACAAATCTAAGCATAAGCGCACCTCTGGTGTTATAGGCTACGAAAACCGTACAAACGTTTAAACAATAATCGATCAAGCGTATACCAAAATAGAATAGCACAGAAAAAAAAGAATCGCAAAAAATCGTGAGAACCCTGTTAATGTTTCTATTTAAGTTGAGCGTTTTTCTATTTTGATTTCATTTTTATTCGCTTAAGCCTAAAATATAACCATAATAGAAGTTATTGTTGCAGTTATTGTTACTGTTGTTATTGTTTTTTATGAGCATATTACGATTATTTTATTTGTTCATTACATGTTGTTACTGCATGCCATGGTTGTTGTTCAAGATTATATTGTTGCCTTTTTGAAGTGCAGCTTTAAAAAAAGGTGTGTTTTTGTAATTTTGTTTGCAACAAACAACAGCAAATAAAACAAAATGCATACAAAGCATAAAATAAGTGAATAAAAAACCACAATATTTATAAAAAACTTTAACAATAGCAACAACAATGGGCAAGATACAGATATAGATACGGGCCATAATTAAATGGCCGCCATTTAATAAAAAAAAAGCTTCCCTTTAAGAAGCCGCTCAAACAAAAAAATTATAGTATACAATAAAAGTCACAAATCAGGGTCTTTCTAGGCACGGTTTTACAGAGACTTTTATTAGAAAATAAATTTGTAAACTTTTTCTTAGATCTAGGATTTGAAAATGAAACACACATTACTTTATTTACTGTTTGAATTGCTTACACGAATTATCTCGTTCACATGGCACCTTTGTACCTCGTTTTGATGGTTCTTTCGATGGCTATTTCTATTTATTGTTCTGTTAGTTGCTGGTAAATAGTGTTTTAGAAACAATAAAAAGCTTAAGAAATTAAATAACAAAATTTGTAGTAATTTATAGCGGTGGTCGCATATGCGAATTAAAACGTGCTTCTTATCAGAGGAAAATTTCTTCCCGCTTTATGAGCTGATTGTATAATCGCTCGGCGTTCTTTCGACTAGGGCAAAGGAGAATGATCTGGGGCTCAATCCTGCGAAAACCGAGCGGATTGTGTTTATTAGGCGGTATAAGATACTGAAGTATAGAACACCAAAGTTGGGCGGCATTAGTCTCAAATTTTCGAAGGAGGCTACGTATCTACCTGGGCGTGATTTCAGACTCGAAGCTTTAGTGAAAACGTAATGCTGAGAGTCGAAAGAAAAAGCCATTATGTGCCTTCTACATTTGTAAGAAAGCCTTTGAGAATAAATATTGTCTTGACATGTCCGCGGTCTTTATATCAATCCTCAGCTATGGTGCTCTTGTCTGATGGAAGGCGGTAGATATTAGTTCACAACTGGCCATTCTGAATACGGTACAGATGCTAGCCTGTCTTGCAATCTCCGATACTATGAGCAAACCAGCCCTAGATATTTTTGACAAATGTGTCTCCGCAAAGTCCGCACTTAGACTTAGGTAGTCGGGTGGACTATAGCACGTTCGCATTGGTCACAGTACCATCCTACAAAAAGATGAAGATTAATCAGTACCCACCTTAAATTTTGGTAGAGCTTACCGCAGTAGTATACTTTCTAGGGAAGAGTGGGCTGCTGATTCCAATCTCCGAGATGACACAGTTACGATCTGATGGCTCGAAGACGGAAACGGGCCTAAAATAAGACCATCATCACGATCGGCTTTTTAATCTGGTGATCTGAACCTCAAGGTCTCTCCAGTCTACCCGATGATCTATACTCCGAGATGACACAGTCACGATCTATACTGATGGTTTGAAGACGAAAACGGGCCTAAAATAGGACCACCATAACGGTCGGCTTTTTACTCTGGTGATCTGAACCTCAGAGTCTTTCAAGACCACCCGATGATTGCACTGTTTTTCACACAGAGATTTGCGCTGTAGACAGAGCCGCTAGGCGTATCCGGAAATTAAGTCTCAAGGCCTAAAGGCCTATTAGGATCTATGTAATCACTCTTACGTGATTAAATCGAAATGTCTCCTCAGCTGCATTCGCTCACTTGCCCGTTGGAGCGGAATCATATCGAACTGACATGTGTTTCGAGTCATCCGGACATACGAAGAAATGAAATAGCTGGTGAGTGCTCTACTAGAGGGGGCCCTCTCTAACTCTCGTGCAGGGGAATCACGTCTCCCTCTGTGAGCGTTGTCGAGTTTGATGGATAGGTGGTTACTGAGCAAGAAGAAACACAAGTGGACCAATATTACCACTCGTAGAATAACCAGAATGCTTTGGCCTTCTTTTTGTTTGCAAAGAACTTCTTTCGGGCCGCATGTCAGAGCGCATGTGCCGCCTTGGCCATGGCTACTGTAGGAGTTTTCAAGATGAGAATGAAGAATCGGTACAACAAATTCTCTGCGACTGTCCCGCGCTATGGGAGCTTGGATTAAGGCACTTGAATGCCTGTCACTTCCATGATCTTGACTTTCTTAGTGATGTGTCACTTGTCGAAGTTTATTTACTTCGTTGAGTGTACCGGTTGGCTCAAGTGAGGGAACTGAAATTCTTAAGTCATTAGGTGGGCATATTTTTGTGAACTCTGCCATGTCCGGTCCTTCGGCCTCATTAATCATTAATTAATGTCCTGTAAATTGTATCACAATAGGACATAGAGCCTCCGAGTGAATTCGAAAATCGCTACCGACCCGCATAACCTAACCTAACCTAAGTAATTTAGTTCATAATTAGGTGTCGAATTATGAATGAGAAGGCGGATTACGAAAAAACGTTTTTGTGTAAACATCGCATTTAACAACTCTGGTGAAACTGAGCCTTTAAACTGTTCTACTTGTTTGTAATTAAATTAAAAAAAAATTTTTTTTGTTGTTGTTATTGCTTTTGTGTAAAATTTTTGTTTTTCTAATATTCTTGATTAATTCTTAGTATATTGTTGTAAACAAAGAGACAAATGTTGGTTTTGTTGTTTTTATGGTTTGCCCAAGATCTGGTTGTAATATAAACGTTTTAATGTAAAAAATGTTGTTGTTGTTGTTTGGATTTGAATTTGAATTCAATGTCATTTCGTGGTGTTTGTTAAACTGAGTACTTTGACACTTTACTTAAATGCCAAACAAGTCAAATTTGAAATGAAGAAAAAAAAAACATCTATTACAACAACAACACCAAATTAAGTTAAAACAAACATACACGTACCTATAGAAACGTGTTAGAAACAAACAAATGCTCAAATAGTTGTACAAACTAACAGGCAGACAGACACAATATTGAATCGCAAACAAACTTTGCTTTTGAACACTTTTTCTACTCCTTGACTTGGGAACAGAGAACGAACAAATGCTATTGATTTTCTACAAGTTTTGAACCAAAAGCTGTAAAGCGATAACCAAAAGTGTCAACTTAAATATTGATTTTTTTCTTTTTGTTTTTCGTGTGTTGGTTTTGGGTTCTCTAGATTCGGTTTTCAGTCTTTTAAAATGGCTTTTGTGTACCTGCGTAGTAGTAGTTGTTGTTGTTGTTCTCAAAATGCAGGTAGAATATCTCAAAAAAGGTATTTCGTTCTTTTTAGTTTTTGCGCATGCGTGTGTACAAGTTCTGATGGCTAATATTGATTTGTTTGTGTATTGATTTTGATTGAAAGAAAACAACAACGATTTTAATTCGTATGAAGTAGAGAATTTATGGTCATAATTGGAAAATTATTTTACAATAGGGTCAGTTAGCAGCAGCAGCAGCAACTTTTAGTTTAAGACGTCATATAGAGAAACACTTTTTAAAAAATTTTTAACAAAATGATGTCATTTGTTGTTAACATTAAACTGCAAAAATTAAGTCAGTCAGTCTGTCAGTCAAATACAGTGTAAAATACAAAGTTATTTATTACATCGTTGGGTAATATAAGAAACCGTTTTCATAAGATATCGAGTTCGAAATAAAATTTTAATTACAATTTTTAAATTCTTACTTTTTTGAATATTGTTGTGTATAAAACTAAATTCATATCTAAATCTGAAATCTCTTCAGCTTGAAATTTTAAATGATAGTCCAGCCATAATGCACGATGTTAAATGTAAGTCAAGTTTTTTGCCCAACTTAATTGACGTTTCTTTATTTCAATGTTTGACAAATTCAACCATGGAGAGGTACACAATTGAGCAGCGCGTTAAGATTTTTTAAGCCTTTTAAGAAAATGGGCTTTCAAATCAAAATCCATTTTAGCAAATGAGAATCCACGAGTGATTGCTGAAAAGCTGATGCATCCACAAAGAGTGACCGTTTGGTGCGGTTTATGGGCTAACGGTCGTCCGAGCAGCTACCGTGAATGGTGTTTGCTATCGCGAGATTATAACAAACTTCATGTAGCTAGAAATTGAGTATACGGACCTGGATGATATGTTGTTTCAACAAGATGGTGCCACTTGCCATGCAGCCAACGAAACAATGGCTCTTTTGCGCGAGATATTCAATGGCTATATTATTTCATGTCGTGGCGATGGTAATTGTCCCCCACGATCATATGATTTGACACCGTTGGACTTATTTTTTTGGAGATATTTAGAGAAAAAGTGTAAGTCAATAAGCCAAAGACAATTCAAGAGCTAAAGGATGAGATAATTCGGCACATTAACGACACTGAACCTTAATTATGTCATTGAAAATAAGGGCCGACGGATAGCGGTATGCCACTGAAGGCGTGGAGAGCATTTTACAGATATTTTGTTTCACATATAATTGTCACAGATCCTTCTACAGGGTGGGCAAATTTGAGATTAGTAAGCAAATTGGCCGTCAAATTATGAAATGTCAAGAGATGAGATGTCAACCTTTGAAACTTATTTAGTAAAAAATTGGGAAATTTTAACTATGGAACGCTACACTCTTGAACAAATAAATTTAATTGTGAAAAGCTGAACGAAAGCAATGCATTTTTTAACAAAATCATCTTTAGTGATGAGGCGGTTATGTAAGCAAACAAAATTGTCGCATATGGGGCTCACAAAATCCACAAGCAGTCCTCGAAAAACCATTACATCCAAAGAAAGTGACCGTATGGTGTGGTTTGTTGTTAGGCGACATCATCGGCCCGTATTTTTTTCGAAAATGAGGAGGAAACGACGTCACCGTGAGTTCTCCAATTTTTTGTGGACACAATTGGTTAATGTTGACATCAGTGACCTTTGGCTTCAGCAGGGCGGCGCCAGCCAAACAATTCAATTCTGAAAGTTGATGACATAAGCGAAGCTTTGTTGCAAAATGTGGTTCAAAATTTTGTGAAAAGAGTGGACGTCAGCCAACGTGCTAGAGGTGGACATTTGCCCGACATCATATGCCATTATTAAGTCCCATATTTATATTTAATATTGATATGAATAAAACTGAATTTGTCAAAAAAATTGTTTTTAAGCCAATTTACTTCCAGACCCCAAATTTGCCCACCCTGTATTTTAAAAATAACATTTTTTACCAATTTGTCCTATATAGCTTAGTGCTTATAGCATATTTCCAAGGTGAAAGCAATTACTTAATTAGCTCTCCCAATTACGAGTGCGAATCATTGTATTTACACTAAACACTTCGAATTGCAGTACTGTTGAGTATAGAGCATTAAACATATGTCAACGAGACATAAATTGTTTAAATTTTAATATTTCATGTTTCGGAAGGTGATTCATACTAAAGCAATATGAATGTGATGTCTCGCTCTTAAATTTTTGAATGACAAAATATGTGGCTTCAATAGTTTTTGGAGTATGATTTATGAAAAAGAGTGCGAATCATGCATATTTACCCACGTGAATTATGCTCGTATAAAGCTTAAGGAGGCATATGGCTATACAGCTTGAGAACAATGCGACATTTGTGTTATTCCAACGATAGTCCGACCTCGTGAACTTTAGGTAACTCATTAAAAAAAAAACCAACAATAATCTAAAGACTTAAAATTTCGTCTTCTGTTAATTTTGAATCACTCTTAAATATTCCGGACGCTATTTGTTCAGATGGTATTTTGTACAGAGATTATTGGCTCCTCTCTTTAATAATTTTTTTTTTAACTGCAGTCTATAGTTTGATTACACGGTTTGTTTAAACAAACATATAATGAACATATTCATTAAATTTCAAAAGATCATCTAAGGCGTTCTTTTAATTAGAGAAGTGTGTGTTGAACCAATTTGTCTTAACCACCAACTACGTTGTACATAAAAATGTCTCAACTATAATGTCTCAACTATAATTCAAATATAAGAATATCTTAATCTTCCACCCCCCACCACCTTCTTTCCTACAGACCTTTCTCCGTTACCAGTCTGTTAAGTCAATTACATTTCAGGGGCTAATGAACTCATTAAAGTTTATCAAAGTTGTCTGTGTGCGTGGCTGTGTGCTTGCGTGTGTATTTCTCTTTATTGATCTTCATTATCATGTTGGTGTAAATGATTATTATTAAAATTTTGTGTTTGTGTGCATAACGACTAACAGCCAGCAATCATGATGATCGAGTTGTTAAAGCTCTTTCGAAACGAGCCAAAAAAACAACAACAACAACAAAAACTTAAAGAAATCATTTTATTACATGAAATAATTTTTAACAAAAATATGACATGATATTGCGTAGGTTTCTATTTCTAAAGAAAGTAGGCGCACATACATGGTACTTAAATCTTAAGTACGACGCATACTTTTTTCTTCGTACTTTGTATTTGCTTGTAATAGCACTTCAGATATCATTTTTTTTGTATTTTTTGTTTGTTTTTGGAATGAAATTCGTTCCATTTAAAGGTACACAAGCAACACTCGGTACAAATCATACTACAATAAATGAATAAATTTGGCCTGCGAATTGCTTTACAGCACACAATTAGCGATAATAGATAGGCAGGCAGAGAGAAAGAGAGAGAGAGAGCGAAAGAGAGAGAGAAGAATAGAGTAAAAAAAAAAAAAATACGCCAACACCTACAAGCTTTTTACTATTCTACTCGCTTCAAACGTCTCTTCCACGAGTTAAAACAGAAAATTGTAAAGCGTTTTTATGACTTTGTTTGTATGACGAGTATGTAAAAATACGTTTTTATAGGTGCGTGATATTTTTTGTTTTTCGCTGTTAATTTAATTTGATTTTTTTTTTGTAAATTTTATTCTTTTTTTATGAAATGCGTAAATATTTTGCCGTTTAGAAGAAATCTTATAGAAATGTCTTCTTCTGTACTCCTCATGCATAAGAGTTTGTTTGTTTTTTATTTGAATTATCGTTTCGATTATTGATTTGCCTATTTAAGCTTTACAACATAAATAGCGTTTTTGTTGTATTTTTTTATTTGTTATTATTGTATCTGTAACGGTAGTTTACAGGTATTTCCACTTATGCTGTCATAACGCTTATTTGTCTATATTTATAAGAAATAAATTGCGTTTTCATTATTAGTATCGTGAACAAAAAAATAGCATCATCACTTACATTGGAAATCGATATTGTTGCTAATTTTAAACAAAAAGTTGATTGTATTTTGAAGTGTTGTATGATATTGTTCATAACTTTGATAATTTCGAATTTCTGCTCAGAGGCGCTTTTTATTTTAAGAATTTAGTAACATATTCAGAAAGTTTTGGATACCATGTTCTAAGTAAAGCGCATTACATGAGGAATATGAAGTCCTTAGGATGTCACATAGATGGCTTTACTAGAATTTTTTCGATATGTATATAAATTTGACAGCAATCTGACTGTAGATTCGTAAATTATAGCATTTTGTGTAAAGCAACTTTTGCTATTGAAAAAAAGGGAAAAAAATTAATTTCGAGTTTTGATAGAATATTACTTTTTGAAGAAAAAAAAAAAAAAAAATACAGTGGAAACCAAACAATGGTTTGATAAACATTATCTGAACTCTGTTTCATCGATACAAATGGTAGAGAAGTAGTTTGGTGAATTCAAACGCCCAAATGAGGCCATTATACCAGAAAACATAAAAAACCCTCTAATTGGTTATGAACGATCGCAAATTGAAGTTTAGGTGTGCGAAAGCTCTGTACAAAGTGGGTGCCGCGTAAGCTCACAGTCGACCAAAAACAACAACGAATAAAATTGAATTCTATCGTCGATATGTGACAATGAATGGAAAATAGCTTCACTATTATTAACCAGAATCCAAAAGACAGTCAGCTGAGTGGACAGCAATCGACTAACGAATCCAAAGTGAGAACAGTCGGCCGCTAAGGTCGTCTGTATTTTGAATGCGAACGGAATAATATTCATCGACTATCGAATTCGAATTGCTTACATACCCACCGTATTCTCCAGATCAAGCCCCTAGCGATTTTTTCCTGTGCATCAAAGAAGGCTTATGTGGTTCTATCGATCCATATGTATGCTGCGTTATATATGTATATTAAATGCCTTCAAAAAAGGTAAAATGGTTTCCGAGCTTTTTAAACGATTCACAAATTTCTTGATGGCTTTTGTTTCTGAATACCCGCTTGACCACGACATTTGATAATAACATCAGTTTTAAACGTTTGGCAAACATTTCACTGATAAAACATTCGAAAACAGCTATTGTAAGCGAAATAAAAAAGAACTCACGGAGGTCATCCGACGTTTAGTTTGTGGTAGCAAATCTTTCGATCTCGAAAGCATGTTTGTAATATCAACAGCCAGCCTATAGCGAACCTTTATCTAAAGCGAATAACTTTGCTTTACTTTTGCTCTCTTCTGTTTTTGGCGTTCATTTGCTCTTGCATTTTTTTCGTCGCTTAATGCTAAAAGGGAGAGAAGTTGTTTCTTTAAAATAGATTCTCGCAAAGAGCAGCTCTTCTCTTGTGTTTTCACACGTGCATACTCACATGCATAGGCAAAAAATCAGCGTTGCCGTTGTGACACTTTTAACCCTTTTTTATGCCAATGACACTTTTTATGACCCTTTTTTTAATATATCCCTTTTTGGACCCTTTTTGAAAATGAGTAAAGTTACAAAATTCCTTACGAAAATTCTCAGTACACTTAGCTTTTATATATGTATTGTTACGTTTTTAGCTTTTAAAAACGTCTTTTTTTGTAGTTCAAATAGAATACATTTTGTGTTTGGTTTTAATTAAAAATCCTTTATTCAACACAGTTATGTGCACCACTGCTTGTAATCATTTTACCGGCAATAACAATTTTTGTTCTTAATTAGTCTGTCTGTTTACAGCGTTGTAAACAACAACAATTACTCGACAGAACTTTCTTCCTAAAGATCTTCCAACCAGGTCGTAGTTATAACTTAGGTTCGATCACAACCTTTTCAACCAGAGGTTATCCACACTTAACTCTCTTTACTGAGTTAGCTTTAACTAAACTGGTTTTTTACTTCCCGTTTCACTTCACGAGTTTACTCCTTATAAACTCTCTTCACACAGAGCTCAAACCAACAAACTCTCTTCACACCAACAACACATTCGCTGAGCTTACTTTACTTAAACTGCGCTCGCTGATTTTACGACACATAAACTGATTGCTGTTCGCATCGATGTGCTTTTTATATGGCTGAGTAAACAACACATCGAAAGCTCTCGAACCTCTCGATATTCCCATTTCTTTCTTTAATTTCTTTTTAGTTCTTTTTTAGCCATGCGTATGTAAACATCTACCTCTTCCAGCTCTTAGTATTTGTTGTTGCTTGTTTGTGGACTGTTACTTGTTTTCTTTGCTGCTTAATCATTGTTGTTGCCGTGTTATTTTTATTTACTTTATCTCTGCCAATGGTTGCTGTTGTAGATTTGGTTATTTGTAAACAGCATGTATAGTTGTTCTTGCAGCTTTTGTTTATTTATTTTAACGATGTAATAAACGCTGTGGTGTCCAACCTTATTTTCGTAACAGTATGTTGTATATATACATAACATGCATGTCCTGTGAACATATATATAAAAATTGCATTAGATATTATTACTAAAACAACTGACTATTAGGCAACTGTCATATTTTATGCATACATTTTTTTCATATAAAGTTTGACAATTGTGTAAAATTAACCCATGATCAACTGCGATTATGCCCTGATTTATGTATGTGGTTCTTAGGTTTTGACAGCGAAGAGCTTTTATATATTTTTTTACTAGATTTCTATTTAATTTTGTAGTTTCGTGTGCCATCCATATACACATACATATGTTCATATTTGCAACAAAATAAATGCGAATGGACAAGTATTACATTCCCAAATATTTAATTATATTAACTTAAGTATAAATATATAGTTGTTTGTTTTTGATTAAATCAAAAAGAATAGACGAGCAGCAGGGAAACCATAAAGAAACTGCCTAACATATATAATCGGGGGTATTAAAATTTTATTTGAAGAATTGTGGAATAAAGTTGTTTTGAACGATAACAAAAAGTTGAAAAAAAAAACTAGAAGTTCCGACATCAAAACTTGACGGCTTAATTCTAGTTATTAGTCATCTGACATAAGTCCCACAGACAATTTATTTGATAAATTGGATAACCTAATACAAAAAAGTGCATTAAAAATATGTATTCTTTTCCTTTAAGATTAAAGGATATGCTATGCAAAAGCTCATATACTTTTGTTTTATTTTTCGAGTAGATTTACGTTATATAGTTTTTGGAAGTCCAAACGTTATAGTTCTATGTAAAGTCCAGCGGGATATGTATACTTTCCCGTTAAAAAGAAACTTAAAATATAGACTTGTGGATTCATGCTTTCTCTCTCAATTTGCTCGAATCGTGGCTGGAAAAATTGATTCCAAGTAAAGAATTAATTACAAACTATAGAAAAAGTAATTCTAAAAAGTGATAAACATTACCAAGAGCTTTTGTAAAAGTAACTTCTTTCTTTTTGATGACTAATATTTGCATGCATCTGTGATTTGTATTTTAGTTTTAGCATTGATTTATAATTTAAGTATGTATAATAACTTTTATTTTAGTTTAATGTATTTAATTAACTGTTAAAATTCGTTTTTGTTTTAATTGAAATTTTTTTTTTTACAAAAAACCCTTTTTTTGACCCTGTTTTTTCTCAAATACCCCTTTTATGACACTTTTTCGACATTTTCAACGGCAACACTGCAAAAAATAAACAAAGTGAACTAAAGAGAAGACAGAGGGAAAAATACAGTGAAAAGCGGCATGAGTGAGAGACTCTCAATTACTACCACAATTGTAGAATGCAGTAATATTAGTTTTCCGGACGCTGCTTAAAAGAAACAAAAAACAAAAATTGAAAAATATCAGTATATATCCGATGTACGTGTTCGTTCGCCTCTGTTTCAGTGACGACAGTGACAGTGAGAGCATAAGAATATTACGAATTGAGAAGAAATAAAAGTCTTATGAAATCAATAGCAATGTTCTATGTTCTTTTAGGCATTTTTATTCGCCAAAAACAACATTTTTGTTTCGAAAATTCTTCGCTAATAGCGAACAATAATCCTCTTTGGCGAATCTCAGGTCAAGCGGGTAATAGTAAAAAAAAAAATAAATGAAATAATGAAATTTTCTAGAAAATTGCTTTTAATAAAAGGCAGCTCCGACATTATTTTTTCTTTCTTGAGACTTTTATCTTTTTTCCACTTTAATAGATTACTAGTTGCACATATATGCCTATTGAAACCATTATGAACCGATCATTTATTTATATGTACGGCTTAGAGGTCCTTAAAGACAGAGGTATGCATGTGAATGTGTGCATGTAGAATATATTTCCATATGTATTGACTCGTTAATATTTTATTGCAAAATGTTTTCAATCGACTTTTGATTGACATTACGTTGTTGTTGTTGTTGTTGTTGTCGTTGTTGTCGTTGTCGTTGTGGAAAATTTACGTTTTAATAAAAAAAAAATCATTATGAATTATTAGAATACATTATGGAAAATCTATTCTATTCTAATATCTATGGCTGACTGACTGGCTGGTTGGTTGGTTGATTGGCTGGCTGGTTGTGTTGTGTTGGGCTCGTTGATTCTCGTTTTTAATCAGGAAAATCGCCCTTTTATGGAAAATTATTATTTTCTGATTTTCCCCTCTTTTTTCTTTCTTGTTTTTTTTTGTTTTTTTCTTTTTGTGAAATTTTTACAATCTAATAAATGTAATTTTTGAATTTTTGCCATCGGTTTAGTTTTAATATCAAGATAGACAAGACAGACAGACAGACAGATTGAAAGGCAAATAGACACACAGATCTATATACGTTTCAACAGCTAAAATATTCAAAATTTTAAGCAAATGAAATGCAATTTATCCATTACGAGCATAACAATGAGCTTCAAAAATAAAAAAGGAGGGTCTCATTAGAGTACTCGTAGATTATACAACAAATATGTATTGAATATAATTTTAAAAATTTTATATTAGAGATTCTACTGTTCCATATACCTATACATATGTATGTATGTAAGCTAAGCAATAGTTTGGCATTAGTTCACAAATAGTATCAACACGAGTACCATTTAAAGTGTAGTGTAGTGTAGTGTAGTGTAGAGTAGAAGTACTACGTATGAACATGGTGTACTACACCCAATTACTATGAATTCGTCATTCATGCATAAAATCTGTTTTAAATGTTTTTTTTCACGTTCATTTGATTTTCTGTGATTATTTTTTTTTCTATTTTCCCTATGAATATTTCATTGTCGTTGTTGTTTTATTTTTCTAAAAATCTAATAAAAATAAATGCTTTTTGGCCAAAAACAAATTCTAGAGATAATACTTCTCCTCCATCATCAAGCTTTTAACTTTTGCTTTGAATGGGTAATTTTTCTATTAATTTGTGAATTCTAATGAATTCTGCTTTGGGTAGGTACTAAGTAGATCGATAATATTTTGAAAATAATCATTATGGTTTAATTTGTGTTTTTTGTTTTGTTTTTATATTCAATTAATGAATACTTTGCTAAATACAGGATTAGTAAACAATAAGAGCATATTGTTAAAAAAAATTCTTGTATTACGAGTATCTATGCACATCACCATGGTCTGTGTTTAAAATTTATTAAAAACAGTCTACTTAACATAGATTCCTTTTTTAAGTTGAAGGTCCGTCAGTCTGTGCATGAACCTCTATTAAGCCAAACTTTATGAAACGATAGCAACTTTAAATACGACTACAGTTTGAAAATTTCGTAATTTTTTGGCAAAAAAGTACGGTGTCTTCCAACAAGTGGTTTTATTTTGATATGTAACAAAAACGTGTATTTTAAAGCGAAATCGTCGGATGTTTGTTTGATTGTAAAGAAGAAGAAATGCCATTGATAATGAAAAACATTATCATTATCATTGGCCTCAATGGCTAAGCTTTTGGGTCCATAATTTTTTTTTTTATGAAATCTTCCTTTACCAATTCAGACCTTTACCAATTAAATAGACCCTTTAGTATACTGACACGTCACTCTTATTAAGAAGCAATAGCCTTTTTTTGTGTGGTCGTTTTAGCTTCAAATCAATATTGAAACCGTTCAAAAGCTCTGAATCAGAAATGACAGCGATTGTTTTACCTCTCTTTAGGTAATCGATGTAAATGAAACCGTGTGAGCGACACACCTACCTAGAGCTGCCAGATGGCCTTGATTTCGCTTGATTTACAAGAATTTTTCCAACTTGTCAAGACAACAAATTATAGTTTGTCAGGAATTTGTAAATTAATTTTTTTTTAGTTTTCCTTAGTGAATTAATAACGTAAAGCCTTTAAAGTCTAGTTGATTTCAAATTTTGTTTATCTAAAATATTTTTAATTTAATTTTTCAAATAGCTGTTTGAGAAGTTCGTTTACAAATTTGACCAGAAATTAAACGCTTTCTTATATTTAAAACGAGCTTTATTAAACCAAATAATGTGGTGGAACAAATAATAGGAGCACTGTTTAAGAGTTTCTTAAACTTTTATTTATTAAACTCTGTTTTGCATCTGTTCCAAGCAAATAAATCTTCATTTCCTGAGACCATAGCATGTTGTTCTAACTATTACGGTGCAGGTGTTGCTTTCGTTTGCTGAGAAATGATACATTTCGAGGACTCTTACCCATAAGTCTAGTTTCCATAAGTTTTTTTCTTATTGTGCAACTTGAAACAGGAGAATAAATTCATTTTTGAGGCTTTTCGATGACTTGAAGGAATTAATCTTTGAAGTACCAATTAAAAGTTTATCAAAACTAATAGCTTTTCTACGCTTTAGTTTTATAGTCTCTGCTGTTTTCTTTCACTGGATCTTATTAATTACTTCAGTTTTGGATTACTCTTTCATCAAAATCCTCAATAGATCAAATCTTATAACATATTGGAAAAAATAAAGTGTCCCTATTATTTGTTCCAACACTGTATGTGTAGTTTTGAGTCCAATTTTGCGGTAAAGACATTATTCCATTCGTCTATGATTTTTAGCACATTATTGTTGTACATGATCCTGCAAGCATTCGGAGGTGTTAAACAAGCTGTAGTGTTACCTGATGCTGTTATTATTACCAGAGATATTAAATTTTAAAGTTATCTACCGACAATTTGTAACCGAAGCTTTTCGAACGTCAATATTTTTGACAGTTAAGATTGTTTTTCAAAATCAAGATTTTTTTCTATAGATGTCAAGAATTTTGCAATGCAATATGCGTAGGCTAGCTTAAATGACGAATACAAACAACCAAATGTTTGTAACCACATATAAACGTACTTAACAAACTTTTCGTCTAGTTTCGTTGAGTTTTATTTGCTTACGTTTTGTGTGTTATATGCAAAATAATAACAAAAGAAACACGTTGTGCTATGAATGCCCTTGCTTTTATTCGTCACTGAAACAGCGACGATTGAAAATGCGTAGCGGGCGTATGCTGACTTTATAATTTTAATTTAAGCTGTGTTATTTTTCTGATCATACTTACATTTTTACACAAAATATGAAAATTTGTATATTTTTAACAAAAAATATATTCATGCCGATACTAAAAATGTAAATTACCCTCAGATAGCAATTATCATGTTCTCAATAACGCAACTATTCAAAAGGAACATTATAGCCACCAATAAGTTGTTTAAGTATTTGACAGACTTTTCGTTGAGTTTGGGCATTAATACTCTTGGGTACACGTTCACCGGTTTATGCTGGTTTGATTGTTCTTTACTTAATGGTGTGTTGAGATGGGTTCATATTTCGTCCATAATTACAAAACGTCACATAAACTCGCTTGGATTGCTTATGAACATCGCTAAACACTAATAGGTTTCACTCTCAAGCTTATGCTTAGGAGATGAAATTGCTGCATCTATATTACTGATAGATTTTCGTCACATATTTTTATGTAAAATATGATATACCCGTTAGGTTGACAATTTTTTTAATTTAATTTATAAAAGAAGAATATAAAGGTGTACTTACAAATTAGTTCAAAGAAATTTCGCTTACCTGTAAAAAAAAGAAAACAAAATTTATGTATAAATTTATTAATTTATAATACAAAAAAAAGTATAACAATTAAAAATTTAATTAAAATTTATTTAAATTGATTAAGAACAAACATTTACTTGAAACGAACCCCCCTTTACTTAAGTCATTATCATACTGCCTCATTATGTTGTTACAACATATTCACTGCATGTTTTTTCGTTTCTGAAAAATCTCTGGCATTTGTTGAAATAAAATGATTTCACTTCCCTCATTCGTTCCATTTGTAATTAAGTTTACAAGGCTTAACAAATGAAAAAGTGAAAAAGTCGTTTAAAAGAAAAAAGTTAAAACATCCTCATTTGGCTACTTGCACTGTTAATGCCCTTCTTGGCTAGTTTTTTAAAAACCTTAAGCTTTAACGCTTTAATGCCTGCCTGCCTGCCTGCCTGCCTATCGTCTGTAACTTCTTTAACATAAAATTACGGATGTCGTAAATACTCGCAGGAGAGGGTATAAAATGAAGGATTTTGGCTGTTGATGTTATTGTGGTTGTTGCATATACATGCTTATATAACGGTACTACAGAAGCATAGTAGGTGTTGCAACATCTACATGGTTAAGGTGACAGTAAATCTTATACAGACCAACCAACCAACCAACCGACCAACCAAGACAGAAATGAAATGCTTGCAGTACAAACAAAATAAAAACCCCAAATACAAATATTTAATTGTGTTAAGCAGGAGTTAAATCATATTACAACATTAAACTTGTGCAAAACAAGAGTGGAGCCTCAATGTAATCAAATCTTTTACTGTTTCGAACTTTTCTTTGTTGGTTTTTCTTAAGCTGGCAGCCAGAACAATAAATTAATGACCAACGGGAGAACAATTGTTAAGATAGACAGTGTAGCCACCTAACATAGTGGGTCAAAATGTTGTAAAAATACATATGAACGCCTTCTCTGGTTTCCAATGAAGCTCAATCGATACATACAAAATCTACTGTTATGCTTGTGGAGTCGAAACAAAAATTGCAGTTTTTATTGCTACTTGTCCTATGGTCCTTCGAATCAGATGCAGGATTTCATAAAAAAATATACATAAGGACCCCAACGGCTCTCAAGCAACTCCAGTTTGTTTATATTTGGTCCTTCGAATTGGCATCTGTGTACATATATGTTTAGGTTGAGTTTTCATTTAAATTTAATTGCCAAAGATATGGTTCGAGGAGAAATTTTTATTACTATTTGCTTCAAGGTGCCTCGAATCGGAAGATAGAATCTAATAACTAGACAATAATGTTAATAAGGCTTGCAGCGTCACTTGAAATTGTTTTGTCTTGTTTTGTATGAAATAGAGAAATAGTAGTCGAATTTTCAAATACAATATTTTTAATCGCCCTTTTAATTGGCAACTAAATTATTAAGGACAAAAAAAATGCTTATAAGTTCCGTATAGTTTTCTTTTAGCTTAATCTTAAATACGAGTATATATACACATTTTTTTAGTTTTCATTATTTTAATTTTTAATATAGTTTTTGGTCCTTCGATTCTAAATTAAAAAGATGTAAATCTTAAAACTGTTTGACTTTCAAATTTGTGTAGGTCGCAACACGTTGTTTCACTAGTGTTTGACGTATGATGCTGTTATGGTCCTTCGAATTGGATTCTTATTCTTTATGGAAGTTACAGCGGTGTTAGAAACCAAAATCTTTTTGTTTATTTCTCGATGTTGCCTATGTGGTCTGGTAACTGTAGTATAACGAAATTAAAATTTTTATTTGATCTTGGTATTGGTCTTTTATTCCAGAGGATGTAACGAATGTTTCTTGATGAAGCGAAAAGTTAAAAACATTCAGTTTTAGCTACAGTACCGACAAATATCCAAAAAAGAAAAAAAGATTACGTTAACCATCTATTTTGTAGTACTTCCAAACGACTTCTGACACTGTGTCAGTACTAAAAAGATAACTGGTGTTTTTTATCCAAATTAATAAATTCTGAAAATATTTATTATAAAGGAAGCATCTTGGGGCTTATCTTATTCTAATATATGCCTTCAATATGCCAACAAGCAGTAGTAGCCATACCTCTATATAAATTCACTGATGATAAAGAAATCTTAAGCTGTTGTAAAGATCCGCATAGAGTAACTCGGAATTTGCAAGACCATATAATGCAACTGGAGGCCAGATTAAAGCAGGGGAGGATAAAGGTTAACGAAGATAAGTAGACACATGTAATATTCATACTGTGTAGGGAGTTATGTCCACCTGTTTGAATAACAACCAAATAATCCTGAAGGCATATACATAGATACTAAATTGACCCAAATGAAATTAAAGGCGATAAAATTAAACTGGTTTATTAAGGTCTTCGCCTCCATTTTCACTTCTTACTTAACTCAGGTCTTCAGCTGCACTAAATAGTCTAGGAATATTCGAGTGGGTTCATGACGATCTTCAAGGATGCTTAGAATATATGTATCATCATCGAATGTCGAAGTGTGAGTTTTATTGAACGTTGCGGTACTCCAGCCATAACAGTCTGAGGTTCGCTTACATGAGCGCCTTCTTTAGCCCAAAACTTTCGTTATGTCTGTAATAGGTTGCAGACATTTGGTGGTAAATTTTGACTCAGTTTATATATCAAGAAACGTCGACAACAAGAGAGGACCAATATTTTTTTTCGCAAAGCCCTCTAATGGCACTAGGGTTTCCAGATCCAGCATCGCAAAATTCTTGACAATAGAAAAAAATTCTTACAATAGAAAAAAGTCTTGATTTAGAAAAAAAATCTAACAGTCAAAAATATTGACGTTCGAAAAGCTTCGATTACAATCTGGTAATATTAATAGCATCAGGCAACACTACAGCTTGTTTTATACCTCCGAATGACTTAGGGCGATAAAAAGGGTATCACGTACTACAATAATGTGCTCAAAATCATGGACGAAGCAAGGTGAAGATTCACAGACGATGGCCAAGACATGACACCAAGAAAGGTTATGCAGTGTGTCTGGTGGGATTGGAAGGATTCTGATCACAGCTGTCAAAAATTAATAGAACTGAAGCAAGCAATTCAATTAAAAATTGATCAATAGAAAAGTTGTTGTGTTCCATTATGTAACGCCAGGCCACACACATCTTTGATGGCCTAGTAAAAACTGAATGAGCTTAGCTGGTAAGTCTACCATACAGCCCGGACCTTGAGTATTCAGACTACTTTTCGCTTTGAACTCTGGAGAACTCTTTTAATGGTGCAAATTTAAATCCCGTGGGGGCCTGCAAAACTAATTGTATCTGTTTTTCGTGCAGAGGTTCTACACTTATGGAATAATGCCTTTACTTGCAGTAACTGGCATCAAAACTACATATATTTGGGTTAAGAAAGACCGTTTTAAATATAAAAGCGTTTAATTTCTGGAAAAATTTTTTAACGATTTTCTTCATACTCCTATTTTAAAAATTTTATTAAAAATATTTTAGATAAACAAAATTTGAAATCGAATAGATTTTAAAGGCCTTACGTTTTTAATTCACTAAAGAAAACTAAAAAAATATTTAATTACAAAAATCTTGAGCAATCAAAAATTCTATGTGTTTGCTCATTTGGGCTGTGCCTTCTTCTGAGTCCAAATTGATAATTTGGAATACAGTGAACTTTACTTAATATTAGAATCAGTTAAAGTTAAAGCCTTTCAAACAGCTTGAATAAATTGGATAATTCGCTTAAAGGTCTTTATTATTACGTTTTAACCTTTGAATTCTTTTAAATTTGTACAGTGTCCAACTTATTTAATTTCCGCTTAAGACACAAATTTTTTCAATTCTTAACTCTTTGTACGACTTTAATCTATGACTACTAAATTATAACTGACTATTTGAGCACAATGCGCCGCATTTTATAGTAAATTAACATTAATTTCGAATGTTCTGGCTAATTCGAAAACCTTATATTCAAAGGCCGTTAAGAATGGCTGCCTTCCTGAACGAATATTGTCACATATTTCTAAGCGCAACCATGTACGCTTTGACAATGTATTGCATTCCTAAAGTGATCCTTTTCTAGAGCATTATACAAATTCGGCGGAAAGAGATAGTTAAAAATTTTAATACAAATAAAAATTTTTGTTAAGAAATTAAGATTTTACAAAGTTTAAAATGACAATGCATTTGATTAGCAGTGTTATAAAGTATTACTACTTGATTAAAACACTGCTTTGACGTTGTATAGAGACGTTTAGGAAGGCAGCTAATTTGAACTGCATATACGACTTATAATGATACTGGCAGCACTGTTCAAATAAATATAGAATTGACAGGGTGATCGTAGTCTTGAAACAAGTCAATACAATAACTTCCATAATGAAGTTTACAGCTCTAAATGTACAAAAGCTGGTGAATCTTTTTAGGTGCTTTTGTTTTCGTAATAATCTTTGTAAGGTCTTTTCAAGCTTGGGGATCATGGAGATAACAGATATTTTCCAACATGAGGATATTTTGGTCACAAAATAGTATTAAATATATAATTTCCGCGATAGCCGAAGTGGAACAAGGGGAAACCTCTCTTAATCAATAAGCTGCACCCGATATCCATTTTTGGACCCATTTAAAGGGACATAAAGTTTAACGCCCGCTCCGAATGGCAGATACATTTTTCATAGCGTAAGATGAGGTGATATCGCTGTTGAAAATTGTCAGATGGCCTGGTCTGGGATTGAAGATAATTAGTGTTCTCGCCAAACGGGGTAGCCCCATAATCATTTATCGCCATTTTTGGATTTAAATCGTTGATAATGCACTTTCAAAGTCACACAACTAATTGCTGAGCACTTGAAGCAGGATTTTACCACAAATACTGCAGACAACGTTGTAGAATTACAATCTTTAGCATCTCAGTTGAGGAGCGTAAATAAATATTTTTTATATTTTCTTTTGTCGGGCCAATATAACATCGGTCCAATCGAACTTAAATGGCGTTTTCTCTTCTGATGAAAATATTGAATTTTTTTCGTCCTTTTACCATTTTTGTGTTCTTTTTTGAAAAATAAGGCTACACTTAAAACAGTTGCATGTTCTTTTCTGACAATGTAACCTTTAAAAAGCCAAAATATGTTGCACTTCTCACCCTCAATAAAATTACAGGGTGAGAATGTTGCACTTTTAAACATACGACTATGGAAACAACTTCTGCGTTATGTTGTAATAGAAAGCTTGTTGGAGTCATATTCGTCATCTGATGATGATGAAATGTCACAGGACGAGTGGCAAAAGAAAACGCTATAAGACTTAATTTCGTCTCTTTAGTTAAGTGTATTTTGTTTTACTCTCATTTTGTTCGTTGAACAGATTTTTAACTAAATTGTTTATTGGGTTTTACACTTCAACAACAATAATATTGTTTTTTACTAAAAATATCTTTACTTAAATATGTGCGTATGTGTACGTGTGTATAAGATAGTATGATATGATTCCTTCTCTCACTGCCAAAGAAGGTATAGTATATCTCTGTAATTTTCTGTAATTTATAAATAACAATTGCAATAACAATTAAAGCTCTTTTCTTTGCATTCAACTTAAGCAACATTGAGACATGCATATACACACATATACAAACATATGCTGTGTTAATACGAATGTGATTGTACAAGTGAAACTTTCTATACGTGTGTACTATTATTGATTGTATTCGTTAGTTGATAATCATATTGTTTTATGGAGTTTTAATTGTGTTTATTATCGTCAAGGGGGAGGGTTGCATATAAGATTAACTGAGTTCGAAAAGGAGAGAGAAGGTGCAAAAAGTGTATTAAAAAGGTATAAATATTTACTTGGCTTGGCTGTTTTACTTTTTCTCTCAATATATGAACGTCTTCTCTTTAAAAATCCTTTAACGGTCTTTTAATTAAAAAACAAAAAGAAGGGAAAAAAAGGAAAAATTGAATCGGGAATACTTTATTTTCTTGATTGTTTATTATTATTGGTAATTATTTTGTTTATATTGCTGTTGTTGTTTTTTACAAAAATATTTATCGTGTGTCTGTATTAAATAATAAACAGTATACAACAAAAGTATTTAGCCGTTTTCATCTTTTTGTATTTTTTTATGGTTTCTTATGAATAATGTTTTATGGAGTGGGACTGTATTGGCTGAATCTGTTTTTTTTAAATTAATTTTTTGTATAATTAATTTTACGTCACACAATATTTTTTAATTGCTTTAATTTTTTGTTTGTTTGTTTGTTTGTTTGCACATATATTTTATTTTAATAATTTAATTTTACCACATGATTGTCGTAATTCGTGTATTGTTGTTGATGTAGTGCAAAAGAAACAGGATGTTATTTGCTATTGAGAAACTTTAAAACGTGGTCAAATCGAAAATTAATCAAGAAATCTTTATCAGTCTTGTATCTCTCATGCATCTGTGAACTCCAACGTGGACTCTATAATAGAAGCAACCATGTTTTACTTTTACTTCTCTGGGGTTTTACACAATTTAATTTTCTCAAATTTTCCCTTTTAAGTAACTTTACACTTAAGCTTCTACTGTCGCTTCTTGTTCTCTTTGACTTTCGTCCTTAAAAATAAAAATCCCTTTTTTTTGTTTTTATGGCAAGTACGTGTATGTGTAAGTGGATTTTTATTGTACATGTGATTATTGTTGAATGTAAATGTTTATACTTGCATGTAAAGGACATCTCTCAGTACATATACATACATAGCGTCTCTCATGTATATATAAAAGTGTATGTGACTGTGTGCCTATATGTAGTATGTGTATTGATTTGCTTCAATTTATGCTAATGAGTCAACATTGTCATGTTAATTTCTTCTGCATTTCAATAACATTCATTGTCTTTATATAAGTATGTACATACATGTATAGTATATGTTTGTAAGGATATGTGTATGCCTGTGTTTTATGCGAGTATGTTTGCTTTGCATGTGTTTTATTAATTTTATTATTATTATTATTGTAGTTGTTGGTGTAGTATGTTGTACAAGTAATTTTTTATGTGTAAATTTCACTCCCCTCTCTCTTAGCCTGAATTTTGTGCCTTTTTACAAGAGCGTTTGTCGTCTCTATTAAATATTATTAAAAATTTTCAAGTGCCATGTTGACAACAACGAAGTGTTTCTGTATCAATTGTTAGTGATTTCATGTATAACTTTTGAATGGGTCTTTTCACTTCAAATGAAAATTATAAAAATATTTTTTTCTTTTTAATTTGTGCACCTTCGTCACTTTTTTTTGTAAACATTTCTCTTGATATGATTTTTTCTTTAATTTAAAGTCTTTTACAATGATTTGTCAGCGAGCAAGTCATTTTTCTAAAGTGAATATATATGTTCGTAGTAGGAATTTTTATGTTTCAGATACATATTGTTACAAAAATCAGGTTGGGCACCCCTGCCGTTTATTACATAGCTAAAAGGAATAAACAGAGCCCGCAAAAACAACTATACGTGCTTTTAACCAAATGGACAACAGCAATATTAGTAGAAATGTAGTAAATAAAAATAAATCGCAACAACAAAAAGAGGCAGAAAAGAAAACAAGTAACAGATAAAAACAAACAACAATAAACAACAAGAACTAAAAGAAGTAGATGTTTACATTCGCATGGCTTCATAAGAACTAAAATGAAAATAAAAAAAAGAAATTGAATCTACCTGAAATATCGAGAGGTTCGAAAGCTTCGAAGTGTTGTTTACTAAGCCTTATAAAAAGCACATCAATACGGACAGTAGTTAGTTTATTTGGTGTAAACTCAGCGAATGAGTTTATGTGTGAACTCGGTGTGAAGAGAGTTAGTAGAGTTTTTTGGTTTGAACTCTATTTGTGAAGACCAGTTAAGTTAAAGCTAGCCTAGTAAAGAGAGTTAAGTGTGGATAACCTCTGCTTTAAGGGATTGTGATAAAACAATTGGGATAGAAGATCATTCGATAGAAATATCAGTAGAGTATTTGGTGTTGTTTACACGTTTGTAAACAGACGAAGTAATTAAAAATAAAAATTGTATTTGTTCGTGAGAAGGTTACGAGCACCGGAACACAAAACTGTGTTCAATAAAGGATTTTAAATAAAAACCAAACAGAGATTTATTTTATTTTAAATACAATTTATGAACTCATAAATAAACGTTTTGAAAAGGTAAAAACGTAACAATATGTTGAAAGACAGTTGCGTCTTAGCGCTCGCTAAACTATTACTTGTTTGAAAGGTGATATTTTAAGCTTCATTTTGTTAGAAGACATTATTTAGTGAAAAGTTGTCTACGTTTAAAAGTGAATTAAAATTCGGAGCAGTAGCTTAATATTTTGCTTTTCTATAACAGAAAAGTTAAGAATACGTCGCAGGCTTCTAAAAAAATTTATGATGTTTACGGATCTGATAATCGTTTTAGATCTGATAATTTTGATGTTAAATATGCACCTCGCCAGCATTTGAAGAAAGCTGGATACACAAAGAAACTTGATGTTTGGGTGCCACATGAATTAACAGTAAAAAATTTAATGAACCGAATTTCCATTTGCGATCCACTGAAAAAGCGAAATGAAATCGAACCATTTCTAAAGCGAAATATCACTAGCGATAAGAAGTGGGTGACGTACGACAATAATGTGTGAAAAATTTCATAAACGAAGTAAGGTGAAGCTTCGCAGACGGTGGCGAAGCCATGATGAGCTTCTATAACCTGGTCAAATGATTGATTTTAATCTTTACTGTCAACAATTCAATTCAATTAAAACGGCCTGAATTGATTAACAGAAAAGGTGTTGTGTTCTATTATGCTAGCACTAGACCATACACATTTTCGATGACTCGCTTGAAACTGAGAGAGCTTGGCTGGGAAGTTTTAATGCATTCACCATATAGCTCGGATCTCGCACTATCAGATTAGCATTTGCTTCGATCTCTGCAAAATTCTCTTAATGGTGTAGATTTAAATCCTTGGTGGTATACGAAACTGAACCAGAAGTTCTATACTGATGAAATAATGGCTTTACCGCAAAAATGTCAAAAGGTGATCGATTAAAACGACACATGTTTGGTTTAATAAGGTTCGTTTCAAATAAAAGAAAAAGGTGTTTCATGCTTGGTCCAATTTTTATCCCAGCACCTAATATAAGATAACACATTTTAAAACTTCTTCTGTAAAAATATTTGATCATTTCTACTCGGCATTATTCTACACTTCGTAGTACAGTAGATTGTGAAGGGTAGCGTGATGAAAACAGCGCCTCCGATTTGTACTTCAGAACAAAAAGATGCAGAGAGATAAGCAACAGAAAGAATGGAGACCACAAGCCTGCAAGCCAACCCCTTTTGCCAGTAATCTCATTCGCCCGGTGTGTGGCAACTAAACCATCTCAGCGCTGAATCTCTTAACAATGGCACATTAAGTTCTCCACACTCTCTATATACGACGTGCTGTTGTTTCATCTATTCATCATTTTCATTATTAAGAAGTAACCAGTAATTAATTCCACCATGACTCTTAGACACTCCCAACTCATACCTAGAAGAACCTTTGTATCTGTTACTCTTTAAATAGGCCACAAACTCCTAGATAACATGCATGGCAACCTGTTCCTCCAGGCATGATTTTTCCTGTCAAGAAACCATTCTCTAATGACGATGCCATCATTAGAGATCTGAACAACTCTGAGCCACTGTGAGCTATACTGTCAGGTAGGAAGGTTCTGGCAGCTTTTATAGATACATACTTCGGGTGATCCCTAAACGCCGAACGATAATCAATTATAGAGTCGAAATATATAAGAAAACTTGTTTAATTTCATGTAAGATTTTTGATTAAAAATGCTTAAGTCTTATTATTGGTCAATGTAAATCATACATACGATTCAAATTTGCACAATATGCTTATTAGCTTACGTTGCCTCTTATGCTTTAGTAAGGCAAATGAAAACTAACGACCTAATTAGGAAGTTTCAAAGTGGGGTGCTGAGTACCGATTATTATCAGCTTTGTTTCGGATGTGATCTAAGGCTATGTGGCTACAGTTTTAATTTTTGTTTCAACTTTTCCCTGTAATATCGATAGACAGTCAAATGGCCATCTGGATACTGTATCTTCATCGTTTTGTTCCTGTTGTATATGTTTTTGTTGGTGTAATACACTTGTATTGCAAAATGCTTATAATATTGAATTATTGTTTTTTCAAAATTATATATTTTTCCAATTTTTATTGTGTTTAACTGTTAAATAAATTTAAAAATTCACGTAGTTTTCCATTTTTTTCCCATTCGCAAACCAAATTTTTTTTCGCTACTTTTCGTTACGACAACAAATATCGCTCATTTCGTTTCGTATAATTTATGTATTGGAATGGTTCATTAAATTTTACAAAAAACGCACACATACACGCATATATAACAACGGCAGCAAGAACTACGAAGGACAGACACCACAGTGTTATTTCAGGGAAAAAGGAAATTTATTGTAAACAAAAACAACAACAACAGAAAAGGATGGCAAATTATGACTAATTAATAAGAGAGCGAAAGAGAGAGAAGAATACTCGTACTCGCATAACATTAAATTAAAAATTGTGTAAAAGGATTGCAAATTAAAGTTAAAAAATAAAAAATAAAAAAATTGAATTTTTATTTGTATTGAAATGCAATAGACATTGAATGTATCACATACTTGTATGTGTGCATGTGTGTGGTAGAGAGAGATTTTTCAATGATTTTAATAAAGATGTAATTGCGGCATGTGAAATTATTACACTGGCAAATAAAATTAAAGACGAAAAACGAAAAAAAAATTGAACAAAAACATAAAAAATTGCAAAGAATAATTGTGTAATAAAAAGTTACAAAACAATTGAAGCGAATTAAATGTGTGAAATTCATATTCATTTTTTTTAATTGCAAAGGAGAAGATTCAATTTAAATTTAAATGTAATTATTAAAAATGTGGTTTTAAATTTGAAAACAAAACAGAATTTGAAGAATTTTTATGAAATTTATTGTATTGTCTTAAAACACTAATGGCTGCTTCAATTAATGTTAAATTTAATCTGCAAATTAAAAATTGATTCGGACTTATCGAATCAATTGTTTTAGTTGAACCAGCCAATTACATTTGAGAAGGACGGTGAGGCTTTACTAAGCTATATTACCAATTCATACATTATACCTCCAGCCTCCTTTCTTATAAGGGAGATCTCACAAAATGTGTTGTAATGCATGCGATTATGTAGCGTCTAGATGAGACTCTAATACGAGTACACAGTGTGCTTTATGTGGTAGTGACAGTTTAGCATATTCGAACCCATGACAATCTCTGCAATCATGAGTAAACACAATGCCACTACTAAAGTCCTACCAAATTATAATCATAGTTTCGAATTAACCTTTCCGTATGAGGACAGTTTAATCCTTCCAAGACTAGATAAGATAAACTTTGTTTATCAATAAATAAACAATATTTTATACCCCCAATAGACCAAAACCCCTTCGTTTGATCAAAATCTTTGAATACTTTTTTTAAAATTTAGGAACAGGAAAATTTCGGTTCAGATTTATACATATAGAGCTGGTGTTTTTTTAAGAGCTTGAAAACTTAAAATGATAATACAAGACAATAAAATATAAATAATAAAATTTGGTAGATGATTTCATGGTATTTATTTTTTAAATATGATTTTCGGCAAGTGTCCGCCGTGACTAGGAGTTACATCTGGCATCGATGGTGGTTTGAATATTAGCTCCCAATGCTTCCAAAGTTGCTGGGTTGTCGTCATAAGCCAATTACTTAACATAGCGCTATAAAAAGTAATACAGAGAAAAGGATCACTTTTGGAAAGAAAATTATCACCAAATTGATTTGGTTTTTACGGCAAATTGAGTAGTCATGTTGATGTTTAGCTGATTAATTTTTGGAAACAAAAATTCAAAAATGTTTTCTGTATGAATTAGTGGCGGTGCTCTGAGGGCTAATGCTCTGGATTTGGAGCAGTACGTAGACCAATTTTTGAAATTTTTCAATTCAACTTCAAACGTGTGTATCGCCACATTGTCTTGATCTAGCAGCACTTTTTATCTAAGGTCGTTTTTGCTTCAAAGAAATATTGAATCCAAAAGCTCTGTATAATTTAATTAATTTTAAAGGTAAAGAGGTCATTTTCAATAACACGCCATTTAAATAAATTATCACGATTGAACTAGACAGGTGACAAGTAAGACCTAGAGTATTAATAAAGCACAATAACGCGTAAAAATTTCGCTACAAAAATACTGCAAATTTTGCGGTTACAGTTCACAAAATATCGCTTAAGAACAACTGTGAATATTGCTGTTGTAGCCCATAACGTGGAGGTAAACACAGTTTTGTCTATTTCTCTTTGATCTCATGAATTGGATATTACACAAATGACTTTACACCTATTTTTGCATGCAGACTTAGACCTTATGGCTTCAAAGTTCAGTTAACACAAGAACTCACGACTTTCGACCATCAGCAACGTAGTTTCTTTGCTGATTGGGTCCTTGAAGTCAGGGTTGGCAACCCAATTTAAAGCACCCGGATTTATTGAGTATTATATTTAAAAAAAACCATTCTTAGCTCAAACAAGATAATGAATTAACAAATTTGTCAAATCACTGTTTACATATTTTTCCCACCTTTCAGCCAATTTCCGAATCTCGTCCCAGAAAAACTTCTCGTCTTTTGGGGCGTTGCAACTTTTAAGCTGAGTTTTTATTTCTTCAAAAGAAGTGATTCGGTGACACATGCCAAATGTTATTGTATCCGTCGAAACAACTAATAGTCAGAAGGAACAATGGTCAGCGCATGCAACGAACGGTTCTAATAATTGCATGGTAACTTTTGCGACGGTATTTATATTCCGTCCGTTTTTCCTATAATCCGATTACCCAATTGTAGCAGCTCATAGTACACAAAGCAGCGTTGATCCCACTAAGAGTGCGGAATTGTGTTATAAATACTAAACCAACATAGTTATACTAACACACAAAAAATAATGTCAAATTCAACGAAATTTGGAAGCATTTATAAAATCCAATAAAATCCATTGAAAAACTTTCGTTCTTTTTTTTGAAAGAGCCGGGTTGAAATGATACGGAATTTCATCGAGAAGTCATCTTGAGTTATTTGTCCCATTACGAACTCAAAGACTACGTTAAACAGACAAAATTATCGCATTTGGGGGCCAGAAAATTATTGTTAAAACTACTCTTCATTCTCAATGCTTCACTGTTTGGTACAGTTTTTGGTCTACCGGGAGGATCATTGAACCGTATTTTTTCAAAGTTTCCTGATCGCGATAGCAATTGGCCATCGAGATCTTGCAATTTAACACCTTCAGACTTTTTTCTTTGAGGTTACGTAAAAGATAAGATTAATGGCTATGGTCTAGAATCTATACAATATCTCAGAGATAGAATACGTGCAGCTATCGAAGATATGCAGACACAAATATGTGAATTGGTGATGGAATATTTCATGAAAAGAATATGGTGCAGCTAATATTGGCTGATACTGTTCTCCATTATTAATGGCATAAACTTTTCTTTATAACTAAATAAACGCCCGATGATTTCGCCTAGAAATACTCATTTTTTAACATATCAAACCTACAAATCGTTGGTCTCATGTACAAGTGTCATAACGCGCATTTTTGTCGAAATTGTTGCTTTCTGCGTTTCCAATACATTTCACACAAATACACTTCTTCACACCTTTTCTTGTGAAACCAACTATGTATACTATATATAGTATAACTGATGATCTTTTTGACCGACAAACCCCCTTAGCCTTCTTTAGAACACTATTAACCAAAGAAATATACTGGTATTTTTATAGTTCTTCGACCTATGGTGTATTGGGATGGATCCATGTTTCGTCTATAATTCATTCTCTGATCATGTCTTTTAATGTCAGGAATATTTATGTTATGACAACCTTTGTTTGGCGAAGTGAATGTTAATTCGATAAAAATGATGACGCAGAATACCCATAGTATTTATGAAGCTTTCTTTCGGTTTCAATAAAAACTTTTCAAAAAAATGCTTAATTAGCAGACAGAATTTAGTTTATCCATACTTTTAATTCGAAAACACATACAAAGCGACCATTTACCGTTACCAAATCATTCAATAACTGTAATTTTGTTTTAACCAAAAAATTTATCATTTTCACACCTTTTTCCTAAACCTAAACCTAAAATAAATTTAATTTTTTATTTTTTTTTTGGTTTTCAAATAAATTTTCTAAATGAGTTTAACACTTAAAAGTGTTAAAAAGTATTTGATATTGGCCACAAAAACCCCAATATAAACATGGCCAGAAAGAAGGAATTGAACATGCGATACCTCTGTTATGCATATTTATTAGTGTCAATTACGTTTGTAAAACATTTGACAGATGAAATTAAAATATTGGTTTTTATGGTTTTTTATTTTTTAATTTTATTTTATATTGGCTGACACAAACGTACCACAATCTATAATAAAAATGACAAAAAAAAAAGAAAAATGAAAATACAGCAGCCACATACATAACTGCTAGATGGGGTTATCAGTATAGTGTGTATTCGATTAGAAGGACGACAAGATTAATTTAGAGAAGATTGCAATATAAAATGTAATAAATATACCGCTGTGTTATCTAGGCTCCACTGTATTTTGTTAAGTGTTGTTTGAAAAACAACAAATGTGTTAATCAATGAACGTTTTTTAAGGTTTGGGTTTTTTTAAATTTTTTGTACTAAAACCTATGTAATCTGAAAAGCGCTGTGGTCTTCTCTTTAAAAATTTCAAGCATTTAATTGCTGTGATGGTGGTGGTGCCCCTCTGAGTTTCTTTCTTTTGCCATAAAGGCTTGATTTTGTTTTTAAATTATTTAATAAAAAATATAAAACTATCAACTTTTTAAGAAACTTATTTAAAGAAGGCTTTTGTTAGATTTTCTTAATTATTTTATTTGTTACTTTTTGTTATTGTTTTTTCAATGTTAAGTCCTGCTTATAGACTTTAATGGTTAGAACCTATATAATCGTGAAATATCCCTGCAACTTTTCAATTAGGACTGTGTTTTTCCAATGTTGCACTTATTTGTTACCAAAATATTATTTGTAAAAATGTGTTTATTTAACGCCTTCCTTTAAAAAAGTGTATAATCTATACCATTGATTACATTGTTACATTGGGTAACTTTCATCTGGTGTACTCTCTTGATTTTTATTTATTTAAATTTTTTAATACCCTATACCTACAGTGAGTAGCCTACAGTAGGTGCCATATTTTCTCACCCAGGGAATAACTTACCTGTTGGAAAAGGAGTCAAGCAACAAATATGATCTTTCAAAGTTTATAATTAAAACATCATGTTTGGCATTGATAATAAACATACATTGAGATCGAAATAATATATTGGCGGAGAAGCAAAAGGGGTGTAGAAAAAGTTCGAGAGGGTGCCAAGAACAACTGACCATTGATTCAGTAGTTGGTGAATAGGCATATGGGAAGCACCCTCACGGGTGACTTCTAAGGGTGTTAGAAATGTACAAGATTCATCCTACAATAGTCACATTTTATGAAGGATTGGAGAATCGGAGTTTCGTTAATAACACCAACGGATTACTTAGAGACGACAGAAATTCAAATCAGGCGAGGCATATTTCAGGGAGACTCGCTGAGTCCTATATGGTTTGTACTATGTTTTAATCCGCTTTTAAGTCTCCTTGACTCGATACGACAGAAAATCCAATCAGGCGAGCCATATTTCAGGAAGACTCTCTGAGTCCTATATGGTTTGTACTATGTCTAAATCCGCTTTTAAGTCTACTTGACTCGACACGATATAGTCTTGAAATTAGACATAATAGCGAAAGTATTTATAAATTAAATCACCTGTTATTTATGGACGACATAAAGCTATAGGGCTCCAATCAACATCAACTAACTTGCCTACTAAATGCTGTCAAATCATTCTCCAAGGATGTTAGTATGGAGTTCGGGAAGGAAGAAAAAATGCATTCCTGCATCCACAGCAAGTCGTCACTCACAGTGGTATATCGGGTTCTCCACCTTTTCGCTCTAATTTCAGAAATTTCCCCAACCTCGGATCGCGTGTGCATTACTTCATGGTGGTTTCCTTTCTATATATAAGCCACTGCCACGCTCTAGTCTGCGTCCAGACTTCCGCACATTATTCCATTTACATTTGGTCCACTAAGTCCAAGTCCGGTATCTTTATCTTCAAGATCTTTTCGCAGTATCTTGAAACTGTGCTAGTTTGTCTCGCTTTCCATCCTTGATATTCTCTACCCACAGTGGTCCGCAGGACATTCTGCGTCGCCCACAATGTCCCTTTCTTCATAAATACGATAAGGTGTACGCAGGTACTTTCGAAAATATCCATGGCCCGAAAGCATCTGCGTCAGGTAATAATTCACCTTCCCGTTCTTTCATTTCACCCACTTACTGATATCTGGTATAAGCCTCGCTGTCCACTTGCCATCGTGTCTGCCATGTTTCAATAGTCTCCTGCCTAATTGCGTTGTGACTCTGTCTTGCGCCAGTCTCTCCATCCATAATTTTATCCTCTCCAAAGCACCACCATACATGGCATTACTAGAATTTTTTCCATACGATTTTTATTTAGCACTAACCTTCAAACGATACGTGTCTAAATTTGACAGCAATCTGACTATTGATTCGTGAGTTATAGCATTTTGTGTGAAGCCACTTTAGTCATTGAAAAAAAAAAAAAAAAAATGG
Organism: Wohlfahrtia magnifica; assembly: GCA_023159175.1. NCBI lineage: Eukaryota > Metazoa > Arthropoda > Insecta > Diptera > Sarcophagidae > Wohlfahrtia > Wohlfahrtia magnifica. The sequence goes on from JAKWBJ010000222.1 coordinate 9,096,617, forward strand.
AAAAAGTGAATTTCGGGTTTTGATAAAGCATTGATTTTTGTTTAAAAAAAATACAGTGGAAACTGAACAATGACTTGATAAACAGTATCCGTACTCTGCTTCATCGAGACAAATGGTTGAGAAGTGGTTTGCTGAATTTATTTTATTTATTTTAATAAATAATGTTAAAATGTCAAATCAAATTAAACAAAAAGCAACTATCAGCTGTTAAATCAGCTGTCAGATAAAGCAGTATTGCCAACTCAAAGTTATGAACCTCTAAAAAAACAAAATATTTTAAAGTTTGACTACTGAAGAAGTTAAGCTTCTATTCACTTCGTATGCTCAAACTAAAGGATGAAATAATACAGGTTAGTTCGCTGCAGGGCTCATTGTGAATAGTTTGCTAGGTCGACATGCACACCGGAAAATACTTTCTAACTTTAAAGCGTTAAAATAATAATAAATATAAATTCCTGCCAGCAGGAGAGTAAAGAATATGTTTATCCCTTATCGACAGTCTTTCCAAGCTTATAGCAGGGAGTACAGATCGGTTGGCTATTGTGCTCTAGCTATGTATGTAATTAGAAATATGAATTAAAACTTTCTATAGTAGGGTGCCCTTTTTTATTTTTTATTTTTTGTAACTGTTTGATTTAACCTTTAAAAAATTATATTTTTTTGAAACTGATTTAATTGTTTTTGTTGTTGTTGCTTTTATTATTGTTTATTACCTTTAAAAAATATTTATTATAGAAGCGTGTTTTTTTTGCTTCTTCTTTCCATTTAAACAAAAATATATTCTATGGGTTAATAAAGCCTATTTCGCTTTGTATTTTTCTGTGCGAATTTATGCTGTACTGCCAGAAGGCAACACTTTTACAATCCCAGTGATGATTCTACAAAAAAATAGGAATGTATAAAAGAATTAAACTTTTTATGAGTTATAGGTGTTTGTAAAAACACTTAAACTGTAAATATAAATATAAAATTACAAAAGAAAAAAAAGTAATTCTTTTATACAGAGATTTACATGGTAAATTTTCCCAAATATGAATATGGGCCATTAAAAATATATTTAAAAAAGGAAATATGAGAGAAAAAAAGATACAGAATATCTATAACAAGTACTTGTACATTCAGCTGCTACTACTCTACTTAAACTACAGCCTTTGAATAGCTAACTACTCTTACCAATGCAACAACAACTGACAGATGATGCTGATTTTGGCATTTAGCAGATGATACTTGAGTGTATTTTGTAAGCAGCAGTAAGTATGTCAGTTGATTGGTTGGTTGTTTCAAATGACTGCTGAACACATCCATCACACATCCTATCAACGAGTTTATTACAATTACCCCAACACTAAATAGTTAAGTTGAAAAAATTAGCAATACTTTTAACACTTCACAGGATTTGTTTACTGATTTCAAGAAAATTTCCATAAATTTTTTTTTCTGGGTTTTGTTGATTTTCAAAAGGTTTTTTTCTTAAAGATTTTAAACCGAAAACTATAAACAATTTTTTCTTAAGAGAGTCTTCCTTACCTTGGGAAAAAAAAACTAAAAAATGCTAAAAATTGACGCCTTTAGTCTAAAACTCACCAAAAAAGGAAATTTGTTGTCATCCTAAAATTAAAACTTTTTTTGTTGACTGACGTACCTATTCAGCCAGAAATGGGCATCACCGCCGAAGATAAAAATTCGGAACAGCCATTTGGTTAAAACAATTTTATCATTTGTACGCAAGACGAACTGAATAAATGACAGCTAATTTGACGGATTTAGCTCATTAGCTTGCATTAGCAGTAGATATTTTTAAACAATATACATTTTCTTACAACTTCATCAGTCAACACTTGCTTGAAAGGTGACATTTTAGACTTTACTTTGTTATAAGACATTACTAAAACCTCATTATTCTGTGAAAAGTTATCGACGTTTAAAAATGAGTGGAAATTCTTAGCACTTTCGTTGCATGGTGCTAAAAGAATTTGTGAAGTTTATGGAGATGATGCTGTCACTAGGTTGCTCGTTTTCAATCAAAAAGTCGATCAAATCAAGGAAAAAATTGCGAAAAATGGACACATAAGCATGGTGGACGTTGCTAGAGAACTAGACATTCATCACCAAACAGTTATCAACCACTTGAAGTAGAACCTCGATGTTTAAGTGCCACATGAATTAACAGTGAAAAATTTAATGGGCAAATTTTCCATTACCGATTCACTGCTAAAATGGACGATTAAAAATAGATCATGCACGATAACAATGTGCGAAAAAGTTCATGGACGAAACAAGGTTAAGCTTCGCAGGCGGTGGCAAAGCCAGGATTGGCACATGGAAAATTAATGCTGTGTGTCTGTTAGAATTAAAAGAAATTTTTTATTATGATCTTCTATAGGGTGAGCAATTTTAAAGTTTAAATTTAAAAATGCAATAAAAACGGTTTGAATGTTTGCCAAATTAATTTTGTTGTTGTGAAGTACAATTGGTCCGGTTAGAAATGAAACATTATTTCATTCATATGGCCTCACAATACGCGATTCAATCGGACCAATTTTCGAGAACTTTTTCGAGTGTATGGGTTCGTATCTCGGCAGTGGTATCACGAATGTTGGCCTTCAAATAATCAAACTGTCTCTGGTTTATCAGCATAACACTTGTCTTAACGGCGCCCCACAGGAAATAGTCCAACGGTGTCAAATCGTAGTTTCTTGGCGGCCAGCTGACACCACCATTTCGTCTAATTAAACGGCCGTCAAACGTTTGACAAAATAAATCGATTGTGGCTTGAGATGTATGGCAAGTTGCACCATCCTGTTGAAACCAAACATCGTTCACATCAATACCATGAAGAGCGGGCGCAATAAAATCGGTTATCATGGTGCAAGAGGTATCTCCATAGACCGTAATGGTTGTGCCGTTCTCATTTGCAAAGAAATATGGGCCATTGATGCCTGTGCTCCACAAGCCGCACCAAATAGTCACTCGTAGCAGACAACGTTTGGATACTCTGAGCCTCAAATATGGCAATTTTGCTCACTAACGTACCCACCAAGATGAATTTGAGCTTCATCCGAAAAGATGATTTTAAAGGATGATAAATTACCAATAAATTCCAACGTTGCTCAAGCATAAATCGATTCATTTCGTTCAGTGAAGATAATATACTGAGCTTTGTGACGGAATAAAATGATATTCGAATTAACTGCTGGTTTAAGTTTAAACTTTTAAATTGCCCACCCTATACATCCTAGTCTAACATTAATTCTGAGATCGAAGCAAGCAAATAGACAGAATTGATCTACTGAAGAGGTGTTGGCCGTATTCGAATTTCCGAATATTAGCTAATTTTAAGGCGCTATATCTAGAAATCGTTGATGGTTATGGATATGCGGTAAAGTGGACAGGAATTCTTGATGCCTTATTAATATATCTTAATGGGTGCCATTACCCCAACTTCGCACTCCTAGGACACTTTTTTAAAATTTAAGAAATGGCCGTATTCGAATTTACGAATATTGGCTAACTTTAAGGCGCCAATATCGGTAACGGTCATGGACATGCGGTAAATCCTAATAGCCGCCATTGCTTCGCCCTCGCACTTATACGACACTTTTTTCAAATTTAAAAAATACCCGAGTGCGTATTTTTTTAAATGTACAATTTTGCTTTTTTACGCTTCTATCTGAAACTATTTATTTAATTTTTAAAAATTCACATAAAAATTTCTTACTTCGAACAACAATAAATATACTAATTTTTCCTTCAAAATATTGTATTCTTTCAAAAAATTTAACTCTGTTAACTTAACAGTGCAATGTTAACAGAAAAATTGGAATATAACTTTGAGAGCTAACTTCACACACTTATATTTATATTATATATCGTAATTACGGTTTATAAATATAAATATTTTTTTCGATTTTTCATCTATAAATACCGTCTTAATTGTTTTAAAATTTTTAATTTTTTTTTCTACAAAAATTACTCTTGAAAAAATATAAAATTTAAAATATTTACAAGAATCGTTTAAAAATGTTTTTTTTTTTTATTGTTTTTACAAGTATTGTAGGTTATATTCGTTTATATAATACTTATGTACATACTGCATGTTTGCATATGAATGCACTTATAAATGTACAATGTGCATCTACATACATACATATTCATATGCAATTTGTATTATGAATATTTCATAAAATATATGAATATATGTATGCATTTATGCTTTAAATATAAAATATTTATTAAAAAAAAATAAAATAAAAAAAAATAAATAAAATCAAATTTATATAAATTGAATTTGATATGATTGAACTATTCAAAAACTAGTGTATTTCCGAATGTATCCTATATTGGTATTACAAATTTTGTTGTTCAGTTTGTATTTTCATTAAGGGCTTAAGAGTTTTACAGGAGTTCTTTTTTATAGTGCGATTTTTGAGAAAGCGCGACATAAATCGAGAGAAGTGACTACCGACACCAAAAGAAATAAGTTTGGATAGCAGCGCCTAGTGCCAAACTCTGTCAAACGCCTTGGAAATATTCAGGGCCACAACGTTACTCTCACCAAATCCATGAATAAATCTATTTCACCTTTCGGAGACTACCGTCAGCAGATCACCAGTAGGGCGACTCTCTCGGAAGCCATACTGGCGATCGCTCAGCAAATTGTTGAACTCTAAATAAAGCCTCACCCTTTTCAATATTTGGTGTTACATTGGCAACCTTCCAATAAGATGGATAAATACCCGCATGATAAGATACACTGAAAAGGTTAGCCAATGGACGGGCAAGCGTCGAAGACCACTGCTTCATGTCCAGCGCTAGAATGCCATCCGACCCAGAACAGCTATTAGCGCTGAGACTTACATGCCTGTAGTAAACAACAGAGCTAAGGGGCTTGATTAAGTTTGAAGGTGACATTGTTTCACTGAATATGGCTATGCATGCCACTGTGGTATTGTAGGTAAGACACGCAGGCTAGACCATCTTAAAAAAGAAAAAGTTTTTCCTACAGCGGTATCACCTCATAACATTGAAAATTTCTTTAATGCATTTGCCGTTCGGTGAGTCTAAAAATAGAATCGGGTGTAACACATTGACTGAGAAAAGTCCTCGTGTTCCTTCATGGAATGTTATGGTAATAAATATATATAATTATACATATACAGGGTGTCCGGCGGGAAGGTATACTACTTGGTTTGCTTATAATTTTTGATTATATGAAAGAGAATGGATCTTATATTGATAAATGTTTTAGTTAATGTCGGCAATTATGTATGGAACGCAATATCAGATAAATGCCGCCCTCTGTTAGCCTCACATTCTTACACATTTCACGTAGTATTTAATTAATTTCATCACGAATATTTTGTTTGAGTTGCTCCAGCGTTTCTGGTTTGTTTGCATAAACTTTGCTTTTCAGATATCCCCTCCAAAAAAAAAAAAAAAAAAATTCCGGAGCAGTCAAATCAGGCGACCGTGGAGGCCAATCAACATCACCATTTCTTGAAATAATTTGTTGTGGAAAAAGGCCTCGCAGTAATTTCTTTGTAATCCTGGCTGTATACGATGTGGCACCGTCTTGGTGAAACTACACGTTAGTCAAGCTCAAAGCATACAGTTGTGGCGTTAAAAAGTTTTCAATCATATCACGAAATCGCTCCCCACTGACAGTTACCGTTACGCCGTTTTCAGTGTCAAAGAAGTAAGGTCCAATGATTCCTGTTGACCAAACTGCACACAAGACTGTCACTTTTAATGGATGCAAAGGTGACTGATGAATAATTTAAGGCTTTTCCATTGCCCAGAACCGACTATTCTGTTAATTCACATAACCATTCAAATGAAAATGTGCCTCGTCATTCATTATGATTTTTTAATGAAAATCGATGTTTGATTTTGATAAAATGTTTTAATGATCAAAACACGTTGGTTTACTGAATATTTTCCCATAATAAATTCAACTCGTTTCTACTTCACGACTGCCAAATATGAACTGTCAAGACTAATGTTTACCAAAATGGCGGCAAAACAAAGTAGTAGTACCTTCCCGGTGGACACCCTGTATTTATCAAAAGTATTGACTGAAGCTGATGTGCTATAAAGATCTCTATGTTAGCTTTTCTAAAAGTATTTCACAAGTACATTGTGTCGTAAGGTATTACATAGTCGTTCATTACCAAGTATAACTTTCTTTTTTTTGATTTCTTTTTATTGGTTTTCTACATATATAATCGAATCATCATCATCATCATCATCATCATCACGCACTCTTTTAAACTCTATCGTGTTTTCTGTTTTTTTTTTTTTTGTTGGTTTTTAAAAAGTGGATATATTTTTCGTGTGCGATGTTTTATTTGTTTTTGGGTTTTATTATTAAAAAAATATTATTTCATTTTTTGTTTGTAAACAAATATTTTCACCTGTGGCTAAACGTGTTTGTTGTTGTTATTGTTGTAGTACAAAAAATATATTTTTTTAATGGCCTAAAGTAAAAATGGGCATTTTTTATTTTTAGTTTTATTATTATATCGGGAGGCTATTTTAAACGGTTTTTAAAATACAAAAATGTATGAGTATGAGAGTGTGTACAGCTGTGTTGAATATAATAGCATTATTATTGTTAATTTGCATAATCTTTGTACCTTTGACTTTAGCTAGCAATATGACAAGCCTTCAAGGCTGCCAAGCCATCTAGCATCACATAAATACTTTAGCCATTCGATTTTTTACTCAGACATTCTGACATAAATTAAAATAGTATACACTTCTGTCTGGAAAATCAAAGGGTGTTTGTGTCGGGCGGTTATTTCGAATCTCACCATACTTATGTCATTTATTCTGTCACAAAATTCATTATATTATCTCCACTGAACGAAATGAATCGATTTACGCTTGAAAAACGTTGGGATTTATTTGAAAGTTTATCATCATTTAAAATCATCTATTCGGATGAAGCTCATTTTCATCTTGGTGAGTACGTTAATAAGCAAAATTGTCGCATTACAAGTGACTGTTTGGTACGGCTTGAGGAGTGGAGGCATCATTGTCCTATATTTATTTGAAAAGGAGGAGACACCTGTCGCACCATGATAACCGATTTTTTTGTGGCCGATCTTCAGGGTAATGATTTTTGGTTTCAACAATATGGTGCAACTTGCCACACATCTCATGCTACAATCGATTTATTGCGTCATATGTTTGATGGCCATTTAATTGGCCAAAATGGTGATGTCAGTTGATCGCCAAGAAGCTGCAATTTGACAATGTTGAACTATTTTCTGTGGGGCGCCGATAAAGACAAGTGTTATGCCCAAACCAGAGACAATAGAGCATTCGAAGGCCATCATTGGTAATGCCATTGCTGAGACACGACCTCATACACTCGCAAAAGTTTCCGAAAATTGGTTCGATCGAATGGGGTACTGTGAGGCCAGCCGCGCAGCCATATGAATGAAATAATATTTCATTTCTAGTTCACAACAAATAAATAAATTTAGAGAAATTTAAAACCGATTTTGTTTTCTAGAATTTTTCAATTTAAACTTTTAAATGTCCCACCCGATACAGGTGGAACCAAGCAGAGCAGATTCTGTATTGCCGACATTGGTGTATTGGACATTGTATTGAGACATTGGTGAATTAAACTTGGTCTATGATATTATTACTAAAAAAAAGAACTTAATTAGGCAATAAAAAGTTTTCTGCTGCAAAATAAAAATTATTTTGTCTGCAGATTAACTGTCATATTCATAAAAAATGAAATCTATTTAAAATCTATATTAAGAAATGTGTGTCCCGAAATTAACGCGAGAATTTAACTTGCCGCCATATTTTTTCGGTAAATTGTTGACAATCCTGAAAAAACAGCAATTTGAAAGCTAAGAGTTTAGGGTTGATAAAAGTGACCATGACCAGTGAGCAAAAGAGTTTATATAATAAGTTATTGAAAACAAGCAAGTGGATGTTAATTTCTTTAACAATGATCCTCCTAAGCTATGAAATACTTTTCTACCTTGATTGGATGCTATTTATGTGGCCAATAGGTGGTTTCAACAAGATGGTGTACCATATATCGTGTGATTTTAACACCATTTAATTTCTTATTATGGGGTTTTTCAAGTCAAGAGCCTATGTCAACACGCCCTCAACTTTACAACAGGAAATTAAACGCTGCATCAATAAAGTTTAGCCAACTATGGAGAAAGGTCATGAAAGATTTTGACGGGAGAGTGTGTTTGTTCCAGCAGGGGCATGGAGGCCATTTACTGATTCCATAAATAATCCTATTCTATGTACTTTATGATTTAATGAAAAAATAACAATATGAAGATTAAAGATTGTGTTTTCTATTTAGTTCAAATCTTCCGTTAATTTTGGGACACCCTTTATGTTCCGATTTTCTTAAAATTTTTACAGTATCTTTCTATATGTTTGGATGGTACTATAGGTAATATACTATATTTCATAAATTCCAACTTCGCTGTCTATACACATACATAAGTTAAGTGTAAGAGCCTTTAACGTAGACGAAATAACTTCATAGTCAATACAAAGCGTTAGTCAAAGAATTATCGGAATTGGACAATTGGGCATGGCTCTTCACGTTCTTTTCTGAATGACTTCGTAGTCAATACAAATAAATCATCAGAAAAAAATGGGCTCGAATAGATAAATGGGCGCGAATACCTTCCATTCATATGAATTTTAGAATTTTTTATATGCGGAGAACAACAATTAAATAATCTTCGCTTTGCGACATCAACCAAAAGCAGGTAAGATTGAAACAGCAGGATAGCTTAATAGCAGATTCTACAGTGTCCTTCTGGAAGGAACTAGAAGGCTGTCTTAAATGTTTGCATTTAAGCCGGAGGGGAGTAAAATGTGAAGCAGGGTAAAATATTAAATTTATGCTAAGATAGTCATTAAGATAACAATTAAAATAGGAATAGCGAAGCAAGCTGTTTTTAGCTTGTAAAGTATAAAAACCAAATTAAAAAGATTAATGGCTATTTCTTGATAAGACTCTTTGTAGTAAGTGAATACAAACTTTTGAATTTTTCCAATTTATCCTCTGTTTAAATTTTTTATGAACACGGCCGTTTAAATGTAATGTTTAGCTCATTTAAAATTTTACAAATGTGGGGCTAAAAGTTTGATTGCTATGTTTATGAGCGTAGTTGTATGTATGTTTTGTAAATTAAATATTGAAAAACTATTTTTTGTATTTCTTTGCTTATTGTTGTTGTTGTTATTGTAATTGTCATGTGATGATACTCTTCTTTTATGTTAATAAAATAAAAACAATAAAAACACAAATTCATTTATTCGATTCTATTTTAAAATAAAACAAAAAACATGATGTATTTACACATGTAACTCATTTCAGTTGGACTAGGGGGGGGGAGTATGTAGAATTATGTTTTTTTTTTCGTAAATATTTGTCATAAAATATCAATAAATGTGTTGTTTGGTTTTTTATTTAAAAAAAATTTAAATTTTCAGAATATTTTCAACAATTTCCCTAATGGCTAAAAGAAAAAATTGGACAAAAAATAAAACGTTTTTTGTAACGCTAAGAGGCTTTTAAAAATTTGTTATGCATTAAACACAAATTTTCTTTTTTTGTAAATATTTTTGATTTTCTTTATAATTTAATTAATTCTATGGGATTTAATTTTTTTTAAATTTAAATTTTATTGATTTTTTTCTTGTACACTTTAGCTTGATGTGTTTTATCCGTTTTAATAATAAAAACTCTCTTTTAAAATGATGCCAATCAAATGCATTTCATTTTTTCAATAATTTTTTCCATTTTATAACAAATGCATAATCCCAGTGTTTATATTCTGCATTTTTCTTTTCTATTTCTTTAAATACTTTCATATATTCGTTATAATGTTTTTCTCAAATCTTTATAAAAGCATTCGAATGAATTTTTCTTGCAGTTTATTGTGCAGCCATAAAGACATTTTGACGCTACTCTAAAGGGAAAACGAAATGAATGAATAATAAATGAATGAACGAAAAAAAACAGTAACCGACTACTTGCGTAATTTACATTAAAGTCGAATTGAATACTTGGCTAATCTTAACAATGACACTGATCTGTTCAGAAACGATAACGAAGAAGTTGGTTACCCTACCGTTATTAAGAAGCACGTTCGAACTCTCCTGTATGTGTTCAAGAAACCCCAATATAGACTTTGAATTACCGGCCCATACATAACAGTTATATTCCACCTATATTCCTATATTTCGGATATACATATGTATGTCTTGGCTTGTGTGCCGCTGTGATACGCTAGGTAGGACACCCGCCTACAAACAATTGGGTCCACGGTTCATTCCATGCCACATCATCTGACAATTTTCAACAGCTTTATCGCTCTATAACGTAGCTATCGACTGGTCATGAGTATTTACGTTTACAAAAACATCTCTAACTAATGAATCTATCGTTCGGAGCCTGCGTTAAACAATAGGTGCCTTCATGTGTCTAAACCAAAATAAAAAATAGAATCAGCTGCAGGTCATTGATTGAGAGAAGTCCCGCTTGTTCCACTCGGGTCTTGTAAATATTATGTGGCTCGGATGGAGTAGAGTATTTCTTGCACCGTCGTTAAAAAACCGAGCCACTTGAAGGCTTCTTCTATGTGTCAGCCTCTGGATACTCATGCCTTCTCTGTTAGTTGAAAGGACTAGGAATCTTGGGGCTCCCGGGTGGATTTTTTTGTTTAAGGATTTTCATAGTTCATTTACAACAAAAGTAAGCATAATTTACGTATTGGCAGTTGTAATTAATTCGGTCCGTTTTTCTTTTAACTGCAAAAAGCTAATGAATTAACAAATTTCATAAAATAAAAATTTATGAAACTATCGCTTAGATCTTTTCCCCAATTCTGAGACAATTTTTGAATACTGTCTCAGCAAAACATCTCGTCTTTTGAGGCGATCCAACTCTGAAGCCGATTTCCTATTTTTTTTAAAAGAAGTGATTCTGTGAAATGCCAAAAGCTATTGTATAAACGTAACAATTGTCGAAACAGCCAATAACCAGAAGGAGCAATGTTCGGAGAATACGGCGACGGTTTGACAAATTTTGCAACGTGAGGCCACACACAGACAAAAATTGTTGTAAAATCAATTAAAACAAGGTTGATTTAACATTTTAAATAATGATTTTGCTTTTTTTTAAACAAAAATGTTGAAAAAAAAGTTTACGGCATACTTTAATTAAACAATTTTTATTTCCAAAATAAATTTTGTTTAGAAATTTCTAACAATTTAAAATTGACAATTTTTCATGTTGATTTCAAATAGCGTTTTTTTCTGTGTGCAGTAGTATATCTGTCTTTATATTCCGGTCGTTTTTTTTTCGTAATGCACGGTTGAAACGAAGTAATTTCTGCTCCGATCACTGATTTTGGGCTGCTCACAGTGCACAATACCTCGTTGATCCCTCCAAAAGAGAGCAATTTTGCAGTATAAGTACTAAAACAACGTAATTGTACTAACAAATAAAAAATATTGTCTAATTGAACGAAATTAAGAAGCAGTTATAATACTCAATAAATTCATCAAAAATCCCCTTAAAACTCGGTGGGTTGGGTTTTTTAAAAAATAACTGGGTTTTTGCCAACCCTACTTGGGAGAAATTCGATTACGCTTCTCACGGATATAAGCATATGGGTTACCCATGTTATTTCTACTGTAGCAGCTGTCAGGATGAGATAGAGATGGAATCGGTACAGCACCATCGTTGCGACAGTCCTGCTCCACGGGAGCTCAGACTAAGGAATCTTGGTGGACGTCACTTCTATGATCTGGATTGTCTCAGGGATATTTCACTGACAAATCTGATCGAATTTATCAGGGGTATCCGTTGGCTATCACGAGGACCATGTGATTGCACACTCAGGTTTAGAGCGGGCTCAACTCGATATCTTTCGTCTCTGAGCTTAAGTTCTTGATGAGTTTTTCGCGTTTCTCTTTGCCGCGGAGGACTTATGTAACCTAACCTAATCTGTATGCTTCTTTCGACAATTGAAATATGCGATCGGACATCATAATAAATTCTCATGCCCAGAACATAAAAGCATTTTTCTCCACAATATATTCATTACCTATTGTAACGGATAAATCGACCGCGTTAACCCCACCATGCCTGTGTGTCAATAAACAACATGTTCGCACTACTCCACTGGGAGACTTTCGCCAGGTCACTTGTGATTCAGTGTCATTCATATTCCGCTTTTTCGCCACAAACTGAAAGATGTTCTACCTCTGGATAAGGAATACGAATGACAAATGTTGCAGTCATCTGCGATATAGTAGATAGAAGAAGAAACTCATTAAAAAATATAAGAAATAAAATTGGTTATAGAATAGAGCCTTGCGTGTAACTCGGAATTTATGCTGAACTCGTCGGAAGCGATCTTATCCAAAACTTAACCACTTTTGTAGTGAGATTTCTGAAAAAGCTCGATATAAATAGAGAGAAGTGACTACTAACGCCAAAAGCAATAAGTTTGCATACCAGAGACTCGTGCTGAACTTAATCTAACGTCATGGAAATATCCAAAGCAACAGCCTTACTTTTACCACTTTTCTTCTTCGTACGGAAACCGTACTGACAATCGTCTGCCAAACTGTTCAATTCTAAGACCTTCACTTCGCACTTTTCACTTTTTACTTTTCACTAACACTCTCTCAAGTTCGAGAAGTGGTTGAATGCTCTCCGGCAAGTGAGAATTACTTGTAAACATTTCATTCGGAAGATTTGAATTTCCAACCGGGTTTGTGAATGCTTGGCTATTTTTAATAAGAAACCAAATTAGTGCTGTTCGTTAGGCTTTTAACGAATGACCACAAGCTTTTACTTCCCCAAAGGAAAGCACGAAAACCCTTTTCGTTGCGGCACACAAAGATATCACTTGTTGGCGAAGCTAATCTATATGGTCACATCTGTTATTTCACCATTTCCTAAACGCTTCTTCTTTAAATCTGACTGCCGATTTGCACGTTTGATTAAACCAAGATTTATTTCTTGGTTTTTCCGAAAGCTTTTTGGATGTGATAAAAATATCCATCCCCAGCTTTAAGCTATTTGCGACCTTTTCAGCCATGGCATCTACATACATTAAGAATCAAGGAAACCAAATAGAAATCGATGATCTCAGCCCACGAGCATTCTCGTAATTGAAAACAGGGAGTTTCGTAGCCGTAAGTGAGACCTGATGAAGAGCGGAGGACGAAAATAAGGCAGAAATGGTGGTCATTCGAGGGCTACAAGAACTTTAACTACATATTCTTCAGGGCATGTAGTGAGAAAAAGGTCGAGTGTATTATTCTAGTGCCCACTAATACACGATAGGTTCATTGACTAAATTGATGATGGCAAGGTAATTGTGGGCGGCACATAATTCAATGCATTAGCCTTCTGGAGTTCTGTGGGCCGACTGACGTAGCCTGGACGAATTATGAACAGTAAAATCATTAGCAACAATAATTATTTCATTGTTCGGGTAATTCGCGAAGATACTCGATATGGGGGTGACGTGATGTAGTAATTAGAGTGCACGCATACAACACAAGCGGCCCAGATTCGAATCCACAACAGAAGACATGAGAAAAATATAATTGCGATTTCGAGTGTTTAATAAAAAGATTTCAACCCCTCTCTAGACAAATCCATCTAAAAGAAGCCGCCTCACCTTTCAACTTACCTCTGGCGATGATGACAAACGTCAGACAAATGATCAGGAGAAAAACGCCACTACTACACATGTATTTGGAGGCGAGCTACATTAGATTAATCATCAGCATTGGATGCTTCGTGGAAAGTAAATATACTCATTAGAGGAGTGACGTAGAAAAAAAGTCGATATGGAGTCGGAAAAAGTGTTGAAGCCAAATAAAGTAGTATCTTTAGCATTCGGTTTCGTATACCTGAAGTGCAAATTTTCTAAGGTTTAAAATATTTTCCTGTTGGAAAAACTAAAGAAATGAGATAATATGGGTTAATTTTTTAAGACATTTTAAAAATCTTTGGCCCATTTAAATTTAAATTTTTCTTAAAATCTTAGTAATTTTAACGCAAAACCTCCCAATTTTATAGGTCTCGTAAGCATACCACTCGCTCCACAACCAATACCGAAGCAAAATCTTAAGTTTTTGTATAGAAAACAATTTGTAAAAACGGAAAAGTTGACTATCAAAAGGCGGAAAAAACTTAAATAATCTGCACAAACAAATACAATTGCATTTCCGGTGTATCTTCTTCTTTGTCTGTAATTTTCTTATATCACCCCTCTAGAAAGGGACACTTTTCAAGGGAATTGCAGACGAGAGAGCATAATAGTAATGGTTAAGATAGAAAACAGCAGCAGCAACGACATTAAAACTGCAAATGATGATTGCAACGAAAATTGCAATTTCGGTTTAGAGGGTGAGCAAAATGTGGTTAACGGAAAAACTAAAAATCAACAATAAATTCAAAAATCAAAACTAAAAAATAAAAAAAAAAAATTTTTTTTCTTGACACCTTCAAACAAATTTTGCGAAACGATATCTTTGGGAGTATGAGTGTTTTTGACCATTTTTAGTCAAAGTTTTGTTTTGTAATTGAAAATTACTTGACTGTGTAAAAGTGGTTTCCTGGTTATACAGACGACAGTGTGGTGTGGTGTGGTGCGTATTTTACAAACACTCACATGCATGGCATGGCATGAGCAAAGTATTTTCTGAATAATTTTTCTAGTAGACTTAATCAAAAAAAAATTGTTGTTTTGTTACACAAAATCGTATTAAAATAGTTTTTGTTAATTTTTTGTTAAAAATTGAAACTCGTAAAGAGTTTTTCTAATCCAAGAAACGGGGGTACGGATTTTTCCCAGCCATATCCAGCCACTAAGTGTCAATCAAACTGTGGCTAAACTCACACACAGATTTGTACAAAAGCAAGTATTCGTATTGTGTTGCAAATATTTGCAAAAAAGAATATTAAAAAAATCAGTGTATACAGGGTTCACTAATGTGCACTATGGGTAGATAAATAATAAAATTTTTTCAAATCATATCCTTGACGGTTTCACAGTCCTAGACTTTTTCGTGAGATATGATAATGTATCATGATAGCACCTATACGAAATATGCCTCCAAAGCAGAACCAGAACAGTGGATAGATAAACCACCGCGTGTTTTGAGGAAAAAATTAAAAAAAATAAATTTGGTGTGGTCAGTATTATTTTGTCCTTGATAAATACTATGGGAACTCTACACCACCAATTTCAATTGTTAAAAATTGATTTACTGAATTTCCTTGTGGCGTCTACACCCTAAACAAATGAAAAATTCACGAAAGGACGGTGGTGACCGATCAGCGATTGAAAGTGCGAGAGATTGGGGAAGCCATAGATGTCTCACATGACTCATTGGCTTAAATTTTGAATTATCACTTGGGTATGACGAATGCTGCTTTTGCCACATAAACGCAATTTTGTGACAACTTCGCATGAGCGCTGAGTGTTGTTCAGCCGCAGTTTTTGCGCCGTTTTGTAACCATGGACAAG
The DNA here is from genome assembly GCA_023159175.1 of Wohlfahrtia magnifica. Lineage (NCBI taxonomy): Eukaryota > Metazoa > Arthropoda > Insecta > Diptera > Sarcophagidae > Wohlfahrtia > Wohlfahrtia magnifica. Next base: position 9,112,180 of record JAKWBJ010000222.1, read on the forward strand.
TTGTGGATCTACCACAACAAACAGTTATAAGAGTGGGTTTCTCAGGTGACTCAGAGACAAAGAAGGCCAAGGTGGGTTTCTCAGTCAATAAAGTTTAGAAATGCACGCCATTTAATCCACATTGACTAACTTCAAAAGGGTAAAACAATCAAGGGCGATCATTATGTCAACTTGTTTTTGTCTCCATGAGAGAAAGATGAAAATGAAAATCTGGTGACTGGTTCGGCGACTGATCTGAGGAATTGGAAGTATCATTTTCCCAATCCGTTGGTATTTTATAAGAGCGGTGATATTGAAGATACCATTGATCATATCACATATGATGGGGTTGAGTGTACTCCACCCAGTCAAAATGAAGTCAAAGCAGCAATATCTAGATTGGAGAATAACAAAGCTGCTATAGCCGATGGATTGATGGATGAGAGTTAATTAAGACTGGAGGCGATGAGTTGATAGGGTGTATGCATGAACTTATTAGCAGCATTTGGTTGGAGGAACGCATGTCCGACAAATGGAACCCTGTACATAAGAAATGAGAAAGAACTGTGTGCGCCAGTTATAGAGCATAAGTCTATTCCATCGCTTATAAAATATAACTGAGTGTGTTGTGTGTAAGAATTAAACCAAAAGTCAACAAAATAATCGGACCATATCAATGTGGCTTTAGATCTGATAAGTTTACCAACGACCAGATATTCACACTAAGCCAAACGAAAAGCTAAGCGGCAAATTTCACCTTCACCAGTCACATACGTGCAAAAGTGTTCGAAGCTATGTCTGAGTTTGTATTCCTGCTAAAATGATAAGATTGTGCAGAATGACCATAACTGATACGAGATCAGCAGTTAAAATAGGTAAAGAGTTTTCCGAATCATTGAATACTAGACGGAGTAAGCCTTTATCGTGTGATCTTTTTTATGAGAAAAGATCTTATGCGATGCAGCATAGCACGATTTTAACCAAGAGGAACATGCTACTCGCCGATAATATCGATATTGTGGGCCGAATATTGCGAAATCTAAGGCATCGAAGAAAGTGATTCTGGCAGTGAACTGTTGGTTTCAACGAACAGGGAATCCACGCGACTGGGCCACCATGTGAACGTTGATAACTACAACTTCAGAATTGAAGAAGAACTTTCTATATACCTATCTAAGCAAAAATAGTACCATCTTGGAAAAACGGATGATCATATTTGCTAACATATGATCATATGATCATATGATCATCATCATATTTGTTAATTTGGACTGCACAAGCAACTTAAAAGCAAGTCCCTCTTCTGGCAAACGAAAATACTATTCTACAAGTCGTTGATTCTACCCGTGCTTTTATATGGCGCAGAGGCATGGGTACTTGTACACGCTGATGAAGCTGTTCTTGGTGTTTTCGAGAGAAAGATACTTCGTAGAATATATGGGCCCGTCTGCGTTGGTGTTGAATACAGTCACCGAATAAATTATATGCTGTATAAGCTTTACTCCGACATTGATGTGGTTAGGCGCATAAAGGTGTAACTAATGCGGTGGCTTAATCACATTGTGCATACGTGTGAGAGTGCTTCGGCAAAAAGATGTTTCGAGTATGTATCTGAGGGGCGGCACATAAAAGGAAGACCAAAAACCCAATGGAAGGATCAGGTTGAAACTGATCTTTCAAAACAACGCATAAGATCGGGCTAAAGACCCTAGGGTTGTAAAATAGCCATCTAAGTAAGTAAGTTGAGTCGATTTGCACGGAGAATATTCATGTATTGGGATACGAACTGCTTTATCATCCGCCTTATTCTTTGAATTAAGCCCACAGAGACTATTTCTTGTTTCCATACCTGTAAAAATGGCTCGACGTCGAGAGATTTGACTACAACGATGAAATCATCTGAATCGCAAATAACTATTTGGATGACCTTAATAATTCTAATTTTTTGAAAGGTAAAAAAAATTGGAGAAACATTGGACAAAGGGTACAGAGCTCAAAGGAGAAAATGTTGAAACATAAAATGATATTTTATCCAAAAACCGGTGTTTCACTCAAAAGTTAATGGACTTATTGACCCGCCCTCGTATATAAAATATGTAAATCTTTTTACAAGTAGTGCTTTCAAAAGAAATTTCATCAGAGCTGAGGAAAATAAGGTCCATTTTAAATTACAATACCACTGCATAGCAACAAACGACTGACTCAAATCGCTTTTCAGACTGAATAGAGCAGTTTATATAAAAAAATTTTAATTAAATTATAAAAAAGATTTAAAATTTTTTTATTTATTTATTTATTTATTTTTTTTTTTTTTTTGATATTCCAGACCCATAGTGACTTAACGAAGAGATCATATAACCTCCTCACCATTTTCTAAATTAGAGAAAGAGATAGAAAAAGTATTTTTTCTATTTCAAACCATTATCATCTAAAAAAATAAAACAATGTCTGTTTAAGGAAATAGAAAAAAATAAAAAACAAAAAAATTTTGGAAAAAATATCGGGGGCCAGAATATAACAAAAACCAAATTATTTCCATTGTAATACTACCATTGCGGATCTTGTGCGTGTTTGTGGTTGTAAGAATTTTAATACCGGCTGAATGAAATGCCTGAATATGATGTTGTCCCGACTGCCATACTCCTAGTTTTCCCCCTCCAAAAAAAAAAAAAAACGAAAAGTTTCTAAAGTCTAACGCTCTCATTTTTATGCTGGTGTGATAGCTGGTTGGTTTGCCCGGCTGTCTAGGGTTAGCTGGCTGTTTGATTTCCTCAGAGTGGTGTTGGTGGCTGGTGGTGGTTAACATTTCGTCGCTTAACGCTTGAATAAAATCATTGAACTGTGAAATTAAAATTCATTCACTAGGAGTGCAATATTTTTACACAAAAAAAACCAATACTAACAACAATAACAACAATATTTCCTATTACAAAGTGGCATCAAATGCAAAGGGAATAAGGAGTAGAAGATGAGAAACAAAAACGCAAAATATTGTTGCATTTAGACAAATATTCTTTTGGTTTTTATTTGTCCCAAAGAGAGAAAAAACAAAAACATAAAAGCTGATTCTTCTATAAATTTAAAATTTCTTTCTTGTCTTTTACCCACATTTTCATTATCATTTTGTGCTTTTTTTTTTGCTTTCGCCTTTTTTTCCAAAAAATTAATCCTCATTAGTTTTCTTCTTCTTCTTTTTGTTTTTGTTCACTTGCCACAGCAATTTTGCTTTCTGCCCTGCTCTTCCTTGTATATGACAGGAATAATGAAAATTACACGGATATTAGACGACGATGAAGTCAAGGAACAAAAAACAAATTTATAATTAATTTAATTTGTATTAAAAAAGCCAACAACAAAAAACTAACAGATAAAAACGTGGGTAAATCAAAAAGTTAATGGAGTGAAATAATTGTCGACAAGTTAGCAAATGATGTTGCAGTTTTTCTCCATCACTGCTAGCAAACAACAAACAGCAATGAAATGCTTCACAAGGAAAGGAAAAAAATCAAAAATATTTAAAGGAGTGGTGGAGATTAAAATAAAGATAAGTGGCAGCTTTGAATTACTAAAGAAAGTAGTAATGGGTCTAATGCAGCGTTCGGCAAACTAATATTAATGCATTTTACAATTGTTGTAGTAATTTGAGAGTTTCTCACTCAGGCCACTTTGCACTGTATTTTTTGTTTACTCTTTACTTCTCTTTGTTTATTTTTTGCCTATGCGTGTGACTGCGTACGTGTGAAAACAGAAGAGTAGAGCAACTCTTTGCCGAAATCTGGTCTAAATGAAACTCCAATTACTACCACAATTGTAAAATGCACAGATATTAGTTTGCCTCTTACTGGTCTAATGATACATAAATTCATAAAAACGCCTGTTTCAATCAAACATATACCGAGTTTTATCAAACAAAATTAAACAAAAGACTGTCTTTTTGCCATTTGCTCTAATTTTTATCGTGTTTGAATGAAACAAAAAAGGTTTATTTCAAGGAAAGGTGAATCGAATATGATCACTATTTTTGATCCATACCATTATTTTCTCTGTAATTGTGACGAGCTACGTAAATATTTTAAAATATAATTCGAGAATAATCATTTAAAACAAGCGAAGATTTAGCCGGTCAAGAACTGGTATAAAGGTAATGTTTAAGATGACAGCGCAGAAAGTGTATTGTAGTTCCTCGATTCAGTTAGCAACTCATACAAATTGTGAAAAAATTGGGAGAAAAACTATTCTTACCTATTTGGAACCAGCACCAGCAAGTGATTAACATGCTCAAGGTTCATGATATATAGTGTGCTCGAGTAAGAGCATCCGACATTTAACAGTTATCATGCGTCAACTTGTAACTTCTTGACAGATGACAAGTAAAATTTCGTTATTAATAAGAATCAAACAATATGCGCTTCAAGGATACACTGAAATGATTAAAATTCACTACGAAAATGCTGAAAACTAAAGTATTTTGGGTTGTTGTGAAGCATTTTCTCGGCCAGCAATTGGAAAGAAATAAAAATATATAATTTGTAGCCCATAGTATTGAGTAAATCTGGGTTTGAGGGGCCCAGGTTTGTTCATATCTAGTCGATCTTTGGAGTTAGGCATTCCACAAGCGATATAATACCGTACGTTTCATGAAGGCTTAGATCTTAATTCTTTTAAAGCTCAGTTAACACAAAAACTCACACACATCACTGGTTGAAAAAACCCGTAGCTTATTTACAATAAAAGTAATAAACTTAAAATTTTATCAAAATAAGACTTTATCAAATCACTGCTTACATCTTTTCTCCACCACTAAACTAATTTTTGAATCCCGTCTTAGAAAAACTTCTTGTCTTTTGAGGCGAACAAATTAAGCCGATTTTATATTTCTTCAAAAGAAGTGATTCGATTACATGCCAATAGATATTGTATTCATTGAAAGAGCCAATTATCAGAATGTGTCAAAGGTTTTCCGCGACCAATAACGCGCAGATATTATTTAAATTATAAATTATTACAAAAGAAAAATAACAATTGCGATACCTTCTGATTAGATTAATTGCTTATTAATCACTGACCCTATTATTTTGACGCATTGAATTTTGTACTTCTTTACATACATTTAAATAAACATAAAATAACGGTACATTTCTAAGAGCAAAACCGGTTTATTACTCACTTATTTGAACGTAGAATTTTTTTGAATAAGGTGACCATACATAACATTTTATAGTTTAGATGAATTGAGCAAATAATAAGGTGACCGTATCATTTTAAAGCACACCTTATGTCGGGTGCGGCTTTTAATCGTTTTTAACAATTGTTTTCAAATTTTTCGGCTTGAGGTCTAGCGTTGTCATGCAAAAGAATACTTAACCATGTCTGTCATTATATTCCAGCCGTTTTTCTTATAACACTATGTAACGGATGGACACAAATTTTCTGACCTTATATAATTAATCAGTATATTTTTTTTGATGCGCGTTACTTCAAAAAACATCAGCATATCAGATTCTATGGATAAGTATTTTTTCTAAAATATGAAATTTTTGAAGAGGCTGCTTCATACATCTTATGATAACTTTGAAATGACTCATTCGATTTCGTTGTTATCATAAGATGTATGAAACCCCTTACCCATTTTTACCCAATTTTTTAATTTTACCGGGTATTTACCTCTTTCCCATCTATAATCATGGACCAATTTTAATTAATATCAAATAAAAAAGCTATAGTCGGTCTTTGCATAAGTTTAACCATGAGGGTGGGGCAATTATGGACTAATCTTACTTTAGTATTTTAGATTTTGCAGTAAATTTTATTTAGAAAAAAAATCTTTGTTTTTAAAAGCAATTTATTATTATTACTTTCTGTGTTTTTCCTTTTATTTTTGAATCAGCTCATAATGTCACTTTATATCTGAAGAAATTATAATAAATGTTCTTTTCTATTTTTAGAGGAAAACTTTTATGATGTCACTAGTTTGTCATAACAAAATTTGTCATATTTAAGTGAAATGATGACATGCTGTGCAACTAATGCATCAACAACATAATTTAAGTTGGGTTGATAAGTTTTTCTTACAGGATATTTAAATGCCACAAAGTTTTTTTGTGTGTAACACAAAAATTTTTATTTGAATGAAGTTTTGCTAAAGAAGTCATCAAAATGATGACGGAATAAAATAATAGAAAAAAAAAATTGTAGATCAAATTTCAATTCAAGTTTTTTGTTTCTATTTAAGTTTTCTAAGTAATTTTCTGTTCCATTTTTGCACATCATTCATTAATTTTTAACAGTGTATATTCCTAATATATATAATTACATAAGAAAACGTTTTAAGCCTTTTCTGCGAATGCCCGGCTCTAGCTGTAAGGGTGAACAGATTCCTTGGCTACATTGATCACATGTTACCCAATATTGGTGAGCTATATTGGTGTACACTTAATGATCTTCTAAGATATCTTATAGCTACAGACAGTATTTAATATAGTTTGGGCAAAAGTAAAAATGCAGCTGTGTGAGAAAGTAAAGTTGATGTTTTAATAAAATTAATAAAAAATCAACATACATCCGCTGCACATATGCACTTGTCGCAGTTTCAGTGACAAGTTGTCACTGACAGCTGAAAGTAAAAGCGAAAGAATCTTTTTAAAATTATTAGTCTGCACCTTAAAAAAATTTGCGTACAATTACCATACATGTGCATTCGTCGCTGTCTTTTTTATGACTAAAGCAAGAGCGTAAGAATACGTGTGAGTTGGTAGTGGACAAAAGTCCCATGAAAAGCTAATTACTTATTTAATACCACATTGGTATACATTGTAGTGTTGCCAGGTCCATTAAGCATTAAATCGTAAAACTTTTCCAAAAAAAAAAAAATTGTCAAAATCGTCATCATGTTTTGGAGAAACGTAAAAACATTGAAAAAATTCGTTAAAATAAAAAATGATTATTTTTTTATTAACGCAAAACAAACAAAAATAAAAGTCTTATTTCTGTTAGATAGTGATTCAGAGCGCTAAAATAGTCCAAGAATGGCTGTTGCAATAAAAGTTTTATATAAAGTATAGACCACTGTGAAGCTCTAATTCCAATTTAATTGAGAAGTTTAAGACAAAAGTAAAGTAAAACGCCTACAAAAATATAATTCGACTTCAAGGAATATGTTGGAGCTATGGCAACAAGTATAATAGAATTATGACGCGATTTTTCTTACGCTTCTGAGCAATATTGTAGGGAGTACGTCTAAATGCTTCAAAAACTCCACAATAAATAAAGAGCTCTAAGAAGTGAATATGAGTTCCCCTCTGTTTAAGCGAAATGTGCAAAACCAAGTTTCTTTCATTCCAGTATTTCAATATGTTACGTTTTGTGAATGTTTTTTTAAGAACCTAACAATGAATAAATGTATAATAAATAAGTATGAGTTTTGTTTTATTTGATGGCTGTTTCAAGTTTTACAAGAACTTTTTAGTTCAACTGTATTTCAGACACCCGCCTACCAACCAAAAGGTCCTAGGTTCAATACCAGAACAGACCATCAGATAATTTTCAATAGCGGTATCACCTCATAGCACTGCTAGCGATTGGTTATGAGTATTTACGCTAAGAAAAACTTCTCTAACTAATGCATATGACGTTCGGAGACGTCGTTAAATTGTAGGTCCCTTTCAATGAGTCTAAAAATAGAATCGGCGGCAGATCATTGATTGAAAGAAGTCCCCCTTGTCCTGCTTGGAATGTCGCGGGAGTTATGTATGTATGTATGTACTTCAGAATTTTTTAAATAAAAAATTTAAATTTTAAGCCTGCGACCACTTTTTTTAACAACTATAATTTTTGATCTATGTTTTCACTGTTGATTGCACGGTGCAATAAAAAAGAACAAAGTTGAATATGATACCTTCCTTTAGTACAAACAAGAAATTATTTTAAAGCGTCCAAAGGAAATACGAAAGTTTCGGTCAATAAATTTTGAGGCATAAAATGAAAATATTCTTGACATTTTTTGTTGTGCGAACAATTTGGTCTTTACTAAAGAAAGGAGAATAGGAAGGTACAGCGGAAGAGATAACAGAACTTTTGAAGAGTTTAGTAAAAATATAAAAATTTTTTCTTGTCATAGTTCCTTCTTAATTGTGAAGGGCTAATAATCGTCATTAGTGTTTTAGGAGGCAGATAACACTGTGCGACGAAAAAACAATACCTGGCAAATGATACTATTTTTCTGATAGGCGCTGTCGAACACAACAAGAACCTGCTTTTGAAAATTTCGAAACACATCCAAAATCTCGAGTTACGGGTAAAAAAACCGGTTTTTCGGACCTATATGCACTTATAAGCTAATAACTTAGCTGAATATAGTCCGATTTTAGGTTTCTTTTCGGGTTTGGAAAGAACAGAAACAGACTTTTTTCACTAAATTATGTCGGTTAAGTGGCCTTGAAGAATCTTAGTATATTTCTAGAACAAACACATTTTTCATAAAATGTTCTCTAACGGGTCCGCCATCTAACGTTTTTTTTTCAACTAGTGCTTATTTCGTGAATAGTAACACTTAGCTCATGTCCGATTTGACAGATAATTAGTTTTATCTTTCAGCTGAACGAATATGGTTGTGTATACTCCTAAACAACGCTGGAAAATATTGCAACATTACTTTGAAAATCATGGTAATGTTGCAGAATGTGTGCGATGTGTTCAGATGAAGCTCATTTTGATCTTGTCGGGTATGTAAACAAGCAAAATTGTCGCATTTGGGGCACAGAAAACCCGCACGCATACATTGAAAAGCCGATACACCCAAGACGAGTCACTGTTTGGTGCGGATTTTGGTCCAGAGGCATAATTAGGCCATTTTTCTTCGAAAATGAGCAAGGAGTGGCCGTTACAGTCAATGGCGATCGTTTTCGGGCCACGTTGAATTGAAGCGAAAGTGTTCCATAACTCAGAAAGGCCGTTGTAGCGAAATGTAAAAAGAAAGGTCGTATACAAAGGTATGAGTTTATAGTACATAATATATGGGTGGGCCATTTAAAAGTTTAGATTTAGAAATGCAATAAAACAAAAACGGTTCGAAATTTTGCCCATATTTAATTTTTTTGTTGTGAAGTACAACTGTTCCGGTTAGGTTAGGCTGCCGCGGCTGGCCTCACAATTTCTCATTCGATCTGAGCAATTTTTGTGAATTTTTTCCATATATGGCAATGGCATTACGAATGTTGGCCTTCAAATGCTCAATTGTCTCTGGTTTGTCGGCTCAACACTTGTCTTTAACGGCGCCCCACAGAAAATAGTCCAACGATGTCAAATCGCAGCTTCTTGTTGGCCAACTGACATCACCATTTCGGCTAATTAAACGGCCATCAAACGTTTGACGCAATAAATCCATTGTGGCATGAGATGTGTGGCAAAGTTGCACCATCCTGTTGAAACCAAACATCGTTCAGATCATTACCATAAAAAGCGGGCACAAAATATCAGTTATCATTCTGCGATGGGTATCTCCATTGACCGTAATAGTTGCACCGTCCTAATTTTCAAAGAAATATGGGCCAATGATGCCTTCGCTCCACAGGCCGCACCATAAAGTCACTCGTAACGGCTGCATTGGCTTCTGTAAGATCACGTTTGTTGATTTCTGAGCCACAAATACAGCAACTCAGATGAGGATGAGCTTTATCCGAAAAGAAGACTTTTTGTTTTTTTTTTGTCTTTCTTTTGGAAATAAATTTCCAATAAATCCTAACGTTGCTCTAGCGTAAATCTGTTCATTTCGTTCAGTGAAGATAAAATACTGAATTTGGTGACAGAATAGAATGACATAAGTATTGCCAGATTCAAAATAACCGTTGGTTTAACCTTAAATCGATAGATTACGCACCCTTTAGTATCGAAAACCCTTGGAAATAGCTACTGCTTTTTGAAAATAACATAGTTTTTAAAATAACTTTGTATGTCATTTATTTCTATTCTACGTCGTGACTACTTCGGAATATGTCCCCAATAGTGACAAAATGTGTGTCTTTATTCGTGTTGCAACTTAATTTTTTTTTTTTTTTTTTTTTTTGTAATTTTAATTGTTGCAGCATCTCCAGTCACATTTAATTTACCAAATTAAGTGGTTGCCATCAGAGGAATAATAGAAAAATATTCGTTTTAATTTTATTTTTTTCTTTACTTCTTTTCCTTTTGGTTTCTAAGTGTTATGGAACCGGTGGGGTTGGCAATATTAAGACGGCAGTATTAGTTCTGTTTTTTTTGTGTTTTTGTATTAAGACGGGCAAATACGAGTTGGTAAGTAGAAAGGAAAACTTAATTAGTTGAGTTGTATTTGTCTCATGTACTTGGTGTCAGATTTATTTAATTCAAAGATTTTCAGACTCTCACTCAGTCTACTTAAACTACATTTTATTGCAAATTGTACCTCCTCATTCCCCAGGCAATTTATTAACAATTTATAGAGAGAGAAAGTGTTCTTGTTAAAGCAGATGTTTCATTAGAAATTGTTTTTTGAAACATTTTCGTTTTTATATAAATTTTTTTTGGAAACTTAATGATTAAGAAGAAGATTATTGGAATATTTTCGCTGCTGTTACAAATAGTTTTAATATTTGGAGTATTTTTTATTGCCTTTTCGCCAAAATTCTTTTACAAGAAGTCCCACAATCATTCACCCAATTTATTGTTTCGATCAAATGGAGTAACAATACAACCGCAATTTGTGTGGAAAAAGAAAACTATAAAAAAAGCGAAACACTTGCCAAAATACCTGAATATACGACATTAGAGGTAACACTTACAACAAAGTAATAAAAGAAGTTGCAACATTGCTTAGTAGTTGCTTTTGTTACTGCAGCATGTGTTACTGCCACACAATGATATGACAACAATGATTATCGCCTAAATATATTCACTTTTTGGCAGCTGCACGAACCCACAAACAAATATTTATTTTTGTTTAAGTAGAAAAGCGGGGTGGTGTGCTAAAATTGTGGGATGTAATGTAGAGGGAAAAATTCCATAAAAAATCATTTCCATACAAGTATGTGCGATGTAAAAATTTTAATTTAAAAAACGCAATAAAACAAAAACGGTTTGAAATTTTGCCAAATATTTTTTTTTTTTTTTTGTTGTGAAGTATAATTGTTCCGGTTAGAAATGAAATATAATTTTATTCAAATGGCTACCGCGGTTGGTAGCCATGGTAGTTAGTATTCCATTCGATTGGACCAATTTTCAAGATCTTTATCGAGTGTATGGGGTCGTATCTCGGCAATGGCATCACGAATGTTGGTCTTCAAATGTTCAATTGTCTCTGGTTTGTTGGCATAATACTTGTCTTTAACGGTGCCCCACAGAAAATAGTCCAACGGTGTCAAATCGCAGCTTCTTGGCAGCCAACTGACATCACTATTTCGGCTAATTTAACGGCCAGCAACGGTGCATTCAGGAAGGGCTTTCGGTAAATCCCGCAAAAACGGTTGTTGTATATTTTACAAGGAGATACAAGCTGTCATGTGACTGTGTTTCTTTGATGGGTACCACCATCAACTTTTCAAAGGAGTTTAAGTATCTAGGAGTCATCCTGGATAGAAGGCTTAGTTAGAAAAAACACATTGGTGCTGTCAAGAAGCGATAAGGGATTTTTGGGCAAGTCGCTTCTCTTACGGTTTTTCTCCGCGTATGACCTTATGTATATATATCGCTCTTATTCAGCCTATTATCACTAATGCGACTATAGCTCGGTGGAGCAAGGCTGATGATGGTAGCTTTCATCATGAATAAATTTGGCGGGGTACAGAGACTCGCCTACCTCAGTATAACTGGGGCAATTAGAACATATTTAACAACGGCATTGGATGCCTTGACGGGTTTGACACCGGTTCACATCAATGTGATGAGGGGGCGGCGGATGGAAGTTTGTCCATTACACGCAGGGTAGTCGGAGAACCATTTTAGGATGTCTTGCCTTTGGTTCTGTGTTTTGGCAGAAGATTCAGGGGTAAATTCCCGGGTCAGGATTGTTAATCTAATGGAGCCTCAGTTCAGAGTGAGTTTGTTTTAAATTGGTGTATCGTTGGCTACAAAACAAATGACTGTTTCTGTGCTAGGGCTTATGATCCCAACCGATACTTGTTGATCCCCTTGTGGAGATCGCTAAATGTCTTCTAGGCTGAGATCGTGGCCATTGCCATATGTACGAATATCAACCTAGACAGTGGGCTCAAGGGTAAAACCATTAATATATTCTCTGACAGCCAAGCGGCTTGAATGCATATGGTTCGAATCGAATGACATCAAGACTGGTCAAATATTGCTACGAGACGTTGCAAAAGCTTTCGCTTGGTAATAAGATCCAGTTCTTTTGGGTACCTGGTCACTGTGGCATAGATGGTAATGAAATAACGGATGAATTGGCCACAAAAGGTTTCATGACATTCTATATCGGTCCAGAACTTTGCTGTGCAGCACCACTTACTACAATCTTGAATCTAGTTAAAGATTTGGAAATTGCCAGATGGTTGGAACCTTTGAATGCTCAAAGTGAACTTCGCCATTCTATGGTGGCTATCGTTCTGCGATTTGAGCGTCACTCTAATGTTTTCCAGTTTGGCAGGTCGACTTGAAACTTCTAACAGAATTTCTTACGCGTCATTGTAGACTGAGAGCATATCTGAAGAGGAGGGCGGTCACAGATGTGAACGTTTGTAGACTGTGCTCACAGATATCAGATGACAGAACAGATATTTTGGGAATGTCGGGTTCTTGATAGGCTTAAATGGAAATGTTAAGGTGGACACAGGATCTCACTAAGTGACATCAGATCTCTTAAACAAACTATAGACCAGAAGGAGCACAATAGATGCTAAGAGTCGCAGTCTTCCAAAAGCTTCTGGTCAGGATAATAATGATACTGGATCAAGATTGCTGGTGCTTAATAGAGGGCTGAAATGGTTCCTAAAAGGCTCCTAATAATTTAATCAACAATATGCTTAAAACTTTCAATATTTAATTATCTAAAGACTACTACAGCGTTATAAGTGACTCTTTTAGAGGTGACATTGTTAATAATGCTGATGATGATGGTGATGATGATAGTCTTGACGAAAACATCATTAACCACTTTAACAGCCTTGACAAAACATGTAACAAATAACTTAAAAAAACTTTTTTGTTGATGTAAGTACGTCACCTTCAAAATGTTTTGATAAGCCCGGTGTTACACAGACCTAAAGTTCAACGACAACAGTAACAGCAACAGCAACAGCAACAACAGTAAAGATTACCACGGCAACTTGTGAGTCACAACAACAGATTTATCTTTGTCATGACCACCAAATAACACATGGATTTCCCGCCATTCTCTACTTTTTCTTAATAATTGTGTTTGTTTGTTTGTGTTGTGTTGTGTTATGCCGCATATTCTATTTTTCGTTCTTTGCCATACACTCTCCCCAGTCTATTTATCTTAGTCTTTCTCCTCGTCGTCTTTTAACTTATACAGAGTAGTCAGTCAGTCAGTCAGTCGGTTTGTTTGTCTGTTGATGATGGTGTTTTAATACTGTTTGTTATGGTTATTGTTGTTATAGTTGCATGCTTTGTCTGCCAGTATGTTGGGTTGCATGCTTCGTTACATTTATGATGGGAAATTCAGGTAAAACAGCCAAGTTTTGTTATTCTCTTCTAGCCATGGCACAAAAGAAAAATGGTGTTGTTTGTTGTCTGTCACATTTGACAGCTTGAACATCATGAACAATTATGGCTTTAAAGTAGCAACTTAAGCAGCAGCAATAGCAGCAACAGCAACAGTTACAGCAAACACCAAATCGAATAAACAAACGGCCACGGCCTTGTTTTACTAGATAACTTGAGTTGATAATACAGCCATCTAATGCTATAACAACAACAACAGGTATTACATCACTAAGTACAAAGGATTTCTATTTTTTTCTGTTCTTTTTTGTCAAAAAAGCTTGTAGCAACAGTAACAGCAACAACGACAACAACAAAAACAGAAGAGGAAAACAAAAGCAACTGATGATTGTCATAAAACACATCTAAATCGATAATGTTCCAACCTCTGTAATCATGTTGTTGCTTAACAATGTTGGGTTGTTGTTACAACAACCATTATAGAGAGTTGTTGCCACAGCTTCATCATGCTTTCAACAAAGAAAATCAGTTTCAATTGTTATGGCATTGCAACCGTTAAGAAGCAAAAAAAAAAACAAAAAACAAAAACAATTTGTACCATGAATATGCCACAGCAGCAGGACGAACAAAAAAATTGTTTAAAAAAAAGAAAACAAGAAAACACAGAAATGACTTAAAAATGATTTTTTGCCCATAAAATATGTAAAACAAGCAACCGAACACACAAATCATTTTTCATTCGTGTAAATAAAGGGGAAGCTATGCCAAAAGGGATATTTAGCCAATAAACGTAAACCATACCGTAACATCGATTTTATAAAAAACGAAAGTATGAAACGGTTAAAATTAACAATTTAGTTTCCCAAATGAGTCTCTCGCTGGGATGATTAATGAATTTCGATTTAGTGGGCAGAAGTAGTACAGGACTTGTTTAAACATAATTACAGTAGTGATTTATCTCGCAGGCTATCTCAATGTCCATTAGGGTGCAACTTATTTAAAAAAATGCGAAATTGGACTGTAACTGCCGAGAGAAATGTTCTCCGTAGTCAAAGATGCACTGTGGAAAAGTTTGTGCAGATTGAATCAGCATCAGGGGAAAAGCATTGTGGAATATTTTAGTTAGATTCATCCCCTGATGCTGATGTTTTTTGTCCTACAGAAAACATGGCTTGGTGAAGTTACGACCTAAACTTTACAAAAAAAAAAAAAAAAACTGATCCATACGTACAACTGACCCATTCATACGATTGTCCATATCAAAAACAAACTGACACAAACTATTTGGAAATATGTTAATAAGCCGTAATATTTACTCCGCGGCTTATATTTTAGATATTAAAGCAATCATAGCGCTCTATTTCAAGTGCTGTGGGCTTTGAATTATCGAAATTAAAATTTTGCACAGTTTTTGGTCAATACAGCAAGAAATGTTCGTAAACAGAAGAATGGCAGAGCAATAACATTTGGTCACTCTTTCACTAAAATGTCAATATGTAAACTAGTCGACCACAGTATGGAATAGTTTTCATAATATTCAGATGTTAATCGATTTTAGAGAATACGGGATAACATCAACCTATCCTTGATTGATCTTTCAATCAAGATTGATAGATGTACCTTAAGGAAAAAGAAGCAACAGCTGTGTACCATTATAGATGCAGCGTTTCAAAACTCTTGTTTACAGTCCTAGCTGAGTCTTAAAAAGGGTAACATGGCCTTGCTTGATTAACGAATATCGCACGGGAAACTTCTGAATGATGTCAATATAAAGAGAAAAGAAGATGGTCAAGCATCTACTATGCGACTATCCTGTTCTAGAAAGGCTCAGGACAAGCAAAAACGTTTAAAAGAAGCTTTACAAATTATTTTCGGTGCTGTATGGGTGGTTACATCGGTATCGAAATTGATACTCAATATTTGTGATCATTTTGAACTTGAAACATGTTCATAGCTTGAGTTGGCAACACTGCTTTATTTGAAAACTAATTTAACAGCTGATATTTAGTTGCTTTTTATTTTATTTGGATTGACATTTCATTATGGTTTGACGTACACCAGAGCAACGCTTGCAAATTGAGCTGAAGCACAAATTTATATTGATTTTGTATTTCCATTCAAAATTTTGTTTTCCGATGAAGACGTAACTAAGCAGAGTTTTCGCATTTGGAGTGAGGTTACTTTACAAGCTTTGGTCGATACAACATTAAATCCACAGATAATTAAAGAGTAGTGGGCTGGCGAAATCATTGGTGCACATGAAACGATGACGGTCAGAATGTTATTGTGAATAGTGAATGGTATAGGGATACGATTAGAAATGCTTTCGTACCTCAATTAATGTAGCTGGAGCCACATGCCACTTAGAGTTTGCTACAGTAGACTTACTCAAAAAAACATCTAATGATACAGAAATTTCAGGTAATGGCTCAATTAATTGACCGCCAAGATCGTGTTTTTTAAGTCCATTGGATTACTTCCTTTACGGTTATATACGCCTCCTGTCTGCATCGATAAACCAGAGACAATTGAACACTTGGAAATCAACATTCGAAGAGTTATTGGCAGAGCAATCATAAATGATCATCAACCATGCCTATATACAGTGCTGTTCAAAAAAATAGATTCACCATGATCGAACATTTTTGAGACCAATAAAACATTAGAAAAACGCGATTACTAATTTTTATTTATTTTTTATTTTGGTACAATTATAGCATAAATAACATAAAAATTATATAATTTCAAGATATCGAAACTAAAAAAAATATGTATTCATCAACATTCACTAAATATGTTGTCCTAAAAAACTATTTTTAGTAATTAAACAAAATAATTCTCTTTAATTACAGTTTATTTACCTCAGTACTTGGTTGCTGAGCACCGTTTTGGCATAAAGTCAACAAGTCGCTGGCGTGTTTATATTGGAATATTTTTCCACGCTCTCACTAACTCACACAACTGTTCTTTATTAGAAGGGTTTTTTCCTCGGAGAGTTGCTTTGAAAATTTTCCACAGATTTTCGATAGGATTTAAGATCGGCCAGCTCATAACCTCGACGTCATTATTCTGAAACCCATCTTTTGCTCACTTCGAGGTGTATTTCAGGTTGTTATCTTGTTGAAACAGCTTTCGAAGCGGCTTTTCCTATTCGGCGTAAGGCATCATGACGTCGTTTAGTATATTGGTATAATAATAGGCATCCATTATTTCTTCTATTCTAAATAGAAGCCCTGTGCCATGGTAGGAATAACATCTCCTTCCTACTTAATGGTTTTAACTGTATATTGCGGAAGGAATTTTGTGTTCGTGGGTCTTTTTACAGTCAAACTATTTCTGTCAGAGTTAAACAAATTAACTTTTCGTCTGACATCTTAATATATGCTTTTACAATAAAAGTGATTCAAAGAAAACTTGAAATATGTATACCAAAAATTCAAGTCACATCTTATTTTGTGTATTGTCAGTAGTCTTAGAAGAAACTTAGGTGGAACATGGCTTAGTATTTGAAGTGACCTTCTTTTCGCTTAATTACATCTTTAAAATGATTTTCCGTCGGTGCAACAAGTTTTAGGAGTTTTGTTCCACTGTTCTAGTTTTTTCGTATTGCCAATTACAACATTGCTCATTAACTTTCTGTCATGTTTGAAGGGCGAGGTTTTGGAGGTGGATTCATGAGGCTTGGTCAGTTCCATATCAACCGTGACTGCAAAATACTTGATTTATATTTCGGGTCATTAGTTTAATAATACCGAAAGCGATAGTGTATACCCAAAGCATTGGCACTGCAACAAATTGTTTTTAAACATGTTTAAATGCATATTTTTGCTATTGTGCGTTTAATAAGACAATGTTGCCAACTCCAGAGTCAGCCATACAAGCCCAAAACATTACACTGCGACCACAATGTTTGACAGTCGATTTAAAGTGTTTATTTCGAAGCTTTGTTATGGCTTTACGACCCCCCTAATTTATAGCATCTGAACTAAAAATATTAAATTTTGACCCATCAACAAAAATAACGTCTTTCAAGAAAATAAATTCGCATGCTTCTGAGTGAATACCAAATACTTAAGCATGTTCCATCGAAAAAAACTGTGACTTGAATTTTTCATATCTTTTTCATATGTTTCCTTTAAATTACAAATTTTTCTTAACATGAAAAGATAATTTTAAGTTAAATAAAGAATTATTTTTGTAAATATTGTGCGTTTAAATATTATTGATATCATCCTTAGTTTTGACGCTGTAAGCGTTTAATATCTACATATTATGAAAGCGCACAAAATAAGCTGTGAGCCACTGTACATTGTTCGTGTAGAAGATTTGACCGACTTTAACTCTCCATTTTGTTTTCTTTTATTGTTAACATTTCTCTTTATTTTTGTTTTTTAAACAAACTTTTCTCAACAATTAGTTGTGCAAGGTCAAGGTAATTTTATATTTTCTCTGCATGTGTAAGCGTGTGTTTGTGTGTGCGTCTGACAATTTCTTTACTCTTATAAACAATAACAAATTGACTGTTATAAACTGTATTCGTTGTGTTGATAAGTAATTTCTACCATAATTATTATTCTCTTGTTTATTATTTCTCTGTTATTTTGCTATTATGTGTGTATGTATGTGTGCCTCTTTATTTTAATGGTTTCAATATCATTTAAGAAAATTGAACTTCAACTCTTACTTTTTTCTTTGAAGACTAACAAACCTCATTTGACATCATCATCATTATCATCATTATTTTAAGCATTTTGATTAACTTCTTTGATGGTCTGGCTTCTCTGTTATGATTTAATATTTCTCATTTCTCACCATTATTTCGTTGTTATTGTTGTACAATCTTATTATGTTCTGTTATATTCATATGATTTTCTTTGTTGGTATAGTATGTTTTGTTTGTGCATGTATATGTGTGAATGGTTTTTTCCCATACTTTCTTTGACTTAGTTTTTGTTCTCTGGTTTTCCTCCTTCATTTATTATAATTGTTGTTGTTTTCTTTACACTTTTACTGCTTTTTAAAACCAATTCTTTTGAAAACTAAAGGTTGACATTGAAAAAAAGGGGGAAACACAACAAAAGCGCAAAAAATATGCAATAAAACTGTAATAAATGATCATTAAGTTATGAGTATGATGACAATTATCATAACAAAGTTCACTGTAATAATGGTGTTGTAATTTGAAATGAAGATGATGTAGGAATTTTAAAATCACCAAAGCGAGAGAAAAGAAAATAGATTGTCAGAGTGTTTATTCGGTTGTTTAATAAACACTTACAAAATACAAGTATGTATGTACGTGTTGGTGTGGAGTAACTCACGTGCGTACAAACATACAGTGCTGTTCAAAAAAATAGATTCACAATGATCTAACATCCAATAAAACATTATAAAAACGCGATTAATAATTTTAATTTTTTTATTTTTGTAAAATTATAACATAAATAACAGAAAAGTGATACAACTTCAAAACATCGAAATTAAAAAAAAAAACTATATATTAGGGAGATCGAAAAAAAAAACTATATATTAGGGAGATCGAACGGTTATTATTCAACCGGTTTTAACCATGTTTGTCGAATATGGTTTTTTGAAAATGTTCATTTTTCGAATACCGAATAAACGGTTTTTATATTTTTTATTTATTTTTTATTCTTATTTATATTTTTTATTGCAAATATGCAAATATGCTCGTCGCAACAACCGTTTAACTGGTTATTTGATAAATTTATAACCGAAAACCGGCTTCAAAAAAATTGCAATTTTTCGAATTATTCAGAAACCGGTTTTTGACAAAAGTCGAATAATCGATCCCCATACTATGTATTCATCAAAATTGTTCACATTAGCAATTTTGTCATGTTCAAAATAATGGATTCACTAAACTTGGTGTTGTTAACAAAATTTTTAGTAATTAAAGTAAATAATTATTTTTAATTACAGTTTATTTACCTCAGTACTTGGTGGGATAACCCTTATTTTCAATGATTGCTGAGCACCGTTTTGGCATAGAGTCAAGAAGTCTCTGACATGTTTCTATTGGAATATTTTTCCAAACTTCTTTCACTATGTCAAGAGTTCCTTAACTGAAGGAGAGCTGCTTTAATAATTTTCCGTAGATTTTCGATAGGATTTAAGTCCGGCGACTGTGCCGGCCAGCTCATAACTTCGACGTCATTATTCTGAAACCAATCTTTTGCTCACTTCGAGGTGTGTTTCAGGTTTTTATATTGTTGAAACAGCTATCGAAGCGGAAGGAGTTAATTGTTCGTGGGTCTTCTTACAGTCAAACTACTTTTGTCAGAGTTAAACAAATTAACTTTCCGTCTGATCATAAAATATTTCTCCACTAATGCATAGGCCAATTAATATGCTGATTTGTAGGTGAATCTACTTTTTTGAACAGCACTGTACATATGTATGTACTTCCACTTGTATTAGTATTCCCTTTTACTAAATTTTATGTTTTTTTTTACACAAATTTTCTTCAAGATTTGTTGTGTCATTGTTAGTAAAAACTCACAATAATACATAACAATTAAATGTAACACCAGCAACAAACATTACGTCTAATTTAACTTGTGATTAATGACGTTTCAGAGTTAGAAATGTTACAATAAAAATCAATTTACGACTAAAAGAGAAAATCAGGAGAATGCAGAGGGGAGAATCCTATAAAGTGACCTGTTGATATGGGAGATTATTTAAAGCTGAAAGGAGAACATAATGATGGATTAATGTTGTCGTATGCACTACTTACTGTAAGCAGAGTCAGTGAAGTTTAAATGATTTTAAAAGAAATGACATTTTAAGGAGAAATTATTTGACAGATAATTCTTAAAGAGAAATTCAGGCAAAGATATTTACTATCATAATAAAATAAATAATATCTATCATTTATTCTAAGATAATTGGCCTTAAGAGGTCACTATTTAGAGAAAAATATCGATAACATACAGTGTGTCAAGAATGAGTTTACATATATAAAATAATTAAGTACTTGTAACTTCATCGCCAATAAAATGGCTCATTTTGCTTCCTAGCTCTCATTTTTTTTTTTTGGTTTGTTATGATAATATTCATATCTTCTAAAAGCTTAAGTAAAAAATAGGACAAATTTAGTTCAAAACACGTACGAAATTTACCAAAAACAAATTTTGCTCTCATTTAGTGTTGTCAACTAACTCTTTACACGAAAATTAGAAAATGTGTTTACATTATATTTAGCGGATAATAAAAAATTTAACCAACTTTTTTAGGCCATAATCTTCCGGTATGCTATGATAATCTTTGATCGGCGTTTAACCACTTTTTTTTGCAAAATACCCACAGTTTTTTAATACGATTCAAGTTGGGGGCTTATGCAGTAGTGTCTATAACTATTCCGCAGTTACATTCGCACTACATGCGCATTATTCTTAAAATCGTTGTTCTGATAAAATTTAAACTATAGTTTGTCGTCCCTGAGAAACCCGAATTTCTTAGTGCTGCTTATCAAATGGGTCCTTAAATATCTTAGTATTGCCGTGCATACATTGTCGATTCTATAAAAGTAAAGTCTTCTACGCTTTCCGTTGAGACAAACCCCTAGACCAATACTGACGTTTTTCATTATGCTCTTTTCTTTTTTTTTTTTTTTTTGATTATGTTTTCTCCATACGCTTGTAGGCCCATCTCTGTACTACTACTCCATTATAGTTTCAGCACAAAATATAACGTTATCCCAATAATGAGACGGTTATTAAACGTTCATAATGCCATTTCATTTGCTGCAGACAATAGTGATTTCTTATGTACTGCTCTTGATTATTATTTATATTTTAAAACTGTTTACCGAATCCTTTAATGAAAATCAACAATATCACACTCCTCTTCAAGCTCTTTCACAAGTGTTTCTTAGGAAATTTGGGGGTTTTGGCGTGGCTGTTGTAATGATAACACGCTATGCATGTTTACTTATTATGGTCTGAAAGCATTCCTGATAACTCAGTTATACCCTTTTACAAACGATCATTATAGTAAATCAATTGAATGACGTCGTAAGATAAACTTTTTCACGTCATCTTTGAAATTGTGTAATATTGCCTTAAATGAGATTTGCATTACAAAAAATTATCACCAACTTACTTACAAAACTGCAGAAAACAATAACTAACTTCAAACATAACGGCAAAACACATATGACCTTCAAATAAATGCTAGACTGAGTAAAAAATAATAGGTGTGTAAAGAGTTATTTGACACTAAAAAAATTAAATAATATTTGTTTTTGTTGTATTTTTCTCTTAAGTTGCAATAAACTGGAATATTTTTGCTCATAATCCTTTGAAGATACTGAATAAATTATCTACAACAAAAAACATGTATGTAGTAACACACCCTGACAACTAAATTAAAGAAGCTTATTATTTTTATGTATGTAAACGCATGCTTGACATGCTGTAAGTCATTAAAAACTTTCTACAACATATGCACATGCAAGCCATTGAAAACAATCTACATCACCTGCACGGAGAAATATTATAGTTAACATTTGTTATCGAAATAAAAATTAGACGTAAGACTTGTTATCGATAACACTTGTTAGACAAAGCACAGTTTTTGTATTAATTCTCTGAAATATTTATGACATTAGCCATCAAATGTATACATATGTCTGTATGTACATATGTATATAAAATTATCTAGTATTTACATTCATTGTAATTTTTGAAGTGAATGCTATTGAGTTATACTTTATAAATATTTTTGATAAAATTTACTGCTTTGTTGATAGAATTTAAAATTTAAATTTTTTCTTAGAATATTACGACAGAGACATTTGCTATCAAAAAATATCAATAACATATGTTATCGGTATTTTCCGAAATATTGGATAATATATTGGAAAATATCGGTAATAATTTTTATTAGAGAACACTGATATTCTTATTGCCAAGAGCTTTAAAATTGCTGCAAATTTTGGTTTATGGCACGACCCTCATGAGGTGCAGGGCTTACCTATAATATAGGTATGGTATGCATATATAGAGTATCGATTGATGCCAGTAATAGTTGCTCTCTACTTCCTACTTGATAAACGACTAAATGCTTGTTTTTAAATTGCGACGCACAATTAGTATGTATGCGCACAGAATCGGCACATGGGAAAAATACGTTAAAATTTATTTTTAAAGAATTTGTTTAAAAAATGATGTTAAAATACTGTGAGCGTCAAAATTAAGAGTACAACCTTATTCTCTAGAATTTATTTTTTATTTTAGTCTTTTAAAATACGATGAATTTAAACATTTTAAAACACAGTTTAATACAAATTGTTGTTCAGGACTCACAAAGATATCATAATAAATAACAAGGTACACCCATAAACTAGAAACAGAAATAATTTTACCAGGTTAAAAAAAACGGAATTTAGAAAATATAGAGCGTTGAAAAGGAGTCTAGTACTCTACCACGGCAGTAAAATAGTGACGGTTAAGTCACGTCAGTCACAGAGGGTCAAAGGTGCTGTAAATAACCGGGTTTTCGTGCATTTGTAAGCTAATAACTTAGCTAAATATTAACCGATTTTAAGTTCTTTAGCGTATTTGGAAAAAAGAAGAACAGAAATATTATGGTTTACACTGAACTTAAGTAAACCTTAGACTATTTCTGAAGCAGATACATTTTTATCAAAATCATGTTAAATTTTCTAAATTTAGGGACATTTTGATAAGGCATTTTATATAGAAACCGTCCTATACGTGTATAGTATATTAAGTTTTAAGTAACGCGATAGTTTGTTTTTTTAAAATCCGGGTTATAGCACCTATTGTGTAAAGTTATATGGTGCAGCATAAGGGTATACACCATGGTGCAATTTATCAGGTAGCCACATAACTACAACAATACAAAAACAACAGGCATTTTATTGCTAGAAGTTGTACGATGTAATGTCAAAATTAGCTGTTTTGTTTGTCATAACAAAAACCCCAAAATGTTGCTCGTAAAAAAATACGAACATAACAAATTTGACATTTCAGCGGGCAAGTAAAGCAAAGGAAAAAACAGCTGAATTTGCGAGGCTATCTGATCTTCTTGTACCATGGGTATACACTTTGAATTGACTCTCACAGTATATTATATTCACGTAATATCGATAAAATTTGTTGACAAAAGCATTGCTTATATTTTAATTTTCAAATATGTATTTTGTTGAAAAAGGTATACCAAAAGCTAAAATGATACGTTTGCTTGGTAAAGGGTTAACCATTAATTTGTTATAAATTTTATTGACATCAATAATTGATTTGTCATAAAGTAACAATAACAACAGAACATTAATTAAAAAACCCTTAAATCGTTGAAACAATTAAAAATACCATAAATGACTTTTAATTTATTATTTAATTTGTTATTGTTGTTACTTCTTTCATTGTTTATCGATTTTTCAATGTAATTTTTAACAGCAACAACACACTTCAAATACAATAAATAAATATTTAAATGTAATATAGACAATATTACCTATTAATCATCGATAACATTGACAATTATATCAAATTTATACTCACATACATACAAACATACATCAATTAGAATAAGAGAGCGGTGTAAAGAAGAAACGAAACAATAAATGACTAAATGATTACGAATGTGATGAATTGTTATTGTTTTTGTTGTTTATTGTAACATTTAAAAACGTCACTAAGTCTACCTGTAATACTCTATTAATTATTAATTCATACACTCGTCGCTGATTCAGTTTAAATGGCTATAAAATCAACGAAAAGCAAAGTCAACAGCAACAACAATAATAATAATAATAATACAACACCGAAACTGCTTGCATACGAGTATTACTTGGCATGCACTCACATGTGCAGTCATCATACATAATAAACAATAAATTGTAAATACGCGGGCAATGTGCAGTTACTTGTTTTATTTTTACCATTAAATTAGAGGGAGACAGAGAGAGTTAATATATAAGAGAGTGGTTAAGAGCGTATGAAAAATAGTAAGATTTTTAACTAAATGAGCAGTCTGTGTGTATGTGTGTGTGTGTGTCTTTCGTCTGCATTTATAGGTGCATTATAATTGTTAAAAGAACCGTTAAATTGTGTTTATACATTAAATAATTTTTATTTACACACATACATACGTATGTAAATACACGTGTACACGGAAATAATGGCTATAATAACCACAATAGTATTTAACGTTACATGCAACTACTCGTATAACAATAGCAACAACAACAATGATTAACAAAAGAAATGCATGCTTATCGATAACTGAAGTGTGTTGTGTAAATAAAAGTTAGTTAGTCAGTCTGTAATATATTGACTCATATTGAAATAAAACTGTTAGCAGAAGGGTCTATGTTATGTCTTAAAAAAGAGGTGTGGTTGTAAATTCGTGGTGGTAAAAAGCTATTTGTATTATAAATTCGTGTCTTTTGGAGTTTTAATAAATAACAAACTCCAACACACGATGGCGGGTCAATAAATCTGCGACGAATCACTGAAACAGCGACGAATAAACATACGTAACTGGTGTATGCAGTTTTAATTAAACTCTTATATTTTTCCGGTAATACTTAAATTTGTAAGCAAAATATTAAAAATTAAATATTTTTAATAAAAAATAAGTTCATCCAGATACTAAGAATGCCAAATTGAATTGAATGGGTAATTCAATTCATCTCTCAGATAACAATTTTCATGTTCTCACTAACACAACTATTCACAAATTACAATGTAGTCACCAAAAAGTTGGTTAAGTATTTGACAGACTTTTCGTTAAATATTTGACAGTGGCTTAAGCAAGCAAAAGTATATAATGTTTGGGCCTTAAGGGTTGCTATCGACTACCAATACAAATCTGGCTGTTATACTCTGATGAATATTTTCGAATACATCAATCATAAGTTGCCTTAGAAAAAGAATTGTTATTCAAAGATTCTTTGGCTTTAAATTATTTTACATTTTAAATGCTATCACTGACTTGCAATTCCTTAATAAAAACATTATTTTCTTTATCCTATAAATCCATTTTTCAAATTCCATTATCGTTTTTACAAATCAGTCAAGCCTCTTTCGCTTTTTTCTCTGCAAAAATCTTTTATTAATTAGTTTTTATAAAAAGAAAAAAAGAAAAGAAAAAGGAAATCCATACACTTACAAGTAAATGGCAACACTTAATGATTCCAATTTATAATGACAAAATTAAGTGTCAAAGAAACAACAACAGCAATAACATGAGCAAAAAATAAAAAACGACAGTAACATCAAGCCACTTGTTAACCCTTGAATTATATTGTAATTGCAGTATAAAGATTCGTTTTTCTTTCTTTTTTTTTTGTTTGTTTCATTATTAATGAAATGATGACTGACTGACTGACTGGTACTGAAGAACAGAGCTTAAGCCGAAAAAAAGGAAAAAACAGTCATGAATTAAATTTATAAGATTGCCAACGATGTTGATGATATTAATGAAAACGAAGAATAAGAAAAAAAATCAACAAAAACTAATGTGCAGTTAATGTGCAGTCATTCATTCATTCATTCATACAGTCATACAATCATACAGTCAAATAGTAACTCACACACGTGAAAACTTAGTTAAAGCCATGGCTTATACGAGGTTTTTTTAAAAAATAAGGTGATTCACTTATGTTCTTGGTGACTAAGCACGCCTTAGGCTTAAGTTTTTGTGATAAATACGTGCTAATCTGGTGGCCAAAGAAGAATAAAATGGAGTTCGTGATCGAGGCTGATACTTAATTAAGGTACTATGGCTTGCCCAATGCTGGAGTCAAGATTAAGATCTTAAATAAACTAAGAGCAAAGAATAGTCACTACAACAAGACGTTTTAGCTCTAATTTACAAATCGAGTGTGTCCTTTGATAGCGGTCTCATAGTCATTAGTAGATAATTACACTCTGCTATAAGTGTACATCTTCCCTTTTTCTCAAGGCTCTTTTTAATATGAAGAATAGGCGAAGCTAAAAGAAGCCAAACCAATAAAGTAACTTAAGTATGAGTGGCGTGGTGTAGTGGTTAGAGCGCACGCAGAACAATACAAGCGAGCCAGGTTCCCAGCTGAGGACATGACAAAATAATTTAATTAATATTTTCATTTCGAGTGTTTAATAGAGGCTTCAAAATTCCTTCGAGACAACTCCACTTAAAAAAATAAAGAAGAAGACACCCTGACCTTCCAGCTTTCTTCAGAAGATGATGACAAACATCAGACGAATGATCAGGAAAAAACGCCACCTATTGGGAAAAAATTACAATGCTATAGTAAAGATCATCACTAATTAACAAAGGATATTCACCACCACAACTACACAATCATTAATCAACTAGATTAATGAAACTGAAACAAAGTAACAAATGCTTCGTGGAAGGCCAATTAATTACTCCCTAGAGGAGTGACGACAACAGTATCAATTTCAGACTTTGCTTATATGTTATATGTTTAGTTATATGTTTAGAAACCTTACAAGCTAGTGAGTAGAACACTCGACTTACTATCTCGCTACAATCGTGGTAAAAAGTAACCAAAACACTTGTAATTGATTAAAGTTTACATATTTTTATGCGCGATTTTATTTTAACTATTGAGCCTTGGTTTCGATGCTATAACTTCTTTACTTGTTGCAAGTAATGTTTGTTTCAAGCGAATCAGATGTTTCTTTATCTCCTTAGCAGATGTTAAAAATTACGCACCTTGATGCCCATATAGCCCAAAATATAACAAAAAATTCCATAACACGACCCGACTGAGATGTTAACGCCATGCCTAGCACTATGAGTTACATACATCCATTTTCTTCGCATATTTTAAGGGGTTGAGGGATACAATTATGACCCTTTAACACAAATCGGGGTCATCATTGATGTCTTTCAACAATATTTGAGTGATGCTCAGGCATTCTACTTTAAAGTTGTTGAAAAATATCGGAAAAAATATATGTTTGATGCCAAAAACGTACAAAAAATTGATTGCCACGTTTTTATCGGTTTTAAATATCTGCAGCCCTAGTCTAGTAAAAGGCTTCCCTATATTCCTTTTTAATTTTGTTGCCCTGGCAAACTTCAGGTTATCGGTGGGTGCCAGTAGTGATAGCGAACATTGACTGCCATTGGAAAGACAAGAGGATGGGTGGATGAAGAGGTCAGAGAGTAACAACGTCTTACCCTAATTGACTGATGAGCCTTTCGAAAGCACTTGTATCACATAAAGGCTGCTATCAATGTACGTCACTTTCATTTTTTCCAGGCTTTAAATTACATTTCTTTTTAAAAACTTGGTGGAAATTACATTGTTTTATGTTTACACAGTAGCAACTGTGAACGTAAGTGCAACACGAGTGCACTGACCAAACGAAATCAAGGTGTCAGGTGAAATGTAAAAAAACCGTAATGTTTTTACCAAGCCTCGTAAACAGTTAAACTGTAGTGAAAAGAAAAAAAAAAAATTCACAAATTGTGTTGAATTGTTCAAAATGCATAGAGTGGCAGCTTGTGCTGCCTGTGCTGTAAACTGTAGGCACTTGCAATCGCTGGAGTTTCTTATTCCCGCTTTCATTCATATTCACTGGCTGTATAAAATATTAACGTGTTTTTGTGATTTTTTGTTTTCTCCACTTTTTCCCTTTTATTTCATATTTTGGCTTAATTTTTATTTTTTTCGCCCTCAAAGTTGTTAAATCTTATGGGTTTTCCATGAACACAGACACACACACACACTCAGTGACCCACTCCACTTCCAAAATCTGTTTAAATGCTTATAAAAATGTTGGTGAGGAGTGAGGAATACATATGAGCGTATGTGAATCACTGACTGAGGTACTATATGGTTGGATGATTATTAATGAACATGCACGAGTATGAGCTCATTATGCGCTCATTTACTATGAAGTACTTGTTGATCCATTTTTGTTTTTATTTTGGCTTTTCCACCTATTTACGCTTCTTTAACTTCAAAAATAAAGAAGCATTTTGGCAAAACAGTGGCAATTACAAGTGGATGAATAAGATGAAAAGAGGAGAAATAGAGAATTTAATAAAAAGCCTTAAGAAATTGGTTTAAGGATAAAGATAAAGAATAGTTAACTAAGTTATTTACTTATAATATAGGCTGGACTGGTATGATAATAAGAGAGTAGAGCAAAACTCATCATACTTTTAAACTGATTTTGAAAAAGCTTGTGGGATATTTTAGTCGTTTTTCATACAATGTTAAGTAACAGAACGAAATTAGTCAGTAAAAATCTCCTGTAACTGTTTAACTTGGTTTTAAGAGCTCATTGTATATGACAACCTTCTGATCTCAACACAAACAGAGTGTCACCTTGGCTTTAGAGCATTAACGTGCTATGACATTAATCCAGCACTAGCGTGGCACTTAATTTTCTTGTCTTTGAACTAACCCAAGTGCTTTAAAATATCTACTAACTGTTACTTGATATATTTCTAAAGCTTATAAAAGTAGTTCTTAAGACTCCTGTGAGTCTTGATCAAGCAAAGGTTTAGCTTAGGCAGGACTTTTCCAAAATAAAATAGCTTTTAAAGCGATTTTCTGAAAATCAAAAGTAAGTGAAACTGGCCTGAGGTAGACCCTATCCTTCTGGAAGGGCCCGCCACCAAACCTAACCTAATCTAAACAAAAACTGGTAGGCCTAATGACAGTATTTTTATATCAAGTGGATTTATAAGAATAGTCAAAGTGATTCCTATAACTTTCAATATAAGGGACTTACCGCTAAAGTTGTGCTGGGTCATATTACTGGGGGTATTTAAAAAATAATAACCACGATCATATAACTTTAGAACCTTAGTTTGTTTCAGGAAATCCGTCAAGGAACTTAATCATAGAAGACCATATTCCAAATGCTTTTAACCCAATAATACTAAATATGCTGAATCGACTATCTGTAGTAATCCTAGTGTAAAGCCGAAAAGGTAATTAAAATGATATGATTTTTGCTGCATGGTTTTAATCGTCGGTCTCTTGGTGGTCAATTTGAGTACCTTTGTAATATTAAAAATCTGACAAAAATTTAATAAAAACGACCTTTGGCTTAACTGTATTTGAAGACAAGAGCGTATTCAAACCACTGAGAGCTTAAGCTGCAATGCTACACCACATAAAGTCTAAAATAGCTTTTTCTTGCGATTGAGGTTTAAGCCACAACCACCACACGTACACCACTAAGGGCCCTGCCCTAGAAAAACCTTAAAACCTGGTACTCTCAATGCCCATAATACTAGAATTAAGTTTTTAATCAAACCATTTCACCATCATAACCAAACAAAGAAATATATTTTTAATATCAATGAAACCGGCTTTGTTGGACAGAAAATTTTATGACATTAATGTTTAAATATGGTTTCGGTCATGTAGCCACCACATCTGGCACATACATGGCGCAATCTAGAACATCAATTTTCAATAATCAATAACTCTTCGAATGTTGATTTCTAGGTGTTCAATTGCCCCTGGTTTATCAACGTAGACAAGTGACTGTACGTAACTACAAAGAAAGTAATCCAATGGGGTTAAATTATACGGTCCTGATGGCCTTTAATTGAAATTACTCTTTCATCGATAGTTTTTTTGAGTAAATCAATTGTAGCGGGCGTTGTATGCATGTAGCTCCATCCTGACGGATCCAATTGTCAGCAGGCTAATTGAGGTATGAAAAAATTTCTAATCATGTCCCTATACCGTTCACCAGTGACAGTAACATTTTAGGCATCATCGTCTTTGGAGACATAGACCAATAACTCCGCTGGCACATGAAGCGCACAAAACATAAATTTTCTCTGGATGTAATGTTGTTTCGATAAAAACTTGTGGATTATTCACACTCAAATATGACGATTCGCTTATTTACGTACGCATTCAACCAAAAATGAAACCTTTATCAACCTCTAGAAAAACACTCGATACTCTGTCCAGACAGACTTCCTTAACCTCTTGAAACCTGAGCATGAAGCGATTATGATAACAGTTTATTTTTGTTTGTATCTTTACCTTTAAGTCGTTATTAAATCAAACAAAAAATGGTAACATTTTCGGTGAAAATTCCATTTTCCAAGAGTCTTAGAAACTGTAGAGTCTACGCCAAGAAATACAAGTTTAGCAGCTTCCATATAATGTCGCTACTTGTAATAAATAAAGATAAGTTAAAGTACACATATGTATGTATACACGGAGTCTCAAGAGGTTAAGGCAGATACCCTCTTATTACCTGATGTAGCCAGCCTAAGGTCATTATTAAAATTTGTTTTTTATTTAATCTAAGAGAAGTAGAGGGTGTTTTTTGAGTCCGATAAAATTTACAAAACGATTAAGTACGATTCACTGCACTCACTTTTTGACGTTTATGGTCAGTATACTCTGGTAAATCACGATGAATAAATTAACGCTTGAACAACGCCACCAAATTATTTAGATTTATTTGGCATATCACACATCGATTCATGCTACTTATAGACGATGTTTTGTTACAAAATTCTGTTCAGCGACGAGACTCATTTTTGGTTAAAAGGGTTTGTTATTAACCAAAATTGCAGTATATGGAGTGAAACCATCCACAATAGAGCATGTAGGCTTTATTAAAGAAAAAAATGCACTGTTTGGTGCAATTTACACGTTGGTGGCAGCATTGCACCGTATTTCTTCAAAAATGAAAGTGGAGCTCGCGTTACGACCAATGAAGATCGTTCCCGCAACATGATCAATGATTTCCGTTTGAAAATATAAATGACATTGTTCCGGGAGAAATTTTATTTCATTAGCTTGAGACCGCCGTACGGCGACTGCAACCATCGACTTATCGAAATCAACATGTGTGACGATAAGTTGATTTTGAGAAATGGAGCTTCCAATTGACGATTTATTAGCTCTCGATTATTTGCTGTGGGTTTAGCAATATTCCTCACAGTGAGCCGAAATTGGGTGTCCAAAAGCTTTATCGATTGGTGGAACTAACCAACTGTAAAACTTTGAGATTATCAGGGAGCTGCTACAGTGGCTCACAGCTTATATCGTGCGTTTATAAAATATAATCTTGAACGGTTACAGTATCAAAACTAAGAATGAAATCAAAAAGATTTAAACGCACAGGCAGGCCGGACTTGAAACTCCCAATGGTATTTCTTACGGGTCACTGTAGACTAAGAGCGTATGTGAAGAAGATGGCGGTCACAGATGTGGATGTTTGTAGACTGTGGCTCATAGGCATCAGAGACAGCAAGCACATATGGTGTGAATGTGGCATTCTTGATAGGCTTAGGTGAAGGTGGTTAGGTAGACATAGAGTCTCACTGGGTGGCATATCCACCATTACGGCTTAAATCTGCTGATGTTCATTAGAAAGGCAGCAAATTTGCTGAACAAACCACAGACCGTAGGGGGAACAATAGTTAATAGGGCCATAGGGCCTGGTCAGAATAATAATAATAATAATAAGCTGTGAGAGCCACTGTATGTACTTGAAGTGCTCGTATATTTTCACTGCAATTTTTTGGACAATGGAAATTGAGATCGTTTACCTCCCTAATACCAAAAAAAAGCTTCATTATTATGATGTTCACTTAACTTGATTATTAAGATTTCAATTATTTCCGCTGCTTTAGTTTTGGGGTTTTTAAATGAAGATGATCTCGTCAGCTATGGTGCTTTTTGTTTCTGATGCTTTTTCATGCACTACACCTGTTTTTGTTGTTACTGTGGTTGTTGTTGTTATTGTTGTTGTTTTGGCTTCTTTTATATTATTTTTTAACTGCATTTTACAGTCAGTTAAAGAGCATAACGAAGGCGCCAATAATTATGTTTATGACTTATTATGGTTGCTTTTGTTGTAGTTTTTCTTTCGTTATTTTGTTGTAGTCATGTTGTGTCTTCATTGTAGCCTTAACGTGTTAAGGTTCGGTTTTCTTATTTTTTTTAATGTTTCTTCTGGTATTTTTTCGCTGTAGATTTAGTTAGTTTATAAGTAGGTGTTGTTGTTGTTGTTGATATTATAATGTATTATTTTTGTTTTTTGTTTATTAATATTAATGGTGTTACAAAATGGTAATGAATTATGATTTTAACTAAAAGACACAATTATTGAATATTTATAAAAATAAAAGAAGGAAGAGGAATATTGATTAGAAATTAATTATACAATGTTTTCTTTTTTTTAAATTATTTCTTAAGAACTAAACACATAGACCACAGCAGGCTACCGACTGCAAGCTGTCAAAATTAAAAAAACACAAGTTTTTACGAAGACGATTACTTTAACGACAATACACCGCCACTGTTGTAGTTGTCAAGATTTTCATTAATATTGCGATGAAAAGGATATGAGCTTGGCTAGAACTGTAATGTCTCACATATCAAAAAAATTTAAAACATCATCTTTTCAGATGAAGCTCATTTTCAATTTGGTGGGTATGTTAATAAGCAAAATTGGGGTATTTAGGGCTCAAAAAGCCCAAATGTGGTCTTACAGAAGCTAATGAACCCATTACGAGTAATTGCTTGGTGGGGATTTTAGAGAGGAGGTATCATTGGCCTATATTTCTTTGAAAATGAGGACGGCACAATGGAGACACCTATCGCACCATGATAAACGCTTTTTTTGTACCCGCTCTTCATAGTATTGAAGTGAACGTTGATTAGTTTCAACTGGATGGAGCAACTTGCCACACTTCTCATGCCACAATCGATTTATAGCGTCAAACATTTAATGGCCGCTTAATTAGTCGAAATGGTCAGTTGACTGCCAAGAAGCTGTGACTTGGTACCGTTGGACTATTTTCGCGAAAATTGGTCCGATCGAATGGGGTACTGTGAGGTGAGCTGCTGCAGCTATGTGAATGATATAATATTTAACCAGAACAGTTGTACTTCACAACAAAAAAATAAATTTGGCAAAATTTCAAACCGTTTTTTTTTTTATTGCACTTTTAAATGGCCCATTCGATACTCACATTTGTATATTTGGAGAGCTACTAATTTGACTGTGGAAGTTATTCTAAGCTACCATCACCCTGTCACTGCCGTACTTATATGTTATTAACAGTGTCACCAATTGCGTTTTGAACGTTGTTGCCAATTCAATTTTGGGTGTAAACCTTTACATTCGAATTAACGTAGCTGAGTAAAAACTTGTAGATATGCTAGAACCTTCGATAATAAATTTCAATTGACTATAAAAGGCTATGCATTGTGCTTAGTCAGTCAGTCGTTACTTTACTGTCAAAGAGTAAAGTCGTGCATTAGGCGTTTGTAAAAATGTTGTGTAAATTGTGGTATTAAGTGGAAGTTAAATAAGTTGGACATTGTGTATAAAGTTAAGTTGTGGAAATAAAAAGGCTGTATTGTAGTAAAACAATAAATTCGTGATATTTATTTTATTTAACGCAATTTAAAGTGGTTAAAACAAAACATGAGTCGCGGCATTGGTAATGTAGAGACATCCTAGGTTTGATTTTAAAGTGGAAAATGTTCTAAAACTGGCCGTCTCAGTGATGGACTTAATTTGGAAATTATAAATTCTAATTTAAACAAA
This sequence comes from Wohlfahrtia magnifica, assembly GCA_023159175.1. Lineage (NCBI taxonomy): Eukaryota > Metazoa > Arthropoda > Insecta > Diptera > Sarcophagidae > Wohlfahrtia > Wohlfahrtia magnifica. The sequence continues at coordinate 9,146,370 of JAKWBJ010000222.1, forward strand.
TTTAGGTAAAGTTTGATAAATCAAATTGAAACCACTAGTATTTTTAATGCTTATGATTCTCTAGTAGGGCAATTGGTTGGCTTATGAGCATAAATAAAATTATTAGATTCGCTTGGATGAAATTCAAAAATATTGATTTATGTTTTTACGATTAAGACTTTTTGTACTTTTTTTAATAAAAAAAAAAAAATTATTATTTCGCTGATATTTTACTTCTGTGAAACAATGCAACTTTATCAACAGGTTGCACAGTCAACAAGTAGATAATGACATATGTGACACACTCATCGCCATTATTAACTTTTCATATAAATTTTTTGCTCATTCTACTACTACAACCGTGATGATTGTTCCCATCATAAGCATCAACAGCATTATTATTATTACAGAGGTATACGTAGCCTATCATAGTCATCATTTTCATTGACAATAACCTGTCATAACAATTCAATATCCTGTAGAGCAATTATGGTTAAAAAAAAATGCTGCACCATTGTACTCGTAAATACTTGTACGTTTATTCATCTGTTTTAGTCGTTGATAACGTAAAACTAGGGAAATACAAAAAAAAAAAAAAAAATCTGGACAATAAAATTTCAACTTAAGTGCCACAGTGCGAAGTAACACTGATTGGTATAAAATATTTTGCCATTAAAAACAGGAGGGAAAAATCCAAAAATTGTTCAGTTTTTCATATTATTTGTGGCAAATGATGATTGAATATGTTGGTTAACTGATATTCAAGCAGTTAATGGCAAATTTTTTGACACAACGAAAGGTTTTCATTAGAAATTGCAATTACAATCAGGATACTTAAACACTACAAAACATCCGGAATCGAAAACGTATCCCACAAATTACTAAAAACAAGCTGCTACAATCGCAACCCGGGAAAATTATGGGAGATCTATATACTGAGCGATGACCTAAAGGAGGAGTCTCGTAGAGACAAATTTTGACCAAGTTTACCTCAGGTTGTACTGACCCGTAAAGTACCTTTTAAAAAGGCTTAAGTCTGCTCTAATTAGCTAAAGCAACTTATCCCAAATTGTCCTGTTAGAGATTAGAATCAATTTGCCCTGACTCTGGCTGACACAAATTTAACAATAAACAGCAAATTCCCTCTTCTTCTAATTCCATAATGATTTTACTACTGTGACTTTTTGTGAGTCCACAAAATGGTCTAGGGCCAATTAGATGTAAATTTACTCGTCGTTTCGGTAAATAGTCCGCCACCACAATATAACGAACGGCGTTAATGCTTCTCAACCTGTTGAAAGGATCTAGATACTCGCGTAGTATTTTCGAAGTGATTATGATCGATTCAAGGGATTTAAGAGGCGTAGGTGTACGTCAGAGATATTAACTATTTCCACTGCTTTCAACTTAGTCGACAGTACCATGGCCAAAATAACCTTAGCGCATAGAAGCATCCCCTGGTGCATAAACAGTCGACTGGAAAACTCGGTTTATACAGACGAGATTTGCTTGCTTGTAAATGTTTAAAAACAGTGTAGGACTGTGGTCTAAGAATGAACATCCCGAAAACTAAAAGAATTAGATTGAACACAGGAACAATAGATCGAAGACGTTTAAACTTTCTGCCACCTAGGAAGTATAATAACAGGAGAAAAGAGAAGATGTTGCAAGACAAATGAACAAGATTAGACAATTGTAACCAGACAACTTAACTTCTTCAACAGTTGCGTTAAGTCTGTTACACTATATAGTTGTGAATCGTAGAACTAGAATAGATCAGAATGCATAAATGGCAAAGGAAATGCAATAGATTAGAACCCTCAAGGCAGCTGCAATAAGGGCCGACCGATAAACACAAGACATACATATGTATGTATAACGAGTGACTTCGAATCAGCCAGAGTTAACAAAATGTGGAACAAGTTAAAGATCCTGACAGTGAATAAACAAGAATTTAATTTCTACTGATTGGACAATGCCTGTGTGTACACAGAACTGTTACTTCAACAAATTGTACGTTTTTCGAAAAGTACCTTTTTAAAGTACTTTTCGTTTATATACTTTATGCTATAAAATTTCTTTTACAATGTTTATCGTTTATTTAACAAATAAAGTTAATTTTTTAGTACCAAAAAAGTACTAATTATAATATGTTGTTTATATTGTGGGACTTCCAATTGAACTTACTAGACATAAAATTATTAATGAACATAAAATATTTCTAATTGTGGTGTATTGTAAGTACTATTTTCAAAGTACTTTTATTTAAGTACTATTTCATAAAACTTTATTTAATCATTTATTCAAATGTTGCTTATATAGGAGGTTAATATTGTATAAGTTTTCTTTTATAAATAACTTATTTGTACTAAAAAGGACTTTTCTTCCCCATTTTCTTAATAAAACGCCATAAAAAACCATAAAATATAGAAGTTTAATGACATCAACAGAACAATTTTTTACACCTGACATAAAAAATTCCTTTCATTTTGCTTGTAATGGTCAACATAAAATTTAAGTCATTTAAGAGACAAAACCGTTAAAGCAAATTATTACAATAATAAAAAAGTGATCGTAAAAGCCACACGCAGTTTAAATAATTGAAAAAAGTCTTCGAGAAAATGTGAAAAACCATCAACTGCAATCAAAAGTTTAATTAAAGTCCCACCGGTTTATGAAAAAAGACAAAAAAAAAAAAAAAAAATCCAAAAAATACACGCTCTCTTATGATATTGAAGCAACAATTTTTTTTGACAATTGGACATGTAAAGCCAACAATGACAACAACACGAACAACACAGCAACAATAGCAGCAAAACAGTTAAATCTCTGCAGGCTATATAAGTAACCTGTCTTGAGACCTTTTCTGTTGTTTTTGTTATTGTTGTTCTATGAACACAAAGAGGTTTGCGCAAGTGCAAAGTGGATATTAACGTGGCTTTCGTGAGCATGAGTACCTGAGAAGTATTACTTTTAAATATTTAGACGGAGGGAGTTGAAGTAAAGGACGCTTAAATGGTTGAATTTTCTTTTGGTATCAAAATTTTTATTTTTTTTGGTGCCAATAATATAGAAAGACAGACCGACAGACAAATAGACAGATAGACATACAAATGGATGGACATAAATAAATAGACAAGTTACAACCAAACCAGCCATATTTAGTTTTTAAAGTCAAACATCAGTTAAACAATACTTTTGGTAACTTTTTCTGTTTTCGCCATAATGCACACAAACGTTCATATAGCCAATATGCTTGGTACGTTAGAGGTGTACGTACATACCATACTTAAAATAATTTTTAACTTGGCCAACTATTTTCGGTCAAGAAGCGAAAAAACAGTTGAATGAGAAAAAAAAACCAAATTGTTTAAAACCGTGTTAGTCATCGTCGTCATCATCGCAGCTTTTACATGCATAAAAAAATAATATGCTCTTGTTGGCATTTTGACCACCTTTTTGGAAGACCTTTAACAAAACAAAACTGTATGAGCACACAGGTACATTTGTATTTAGAGGGTAAGCCAATCAAAGGGAATTTAATTCAAAACTGAACGTTATGACACTTTTGGAGTTGCTTAGTAGTAGTAGATTTCACTACTACTTTTGTAAACGTCAAAAACGGAATGTGAACAAATCAGCTGTTACTGATAATCAAGGGAAGAAGAAGCATTATGTGTTTTATGTTATGTTTTAAGTTAAGCTTTAAGTTTTAAGCTTAATTTGGTTTAAAACAAATGTAACGGGAATTTGGCTAAAACTAAAAATGAAAATGGATTCACAGGCTTTTAAACAAAGCAAAACTAATTTGCCGTTTATGGATGGCAACCGATCTTTAGTTGCGTTGCAAGTTGCCGTAAATTGCATTACGTATGGCAACTGGTAATTAAAAATCTATGACTTCCAGTTGCCATATAGGCAACTACATATTTCTATTTGTCGTTCGACAACGCAACTGAAGTTCGGTTGCCATCCATAACAGATCCATGAATTTTACTAAAAATACTATTTTTATTATTAATGAAGGCCAGGAAGCGCTGAGACCAGAGAAGATCTATTGCGTCGAGCCCATTACATTAACCTTCCACATTAAGACTTTTAAGGAATCTAAGCAGTATTTGGCGTTTAGTGTTTTACAATTTATGTGGAGGTACAATAATGTCACCAAAGTAGTGAAGCAGGACAAACTCAAAGGATCTGCTCTGAACTTTCAGTATCACTTTCACAAAATCAACAGACGTTTGGTCTCTGAGAGAACAATTTTGTTCAAATGTTACCTCAGATTGCAATTGCCTTAAATACTCTGTCAAAAGGCTAAAGTCTGCTCTACTAAGTAAAAGCAGATTATCTGGAATTCTTCTGTTATAAATAAGGAACCGTTTGGCCTGACGCTGGTCGGCATAATTATACGAGTTAGCAGTGAATTCCCCCCTTTTCCTGTTTCTAACGATTTCATTTCTGTGGGTTTACGAAACTGAAGCAGATAAGGCAAAGGAAGTGGAGATAAATCGGCCATACCTTGAATGGAATTATCAACGGTGAAGGAATCAAAACAACACCTGGCGGCTTACAATTATTCTAGAACTAGGCAAAACCATCGTACATGGTATACTACCATGTAAGATGTAGTAGAAAGGGGCTCTTAAGTATCACACCACTTTCGATCATGATAAAGAATAATTTCTAATTCTACCATGTACGATGGTAGTATACCATGTACGTGGGGACGCTTTGTGGAAGCCATATGTTCCGCAGAGGATTAACGGAAAAAAAACCTAGAATCGTACATGGTATACTAACATCGTACATGGTATACTACCATGTAAGATGGGGACGCTTTGTGGAAGCCATATGTTCCGCAGAGGATTAACGGAAAAAAAACCTAGAATTGGAAATTATTCTTTATCATGATCGAAAGTGGTGTGATACTTAAGAGCCCCTTTCTACTATAATTTTACCCAACACCTTCCTAGCCTTCCATATCATAGCCTTCGGTCACTACATCAAGGAAGCGTTGGTGACTATAGAATTTCAACCGAAATTAACGTTCAGAGAATCTTTCTGGGATTCAGACCTCAAGTCCTACCAAAAACTCTTGTACAGGCAAAGAATGCTCTTGTTGCACTCATAGTAACCTTATCAAAATGTCAGGGTTGGGAAAAACCTCAGTTACAAAAAAAACCAACTCACCTGGGGCCTAATTCTGGCATTTGTGATCGAAATAAAGTTCGAATCGAAAAATATTTCAATGTCGTACTATTTTCTAATGACGTTACTTGATACGAAACGAGTAGAATTATAGCTTAAGTATTGTAATTGTTCCTAGCCTTCCTTGTCATAGCCTTCGGTCACTACATCAAGGAAGCGTTGGTGACTATAGAATTTCAACCGAAATGAACGTTCAGAGATCTTTCTGGGATTCAGACCTCAAGTCCTACCAAAAACTCTTGTACAGGCAAAGAATGCTCTTGTTGCACTCATAGTAACCTTATGAAAATGTCAGGGTTTGGAAAAACCTCGGTTACAAAAAAAAACCCAACTCAGAAAAAATCATTTTTTTTCTTTTTTTGGATTTTTTAAAAATATGTTGAGATAGATCTTCTATCGTATTTGTTGGCAAAAGAGATCAAAAACTTTAAAAAAATTTTAGACCCTCGACTGGGGCTTTTCCCGCTACAGCCAAAATTTTTCCCCTACTTGCAAATAACGTACTTCTTCTTCTACCTTGCGCCACAACTTAAAATTTTTTGCTGGTGGACCTTGGGCTTTAAATTTAAAGGTAAGGTGCTCCCAAAGACGGTTAGCCTTGGATTTAGCTTGGGAACTATTTGGTATTAAATTTTTTTGCTAAGTCTGTTTGCTTTGCCTCCTCCTAAGTTTCCTATTGCACTGAATTATTTTTTGTACTTTGGACCAAAAATGTCTAAATATATTCAATTTTTCTAAATAAATTTTCGACTACATTTTGTTAATTAATTTTCTTGTGAAAAAAGTTTACTTCGCAAGCTTCTTCGCTCACGAGTAAAAACTCGCACGCTTATATTCGAATTATTGCTTGATATCGAAAGCCATCATTAGAAATTTCGAATCGTTTTATTCGTGGTCGAATAAGAGAATTACAAATAGTCAAAAACTCATTCGTTCGATTAAAGGCTAGTTATTAAAGGTGGTTAGTCTTACGTAAATGTTAGAGACACGTAAACATTACGTGTCATATGGTTTTGAAGTGTTTTTTTTAATTAAATAGAAAATTTTCATAATTTATAAATTTATTTATTTTTAATTTATCCGCAACGCAACATTACGTTTACGTAAGAGTATCTATTTACACATAAACTAGGTAAGGAAAACGGAACAGCTGATCCGCAACGTATACGTTTACGTAAGGGTAACCAGGTCTTAAGAATTCGTTCGAATACGAATGCCAGAATGCCCACTGATTTCTAAATAATTGTTAGAAATGATTCGAAAATTCCCCACCTCTGGGGAAAAGATGTTGACAAATGTTGTTAATTCATTATCTGAGAATGGTATTGCTATTCCTTTTAGGATAAATAGTAAAACCTTTTTTAAAAATTACAACACTTTTTAAATCATAAAAGCATTTATATTTTTTTAATAATACTTTGCTAATTCCACAGGCCAATTGGACCCACCCTTTACCTATTTACACACAAAAATGCTACATTAGCCAAAAAGCGTATTACAAATTTAGTCATAAAGGCAATCGTACTATCCAGCATAAGCGGTCGGTATTGGTGTAAAACAAACTGTTTTTGTAGAGGATAAAATAGTACCACAAAAACAAAAAAAAAAAACAAAAAAAAGTTCAACTATTAAACAATTACAACAAATATGGCCACCACACAACAAACATAAAACTTTAACACTATTAGAAATACAACAACAACGGCAGCAAAAACAATATTTACATTGCATGTAATACTTTAGTCAGGTCAATTCACGGTTGCCTGCTGACTACCTGATATAAGCCCTCAAAATGTAAGAAATTCTAAAAATGGTTGGGTGGGAAAGAGAGAAGAAATTCGGAAACAGAATAATTTTGTTTAAAAGTTTGAACTGCGAACATGGTTTGTATTTGTGTATATCAACTCTAATATTGTATATGTTGCACACATGCGATGCTAACATATGCTTTTAAATGCTTGGATTTCTATATGCAACATTCACGGTATGTATGCATGTATGTTATACATGCATCCATGAAACCAGAATTTTTAATGCAGAGTCTTAAACTCTCGTGTATGTGTTGAATTAAAGTGGACTGGGTTTTTAGTTTAATGCTACTAAGGAAATATTTCCGTTAAGGAATAACGTATTGTTAAGCAGTGGTTTTACACGTTGACGAAGTGGACTAAAAATGTCACGGAGAACTCGCGAAATGGAAACGTTATGCTATTAAATCAGATTTAGGCAAAGAGCTGCTCTTCTCTTGTGTTTTCACTCGAACGTACTCACGCAAAATAACCAAAAAATAAATAAAGGGAAGTAAAGAGAAAACAAGTGGAAAAAATACAGTGCAAAGAGGCGTGAGTGAGAGGACGCACTGATATTAGTTTGCCTGTTACTGAATTAAATAAAAGTTTTTACAAAAACTACAAAAAGTACATACCAGCTTAACTACCGCGTAGTAAGAATCTTAAAAGAGTTATAGAGGACTCACGGCTAACGCGTACAAGGCGCAATCTGGAACACCAATTTTCACAAACTTTTCGCAGCATATGCTGCCATATTTCGCCAACAACTATTCGTTGTTTAAATCACACGATCATGGTGGCCAATTAATTTGATCATTACGTGAAATTACTCTTTCATCATATTTTTATATGAGTAAATCAATTCTAGCGCGTGCTGTGTGGCATGTGGCTCCGTCCTGTTGGAACCGCAATGTCTGCAAAAATTTCTAATCATGTCCCTACACAGTTCACTATTAACAATAGCATTCTAACCGCCATAGCTTTTGAAGGCATATGGAGCAATGACTCTGTCAGCCCATAAAGCGCACCATACAGTAATTTTCTATGGTAGCGGTGTTGCCAACTAGAAGTTAGAAAAACACCCGATGCAAAGCTTTAGAATCGTAAAAACATGACCAGTTATAATTTCAATTCTGATCAGGTTTCTTTTTTGAAAACTATTGTTCTTTATACAAACTTTTACTTAAAATTCGCCTCGGAGTTACTATCATTCCCTTAATTGATCGCTTGAATATATGTGGAGTTATGTACCACCAATATGTATCAAAGGGTTCCTAGACCAACCCAATCATAAAATTATCTTTTTGTAACTACAAATCTGGTATTTTAACTCAGATGAATGAAGCTTTAGGAACTAACATTGCTCAAAATGAACCTTGTTCGATAATACAGTTTTTGTATTTTTTTATTTTATGTGGCAGGGAATTCGATTGTTGCGGTAAAACCATTCAATTTTAAATAAGAAATCTTACCGTCATTGTTAACATTATTGGCTATTTTTATAGAGCAATTAGAAAAGGTATTAGAAGTTACGCCTTTTATTTTATAATGTAACTTTATAGTGTACCGCTGTGGTATAATGGGTAAGATATCCGCCTGCCAAACAGAAGGACGTCGGTTCAATTCTAGGCCAGACCATCAGACAGCTTTCATTAACGCTATCATCTAATAACATTGCTAGCGAGTGGTTATGCGTTTGCATTATCTTGTACGTCTCTTTCAATGAGTGTATAAAAATTATGTAGTATAGAGTGCAGCTCCATTGATTGCGAGAAGTCCATCTTGTTCCACTTGGAATGTCGCGGGAATTATATACTATGACCATCAAAATTAAGTAAAAACCCATAATCTCTGGAGTTTAGTTTATATTTCAGTCTACGATGATAGGTCCTTGTCTTATATATTTTTTGCTGGACACGTAAAACTTTAGATGTTGTAAGAATTTTGTTGTTGTTTTGTAGGATTTTGTAAAGTCGTAAATACAGTTTAAATTCATCTTATTTTAAGTGACTGAGATATAAACTAAATTCTAGAGAATGTGGGTGTTTACTTAATATTAACGCTCATAGTATGTATGTATTTTCTTTCTTTCAGCTGTACAGTTGGATGTAGAAATTAAATTTTAATTGTCTGCACAATTTTTTTTTTAATCTTTACTTTTCATTATTTTTCTTTTGATTGCAGCAGTGCTCTTAAGTTCACTGCTAAAAACCTGCCAAATTGCAAGAGAAGTTGCCAATTTATGGTGCAAACTTAAGGGTTTAATTTAAGTTGCCTTTAGAACACAGTGTCTTGCTTGTAGCCCCTAGTAATCGTTAAATTATTAAGCCATAAATACTTTACATACAAGTTAAGTTATGTGTGTGCAGTATATTTGCCTTATATGTAAATGTGGCAATAATAGTTATATGAGCAACTCTTTTTAAAAGGTTTTTGTTGTTTTAATTGTTTTTTCTAGATGTGAGATTTATGAAAATATTAACCTGGTTATCTTCAAGTTACCAAAAACTGTTTAATATTTCAATGCACCGTGTACTACTATTGTTGATTAAAAAAACACACACACAAAATTGTCGATTTTTGTCTTGGATTTTTGTTCTATTCACTGTTTTACGGTGTTACCATGTTTACGCTGACGTTCGATTGTCAAAAATAGTGGCTGAAAAGTATGTGTTTAGCGCTTAAACACACTCGGCACTTGCAACATTATTTCTGCATTTTTTCTCAAAGCATGAGACGATAACATAAGCAAATAAAACTGTTGCATCGAAGGTTGTTGCCATTTTTAGTGGCCAGCAGGTTACACAGGCTATACCCAAAAATATTATGTCAGAGTGATACAGTCGAGTGGGGGGGGGGGGGTGTAAATATAAAATAGAATTCGCCATTGGCATCAACCATGTTTATGTTGTTTCTGTTATGATACCCAAAGTTAAGACAAGCTAAAAAAGAAATCCATTCTAACCATGCTACTTACAGCAATAACAACAACAACAACAACAACAATAATAATATAAACCAATGTATTGTTATATTACAATTACGTGTGTGAGTGTGTGTAGAAAAATCACTCAAACTAGATAGATGTGTATATAGAATAACGGTCCTGCATACTTCTGTTGCTTGCAGCAGATGGCGTTGCAATATGAGCAGATAAATTTTATGATTTTCGATTTTTCTTTGTTTTTCATTCTTCATTTGGCTATAATACGTGTATTATTATTATTATTATTGACCATATGTTGTTTTGGGTAAAAAAATATAAATAAAAACATTTCGGTCTTTAATAATTTTTATATGCCAGTAATCGTATGTATAGTATTATTATAGTTTTTATGACTTTGACCGGTTCATATTTATTTCATTGTATTTTGTGGCAACACTGTGTATTGCATAATTTTCTTAAAGTGTTTGTTGTTCAAATGGTGCAAAAATAAAGAAAAGAAAAATGTTTTCTTTTGATTTCAGTCATTGATATGCCAGTGGTCTACACGACTTCTAGCTCTTTAGTTTGGCTGCCTGTTTTTTTCCATCAGTGACCCTTATGATCTATGGATTACCTCCAGTGACTTATGTAAGAAGTGGCTTTATTTATAAGTTTTGTTACAGATTCTTAAGTAGGTTATAAATCAAAAAATTTAACCAAAAAATATTTCTTATAAGTGTTATACCATATTAAGGCAATCGTCCAAACAATTTAATAAAGCTTGCTAAGCGTGCTATGGAAATGCCAGTGTAGTTGGTAATACACAAAGTTTAAAGAATTTCAAAACTTATCATGAAAAAGTTCTTTTCATAGTCCTGGTTAACCTTAACACCATCAAAAAGTGTCCAAATAAACATTCATGCAATCACAACGATTGCCTATTTGATGCAGTTTAAGAAGATGCCGGCACTTCAATTGTATGTTAATTGCTGTTATCTATGTTAACACCTTCACGGTATCCAATTACTTAAATGAGCTGTGGTTTCAACTGTAGTGTATACCATACAAGTTTTACAACATTCAAAGACGTAAAGCAAGACTGTGAGAACGGGAACAAATCAAATCGCCGTTCCTTGTGCGATTTAATTTTTTCTGGCGTCACTTCTCAATGGAGTATATGGGCTTTCCACAAAGCATCCATTGCTGCTTTTGTTTCAGTTTCATAAAATTGATTTTTCAAGCTAAGAAGATGATTAATCTATTGTAGCACGCCTCCATGTGATTGTGTAGTTGTGAAGGCCCGTGCTAAGAGGTGTTAGTGATCCTTACTTAGCATTGAAATTTTTTTCCCGGTAGGTAGCGTTTTCCCATGATCAATCTGACCAGTCTGATGTTTGTCATCATCACTAGAGGAAAACCTGAAGGGTAACTTTTAGACGAATTTTTCTGGAGGGTGGTTAAAAACTCTTTACTAAGCACTCGAAACCGCAATTAAATTTTTTCGTCATGTCCTCTGCTGGGGATTCGAACTTGGGCTGTTTGTATTGTATGCGTGCGCTCTAACCACTACACTACGCCACCACCGAAAGATTTGCTATTGTATGTTTATTTTTTGGTTGTTTTCAACAGGTTCTCAGTCTTTATTAACTTGCTAAACTCTTTCTGGAAGTTCGCAGAAAATATTCCGCATGGTATTGCCTGAATAATACCGCATTTTTAGCAAAGGTGGATATCAATGTATAATGGAAGAAAGCGAGCGTTAATATCTTCAATTACCAAGTAGAATTGTTTGTTCAACCTGTTTTAGCAGACTAGAGTAACTAACTAATTCGACTTTCTCTAAGAACTGCCCTTCAAAGTACAGACCCATGATAATACAACCTGGATCAAAAAGTACCCGGAATAATCCGCTTGTGGCGGTTCCATCATTCCGATTTGACTTTTGTTTTTGTTTTGTTAAGCTGGTATATCAGTTGTTGATATTCCAGCTAAATCTTAGCGTCATAGCTTGACATTTGCAAAAGCTACGTATCCAGGAGTAGATCTAAATCTATGAGTGTTGGCGATTTTTACAATTTTAGAAATGGATTTAAATTTGTTGAGGTCGCAAAAACCTTATTTTCTGGGCTGAATCCGATCTCACATTTATCATCCAAAGGATCATTACTGGAGACGTGGGTTTATGAGTACGACATGCAATCCAAATATCATGCAAGTGAATGGTGTTCACCAAATGACCCGAAGCCAAAAAAACCAAGTCGTTTTCAGTCAAAAAAAAGTCAATGCTCAAGGTTTTCATGTATTACAACGAGAGTTTTTGCCAGAAGGCCAGACAGTAAACAAAGAATATTATTTGCGAGTTATGAGAAGTTTGCGTGAAGCAGTTCGCCGAAAGAGACCAGAATTGTGGGCCGAAAATTCGTGGATTTTGCACAATGATAACGCACCGTCGCACAATGCCATTATTGTTCGAAATTATTTGACGAAAAATGTGACAAATACCATCCAACAGCCACTGGATTCATCTGATTTGGTCCCTGTGACTTCTTTCTGTCCAATCGAGTTAAAAAACCATTACGGGGAACGCGATTCAGCAGTCGAGAGGAAATAATGAAAAAATCGCAGGAAGAACTGATGGACATACCGAAAACCGAATATAAAAATGCTTTGAGGATTAAATCATGCGCTGGCATAAGTGTGGGGCTGCGCTTGCCTCTAGAAATGTTGATATTTCTCAATTTTTAAGGCGTTTTATGGCAAAGAGAGGTGCAACATTTTTTGTCAGAAAAGAAAACACCATATGATGCAGCTCGAATCCTGGTTGAAACAATGGATAACAAAGGTTAACAAGCAAAAGTACACACATAACTTTCACATTGCATGGGAAATACCACAGTGTTATAAGTCTAAATATTTATGCACACATCTTAACCGTCGATTAATATGGAAAAGCTATATGGATGACAAGTTTACTCTAATAAAGTTGAAGGCTTATAAAGAGAAACTCGGTTCTTAAAATACACTGCAAACTCTTTCATACAAAGCGAATTTAATTCAATCTGCTTCAGATATTATACGGATTCAAAATCGTTAAAATGTAATTTTGTGGTAGACAACAAATGCCCATAAAGACACTTAAACGGGCCTATGGTTAGAAAAGAAATCGCTAAGTATGCTGAGACGTATTTGAAGAAGCTGAAAGTTTACCCGAATACCCTAGCTCCTGACGAAAAGAGTCACCCGTACTTTATACGAAGATAAGCGGGAATAAGATCAATTTGACGTAAGTTAATGATGTAGAATCATGATATTTAGTCTCGCACAAGAAAAAAAAAAAAAACTTATATGAGCACCACAGTTAGGCCCAAAACATGCATGTGCTTATTACAGATGAGTAGCGACCTATGATTGCCACCCAAGGTTATACTTAACCTCTTCCTATCAAATTTCAGAGAAAAATCCGAAGCACTAGATGGATGTTGGGCATTTTTCATTCCTCATTTCAGGAGACTTCTGTTAAAGTTCTTCAGGCCCCTCCTTTTGGCATAGATGTTCGCCATTTCGTACCTTTGTGCCCTTCATTTCCTGGCATCCAGTTCAGGATAATCTGATTCCGGGGAGCTAGGGCATTAAGCGCATCGTAACATTCCTATATTTTCCTGAACGCGGAGAGTAAATGTACAACTGCCAAGAGCCTCGAGGAATGATTGACTGTCTGAAATTATTTTAACTCTGACTACCGTGTACCTCTTTCAAATAGGATTTCAACAGTTTTTAATATTGCGTTAAGTTCATATTGGAAAATAGGATCAGCGTTCCTGATGCCACTCCAAGGAGCGTTTTGGACCCACCTGTGTATCACTTTTGTGAGTTATCTTGTAACCAGCTCGAATCCTCTTATCACTTTTCTCTTGTCGGAAAGATCATTCAGGATCATTCATATCTTATTAGTCATCTTACCCCGCAAGATGGTAAGATGACTAATAAGGTTGCTTGGCTTTAGTTTTTTCTTCCTTTAAATGGAGATTGCTTGCATATCAGCCTCCGCCTGTATAGCCACATTAAACCGAGTTAAGTTCAGACAGAAGATCTTCCATAGCTATCGTCGGAATAGGCCATGCGAATCTCTGCATTCTACATAGCTTCAAAATAGTCATAGTTTTTCTTTTTTTACCATACTAGACCGCCATATAGTATTGTAGGCCTGACCATTTGGGTATTTATCCAGTAGATTATTCTAGGGCTTAGACATCAGAACCTATAACAGGGTTAGGAGATTGGGTTCACCTTAGGGTTCACCAATTATTGTTATGAGAAAGATTATGTGAGGAACCAGGTTGCGGCCGAAGGGCGATATTAAAATTACGGAAAAGCAGAGTACGTATAGTAAAACGTCAAAAATAACAAGTTATTCGTTTATGCAAACTTAAAATAAGAAATCCTAGTTTTTTTTACCCGCAATTCAAGATTTCGGAAGTGTGTGAAAAATTTCAAAAACAGAATCCTGATATACCATTTCCTGGTACTTCCACATAATTTTATTTTTATCACCTTCAAAACTTTAATTGTAAGCTTTTGTTTACTCCATCAACTGACTGACCTCCTCTCCTCTATTCCTGGTCTTTGTTTTTTGTGCGACCGTATAATTTTAATTTTTGAAGCTGGATTATCTTTGGTCATAATAAACAAAAATTACATCCTTATTATTGTACCCAATGTATCGTATCCTTAAACATTTTTTACTGCAACATGCAATAAAAGAAAAAGTAGTTGCACCATGAACGGATATTACCATCAACAACAAACCATAAATACGTATATAAAGGATCGTAATATAATATCCATAAATGTTCTAGTAGTACAAGCTCCTTGGGTGGCACGAAAAGCGTAGAAAATTTTCTATGGTAAAACCTTGTAGAACAAAATTATTATGACCATAATAATTGCTGTTAAAATAAGTAACAGCAGCAACATCTCCAACAACAAGAGCAGCTTTTTTGTTTTTCGTTAATTTTAATTGCATTTAAAAGTCTTATAAACCATAGTCTGTCGGTCCGGTTTAAGTCCAACACTGTGGGTTTTTTTTTGTTTTTGTTTACCGCTTTTTCAAATGGTGATTGTAAATATTTATTACTGACACTAAATATTATAACGAGACATAAAAATTGTACATTTTCTTCATCTATTTTTACACGGGGTCAGTTTATTTATTTATTTTTTTTTTAAGTTTATATTTTTCCCCCAAAAAGTTGGAAAACATTAAAAAAAAGTGAAATGATTAAGGAACAAGTGACCATTTTATTATATCCTTAAAGCCTTATGGATTATAAAGATACCCAAAGTGTAGTTAAAGTTTATAATTCTGTAATACTTATAAAACACTTCCGCCGTTTAAGTAAAAAGTATGAAAAAAAACCAAAAAGAAAATATTTGCAGCAAAATAAAATTATCTCTGCACTTGTAAATTGTGTATCATCCATAAATACTTGCAACAACTAACCGACCAACATAGCCCAGCGCTTGTTTAAATCATCTCTCAAGAAAAAAAGTTATAATTTTTTAAGTTTTTTTTTTTTTTCTACACAAAGGAGAAAAATGGAGCTCAACTGCAAAAATCAAACAATAGAATTCATTTTTTTTTTGGCGGGAAGTTTAAATTTTTATCAAGTTTTTGTTCTATTAAAACGCATTTTCTTAGGGTCACAACACTATGGGATAGAGAAAAATGACATACAAAAATTAAATAAAAGATAACAATTCGGTAAAATTCAAATCGAATGAAACTTCAAATTGCTATAATTTTCAAATCAGACAAGATTTTGATATTTTTTATTAATTCACTTAATTACCTTTCAAATACCCTCTTTGATTATCAAAATTTTAAAATAAGTGGCACATTTAGGTTTTATTTGCCTTTGAACATTTACTCGATTTCAAATTGACATGTTTTCTGTTTACAGAATATACCAGAAACTTTTTTTAGGTGGAATAAAGCAAAACCGTTTAAAAATTTATGGAAAAATCCACCTCTGCTTGACGAATTTATAGAGCACTAATTTTAGTCACCCGGCGTTTCCCGGAAATCTACACTCGCTTTATTCCCGATTTTATTCGTCTTTTTGCCACATGTCTATCTTCATACAGAAATAAAAATTAGACTTTTGAACCCTCCCAACTGTGCAACTTGATAATAGAATAGTATGTGCAAAGTTTGAAGATTATCTCTATTTTTTATAGTTCCCAAAATTCTCCTTTTACCACTTATTAGCGCCTTTAAGTGCAACTTTTGAAAATAATATTTTGTACAACACATTTTGGTGGATGATGAATATTAGTACATAAAAAACTTTTCTTTAACATACTTAGTACTTACACCCGAACGAAATATACTACCTACGAGATTTCGATCAAAATCTAATAGATTTGAAGTGGATTTCCCAAACGAAAAAAATCTACTTCGTCACAAGATTTTATCGAAATCTAGTTCAAATATATAAAATTTATGATGCAACTCTGTTTTTTTGTACTAAAAATACTAAGAAATACATCTCTGTTTAAGAAAAATTTATATATTTCTATATAGAAATCAATGTGTGTTTGTAAGTATGTATATATGTGTTTTTAAAGTCCATAGACGACTAAACGGCTAAATTGATTTTCTTCACATTTTCACTGTATCATACTGTATGCCTGGAAGAAGACATAGGCAGCATTTTTTTCGACAGGGTCAGGGACAGAGGTACCCCCCATACAAACCAAATATTAATAATCGCATATCTAAAAAACTATATCAGCCAGAGTCATAAAACTTTGCCACAATTAATTTCGTATGTAACTGATTTATTGAAAAAAATGTAGGGCAGATGTAATCAGGGGGATAGGTATACCCTATACAAAGGAGGTTTTAATTATCGTATATCTAAAAAAACTTTTATAGCGACAGTCTTCAAATTTTGTTCCAGTTACCTTTCTATGAAACTAATTTACTGGAATAAATGTAGGGCAGATATAATCATGGGGAGAAATACCTCCCCCCATATCAAATATTAATTTTCGAATGTGTTGTTAGGCTTAGAACCACGATGTCAGGTGTTCAGATTCAATTTTGGCAAACAGTCTATCCAAAAATGTATAAAAATCGTATTTTTTTCAATTTTTTTCCGTGTATTTTGATATTTGGGATTTTTTGTCCGTGTATGTTTTATATTGCGAATTTTTTTTGCGTATATCAAAGTAAGATGTTTTTATCATTTTCTCAATGTATTTGACGAAATTATCACATTGTGTAGGGTTCTCAGCCAATTTTGTCTCTCTACATGGTCAAAAAAATTTTTTTTTTGATTTTTTCCGGTGCTGTTGGGGTAGAACCACGATGTCAAGTGTTCATAGTCATTTTTTGCGCACAATCGATCCAAAAATATATAAAAATCATATATATATTTTTTTCAATTTTTTTCGTGTATGTTTGTTTTAGTTTGCACATCAAAATCCTCCAGTTCATATTTTTTACAAAATTTAGCCAAGACACACACCAAATCGCATGGTTGAAAGATGAGGTGTGGTGTTGGTTAGGAATTTTATCGATCGAGAATAGCCTAAATCAGCATTACAGTCTTCCTGATGGCTTAAGTGTTTTTCCAGGCAGAGACAACGCGTTTGTACATACGTGGACAGCCAGGCGGCCCTTAAATAACATACTATCACTTCTAGGTTTCTTATTCTATAGGAATGGGTTTATGTGGGATCAGCATTGAGTGGACGAAGGCTAGCCTCAGTTGCACCACCATCGGTAGGATCGTTGAAGAAGAATTTTCTTGATTTTTACCTAGATTGGGCAAATTACTGGTTGAAATATTGCTTATTGTTCATGAGAGACGGTATGTATCCAGACTGATGGCTGTACTTATCTGGTATTGAACAATGCAGTATAACGACCGCTGACGTTAAGGCGAGATAGTTGGCTAAACTTTTCCTATTTGGATGTCCGATCATTATGAACCGTAATCGTTAAGTTTTAGGCAAATGGTTTCTACATGATATCTCCAGGATCAATACAGATGATCCAGGTAATCTCTTTAGATAACTCAACCTTACTTCGTGCAGTTCAAGTGATGTGGTACATTTTTAAAACAGTGCCTGTAGACAGTATTTCACATTCGTAGCATTGCTGTGTCTGGCCACATAAACGAACCAAACAACCATATGATCAATAAGCTAAACGTCAATAACTTGTGATTCAGAAGTATAGTGTAACGTGTCACACATCTTACAAAACCATTTTATTAGTAAAATATAATCGTTTTATTTGAGGATAACTACCCAACAATTCTTCAGCAATTCAAAGTCAACATAATACTTATTAATGAAACGACACCAGAACACCGTGATAGATTATAATTAACTGGAGCTGTGTTGCATTTGAAGTTTAACTCTGAATATACCAAAAAAGCTATGAATTATTAAAATAACAAGCCCACAGTGCATTTTTTCTATAAGAAAAGTGAAAAATTAAGCTTAAGAAATAAAGTTGTTTCATTTATTTAATAATTTTTTGTGTTGCGCGTGCCTTTAATAAAGTGTATTGTTCAGCAGTCCATCTTTCTCGCACTCTTGTTCCTCGTTGCCACTTTATTTGTTTTCTTTTTTTTTGGTGGTTGCTGCTGTTGTTATTTGTTACTTGCGCTGTTGCAACATATACAACTTTGTTCTGTTTTAAGCTCCTTTACAGCCTTTACTTTTTTGTTGTCTAATGTTGTCTCTAGGGCTTAAATATCCCAAAAGTTAAACAAGTAGCTGTTGCTGTTTTAGCCTCCGCTGTGAGAAATTTTTCCAATTTTTTTCTTACGGGGAATTTTACAAAAAAAAGTTTCACTATCAGAGCTACTAAATGCACATAATCTTACACAAGTGGTTTTAACTTTTTAACACGTCATCATAATATTTGTTTGGTATTTTTTTAATTTTTTTTTTTACATTTTCTAGTTAAATTTTTACAAAATATATTTTTCTGCGTTTTACTATCTTTTTTTGGAATTATTAAATATTTACGAAATGATTGCGAAAATTTAATTGAAATTTAATAATCAAATGTTTAAAACTTTCTAAAATAACTTTTTGTGACATGAGTCAAGGTCATAAAAGCCTGTTTGCAACTGTAGCTTTCTTGGAAATTGTAAAAATGGTTTGGAGAATTTTATTTGACTCTTTTATCAAATGGGATCCAGATAAAAATAGGACGAAGAACGTGTTCATATTGTTACGTTTTTACCTTGTTAAAAACGTATATTTATGAGTTCGTAGATTGTAGTTAAAATAAAATAAATTTTGGTTTTAATTAAAAATCCTTTATTCAAGACAGTTATGTGCACCACTGCTTGTAATCATTTTACCGGCAATAACAATTTTTATTCTTAATTACTCTGTCTGTTTACAACTTTGTAAGCAACAACAATTACTCGATAGATCTTTCTTCCTAAAGATCTTCCAACCCGATCGTAGCTATACCTAGGTTCGATCACAACCTTTTTAACCAGAGGTTATCCACACTTAACTCTCTTTACTGAGTTAGCTCCAACTAAACTGGTTTTTACTTCACTACTAGCTTCACGAGTTGTACTTTTATATGGCATCGATGTACTTTTTATATGGCTGAGTAAACAATACATCGAATGCTCTCGAATCTCTCGATATTTCAGGTGGATTCCATTTCCTTCCTTTAATTCCTTTTTAGTTCTTATGTAGCCATGCGTATGTAAACATCTACCACTTTCAGCTCTTAGTATTTGTTGTTGCTTGTTTGTTGTCTGTTACTTGTTTTCCTTGCTGCTTAATTATTGTTGTTGCCGTATTATTTTTATTTACTTTACCTCTGCTAATGTTTGTTGTTGTAGATTTGGTTATTCGTAGACAGCACGTATAGTTGTTCTTGCAGCTTTTGTTTATTTATTTTAGCGAAGTAATAAACACAGAGGTACTCAATCTTATTTTCGAATTAATATTGATACAGCCCGAGATTAAAGGATGGTATTAGTTTTGACGGGATACTCAGTATTAAGAGCACTGCTTTGCGAAATGGCTTGTTTAGAATCTGACAAATATAGGACATGCGGAGAAAATATTTATACTTTTAAACAGTTGGTCTGCTTCTGGAAGCGCAAGCACAATGCAGTGTGTCAGACATAAACCTCCTAAATAACACGGAATGGAGTGGCATAAGAAACTTCCTTTTTTTGAGTGCGTTCAACACTCAGGGGATGGATGACCTATACTCATGCAGTGTATAGTGCTGATATTAGGAAAACAGGTTGCGGGAAGAGGGAAAGAGGTAGTAGTGTTTATGAATATTCAATTTAAATATACTCACGTCGAAGTGACAGAAAAGACTTATACGGGAAGATTGTGAAAACTCTGCCTATAATGGTTTGTGCAATTCGCTGACAATCAACCACAAAGGAATGTACTCTATGAAAAATATCGGTATTACGAAAAAATATGTTATCATTAGGAATTAATTCCCTTATTTTTTCAGAACATATTCCGTTATATTGGGTGATTTTTTAGCAACTTTCTTTTTGGCAACACTGTTTTTGGCAACTCAGCTGTTTTCGTGTTTGACAGTAAAAACATGTTCGGTTTGGTCTATAATTTAATCATGAATCGACTTACAAACAAACAACGCTTGCAGATTATTAAATTTTATTATAAAAATGCATGCTCGGTTAAGAAAGTGCATCGTGCGCCTCTTTCATTTTACGGTCGGCTCATTTCTGGTCTAATGGATGCGTAAACAAGTTCAATTGGCGTATTTGATGTGAAAAGTAGCCAAAAGAATTGCAAGAGCTGCCAATGAAAAATGCACTGTTTGGTGTTGAATATGGGCCGGTGGCATCATTGGATTTTACTTTTTCAAAGACAATTTAGCAATTTTTTTTTGCTAAGCATGGAAGAGTTGGACGTGGTTGACATGTAGTTTCAACAACAGGGTCGCACATTCCACACAGCACGCGAAAGAATGGCCCAATTGAGGCATGAATTCGGTGAACAGTTTATTTCAACTTTGTGACCGGTCAATTGGTTGCCTAGATCGTGTGATTTAATCCCTATACACTATTTTTTGTGGGGCTATGTCAAGGCTTATATCTATAGGACAAGCCCTTAACCGTTGACGCACTGCAAGCCAGTATTAAAGAATTTATTCCTGCTATACCGGCCGATATGTTGGAGAGAGTATTTACATGAAATCATCTTTATATATTGAATTATATGGATCGTCCTATCGACACAAAACCAAATTTTACACATTTTTCCCGGTAGTAACGATAGAACAATGAAACACACTTTACATTGCGACGTTGCTTCAATGAACCGATAGAAATGATAAGCACCCTCCTGCACGCGGTCGAGAAGCACCGGCCATACATGAGAGTTGTATTCCATTTTTTTTCTGATATAGGTTTTGGATATATTAAGGAGATCAAATGGAGTGAAATATTTCATACATCGTCTTAAGAAATTGAAGTACTTGAATGCTTCTTCAGTCTTTCTAACCAACATCACAATGAATTCTCATGCCCAGATCATCTGATTGCTCAATCTTCACATTATCAATGGACACAGATGACACCACATCACGTCTGTGCGTCAAAAAATGTGTCTAATTTGTGTATGATATTCGGGAAGATATTGAGTTTTTTAAACATTTTGTCTAAGTATGTACATTTTTCCTCCATAACATTGATTCTAGAACTCTAAAAAACTATGTTCTAGGGACTAAAATACACTGAGGCTTCAAGAAAATTTTTTTTAATTTTCCATTACAACTTTAATAAACATTTTAAGTCATTTAAAACATTTTATTTCTTTTAAAATTTCTTTAAAAACTTCAAAAGAGTACCATATGGTTGTTTCAGTGCTTGCATTAGCCATGTACTACAACTACTGGCTGGCTGCCTGGCTGTTAATAGAGAGATTGCGAAAGGAAAAAGGGAAAAAAAAATGGGGAAATAAAATATAAAAATTGGCTTCAATTGTTAAAAACAAAATTCACTTAACTCGTTACAAAAAAACTGGAAAAAATAAAGAAACGAACAAAAAATTTTGTGTAAAATTCATTTAGCAATTGTTACAACATTTATACATACGTACATACAAACCCCCTCCCCCCTGTATGTACATATGAATGCATTCATTTATTCCTCAATTCATTCATTCATTTATTCATGCATTTTTATACGTAAATTCAATTCCATTGAAAAGCCATTACAGTGTTAAGTTTGACCTCGGTTTAGCTCGTCACCCACCCTCACACAAAACATATTGATGCATTCCATTTCCAGGTGGGCCTCGTGTCTATTTACTACAGGGTAAATGGTTGTTCCGTGGGTAGGTGGTGGGTGAAAAGGTAAATTCTTAACTCTGCGAATGTCAACTTAAATCCTGAAATTTTTTGAATTTTTTTTCTTTTATTTTTAAGGTTAACCATTAAAAAAAAAAAAAAAAAAAATAGACCGAATTAAACTTGAAATACTTTAAAATGTTAAAACATCATGGGTCTAAACCGATTCAAAGTTCCTTAGTTTTAAGTGTATATGTTAGCCTTTAAATAAATCAAAGAAAAACAAAAGTTTTTTTAATATGTAAATTTGTCTGATTCAAAGTTTTTTTTCCACTTTTTGTGTTATTGATAGTTGGCTTACAAAGTAATGTGTGTACGGGTATGGGTGTGGGTACAATTTTTGGAGTCATGCAACACATTTAAGCTGTTCATTCATCATGGAATATCGTGCTTAAATGTTAATGTGATAAAAAATAAAAGCCTTTAAAAATTAACAAATAAACAACAAATTAATTTCAATCTTAAATCTCTGACAGCTTGACTCCCACAAATCATCAGTAATGAAAAACAAAATTCGAGTAAGAAAACAACTATTCGTATATCAAACACTTACATACATACAACATTCTGACCAGAATAATATACCACCAAAAAGAGCTTCTATGTTACAAATTGAGAAGAAAATGATATGGCAGACTTCGAAATACCCTGCTTTGATTTCAAGTAGCCTCATAAAATTTCTTAACAAGAAACCCATCAACTATAATCAGAAGCAAAAGCTGCTTAGAGGCCAGCATTTTTTTTTTTTTTTTTTTTTTGAGACCAGCACTAACCCCTACTCATGCAGTGCATTTGCTGGTACTAGAGAAATAGGTTGTGGGAAGGAGGATAGAGGGAGTAATGTTTATGGCCATTCGATTTGAATTTGCTCATGTCGTAAGTGGCAGGGAAGACATTCGCAGGAAGATTGTTTCACAAACTTACAGTGCGACCAAAGAACGAATTCTCCCTAAAATGCGTTGTGCGATTCACTGGAAAATCAACTACAAAAGGATGCGCTCTACAAGAAATACGAGTACCACGTAAAATTATATGATTACAAGGAATTAGTTCTTTAATTTCGTTAGAGTACCGTTATAGTACCGATTGAACAATGAAACTCACGTCATATTGAGACGATGCTCTAATGAATCGATAGAGTAGGCTATCCTACCTTCAATTATAAGAACCTTCGCCCTCTCCTGTACGCGGTTGAGAAGCTCCAAAATAGACTTTGAAGCACCGGCCCATACATGATAGTTGTATTCCAATTTGTGTCGGATATAGGTTTTGTAAATATTAAGAAGATCAGATGAAGTGGAGTAATTCTTCCACCGTCTTAAAAAACCGAGGCACTTGAATGCTTCCTTCGACACGCGAAATATGTGCTCGTTCCAACAAACGTCACAGTGAATTCTCACGCCCAGAACATCAAGAGCATCTGATTCCTTAATATCTACATTACCCGTAGATACAGATGACAACACACCACCACGTCTGTGTGTCAGAAAACAAGGCTAGGCCTACGATCAAAAGAATATGAATGACAAATGTTGCTGTCGTCTGCAAAAGAGTAAATAGGAATTGGGAATTGAGAAAAAGAAAGTCGTTAAGAAATATTAGAAATAGAGTTGGAGTCAGATGAGATTCCATCTATGACCACTCTTATAGTGCGATTTTTGAGAAAGCTCGATATGAATCGAGAAAAGTGACTACCGACACCAGAAGCAAAAAATTTGGATATAAGTGCCTCGTGCCAGACTCTGTCAAACGCCTTCGAAATATCCAGGGCCACAACTTTACTCTCACCAAATCCATGAATGAACCTATTCCACCTTTCAAGGAGTAGCGCCAGCAGATCAACAGTAGAGCGACCCTTACGGAAACCGTATGGTTGGATTCTAAATATTTCACAAGGTGATGATTAATATTACTCTCTATAACTTTGAAAAGTGCCGAATAAACTGCTATTGGGCGGTAGTTTTCAGGGTTACTAGACTCACCCTTTTTATGGATTGGCGTTACATTGGCAATCTTCCAGCAAGATGGAAAAACACCCGCACGATAAAACGCACTGAAAAGATTAGCCAATGGACGCGTAATCGTCTAAGAGCACTGCTTCAGGTTGAACTTGAACTGCTTGAAATGTGCAAGAACTTTTTTACTGCACGGGCTCGAAAGAATATGCTTTCTTCTTCTTTTCGCGTCTAAGTACTGCGACACACGAAGATCCCGCCTGTTTGCGTAGCGAATTAGTATGATCGCATTTGTTATTACGCCAATTTCTGAATGTTTCTTCTCTGGATCTGACTGCGAGCTTGCACGTCTGACTAAACCAAGATTTATTTCTTGATTTTATCGGAAGCTGGATGGGATGATATTATCCATTCCTAGCTTTATTATATTAACAACCATTTCGGCTATGGCATACACGTTAGAATCAAGGAAACAAAGTTTCCAATTGAAATGCGCATAGAAGTCGTTAAGCTCAGCCCAACGAGCTTTCACTTAATTGAAAACCAAGCGCTTTGTAGCTGTGTGTGAAGCGTTGTGAAGAGTGGAGAACGGGAAAGAGGCAGAAATGGTACAGTGATCCGAATTTCTTAGAGGTGCAAGGACCTCAACTAAATACTTTTCAGGGTGTGTAGTAAGGAAAAGGTCGAAGATGCTATTTTGGTGCCCATCTACGCACGATATGTGAGTAGGTTCATTCACTAATTACGCAAAGTGGTTGTGCGCAGCAAATTGTTATTGATTAATGATAATTTATCAAGTTTACAAATAATTATAAAATATTTAACCAGTTTTGAATTATAAATATAAGTAAGCTTTAAGTATATGCTCCAAATATCTAAAACAAAAGTGTATTATGATTGTTATTATAGAACTTGGTAAGAGTTTTCCACCGTAATTATAATTTTATTTTAAAATGAAATGTAACCAAAAAATGTGAAAAAATACATCAAAAAGCAAAAGTTAACATCGAAATATACAATAATAAGTTCTTAAAATGCATTTAAAAAGCCAAATTTTTTTTAAATATGCTAAGAAAAGTATGTAAATATGCAGATATATGATCTTAGATTATGCACTAGAAAACAAACATCATGATATTTTTTACTAAATTTTTAAACATTTTGAGTTTTTATTAAATATTATAATAGAAAAATAAGAACATGGAGTGTTTTGGTCATACATATATTAAAAAATGCGGTTTTGATTGTCGTTCGTAGAGTTTTGTGGCATAGTGTATTCCCAGTAAATGGTTTTTATTTGGGGCGAATTGCAGTAAAAAAATCTGAATCAAATTAATTTAATATTTGAAAATTTTAGATCAACAATTCATAAATATATGCAAAAATAAACTTTAAAAAAGTAAGAAAAACATTTTTTTTAATATAATTTTTGATCCAAATATATGTATATTTCAAATTTAAGAAATGTGCATAAATAAGCTTTAAAAATATGCTCTATTACGCTGTTGTTAAACTTCGATGAACTTTAAATACGTATGTTTTCTGGTTAATATTAAATTACAAAAAAAAAGAAAAAATTAGAAAAAGTATTTTATTTTTTAAAGTACATAGTCATATTAAACATGCCAAAAAAGCTTTTAAAGCATTTATAAATACTGAAGATTTAAAAAAATTGCCATCGTGGTCATGTACATGAAGATCATACATTAAGTTATCGGAATACGCTTAAAAAAATAAGTAAAATATGTTTTTAACATTTCTAAAATAAAATTCTTTAACTTATTTTTTAAGATAATTTAATAAACATGTCTTATATAAAAAATAGTGGTAAGATGCTGGTAGAATCATTTTTGAATGATAACAAATTGGCATTTTAAAAGGAATTTTGAAGGGCCAAATATGCTAAAAATATGCTATAAAAATTATTATTATTATGTGTACTTCTATTTTGTTGTTCATTTAAGATAAAATAAAACTGCATTAAAAAAAGGCAAAAATAGAAAGGAAGTCTTTATATGTCTTTAAGTCAAAAAAAGCTTTTATTTCTAGACATTCCTTGATAGGCCTTTAAATCAAAATATGCTTTTCATTTCTAAACATCTCTCTATGATTTTTTTATTATATGTAGCCACGTTACTTTAGCTAAGTCTATATGCCTTTAAGTCAAAAAAGTTTTTATTTTTATATTCTTAGAGAATTAACAGATTTTAGACATCTTGAGACTCCAGGTACACACATACTATAAATTGTTATTTCTCCCAAGTAGTGATATGATTTAAGAGCTGCTGGACTTGTGTTTCTTGGCAAATAATCTAGAGTTTCTAAAACTATCAACAGATGGCATTTCCAACAAAGTTATCGCCATTTCTTTACATTTTGTGAAATTAATTTTTTCAATAAGTCCACGACTACTATCGTAATCGGTTCATATTTAGGTCTCAAGAGGGTAACTACAAATTAAGTATTTTCAATATGTGATGCCACGCCCACATTAACTTTACTTTTGAATGAAAATATTACAGTAAATTGTTCTTTTTTCCATACTGCAAACCTTCTCTTCTTTTGCCTGTCAGTATATAAAGTAGGGTTATAAAGATTTAAATTGAATTAAAACAACTGACAATAATACCACTATAATCGATTTAAAATGTCTCCTTGACTTCATTAACATGAAACCGAAATCAATATAAAATTGCACCCAAAAAAAATTTACAAAAAGTAAACAGAAAAAAAAGGCAGCAAAAAGTCAGCACTTAAAACACGATAAAATTTAAATGACAAAAAACAGAAGCACCAACAATAACAAAAAACAAGAATGCCATGTAATAAAAGGAGTTGTGCATGATTGTATAAAAAATGACTCTTTAAATGATATTTAACCAAAATGACCCCACCACCAACGCATCAACACCAGCACAAGCACCACCATCAACAACAATCTAGTCTCAGCGTCATCATCCATTGTCAGCGTTTTGATGACAATAACGCCAGCACTCTAACACCAGTTACAGGCACTGGCACTGGCACTGGCACAGCCACGGAGACATGAGACGACAATCCATGAATATTTAGAGACTTTGCTTACTTATTGCTGGCGATGACTACTACTGGGTGCTTCCAACTAACAAGTCATAGTTGTTTCTTTTAATGTAATACAGAGAGACACAGAGAGAGTATGTGTGTGGCTGTGGCAGCAAAAATATAGTACAAGCGAGCATATAAAATTGGAACAAGCGTGATTAGCATGAGATATCAGGCACATTAATAAAAATGACAATTTGAAACAGAAATTATTCGCAATACAGCCAACTAAACAACCATATGTTCAGCTCAACACTTTAATTCTTTTTTTTCTTTTTTGTTTTTTGGTAAGAAACACAAGTTATAACTTAAAATTTTACAAAATGAGTTAAGAGAGAGATATGAAAACTATCTGAAAATATGTACTTTTAAGTATGTTTCTGGTACTTTTGTTGTTGTTTTTGTAGCTGTAGTTTTTTTTTTTGAGAGGGTAAATATATATATTAAAGGAATATTGAGTTTTTTTTTTGTTCCAATGTTTTGTGTTTTTTGGTTTTCTAACTATATATGGTTATAGAGGCGTCTTAATTGTTGTTGCTTAGTTAATCAAAACAACAACAATAGCAATAACACAATTTTTAAATACAAGTACGATTACTACTACTTAGTAGTAGTTAGTAGTTGTACTATAAATTATTAGGCATAACAAGTACTACTACTACTACTACTTCTACTACTATTAAGGCATTCGACTTTTAGGCCACTGTCAGTATGACCCAGCAGACATTTTAGTAAAGCAATCATACCACTTCTAATTATGTACATAATACTTTGCGTAAATATATGCCGAATATAAATTATAAGTATTTGCTAGAATATGATTTGAAATTCGGAGGTATTTGATATTAAAATTAGTAAACTATTAATATTAACTAGTAAACAATAAGCATACGATCTGAAGACTTCCCTAGCGGCAAAGTAAATTATGATGAAAAGATCGAAAAAATGCCCACATCTTAGTGTGGGGTCGTAATTCATTGAGAGTTTTTGAACGAAATATTTTAAATGATTACTATTTCAGATACTACATGCACACAACTCTTTTAGGGTATAAGCTGTGGTATTTTCTACGAGTTAAAAGTGCAGCTACTATTTATCACCCATATTATTCGCCGTTGCCTTAGATAAAATTATAGCGGATATTAGCAAAAAAGGAAGAGGAACAGTTTTTGACAACTTCACAGAATTATTTGGTATTTGTCGACCTTAATATGGAAAACTATTTGTATCGTTTCGTTACCGTGAACGAAAGAGCAGTTTAAATTATACGTTTCTCGAACTGCAATGGCAACATAGAAGATCTAGATGGGTTTGTTAGCCAATAAAGTCATGGTGATCGTTTTTGATGCGCGCGGTATAAGCCATATTGACTGCTTTTAAAAGGGTAGAACACTCAATTGCGAATTTCGTGCCAATTTATTGGGACAATTTATTCTTTATTTATTTATTCGTTTCTATACCAAGCCAACCAGAAAAATTCAACAAAATTCATATAACAGAGCAGAGTATTCTGAAAGCAATGATAATAGCCCCAGAAAATACTTCCAGTCCATATGAAACATATGACATCATCAATGAATGTGCCAATCTTCTCTTCACATCAGCAGGCAGATAAATTCCCATATAATATATCCTACCCTATATGCATATAATCCTTTCATAAACATTACAAAGGTGTGGTTTAAAACTAAGATTATCATCAATCAAAATAACCAAATTTTTTGCTGAATCACAATTTCAATAGGGCAGCCACGAAATGCCATATGCAAGTCAGGTAGCTGTGTACCAAAAGGGCCAACATCACCTTGGATTGCAGATGATGAACGGATAAAAAGTTACTATCTAACCAGAAAGTAACTAAAGGCAACTATTAATATTAGATTCCCAAACGTCAATAAAGTTCCGATCAGTGCTGAATAAAATAAAAATAATATCTTCATATATAAACGATGTACGACCCATATAATTAATAGCCAAAGATAGATCATTAATATAAAGCAAAAATAACAAAGGACCTAACACCAAGCCTGCGGAATACCAGACGTTAGGGACACCAAGCTGGAACCTCTCCGAAGCAAATCAACAAATTGCTCCCTCCGGTCTGGAGAAAGCAAATTTATTTCTAAGTATCCTGAACAAAAAATTTTCCTATCATTAGAGTAATGCCTAATATTATCAGTTAAGGCTAACAAAAGTGACGTTGTATTATAAACACGTCTAAAAGCAAATTGAGACTCACTAATTTGATTTCCAAAGGTGATTTGATCCTTAATAATATGCTCGACTACCTTCGATAGAGCAGGCAGAATTGAGATAGGCCTCAAATCAGCCGGAATAGATAGGTCACCTTCCATACATTAGGAAAAATTGACGCGATCAAAATAAAACCCCATTAAGGGCTCTAAAAACATCCAACTCATTAACACGAATTGTGACAAATACATGTATAAATATAACCACAATTATGTATATTAGAATAATTAAAAAAAAAAATTTCATTATGAATTACATGGAAAATGCAAAAATCAGCAGGCGGAGGTAAATATACAAGCCCAAACAGAACCCTGGAGCTACCAATACAAATTTAATAAGGATTTAAGAAAAAACGACCGCGCTTGGACAACAAAAGATACTTGTACAGTTTCAATGATAAAAATTCATGAATGAGGCTACGAATTGCTACCTCATTTGTCCTATTCACCGGATCTAGCGCTGAATGAATACTTCTTGTTTCCAAACCTGAAGAAATAGCTCTGCGAAACGAGTAATTATGCCAAGGATGACAAACACCTTTTTTGATGATATTTTTGTATTTTTAGTAGGAATACAAAAAAATTGGAGAAACGTTGGACAAAGTGTATGGAGCTCAATGGAGAGTATGTTAAAAAATAAAATGATTTTTATCCGAAAATTCGTTTTCATTCGCAATGTCACAAACCTATTCTCGGGTATGAAAGTGAGACAACAAACATAACCTAGCACAAAGAAATAAGTTCTTAAGAATTATATGCAGTATAGGCTAGCGAACATGTGGCAGTATACAGTATAGAATTATAGCATATTTCCTCGTAGACAATTATTCATGTTTCGCTCTCTTATTCGTAATTTATGCCTCAAACACTACTAATACAACATGTTTAGTCCTATAAAAATAGGAAAGCAAAACATCTCGTTTTAAGTTGTTTAAGTATCAAATACCTTCGGAAACAAGAATAATTGGTATCTTCTCTATTTTTTTATCGAAAGTTTATCTGAACTATCTATCAAATTAACAAATATAAACAAACGAAAAATAAACAAATAAATACAAAATGGAAAAAATGTTTCAACAAAATTTTTAAAATGAATAAGAACTTCTTCGACTTTTAAATTTCTAATTGAGTCGAAGATGAATTTCGAGGCCCATACAAATATGTGTATTTGGCATTTTCAGCTTTTGAAGAAACTTAATCAGGTTTGGCTCTCTCGCAGTGTTGTCAAATGAAAACACGTATGTATATGACGTGTAAGCGCTACGATTAGCAAATGTGATTAAGAGAGCGCAAGAAGTAATATTTTTTTATTGGGGAAATATGCTATTGGAGTGATATCTCCCTACAGAAATTCATATGTGATGGAACACTCTTCCAGGGAAGGAAGACGGCTTTTGAAAGTTATCGATTGTTGGTAGAAACTTACTGTCAACATGCACCAAAAGTGGTGATTTCGACACAGAAGACAAGGAGAGGCCTGGTCGACCGAAAAAGTTTGAAGGTGAAAGAATTGGTAGCACTACTCGATAAAGATTGTTGTCAAAGGCAAGATGAACTTGCTTTATCATTTGGAGTGACACAGCAAGCCATTTCCCACCGTTAAAAGTATTGGAATTCATTCAAAAGTAAGGAAATTGGCTCCCATATGAATTGAGGCCAAGAGACATTAAAAGGCGATTTTGCATGTAGGAAATGATGCTTGAACGCTACAAAAAGAAGTCATTTTTGCGTGATGATGAAACATTGATACATTACGCTAACCCCAAGTGCAAAAGATCATATGTAAAGTCTGGCCAACCATCCAAGTCAATACCGAAGCCGAATATCCATGACGCCAAGGTAATAGGTAATAGGTATTTGGTAGGATAAGAAAGGTGTTTTGTATTATAAGTTGTTGAAATCGGATCAAACGATCACAGGGGATCTGTACCGAACACAACCGATTCGTTTGAAGAAAGCAATCAATTAAAAATGACCAGAAAATTCGACCAGACACGAAGTCATAATCTTCCATCATGACAACACTCGGGCACATTGTTGCAAGATCGGTCAAAAACTATTTGGAAAACAGTGAATGGGTAGTTTTGGCTCACCCGCCTTATAGTTCAGACCTTAGCCCTTCTGACTGCCAAATGTTTCGATCGATGCAGAACGACCTTACTGGAATACGCTTTAATTGAGAACAGGGTATCAAGAATTGGGTTGATTCATTCTTTACATCAAAATCGGAGCAGTTCTTTAGGTTCGGAATCCATATGCTACCAAAAGGATGAGAAAAAGTAGAGGCTAACGATGGATAATACTTTGAATAATGAATCAATTCATTTTGTTATTATAAAAAATGCATTTTCCAAGCCAAAAAAATAATATCTTGTATGCTCAATATAATTTCACAGGAGAGATAAAAAACTTAATAAACATGATTTCTTCACAATTGCATTAAAATGAGAGAAACCATTCTGTTTGGCATGGCCTAATGTGTTGTTAAGTTTTTTTTTGACTTCTGAAAAAAAAATCATTTGATGTTTTGCCCTTTTGAATTTCTCTAATAAAGTTATTATTTTTGCAAATAAAAAATAACAAATTTTAAAGACATGTGCTGCAATGCACTGTACCATGCATGATCAAGCAATCAAAGCTAATTTTTGTTTTTTTTTTTGGTTGTTAGGCTTCTTTACATTTCAGGTTATGACATACTGTTATAGGGCCATATATAGGCAAACTTGACCGTCTGTATATTTTTGTTAAAATAATTTAGATTCTTTACTTATAACTTCTATTGCTGTTCTAATGATTTGTGGGTTATATTGTTTATTCGTATCTTATTAGTACTACTGAAGCAACAACAACAAGCATTTGAAATGAACATTAAATCTAATTTTATGCACTGGCTACAATGACCCTGTTCTAATATGGTATAAAGTTGATGTTGTCGTTGTTGTTGTTTTAAGCATTGGTTAACTTTACAACATTTTTGTTGTTCGTTGTTGTTGAGGCACATACTTAGGCTTACATTTTTACAATATACGAGCATTTAATTTTCTTTCATATTTTTTTAATTTTTTTATTTTTTTATTTTTTTTTATTTTAAAATGCATTTAAAAAGTTGGAGGTGGCGATGACGTGTTACCGCTGCATAGTTTCAGTTTCAGTTTAAATTTCAGTTTTAGTTTCTGTTTTAAGTTAAAAAAGCACTGGCAGCAGTTAACTTGCAAATGCTGTTTATTAAATAATAAATTTGTTCTTGTTGTTGTTGTATGTTGCCATTGTGGCATTTTAAAAACTGCGTCAGCTGCAGCCGTCTAGTTACTTATATTATTATTATTGTCGCTATTGTTGTTGTACAAATTAAAAACGCAGGCTTGTTAATGTCATTAAAAGTCGTTTTTCGTATTTTTTTTTTTTCATTTCTATATACTGACATCATAGTTTTTTATTAAAAATGATTTCTGTTACAATTTATTTCTAAAAAAAAAATTGTTTTTTTTTATTTCGTTTTGCTTGTTGATTTTATTATTTAATTTTAAACAAATTCATAAACATATGTCGTCATAATATTTTGTGTATTTTCTACATATAATTTATGAGGGCGTTTGTTTTTTCTCTTTTTTACAATTTTTTTTTTATTATTATTTATTCTTAAATCGGTTATAAGCCTCCCTTTAAATTAAGTTGCTACACCCTACACCATCAGAGGTTATAGTGACTTTTGTTTTAATAGGGACTTCCGAACCTTTAAAGTTTAAGGCGGTCATACAACACGTGCGAATAATAAAAATTTCAAAAAAAAATGTTATTTTCTACGATTTTCAATTTTTTAAATGAATGGGTAGTTAGCAAACAAATTTATTGAACTTGGTACGATGCCAATTCACATGACATGCCAGTACCTGCTCTGTATTTCGAAAATGTCGCAGCATGGTAGGGATATATTGCTAGCGACGTCAGCGGCCGATATTTCTCTGAGTACGAAATTGGCCAGGGGGCTAATTTCGGTATCCGTTCACGAACGAATTCTTATTCGAACGAAGAAGTTTTTGACTATTCGAATTTCTATTATTCGATCACGAATAAAATTAATCGAAATTTCTAATAAAAACTAATCATAAGTTCGAATGCAAGCTTGCACGTTTTTACACGCAAGCAAAGAAGAACGCGGCGTTAAGCTTTTACACACGAAACTTGATTAAAAAAAAGAAAGTTTTAAATTTTATAATTTTAGTTCAAAGTACAAAAAATAACTCAATGCAAAAGGAAATAATTATGAACTTTATGGCATAGCAAACAGACTTAGCAAAAGATTTTAATGCCAAATATTTCCCAAGGAAAAGCAAAGGCTAACCAGCTTTGGGAGCACATTATCCTTAAATTTAAAGCCTAAAGTCCACCAACAAAAGATTTCAAGGAAAAAATTTTTTTCTTATTTTTAGTAATAACGTTTTATTAGGCATATGCTGATCAAGAATAAAAATAGGTGGTGGACCAACTGGGGGAAAATTTTTGACTGCAGCAGGCTTAGAAGTCCCAGGCGAGGATCTAAAAACTTTTAAAAGTTTTCGATGGCTTTTGCCAACAAAAACAATTGAAGATCTATCTCAGCTTAATTTTTAAAATCCAAAAAATAAAAAAACAATTTTTTTAAACTTCGTGATGTTTGAACCTGTGCTGTTTGTCTTCTAATCAAGCGCTATAACTACTACACCGTGACACTTACTCACATTTTGATTTTACAATCAATTTCTTAATTTTTAAAATAGCTTATCCAGTGTTATAAAACAATTTTTTCTAATCCTTTTACAACACTTAAACTATAATTCTATTCGTTTCCTATCGAGTAACATCATTAGAAGATTTTACGATATCGAAAAATTTTTTTTTTTTTAATTTCATATCGATCATGAATGCCAGAATTAGGTCAGAGGCAATCACCGTCAACGGCAAACAATATACAGTGGCTCACATTGAATGTCGGGCAAATCATTAGACAAACTTTAGATGTACGTCAAAAGACTAAAGTAAGATTTTTAAAATTTTTTTAAATTATATTTAATAAAGCACTAATTAAGCAATAAAAACAAATTAAAAAAATGTTTAACTGTAATATAAAATTTTATAAAACAAAGTGAGAAAATCCAAATTTGAATTCACATTGATAGTCAGTCTTATATCTAATTTTCAAATGAAAATTACTAATTTCTTGCATATTCACAGCCCACAGTCTCCTTGGGAGAGATTCAACTAATTTTTGACACACATTAGGACTTATCTGGCTCCATTCTTCTGGAATGCGACTTTTAGTTCTTCTTTATTGCTACACGGACGATTTTGCATTCGACTTTCAAGCTCCTTCCCCAAATACTCAATAATATTTAGATCAGTACTTTGGGGAGACGTTTTCAAGATCTTTTTGAAATTTTACAACAGCTACAGTGGCTCAATTTAATAACCGGACAGTTAAATGATATGTATTTTGTACAAAAAAAAACAAATTTTTCCACTAAATAAAAAAAGATCTTTATTTACTTGCATGGGACTGATTAGAAATATGTTTACAATGAATGGAAAAAATCTTTATACAAAAGGCAACAACAAAAAATTCATAATTAGAGGAAAAAAGATCAAATTAATAATCGGACGCTTCAAAGTTTCCAAGTTTAAGTCAGCGTTGTTTTTAATTCGGTATACTCTGGCCAGTCATTTATTCTTGAGAATAGCCTCTAGCCTCTTTGGAGCTGGTCCCTTTTGCAATAGGAAGGATCAAGTCGTCTACATTCCTCCTTAAGAGCGATTTTTAACTCAGTGATGTTAGATATCGACCGAGATTTTAATATATTTTCGAGATATGCCCCAAATTCTCTATAACCTTGACATCAGGAGACTGTATTTCTCCATAACATAGAGAAAGTTGTACAATAACAACAATAGCGTATTATGTGCTTTGTGCTTCGGGTCGCTATCTTGATAAAATTTAAAATTTAAAATCGAAATGAACAACTTTTGTACATTGACTGCCAAAATTTCTTTCAAAATGGTTATATACTTATACTGGTCCATTATTCCATCAATACAAATCAGCTGAACAGGGCCCGCTGCAGACCTAGAGTACCAAATAAATAAATTTATTCATTGTACCTTCTAAAAAATTAAGATTTCCATCACCTAAAGTTGGCATATCCTATTCCATCACTTTAAGAACCTTCATGTTTAGCCGTTTCTTTAGTGTTTTTAGGGTAAAATTGTCGGTTGCGTTTACGCCAGACAGACAAATTGAACTTAATTTCAGCGGAAAACCTTATATTTTGTGTGTTGTAGAACTACAGGGTGTCCGCCGGGAAGGTATACTACTTTGTTTGTCAGATTATATGAAAGAGAACGGATCTTATATTGATAAATATTTTATTTAATGTCGGCAGTTATATAGGGAATACAATATCAGATAAATGCCCGCCTCTGTTAGCCTCACAAATGCAAGCCCTTTTGAGCACATTTTTCATTACATTCTTACACATTTCACGCGGTATTTCATTAATTTCATCACGAACATTTTGCTTGAGTTGCTCCAGTGTTTCTGATCTGTTTGCATAAACCTTGCATCAAATCAGGCGACCGTGGAGGCCAATCAGCATCACCATTCCTTGAAATAACTTGTTGTGAAAAAAGGTCTCGCAGTAATTCCATTGTAATCCTGGCTGTATGCAATGAGGCACCGTCTTGTTGAAACCACATGTTAGCCAAGCCGAAAGCATGCAGTTATGGCGTTAAAAAGTTTTCAATCATATCACGATATCGCTCCCCATTGACAGTTACCGTTACGCCATTTTCAGTTTCAAAGAAGTAAGGTCCAATGATTCCTCCTGGCCAAATTGCACACCAGACTGCCACTTTTAATGAATGCAAAGGTGACTGCAGCACTGACTATTCTGTTTATTCACATGACCATTCAAATGAAAATGTGCCTCGCGTAACTATGTCGTCGTCACAGTAATCGATGATTGATTTTGATAAAATGTTTTAACGATTAAAACACGTTGATTTACTGAATATTTGTACATAATAAATTTTCAACGTCTCTACTTCACGACTGCCAAATATGAACTGTCAAGACTAATGTTTACCAAAATGGCGGCAAAAAAAGTAGTAGTATACCTCCCCGGCGAACACCTTGTACTTATACTGGTCCATTATTTCATCAATACAAGCCAGCTGAACAGGGCTCGCCGCAGACCTAGAGTACCAAATAATAGATTTATTCATTGTACCTTCTAAAACTGAAGATTTCCATCACTTTAAGAGCCTTCATGTTTAACCGATTCTTTAGTGTTTTTACTGCAAAATTGTCAATTAAGGTTACAGCAGACAGACAAATTAAACTTAATTTCAGTGTAAACACTATATTTTGTGTTCTGTAGTCCTATAATATAATAATTTTGTAGTTTAAAGTTAAGTGAACCTTTTAGGCTCGGGTGGATGGCGATATGTATGGTGGCAGCGTAAAGTGCAATTTCGTTAGGTGTTGGAATTCTTCATTATATAGAAGTTACAATGAATAAATAAAATAAGAATTTACATTCTAAAATTAGGTATAAGAATCTGCCCGACTTTAGTGTGAACTCAATTTTGGTGTTTCTCACTTTGGTTTGTTTTATACAATTTCATGTTGCAGTTAGAAATTTATTTTTTGTTTGTTGTTATTGCTTAATTAGTGCTTTATTAAATATAATAAAAACAAAATTATGATATGAAAAAGCTCAGTTTTATTTCTTTAACATTCACTTAAATTGTTCCACTTTTAGAGTGAGCCACTGTAAGTCAAAGATAAGCATTTCTTTTGACTTGAATGGGATGATATGGACTTCTACTGAATGTGATTTCAACATTGGAAATTCTATATGAGTGTTTGTTGAGGATACTGAGATTGTGCGATTTGAGCCCGTTAGACGTTTTCTTGTGTGGTTTTGCTTAGTCACAGACCTAAACGAATAAGCCACAAACCACAGCGGCCATCAAATCCAACATATCAAATTTAGCTTCATTTAGTCGTCAGAATCATGATAATCTGCTGTACCTAGTGATGGCACGGCAGATATTTACACTACGTTACATTCCCTACATATTGGCATCGATAGGCCTTTCGAACGAAAAAAGTAGAGATAGACACTACTTGCGCTAATCTAAAAAACTTCTTAAAGAAACATCTATAATTAAATCTTAATCAACTTATAATTTTTCTTAAGATGTTGTACTGTAACAAATTTAAACGTTGGTTGACCCTAGGTAGTAAATTTTAATCATTTCTATAGCTGGGAACCTACCCTCTTCGTTCCTGGTGGGCAACCCTCTGAACTATTTTTAAATGCCCGCTGGAAATTGATTAAATACATTTTTTGAAAGTTGTAAAATGACCATTTATATAGGCGGCTGAAAAAGTTGCCTTTCCAAATCACTAATAAATTTTTAGCTATCCGGAAAGCACTAGTTCCAGCTTTCTCTTCAATAGCTTCAAAATTTGGCTTTTTAATTCTTTTCATCTGACTACATAGAATTAGGTCCTGAATCTTTATATAAAAACGAATGATTTAAAGCAAAAAGTGGCCTATGTATTATGAAATTATGTATACCCTGTCTAGCAGGTTGCGTGGAGATATGGCACCTACTATATTGCGTAACTCTGTACTGTACAAAATTTTCTAAACTGAATGCCGTCAGTTCACAAAAATAATGTTTTTCGAGTTTTTATTTCGGGTGACACTTTCGGTACCAAAGGGGATATATAGAGAAGTTTTAGGTGCTCTCTTGTTTAGAAAACCCAATCTGATAACACAATTGTTCTCAAGAGTATATAGTGTTGTTAGATATTTTATAGTCCTACTTGACCTATTATTCTCTTTAAAATATTTCATGTTATAGCTAATCCCTCTTCCCTTTCCGAAAGAGAATTAGTTTTAACAAAATGTATAATTTTTTTCTTTTCTTTTTTCCCTTTCTACGAGTAGTTACGTTTTAAATATTTTTTTTATTTATTTTTTTTTATTTGGTGGCAACATCAGCAACAATTTCATTTGTTGTGGCCGTGAGTCTATTTCGAGACTATTTTACGTTTAAAACTCTTAACTGTTTTTAAATAGTTTGTTGTTGTAGTTGTAAAATATTAAAAAAAAACATTATTCGTATTATTAAGTTGTTAAAATATGTAAAATGATGGAGGAATGAATAATAAAAAAATTATTACAGTTTTTACAAGCCAGTTGTAAGTGAATTTAGAGATGATTGTGTATACAAGTCTGTAATGAGAGGAATGTGGTTGTATGTGTCTACGAGCCTCAAACTTTGCTATGGTCTTAATTTTAAATAATTATTAAGTCTAAAAGTACCAACATTAAGTAAAAAGGTATAAAGATTAAATATTTTAAATGTTTAAGGGTGAAATTTATAAACAGTGCGTATTAAAAGTCAAGTAATATCAAAAATAATAAATAAAACATATCTGCTAAGTATTTTTGTAATTTTCGAAATACCTTAAAAATACCGTCTTACCTTTATACACTTACATACATACATCATGTAACAAAAGTCTATTTACGATACCAATTTTAGACAATTATTTTAAAATTAGTCAATAGTTTCATTAGTACTATTTTATTATGTTGCAAATACAACTCTAGTAAATTATGCAAAAGAAAAAGTACAATATTGCCAATCGTTTGCTTATAAAAAGCAAAAGAGCTCAAACTTACCCATAAAAAATTTAACGAAAGTCTACATACGATCAGTTTAGGGTAAAAGTCCCGTTACTTCATGTGATCATAAATTATTATTATTATTTTTTAATCGTAGTATTATTGTGACATTTTTTTAAATTTTCTGCAAAAAATGGTAAGGAGAAAAAAATTGCCCTTCAATTATGCCAAGTTTACGTAAAACTTAAAAATTAAGAAAATTTTTTTTCTCCGTCCCTCCTCTAAGGAGTATATTGGCATTCCGCAAAGGATTCATTTCTTTATTTCAGTTTTATAAATAAAGTTAATATTTTTAAGCTAATTAGAGGACTAATCCACTGTAGCCTCCTCTTATATCGATTGTGTAGAGGTGGTGAATATCCCTGCTAATTGGTGGTGATCTTTACTTTATCATTGTAATTTTTTCCCAGTAGGTAGCTTTTTTTTCCCGATTATTCGCCTGATGTTCGTCATCATCTTCTTCTTGTGTTGTTATGCGTGCGCTCTAACCACCACACTTTCGGTGGAGACAATAATCAAAAATTACAACATCACTGGATCTTATGAAAGTAAGCCCAGAAGAAGATGTAAACTTGACGAATGGATGCAGAAGACTGAACGAAAGACGGCACAAAATTCAAAAATTACTATGTCAAATTGAGCAAATCGTTGCAGTAGTTTGAGGGAGTAAGAGTACATACTCACTGTCATTGACGATGTTTTAAATATGCAGGCTTAACTTCACGAACGAAAAAACTTTGATAAGCTAAGTGAACCGAAAAAATAAATATTTAAATTAAGCCAATAGATGATCTAAATTTATGTTGGCGTGTTATTTTCACTGAAAAGTGTAAATTTAACGTTTTCGGAAGAGATGGTTCTGCAGGCATGCGGATAAAACGAAACACGGCACTTATTTTACTTTTTCGTAATTTCTCAACTAAGTATGATTGTATGTAGACTTTCGTTATATGGTGTATATGCTAATAACTTATTACCGTATTTAAGTTAGCGGAGCATACACATGTGTATTTCTTAAGTAAATACATTTTTAATCAAATTTTTTTAAAATTTTAAAAGTTAAGAGGCGGCTTTGCACTCTATTTTTTATGAAAACCGTACCATTTACGAACGCATTAAAGAAGTATGTTTAGCTTGGAAAAAAATGCTACTAAAAACCCGTTGGAAATTGACAGAGTTATTCAGCTCTTATATAAAAAAAACTTTTTTTTTTTTTTTTAAATCATGTAAATTTAGCACAAGGGCATTTTTCATAATTTCGAAATTATATTTAACCCTACAACACATAACTAAAAAATACCACGGGAAGGAATAAACACGACAATTGAGCTTATACTTCAATCTTTTATTAATTTACGGTTAAGACAAAGTTTGTTATGTGTTCAAAGAAAGCACTTAAATTACGAGGGCTATCTGCTAGATGAATGACTATCTGTCATAAGCCAGAAATTTCCTATTGTATTGTGCAGTAACGGACTGCTGCATTTTATTAGAAAATAAATTAAAGCAGTCCATATAAGTGATATGCTGTCTATGATAAACAACAATTTTGCTTTGTATTACAGGCCTAGTGAATATTTGACCACCGTTGAACAAATTTTTTCTTTTGTGACCTCACACGTTTCATGGGGTATATTCCCTCAAATCTGTCAAATATGGCTTAAGATTTGCTATATTAACGACGTTAAAAACGTTTTACCCCTACATAGGCAGATATGTAGCGGTCAAACAACAAAGAGAACGATTTGTAAAGAACAGCTCGAAATACAATATAACAATGGACAACATATTTTGTCTGAAATAAAAAAAAAACAAAAAGATGAAACTCATTGGTTTCACAATGTCAGACTTCCGGAAGCATGTTATAAAAAGCTCTTATGTTTCACGTAAAAATAAGACTGTGTTGCTGCTTTCATCGATGCACAATAATGTTGAAATAGCAGATTCTGGCAGTTGTAAAATAACCGAATTTCAGAACAAAACCAAAGATAACGTTTGCCACTGTCATTGCTTTTTGGTATCCTGGATATAACTGAATTAGTAGATTATAAATTGAATATAAATCTGTAAGCAGGCTAACGCTTTAAATTAACTGTAGCAAAGTACAAAAGTAACAGTAGATAGCTATACAATTTATCCAGAATAAACTCGTTCATCGGCCTATAACCACCTACTCAAGCAGGATCGAGAGGGCCAATGTTTGCATCTTGCTTCTTCGAAGAAGAAAAACGCTAAAAACATACAACATATGTAATTAACTAATGTGCCTAAAATACACCATAACAAATTGTGTCTACATTCCTAGTGACCTATATAATTACCTTGTTGCCTCTGTGGTATGGTAGGTAAGACACCCGCCTACCAACCAGAAGGTCGTCGGTTCAATACCAGGCCACACCATCTTAAAAGAGGAGAAAGTGTTTCGACAGCGGTATCACCTCATAATATTAGCTAGTAATTGGTTATGAGTATAAATACTATTGAGAACTTCTCTAAATGTATTTGCCGTTAGGAGCCGGCGTTAGACTGTAGGTCCCTTTCAATGAGTTTCAAAATAGAACCGGGTGCAGTTCATTGACTGAGAGAAGTCCCCATGTTCCCTCATGGAATGTTATGGGAATTAATATATATATATATATATATATATATATATATATATATATATATATATATAAATAGTTAACTTAAGCTACGCTTACATTTGTTAAATATTTGAGGGAAAAAACGTAACCACTATTTTATAGAAAAATTTGATCTTTTTTTATATATTTTTTCTAAATTAAATAATTAAAAAATCCAAATATTTTTTGATACTATTTTTTGTTTTTAAATAATTTTTTAAGAAACGCTGCCATAAAAAGAATACGTTTCTATAAAATGTTTCTATAAAATGTTTCTATAAAATATTAATTACCCAACCCACGGGGTTTTATTGGGTTTTTTGATGGGTTTTATAACTGCTTCCAAATTTCGTTAAAGTCGACAATATTTTTGTTTGTTTATACGTACAATCACGTTGTTTTAGTATCTATAGTGCAATTTTGAACTCTTGGTGGGATCAAGGCGACATTGTGTACTATGAACTGCTAAAGCTCGGTGCTCGGAGCAGACTGCAATTACTTCCTTTGAATCATGCAATATGAGAAAAACGTCCGGAATACAAAGACATATATGATTAAGTTATTCTTTTGCATGCCAACACCCGAACTCATGT
Source organism: Wohlfahrtia magnifica (assembly GCA_023159175.1). Taxonomy (NCBI): domain Eukaryota; kingdom Metazoa; phylum Arthropoda; class Insecta; order Diptera; family Sarcophagidae; genus Wohlfahrtia; species Wohlfahrtia magnifica. The sequence goes on from JAKWBJ010000222.1 coordinate 9,188,906, forward strand.
CGCAAAAGCTTCAAAGCAATTATTAGAAACCGTCAAATACTGCATCCACCGTATTCTCCGAACATTGCTCACACTTCTTTATACGGGCATTGTTTACATGGCATTTCGCTATAACGGCCTGTTTGAATTATGGAACACATTCGCTTTAAGCGCAAATTATCTCGTTATACGGCTAAAAAACCGAGAATTCTTCGGTTTTTTTTCAGCAAAAAGTGTAAGGGAAGCAAACGCAACATACACTGGTGGCCAAAACTAAAGCAACCAAAATCAATCACTTACTTAATGCAATAAAACATTTTAATTCTTGAGGAAATTTGTAATTTTTTCTTCGCAGTGTTACAGATAGATTACACAAAATATTCATCGTCAATTAACTACGTGGTAATTTTTTCACTTCTCTCAAATTAAAGCATTTTTTATCTGGTCAAAACTAAAGCAACATTATTATAACATTAATGTTTACCGTTATATTTTACATATTTTGCCTTATTGTCTTATTTGACATTTCAAAAAACATTTTTATTAAAGTTTACTTAGAACACCACGTGAAAAACTCTCGATTTAGAGTAATTTTAATATAAAATATTGAAAATGGCTAGAAACAAATACTCTACTTATCTTAAAGAGCAAATTATAAGTGACTATCAAAATGGTTTGTCCCAAGAACAAATTTCCGAAAGATTTTCAATATGTAAAACAGTGATTTCTCGAATATGTCGATATTGAACAACTGGATCAGTAGTGACAGTATATTCTGGAGGTAGACCGAGGAAAACTTTACATCGTAGAGATAAAAAATAATCCGTGAAATAAAAAAAAGCCTTTTGGATTACTGAGAAAATTGATCGATTTGTTTATAAAAATCTGTTGGGAATCGTAATGCTGCCATACGCAGAATAAAACATGCCACTGGTTTGGGTTTTCCAAGCATTTAAAGCATGTTTTGGGTCATTGTCATACCCAAAACATGCTTTAAAAATTTGTTAAGGAATGGTTGAGTCAACCCAAAGTAAGTGTTCTCGGGTGGCCAGTTCAATCGGCAGACCTTGAACCTATTGAAAGCCTTTGGAGCATTGTTGACCGCAAAATAAAAAGGGAATTAGGAACAAATAAACACACCATTTTTAACCGTATCCAAAATGCATGGAACAGCATTTCTAAAGATCAAATTGAGAGGCTAATTGATTCAATGCCCCGTAGATGTACTGCCGTCATTAAAAATAAGGGTTACACTATTGACTATTAATTTAATTTTTAAGTTTTGTTACAGAAATACAAAAGTTGCTTTAGTTTTGATCACTAGAATTTTATAGTTATTTCGTTATTTTGAAAAAAAAATTGATTATAACCTTTTGCATTTACGTTTAATCTGAATAAAGTGCAAACATGAAAACCAAAAAACATTCAGTTTAAACCTTTTTACCGGAACATATTTGCTGCAATATGAAAGTGTAATGTCAGTTGTTTTAGTTTTGGCCACCAGTGTATATTCATCTCGTTTAAAGGCATTTCGATTTACGTCCTACATTTTCAGAAACCATCTAGTTCGATAAAGAGATCTGAGTTTATCTGTTAGCATGTCACCGAATCACTTTCTTAAAAAAAAAATCGTTATAAAAGTTGGAGAGCCTTAAAAGACGGAAAGTTTTTCTGTGACGGGATTTGGAAATTGGGGAAATTGGAGATGTAAGCAGTGAAATGATAAATATCGTTACGTTTTTACCTTTTTAAAAACGTGTTTTTATGAGTTTGTAGATTGTAATTAAAATGAAATAAATTTTGTGTTTGGTTTTAATTAAAAATCCTTTTTTCAACACAGTTATGTTCACCACTGCTTGTAATCTTTTTACAGGCAATAACAATTTTTATCCTTAATTACTCTGTCTGTTTACAACTTTGTAACCAATAACAATTACTCGACAGATCTTTCTTCCTAAAGATCTTCCAACCCGATCGTAGTTATAACTTAGGTTTGATCACAACCTTTTCAACGAGAGGTTATCCTCACTTAACTCTCTTTACTGAGTTAAGTCCAACTAAACTGGTTTTTACTTCACTACTAGCTTCACGAGTTGACTCCTTATAAACTCTCTTCACACCAATAACACATTTGCTGAGTTAACTTTACTTCAACTGCACTCGCTGAGTTTGCGACACATAAACTGAGTGCATCGATGCGCTTTTTATATGGCTGAGTAAACAACACATCGAAAGCTCTCGAACCTCTCGATATTTCAGGTAGATTCCATTTCTTTGTTTTGATCTCTTTTTAGTTCTTTTGTAGCCATGCGTATGAAAACATCTACCTCTTTCATCTCTTAGTATTTGTTGTCGCTTGTTTATTATCTGTTACTTGTTTTCTTTGTTGCTTTATTATTGTTGTTGCCGTGTTATTTTTATTTACTTTACCTCTGCTAATGTTTGTTGTTGTAGATTTGGTTATTTGTAAACAGCACGTGTAAGTAGTTCCTGCAGCTTTTGTTTATTTATTTTAGCAAAGTAATAAAGGCTGTGGTGCCCAACCTTATTTTCGTAACAAGATGTTATTTCGTTATCATTTTTGGGCTCAAAAACGGAAAAAATAATTTGTAGTCCCAATAGGTAAATTACACTTATTTTTGTTGTAAATAAACTACGAAAACCTTTAACCACCTGAGTTTAATTGGGTTACCAAATGGGTAACCCTGTTAATATTTGACAAATGTGACTGTAGCTTTAGTTTTCGAAAATATTTTTTGCATTTTAAAAATTTTATGTTACATAGCCAGTAAAAAGCTTTTGGTATGCTCATTTTTTTCTTCAAAAATGACCGCTTAGTTAATAACCTTTAAAGTTTATTACTTTGGAACCACTGAAATAAAATGTATAAATTAACACATTTATGATGCAAAAATATTTATTGGTTACACCAGGATATTTGTTCTTTGTGGGTTCCATAATTCGGCGACGTGTGTAAGTTATAAAAAAGAGCGTCTTCCAAACATAAATATTTAGTGTTGAAAATCAGTTAAGTACATTTTATTTTAGCCACCACTGTATGTTATAATTTCTAAAGAATTAACAATTATTTAAGTTGTCCACTGTGCCTAGCAAATATACTCCCTCAAACCTCTTCATTTTTCAGAAATATTTCTTCAATATTTCAAAAAATAATTTTTAAATCTCTGGATTCAAACCAGCATAAAAAATTTTTTTAATTTACACAAGAATTTTAATAATTTTTTTTCTCTAAAGATTTTATATAATTTACCTGTTTAATGCTCCTTTACATTCTTCATAATTTTCTTTTTTCTCTTTCGTTTTATTCCTATATTTTTCGAATTACAAACCATTTTTAAAATATCTTTGTGTTGACAAGAGCATTAAAGAAACAATCAAAAATATAAATGATATGACTTGAAGCTCATCATCAATAATGTGTTTCCAGTTCTGATATTTACGAAGTAATTTTTTCATGTGATGTGAAGGATGCAAAATATCACTTACCTGTAAAAGAGAAGAATAAAAAAGAAAGAAAATTTATTAGAATAATCAAGTAAAACCTGGTGATTAAATTGAGTAAAAAATAATAAAAAAAAAAATATGTCTAATGGTTATGATGACAAATGCAAAACTACTAAAGGCAGTAATATATTAAAATAAAAATTAATTAAAAAAGAATTTTTAGTGCTTTTTTTTATTAAGTTTGCAAATAAACAATATTAAATCAGCTCTACTAAGATAGAAAAAAATTACTTAATTTATGTGATTTCGTGGTCTGTGCTTCTTACCAATAGTGTCAACGTATAGCCGTCTTAAAAGGATATGGTTGGATTGAAATAAATCCGGAAAAAAATCTTTGAAAATATGAATGCCTCAAATACTGAATAGTGATATAATATATAATAATTAATAATATTGGTAGTAGCACAACAATCAGTTTAGGAACAATTAAAATCAATTTCAAGACTGGTTGTTAGATGCCTACGACACTAAAAGTGAGAAGTTTTAAAAAATGTATGGCTTCAGCACCCGTTAAACGTCATCATGTATCATTATTATTATCTACGAGACTTGTGCGTTACCACTTACATTTGGACACTAATTAGGCTCGTAATTTGCAATCACTAATTTCCAATTATAGAATATGTGACCTGAAGTAGCAATTGCCTATTTCTAATTACATATTTAGTAATAAGTAGTAAATATGTAGTTACTAATTATGTTGTTACTAATTACAGATTCGTAATTAGTACTTATATAATTAGTAATTAGTAATTGTCGATTATCATTTGCACAATTTTTAATTTATGACTGTCAATATTTTAAATTAGTAATTAGTAATTAAATATGAACAGAAAGTACTAGGCATGACTTTTAAATTCACCAATTACTATAAAATATAATTGGGACAAACATAATTACTAATACATTTATTTACTTGTTATTGTGGACAATTAAAATACCAGTTATTTGTAATTGAATTTATTACTAAAAGTATTTAGTTATGAATTACACATAATTGTTATTTAATATTTTTTACTGTCTTTTACATGTACGAGTAATAATGTTATTTGTAATTGGCAACTCTCACTTTTATAGCCGATGACATCTTTGAACGACATAATTACTATGATATTTTCATTGATAAGTCATCGACACAGAATCTGTATCAAGTCGAATTTTGTACGAAATTAAAAATTTCCTTGCTGAATTCTCATGACAACGGTGCAGAAAAAGAGAGTTATGTGTGACAACTTCATTGTGATGTCACCATACGAATGTTTTTTGTCTATTATGAGTCGACTTCATGCAGAGCTATGCAGAATTTTGTCTGCTACACCTCCACGTTAACGAAAAAAAGTACTAATGATTCTCTATGATATTGTCTGTTAGGCGTCATTAACACACGGACATCTACAAGACAAACTCAACTTCTGCCGTCTATGAAAACAATTACTTTGAAAAGCCATGTATAGCACCAAACAAACATGTCAGTCATCGACGATTCAAAATTGTCAGCGTTTGTTACGATGATATTCACTAGGTTATTAGCCAATTAATTGATTTTGGAATTTTTATTTTCGTATTATTATATGCAGAAATTGCTTCATATCAAAACACTGTTATGCTAATAAAATCGCGTCCAACAAGCATCATCTGATAACACTAACCATCATCACTTTCTCCACTAAAACCTAAGGCGATTTAAAAAAGTGGTTGAAGAAGTTAGAGAGAATATTGCCGTCATTGTTTAGCATTTTGACGTTAGTGAAAAAATTTTCGTCATATTTGGAAGGATGATTCACTTATGATTATTGACTCAAAAAATATCGTCGAGAAACCGTTTACATTGTTTGCTTTACAGTTGAATGTTTGAGATTGAATCTTATTTTCGAAATCAATTTTTTATGACTTTGCTAGGACTATTCATACCCTCCAGCGCCGTTAACGAAAAAAAAATTAAACACTTGCATCTGGAAAAATGAATATTTTAACCAACTTTTGCTATAAAATCCGCACTAAGCCAAAATTCTTTCAGATCTACTGAAACACTCGAATAATGTTGGTCTACTCATAATTATGGTGGAAAGGTCCGGACTTAACCTTTTTTCAACAAAAAAGTGCATTACACCACTTTGCAAAAGGAATTGCGCTGTTTCCATAACAAAATCATATGTGCAATCAGCATGTATGCTGTCAAAAGTAGCCCAGATCACCGCAGTTGATTCCTTTGGACTTTATTGTAAAGGGAGGGTAGGCAAATTTGAGGTTAGGAGTAAATTGAAAAAATTTGAAAAATTCAGTTTTATTCATACCCAGATAAAATAGTAAATTGAGAATTAATAATAGAATATTATGTCAGGCAAATTTCCACTTCCGGCACGTCGGCAGACGTCTGCTCTTTTCACAAAATTTTGAACCACATTTTGCCACCAAGCTTCGCTTATCTCGTCAATTCAGCGCCGAATTTCAACCTTCAGAGTGTCAGTTGTTTGTGGTTTCTTCAAGTAAGCTCAGTCTTTCAAATGACCACAGAGAAAATAATTAAGCGGTGTTAAATCACAAGAACGAGGCGGCCAATTGACATTGCCAAATCAAGAAATTATGCTACCGGAAGATTTCTGATGCAATAACTGAGTTGCTTGGCTGGCTGTGTTACATGTGGCGCTCTTCTGCTGAAACCAAAGGTCAAAAATTGGTTATCATGGTGTGATAGCGCAGAGAATTCACAGTTACAGTGTTTCCTTGTTCATTTTCGAAAAAATACGGGCCGATGATGACGCCTAACTATAAACCGCACCATACGATCACTTTCTTTGGATGTAACGGCTTGTCGATGACTGTTTGTGAATTTTATGAGTGCCATATGCGACAATTTTGTTTGTTTACATAACCGCCTAATTGAAAATGGGCCTCATCACTAAAGATGATTTTGTTAAAAAAGGTGGTTCAATATTTTATGAAAAGAGCGTGCGCCTGCCGACGTGCTGAAGGTGGACATTTGTCCGACATCATATTCCATAATTAATTTTCATATTTCTATTTTCATATTGCTATGAACAAAACTGAATTTGTCAAAAAATTGTGTTTTTAAGTCATTTTGCTTCCTAACCTCAAATTTAAATATTTGTATTGCACGAAATGCTTAAGAAAGTGATGGTTCGCCGTTTTGAAATTGTATTTGAAATTTTATCCAAGTAAATTGCAAATTATGAAATGTGGACTACGATTGTTTTTTCCATCAACCTGTAATTTTTGCTTAAAGGATTATTTGGGTTGTTTTAGTCTGGGTTGGAAAGAAAGTGTATCCAGTAATAGAGCTAATTTAAGTTTTTGTTTAAACTGCTAATGGATGATGTCCTGTGATGACATCTTCTTTTGAATAAAATATAAAATGAATATATTTAATTTAATTTGTTATTTTATTTGTTTGATGTCTATTTATTGTATTTAAATATTTATTTAATGATTTTTATTGTTTTTTTTTTGTTCCTTTTAGTGTTCGTTTTTTACAAAAATGCAACAAAAAGGTAATTTAATGCACACAAAATGCATAATTTTATGCAAAAATGTTTATGTATTTTATGTTTGATATGAATAAATATATTCAAATAAATAATAATTTTTAATGCAAATGCAATTATGTTGTAAAACTTTTTTTTATTTGTTTATTTATTTGATTATGACTATACTTTTTTTTCTGATTACATATCCTTTTTTATTTTTTAAAAAGTGTTTGTTCAGGTTTCGGTGTTGTGCATTGTGTATGATGTTTGGGTTTTCATCTCTTCAATCGACAAAAGTAATTTTTTTTTTATTTTTTGTAAAAAAAAAATTATTAATATTAAATCATAATATTATTATATTTACATAATTATTTAATAGTATTTTATGTTATTTTGTAAATTTTCATTATAATTACATATACAAATTGTTCATATTATGTACAGATGACATATTACATACATACAATATATTCATAACAGCTATTCATATTCATATTCATACATTTACTTAAATAATAATCATGTTAAAAAAAAAAAAAAAATGTAAAAATAATAATCAAGTGCTTTTCGAACTACCACAGATTAATGAATATTTAATAAATTTGATATTTAAGCAAGTTTAGAGAGTATATAGTGTTGGTACTAGTGTTTGTAACACCTTCAGAGAACAGACTGGTATTTTTTATAATACCAATGATATCAAACATATTTTTTAGTTGTTAATATACTACCTCTTACGCCAGAGATCGGAATCTTGTGCGCTAGCTTTTCAGAGGAAAAAACTACCCTGACGAACTCTCTGCTACAGATATAAGGACTGCGTTCTAAAAAATTCTCCATCACATTTTATGCTATCACTTTTTAGGAAATTATTCAACTTAAAATTTGTTAAGTTGACTTTGAATTGAATGTAAGAAAATTTTACACTTAAAACTCTTTCGCTAGGGGCCTTTGTCGATTAAAAATCGCCAGCGAATTGCAAGTGCGAAAAAGTATTGCAAAAACTTTTCAAAATCACCCTCAATGGACATATAAAAAAATTGCTAGGGAATTTAAAGTTGACCAGAAAACAATTTCTAGAATTTTAAAGAAGTATAAGGATGACTTGAAGATCACTCGAAAAGCGGGTTCTGGCACATATTGAAGAAGAATACCAACATTTGAAGAAGAATAGTCACCCAAATGATGAATGGTTCAGAGTATCTTTTCGCAAGGTCAAAAATAATGTTGGCATAAACATTTTAAAGTCCAAAAAGTTCCATCCAAGAATGTTATAAAGAAAACGGAGACGCAACAGTGTATTACAAAATTTAATTGCTGCATTGTTAAAAACAAGATATACGTTTTAGCCGGCTTCTTACAGCTTTCAGGCCAGGAATTGTACATTGCTGACACACGGTGGAATGTAGACGATAATTTTAAAACCAAACGGCATTCCCTTAAAAATCCTTGGTATGGTAACCTATCTGTAACATCCAAGAATGTCTTAAGAAGCGACTTAAGCCTTTAGTTAGACAGCGTAGGGTTCTACTTTTTTTGGCCCGACCTAGCCTCTTGTCATTACAACAAAGTTGCGTTGGAGGCAAATAATAATATACTTTTGGTACTTCTGGAAGCAAAACCAATAAAATATCAGGCCAATTGAAAGATATTGGACTTTGGTCAAAAGAGAAATAAAGGCAACAAATGCCAAAGGTTTCCGGAGAAAGTGGTATCTGGCAGCTCAAAAGCTATCTAATAATACCATGGAGGCGTTGAATTAAGAGGTACCAGAACAATTTTAAAAATTTTATAAGAATTTTAATAAAAACTCGGTTATATTAAGGATTTATTTTTAAAATTGAACACCTGGCTCAGTCCTTATTACTTTGGTGTCTTTCATTCGAGTCATGTCTAGGATTGTGCTGTTTTCAAAGAACTATAAAAAGCTTTAAAGTGACATAAAAAACATTTAAATGTGTCAACCATTCTCAGCACACCGCTGCTAATTTTGTTTTACACACGCTTAGCTCATTCAGTTCAAGTCTTATTAGAATGCTTAAAATGTCACTCTTGATTAGCCTGTTTCAGCTACTTGTCCTGTCCCAGTTGGTATCCCTCAAAAATATTATGGTAGCTTTCCCTGGTTACCTATTCTGTAGTCATTTACTGGTCATTTCTTTAAACCAGAACAGGTGCTTCCCTGGCCTTAGTTGCCAGTTTATTTGTTCTTCTGTTTGCTGTAATATCACGGTGTTCTGGCACACTTTAATTTCCGCTTTGCCCTGTTTCTCGATGGAATTTATTGTTTTCTTACAGTTCAACACTGTTCAAGATTTTATCCTATTGGACATAACATTTGATGACATTTGGCTATTTGTGTTCAGGTTATCCCCTCTTTTATTGCATAGATCTTTGCTTGAACAACAGTTGTAATTAGAGTTTGATTAAGCTTAATAGATCACATTACTCGAATTCCGTTATGTTTTGTTGGAATCAACTTATAATGTCAGGAATACTTGGCCAATGCCAAAAGCTAACGTCCTTTTAACCCTTAAGTGGTAACGTTGAAAATAGAAATTGAAATTTCTTGTTCTAAATTTAAATAACGTTAAATTGGGTTACTTGAGCATTGTTTTAAAAATCAAGATCAGCACTCAATCAGAATTTCGCCCTGGATTATGTATATCGAATATTCGTATTTTCCCATTATAAACTTATTCGTATTACTGCTAAAAATACATTGTGTTGCAGGGTATTAAGAATATGACACTTATTGATTATATTTGTTTTTTGTTTTGTTTCCCTGACTCTGTTTGTTTGCTGTGATTGTTGCTGTGATTTACATGTTAATAGTTAATAAATTATTTACATCATAATTGTTGTAATATTTTGTTGTTTTAATTGTTGGGTTTAAACCAATTTTATTAAATGTTTTAATTTTAATTTAATATTTATTCAACTTGTTAAATTGTTTTATTAATTTTGTTTTTTGTTTGTTTATTTTTAACTAAAAGTGTATTTGGTTAAAAGTTAATTGAATTGTAAAAAACTCTTTACATCGTTTCTTTAAAGATTTTAATTATGACTTATAAAATATTATATTTTTCTTATAAAATTAAAATAAATTTAAGCATTTGCTTCCACTTATCTTTAAATTTGAACTGTGCTGTTCGATAGGTAGGAAACGCTTTATTTTATAAATTAGTCAAATATCACTTACAACTAAAGTTGCTTGAAGTTCTGAAATATTTGAAACGTAAGGGCTTTAAGTGGTTGCAATTGAAATACAGACCTTATTACGGCTTAATAATCAAATAAATTAGGACACAAATTTATCAAAATATATTTGATGATGACGTTTATTTACCACCCTCCTTCGTAAATTATATTAATTTTTTAATTATCTATATATCTATATATGCATGTATATATTAGAGAGATCAGGCGGTTATTATTCAATCGGTTTTTTGGTTTTGTCGAGTACAGTTTTTTCAAAATCTTCTTTTTTCGAATACCGAATAAATCGGTTAATTTAATACAAATAACCGATTAATTTAAATAAGTATAACTTGTACACGTTTGTATATTTTTTATTGAAAATATGCTCATCGTTTAACTAAATGGTCCGCCAAATAATTTTTTTTTTTTTTTTGAAAATGCTATAAAAAAAAACTTCTGAATATTTGCTCCAATTTCTTTTTTTACTTGCAAGTACAATCCTTCCGGTTAATAATGGAAAATAATTTCATTCAAATGGCTGCCTCGACTGGCCATGCAGTAGCCTACACGATCGGTCCAATTTTTAAGCACATTATCGATTGTGTGCAGCTGTATTTCAGTGTGGCTTCACGAACATTGTCCTTTGACGGCACCCCACAAATAATAATCCAACGGTGTCAAATCGCAGCTCCGAGGTGGCCAAACGACATTAGCTCTGCGGCTGATAATGCGAGCTTTTTTATACTACTAAAATATACAAAAAATTCATTTTTTTTGTGTTTGTCTAACATATTTATTTCATTATAAAATGATTTTTCGAACTTTTGTTGTGCAAGGTACGTTTTTATATCACTAACATGTTAAAAAAGCACTTTTGAGTTTACAACTTGACATTTCTAAACAAATTCTGAAAACAATTTGTATTAATTTGTCATTTATAAATATTTTGTAAGAGATTTTGAAAGGTACTTGATGAATTTTTAGCCATTATTAAAAGTGTTTTTCATTTTTTCTTTCTTTTATCATTAGTTTTTTGATTACGCAGGAAATAATAATTATCCCTTACTATTAAGTACCATTTGAAAAACACTTCAGCCTTTTATTTCTCTTTTCATACCTTGATTTCAATCATTTGTCTCTAAATTATAAATTGTTCATGACAAAAATTGCATTTATAGGTAAAATTACCTGAACTAACATTTAATCAATCACTCAATCGTTGATAAGCAAGCAATACTAACTTAGTCATGGCCAAGTTTAGAAGTGAAACAAAGCCAAAAAAAAAAAAATTAAACAAGAGACAAGAGGCGAAAGTGTGCTGTGACTTGTAAACCGCACGAACGTATTTTCTGATTCTCTTACATTGCTGCTTACAGTCTGTTAACGAATTTACTTGTAGTCCTGTTGCCATCATCATGACATGGATGGCCTAAACTATGATTATAATAATGATTCGTTGTTACAATTACCGATCTAGACAATATAAATGATGATGCTGCTGTTGCAACTACTACTAGATAGATGCCATAGCTAAAGTAGTCAGTAGTAGCTTGACATCATACAGCAGCATCTTCGTTCTTTCTTGCCTTTGTTAAGACATCTATTATTCTATGTGTCAATCTTCATTAGATTTGGTGGTAAAAATTGTTAAACTAATTGGCTAGTATCAAGCGCAAGCAGTAGACCTTAAAAGTTATTCTATTACTCTGGCCTCTGGTGTTTTTAAAGGCAAGTCGAACTTTTTGAGGAAAACAAAATTTGTTTAAAGCTAAACCAACTAAATAACTAAATAACAGAGTAATCAAAAGATTTAAAATCAATGTGGCAAACTGGCACACTTTGGCAACGAAAAAAAGAAAAAAATTAAAAAGGGAAGAAAAAAATACAAAATTATTTAAAAAAACGAAGAATTTTTCCAAAAGGCAAACTGAAATAAAAGCAAACAAGTCAGTACATTATAGGCGATATACCACGACAATTTGATACGCTTTAATCGAACTTGAACGAAACATATTTTTTGTTATTAATGCTTAAAAAGGAAAGATTTAACTATTGGCAGAAAAAAAAAAAACTACCACTAGGGGGACTAGATTTATATATCAATTATCGATTTAGGCCATATCTAGATCGATAGAAGATTAAATTTGAATTTCAGCTCTTGTTGTACATATGTGAACTAAGCTGAAGTATTTTTGGAACAAACCTCCATTCATCACTAAAGTTGAAATGAAATAAATATATGAAAGATATAGGAAAATATTTTCTGAAACAGATACAGTTCAACTGCTTAAACGAGGTATAGTTCACGTTTATAATTGGTGCTTACCAAAGTGTAAGTTTTATAAAGTGCTAAGCCAAAAATATTGTCTTCACGAATATCTAGTGATTCTGTATAATTCATTTAAATAAACTTAATTTTTTATTAAATTACGAACATTAGCACAAGCCTATTAATATATTCAAACTAGGGTAGGGTATTCTAAGTTATTATAAAGAAAAATTGTTACAAAGTTTTAAAGTAATACGAGTATTAAGCGTTTAAAGCATTATTATCAGCACAACATTATTTGCTTTCAACTATTATTGGATGAGGGAAAAATTTGTTTTTAAGAATATTTAATTAAAACGTAATGGTTTATTGATTCAGTTGGTTTAAGTTGTTAAATTGCGTTCCGTATGATAAGTTTTATTATCGACTTAGAAATGGTTCATTGTCAGTCAATATTGATTTTGATTGCTTCTGCTCTTCCATGGAATAAAGAAAAACCTTTTTACTATTGTCTAAAAACCAGGGAGTATGCGAATAGGTCTTACCTATAACAAAAATTCAAATTTACGCATACATTTGTCTTTGTAATAAAGTTTTATGTTCTTGAATGCCTTAATTCTGTATCATTAGGTGTATTTTTTTAACGAAATGTTTTGTGATGTTTAGCAAATTATAATCTTAGTTTAATCTAAACGTTTAAACTTTCTTTAAAACTAACTACAAATGTACTAAAATACTCAAACAAGAGAAATAGTTCTACCACAGTTTCCAATACGCAACACGATTCCACCTAGCTGTCTGCCAGAAAAATCTAAAATGCTAATTAGGCAAAGCTTAACTCTGCGAATACATGCAGTCATATGTGTATAATTATAATGTACTTAACAAATTTTACGTCAAGTTTCGTTTAGTTTCTTTTGTTTAAGTTAGCAGCTAGGCTGATCGTAAGGTTTATGTGTCAGATCCAAAATACAGAATAGCTTGCAAAAAGAATAGCTTCGAAAAAAGTATATTATAGCCACCCAAAAGACTTCAAAAAGTTGGTTCATTATTTGATGGACTTTTCTTTAATTTTTGACAGTAGCTTAAGTTAGCACACGTTTGTATATTATAGCTATACCTTAAAACAACATCAGAAAGCTGACTGTCAGACAGTCAGAAAACTGACTGTGGTTTTATGGTATGCATTTTTCCTACATAATCATCTGTAGATGATCCTAATACGGACTTAAAAAGCGGCTTATGGAATTCAGGTATCAAGTCTCAATACATTATGTTTTTAATTCTGATATCAGTTGTATTTTAAAAACTCAGTTGAAAATGTTAGTGTCAAAAGATAAGAAAACTTATTAGAGCGTCTATTTTACCTATCTGCGGCATCCGTGAGTATCTGGTGAAAAGGGAAAAGCTTTTAAACCTCTCTGGATTCTTTTGGTGTTTCTTATCTTGGCGTATAGAAAAGATACTGACGATCGAGTTTGACGACCGAGCATGGAGAAAATTACTTTTAAGATATGACCATAAACTTAAGATATACTACGAGCAAAATAAGCTTTTCGTTATTGTGGATTAAGTTCTACTCTTCAAAATCGCAGAAAAAAATTATTAATTCTATGTAGCAGGGGCTTAGATGATTCTAAAGCCTTAGGGATATCATATATAGACAGAGTAGTGTCTTATGGTGCTGCCCCCAGGGGTAGTGTTATATGTAATATACTCGTAGTAGGAATAGAGTAAACGTAATAGCTGCGATTTGGCCATGAAAAAATAGTGCCACTGATTTAGCTTAGACTGTTCAGGTCTTAATTGCGATATAGGTATTTTTTAGATAAAGAGACATGTACGCATTAATAGATTCAAAATACCTTTACCAAAATACCCATTGAAGAGAGCTATAAACTTTATTATGGCATTTATTCTATTGGTTTGTGTCAGGGCTACGATCACCTTCCAATGCCGAATCGGCCTGTTATTTGTGTGTTACCAATTGCGTATATAACAGTGTTACCAGTTCAATTTTTGGGTATTTGGAAACGTTTTAGTTTTTACTGGAACATTTAAAATTAATACTAATTTTATATAAAGGGTGGCGCATTATACTTAGTTAATCAGTCGCAATTTAATAGTCAAAAAGTAAACTCATGCTAAGGCGTTAATAAAAATGTTGAATAATTTGTATAAAGTGGAAGTTAAATAAGTTACAGTATAAAGTGTTTTATTTGACACAATTTAAAACAAACTCAAACGTTTTAAAAAGGCTAAAATATGACAATACTAATTATACTATAAGTTAAGCAATATAAAAATCACTGAGAGCAAAAGAAGTACCATAAAAAATAATTTGAATAACCATGGCGATGTACGAGGATGCAGAACTTTCAGTTCTTCACAATGGAAACATCAGACGACCATTCCACAACAATGCTGAAATATATGAAGAACGCCCACTATCCTTTCAGCTATTAAATATTGTGCTGCATGGATAACATAATAAGCAAAGTTTGTTCGAAGAGAAGAGAAATAACATGGAGTCTCTTACGCCAAATCAAACATTTGAACTACGTGAATGTCATTTGTTGACTTTAGCAAAAGATTTCCAATATGCAGTCGAAACTTAAGTATTAAGAAATATCAAGAAAACCAAGGCCATGAGAACAAAAAATACTAGCACGGTATACATCATGCTACGACATCAACCAGTCGAGTACTATCTATGAAGTATAATGACTACAAATGGCGGCGCAGAAAGAGATGAAGACGACAGGCTAAGTATCGCAAGAGCGGCATTCACAGTCAGTTTGGAGAAGCTCATATATCCAAACGAACTAAGTTCACAATATTAAACTCATGTGTTAAATCAGTTCTGCTGTATAGCAGTGAAACTTGGCTTGTATTGAATATCACGCTAAAACTCCAGCTATTTATCAACAGGTGCCTGAGAATCATATGCAAAATATTTCGACATGCACTGTAGCACGAAAGAGAAAATGTGGGGGAATCAGACGCACCGTTCGAAAAAGTCCCGATAATATTATCCAAATGATACTCGTGTGGAATGTTCAAGGCTCAATAATCGTGGTCTACCAAGACAAAACAATCTATCATGGGAAGAAGCGGAAAAATAGCGGTAAAGCGTTTACGATGGAGATGCAAGACGAGTAACAGATAAAAAATATATACAGAACTACATCCTTAACGTTTTTTTATGACAAAGGGCTACTGTGACTTAATTGGTCACGGTTTTTAGAAAGTTGTACTGCCAAGCCCACAGTGTGCAACTGTGCTGCTTGCTAAGTTGAATAAAAAATAGTTTTTTCAATTAATTTCCGACCTAGTTGCCTAACAGAAGAATATGCCTTGAAATTCAAAAGTTGTTTTAACTTTATCACGAATATAATTTCTTCACCTACCCAATCACTATTGTAGAGTACTGTCAAGAAACTATTATAAACATCAATCCATGGCATATTAAAGAAATTTCTTAAATCCAAACTAAGCTCAGCAAAAAGACACAAAGACTGACAGTCAGTCAGTCAGTCAACACTAGTGACTGACTATCAAATATAGTATTTTACTGTCCTTTTTTTGTTGCTATTTGGCAAAACTTTTTAGGCATTTTTTTTCGTTTATTGCTGGTTTTTGAGTTGCAATTTAAGCAACCAACCAACCATCCATCTACCCATCCATCTTTCCATCTGGACCATCTTTGAATGCTTGTATTTATCAATGACCATGTTGTTGATGGTAGTATGGTGGTGGAGCATCATCTTTAAGTAGAACCAAAAAGAAAAACAGAAGAAATAGTAGAAAAGTAGGCATGTTGCAACTTAAAGACTATTTTGTTATAGTTGTTGTTATTGCTACTGTTGTTGTCGTCGTCGTTGATATGGTAAAAAGTCAATATTTAAGTTGTTTGTACATTCATTCGTTTTTGTGTGTCTGTGTTCCTACTATGGGTTTCATTTTAAACAATTTTCCCTTTGATCAAGATTTCTTTGGGCCCAAGCTCCTTCTTACTTTTGAGCTTCAATTGACTAGAAATTAAATGCCTGAATAGAGGCTGGCTGACTGGTTCGCTTCGTTGGCTGCTTGGCCCGTGGCGGGCTGGCTGGCCTTGTCGTTTGCTTCTCTTTATTTATTTTTTTCTTTTTTTCTATTTTCTTTTAAACATCTTTGTGTGTGGAGGCTACAATTGGGGCATTGTGCTTGAATTTTGTTTTTGTTTTGTTTTTTTTTTGTTGTTGTATGTTGTGAACTACTTTACATTATGCAATATTACATCAACGTGTTGTTGTTGTTGTTGTTGATATTGCTGCATAGTAATATTGAATTTGCTGTTTGAAAATTATCTTGTGTTTCTTTTCTGTGTTGTTGCTGTTTTTCTTTCCTTTTTAAGAAAGATTTGGCTGCTGCAATTCCGTTTTTAAGATTAAAGTCTTCCTTTTTCATTTCTTTGAAATTCTTGTGATTTTGTTTTGTTTGTTTCGTTTTTTAGTCTGGGGTATGTGTCCTGGAGATAAATTTTTTTGCAGACTATTTATATAGCCCCTGTTGTAGTTGTTGCTTTTCGTGCTAGTGCTGTTGCAAGTGGCATTATGAAGACAAAAAAATAAATAAATAAAAAATAAAATAAAGCAACAAAACTAAATTCACAATTGAATATCATTTTCAATTACAATAAAGGATTAGCAGTCAAAAGACTTTTAAATTAATATGAGCACAACACAACGCTGCTCAGCACCAACGCAGCAGTAGTAGCAAGTGTAGCAGCAATATTTTATACTTTTTAGAGGACATTTAAAAGGATTTACTAGCTATGGAAAAACAAGTAAACTTTCACAACAAGATTAAATTGTGTAGTGAAGGGGTTTATTCTTCCTTTCGCTAGGATTTAATGGCAATAAATTTTTATTTCGAAATTGTATGAAATAATTTTCCGGGTATCCTTTAGTAAACAGCAAGAATGTACGGGTTAATTTAATTAAGAAAATAAATTTAAAATTGATTTTAAACTAATTGTATTGAAATATTTTCACATGCATTTCACATTTATTGTTTCTTTAGTATTATTTCTATTTTATGCGTGTGTTACTCGTATTTATTTACGCAAGACTTTATTCAATTAAACATTTTATTCTACAAAGTTATGATTATTAATTTGGATTTGTATATATCAATTGGCTGGTTAGGAGACATCTGGGATCAAATAGATTGTGATTTTGAATGTCTGTAATAAGATCTCGCGATATCCGACTATTGCTGATGTGAATATTAAAACACATCTTTGGTTTTATTATAACAATCAGAGCAAGTTTTATAAGCACTTTGCTTAAAAAACTTTTTTTTTTGCTTATTTTCTTATTTTAGCATAAAATGCGATTCTCACTATACTACGCTAAGACATGCTTTTTTTCAAGTTAGCGACATTATACATTATTAAAAGTATTGTCTATCGTTAGCCACTACTTTTTCCCATCTTTCTTGTAGCGTATGGATTCCTCGCCAAAAGAACTGCTTCAGTTTTGAGGTAAAAAATAAATCGAACCAGTTTCTGTTGCTCTGTTCTGAAGTGAAGCGTATTCCAGTAAGGGCATTCTGCATCGATAGAAACAAATGGTATTCAGAAGGGTTAAGGTCTGGGCTATACGGGGGGAGAGCCAAAACTTCCCATCTATTGTTTCCCAAATAGTTTTTGGCCGGTCTTGCAACATGTGGCCGAGCGTTGTCATGACGGAAGATTATCGCCTGTGATAATTTGACCCGGTTTCAACATCTCATAATACAAAACACTCTTCTGATCCCACCAAATACAGAGCATTATCTTGGCGTCATAGATATTCGGCTTCAGCTTTGACTTGGCTGGTTGGTCGCTTGGGGTTATCGTAATGTCCCCATTTTTCATTACCAGTAACAATACGCTGCAAAGATGACTTCTTGTTGTAGCTTCAGTTTATGGCTTCAGTTTATGGGACCCAATTTTCTTGCTTTTGAATGAATCCCAATGTTTTCCAACGTAAGGAAATGGCTTGAGTTTGACAACAATCTCCATCGAGTAATGCTACCAATTCCTCATCTTCACAATTTTGCGGCTGACCAGGCCTCTTCTTGTCTTCTGTGTCGAAATCACCACTTTTGTATCACGCAAATTAACGTTCACAAGTTTTTTGAGTTGGTGCATGTTGACCGTAAGCTTCTACCAACAATCGATAGCTTTCAGCAGCCGTTCTCTTGAAATGAAATATCTTTTGTAGCCACTAAATTTGACATTATTATAGCGATTGA
The DNA here is from genome assembly GCA_023159175.1 of Wohlfahrtia magnifica. Classification (NCBI taxonomy): domain Eukaryota; kingdom Metazoa; phylum Arthropoda; class Insecta; order Diptera; family Sarcophagidae; genus Wohlfahrtia; species Wohlfahrtia magnifica. The sequence goes on from JAKWBJ010000222.1 coordinate 9,207,647, forward strand.
AAAAAAATGTGTGTTTACTCTTTGGTGTCTATCGAATACTGAATTATAATGGCAGGCAAGGGGAATTTAATAAGGTGGTCTTAAATTGAAAATGAATACAACACTGTAAAACAAAATTTCGGTGTGTCAATATAATGCAACACTGTAGTAAGCAAAAAGCTGTAGTACCAAAAATATTTTTTGTCAACAAAATACAGAATGTTTGTGTTTTTTGCTTACGTAGTAAATTAGGGCCACCTTATTGAATTCGCCTTGATGGCCGGTAAACATCTGCAAAATACCATATTTGCTATTATTAATACAAATTATATGTGATAGTTATACCATATGTTGTCAAAATCGACATTATTAACTTGTACCCCCAAAAACAATTCGCATTGAAATTTATTTTTGAAAAATGAAATTATCATACGAGTACAATATATTTTCGAAGTTTCTAATGCCCGTATGTCAAAAGAATACCTGGAAATATTAAAAGCCAATATTTCCATTTAGTTTTGTGTAGTTTACAAATTTTAAAAAATTCTTTATGCAAAAATGTTTTTCTTATTAAGTAGAATAATTTTTATTTCAAAACAGATTTGTTAACCATAAATAATTTTTTTAATCTTCCAGGCCTCCTCCCGTACAAGTTAATTGCATTCAATATACCCAACAATACGTAATTCTACCAAACCCTGTATCATTAGATGGGGGTCTTATAGTAAAGCTCCCATTTACTATAGCGATAATTTTTCAGAGCTTAAGACCGTTCGTAATAAGCTTTCTAATGAAAAGATTATGCCCTTTTGTAAAGCAAAATTGTTCTTTTAAAATCTATCAGTAAAAGCTGATATGGTTAACATTGAAAATAATTATGAATGTAATTGCCAAAATATACTTAAACTAGAAACCAGAGGACATCCTCTTCATAGAAGTTTATCCGTCATAGAGGTCATACAAAATGAAATATTTGTTTGAGAAGCTTGATAAAGTTTTCAATAGAAATATTGACTTAAACCGCTGACTAATATTGTTTTTACATCAAAAGTTAAAACCTGGTTTAAACATTAAAACCATAATGCAAAAACCATTGCGTTCACATTATAAGTTTTCGTAAATCTGGTTTTACTTTTATTTCGCCAGTAGCTGCTACAGCTGTCGTTCTTTTTATAAAAAATTTTTTGAATAAAAAAAATTCAAAATATATATTTTACATTTTGTAAAAGCAGATTAATACAAAATGAACAAGTGCTTTAAAATCAAGTCGTTAAGTTAGAATTCGCCGAACGTTCACGGAACGTAACGCAACGTACGTTCGTTTCTAGCATATGAAAACAATGCAAATGATTATCCAAAATAAATGTCACGTTGACGAAACGGAACAACCTGTATAAAATAGAATTGCTTAACGTTTTTATATGACATTTGTAAAGCAGCGATGGTCTGTTTGTATATTAAATGAAATGGGGGAATTTTTACCCTTTTTTTGGCACTTTTAACACACAATTAAAAAGAGCAATTTAAAACGATTGATTAAAGAATTTTTTATAATTTAAATATAAAATATATTTTAGAAATTTTTGTCCAATTTAAAAAATATTACTATTTTTTATTATATAAAAGCTCTTACGTATATTGTAATGTGGAAAAGGAATAAACTAAAAAGTTAGCTATAATATACTTTCTTAGGTGATAGATAAGAAATTATGTAATTCTTAGATCAAATTAAAAACAAAAATTTTTGTTAAATTGGCCTATAGTGTACCAGGGAGAAAAAATTATAAAATTGCATTTATTTAATTCCATATAAGCTTTTTTTGGCAACAATTTTCTATATGATTTGTAATAATTTATATTTGCAAATAAATACAAATATAATTATATTATTTTTATATACTTAAATAAAAAAAAAATACTATTTAAACCTATTTAGTACTTTTTTAATTTTGTATCAACTTAAGAACTCTCATCACTATTCTGAATAACTGACATTTTAAATTTTTATATAAATTTTATATAAAATAATAATTTTGAAAAAATTAAGAATTTCTAAAAAATGTGTGTTTTGTTTTTATTTACATTTTCTTTTGACAAACGGCACGTTTTCAAAGTTTGTTTAACTACACAAACGTACGTACGTTAACGTACGTTCCGTATTTAAGATATCAACGTTTGGCTAACCAGGCCTTTATATATAAAAAGCAGTAGAAGTATAGTTTGTGGTAAATAAAACGCTCTTAAACTATTTAACATTATTATTATTTTATTTTCATGTTTGGAAGTATAAAAGAATTCAAATTAAGTTGCGAGAAGAATTGTGGCAGCAAAGACGACGCGAGGAATTAATATTTGTTTTCTTTTTCTTTTGTGTTCTAAAGCATTGCCAGATTCACTCCGTTCACTCGCTGATAAACTTGGTGCTGTCTCAGAAGTTTCTAAAAGAAAATAATCACTTTTGTTTACGACATAGGATAAGAGAGCAACAAAATAGTAAACAGTTTTTTTTTGTTTTTGTTATTGTATTGAGCGCCATTTAAATTATCAGCTGGTTTTGCATTTTGAACTTGGTAGCATTGAATTTAGTATATCGAAAACAAGGTTGCATTTTATCTATAAAACCTACTTACAACCAATTCAAAAATGGTTTTATTCTCTATTCAACACAATAATTTTGTATGGTAAAACCAGGTTTTAATGATGAACTCTTTCTTTAAAACCAATCAATGTGAAAGCACTATAAGATTAAAAGTAACTTATATCTGAAAAAAAAACATGAAACGGTGCATGTATTGACATACTGTTCTCAAGTAAATTATAGGTTTTTAAATATTCCCCTATAACTTCTTGTACTCTTGTGCGACAATCGAAGTTTATTTTAATTTGAGAACATGTGATTGTGCGTTGTAACAAACATCTATTCCAACTAAAATAAAATTTGGTATTATTAACCTAAAAAAAAAAATTAAACAATAATTTTGCATTTAATTTTAATATTTTTTTTTTTTTTAATAGTGAAGTTTTGAGTTTGTGACTCTATTGAAATAAATAAGCGATATGTAAAAAATATTATTTGAAAATATTGTAAGAAATTATTTTTAAAATGTTTCATTATTTTTATTTTACAGCTAAAGCTGTTTTAACATGATTTTTCACGGTATCGTTTGGAACGTGTCTATTCTGTATAAACAAGACTAAATAAACAATACAGCTGTTTAAGTATAGCGAACTTCAAATGTTTTTTTTTTATGTATCAATTATGCTTAAGTGTAGTAAATGTCACTTGTCATGAATTTGTTGTTATGACATAGCAAACCTAGCATGTCTGCTACATTTTGCTATGTCTGCCAGACTTGCAATGCCCGTTTGCAACAAAGAGTGATTTCCCCCAATATTAAAATAATCTATTAATAAATAAAAAATATTTGGAACAATTTAGTTTAGATATTTTTTGTCTCGAATGACTATGACAGAATAAGATTATGTATAAAAGGGGTATTGTGCTACTTTTCATAATAATTTAAAAAATTATATTTATTAGCTCATTAATATGTATTTGTTTTCAGAATATATTTCAACATTTCAGCATAATATATAAAACAATATAATCCCTTTACGAAATGACAGTCCATTAATAATTCTGATTAATAATAAAGTAAATATTTTAATCTTTTCTTAACACAAAATTTTAATAGAATTTTTGACTAATAAATACAGCCGTTGGCCAAATTATTAGGGACAGTGAATTATTTTATCGTTATGCGGCTTTGAGTACACTTAGAGGTAATTTAAAACAACATTTTTTATGCTGAAAATTATTATGCTGCATTTATTATACAATTATTAAATGATTCTTGATAGTTAAGAGGTGTACTTGATTTCTGCAACATTTGAAATAAAAGGGTGCTGCAGAATGCTTAAGAAGCGGAATAAGAAATGGAGAATTTAAGGTGTAAGAAAGTTTTTTTTGATTGGTTTTGCAAATACAAATATATGATTAGACCATTTTTGAAATCATAAATTATTTTTAATACTTTTTAATTCCCATTATGGGACCAGGATACGATTTGGCCGCTAGAAAAATTTCAAATTAAAACTCCTCTTAAAAAAAGATAGCAAAAATTGCAAGCGTTTTGAAATCTGCTGTTATAGAGTTAAAATGAAATTTGATCAACAACAGACTTTTACTTCAAAGAGGTAATAGTGGTAGGTAATAGTGCAGAACACGCATTACCTCCATATGTACAGTCAGGAAAATTCGGGATACCTGCCTACAGAATCGAATGAGAAAATGCAAGAATATTAACACAGTTGATCCAAGAGTCTAACATATTAGCTACTAAAAGAACTGTGCAGAGGAAGGCCTATATAATTTTTTCAGGCTCGTCAACTTTTGAAATATTAGCCGATAAGAGTAGATTTGTCAGCCGACGCCCAAGTGAAAACTGGCGCCTTGATTGCATTGTAAGAAAGGTAAAACACCTCGGAAAAGTAATGGTGTTGTCTATAATAAGCGCTAAGGAAGTGTTGAGGGAACCATGAAACGAGATCAGTAGGGACAAGTTTTACAATCTCGCCTGTTACCAACTCTTAAGGAAAGAGTTTGTTTTTATGCATGATTCTGCACCCTGTCGTAAGTCTAGAAGAGTAACTAAGTTTTTAGTGTACAACAACTCATCATTCCTAGCAATTTCTCTGAGATGAACCCTATTGAAAATATATGGGGGACTACGAAGGCGGAAATAGCCAAGGAGGAGCCAACTATCAAGGTGAAACTTATTGAAACTCTTATTAATTTCATCACAACCCGAAATAATAAAAAATGCTAAACAGTGTATATTAATATATGTTATTTATTAAAAAAAAATTGGCAGTCGGCTGTAGTAAGAGAAACAAAATTTAAACACTATCAGTAACAGTAAACCAAGAAAACACTAATAAGTTAGCTATTTACGGCCATATGCAAAAAAAATTTAAAAAAGCTTATTTAATTCTTGTTAAACAAATTTCCTTAATGTTGTATGCAAAAACGATTTTTAGCTTAAAATCCCTTTAAGACGCTTCCTATACCAAAGAGTACTTTAAAGTAACATTTTTGTTATGAATATTTAATATAAAAATAAAAATAGCATGTGCTGGCGTCAAGGAAAATTTTTTGAGGCATAAAACCTTACCCAAAAGAAAAGTCATCTTTTAGTGAGATGGTTATCCACGTCAGACCGCTAAAATTGTCAAAGAACGCCTGTACAAACAGAAATTTTAGGTATATTAGTGATTACCGTAAAAATAGTAAAAAAAAGTCTGGAAAAATATATATAATTGAACTTCGTGGAACATTTTTTCAGGTTGTTTTTACGTTTTTAGATAATAATGTAAAGAGCACGTCTATATTTTTACAAAGACTACAGGCAAGGTGTTCTAAGAATAGTGTTAAAAATATAAGTTCCTCTCTATTTAAGCGAAAAGTGCAAAACTAAGTGGCTTTCTTCCATTCCACTCATACCTTTTGTTATTTTTTTTAAGGACTTAACAATGAACAAATGTGTGAAGTTTTGTTTTATTTGACTGAGTATTTAAGTTTTTATGGGAACTTTTCTGTTCAACTTAAAACCATGAAGTTGGTTTTGCACTACACTGTATGTATGTATGTATGTATATAAATTTGTACACTCCTTTTATCATCCTCGGCATTTGTTTCGAACCTCTTTCTTCCAAAACAAATTTTTCTCTAATAAATTTTGTCATTTAAGCACAATAAGAACATATTTCCTTTAGTGATACAAAGCTCGTTATTCGGGCATTTATTATTCCACTAACAAAATCAATTGTCTTAATTTTTTAGGATTTGAAGAATGAGATTTATGAAAAAAATATGATTTTATATGAAATTAACAAAAATAAATATTTTTTATGTTCGACTACTCGTATGTGTGTATCGCTGAGACAATAAAGATCATGGTATTGCTAGCATGAAAATTTAAAATTTAGTAAAGCTAATGTAGGATTTTTCATATGTTTTTTAACAAATGTTTGCTAAGCTTAAAGTGTATGGTAACCAACGTGCACTAAAAGTCTACTTTTAGATATTTTTTGCATATGGCCGTTATTCTTTAACGTTTTCCTAACCATTTTTTAAGATGCTTGTCCGCAGAAGGTAAGTAAAGTTTTGGATACTGAAACTTCGCGTGTCAGAGTATACTTAGAGTCAAATATCTGTTTAAAGAGAGGGGTTCTAATCGGAATCGAACACTAAAATGTGGAATAAGCTCTTTCAAAATGGGATGTCTGATCACATTGGAAATTACTTATATACATAACTGCAAATAATAAAACCTTACCATACTCATATATCCAAAGTTTTTTTTTATAAACTCCCATCTACATAAAGTCTTTTATTAAAATTTAAAGAATTTCAGATCTTCTCACCTTCGTATGCATAAGAAATAGTGCTTTAACAGTTGAATAGAAAATAATAACAAAAAACAAAAAAATCCTCATTTACATATACTGGTTCTCATTAGATCACACACAATATAACCTTTTGATATTTAAAATTAAAAACAAAAAATTCCACTATAAAAAAAAAAAAATTTCGCAAAAAATTTATTCACAAAAATAAATAAATATTTCACTGTACGAGTGTATAATATATTAACAAAACATAAAATGTCAATGCGAAAGTTAATAGTGCTGATACTCGTAATGGTGTAGCACCAGCAAACACTACAAGTAACATCGATTTAAAACAAAAAAATAAATAAATAAAAACTCGATTTTATAAAAATTGCAAAAAAAACCAAACAATACTTATCATTAAATATTGGTTTGCTGTTTCAAAAGTGAATTTATTGTTTTGGCCAACAACTATAACAACAGCAGTAATAATAGTGGCTAAAATATACAATCAATGCAGTTTAAATTTTATTCGTTGTTTTTTTTTTTTTGTTTTTTAAAGCAAATCTGAAATAAATTTACACAAAACTAATAAAGCGATATATTTGTTGTTTTTGCTTTTTTAGTTTTTGAATTAAAAATTAACTTCCACCAAAAAGTTGACCTCCAATCTCTTTAGCGGCTTTTAAATAAACAAAAAAAGCTCTGTTTACAGCTAAAAGAAAACCTTAAGAATACCGTTAAATTTGTTTTGCATTTTTTAAAGTTTTAATTTAATTTTGGAATTTTTAAATTGGTGTTCAGGGTAACGGAAATGCTTACATACTAATCAACTTAATATTCCATATACGAGTATCAGTCAGTCAATACAAGGAACTCCAGAAATTCTTAAAAACTTTCAAAATCATTGCCCTTAAGAAATCTACATATGTACGTATTTAGAAGCCTATTGGACGACTTAAGTGTAAGGTTTCTTAAGTCTATGGAAAGAAGTCATACTTTTAGTTTTTGAAGGGCGGTTCTTACCAGATTTAATTATAGGTTAGTCATGTTCGTTTGAAAACCAGAGCTTAAGTTCATAGTGATTCGTACAGGATATCATGGGAAATACTATCTACTCTTTAATAATTAAAAGCATAAAATAGGCTATAAAATAATATATAATATGCCGATGTGGTATTGTAGTTAAGACACCCACATACCAATCAAGAGGTCCTCTGTTTAAAACCAGACCAGACTATCAGATAATTTTCAACAGCGATATCACCTCAAAGCATGGTTAGCGACTGGTTATGAGTATTTACGCTATGAAAAACTTCTCTAACTAGTGCATATGCCGTTCTTAACCGGCGCTTAATTGTAGGTCCCTTTCAATGAGACTAAAAATAGAATCGGGTGCAGCTCATTGTCCCACTTGTTATTCGGTTTATACAAAAGTAGCGTAAGGTTCGATATCGCCTCCTATTGAGTAACATGAAATAAGTTTCAGATACTAGAGCTGCACTAAGATTAACCGATTGGACATAGAGATGGCGGCAATAGTTTGATACAAATTACTTTTGTAAAAGTGGCCACTATAAAAACAAGCGATGCCAGTAAATTTGTCCAAATTTAATATACTCTGGAGGAGCCTGATTATTCGTTTACCGCCATAAAATATTGGATGGTAGAGCTTAAACGCGGTCGTGCGAGCTGCAAAGGCGTACATTGTAGTAGTCGCAGAGTTGAGGTTGATAAGGCATTTCAAACAATGTACGATAATATATCACATTCTTCTTTATTTTCTATTCGAAAAGAATGTAAGGGATTATGCAAAACATACAAAAATTAATTCGCCCAGTTTTTTTTTCTTTTTGACGCACCTGAGCAATTCTCTATCTTTATCCAATCTCCGTAACACTTCTTAATTGGTAATGTCAGCCATCCATGGTATTTTTAATAATCTTCTCAGGATGTACATTTCAACTGCTTCCAGTCTGTTTATTTCGCTTATATTTAAGTCCCTATATTTATGGTATAAATATAGAAAATCAGTTCATACATACCACTTCATAAAAACATTTTATCGTAAAAACCCCAATTCTAAAACATTCGAATAATATCTTAGTTTGGAAAACATTTAAAAATCTTTTTATGTTGTTGGCGTTGTAATGTTTGGGTCTATTTTAAAAGTTATGACGTCTGTTAGTTCTTAATAGTTACAGTAACGAAGTGTGTGTAAAATAGCAAACATGTCAAAAGTTTGTTGTTGGAATTCTCAAACGAAAATAAGATTTTAATACTTTTTCTACTTCAAACTAATTTATTTGACAAACTGTATTACCAGAATAGAAACAATACTGGTCAAATGTTCCATCTTTGCCGTCGAAATTACTTCAAACGCTTTTCCAACAACTTAAAGAATTGTGATAAACAACATTGATCGAACACAGAAATACGCTAAAGTAAGACCATTCAGTGCACAATGGTTGCTGCTATAGGCCAAAAATAAAATAATCACTATTTCTACAGAGAACAAGCTTTATAAGAATGAAGTAATTTTTGTTTTATTTCTACCTGTTTCCGTTAAAAATAGTCTCAAAAGGTAGAGCATATTATTAGTTGCAGATTGCAACATAAAGTACAACATAACCAAGTTTAAAACCCTAGAAAGCTGTTCCGTATTAATTTAAACCAAAATTATTCTTGAAGGCAATGCGTTGGCTAACTAAAGAATGCATGAAAACTTCATATGTTGGTTTCAACAAAAGTGGGAATGAAAGCATTGTCGCAACCACTATATCGTGTAGCTGTTATAAATGAGCAGCTGACCTGTACCAGACCATCCGGAAGTAAACAACTTTCATTATTAAGAGACCATTCCTCGCAATTGATAATACTTCACAAAACAATTCATTCATTTATTTCTAGATCCAAAACGCTGTGTGGCTTGTCATAATAATCTATATACATATGCTCGTCATTTTATAACTCGAGAATCACAAACCAATAAGTACATGCATTGGAAAGACGTACTTTCACTAATGGTTTTGGTTCAACTGGGCGGTGCCACGCCCATATCAAATTTGTATTTATATGTCTATATCTTTAAAAAAGTAATAGTAAGTTTTTAAATTTAGACCAAATATCTTTGTGGTCAACACAAATCATCAGGCAAAAAGTGGGCGGTATTGGATAAGTGGGAGTGGTACCTCCCATAAAAAGTAAATACTGATTTTTATGTATCCTTGAAATGGTTATAGTGAAAGGTTCTGAATTTGGTCCAAATAACTTCGGGGTCAATCTACATTATCAGTCGAAATATTTGGAAATTGAACAAGTGGGTGTGGTACCACCCATACAAAATAAATGTTGATTTTTGCATATCTATAGAACGGTAATAGTGAAAATGTCTAAATTTAAACCAAATAACTTTGTGGTCAATATAAATCATCAGGCAAAAAGTGGGCGGTATTGGATAAGTGGGAGTGGTACCTCCCACAAAAAGTAAATACTGATTTTTATGTATCTTTGGAACGGCGATAGTGAAAGGTTCTGCATTTGGTCTAAATAACTTCGTAGTCAATACAAATTACCAGTTGAAATATGGGCGAAATTGAATAAGTGGGTGTGGCACCTCCAATACAAAGTAAATATTGATTTTTGGTTTATATGACTTGATAGTCAATGCAAATCAATAATTTTAATGCATTCCTTTAAATTTTTCTTATGGGGAATACACTTTATCGGTATACAACACCTTGGCTCCAAGCAAAGTGGGAAGGGTCACTCTAGTATATTATATAAATGCAAAGGTTTCAGTGTGCATTTACATTAAAGAAATACCTAAAAGCATAATATTTTAATTTATATGGTGAATGTATGCTTCTTTAAAATAATTTTTATAAATTTTGTATTTTTTAATACATATATATTAGGAAAATATGAATTTTATTTTTGACTAAATATTTGTGTATTCGAAAACACTTAACATAACCGCACACGGGTAAGTCAACTTACCATCTCAGATCGCAAAAACCAATTGTGTTATTTTCTTCAAACTTTAAATATATTATATATAAGTTAGATATAAAAACCACTATGCAGAAAGTATTATTAAAATTGGTTAACGTTTCCGGCTACTGGGCAATAATGACTTAAATTCGGCTTATTTTGGGAGCGCCATTTTACATATCAAATGGCATCACATAAACCTTCCGTTTACATTGATAATTAGAATATAGAATATAACACAAGATATACTACAGATTTATAACAAATAGTATTCAATATAACTCTTAGCTAATACATATCTATCCAATAGTCTGAAATAAACTTTTGCTTTATATTCAGTAGCAAAAGATAGGTTATTGGTCCCCATTGAAAAGTATTTGGCAAATATCATATGTTAAACCGATGATAGATGGGCAAATATGCTTGACCTAACCTCTATCATCGGTTTTAACGATGGACGAACAAATTTTAAACATTTTCTCTTCTTTGCATTGACACAGTTCTATAAGTATTTTTTGTTAAAAGTTTAAGCACTTTGTGGTGAAAGTAAATATTGTATGAGGAGTCTCTCCAGTTTTGAATATTAAATTTTTATTAAATAATTTATGTATAATAAGCATTTAATATTGATTAAATAGCATATGCATATGCACATGCAAAGCTTATTATGTGCTAAACAAATGCGAGCTATAAAATTAACAAAAAAAAAAAAAAAAACATAAAATTTACATTTATAAAGATCTATAAAAGACCACCTTACACCATTTAACTGGAGATATGTATGTACATATATTGGTCATAATGCATTTATGTATATGCTGCATATAAACTGGTTTAATATTTAAGTCTTTTTTACTGTCAAATCACTTAAATAGTTAATATTAACAGACGATTGGTTATTAATGTAAATTATTTTTTGGCCATAAGCGTGTGTCTATTATTTTTAGAGAAAAACCTGTCTCTTCGGTCGCACAGCCCTGTTTGCAAAAATGTTTTTAAATTTTTAAATATCTTTTATTTTTTAATATTTTTATAGTCAAACAAAAATATATGCAAATTTATGAAAAATAAATGAAGAAGAACAACCAACAAGTGAATACCGAATCTTACTGAATTGCCCAAATAATATATAGAAAAAGTTTAAAAAAAATATTTTCAAAATTCGTAACGATACATTAGTTTAGATTTTTTTTGTTATTTTATATAGAAGCCCATACAGTTACATAGTATACACACATATGTACATACATATACGAGTATACGTATGCACAAATGCACTTAAGCATTAGTTGTATTTGTAAATCTCTAATACATGTACGTATTTTTTCACAGCTGTGTGGCAGTGTTATGTTGCATGTTTGCATATGACAAGTAAGAGTATGTGCAGATTAGAAATATATTTTTTTAAATCATTGATTTTTATTTTTTAACTGTGATTTGTTAATAGAATTTTGTAAAATATAATTGTTTTTATCAAATATAAAATTTTGCAAAACGAATTGAGGGAAAAAAGAAAAGGAACAAAAAAAAAAATATGTTAAAAAATTCATTTCGAAATAGAATCCCTTGACGAGGGGGATATAAGCGAAATTTGTTGTAAATAATAAAGTGGTGTTTTATAACACCATTTAAGGATTTCCTTGTACTTTCTGTTAGATTAGACCATCTGACAAATTTCAACAATGGCATCACCTCACAACATTAGCTAGCAAGTAGTTATGAGTATGACGGTATTAAAAATTTCTCATACTATGTGGCATTAAATTTTAGGTATAAAAATATAATCGGGTGCTGCTCTTTGATTGAGAGAAATCCGCTTTCCAGTTGGGATGTTGCCGGAATTATACATGTGTGTTTGTAGATAAACTGTTTGTAGATAAATTGTTTGTTGCTTCTGACAATGTTGTGTAACCGAGGCGAAGCAAAGAGTCTTATAGGGTGCATGTACCAATAGTTGGCAGTTTAAAGCTTTTGTTTTGCTTAGAATTGATGACTAGTTATTACAATTCATTAATATGCTTTGTTTTAGATTATTAAGTTAAATTTAAATATTTTTTTTAATTGAAATCGAGTAATTTACCGCTCAGTTACAGTTCGAACACAGCATGTCATTAAAGCCGTCAAATCAAGAACTCTGCGATATCGTCCCCGGAAACAGAAAGTAAAATGAATATTACGTAAAAGTTCATGATTCGAATCATTGAAATAGACCAAAATTTTGGACTTTAACGTAATACCGGGCACTTGTTGACTGCAACTTTAAGAAAATGTGATAGAAAAATCCAAACGTCTTTTGGAGAAGTATAATAATAATTTAGTCAGCAAAATGTTTACCGAATCAAAGATGTAAATAAACGAAATTACAGGATGTAAGCACAGTATGCTAGAGAAATGATGATCTCAAATTCACCCCACGCGTCGTTGAGTTGCATATCTGTGTACATGGGATCAAAACATCAGCCAAACTTTACCAGAAATGCTTGTTGCAAAACCAGCTGTAGATTTTGCAACATGATTTCGAGACTGCTCATAGGGCTAAAGTGACGCAATCTGTTAATAAAAACTTGACGATTCTCTTATTTCAAATGGAGTGGCAGAGATTCTCGAACTTATGCTGTGATAGATTTCTAAGAGAATAGCATAACAGGCAGATGGTAAACAAGTTTATTTGCTGCAAGTTACCGTTTTGTATATTTTAACTGACAGTTCAGATTGCAACTCAAGATGTCCTCTTTGGGTCTTTTTAAAATGTCAAGTTGACCAAAACAAGCCACGGACCCTGCAAGCCTTGGAAGCTAACACTGAAGATGAAATTTTCAATTTAAAGTTGAATGTTTCGTGTGCATCAACTCAAACTGCCTAAAAGCGAGCGCAATTATGCATCAACTCGGGAGGTGTTACATTACGAGTAAGATAAAGTCAGAAGAAAAGAAAACCCAAAAAGTTAGATCAGTTATTTTTGTTTTTCAGTTTTGCTCGGAAGGTTTTACCTCAAGACCATACTGTCAACAAAGAATTCTGAAAGGAATTTCGTAAGAAATAGCAGAAAATGCTCGAAATTAGCTTTTGAGTCATGATCATGCATTAGGATTGCTACTAAAGATCACTTTCTATTCTTTAACCTAAAGGGAAGTGTAAAAGAAGGAAGATTAAAGAAATACAGAATTCTTAACTGTAGCAGCTCTAGCTATATTATAACTTAAAAGGAGCTTAAACAGATATTAAGAAATAGAAAATATTTGCTGGAAAAATTATAAATAAATTTTGCAGTAACCGTTGAATAAACATTATATATCCGAATCAAACTATTGAAAAGTCATCATCCATTTCTGCATTTAAAAAAGTTAACTTTTTGATCAAATAATAAAAAAACTAAATTTTATTTATTCTTTTTTCCATTGTTCCACAAATTTTTGGCTCTATAATGGCATATATGTACATATAATTACTATATTGAAAAAGAAAAAAAAGCCTTAAAGTTCGCAAATGTTCCCTCGTAATGCAAATATATATTAAAATGCACAAATTGTGCATCTCTCTATGCAAATAGCATGAAGAAGTAGCATTCGAAATTGAATGCAAATAATTTTTACAATTTTATTTTAGAGAATTTAATGCTTCACTGATTTGTTTTAACATGCCAAACCAATGATATTGACCAAAGGATGGGCTGCAGTCTCATAAAATATGCGGAAATACAGCAGTAGTGCCACAAGTAATCACTATACTGTACAATAATAGTGGCAGCGGATAAAAGAATTTCAGCCCTTGCAATTGAAGCTTAAAAAAGCTACTAAAAGCGTCAAAATTAATATCATCGCAATTATTATCAAAGTTTTTGTTTTATAACAAGTAAGGTTTTTTTTTGGTAAAGCTTTATGTGTACCCTACAGCCGCTGTTGATTGTTAAGGTAAACTGTGTTCGTTACTTCTAAAAGTAATAGTTAAACAACCATCGAATCGAATAAGGTCCTTCCGTTGACCATAGTGTAAATCATGTTATCAAATCTAGATCTGTGAACGAACCCTTTTATTCCTGCTTGCTCGTTATTTCGGTATATCGGGTGTTTTTTAGAAGTTCATAACTTTGATTTGGCAACACTGCTTTATTTGAAAATCGATTAAACAGCTGGTAGTTGCTTTTTCTTGAATTTGATTTGACATTTCATTATGGATAGACTTACACTAGAGCAACGCTCGCAAAATTGTTGAAATTTTTTTATCAAAAAAAAGGTTCTGTTCGTCGAACTTCAATATTCAAAATGTTGTTTTCCGATGAAGCGCAGTTTTTGTTGAATGGGTACGTAAATAAACAGAACTGTCGCATTTGGAGTGAGGATATTAAACAACCTTTAGTCGTAACACCATTACATTAACAGAAGATTATTGTTTGGTGCGCTTTATCGTTGCTTGTGTCGTTGTCTTCAAAACCCAAGGTGAACGTGTTGAACGTTTTAGGGTCATGATTAGAGATTTTTTCGCACCTCAATTAGCTGGCATTAATCTGAGACAGATGCCACACAGCGCTCGCTACAATTCATTTAAATACTCAATTTCAATTAATGGTCCAATTAATTGGCTACCAAGATCGCGCGATTTACCACCATCAAGGACATCAGAAAGTTATGATTATTTGGCTAAAAGCATATGTTCTGATTCCTTGCTTTTCTCCTCAGAATTTACAAGAAGAATGAAGTCCGTTTAAAAAATAATCAAGTCTTTGCAAACGAAAATAATTTTATGGTTGATTTAATCAAGTTATCAGTTAAAGCAAACAAATTTGTATGTCTGCAGCCGCATGTGCATTACAAATTTTACGTTTTCGATATTAAAAGTTAGCTAAAAGCCTCATCTTTCGCGGTGATATGGCGAGGAGATATATCGCCTGCAATAGAAACGGCAGCCGCTATAAAGATGTTTTCATGTCATACATAATAGTTTGTAGAATTATCTTCCTGTTAATATTTTCTCCAAATCTGTTTTTCTGTACGACCTTTTTAAATAGATACTTTCAGTCTTAAAGTGCTCTTACATCCCTTTTGATACAATGGAAAAAGGGCTACACCAATATTATGTTTTATTTAATAAGACTGCAAGATATTTGAGCTTATCCGGTAAGATGACCAGCTAAATAATTCAGTAGGTACAGTAGGTTGATGGTAAGTCATACATTTGTACACAATATGGAGTACAAGGTAACACCTGCAAAATAATTTTTTCTTAAAAAAAACGTAGACGTTGTGATTATGGGTTTCCGTTTTCAAAACCCTAGTAAATTTATGACCCTAATTGTCATTAATAATTAATGCATAAAAATTGGTAATATTTAGTATGTTTTTAAACAGATGTGTATGGTAGGTAAGACATCCGCCTAATACCAGGCCATACCATCTGAAAAAGAAAAAAAATTTCAACAGCGGTATCATCTCATACCATTTACTATTAACTGGTTATTATTGAAAACTTCTCTAATGCATTAGCCATTCGGAGCCGGCGTTAAACTAAAGGTCCTTTTCAATGAGTCTAAAACTAGAATCGGGTGCAGCTCATTGACTGCGATAAATCCCCGTTCAACTTCATGGAATGTTATGGAAATTATTTAAAACAGCCTGATAAATGAAAGCGATTAACGTGGATAATGGAAAATGCCTCTGCACAGAGACAAACGAAGGGGTTTTGTAATAAGATCGAACTGTGAGTACTAACGGGATGACTTGCCGTGCTTTGTGGTCTCAGATACCATTTACATATCTTGGAAAATGTTGAAAGTAATCGGTGTATGCGCAATGTACACAGCTATCTTATGTGAAACATATTGTTACGTTTTAACCTTGTTAAAATGTTTGGACTTCGCTTAAATTGCGTTAAAATAAAATAAACACCGCTTTATTTGGTGTTTTATTTATTTACTTCACTTTCACTTGTATACTGTTTGTATTAATACAACACTTAATATTCGTTTATACAACACTTTTATTTCCGCTTTAATACAACTTTATTTATTGACAGCCAAACGATAACTAACTCACTTGTAGATAGAGCAGCCCCTTTATATACCTAATTGCCTACAGTTTGGAAGGTTTCGGAAATATTGATAAATTTTAATTTCATGTGCGTTAATTCAAATGTAACGTTAACATTGTAGATTTGGCAGTGCTGCCAAATTGACAGGGTGACACATATCTACCAAATATACCAAACATTTTGTTTTAACTCCAAACTCTGTTATTTCTAAACTTGTTGTGGTGAACATAAAGACCCTACAAAAGATGGTTTTGGTCGCACTGGGTATAGCCATTTCAACCAGACAATCAATGTCGAAATTATTGTAGCTATATTTGCCACTGGATATAAAAATATAAGAAACTAATCATTCCTTAAAGAAAAAGGAATATCAAATACAAAATATTATAGGAAAGAAAAAATAATATAGGTAGGAGTCTAGAAAGAGCAGCAGCAGCAAGGCTCCAAACCACCACCACACCAAATATAAAGACGGCGTCTTTTCTAGATAACGACAGATGGTTGCACTAAAATCTAACCTAGACATCTGTTACAGCAGAACGACCACTAAAAAAACTGAAACATAACAAAGAGGCCTTGTGAAAGCCATATGCTTTCAACATGAGTTGCAGCAAAAAATCACTTAAAAAAACACTATAACGTAGGCTATTATATAATGTATGTATATAGTGTAAGTTATGCATATAGAGAGAGAGAACAACTATATAATTCTTGTATAATTTGTTTTTATATTTTTTATTTTTGCATATTTAAATATCAAATTTAGTTGTATTGTTAAATAAAATCGCCAAAAGCTTTGCAAATTTTGGTTGGTTTAATCAAAAAATTATTTACAACAATATGAATAACATTGAAATTAATTAAAATAATAAAAAAATATATTTTTTAACACATTTACAATCAATAATTTCTATTATTGCTCGTTACTATTGCTTTTTGTTTTTTAATTTTTTGCTCTACGATTTGAATTACAAATTGAGTTTGTAATTTGTTTCTTATTTGAATGAGTTTTTTAATTAAAGAAAGAAAAATGGTGGTTAAAATTTTAATATATTTTTTGGTTGTTGTTAAAAAAGTAGTTAAAAAATATTTTTATTTCAGACTAGGTAAAACCCGGCATTCTTCGCTGCCACTATTTTAATTATTACTTTAACTATTAACTATTAACCACTTCCGGTTAAAATCCTAACATTTAAGATAGTCCTCAATTCCTTCCAGAAAGACACTTTAGAATATGATTTATAGCTGTATATAGTCTTCAAATTAACGCACATTATTTTTTATATAATAATAGAGAAACCCACTCTTCCTGCGTTTCTGGGAGCCTTTGTGTTGTATACCTATAATGTGGTATGTATTCTTCATAAGAAAAATTTAAAGGAATGCATTAAAATTAATGATTTGTGTTGACTGCCAAGTCATACAGACCAAGTACAGAAACTACCATTCTAACTGTTCTCAAGATATACAAAAAATAATATTTAGTTTGTATGGGAGCTGCCACACCCACTTATTCAATTTGGCTTATATTTCAACTGATTATGTGTACTGTCTACCCTTCCAAAGATATACAAAAATAAGTATTTACTTTATATGGGAGGTACATATTACATATTATAATGATGGAAATTCACATTATTGGAATACCTGGCTATGTTCCGCTACCAGGTTTTCAAGCATTTGATTCATGGCACTGTTTTATTTTACGGATCTAATCAAAATTTCTATTAAATTATTGAAAACTAGTAGGCTTTTTAATTCAAATTCTGCTTGATATTGTAAAGCATCTTCAAGCCGTTTTATATCGAAAACTATTGACGTTAGCGGTGCCTCTTTATCAATTCTAATGAAACGAGAACAAATGAAGCTACTCTACTATAAAGCTTACCAAACAATCGATCGACTAGTCGTGTATAAATTATGGGTATTGCTACAAGGCCACATATTATAGGAAATATATTTTAAAGCGCATTATAAGTAAACATTTCCAGCTCCCAAATTAGCGAAATCTGGCCTTTGGTTGGCTAATTTTGTTGACGAGTACAATCTTATGTAGACTTAACTGTCTTGTGTAGCACAATTTAGCTGATTCACACCATGTCAGCATTTTTAGGTCGATGAAATGTATCGGATGTTTTTTTAGAGGTTCATAGCTTTGAGTTGGCAACATTGCTTTATTTAATAACCGATTTAATAGATGACAGTTGCTTTTTGCTAACTTTGGCTTAACGTTTCATTATGGATAGACTTAAACCTGAAGCACAAATGGATATTGATATTGAATTTTCATTCAAAACTTTGTTCTCCGAAGAAACCTCTTTCTGATTGAATGGGTACGTAAATAAGCAGAATTATTACATTTTGGGTCAAGATAATCCACAAGATTATGTCGAAATATTATTACATCCACAGAAAATTACTGTTTGATGCACTCTATGGGCTGGCGAAGTCATTGTCTTCGAAGACGGTGATTATCAAAATGTTACTGTCAATTGTGAAAGGTTTAGAAACATGATTAGAAATGTTTTCGTATCTCAATAAGATTAATGCCACATCTTGCTGTATATGGTTTCAACAAGACGGAGCCACATGCCATACAGCGCGCACTACAATTGATTTACTCAAATAAAATGTTGATAAAGGAGTAATTTCACGTAATGGTCCAATTAAAAGGCCACCAAGATCGGGTGATTTAACCCCATTGGATTATTTTCTATGGGGTTATGTAAAGCCACTTGCTTACATCAATAAACCAGAGACAATAGAATAGAATTATTGAGCAAATACGGCCACGTTTGCTGCGAAAATTTTTTGCAAATTTGTGTTCAAGATTGCATTTTGTACGCGGTAGCCGTGGCGGTCACATGTTCAAAATCATTTTTAAACGTTAATATTATAGAATTCTCTATCCAACAAATCCCGCTTCATTATTTTAAAAATATATTTCTTAGTTTTATTATGACTTAAACTTGTGCAACTGTAAAAAGACTCTCTCGATACTTGTATCAAAATTGTTTAATGCTGTAAAACATTACTTGAAGAATGTGGGTGCCCTTTTCTGATTGACTAGTACATAGTGTGCTAGTCTGTCAGCTGTTCGTGAGATAGCCTTGCCTTGTATTTAATGCTTATACATTGGAAACTGCTCACTCCTGTACCTCTGCTAATTTTTCAAATATTTTAGAGCCTTTAATTTATTTATTTTTATTTACAATTTAAAGCACGTTTTTTATCTCTATTCTATTTGACAGCAGAAAATCGCCAAACACTCGTTACCATAAAATCACAAATTTCAGAACGAGTGTATACTTCTATTTGAATATGTTCTGTAACTTGGAACTTCGTTACAGTTCCTTAAGTACATAATTCGTAAAAGGAATAAGTTTCTGTTATCGGTTTCCATTGTCGAATTTGGAAAAGTTTATAGCAAATCCTAAAATAATCAATTCTAAATGGTTGCAAAAAATCCAGTACTTCATATAGTTTTTAAAAATCTCTATTTTCCAAAACTTGCAACGAAAAAGTCTTTAAAGTTTTTATGAAAAAAAAAAACTGCAAATAAAAACAGAAATCTTGTAATCTCAACGATCGATCATAAAACAAGCAGTACTCATGTGTATAAGCATAGATCATTACTTATTACATGGAGTGCAGTACAGCATAGTGTAGTAGTGTGCTATGCAGTGAATTATTACTGGTACGAGTAGTAGAAGTGCTTTTTTAGGCGTAAAATATATGATAATACAACAGATTTTTATTGCCTTTTTTAAAAACCATAAATTTGAAAGCATAATATATATACATACATATGTACATATGTATGTATGTATGCCTGGCTAAAATATTGTAAATGATTATTTCAGTTTTTTTATATATATTTTCATACGTTTCATGGTTTATTTTTTGTTTTGCTGATTTTGGTGAAGAACAAACAACATTGAATTTCTTCGTTTTTTCTTCTTCTGTGCTACAGCATATGAAATGATTGCCTGTGTTTGCGCATGCGTCCAGTTTTTACAGTTCTTAATGGCTTTTTACTGCTAACTTTGATTCATTTTATTTTCCCATTTTCTACTGTTTTTGTTTTTGTAGATCTTCTGTTATCTGTTCAATGCTAAGAAAACTTGAAGACATGACAGATACACAGTGAAAAATTGGCGACATACTCGAATTAATAGAATACGATTTTAATTGCCTTCCAATCTTATATATAAAAATAAAGTGTTTGAATGTATGTACGTACTCGTATATTTGTTTGTGCCTTATAGACAGCTAAACGACTGAAACGATTTTCTTGAAATTGAAATTCTTAATTCTAGCTGGGTGATGCCACGCCTACACAAAATGATAATTTTTTGTCAATGTCTTCAAAGTGGTAAAAGAAAGAGTCTATTAATGTGATCCAAATTAATTCATATTCAATACAAACCATCGGTCAAAAAGTGAGCGGAGTAGAACCAGTGGACGTGTTACCAATAATATAGACTAATAACTGATTTCTATATACCTTGAGAACGGTTAAATCAAAAGCTTTTGAATTTGGTCTGAATGATTTCATAGTAAATACAAATCATCAGTCACAAAGTGGGCGGAGCTGGGAAAATGGGCGTGGCACCTCCCATACAAAGTAAATATTAAGTTTTATATATCTGGACAACGGTAATAGTAGAAGTTCTTTAATTGGGTTCACACAACGCTGTGGAAAATACACATAATTAGTCAGTCCGAAAAAGCAGGAAAGATTTAATAAACGGGTATTGAACAAAGCACACCAGTTCAATGCTATCTATGACATATGTTATACGTATACATTATACTAAATAATGTTTGTTTATTTAAAGACGATACAGCTAAACAGGGGATTCTTTAGTGTCTTTCTGGAAGGAACTAAAGGCTATTTTAAATACTTGGCGTGATTATATTTTCTACTCTGATTCAAATCCCAGAGTTGGTGACTTTCCTCATTCGAACAGTAATTTTGTTTTGAAAATTCCTCGTTTTCGAAAGACAACCTAAGCCTGTGGGGTTCGCAATTTAAAGCCTGATTCATGCTATATTCTTATATACCAACTGAAATCTCATTATAATCCGCTTTCATTAAAGTTGCCACATATCGCATAATCTACTCATTATAACTCATTGAATGTGAAAACTTTTGGATACGCTGTTAGAAACTTCGACGCAATCCATTAATCCGGTTAGTACAGTTTACAGAGTTGTAACACTATCACTTTAAAATATCGAAGAAGAAGCAGAGATCGTCAACTTTGATATTATCCGAGCTATCGTTGCAAAAACAGAACTCTGCGTGCCACATGAGCGAAACAATTGCCGAAGTTGTGAAAAAAACGATTTTGTAATTGGTTCTTCAGATGGTTAGTACTTATTGATTGACGTGAGCTCACACCTCTGTGGAAACTTTGAATATTTAGTCCGAAACAGCCTAGAACTAATATTTGTGACTATACCAACGAAATTATGTATGGCATCATAATCGTCGAGTCATCAAAAATTGGTCTGACCTTGTCCGAAGACAAAGCGGCCGGTGAAATGATGAGTCATCTTATAAATAATGCCGAATTTTTAGCTTTGAAAATAAAATACTTTTTAATTTACTCTTTATTTGGATAGGCGTGGAAGTGTGGATTATGTTAAAGGCAGTGAAATCAAAACAGCGTTTGACTTTGTGAAGCAAATGTTTCATAGGGACTGCTTTTCAAATCAGTAATTTAACTGTTTTATTGGTCCCTCGGTGCTGTTGTTAATTGTAGGATTTCGCCAAACAAAGACTGCAAGAATTACTTAAGGTGTAAAGTCTTGCTGTTGGTCCTTCGAACCAAAGTTTTGATTTATTTATAAAATTCTAATATTTTCCTAAGCCGGGATTCTCAAGACTTTAGAATTAAATCATTTTAAAACTTTGGCCTTTATTTGGCAAAAAATAAATATGTTTAAAGAATTACTTACCTGCAACACTTTAATTATTATTTTAAAATTAAAAAAAAAAAAAATTCTCTAAGTGTACGTAGCGGCACTCATAGGAACCTATGCAACTGGAAATTTAAGAGATAAATTTTGTCAGAATGAAAAAAAAAACTGTTTTTGCAACCTGTTGGTATAAAATATATGGAAGTCATTTTTTTTTTATTTACCTTCATCTCCCTGAAGAAGCAGGTTTTAAGGTTTTCTTTCTTTTTTTTTTCTTTTCTTTTTCTTCAGAAGTTCCTCTAAAACAGATTTTCAATTCATTCTTTTTTCTTCAGTTTTCTGATACGCTGGTAATGCTTACACGAGCGTGGAAATGTGTGCACTGTACCCTTATTTCTATTTACAACTAATGCAACTACAAAATATACAACAACAACGACAACTTGCAACAACATATAAAATCAAAAAATCATATGCTTTAAAAGGTATTCATAGTTTCTGTTTTCTCGTGTTTTTTTTTTTTTTTTTGGTTTGTTTCTGGTTGTCCAGCTCTATGCCAACGTCCGTAACTCCATTGAACTGTCTGTCTCTTTGTCTGTTAAATTTTTTACTTTTAGAAAAAGTGGTAAAGGAAACTGTTTTGTTGCTGCCGTTGCTGTTTGTCTTAAGCACGAAGAATAACGCGATTATTGCATTTAATGTTGCGGCTGCTGCTGCAACATCAGAGAATATATGCAACGTTTAGGTGTAATTTTATTATTGATCGAAACAACAAACCAGTTGCATTGTATTGTTGCAATACCAATAACAACATGCAACAACAAAAATAATAACAATGTTTATTTTAAGGCTTCTTATAACTGTTCTTTGAGTTTCTTTTTTTCTTTTTAATCAAAAGCTTGGCTCTAGTTGTTGCTGGTTATTACTGGCAGCAGCAACAGCACAATAACACAACAATATCACAATTTAACTTTAATAGAATGCATCCCATAGCGAGACATTATCTTTTCAAAGGAAATTTTTGAATAGCAAGTGCAGTCACTTACTGGCTGTTTGTTTGTTTTCTAAAAGCAGAAGCCTTGTAGGCATACTTCCCCAAACCCATCTAAATATATATATATATCGACTAAGTATTGCGAATTCTCTTCGAATTTCCAAGCGGGCCTATCATTACCATTGCAAAATCTTAACAAACGTAAACAAATTTTTTTTTAGTTTTAGGTTGCCATACAAATACATACACATTTATTAGTTTAATTTGTATGGCAACCTAAAACTAAAAAAAAATTTTTTTACGTTTGTTAAGATTTTGCAATGGTAATGATAGGCCCGCTTGGAAATTCGAAGAGAATTCGCAATACTTAGTCGATATATGTATAAATGCATAACTCAAACGGAATCTGCAAATGATTTTTTACTCAGGAGCTTTTCATATATACATACTTGTATTAGGGGTCAAAGGTTAGTTATGCAAATTTTTTTTCTAAACTTCAATCTATAAAACTAATGCTTTATCATATTGCTGAAGCCGTCAATATGTAAATAAACATTAGAATTAAGATTAAATTTTTCGGATGTGATTAAACATGGTAAAGCGGAGCCCAGGTTCAAATCCTGTAGAATTTCATAGAATCGAATTTCAAAAAATACAGTGGCTTTGATGCCATTTAAATGATCCGTCTAAGAAGGTTCCTAGTTGCCCGTAAGGAAGAAGGACAATATTAACTATAAACATCATAGGAAGTTCAGGCAATGCTACCTTTAGAGTAATTAAGGTAGAAATCCATATCACCATATACAAAGAGGGAGTTGTTTCTAGGCAACGACAATTGGCTAGACTTACTACTTACTGTACAACTGCTTAGCTAGAAGACATAAATTTATTACAAAGAAACTAAAATAAGGCAAGTATGCTTGCCTTATGAGCCATATGCTGCTCTTAAGAAAAGTAACGGACCAGATTTAACAATAGCAGCCAGATCAAATCTTGGACTTTGGTTTTTCCAAAAAGGATAAAGTTTAAATTCTAACATTTCTAACATTTCTAGTCATTACTTACTGTAGCTTAAGAGTTAAGTATGTACCGACTAACAATATGTATGTGCCCACTTAAAACTTTACTTGAATAGATATGATAATTTTTTTTTTCGACAAATTGATTAAACTAACCATTGGGGATGGTGTGGTGTAGTGGTTAGAGCGCACTTATACAACACAAGCGACCCAAGTTAGAATCCCCAACAGGGTACATGACGAAAAAATTTAATTGCTGATTCGAGTGCTTACTAAAAAGAGTTTAACCTCTCACTAGACAAATCCAACTAAAAGGACCATTCCCTGACCATCTAGCTTAACTCTGGCGATGATGGTAAACGTCACGTGAATGATGATTATAATGCTAAGTAGCACCACTTAGCAAGGATCTTCACTACTACAAAAGGCGAGCTACAGTAGATTAATCATCCACTTAACTTGGATATCAGAGGGGTAACGGCAAAAAATTAAACTAACCAATAGCCTCTAGATCAAAATTGCATTAAAGATGATGTAAAACATCTTCTTGTCTCCATATAGATAGCTTTTACAGAAAGCATTGATAGTCTTATAACATCGGAAAACGTTCGAACATGCTGTACCCAGTAATGACTACAACATACCAATCCAAACTCGATTTTAAAACGACATCAAAGTTTCCTATTGCTATTCATAATATAGCTATTAGTCTCGCTAGAAAGCCAAGTCAGAGTGACCTTCGCGTTGCTATGACATTAATAGTTAATTCACGCCTAAGCGAACTAATTTCCATTAGCATCTGAAGGTCTCGGTACTTAAATTAAAGACTACGACTGATTTTCTTACTACAACACTCAGTTGTAGTGTTGTTTCTGTACTTGTGCCGAAATAATTTACAGCCAACTCGGTCATATCTACTTCATGTCCTAGTTGTATCCATGGAGACTTATTATCTTAGGTTTAAACTTTCAGAGTGGATAGTTACTACCTACTCCTGGATAGTAAGACGCTCGAATAGGAAGCAAGTTGTTATTTCTTTAAAAGGGTATATACTGCTTTTGCTTTAATGGCCAATTCTTTGTCCTAAACAAGCCACATTTTTCTTAAATGTATTTCAAAAATGTCAAAAAAAAAACGTCTACGACTCTCCAAAGTATGCTTAGGGAATATGGTACTGTTATAAATTGTAACTTAGCCCCGATAAAAACTCTACTTGTATTGTTGCCAACTACCTCTCATAAAAATAGATTTCTTTTTATAACAAAAATCTCTTAAAATATTTCCCTATAGCTGTGTTTTTTTTTATTGATCGACCTAATTGCTATTGACTTACTTGTGTGCTCTCATTTAAAAATATGCTCGTATTTGCCAATCCCGATAACCGATTGGCAAATAAAATATATTTTATTTTCGAGGACAAATATTTTCTTTATGAAAATTTTACCAGAATTCCCAATGGGTATTTTTATAGGTTGGCAATGCTTTTAGATTACCAATAGAGAGAGAGAGAAATGGATGTATTTTGGTGGGTATGTAATGTCCCACTAGTTTTATTGATGATGTTTACCCACCTTTAGATAAATACCACACAATGTACACAACAAAATAAATTGTTGTGTCCCAAAAATAAAAACACAACAATTTGGCAGAAAAAAAGTATTAACTATATATCGTCATATGAAATCCAAAAAGTGCTAAGTTACTAAAAATTCAAAGTCGATCTTTTAATTGATTATGATGTACCCTTCCGAAATACATGCTCCCATGCATTTTTACATTTTTACTATTAAAAACAACGTTCTTATTAACAATATTCTAAGCCAAGCCTGAATGGTTTATTATTACATTTTAAAAAGTTTTTTGCTTTTCCTCTAAAATTTTTGATATGTAATTTAGAGTTTATTGGATTTCATATGACGATATGTATGTACATGTATACCGTATACAGGGTGCTTTAGTAGAAGATAAAACGATTCAAAACAAGAACATTTTTAAGATCCATAACAGTACTAAGCCCTATAGCTTATTGTGGCCGCTTAAGTAATTACAAGAATCTAAGATTTTCAATAATGCAAACAATTCTCCTTTCGTTCGCTGGTTTAGTATCCATGCTGTAATTTAAAAGTAGTAGATTATGAGGAATATTAAGTAGATTAATATTAAGTAGATTATGAGGAATATGATAATAAATTGATCGATTTTTTTGTTAAACAGTCGGTATTCAGTAAACTTTATAAATATTTCAGTCAAGGATCTATAGTAATAGCTGTTGATTTTAACATTAATTCCAACTTTTTTTTAGAGTGATATAGTTTAATCTACTTAAGTCGTATACGTTTCGCTGATTCTTTGATTTTTAAATATACCACTATCGGTGGTGTACCCGTTTTGCAGTCAGCCATCAAGCTAACCTCTTGTGTTGGCCGATTGGTTGGTGGCTTAGACTGATTTTTTTCCAACAACCTGTGCCTTAACATATATTTAATTGTAAATGTATTTGCTTGCAAATACACAGTAAAGAGCATATAAATAGCAGTATTGTAAAAGAAAAGAAAGAAACCTGTTTCTGATATGAAACAAATGTAAAGTACAACTCTTTTCAATATTTATTCTATGAATTTTAAAATCTTAATATTTTCTTGCAGAGCTATTTACTTTTCCCTGCCTGTGTTGTTTTGTAAGTGCATGCAACTGATTGTATTCTCGAACAGGTACATGTATTTGTATTTATTTTCTTCACACACAACAACAAATTTACATATAAAAAATTTTTTTCTATTCAGTTTCTGATCAGCCCCCAGTTAGAGTTTGTTAGTTTTTAGTTTGATATTCTGCTATTTTAAAAGCAATTGATAATTTGGTTAAAATTTGTAAAGTTTTTGGTAATTTTTTACTTTTGCTATTTATATTGGTTAATATCTACATCAATTAAACATATTCTTCTCCACTGTATGTAGTTGGATTTAGTTTAAGCTTATGTGTGGGGTTTTATTGCGATCGAATTGATATTTCATTGAAATGAATTTGGCCTCATATTACTCATTGATAACATTCATGTACAAACAATTAACTTCTATACTTCAAAACACCTGAAATATAACTGACATACGTTGTGTCATTTTGTAATAGTTCGCACCACACTATTCGTCTTATGTACCATAACATATGCTAATGTGGTATTATATCCAGCCTGTAACCGTGAGTCTCGACCAAAATAGCTCACCAAGGCTGGACATTAAGTAGGAAGCTAAAGAATCTGTTTGTTCTAACGACTAGGTCCGGACATTTACAAAGAAGATTGAAGACCGTCTTTCCCCTTCCATGTTACTGCAACTGCGATAGTAGTTGTTGAAAGGGTGTACAAGTCCAGCTGCATGTCTCGTCTATTATGAGTCATAAATTATAAAGCCCATTATCTATCATAAGAAAGAAACCCCTACAATTGTCCAGATTGGATTTCTGTAGAAAGAGACTAAAGATACTGCTTTTGAGAAATCCAAGCACACCTTTAACTGACAGAGATTTATGTGTGAATATAACAAGAGAATCGTTGCTTGACGATTAACAAATGTTCCAATATTGTCACAAAATATTGTGATCACAAACCTGAATAATGTTGGATGACGGATGACGGATGACATATTAAAATTAATGGTCGAAAGACATAAATACAGAAATAAAATCCCTTCAGAATGCCAGCGCGTTAATAGACTGATAAAGTCCAAGTGCCGCCTAGCAAAGAATGAATAGTTACAAATTCCATGTGAAGAACAAATGTTAAAGAAATACGATGATTTCCACCCTTAGAGGAAACCCAAAGATTTTTGTGGAACCCAATAAAAGCACCTTCCATCCACATCAAAGAACAATCGAATAAGATATAAAGGACTGAAAAAAAGTGTGGTAGAACTGTATTGAAACACTATTTGGTGATTGTGAAAGAAGAGCTAACAAGGATGAGGTTAGATATGCTATTGATATATTAAAATACAAAAAGTTTTTGGTCCTGATGAAATAATTTAATTAATAGATGCTGATAATCTCAATGTCCTTGTAAGAATATTTAATCAAGTCTACAACATTGTAGACTTCAATGTGACTATAATCAACTTTTATAACAGTCCCAAAGAAGAGCAACCCAAAGACTTGTAACGGCTACCTACTTATAAGCCTCATGAGCCACGACCTCAAATTTTTTGAAGGGATCAGATGTCCTGGTTACGATGGAACTGTTATGAATTGGAGAACTAATTCGACTATTATCTTATAAATATTATATTGTCGCATATAATTGTGATTCACTTACATCCTATGAAGGATATGCATTAAAGAGAAAGAAAGAGAAATATAGTGCCACACATGTTGTCAACATCGCGGATATACATCGGGTCTATTCCAAATTAAAGAAAACAACATTTTTTTTTTTAAAGGCTGAATACATGCCGAGTACCGCTTGCTCTGGATGCCTCAAGACTTCAATAAATATCGTTTCCAACATGCTAATGCTGGAAGTTTCCTGTGGTTCACCTTTTTAGCGCCTGAAACAGTATTGCAATGTGCCTCTTTTTATTTAGAGACTTGCTTTTAGGATGACAAAATTGCTATTGATCAAATTGTTAATAATTTTGGAGTAAACAAAAAAATTATCTAATTGTGTTAAGCAATCTCCTATTGCACTGGATTCGCTGTAATTCTGATATTTGTCAGTGTTTGATTTTTTGGTGCTTTGCCTTAAGTTTTGTTCGTGCAATAATTTTTTGTCTAATTTCCTCAAAAAGTATGTAATTTGTCTTTAAATAAAAAATAAATAAAAAATAAAAATATTGTTTTAAAGAAACATATTTTTTTTGTCTGTAAGACTTGTTTGACGGTTTTGTTTGTTTGGGGTTTGTATTAAATTTTTTTTACATTTTTTTCCAACAGATAAGATCTTGTCTAAAAGGTATATTTTTCCATACTTAAGGTTCTTTTTTTTAAATATTTTTGTTAAAAAAAAATATTAGCCTTTGAGTAGACATTGTGCGGTAAATATGGCCAAATTACATTCCTTTTCTACAAACATGTTTGAAATTCTGATTTTTTTCTTTTTTCTTTACATTTTCTAGCCTTCTTCCTAAACAGCTCTAACAGACCAGTAAAATACAGAGATTATATAAAAAAGAAGAATTGAATCCATAGAAAAAAAAAAGAAATAATAAATAAAAGAATAAACATTCTCTTGACCATATTAAGGTAAGAAGAAAACAAGTATCCACACCTTTTATAGTTCATACGAGTACAAAGTGAGTTAGAACATCAGTTAAAGCTTTTTATTAAACAGTTACATGTTTTACTTTGTTAGAAATTTCTATTGAAAGGCATGCAGGGAAGGTATACCACAATTTTCCCACAGTTTGAAATTAAGAATTAATTAATAAAGGGTGTGTTTTTAAGAGCTTATTTGTTTAGTTACAACGGGTAGTCAGACACTGGTTCAGCTCACTTGGTTTTAATATTGATCCCACGCTCGTAGTAGGTAGCAACCATACGGTACATCGGTTAGGTCTGTTATGACATGGCGAAACGGACTGCCAACAGTTTCCTCTTATTCCTTACCTTGAAAACCCTTACAGTAATCATTAAACGGTAGCCCTAGTCTTCTAGCATGCGCACCAGTCACCTAGTTTGCAGTGTAGACAACCACTAGGAAACGTAGCCTATGTCGCGGCATCCCCATAATAGATTCCTACCGAGCCCGATCGTGTAGGGATCAGATTTATCTTGATACTGAGCACGTAAGTTCATTCTCCCACCGTATTTGTGCCCTGCCCAACATGTACATCAGAAACAGAAGTCTGCAAGAGGAAAGTGGCATTCCAACTAGATGTTCAATCTCCTTGTTGCCATAGCCCTTCCCCGCTAGTTCCTCTGTCACGTAATTGCCGGGTGTCAGAGTGACTCCACTTTTAAAAGCTTGAGTACTTAAATGATAATACAGGACAGAAATATTGTTCCACTTCCATGGCATTTATCTTGATATGCAAACGGCTACGAATTACACGGTTCATTCGATCAGTACAATTTTTAACATCTTTTTCTAATAAATCTGGCCGTATGCCGTCAATGATGGATTGAATATTGATTCCCAAAGCTACAAGAGATGCCAGTTTGTCGATATAAATGACACGAACATGGGGTTGAGTGCACAGAACCACTTCTGGAAAGAAAGTTGTTACCAAATTGACTTTGCAATATATCGATTGCGTACGCGACGTCTTGTCTGAACCTAATGCTGTTGATATTTAGCTGAAAAATTTTTGGAAACAAAGATTCAGTCAGCATGACTTGATAGCTCTAGCTATTCACCGTAACGGTACTTTCTGGCTTATTTCGAAAAAAATAACGACCGATGACGCCGCATGCGGTAAACTGCACCAAGGCGTTTTCAAGTTATGATGAAATTTATTGGCATAACTACCATATTTCAGGCGAAAAATTTACACTCCCATAAAAAAAATTTAAGCCCGATGGAAAAAACTGAAAATGGATTTGAATTCAGCGCATCAAAATCTTTATATTCCATACAGTTTTATTTAAAGGCTTTTCTGCTGTAGCCCAGTGTAATGAGCGGAATCGGATTAGTGAGCATGAGGTTCCATTCGTAATAAATATTGGTTTTTGTATATTTTGAAAATGGTTAGAGTTGAAGTTTCTAAGCCATGAGTTTTAAATAAATTTGAAATTTTGCATGTGTAGAGAACGGTAACAGTTAAAGCCTTGTTATCTCCACAGCGTTATATCCACATCAGTCAAAAAGCGGCTAAAACACACATGCTCCTAGCAACGCGGGAATATGGGAGATTTATTTATAATTTCTTTATTTTATTTTCTAACAAAACTAATGACTAATAATTATCAAATAATAAATAAAATTACCGTTAGATTAGTTATCATATCATCTAATATCTAATAATTATTCTTAAATCCTTTATAAATATTTATTTCTAATTATTATCCCAAAACTACAAATAAATCGTATTTAAGTCAATGTGAAAGTCATTATCAT
This sequence comes from Wohlfahrtia magnifica, assembly GCA_023159175.1. Classification (NCBI taxonomy): domain Eukaryota; kingdom Metazoa; phylum Arthropoda; class Insecta; order Diptera; family Sarcophagidae; genus Wohlfahrtia; species Wohlfahrtia magnifica. Next base: position 9,239,022 of record JAKWBJ010000222.1, read on the forward strand.
TGTCGTCATCATCATCGTATTAATTAATATAAAAGATTAAAAATATTATGTGTCAGTTTAAATTAATTATATATATTTTATTAGACTAATACAACAACAAAAACAACAACAACGACAACATTATAAGTTATTTTTAATCTCTTGTAAATATAGACTAGACCATGAATAGAATAAATTAATTATTCGAATCAAAGTTATACACACTCGATAGCCGGTTGATATAGACAGACAGACTGACTAATGGAACGAACCGTTTACATGCCAAGTATACTCGTACATTAAACATAAAAACTGTGTTAAAATTAATTATAAAATTATTAAAATTTTTGAATGAATTTAAAATTGATATGGAACAGTTATGGAGTGAGGAGACAGAGAGAGAAGGGAAATTACAAAACACTACTGACATACAAACACACATTTTATGCGATTTGAGAAGAATAATCATCATTTACACTTTCAAATGTAAAGTTTTTGAAAAAAACAGTGAGCGGCAAAAGTAACTCCAAAAAAACAGTTTGTTTTTGGCAAAAAATTGTATTTTGTAATGAATTGCAATAGTTTTAAGACTTTAACAAAGCAAGTAAGATCCCCTCCCACCTTTTGACCTATTTGTAGATGTCGAAAATCGCTCGGTCCTCTCGTTCTTAGAGCGCTGCTTTGACGACTTTTGCAATGTGGGTACTGGTGTCCTTGGAAAAAAGTACGGTTTGGTCTTTTCTATAGGGACTTTTAAGTCCAACTATTTCCTAGTCTACAATGCTCTCTTAGCAGATTATGATGATCTTCTTTGGATGGAAGATTTAACTTATCTCCTAAAGCCACTCTCTCCTTTATTTGCCTCATAATTATGTGTAGGCTCTATTTCTCATTTCCCCTGACGATACGGTACACAAAGCGCTTTATTGCCGAATGCTGCTCGATAGCAGGTGAGATATTGAGAAGCAATTTGAATACGTTTTTTTTTTGTTGTTTTCTCGTTAAGCTCGTAAGGCACCCAGGATTCCAGTTTTTTGGCAAATCCCTTTAAATGAATATGTTTCAAATTCTATTTAAAATTGAAGTTCATCTTTAAGCCAATTCAGGTTTGTTGGCTACCGTCCTCCTACAAAAGTGCTTTGAGAGAGCTGCGAACTTATTCTCCACCTAATAAAACAATTCCGCTTTTTTGGTTTAACAAACTTTTAAGACACTTTTGCTAATTATTTTTTGGAATAGCTTTAAGCTTCTATATTAACCGTGGCTGTTAAACGTTATGGTGAAAGGTCACAAGTAACCTGATAACAATCGCCCAGTGTGGTGGTGCAAAAAGCATAAATTTCGGGAAGCGTAAAATTCATTTTCTCTGTGACTACATATAGGTAATTTATAATAACTATCGAGAAAGAAAATGCCCTTGATGCTCTGGGCATGCGAATTCAGTGCGATGTCCGCTCGCATTTATCTTTTGCCGAAATAAGCATTCAAGTGTGTTGTTTTTTGTAACGGTGCACTCTGTCTGTCGGGTTAATTCGATATCAAATGGAATACAACTCTGACGTATGGGCCTGCAAATTTAAAGTATATTTTGTAGTTTCTTGACCACGTACAGAAAAAGCCGAAATTGGTCATTAGTGGGGGTATGTATCTCACGCCATTGATTATTTAAAGCATCGTCATTATCGTTTTTCTTGACCATTCCACTATTTCAACGATTTTAATCGCCGAGCATATTAAGAATTCTAATCTCAGTGCCTATGTTATAAACAAAGATTTTCTTTTGTACTTGAATTTATGGACTTAAGTGCCTTGTAAATATAAAGGCAAGTTAATAAGTTTAGCTTGGCTTGATTATGTTAGAAAAATTTAGTTTTGATCTGATCAATGAGAGTTCGAAATCACGAACATAAAAAAATAGTTTTAACAAACGAACGATGTGAGATTGTCTAATTTCTTGGATATCTTAGAACAGGAACTGATAGGAGGTAGCTTCGCTAAATCAAAGCTGACTTGAGTACACATAGTTTCATCTTGTAATGTCACGTTAAGCGATTGTCCAGATTAACCGGTTCTGACAATCAGCACAGAGACTTGGCATAAACAGAACAACTTCCCTACATTAAGCTGAAAACCAGCCTGAAAGTCTAATAAATTTAGCGATTGCCCTGAAACGATATGTAGCAGAGACGAACATCGGCATATGAAGTGGGCTATACTCTTCTTAACCACGATCGTTCTACAGCCTCGACAGAAGTCATTTGCAAGCAAGTGCTTAGAACTCTGGAATATTTAAATGTGCTTTCGCCACTCTATGGCGGAGATCAGAACGAAATTTTTGGGACCAAGAGCGTATCTGAAAACTATGGCGTTCACAAAGGTGGATGTTTATAGACTGTGCTCACAGGCATCGGAGATAGCGGAGTACATATTGTATGAAATTGGGGTTCTCAATAGGTTTAGGTAGACTTGGGGTCTCACTGGGTGACATATCCACCATTATGGTTTCAAATCTGCTATTGTTCATTAGAAAGGCAGCAGATCTGCTGAACGAACTATGGACCGGAAGAATAGATCACACTGGTCGCAGTGTTCTGCAATAGTGCCTGGTCGGTTTAATGATAATGATAATTAAGTGCTTACCCATTGCTCAATAACCTGTGAAAATAAATACAGTATCGGAGATGTTTATAAAGTTTAAACTCCGCCTATTCAATATTAGCGAGAAGAGTCTATCATTGTCAGTATTGAATAGATACGTTTTCCGTAGGACAGTTTAATTATAAGGTAAGAGGTTTACCTATTTTCATGTGCGGCTGGACATTTGGTAAAATGGTGAGGTTGCTAGGAAGTACATCGGCAGCACAATGATCGAAATATCTATGTGACCAGACCCATATCAGGTAGACACAAAAGTACAGCGAAAGTATTCTTAGGACATATTAGGTGATCCAGCCAAGAAGTTAATGTATCATTTTAAATTATGCCTCTAAGGATTAATTTTAATGGCTAAATATTGCATAAATCTATACTCAAACTAATACTTCTAGAGTTCACTTTCAGTGATGTTTTTAGTTTTTAATATTTTACCCTAAATTTCAAAATTTTTAGATTTTCGTTTACAGAATAATTAAATCTATTTTTAGTTCGTTCATTTTTGTTTGTCACTGTATGTCTCTTAACATTATTGTAGTAGAACCAGCATATATTTGTTTTAATAAATGATGAAGCTTCTCTACGCGGTATCGTATGTTAATTATTTTGAATATCGGCTGTAAAAAAGTTTTTTTTTACAGCAAATTAAGGTTTGTTGTTGATTAAATATGCGAATACTTTTTTTAACTGGATTTTTTTTTGTCTATGGTTTTGCGTCTTAGGTTTTTTTCTTTCAAGATTTTATTTGCCATAGTGAAGGTCTTTAATGCTAAAACTAAAAACAAATTTACATTTTGCTACGATTTTATTAGCACTGCGTTAATACATACAAATTTGTTTACAACCTATACACTTACATAGATATAGATCTACTATTGTGCGTCACTGTATTGTATCTCTTTTTATTTTAATAATAAAATACCAACAGAAATCAACTTTTTTGTTGTTGTAAATTTTGTGGTTTTTTTTTCTAATATTTTTTTGTGTAAATTTTAATTTTCATAGTAAATGTCTGTCCAGCTGTCTGTCTGTCTTTTCAGTTAATCTTGGCTTAAGTTGTTGAGTTTAGCTTGACTTGTTTTGTTATAGGGGGGTAAGCATCTGTACTGGTGTTGCTATTGTAGCGGTTGTAGTTGTTGTTATTAATGCCAATACTGTATATTGTAGGTTTTTTTTTTTGTAAAAACAGCAACAAAATTAGACTTGTAAACTTTGAAAGTGTTTTTATTTATTTTTTTGTTTTTTGCATAAAATGTATGTCAGCAAGGTAAAGGGCAACTTGGTCTAAAATACAGAGAAACCAACAAAATGATCACAATTTTTATTTTTATTTTATTTATTTATTTATTTTTTCTATTTTAGTGTATAACAATGAAGTAATGAAATGAATGATACAGCGAAATAAGCTTCTAAATATTGGTTGGTGAGTTGGTTGGTTATATATTTCGATGTAACTTAAGATACTATCGGAGAGTATGTAGATGCGGGCAACAAAATTCGTAATTTAAAATTTAAAATTACTTTTCCTTCACCTTAGGCTTATATTTTATTTAATTTCTAAAATTATGTGATTGTATTAAATAAAAATATTACTATTTTGTAAATTTCTCTTAAGTTTAAAAAAAATAATTAAAAAAAAAGTTTTTTATATAACATAACCAACGCATGAACCAACGCAATGATTAGTAAAGACAAAAAATTACCATTTGTGCTTATGCCCTACTAACAGATCACTATAAGAAGAAAACTAGCCGCAGGCTGTAGAAAAAAAATTGTCAAAATATCGTATTCTTTTAAATTATTTGTGGCCTGATAGTGTTGGGAATGCCATACCATATAGCCACCGTCGTTTAGCAATAAACTTAAGTCGCCTAAGTGTTTAGTAGTTTCGATTAATATGATTGTCTTCATTCCGATAATGGCTTTCAAAATGTTGTCTTGGATTTGTTCTAGAATTAAAACTAAGAACTTAACATAGGCAGTCCTAGAAAAAATAATCGAAGAATATCAAGTCGAAGGATTGCGAATTAGAGCTGCAAAACAATCGATATTACTATCGATAGTATCGATAGTTTTGTTTTTGACTGACCATCGATTGTTTTTTTTCACTATCGATCTTCTCGTCAAGTTTTAAGAGTACATATGGATGTCACTAGGTGTGCATAGTTAAAGTCACATTTGCAAAAATTTGTTCTACGCAGCTTGTTAGACGTTTGTAACTTTTTATAGTTACATAGGGACACAGTTTAACAATTTCTTAAATTTCTATTTATTAAACTAAAAGTATGAATTGTAACTAAAACATGTTCGTACATACGATTTTACATTTGTTCCAAACAAATTTATCTTCATTTCCTCAGACCATAGCATGTTGTTCTAACTATTACGTGGCAGATGTTGCTTCCGTTTGCTGAGAAATGATACATTCCGAGGACTCTTACCCATATGTGTAGTTTCCATAAGTTTTTTCTCATATTGTGCAACTTGAAACAGGAGAATGAATTCATTTTTGAGGCTTTTCGATGACTTGAAAAAATTAATCTTTGAAGTACGAATTAAAAGTTTATCAAAACTGAGAGTTGTTCTATGCTTTCGTTTCATAGTCTCTGCAGTTTTCTTTCACTGGATCTTATTAATTACTTTAGTTTTGGAGCAATTCATGGTCTGAACAACTTTCGCTATATATAAGGATTACTCTTTTTTAAAAATCTTCAGTACATCAAATTTTATAACATACTGGACAATAATAAAGTGTCCCTATTATTTGTTTCAACACTGTATATTATTATTATTGTTCTTTCCCTTTCACTTAAATTCTAATATTGTTGCCACAAGTAGCACTCAAGAGAATCCGATAGTTTCGATAGTTTCAAAAAAACTATCGAGTGGGCCGACTATCGAAAGTTTTGCAGCTCTATTGCGAATGGTAATTTATTAATAAAATGTTATTTATACTGTTAAGTAATTTCTTAGGTCGGGTTAAATAAATTTGGTAAAGATCGGTTTATAAGTGAACCTTCTTACACAGTGGGTAATTGGGTCAAGTATAGTAATAAATAAATTTGATTCAAATTAAGCTTATAGGCGTTGGCTACTAAAATTAACCAAAATCGTTTGTCATACTTAACCTCAGTTGTCGTACAAATAATTACTACTCAATACGAAAAGCTTGCGGTTCCTTGTGCACAAAAGCCGAGGTAAGTGCACTTTAAACTTTAACTGCATCTTAATAATGCTTACAAAATGGAAATCAACTTTAAGAAAATCAGATGATGATATAGCCAGCAGAGACAAGATGCCATACATAATTCAATGGTTACTTAGCACATTAATAGAACCACTAAGCAGATTCAAATATGTAGGTGCTTGGCTTACTGAGCAGTGGCTGTGGATATAGAAATTAAACGCGGAATGAGTTTAAACATGAACATTCATCTTCAAAGAGTTAAATGCCACATTTGGTCGTTACTACTTTATGTGCAGCGTGCCGCTGTGGTATGGTAGGTAAGACACTCGCCTACCAACCAGAGGGTTCTCGGTTCAATACCAGGCCAGACCATCTAAAAAAAGTAAACGTTTTTCAACAGCGGTATGGTCTCATAACATTAGGTAGTAACAGGTTATGAGGATTACTACTATTGAAAACTTCTCTAGTGCATTTGTCGTTTGGAGCCGGCGTTAAACTGTAGGTCTGTTTCAATGACCCACATGAGCACATTATAAGTTTCTGAAATGTGGACTTACCGAGAGCTTCTTGGAGTACTAAGGACAGAAACTGTTTCTAATGCAGACATTTTACAAAAATAGAAAACGGAATACGTCAACTACATTTGCAACTAAAAAGCAAAAAAAAATTCTCATTCGCTTATACTCCACGACAGATTTAAAAAAAGGCCGTGAATTGTCTGTAACCAGATATCTTGGTTGAACAACATAAAAAACTGGGATGGGATGGAATCAGACCAATTGGCGAAATCATTGATATGAAATTTAACATAAATTGTTAAATCGTGATTCGCTAACATAAACAATCTTTTTACAGGGATCGTAATGGTTATAAGTGATATTAAAAATTACTTTTTTTGTGGTTATTTTGCGATTTTTTCAAAAAATGTCAGCCTAAAGCGTTATTTTTTAACAGAAATAAAAATTTAGACTATAATCGGTAAAAAAGGATTTTTATTTTTCCATCATAAAATAAGTCATTTTGTGAGTTAAGTTATACGTTCAGAAAATGACAGTTATTTTATTGGTTCTATTTTCCCGTCAAAAGATAAAACTCTTTTTGTTATTAAACAAGTCTTTAAGAGTTTTATATTTTCCATTATAAAATAAAACTCATTTTTATCAAGAAAAAAATAAATCTCCTAAAATGACTGTTATTTTCTGACGGAAAATAAAACTCCCGAAATGATTTTTAAATACAAAATATATAAAATAAAACTCCCAAAATGATGAAGGAATAAAATGTTATATAAGCCCGGCATAAAAGCGTTGTATTTTTCCGGCATAAAATAAAACTCATTTCAAGAATTTTATATTTTTGACGAAGGAATAAAATGTCAGATAAGCAACTCTTAAAATGAGCTTGTTTTTAATTCCTGCGTCAAAAAATAACAGTTAAATACCGATCTAAGATTTGGTAAGATCACTCCAACACGATTTGTTTGGTATATAACAAGATATGTGTCATTCGACTCTAACACTTTGATTTCTTTTTAATTTATTTATTTTTTTAATAATTATAAAATTTTGCATAATTAAAGAAGATTATCTATATCGCCCTAACATAAGACAAAATATGTTATTTGGCATTACATACTCGTTTTCTCGAGAATTTATATTTTTTTATCTATATTAGAATAATATTTTACAGTTTTTGTTAGGAGTTAGAAGTCTATTTAAACATCAAATTTTATTTTAATTTTATTTGCTATTTAATTTGTTCCACTTTTAACATATTTTAAGTTTTTAAAAATATCTGCAAATGCAAGATTTAAATTTGAAAACATAAACGTAACGATGACGTTGCCAATTACGTATGAAAAATATAAAATTTCAAGATTTGAAAGTTTATTGTTACAAACTCGCCGAATTGCTATAGTGGGTTAAACTAAAAAAAAAGAAATTAAATATGTTTTACATATTTTTTCCAAATCATGGCAATCTTTCTCTTCCACTCATGAAATAAATTTTGGGTTTTTATTTTGTTTTCATTTCGTGATTTGCGTACCATTAACACACAAAAAATTACCTATTTGAAGATATATTTTCGAGGTTTTTATTTTAGATTGTATTTCTTTTCTTACACCAAAACATAAAATTTTATTTAAATTTTAATTTTACAAAAGAAAAAAATATTTATTTTTATTTTGTTGCTATTTTTCAATATATCGTTATAAAACAAAAAACGGACAACATCAGTAAACTAAAAGAAGAGGCAAAAATCAAAGAAACAGGCACAATAATGAAAATTGTAATAGATCAAGACCGAATATTAGATATTCTACAAGACAATCTTATTGCTACACATTCAAACACTCAAATTCACCGTCGACTTAATGGACATATAGCTCGTTGCTTTTGTCACCACCGAGTATAAAAATGCGTTTAGTATGCCCTCTTATTATGCTCACACTGGCTGCAATGCAACTCCACATCTCCAACTCTAAAAAAGCCTTTTACTGTCTGCACCTTGTTAGTGATATCAAAATTAAGAGACTGCCCAACAAGGGTCAGTTGCACTCTCACAAAGCATAAAACACTGAACTAATAAATTGTGTTGAGATATCGTGTAAGTCCTAATCGTCATTAATATTAAAATAAAATTTTTGTTGCATTTCACAAATGTCATTAAATAAGTATGTGATCTAGGCCTGTATCTATACTATGCTCGGGTATGGGAGAATGTCTGTGGATTAAGCTAAATGAAGTGGTCTCTTTTACTACTCCTACCTTAGTTACTCCTATTCAAAACTAGCTAAAATCCGGTATGCTTCGCTAACACCTTCTTAATTATTATTTTAAATGTTATCTTGGTTAAATTTTTTACCTTTTTTCCACCTTTTGTCCGCTACTTGTCCTATCCAAACATTTGAGATAACTTGTACTTCCTTCCATTTTGTATATAAGATACATATATAGATAGCTTTTATCCAGTGTGCTTTCTACAATAACCGCCCTTTGGCTAATGTGGATAAATAACGCTGCTTTAACTGTTGCCGCTCTCCATCTATTCAAAATTCAAATAGTATGAATGTGATGTGCCACACTCACTTAGTCAATTTTCCCAGCTACTGGCTGATGATGTGTATTGTTCACGATTTTGTTTGAACCTAATTTAGAAACTTCTACTATTACCATTCTCAAGACATAAAAATCAATATTTACTTTGTATGGGAGGTACCACGCCCACTTGTACAATTCCGCGCAGTTCTTGACTGATGATTTATATTGACCTTAGAGTTATTCAGACCACATTTAGAAGCCTTTGCTTTAACCGTTTTCAAGGTATACAGAAATCAATACTTAGTTTGGATGGGAAGCGCCACGCCCACTTGTACAATTCCGCTCAATTTTTGACTGATGGTTTTCCTTGATTGTGGAGTTAATCAGATTCAATTCTAAAACTATAGCTTTAATCGTTCTCAAAATATACTAAAATCAATATTTACTTTGTATGGGAGGTATCACACCCACTTCTCTAATTCCGTCCACTTTCTGACTGATGATTTGTATTGGCCATGAAATCACTTAGACCAAACACTGAAACTTTCTCTTTAACCCTTCTCAAGATATACAGAAACCAATATTTAGTTTGTATGGGAGGTACCACAGCTACTTGTCGCAGTTTTTAACTGATGAGTTGACTTTCAAATAATCGGACCAAATTCTGAAACTTTTGCTGTAACCGTTCTCAAGATATATTAAAATCAATATCTACTTTGTATGGGAGGTACCACGCTCACTTGTCCAAATCCGTCAAACTTTAGACTATTGATTTGTATTGAATATGAATCAATTTGGGCCAAATTTAGGGACTTTTCCTGTTATCATTTTGCATATATATTTAGTTGTATGAGCATGGTATCGCCCAGTAGGAAATTTGTAAATTTATATAACCTATAGTTCTTTCTAATCATACAAACCAACAAACAAACATACATACATACTCAGGTAGAAACTACGAAACATCTGCTGTTGGAATGTCCGGCGTTGGCGGGACTTAGATACGGGTTTTTCGGTTCACAGTTTGTTGGCATTGGGACTCTACTGGAGACTCCTGTAGGGCTGATTAGCAAATTTATTAAGAGGGCTAACTGATCGGATAATCTCACTGGGCTGTCGGAGAGAGTTTATGGGTATCACAATGGGCTTTATGGGACTAAATGTGCCGGACATATGTCTGACAGCCCTCTTTAACCTCACCTTACCTAAAGCGTTGTCTATTACGTTTGTGCAAACTTTTATAAATTGAAAACGTGCTTCGAAAGTCTACTTATGAAATAAGTCTTAATTTAAACAAGACGTGTTACGATCTTTTGTAAAATGTTAGCCAATAAATTTCACTACATGAAGTGCTAAGAACTTCTAAAATCTTTCAGAATTGTAAGCGTAGTAATTGATGGCTGCAACCAAAGTTCTCCAACAAAATGGAGCTGGTTTAGGCGGCAATATTAAGTCTGAATACATTTTTTTTTAAATTAAAGTTTTTTGACTTTTTAATGACTCTTTTTTACGTTTTTACATTGATCCCTAATATATTCGCAAAAACGATGCAGTCCATGAGCAATTTATGTAACTTGGGTTAGGTCAGTATAACATATCGTTATGTCTTTGACATATTATTATATGTATATAAGAAGAGCGAATATAGACTATTAACATACCTATTTACAGGGCATTGTGGTGTTAGATATTATTAACATACAATCTTAGGATATATTGAAACTAATAAATGTGGATTCTGCACAATGTGAGTTACGACATCGAACACGTACTATGTGATTTTAGCTCTCAGTATAAAGTCGGGAGTACAGTAACTCTAAAATATAGCATACAAGATAACAAGATAACATATAGGGCTACACAAAAGATACTATGTGTCGTGTTGAATATGACATTTAATCAATCTATCATTCTCAGTCTCAAAAGCAATAAATTATATAAGACTTTAGCTAATTAGTGACACTTAAATCAACTGATATCTTACAAAATCGTAACAAAGTTCTTCTCGGAAGTAACTTCGAAGTAGGAATTTTACATTAGATTTCTGCTTAAACATAACTGCATTAGAATATTGTTGACGCATTGAAGTTGACGTCGTTTAGCTAAACCTGGTAAATTGAATTGCTTGCACTGGAACTGTGTTTTGGTAATTAATCTGATCGGAAGATAGGTAAAAAATTGCGCCGGTGTTATTAGAGATCTGCAGTTACAGATCCAATATATCCCAACTACCTACAGTTTTGTAGGGTATGAAAAGAAGTAAACTTGAGTTGTTTTTTTTTTTTTTTTTTTTTTTTTTTTTGAATAATGTCTGTTTTGTTTGTTTGTTTATTGTTAGCATTTGTAATTTATAATGACCTTGAAATTCAAATAGATAGCTTAGCAAAAATAAAATAAAATAAAAATTACAAAAAAATAGCATAATTATTATATTTGGCACTTTACTGTTGTTGTTTGTACTTCGCTTATAATTTCAAGTTGAAAGAAACAAACTAAGCAACGGAGTCTTAAAAAACTTGAAACATAATCGAGTTCAACTTAAAAAAAAAACAATGCAAAAACACTCTTTCTTTTACACTTACATACGTGTATAGACAGATTTTTTTATTAATTTTGTTTTAAAAAAATTTCTTTTATTACAAACTAAGTTTTTACTCATATCTATTTCATTTTTAGAGTGGCACGGTAGGACTGAGCACTATAATATTTTTATTTACATTTTGAAGATTGTAATATCAGCTGAATATTGTAATGAAATGAGTTTCGAATTTCTGATTTTTATTTGAAACGACTGATCACGTTTTGAATCATTCTTTTCGAGTTGTAGAAAAATCATGACCGTCCATCCAACAATCTGTTAATGTAATATGGGTTCATGTTTGTTCTGTTCATAATTAGGATGTTGACATCAATGTTTTGATGGCCGAAACATCGGCGTCGAAATTGAAAAACATCGATATAGTTCTTTGTGCACTTTTTTTATTTCAAAAAATTTGTTGCGTTGTTTAGTTCAACTACCCGGTGGCGACATTGTCACTGTGATATTTTCATCGATTAAAATATTGTCACAAAATCAGTATCAAGTGGAAATTTGTTTGAAATTATCATACAAACAATGGGAGTTATGTATGACAACGTCACTGAATGTCAACATAATAAAGAACGCTGCAATTGAGCGACATTGTCTGCTATGAGCCGACTACATACTTAACGAAGAAGATACACAATTTTATCTGCTATCCCCTTAACGAGTGAAGCGCTAATGATTCTCAATGATATTGTCTGTTCGGACTCACTAATACAGGGACTCCTGCGAGATAAAATAAACCTTTGTCATCCATTAAAATGTGGATAATTACTTAAATATTTATGGATTTTATTTTGGTCATAATACAACCAGTAGAGATGTACATGCTTATCTGTTTCTAACTTTTCCTATTAATGTCTAATCAGTTTTTATGTAATCGATTTTTTATCTAATTTTATGACTTCAGAACCACTGTATAGTCTTTGTTTAAAGTTTAGTTTGAATATATAAGTTTTTTTTTTCAAACTCTTGTAAACTTGACTTTACTGCTGTTTTTTCAAGTTTTTTCCTACTTCAAAAACTTTTATTTAAAGGTCAAGTTTTTTTTTGCAGTTTCCATTAGAGCAGTAAATATTGGAAGAAGAGTGTTGAAAGAAATGTCAGACATATAAAGCAATGCAGTTTCTTTTTTTTTTATCAAAAAAAAAAAAATTTTTTTTTAGTATTTTTGTATGTTTTGTTTTATTTTTTCATTTTGTTTATTTAATATTTTTTTAAAGATTGTAAAGATTTCATTATAACATTGGAAAAGAAAATTATTAAAAACTAAATTTAAAAATATTCCTTACGGTTGAAACGAAGTTATGTTGTACCAAGAAGACTTAATGCATTCAACAAATAGAAGACAGCAGGCAACACGACTTCATAGCAGTGAATGTTGTAGGCTGCATTTGCCGCCATTATGCCGGCTACAGAAATATTTTAAAATCACTAACAGTAAAGCAGCAGATTGATGAACAGCTGTTTGTGCCACTTTCGTTAAACTAAACCCGCTTGCTTCAAATAGAACACTTAAGAATGTAAAAATGAATTAAATCTTCTTTACAAAAGTTTAAGTAATACAATAAATTAATTTTGTACTGCTCTTTTCTTATAAATAGACAAAGTTTTAGTTTCTTACTTATTTAACGCCTCATGGGTATCACTAATCTACTAATAAATTAGAAATTAGCCTAAGTTTGGCAGCAGCTAAGAAGGCAATTATGTTGGGTTATTGCTCTACTATCGTAAAAATAATAGTTTTTACAAAAACGGGTAAAATCTAATTTTAGTAGCATACTGTCTGCTGCTTGCTGACATCTGTGTGTTTAATTATTAGCTGTCGCCGTGTATTGGGTTTCTTTTTTTTGCAATTACATTAAGGAAACAAGCACAAATTTTAAGATTTTTTACACACATGTTACCCTACACTCAAAGAAAACTAATAAAGAGTTATGAACCGAAGAAGCTATGCTTTTGATGCTCTTACTGAATTTTACCGATTATTTGAAGACATAATGAAAAGGAAAGGTCAATTCAGCGCACGCTTGGTGAAAGCAAGGAAACGGGAGGCATATACTCTTTTCATGCAAAATGGGTTTGCGACAATCTAAATTATGGTTAGTTAACTACTATAGGTAGTCTTACACTGATAATATATACATTGATATAGTAGTAGAATAGGAGTAATATCAAATACAATGTGCAGAATTTGTATCAAGGTAACTGAATCGACGAAGAAAGTACAAAGTTCCGTCGTCTTCCCTACCGCGTCTCCACGGGGTTGAACTGGGGCTGTAGGATAGCGCGAAGTATCTGGGGGTAATCTTGGACTCCAAGCTATCCTGTCCATATTTATGTATGGTGTGTATGTATGGTGAAGGTCTCTTGAGAAATCCACATATTGGAGGATCTTTGATAGAGTTCTGCGGAGTGCAGTACTGATGATTACATGTACGCTCAGGTCCACTCCTTTGAGAGCCTTGTTTGTACTACTAAACTGGCTTCCAGTGGACCTGATGGCTAGGCAGATGGCAAGTATGTCTACGGTAAGGTTAAAGACAGGGGCTACAGGCATGCGGCCATCTTTAGGTATTTGGATACGATCTCTGATGGGAAAGATTATATGATTGTGATATCCGAATCTGTACGAATACCAGGCATCTCAGAACGAGATAGCGAGACATTCAGACCTAGGAATTATCTGGTAAGAGGTCACTCGGACACCCGTGGGAACTGTGTGGCAGATGAACTTACGAGGTTGGGCTCTCTTCTCAGAAATGAGGAGATTGACCACTTAGTTGGGATGCCGCTCTCCTCTTGCAGACTTATGGTCATGCGGTACATGTTGGGCGGGGTACAGCTGCGGTGGGGTAATGAACCCACGTGTCCTGTATCAAGATATATCTGGCCCCTATACGATCGGGCTCGCTCGGAGTCTATTATGGGAATGCCGCACAGAGACTACGAATTCTTGTGGCTGTGATTACTGTAGGGGTTGTCAGGATGAGGAAGAGGAGGAGACTGTCGAGCATTTCTTGTGCCAGTGTCCAAGTCTTTCGGATATTATTATCACCTTCCTTGGCAGTCCGTTTCTGGATGCCTTGTCGGATCTCTTCTTTTGTGCAAGCGTCTGGTTGGTTCGTTTCGAAACGGGATGCGAATATGTAGGTTTTTCTTTTCTGAATTACTGATATGGGTATCACAGTGGGATCAATATTGGACCCAAGTGAGCTGGACCGTTGTCTGGCTACCCGTCGTAACTAACTAACTGAATCGACAGGACATATACTTGGTGTTTCTTTGGCACTTATGCATTTTAAGAGCATGTATCTAGCCGTAGTAGAGAGTGGAGAGTGCGCTCAAATTTCAGGATATGTGTTAGATCGCAGTTGGAAAGGGTATTAGACGAAGGCTTTTCTAGTCGGTATAGTACAATAAAGCATAGCGGTTGCAGTACTTCAATGCTTCTTGGCGATAATAACATATTGTCATAGGAATTGCTATTCAGGAAGTTTATTAAATAAAAAGAAATTGTCTGAGCTAAACCGCATCAGTCTTATCAGATAGCTTAAGTATCAATTTTTGCAAGACCAGTAGCCAACACTGCCTCAACATTTATTCTTTAAAGTATCTTTTTGGAATTAACAGCAGACAAAATCTGTAGAATATAGTGGCTAAGACATGAATGTGTGTTTTACCTAATAAAGTGATTAACGGTGCCTCGTTTTTTTGGAGTGTTTGTGTGAAGCGTTACAAACATTATAAGAAACTCAATGTATAGTCGGAAATGCAGGTGTGGGATATAAGAAATTGCCGAACATCCTTTAATATTTCATGAAATTGACGTGAAAAACTTTCTTCATACTTGTGTTAACAATAACTTGGTTTTTATACCTTTCAAAATATTATTTTTTTTATTTAAGTTTTCTAAACAGTATGCTGCTGCCATAGCTTTTTCTTGCAAGCACTTCTATTCTAACCAGTCACTTGACAGAGTCTTTAAGTTGTTACTCTGTTTGTTAGACTATAACACTTTTTTAATTTTTTGTTCCTTTTTTTACAGCAAAAAAACTATTTTTTTTTTACTTTGAAGTCAATACACAAGTGAACAACAGCAACTTGCAACTATAATTGAAAAATAAAAAACAATTCGTTCAGAGCATATATTTTATGACTTTTTTTTTGTTGAAATAGAAGCTGTTGTTATTGTTGTTGTTGTTTGGCTGGTTACATAGATAAGTGCCATAAGAAAATTATTAAAGGTTTTCCTCTGTTTTTCATTTTCAACATTTTATTGGTCAATTTAATGGTCAGGTGCTAAAAGGAAATTTACTTCGGCCACTTGACATGCATTTACGAGTATGTTTATCTAGAATTTTTTAAGAAAAACTTTGAAAGGACAATTTTTTATGGCATAAGGCTTTTGTAAGTTAACATTTTATGGTCTTGGATGTTAACCCTTTTAAAGCAGATCTGAAACAAATTGTTTAAAAATAAAAGTTTTTAGTTTATTTTAAATGTATTTAATTGATTATTACCAAGGGCAACTGAAAAAATATTTCTTTCCTCAGCAAAGAGTTTTATGTTCTTTTGATGTTTTTATGAAAAGTTCATATTTTAATATTCATAATCCTTTTGCTACTTTAACTTTATCGCTCTGTATCTCTATTTCGGTTTCATGGATAATTTTTTTTTTTACTTTCTAAAGTCTAGGAAATAATTATAATGAAAAAACATTTTAATGGTCTAAAAATGCTAGAAATGTATATAATTTATCTTAACTTTCTTAACATATATAAGAAAACAATTTTTTTTTATATTTATACTCGTATATGTATTTATATACTTTTGTACTAATTTTCTTTTTTTGCAAAAAAATAAAAACGCTATTTCTTGGTTAACTGATGAAATTCTTCCCAATTCTAATCTAAGCTGAGTCCGGCGAAACAAAATCACCATCAAAAGATGAGAACTTATTGAGACAAAAAGAACGTAATTGATAAAATGGGCTAAAGAAGTTCATATGGTCAACCGGTACATTGAGAACGTTCAAAATAAGTATGTCAGAGATTAGAAGGGTGATACGCATTATGAAGGAACACTTTGGATTAGAAGCACAGATAGACATGCTGTGAAGATATTGAAACTTTCAAACATGTTCTCTGTACCTCGTCTGCTATTACCAGAATTAGCAAAGCTCAGTACCCAACCAACGATGTATAGTTAAATTAATTCAACACTCACGTATCTTAGCAACTGAATTGTCTAATATATTATTACGTTTTAAACTGTTTAAATGGCTTGGGTTCAAAACTTCAGAGAATTTGTTATTTATTAAACAGTCTTTTTTGTCCAAATTAATTATAACATTTATTCAACTTATTCCAGTTTACACAAAGGATTGTTGAATTATGACTGACTATATCTAACTACCGGCAGTTTCGAATGCTCTAGTACATTCTACAACCTACTATTCAGTTAGTGATATTGTTCAAATAGATACAACCGTGGCGTATACATTTAACAATGTGATCTGATTGATAATTTGTCAGTTATAACTCTCGTAGTATGGACATAAACCAAAAGCATGTGTAAGGCAAGAAACTTTTTATGTAACAAATGTGGACAGTATTTTTAGGCGAATTTATTTTTGTAACAATATCTTGCAAATGCCATATTGTGCTTTAATCATCTTTGACTTATAAGGACTTTGATATCTGTCCAGTCGATACTTCTTTTTTTCTTTGCCTTTTTCAGAGCCAGCAAAATTATGGCTGAAGTTTGTTATTGTTTATCTCTGGGAGCTTATAACTGTTTCGTGTTAAAAGGTTAACAAACTGGTTTTATGGAATATATTAACGGAGATCATATTAGCACCCATTAAAACACTATCTGCATTTCGATTATTTATCGATCTATACAAACCAGTGGGTTACGGAAACTACGTAATCTTTATAAGTAAAAATCAATGTGTGTTTGTTTGCATGTATGCGTGTATGTGTGTGTTTGAAGTCTATAGATGGCTAAACGGCTGAATCGATTTTCTTGAAATTTTCACTGTATCATCCTGTATGCTTGGAATGACACATAGGCTAAATATTTTTCAATAGGGTCAGGGTGAGAGGTACCCGCCATACAAAGCAAATATAAATAGTCGCATATCCCCAATTACAATCGTATGAAACTGATTTAATAGAAATAATGTAGGGGGAGAGGTATACCCCATACAAAGCAAATTTTAATTTTCGTATACTATTACACTGATTGCGATAAAATTTAATGCTAACCCCTTCCTAAGAACATCTGGACGGGATAGGGTTAGGGGGGAAATTAACCTCTTAGAAAGCAAACATTAATTGTAGAATATCTTCAGAACTGTTATAGGGAGAGCCCCAAAGTTTTGTCCCAATCAATTTCTATGAAACTGATTTAATGAAAAAAATCTTGGGCGGATAAGGTCAGGGGGTAGCAAATATTAATTATGAAATATCTGAAGAACTAAGATGGGGGTAGCGAAGCACGTCGGGTTTTGCTAGCATTTAAAAAAAGTGGTAAATAGCGAACATTTTCAATGATATTGGACGATTTTACTATGTATGACTGCATAAATAAACATACATAATAAGGTTCTGCCCTTAGTAGATACTAATAATATCTTAAAGAGAAAAACAGTTCTAGAGATATCTACCTCTAAGATGGTTTATTGACTAGTTCAAAATTATTTTCTGGCTGGATTATAAAACGAAATCGCGAGGCATTGTTTAAGACTCTACAAGGTTCAGTACAAATTTAAAAGGCTTCTATATTCGCTAATGGTGTAGGTTTACAGTTTTATAGTCTAAAGTCAACTTAATTGTGGTCTTTCTTATCAATGCTCTCAAATCATGACCAAACTGATGTAAACACTTATTTTAAAATAATATTTTAATACTTAAGTAATGCAAGCAATTAATAATTCATTTCATTTTATAATTATTTAATTAGTAATGACACTTTAATTTTGTAGTCCAATTATACAATTTTTTTTCGTCATTTTTTCTCTTTTACTTCAAATAGTAAAACGCCTCTTACAAATGTTATTATTTTAACAAATTTTTACCACAAATTGCCAATAATTAAAAATTCAATTTGTTTAATTTTAATTGCTTAAATTGTAGGCAAAAAAAAACCAAATCTTTTATGAAACTTTTCAAAAAACATTGTCTACACGAACAGCATTTTAAGAAACTGAAATGCGTTTAATGCAACGCACATGTGTTCCTATTAAATAATTTTACTTTTGTTTCAAAGTTAATGGAAAATTATTTTTGTGGCCAATTTGTTAATGCTTGACTAAGTGCTAATGATGCCAATTAGTAGGAGGCCTTAAAAATTGTTGTTTAATATTTTTCTGTAAATGTATGTAAATTGAGCAGAAACATTTGCAAGAAAATAAAAAAAAAACTATAATGAAAGTAACATATCATTCAAGTTCGAATCTATGTTACACTACTATGTGCAGTTTTTAAATAGTTTACGTCAGTCCTGGCTAATAATATAGCAACACGACGGAAACGTTTGAACAGCTATTAAGCCATAGATAGTTCTGCGAAAAACCTAAACAAGTCCAAATGCATAATTAAATTTTATATTCGTACAAGCTTCTAATACAGTGCAACTTAAAAACTACAATATAATGCCATTAAAAATCTGTGCACATATGGAAGAAGAGATGCTTAAGTCGGCTTAAGCTATTTATGTAAATCAAAAAAGAAAAGTTGAAAAGAGGCGAACATCGAATACGAATGAAGTTCTTTCAATACAGGTATGTATTTTGCGAGCTGGTCTCTACATGTGAAATAACTCTCGTCATATAGAAGACTGTCTTAAGTCGACTTAAGGTATAGAAAAATATGTTTTGAAATTAAGATGAGCAAGAAGTATTATTGAGCAAAAAGAGGAATTTTAAGTGCCAATATTTAAGTCCAACGTATGTGTCTATTGATCTAATCATTAAGACAAAGCTTTACTTATATGTGTATATGAATTAAAGAACCAAGACAGTCAGCACAAACCTGTGCTGACAGGCGAAAACCACACTATCTATTAACTGGCAGATAGCTCTTTGCAATGAAGTTTGTTTAGAAAATTTATGATATCATTTAAGGCTATTACTTTAAAGTGAAAATTGGCAACCTTTTTTTGAAGCCATGAAAAACAAATGATCGCACTTATTTTAATAACATGGAAAACAGCTTCATTGGAAAGCTTTCAGTGTAGCCAATATTGAAGCGAAGGTAGATTCTACTTCGCGAGAGTCCGTTCCTTCGTTTACAACTACAAAATATTGAGTGTCACCATAAACTACCAAAAATTTCACAAAACTGTATATTCAGCTGAAGGTGCATGAATTAGTTGAAATGCTAGATAAGAAAGTGCTAGATGGGCACAGCGATTGCTTACAATAGAAGCAAAACAGTTTCGTGAAGGTGTTTCAGTAGAATGTTTGGCGATGTTTTACCGCAAAAAAGCTGAAATTTTGCTTTGATTCGTTGTTATGGGTGAGAATGGATATTTTTACTACTTTACACCTAAAGCAAAGGAATAAACAAAGCAGTGGACTGGGCTAAAAGAATAATGTTCAAAGAAGTAGTAGAAGAAGTAATGATATTAGGTACATATAAGCGAAAAAATGTGTAGTTTTTTTAAGCCAATGCTCCAGTCTATAAATCCACTCTGTCGATGATAAAAATCAATTAATTAAAATTTGAATTGCTGTGTCGCCAGACATAGTTCTCTCGGATTATTTTCTTTTTCAAAATTTCAAGAAACGGCTTGGTAACAAATTTCTCAACACTTGATGGTTCTTTAAAGAAGCTAGGCAGTTCTTACTAAAAAGTTATGTATCTAAGCAAACGAATTTTACTGGGAAGTTTTTTTTTACTTTTTTTCGTTACTCCTATTGGCAGCATGCAGCTTCTACAAAACATATTTGCGTTGGTTCAGTTTATTTGTAATCATTTTTAATGTAACTAATTTGCGGCTTGGTCTAAATGAATTATAGTGCTGCTAGCTGTCGTTACCTAGAAACACTGCCCGCTGTGTATTTTGGGGTAACGGTGATGAGATTTTGCTTATCATAGACCCCTACCATTTTCTATTTTTTTTTTTTTGTTCAAGCGTGGCATCATATTAGTTGATGTTGCTCCTTTTTCTTTACGTGACACAGTAGGCTTTCTGGATAAATAATCTGGGGGAGAACGAAGCTTGTTTAATTGTTTTTTAAAATTCGAAATTATGATAAAAAAAATTTTCTTTGTCATAGCCGATACAATAACTTGGTCTGCTAAAGGGTTTGTATGCAAGCATTTAACCAAACCCGCGTGGTAATCTACATATCATTGGTCTCATGTAGAAAGGCCAAAACTCGAAAAATTTCAAGTTTACAGGAGAAGGTGCTGCAAGGTGTATTTGTGTGAAGTGTATTGGAATCAATTAAAACTTCAATTTAGAAAAAAATGCGAGTTAGGCCGTTTTTACATGATACCGAGTATATATTGCTCTAAAAGAATATTGTGTTAAGTAGTAAAGAAAATTTTTCTCAAATATATTGAGTATTCTTTGTTAAGCTACGGCCACATTTGCCCAATATATGGCAAAAAACGTGGCCTCTATTTTATAGAAATACATGTTCTTTTACTATTTATTTTTTTTTAAGTAAGTAATTTTAAAACCTAAATATTTTTTTATTCGTTTTTACATAAAAGAATATCTTTCCATAAAATGTGTCTATAAAATAGTGGATACGACTTTTTTTTATAATAAAAATTTGACAAATGTGAGAGCAGCTTTAGATTGGCCAATTTTAGGACCGCCTCCTTAAGTCTGGTTTTTTAACAGGGTTGGCGACCCACTGGGTAGTATATATAAAAAACCCGGGTGGGTTTTTTATATTTAAAGGTTTTCGTAGTTTATTTACAAAAAAAGTATGTGTAATTAACGTATTAGGAGTACAAATCCATTCGGTAGGTTTTTTAGCTCAAAAAAGATAATGAATTAACAAGTTTGTCAAATCTCTGCTAACATCTTTTTCCCACCTCTCAACCAATTCCCAAATCCAGTCTTAGAAAAACTATTTTCAAAAAAAGTGATTTGGTGATATGCCAGGGCATTGTATTGGGTCCGCCATCTAACGTTCTTTTTTCAACTAAAACTTATTTCGTGAATGGTAACACTTAGCTCATTTCTGATTTGACAGATAATTAGTTTTATTCTTCCGCTGAACGAATATGGTTGTGTATACGCTTGAACAACGCTGGTAATCTGTGCCTGCGATCGACTTTTAGAAGATGCCGATATTGCCAATAAAATCATCTTTTCAGATGAAGCTCATTTTGATCTTGGGTATGCAAACAAGCAAAATTGTCGCATTTGGGGCACAAAAAACCCAAACGCATACATTGAAAAGCCGATACATCCAAGAAGAGTCACTGTTTGGTACGGATTTTGGTCCAGAGGCATATTTGGGCCATATTTCTTCGAAAATGAGCAAGTTAATGGCGATCGTTATCGGGCCATGTTGAACAAAAATTGAAGAGGAGGATATTAGCAATTTTTGGTTTCAACAGAACGGCGCTACGTGCCACATAGCCGAAACTACAATCGATGTTTTGCGCCCTGTTTTTAAAGATCGCATTATCAACCGCAGAGCTGATGTCGCTTGGCCACCTCGGAGCTGCGATTTGACACCGTTGGATTATTATTTGTGGGGTGCCGTCAAAGATAAGTGTTACGCCTATAAGCCAGAGACAACTGACGCCTTAAAGGACAATATTCGTGAAGCCATGGGTGAAATACAGCTGCACACAATCGATAATGTGCTAATAAATTTGACCGATCGTGTAGGCTACTGCATGGCCAGGCGAGGCAGCCATTTGAATGAAATTATTTTCCATTATTAACCGGAAGGATTGTATTTTCAAATAAAAAAAGGAATTTGAGAAAATATTCAGTAGCTTTTACAGCATTTTCAAAAAAAAAAAAAAAAAAAATGATTTGGCGGACCCTCTGGGTCCAAAGATATTAAAACATTTAGCACTTCTCTACGAAAATTTAGTTCAAGTCAACCGATAATCTGCTTACATCTACTGTTGATTTGATGATTTTTCAAAGCCACTCTGTATTTTTTTGAATTTTCCTGGAAAGCAAATCATTAGATTCATGAAAACATTTCAGTGAACAAATAATGCAATCAAATTTTCGTATTTTTCCCTGTTAAAGACTTTTCTTTTAAGCATTAAAAAAAACTCAACTCTTTAATATACTGATCCACACATTTGCCCTGCATAAAACGGTAGCACATTTTAGCAGCAGTAAATCAATAAAAACAAACATAATAAAACAAAATAAAAAGCAAAGTATGAAAAAATAAAGAATCGTTGTAATAATTAAGGGCTGACTGAACTGTTGACCAACAGCATCAGTGAAATCAAAAATCCTTTATAATTATGCAAATAAGGTGAAGAGAACAAAAGGATGGCTCGCTCGATAAATATAAAACAAAAAATAGAAAAAAAAAGAAAAAATTATTATTTTTGGCTAAAAAGCGAAAATCCAAAAAAAGGAGTGCATTTTTGCAGTACCGAAAATATTTATTCATATTTATACAAACATACATATATACATACTTATGTACATACATACTCGTTACAATTTATTTCCATATGAATATGAAAATTCATGTAATAATACTCTGTGAATAAATACACATATTTATATGGATTAAAATAAAATATAAAAAAATTAAATAAAAAATAAAATATAAATAAATAAATATGTACGAGTATATGCTCTCCTCCATACAGTAAATTTGCTATGAACTCTTATAGTTGACTGAGGCTGCTACTATGCTACAACAGCGAGCAACAATGGTTGCAATTTGACAATAAAATAATTTGACAGAATGAGTACAAAATATGGAGGAGGTTAAAGACAAAAAAAAAAAAAAAAATTAAATAATAAAATACTGAACTGACTGACTATGACTATGACTCTACTACTTGTAAGTGTACATTTTATGAAAAGAAAAAAAAATATTATAAATGCACCCAAAATAGCTAAAAAAAATTTTTTTTGAAATGAAAAACATTTATTTTAACAGACACAAGTACTAAATGAATTTATAAATTTTGTACCAGTATATGAAGGAATACAAACGAAAAAATGTGAGGGCACTTTCTGTTTAATATTTGCACTATTTTTTTAATTTTTTCAAAATGTTTTATTCTTTTCTTTTTAGTCAACGAATGGTCTAAATGATGGCTGGACAATGTAAGGCAATAGGGTAGTTTGGTAAGTTAAAGAAAAATAATTTTTAGACTCGAAAAAACAATTTTAATTCTTCTTTTTCATATATATGTATAAGCTTTAATTAAAATCAAAAATACTCCAATTTTGGTACTAAAAATTATATTTTAATTGATAGAAAGTACCAAATTTGGTACTTTATATTTTTAATATTCAATTTCTTAGAAAAGGTAAATCAAAAAGAAATTTCTAATTTTTCGTTTTGAATGACACAAGTTTACAAAAAAAATAAATTGTTTTTGTACATGAAATAAAACATATATTTTTAAGAATGGCTATCAACGACAATTAATTACCACTTTTTGTTTGTTTACCTATACGTCACAGTTTTATGATAGACAGGTTTTTAATTTTCTCCTACATACCGTAGCATAATATTACTAAATATCAAGTGAATTCGAATTCGAATAGTGGTCTTGATACATATAATACCTAAAATTAGTTATTTAATGCTTTCGGAAGTGAATTTTTTGCTGTTAAACCAACTGTATTTTACATTAAAAAAAATGTACTTCGTTGCTTTAAAAATATTTTAACCAAAATAAATTTACAATAATACTTAGTTTTGTAATTGTATAAAATTAAAATTTGATTTATTCGATAAAATGTGGTCTAGAGCGTGTAAAGTTAGCCCAAATAGGTTTTGCTATGGTTACGGTAAAGTTGTTTATGCCAAGCAAGCATTTCCTATTACAACATATGTTCAAGACAAAAGGTGGATTCCACATATGATTTTTACAAATTGTAGGCTGATCGTTAGCTCCAAGTATACCAGTAAAAATAGATCTCTGAAGTTTGATAAACCAATAATCTGAACAGAATTTACTAACCACTGAAGATGTTAAAAGATTTGTGGATGATTTTGAAAAGTATTCTACTACAGCAGGGTAGGACAGTTTATTCCCTAAACTTTCTGAATCTAAATCAAAAGAGGGAGTATTTATTGTCCTCAAATTAATAAAATTTGTAATGATTCGCATTTTGAGAGTCACTTACCCGGTGATGAACGGACTGCTTGTTCAAGAGTTTTTAGGAAATAAAAAATAAAGATTACAAAGTTTTAGTTGATGATTTACTGCAGAATTTTTAACTGATGGGTGTTAATATGTTCCACAAAATTCATTTTTTACATTCCCCGTTTTGATTTATAAACAAAAAACTTTGGAAATATAAGTGACGGGCATGGTGAATGGTTTTATCAAGATATAAAATTCTTTGAGCAAAATTATCAAGATTTTTGGGATAAGCATATGCTAGAAGATTACTGTTGGAGTGTCATTTTGACGTCTAAGATTTTTGTATTACTTTTCCTATAGTTAGAGGGTCTAACTAACACCCCTATGCATGTTTTAACTTATCGACAAAAATCATGTAAACTAGTATGATTAGTTCCCTCTCAGAAATTTTGTAACAAATGACAACAGAGTTAGTCTATAGAGCGATTTTCAGATTCAAATTTCATTTTTACGAGGGCGGATCAATAAGTCCGTGACAATCTCAATTTCCCGCCTCTTAACTCTTGTCAAAATTTGAACAAACTACGTAATTTAATCTGTTTGCCAGGCATTAATAGCAGACTACTGCGTAATTTGAGGAAAAAAAATTAAAAAAACAGAATTTCGAGTGCTTATTGAGCATTATTTTTAGCGAAAAAAATCACACAATTTTAATGGTAAAAACATGATTATTTGAATTTCATTGCGTCCATACAAGCACAGAGGATGCCGTTCTGAATGTCCAGTTAAATTATCTACACCCGAAGTATAGGTATCTCACATTTCCAGTGTCATATCGAGCGACATTGTTACTATGCTATTTTCGTCTCTAAATCATTGCCACACAACCACTATCAACTTAAAATTTGTAGAAAATAATTGTAAATAAAAAATTTTATTGATAAATCCACATAACAAGGACACAAACGAAAAGAGTTAGGTATGACTTCACACTGAAGAAAGTTAAAATTTAGCGATATCGTCTGAAATTAACGAATAAAGCACTAACGATGATAATCATTATTCTCAATGATATTATCTGTCACGCCTGCAAAACAAAGTTAACTTCTGTCATCTATGAAAATTCGGACGATTATTGTAAAAATGACACCAAAGAAAATTTATTGTCAGTCAGTGATGATTTATCTTTGTCAGCGTTTATCACAATGATTCACTATGACGTACGCCATCAGGTAGCCGTTTCTATTTTTCAATTTTGGGTGATGTCTTTAACAAACAAAGCGTGTGACAAGTTTTCAAAAGTATTTGACGTTGTTCAACCGCAATATGGACGAGGTTTTGCGTCATTTCGTAAACGAAAACGAAAAATATGTTAGGTCACAAAGTAGACCATGTTAAAAATAAAATAATTTTTTTAACCTAAGACCTATGCTTCATTCAAAAAGTCATGGACTTATTGGTCTACCTCCACACATCATCTTAATCTGGATATCTATCCCAATAAATAATAATTTTTTCTGATTCTTGCTTACATGCTTAAGACAGATAACAAATTTTTGACTTGATTCGGATTTTGTTGTAATCTTATCTTATCTAAGTTTAGTGTAAATTTAACTGCTTGCGTAGTTAAATTGATTTTTTGAATAATTGTTAGCTGTCATTTGAGATTTAAAACATTTTGGGAAGTTCTAGCTTATCTCTTAACTATGTGGCAGCTACATTAAATTGATCATCAGAGAAGAAAATCCTTTATATTCGAAGACGTAACTGTTATTTCGAGCACAAATGTTTGCTCAAGAAAGGGTTGCTTATGGTATAATCAAATTCTTGTCGATAGTCAGTCATCGAAAAGATGTTCCAAACATCTTCAAAAAAGAAAACGACACTACTGCTGGAGAAGTTGTTGTCTAGAAGGTCTCTGAAGTAGAAAAAGTTGGTTGATGAAGAATGCACAGTTGCTAGAATAGAACTTAAATTTAGTTTAACGAGCTGTTAGTAAAGTTGCAAGAAAGTGAAATAATCGTCTAAATATTTTTTGTTTTTGAAACCAATTCGATAAACTTTCTTAAGAATAATTACCACCCTAATCCACTAAAAAATTGTAATAGAATAGTTATGTCATATGAAAGACGTTTTAGACCAAAAAAAAGAAAGAAAAATAGATTTTTAATGCTTTTCTTACTCAATTTAATAGAATGTTGTTTCATCCTGCCTTTTACCCCTTTCCATCGCATTGCCTTTATATTTTTAAAGAAATTATACAAAAGATACGATAAATGGCATGAAAAGAAAAAATAAATTTACTTTTTAATTAAATATTATAAAATTGTCAAGTAAAAGCAACAATAGCAACAGCAACAACAAAAATTATTAAAAATGACAAAAATTACTAGTGAAAAGAGGCCAAATTAGACATCAGCCATAAGAGAATAAATGCTCTTTCATTTACTCTACAAACCTGCAGACCATCATTCTTTTCTATTGTAGACATGAAATGTTCAAAATGAAACGAAAGGCAAGAAAAACAAAATTTCAAACACACAAAGCACTTGATGGAGAAGAAGACATTAATAATTGAAAAATCTGGTCAAATGAAAATGTTGTTGTTGGTAACAAGACAACAACAACAAAATATGTTTATAAATACCTTCCTTTAGTACAAACAAGAAATCATTCTTAAGCGTCCAAAGGAAATACAAAAGTTTCGGTCGAGAAATTTTGAGGCATAAAATGAAAATATTCTTGACATTTTTTGTAGTGCGAACAATTTGGTCTTTACTAAAGAAAGGAGAATAGGAATGTACAGCGGAAGAGAGAACAGAACTTTCAAGGAGTTTATTAAAAATATAAAAATTTCTATTCCAAATTGTCAAACATAAAATATTTCTTATCATA
This sequence comes from Wohlfahrtia magnifica, assembly GCA_023159175.1. Taxonomy (NCBI): domain Eukaryota; kingdom Metazoa; phylum Arthropoda; class Insecta; order Diptera; family Sarcophagidae; genus Wohlfahrtia; species Wohlfahrtia magnifica. The sequence continues at coordinate 9,266,646 of JAKWBJ010000222.1, forward strand.
GTTCCTTCTTAGTTGTGAAGGACTAATAATCGTCATTAGAGCTTTAGGAGGAAGATAACACTGTGCGACAAAAAAAAAAAAATACCTGACAAAGGATACTAAATTTTCGAAACACGTCCAAAATCTCGAGTTACGGTTAAAACACCGGTTTTTCGGACTTCCATGCACTTCCAAGCTAATAACTTACCTGATTATTACCCGATATTAAGCTTATTTTCGGATTTGAAAAAAAGAAAATAGGCCTTTTAACTGATATATATGTCTTTTAAGTAGCCTTGAAGAATCTTGGTGTATTTCTCAAGCAAACAAATTTTTCATCAAATTTTTTCTACATTTTTCAAGTTTGCATGCGTTTTTGCGCGCTATTTTACACAGGAACCGTACTATTGATAAATTAATTAAGGAATTATATTAAGTTATGAATAAAATGAGATTACGGCTTAGAAATCCGTTGAAAATTTATGGAGTTATTAAGCTTTTTCGTAATGCAACTCATGAAAAAATCCGAAAATTTCAGCACACTGGTGTTTTTTTATTACTTTGAAACTATATTTTTAAAGAAAGTTTAAATTTTGTAATAAAGGTATGATTTTTTTCATGAGTTGCTTTACTAAAATATTTAATTTAAAAGGTTTGTTTTTCTTTTTCCCAAATCCAAAAAGAAACTTAAAATACTCAGAGCTACGTTATTAGCTTATAAGTGCATGAAGATCCGAAAAATCGGTTATTTACCCGTAACTCGAAATTTTGGAGGTGTTTCGAAAATTTCAAAAACAGATCCTTGTTCTACTCGACAGCGCCTATCAGAAATGTAGTGTCATTTTCCAGGTATATCAACTTCGTTCATTTTTGTCACACTGTGTAATTTGTAGCAGAGTGAAAGGGTTAAAATATGAAACGTATGTAGTTGCTTGCTTTTTAGATCAAATAATTATTTTAGAGCTATGTCAAGTTCTATGTCCGCCAGAGTGCTTTCCCCTACACAAATTAAATCTTTAACGAGCTACGCAAATTTCTATTGTTATCAATAATCGTTGGTTCAGGCAATGTTTTAAAAAAAATTTGAAAGCCTTTTACCGTAATTAAAGGGTGATTTGTGTCATGTGGCAATGTCAAAAATGTTCAGTAAGATTTGCATTTTCACGCTTGCAAATCATTGAATTTTATTATCAAAACTCATGCTGTGTGAAAAATGTGTTTCGTACTGCAAAATTTTCTTCAGCGACGAAGCTCATTTTTGGCTAAATAGCAACGTCAACAAGCAGAAGTAACGAATTAAGTGTTAAGAGCAGGCAAAGGCAGTTGAAGAACTGCCAATGCACCCTGAAAGATGTACTATTTGGTGCGGTTAAAGCGATGAAAATCTCAACGTTACAGTCATTGACGATTATTGCCGTTATTTTTTGACCCAAAATGAAAAAAACCGGACTTTGTTGACATGTGGTTTTAACAAGTCAGTACCACATGCCACACAAGACATGGTACCATGAACCTATTGAAAGGCAAATTTGTTAAGCACTTAAGTAATATCATGTTTTGGAGCAGTCTATTGGCCACCAAAACTATGCAATTTTTTGTGCGGATATGTGAAACTCCCCGTGTACGGTGACAAGCCAGTCACAATTCCAGCCCTGTAAGAAAACCTTATAGTTGCCATTCTTGAGATACCGGCCGAAATGCTAGAAAAGGTATATCAAAAATGGCGCTAACGCATGGACCACCTACAGTGAAGATAAATGAAATTATCTTTTAAAGGGGAATAGTAGACATTCATTAATCGCCGAAAGAAAATTTATATACTTTGCAAAAAAAACATACGTTTTTTATAGGTCTTATTCAACGAATCGGTCTATAATTGGTATAAATAATATCGACACAATCAATAGACATATAGCACTACCACATATTGCTCGAAGCATAAACTGTCTTTTAAATGTTGCATGTAAACTAAATGAGTGCTTGCTTGTATGTATGTATTTACAGTCCTATCTTTACCTACTGTCAGTAATTCTCACACTCATACATTATTACTTAATAAAGTGTCAAGGAGAAAGGCGAAGCCAAAATAAAACATAAATTTAACAGTTACTCTTTGCTAATTGTTTAAAATTGGACTTTACGAAAATATAGCAATAAAACAACAATATGTATAAACAAGTACACTGTCACACAAATAAAAACAATAAAATAAAAATGTTTCTCTCTCTTTATAAATTCTCACAACTTTTTAAACACTTGAGTCGGGAAAATAAAACAGCAACATAGACTATAGCCACAAAAAAAAAAAAAAAAAAAAAAAAATACTTTTGCAATGATAAAAAGAAAAAAAAATATTAAAACCACAGAATGGCACTCACAATCATTTAAATATTATGACCAAGAGGCTTTAACGCAGGCACATACGTACACACATGTAGTGTGAGAACAAAAAAATCCGACAGATAATATGTAAAAATGTCCCAACAGGAAGAGATGGTTGTTTGTTTGTTTGTTTGCCTGTTTGTTTATAACATATTAGTTAGAGAAATAAATGCACTTGCACTCACATAGACACACAGACACACATATCTCTGCAAAGTTATGATAGGCTTTTTAAAGTAAAAGTAAAAATATTTGTAGGAGTGGGAGTATACATATATTGCTATGAACCAGAAACAAAAAAAGTGAAATTTATTTATTGTAAAAATAAGCAAAAACAACAAAAGTTTCATTGTAATAATAAAAACAACAATGTGTTATTTTAAAATAGTTTTATTAGTTATTGCTCCTGACTGTAAGCAGAGTTGCCATAATTTTGTTTTAGGAAAACTGAAAAATTTAGAAGAACAAACTGATCTTCAAGTAAAAAAAGTACACATACTCGCAAAAGTAAAAAAATATATATGTATATACACCAATTATTTTAAACTTTTCATAATCAAAGAAGTTATTTGAAAGGTAATTAAGTGAATTAATAAGAAAAAATATCAAAATTTCTCTGCTTTGAAAATTATAGCAATTCGAAGTTTCATTCGATTTAAATTTCACTCGATTTCAGTACATACATACACGATAATTTTCTTCAAAATGTATTTTTTTATTCAAGCATAACACAATAAATTAAATTTGATATACGTAGATACTAGTATATGTATAATTGATATATGACACTGTGCTTGATGATAATGACACTGTGCTTGAGTTTTACATTTTTTCGACAAGTTTGGCACCCGGTGGGTAATCCGATATCAAGTACACTGAATCCAGTGGTTCTAACCGCTTTTTTGGGTTAGCTCTTCTTTTCGAGATCATCATCATTATTTCAAAGTAGAGGATTTTGCACAACATTTTTTTACGTAATTCAAAAAAGGTTTATTTTATTTATAAAATAAAAAATAAAAATCCCTCGAAATTACCTTTAAGGCTATTTTTTTTTAATATTTAATATATTATTAGTGTAGCAGATACATATATATGTCACTCATACGCACGAACTTACGTAATATGTAATGTGATCCCACTGTTCTTTTTTATATTTCTGAAACGACTGCGCAGAAAAACGCAACTTTCTTAGACCTAAATGTGAGTATCATACACTGTGGAATTCTCTTCTTCTTTGTGATTAGTGGCCAAAAAAAAGAATAATTATATTGTCACATTAAAAAAGGTAATAGTAAACCTCATCACAGCACTATTAAGCAAATGGTATGCAATTCTTACTTCAGAAATTGCAATTAAAATAACAAAATTTAAAGTAAAAAACTAAAATATTAAAAACTGAAAAATCTGCACAATTTACAGAAAACAATTATTTTTTAAACAAAAAACTTTAAAACTGTTCAATGTTTGAAAAAGAAAAGCTGCAAAATGCAGATAAATCTTCACATTTGTCAACGCTGGCGGTGAGACACATGAAAAGAGAACACGAATCACATATTTTCACTTTTAAAACTAAAACACTTGCTTTTACGGCGTAAAATTTACGCAGACTATTAGTATATTTTTTAATAGGATACACCTATTTACACCAACACACGCACATACAAACAGTGCTGGACATGAGTTTAGCACATTACCTCTGTCTACTTTTTGGAACCAAATATTATTTTGACATGTTCATTATTTTAATAATTTCTATGTCCTAATGTATCGCTTGCGGTCCCAGGAGTACGTAGCATTAGTTCACTTTAATTTTGTTTGTTTCAATTCTTTTATGTTAGAATAGAGCAAAACTGAAAAAAATTGCTTGACAGCAAAAAAAATAAAATAAATATTTTCATAAAGAAAAATAAAAAACTACTTAATTATTTTATTTAAAACTAAGTACTTGATAGGATAACCATTTTTCTTATTAACTCATAACGTTTTCTTGGCATTGCTTACCATTCGTTTCGTATATCTCTCCATAGGTCTCTAAAATTTTTAGGTTTTAAAATAATAATGTGTTGGTCTGCATCATTCCATAGGTTAACTACAGATATGAGATCTAGTGATTGATTTGGCCAATTAAAAATGTCGATTCTATTTTACTTGAAGCAACACTTCACTATACGTGAAATGCGTTTTGGATAAATATCGTGCATAAAATGCTGTCTAAGTGGCATATTTCCCTCTGCAAATGGAGTTATTGTGTTTAAAAGTATTCCCTTAAAAGTGTACTGTTCCATTTGTATATTAATTTTCATTTGGGATCAATAACCTGCCTAGAAAATGCGACCAAAACCATCACATTTGTACCTGGGGTTGTGTAACACGTTTGCAGATTGCCATACCTAATATCCGTCAAATCCAAATCGACTCTAGAAGACATTTTTCCATCCTTCTTCTAATTGTTCGCTAGGATATATCAATACCAAATTTTTTAAAAATCCCTTTTGAATTTCAGTTGAATTTTTAAATAAGCCTGCAACTGAGGACAAGCGCACTGTCTAACACTTTTGTAAGTCCCATGGGCTTGAATATGAACTAATGCGATGTACACCATCTTTTTGTAAAAGCTTAAAAGGTACAATGTCACAAACTATTACTCCTCTCGAGCTTACTTCACGCTATATCTTTGTGCACCATTTACCATTATCCATTTATATTTGTTGTTTTATTTGTTATTTTATTAAAACTTTTGATATCAAACATTCACAAAATTTACCAATTTAAGATTTAAACAAAAAAATAATAAAGAATATAGAAATTTGTAAAATGTGCTAAATTGCTGACTAGAGCGGATAACCTATTTTTTTAGCAAATTCAACATAAAACTAACAACCGAGAAGGAAAATAAAAAGATATTTATGGTACATACTGAGCACACCATAGACAATATTTGTAGGTAAATACTTTACTCAAAATTTTGATTCCTTGAAAAAAGTACATGCTTTCCGATATCCACCACTGTAAGTCTACCATTATTCATGCATTGCAAATTGTCGAAGTTCCTGAGTGCAAGAAGAGTACTAAAGTGTAAGAATATAAAATAAAACTGTACGAGTTATTAAACCGCGAAGGACTCTTTTTTATATGTATTATCGCATACACATACACCTCGGACACCTACGAGTATACGCAATCATCACAACAAATTGGCGTGAATAACAGAAATTCCTGTGTGGAAATGAACTGAAAGAGCACAGTGGGTTAACAAGAAACTAAGGATAAAATAAAAATAAATAAATACAGTCGGGATAACGTCAACTAATTAAAACCGCGGGTGTTGGACTTTATCAGATTGTTGACGTTTATGAATGTAGAAATTTAAAATAAAAGACATATTGATAGAGTAGTTTAAAGCGTTTTTATTATTCATCAACTTAAATCAAAGAAAAACAAATCCAAAGAATCAAAAATGGCTTCCAACGAGGAAAAAAATCAACTGAGAGAAAGACAATACACATGTAACTTCATTTCTACAATAGTTGTAAGGAGAATCCCCAAATTCAGAACAAATTTCGTAAAATAGATGTATGTACGCACATAAGTATGTGTTTTAACTGTACTGCATCTATAAAAGTGTTTTATTTAGAGTTGATGTTCGAGATCTTTGTGTTTTAGTTGAGAGTTGAGAGTAGTCAATGTTAGAGAAAAAAGGTTGATGTTTTGAAATGTTGACGAAAACGAGTGTTTCCGTTATCCCGAGTGTACTGTATGTGTATTAATATTGCAAATAAATGTTCTTTGTTCCATTAGAACAAAGTGTCTTTTACTCCTCAGAATATACATCTATATGATCACATCTATATGATCACCTTAATTTATTGCAGATTACTCAGATTATTATGATTTAAGACAAAAGTGTGATGACAAAGTGGTGAGCAGATGTTCTCCACCAACAATGAAATAGTCTTTGAATCTTGTAAAAGTTTTTTTCGAAGGTTGTGGTATTCCCCACGCAAATATTCGGATATCCAAAATATTCGGATATCATGTGTGTGTGTGTAACTTAAATATCAAGACGATCAAACAATCTATAGACTGGTGATAGTTTTAATTTCTTTAGTTTAAAATACAGGAATGCATATTTTAGATGATTAAAAATAGGGATTTACATAATAGGCACCAGAAAGTGTTAAAAAATACGGATATTGTAAGCCTTGTAAAATCGATTTTAAAAAAAGCCAGAAATGGAAAATTAAAAAAAAACACACGGAGGGTATTTTTACATGCCATTTTTGCTGTTCATTATCGAACTATTGCGGACAACAAGAAGTAATCCGTAATATTGAAAACTAATTTTAAGAGCGAATTCACAAAATGCCTTAACGATGAGACAAAATCGTAGCTTCTAGTGAAGAATTCCTTAACCATTTCGGGATGGAATTTTGTTTTAAATCCTAACGTATTCTAAAATTATTCTTCTATTTTTGAAGCTACATATGATCCCAATAAGCATTTATAATTTAAAAAAACAATCAATTATACCACTTTTCCAACCGTTTTTAACAAATAATCGATACAAACTGCTTAAATAAAAACGAGTGTACCACTGTGCACTTACGTTTGTGGCACTCAGCTGTATTTTTATTTTATGGTTAATTTCATTGCAATGTTTTTCATTTTATTGCAATTAATATCATTGTTGTTGTTGTTTTATTACACATTCAAATACATTTACACACGTATGTATATGTATGTTTACTTAAATATTTTATTTTGTAAAACATTATCAAAGTTGTTTGTAAAAAATAATTTTTTTATTGTCAACGCAAATTCTGTGATACTAAACAATATTTTTCATACAAACTAAAGACAATTTGTAACTGTATAAGTGCGGTACACATACACTCTCTTCTATCTCTCTCTGTCCGTCTTTCCGTACAAAATATACAAACACATGTGTTAACTGTAATATTAAAGTAGTGGGAGCATCACTATAAAAACAAAAAAATTATCTTCTGAAAACAAGTTTACCCTTTATATCCATGTATGAGTGTACTTATATATTTTTGTAAAGAAAACAAAATTTTTATATATTGGTGACTATCTTAAATGTACTATATAAGTGATACTTTTTTTATTTTATAGAAATTTTAATTATATTGTGTGTAAGTTCATAGATATGAATGTATGAATGAATCCATTTAAATTCAAGTGGTTTTCTATAAAACACTTGATGTTAGAAATGATTTTTTCTTAATGCTCTTGTTTCTTTACATGTCTCATCACAATTAAAGTGTGTGGATGTAAGAAGGAATGAATAGATCATGTATGTATGCGTAAATGTGTTATTATTTTAAGTAAAGTATGTATGTTTGAATAATAAAATGTTTTTAAAATTATTTCTTTAATTTATCAAGTCATAATAACAATAGAATTCTTTTGCACTTTCTGATAATACTGACATACATACGGTCTTCTTTGCCATTGGCTTGTGAAGAAATATCATTGATGTAAAAGCTAATGTGATGCAATCATATTAAACACTCCGCTAGAAGTTTGTTTTTGTAATTTTGCTTAACAAGATTACTGTTTCTCTATTTGGTTTTTTTATGTAAATTTTTTTCAGTGAAAAAGAATCGTGACATGTGGCAATGCAAAAATGGTCAATAAGGTTTACGATTTCACTACAAACTTATATACATAAAAATGAATCGAAAAATCATTACTTAACACTAAAATCGAGAAACGCTCGACCTATTTGACTTATATTTTGTTAATACTTTCATTAAGGTATGGGGATGGATTTTATGGAAAGAAAATTAAAAAATTTCAACTGTACAGTGCCACGCCCATGTAAAGTAAATATTTAAGTGCCTAAATCTTCTTAACGGTAACAGTATGAGTTTCTAAATTTTGGTCGAAATAACTTTGTGATCAATACAAATCATCAGTCAAAAAATGTGCGAAATGTGATAAAATGGAGTGGCATCTCCCATACATAACAAATAATCAGGTTTGTGATGGAAAACGATTCTGATCGAAATTGAAATTGACTGAAATTTCAAAACTGCTATAATGTACAAATCTGAGAGAATTTTGAATACTTTTTTTCCTTATTATGTTAATTACCATTAAAATAACTGCCTTGATTAATAAATAAGGAATTTAAAAATATTTTCTATTAAAATTTCGTTCAAAATCGTTTGGCATTACATACCTGATTGAATTTTGTATATTTTGAGAACAAAAAAAGGCAGTTTCTGAATTTGGCCTAATTGACATTATTGTCAATGCACATCATCACTGAAAAAAGATTGGATAGTTGGGTATGCCACATCAAGAACATAGTATATATTGCCTTAACGTATCTTGAGAACAGTAATATTTGTTCGAATAACTTGGTTGCTAATACATTATTGACAAAAAAGTTAGCGATATGGAATAAAAGCAGGGTTGACAAAAAACCACCAGGTTTTATTGGTTTTTTTGGAGGTGGTGTTTTATAACTTCTTCCTAAATTCGTTCAATTAGACAATATTTTTTATTTGTTAGTAAAATTACGTTCTTCTAGTATTTATAATGCAATTTTGTACTCTTGGTCGGACCAAATCGGCTTTGTGTAGTATGGGCTGCTAGAGCAGAACATATTTACTTTGTTTGAACTGCGCATTATAAGAAAAACGGCCGGAGTACAAAGACAAACATAATTAAGTTATCCTTTTGCATGACAAAGCTCGGCAAAGTTGTCAAACGATTATCATAAACGATTAAATGCCGCTCATGCCGTATTCTCCGAACATTTGGTTCTGTAACCATTGCCGGTTTCGATGTATATTTTAAAAAAATGTAAAAACGGCTTCAAAGTTGGATCGCCTCAAAAGACGAAAAGTTTTTTTGTAACAGCGAAAAAGATGTAAGCAATGATTTGATACATTTTTATTTTGATAATTTTCTTAATTCATTATATTCTTTAAGCTAAAAAAAAAAAACGAATTAACTGGTACTCTCAATGAGTAAATTATATATATTTTTGTTGTAATTAAACTACAAACTTGCTTAAATTTAAAAATCCATCCGGGTTTTTTAGATATAATACCCAATTGAACCCATCCCGGGTTCAACCCAGGGGATTGCCAAATATATATAAAAGAGCTTGGTACCTCGCATATACACTAAATTGATTTTTGTATGACGACTTTCCACATGAAATCCAGCAACTACTTCTTTCATATTTTCGTTAAGTGGTAAAGAAAGTTCCAATGAAGAGAAAAAACTTAAAAATTGCGAGAAAAAAATCGTCATATCATTACTATAGTCTTGCAGTGTATGAAATTGAAAACTCAGTTTTGTAAGCAGTCGTCAGCACTTGACAGAACTAAGACTGTGCGGGCAGCTAGTAGACTAATAAAAGAACGTTACTTGCAAATCATAGAATTTTATTATCAAAATTAGTGCTGTGTAAGAAATGTGTAAAATTGCCATATTTGCTACACAGAGCAGCCAAAAGAATTGGTCAATATAGCAAGTTACTCTACCATGATTATTGCCTTTTTTTGCCCAAAATAGTAGTAATGGACAAGACGATGCCTCATGCCGCACGGCACGCGATACCATGAACCTATTTAGAGGCTAGTTTGGTTAGCAATTAATCTCACAGAGCAGGCCATTGACTGCCGAGATCATGCGATTTGACTTCACTAGACTTGTACAAGGACAAGTCAGCCACAATATTGGCCCTGTAAGACAATACTACAGCTGCCATTGGTAAGATACCGGCTGAAATGTTGGAAAAAATTTGCCAAAATTAGAGCCTACTTACATGAAATAATCTCAAAAAATTAATTGACTGGCATTCATTTATCGCCTCAAATAAATATTTAATTTACTTTTGCAAATTTTCTGCCATTTTTTTAATTTTCAAAACCCTTACAGCTGAAATGTCACCCGTTACAATTTAAATATAACAAAACTTCGACAATTGTTATGTATTTGTGTAATGCTTTTTTAGACAGTCTAACTGGCATTTATGAGCCAGTTTAAGTTAAGAAAAGATAAATTGTTATTTTTATATGTAATCTTTCAATGGTAACAAAACATAACCTATTAGTCATTTCTAAACACATTCAGAATAGAAAACGAAAGTATTTCTTTAGCACATATACACTACGTACTTACGCCTGTACATACATTATTTAGTCTGTTTCTGTACGTTTTTATTTATTTAGAAAAAAAAAATTAATTTATATTTTTTTGTGCTTAAAATAAAGTGTTTGTTGTTGTTGTTGGATGAGTGTAAATTTCCTTTTTTTCTTTTGTTCTGCCAAAAATATTTAAAAATATTTCTTTTTTCTATTATTCTCTTACTGCAGACGTAAATTTCATTTTCATTTTCATTTCATTTGTTTACAAAATTTATTGTTTAAAATTTTTTCAGCTGTTCTAGTTTTTTATTTTTTCTCCTATGCCTTTAGTAACAACCATAAATATTATTTAAAACCAAAAAAAAAAAAAAAAATGTTAAAAGTTTTTAAAATATTTTTTTAATATTTGTTTGCTTTTCAGACAAACTTTCGTTATTTAATTATATGTTTACGTGCAAATATGTTTTTTAAATATTCTAATTTTTCACTCTTTTTCATTTTATAGTTTTATTCGTTATTTATAAAAATTTGACTCAATTTATAATAATAAACAATGGAAATAATTAATTACAGACATAATTAGTATAAAAACATAAATAAATAAAAATTATAAATTTAATCTGACATTATTTTAAAAACAATTAAAAATTCTTGATTCATTTGCAAGTATTCTAAACACTACCATTTTGCTAACTGGTAGATCGCCGGGCAACAAAAATTTTATCACAAAAAAAGTCTCCAACTGATCGTAAATAACTAATTTGGCTTTAACCTTTATACGTGGACAATGTGAGAATTTCTTGATATTCTGTACATACCACGAGCGTCAAAATTAAGTGTACAACCTTAATCTCTAGAATTTAGTCTTTATTTTAGTCTTTTAAAATACTGTTACGTTTTTACCTTTTTAAAAGGTGTATTTATGAGTTCGTAGATTGTAGTTCAAATAAAATAAATTTTGTGTTTGGATTTAATTAAAAATCCTTTACTCAACACAGTTATGTGCACCACTGCTTGTAATCTCTTTACAGGTAATAACAATTTTTATTCTTTCTGCCTACAACTTTGTAAACAACAATAATTACTCTACAGATCTTTCTTCCTAAAGTCCAACCCGATCGTAGTTATAACTTAGGTTCGATTACAACTTTTTCAACCAGAGGTTTTCCAAACTTAACTCTCTTTACTGAGTTAGCTTACGAGTTTACTCCTTACAAACTCTCTTCACACCAATAACACATTCGCTGTGTTAACTTTACTTAAACTGCACTCGCTGAGTTTACGATACATGAACTGATTGCTGTTCGCATCGATGTGCTTTTTTTATATGGCTGAGTAAACAACACATCGAAAGCTCTCGAACCTCTCGATATTTCAGGTAGAATCCATTTCTTTCTTTTCATTTCTTTTTAGTTCTTTTGTAGCCATGCGTATGTAAACATCTACCTCTTTCAGCTCTTAGTATATATTTGTTGTTGCTTGTTTATCGTCTGTTACTTGTTTTCTTTACTCCTTAATTATTGTTGTTGCCGTGTTATTTTTATTTACTTTATCTCTGCTAATGTCTGCTGTTGTAGATTTGGTTATTTGTAAACAGCACGCATAGTTGTTCTTGCAGCTTTTGTTTATTTATTTTAGCGATGTAATAAACGCTGGGGTGCGTAAACTTATTGTCTTAACAATACGATGAGTTAAAAACTTTTAGTTTTATTTAAGGCTTTACAAAATCCATAAAAAAACAACAACAAAATTCGTAAACAACTAAAGATATACAACAAATACGAAATTTTTTACGCGTCAAAATAAAGTGTACAAGAAGAAAACTAAGCCACAAAAAAGAATGAAATAGAAAAACCTAGGAAGTAAACCATTTTTTAAAGATGCTGTCGAGTACAACAAGAATCATGTTTTGAAATTTGCGCTACAGCTCAAAAATCTTGAGTTACGGGTAAAAACCCGGTTTTTGGCACCTTCTTGCACTTATAAGCTAATAACCTCAGAATCCAGAAACATGCTATTGTATGTTTTTTCTCATGCATGCAAGCAAGTCGAATGTAAGATATTTATCCATTTTAGGAATAGTGCATGTTTTTTCATATCTTGCTAATAACAGCATTTTTGCATATTTCAGTTCTAAGACCATAATTTCAACATTTTTTTCTGATTTAACGAGCATTTAAACCTATTTAGAACATATTTTGATTTTTTGTGCTGTAAAATATTTTTTAGAAATGTTAAAATTTTTATATCTTACTTTTAACATATCGTCATATGATAAGCAAAAAAACTTACATTTAAAAAATTTTACTGGAAAAATAAAAAACTTTCTAAAATTTAAAAAAATTATAGGTTAAACTTAGAATATTACCGACAGGAACGTTGCACTTCAAAAGGGTGCATCATAATCAATCAAACACTCGATTTCGAATTTTTGGTTTTTATATGACGATATATAAGTGTATTTACTAAAGATATTCAATTGTAGAATAAAACTTTTTCTATTAAGAAAGAAATTTTTGGGTCATATTTTTAAAATTTTTAGATCGTACGAGTATTTACGGATTTTTAGTGCATATTTCAAGCGCATATAACACTTTTTAAGAGCATATGCATTTCTGATTTATCTGCTAATAACTTAGCCAAATGTTAACCGGAATGGGTTTAGTTTACCATTTTTCTGGCTTATTTTTTCGGCTCAAACTAATTAAATTTTACAACGCCCTTTAAATAGGCGTGAATTTTTAATGATAATCTCAGAACTCTAATGACTAAGATGTGCATTTCATAAAAACTCTGGTTATGATCTTATTTGCCAACATAGCAATATCACCAGTCTTGAGTGTAGGTTTAACCAAGAAAATCTACTGGTTTGATTGTTCTTTGGTCCATGTTTTGTCCACATTTACAAAATGACATTTAGACTTGATCGTCATTAACAAGGTCATACAAAAGTATAGACGAAAGGGATACTAGTAGACTAAGAGGTGTTTTAAAGCCATTCGTATAAGTTAAAATGAATTTATTTGTACTAAAAGTGGGCGTGGCATATGAAGCTTTAATATTGATTTGAATTTAAAAATAAAAACCCTTTATTTCTTTGACTATTTAATTTTTTTTTTTAAATTAAATTGCAAAAATTACAAACAAAATCACTAAGAGATTTTCTAAGGGGTTGCGGCATTTAATGGTTGCATTTTGGAGGTCAACATAATAAATCATAATTTTTTGTTGTTATTTCTATTGGTCTTCTTTGCTTGAATGTTCATAATCAGAACTAATTTTAACACTTCAACACAAATATGGATTAAAAAACAAGATAGCAAAACATAGTCGAGGATATCCGACTAAATAATACCCTATGTATGTTTTTGGTTATGAAAGCAATAGACACTAATTGATTCTCTTATTGGTGATGCCATTAAGTTATTTGACAAAAACAATACATTCTGTTTAGTTTAGGAAGTAGAACAATTATGAATGTATTCAAATCTAGCGAAGTATGTGGGGTGGCTTACTATTTAAAGAAGATTGCATACAATACCTATATCAGCCCAGGATCGAATTTCGGCAATGACAAAAAAATTATCCCCACCATAATTTTGAATTTATATAATTAAGTCAAGAAACTTCCAGACTCCTCCCGTAAAGAAGAAGAGGTCAAAAAAAAAAAAATCATAAGATGATCAGTAAGTGGTGAGAGTCTAACAAGTAACGTAATCGGTCTATAAAATAAGAAAGAAAAAACTAAATCTTGACAAAAATCAATTTTATTTCTCAACATAATCGCCTTCGAGGGCGATACATCGAGTATAGTGATTTTCCAAATTTTCGATACCACTTTTATATTACGATTTCTCATTCTCATCAATTTCAGCGATTACTTCATCATTGCAATTTCTTCCAGCAAGTATTCTCTTGAGATCTGAAAACAGGAAGAAGTCACCGGGGGCAAAATCTGAAAAATTCGAAGCCCAATTCATTCAATTTTGTCATCGTTTTCATCGATTTTTGGCACTATTTGTGAGTTCACTTTGAATAGACCTTTTGCATATCCTAAAGTTCGTGTAAAATAGTATGATAAGCAGAGATACTTCGTTTCTGCCACACTAAGTACATAGAGGGTGTTGTTTTTAGTTTACGCAAGAAAGCAGCACCATTTTTCATCCTAAGCCAATAACAGGCAAACTAATATCAGTGTATTTTACAAGTGTGATAGTAATTTTAGTGTCTCCCACTCAGGCAACTTTGCACAGTATTTTTCAAAGTGTTTTCTCTTTACTACTCTTTGCTTACTTTTTGATTTTTTTTACCTATGCGTGTAAAAAGTGCGGACCGGAAGGATCTGTGTTCTGCAAAAATAATAATGATAAGACTATTACATGCTTAAGTGGAAGATAAATCACACGACAAATTATTAGAAAGAAACTGAAACAAGGCAAAGATGCTCCCAAGAAAAACGTAAAAAGAAATCTGAGACGTAATCTTCAATCACAAATAACGATAAGGCACTACAATTATTATCACATTGTTAAAGTCATAAATCACCATTTCGCAAATGGGAATTTATATTTTACGTTGTTAACTTATTTCAGTGATTAATCACCAGTTATCTTTTTTAGTGAAGCAAGTCAATAGAGAGTTTCTGAAATGAAGATTCAAAAAGTTAAAACTGTAGACGTTCGCAACTAATGAGTGAACCTAAGCCTATTGTGGTTCTACCATCTATGTTAGGGTAGGGTATAAAAAAATTGCAATTTTATTTAACAACAAAAGCAGAGGAAATTGCAAAAGTCACTAAAATTTATAATTTACTTCCTGCATTTAAGTCAGTCTTTAAAAACCATAACTTAAGAAAACACAAAAATTATATGCGAATATACGATTTTATAATGCAAAGGTGATACAATAAGTGTATCTAAAAACTCATTAAAACAAGCAAGATACTACAACAAAAATATTAATATTTGTTACTAACTTAGTTAAAATTTTTTTTCTTTTTTTTTTTTTTGTTTGCAAATTAATAAA
Source organism: Wohlfahrtia magnifica (assembly GCA_023159175.1). NCBI lineage: Eukaryota > Metazoa > Arthropoda > Insecta > Diptera > Sarcophagidae > Wohlfahrtia > Wohlfahrtia magnifica. The sequence goes on from JAKWBJ010000222.1 coordinate 9,282,161, forward strand.
CAGCTACAACGCAAAAAAAGAAAAAAAAACATTCAAATATAAAACAAAATCAAGGTCATCATTCTGAAAAAACGAAAAAAAAACGCAAAAAAAATAAAAAATTTAAAAACGTGAAACAATATGAACAACAACAACAGCAAAAACTAAAAACAAAAACAAAAACAAAAAAACATTAAAAAATCAAATTCAAATTCAAAAAAGCAGCTACACATCATTATAAATGTATGGCTGGTTGTTGTTTTGTTTTAGTAGCCGCAAACAACAAAATTTGGTTAGAAATGATGACCAAAAACAAAAGAAAAAAATTAAAAAAAAATACTGGAATTGTATGTTTTGTTGTGGTAACGCTTCATAACTACACAAAGTAATGGACCAGTTATTGGTGTAATGCAACTAAAGAGTACTAAATCGACTGAAAATTAATGGTTGGACGAACTCTTTAGGGACTAGCCAATTGATCATTATCGATACATAACTACGGTAGACGAAAGTATTTTCATAGACAAAATTAAAAATTCATAACTATTATTATACAACTATGCACTTATTCATATAAAATAACGTGTCCAATAAGGACTTCCGATTCCAAATCACCATGGACGGATATAGCACTCAACAGTATGTGCAAATCCTAAGATTACAGCAGTTGATGATGATTGGTATGTCAACAAATACAATTTTTTTTTCTCTTGAGACCAGCACTCAGGGGATAACCCCTACATACGAACAGTGCGACCAAAGAACGAATTCTTCGTATAATGCGTTGTACGATTTACTGGACAATCAACTACAAAGAGATGTGCTCTACGATAAATACGAGTACTAAGTAAAAATATATGTTTACTAGGAATTAGTTCCGTAATTTCGTCAGAACACATTCCATTATAGTACCGATAGAACACTGAACATACTCTACATGGCGACGATGCTCTTATGAATCGGTAGAGTGGCTAAACCGTCAGTAATAAGAACCTTCGCCCTACCCTGTATGCAGTCAGGAAGCTCCAATATAGACTTTGAAGCACCGGCCTATACATGAGAGTTGTATTCCAATTTGGGTCGTATATAGGTCTTGTAAATATTAAGGAGATCAGATGGAGTGGAGTAATTCTTGCACCGTCTTAAAAAATCGAGGCACTTGAATGTTTCTTTCGACACTTGAAATATGTGATCGCTCCAATGAACGTGACAGTGAATTCTCATGCCCAGAACTTCAAGAGCATCAGGTTCCTTAATATCTACAGTACCCCTAGATACAAGTGAGAACACACCACCACGTTTATGTGTCAGAAAACAAAATTGGGTCTTGCGCGCACTAATTTCGATCCTGTTCGCGCGACCGCACTGAGAGATTTTCGACAAGACGTTTAAAAGTTTGTCGTTCATATTTCGCATTTTCTCTCCAATCTCCAAAAGGCTCGGCCTTCGATCAAAAGAATATGAATGACAAGTGTTGCCGTCATCTGCAAAAGAGTAGATAGGACTGGAAGGGAGAATAAGAAAGTCGTTAGGAAATATTAAAAATATAATTTGCGATTTCTGAGAAAGTTCGATATAAATCGAGAGAACTGAAGAAGTTTGGTTATAGAAACCTCGTGCCAGACTCTTTCAAACGCCTTAGAAATATCCAGGGCCACAACCTTAATCTCACCAAATCCACCTTTTAGAGAGTAGCGCCAGCAGATCACCAGTAGAGCGACTTTTAGGGAAACCATATTGGCAATCGTTCAGCAAATTGTTGGAATCTAAATATTTCACAAGGTGGTGATTTATCGTACTCCCCATAACTTTGGAAAGTGTTTTCAGTGTTTTATGGATTGGCGTAACATTGGCAATCTTCCAGCAAGATGGCAAAATACCCGTACTTCGTTTCAATGAAAGACCCTTTATAATGATTGAAAATTAAATTCAATGAATTACATTTTTAAATAATTAGTCTTTCCAAGGTCAAAAGGTGTAAGTTATAGACCGAATGCTCTGCAAGTTGCTGACTATTGCAACAAAATTTATTGGAAATGTTTTCAGCTAACGATCGCTCTATATCTTGACTAGGCAAGTACATATTTATTAAATTTTCAGTTTTTTTTTTTGTCAACATTTTTGTGGTTTTCAAAATCAAATTTTTAGGACATTTTAATAAAATTTGTTAATAATTTTTGTTATTCATTAGTTTAGCATTTTGTAGTCTTTTTTATACCTATTCAATAATAAGATTTTTTAAAGCCTTAAAATACGTCAAATCTCTTTTTTTAATTTCTAAAAATAAAATATTTACGAGAATGGCTAAATCCAGTGCGTAAGCTAGATTGGGTAACAATCCGTAGCCTAATTCATGGATTATTGCCATAGTGACTCCACATGTAGGCATCCGTTCGTTGTCTTAATGAACAGGAACTTTATTTTGCTGGATGAGGCCATTTCAATATTGATATTGAGAATATTTTTTCCGACTTTTTAGTTTTTTGTGTGCAGAAAGTATGAAGCCAGAAAAACATAGACAAAATGAATGCCTTTTCTTTCATCCATAGTTCGTTAATAATACAATTTTCCACAATTATTTATATTGTTTTTATTACTTTTATAGGCTATCGGGTTCTAAAGCAGGGTTGAAAAAGTTTGTACAATTGTACGTTTTTTGATACAATTTCAGTCTTAAAAGTACAATGGTACACCAATTACTCAGTTGATACACTTTACGAACTTTCTCAGTTAATTTTTTTATGGAATTTCTCTAGTTTATCATTTAATTGATCTATTAAAACGAAGGAACGAAATAGGCTTCATGTGGCTACAGTTTCCGGTCTTTAGAGACAAAAGATTTGTTAGGTCATCTAATTCTTGCTACTTTAGTTTTATTAAAAACAATTTGATCTCAGAAATATGCATAGGGTGGGCAATTTAAAAATGCAATAAAACAAAAACGGTTAAAAATTTTGCCAAATTTATTTTTTTGTTTTGAAGTATAATTGTTCGTTTAGAAAACTTGCCTTTAACGGCGCCCGACAGAAAATAGTTCAACGGTGTCAAATCCCAGCATCTTGGCGACCAATTGATACCACTATTTCAGCTAATCAAACGACCATCCAATGTTAGGAGCAATAAATCTTTAGTGGCATGAGATGTGTGGCAAGTTGCTCTATCCTGTTGAAACCAAACATCGTTCACATCAATACCATGGTGCGATAGGTATCTCCATTGACCGTAATGTTTGCGAAATATGAAATATGGGCCAATGATTCCTCCGCTCCACAAGCCACACCAAACAACCACTCGTAATGGGTGCATTGGCTTCTGTAAGATTGTAATGATTTTAAATGGTGATAAATTTCCCATAAATTGAAACGTTGCTCAAGCATAAATCTATTCATTTCATTTTTTGACAGAATAGAATGACAAGTGTTGCCAGATTCGAAATAACCGCTGGTTCAAATTTAATTTTGTTTGTACCTTTTTTTACGTTTAAACATGTACTTATACCGTAGTGTAGTTTTTTTTAAAGATATACTATTAAAGTATAAATCAACTTTTGAGTACAAATGTTAATTTCAATATTATGAAAATGAATCTTTATGCACAGTTTTGTTGTTTTTTGTGCTCTTACTTAAAATAAAAAAATTATATATAATTATTTAAAAAAATATATATATATATTTTTGGTACAATTGGGGTCGAAAAAGTACAATTTTATGAGTTTCTGAGTACGATTTTGATGTTATCATTTTGCAAGCCTGTTCTAAAGACCTAACATTAGTCAACTTTAATTTTAAAATATAGTTATATCCGCTTTAATGCGTTCGCGCTTTCTTGCACAAAAGTCTCTATATATTGCCTTACAAAAATTTCGCTTAAATGCAGATTCAGGCAAAGAGCTGCTCTTCTCTTTTATTTTCGCATGTACGTAGTCACGCGAATAGGCAAATAATAACCAAAAAATAAACAAAGAGAAGTAAAAAGAAAACAAGTGGAAAAATACAGTTCAAAGTGGCCTTTGTGAGAGACGCTCAAATTACGACCACAAATGTAAAATGCATTAATATTAGTATGCCTTAACCTGCTTAAAAACCTTCTCCTCTTAAATGAGTCATCCTTTAGAAACGAAATTTTATCTTTATAAGAAAATCATTCGCTTAAGTGCGTTAGAAAAAAATAAACGATTTAAAAAAAAAAGAAAAAAAATATCAGGCACGACGATTTCTAGACTTCAATTTGGCAAGAGTAAAATAGGAAAGATAAAGTAGATAAAGAAAAATATTTCGTTTGAATTTAAACTGATTTTAACAAAAACTTTATGTTAAAAAAATGCATGTACTTTTCCTTTTAATTGCGCATTTAACCGAGTTTTCGCTTAAATGATTTCACGCTTAAATCGTAAAAAATCGAACATGCGCACTTAAGCGGGGAATACTGTATTTCGTAATGTTTTCTTGCATTCACAATTCAACATCTAATTACAAGGCCGATTACAGAATTCCAAATACAAAATTTTATGAGCGAATAATCCAAATTCTAATTTATTCACATTCATTTAAGATCACTAAAAAGTGAATATGATATCGAATTTTTTTCGCGGGTTGCCTTAATTTTCTCACGCTTTTACCATTCATAAAACTCAATTCACAAATATTAAAAGCAAGAAAAAAATAAGAAAAAAGAAGAAGAAACATCGAAATGAATTACAAAGGTGCCATGTAAACGTGGTAATTCGTATAAGTAATTCAAACAGCAAACAATATAAACTAATTAAACAAACATATGAATACACTATAATGTTACATCTTTTGGTAGTTGGCTTTGTTTAAAAAATTAAATTGCAAAAACATTGTAACGAAAATCAATCCAATCAACTTTTTATTCAATTTTAAAATATATTATAAATCAATGAATAATATTGCTTTAGCAGCAGCAATTGTCTCTAACATCAGACAACATGTCTTTCTCCCACTCTATTTCAATATCTTCATACACATGCTTTGCAGAATTGATCACTTTTTTAATTACGTTCACGTTTAAGCGACCATTCTCGATATATTAATATGAAATAAAAGATTTGTTTTAATAATGAATTGCATACGAAATGAAATAAATTTTTCAACGTTTTCTATTTTTAATTTCTGTTAATGACGTTATGAAGCTGCGCGTGCTTAGAATTATCTTATGCCTAGAGATGGAAGATAAAAATCGACTATATTTTCTGATAAAAGTAATTATTAATCTTAGGAAAAGATAAAATTAATTTTAAGCCTGAACCAGTATATTTCAAAGAGTTATTACAATTAAATGATTTAAATATTTAAAAAGTATTTCTTTGTTGCTAAGGAGCTTAAAGGTCTTTGTCTAATCTAGCAGGCTTCCATTTATCCCTTCTTCAGCATTTTTGCAATACAATAACACTTTAAATGGTTGAAATTATTTTTGGAAACTCATCATCAGAAAGTGCCAAAAAATGATTGATTTTTATGGTTCTTACTTTATAAAAAAAAAAAAAATTAACAACAATATATGGCCCAAAGGAAGGGAAATCTGTACCAAGCTGTAGAAATAGCCAAACCGCTTAAAAATAAAATCTCATAACGAAAGACCGCAAACAACTAAAAATTTATTAGAAAATAAAAAAAAGAAAAAATTAAAATGAAAACGAAAACGCAAGAGAAAAAAATTTGCGCACATACAGACAGACAAAAAACACACAAAAATTCACGGCCAATTGATTAACATGGTGGTAAACAGTCGCAATGATTGACGTGTTGTTAGTCAAATAGACAAAACGTCAGTCTGTTACACACACGCATATACGTAAACAACACATAGCAATTGGCTAAAATTAAAGCGTCAATTAGTCATTCCGTATACAATATCGATGACTGGACAGCTGTATTAGCAGCAGCAGCAGCAACATATTTGAATTAAATTTTATTTTATTTTATTTTTTTTTTTGTATCTCATGTTACGCTTTGATTTTAATTTTTTCTAACGTTCAGCCAAAAAAAAAAAAAAAAACAAAATTAAATAAAATAAATAATAATTGAAAATGAAATGAGGAACAGAAAAACAGAAAAAAATAAATCATTATGTAATATGTAAATGAATTGCTTATATTATACTACATGCAAATCAATAAATATTAATAATTTTGAATATATCTGATAAATACGAGGGATTGTGATAAAAGTTTAGACAAAAAAAAACAAATTAAGTATGTGTATTATGTGTGTATATAAAAAAATATACAATATTTTATGTAAAAATATTTTCATAGAGACTGTAAAGTACTTTTTGGTTAGACACTTTTAGACCATTTAAAACATTAAAAAGTACTTTTTACATTTTCAAAAATCTCATAAATCTAAGGACTGCAATCAAAATTATTGACATGTTCACTACACAATATTTTTTCCAATTATGACTCAAATTACAAATAATGCAGTTTCAATTACCCTGTGGAGTACTACAAAACTTAGTACTATCTGTTCTTTTTATGAGAAAAACGTTCCACGCTGAATATGTTGACGTAATTTCCTAACCATTTTTTTACATTTAAAATATAATTTACAGACAAATAATGAAATAATGCAAAAAAAAAAGTAAAGAGATAAAGAAAAACCCTAACACGAATGACAAATGAGTCAGGTGTACTGGGTAATTTGCTTAAGTAATTCAAACATGTACGAACATGCTATAGATGTACGATATGGTACATATTTTTAAAAATAATAAAAAAAAGGCTAAAATTAAATGAAAGATACTTCACAGGTGTCCATATTGCAAAATTAATTATCTTTTACATTTCCCCTAGAACTTTCCTAAAACTAAGTTTCATAACAGAAATTTTGAAATTAGTTTTTTATTAATGATGAAAACATTGTATAACAGAAGAAAATAAAAAGTTTGAAAAAGTTAAAATATGATACTGTAATGAGGTACTAATTGTGAAAATACCAAAGTACTTTCTGGTATTTTAAAAAAAACCTTGTAAGTTATATCATGAGCTTATGAAAAAATTAAAAACTAAAATTTAGGTACAATTGGTGTCTAAAGGTATATATTGTAAAAATTAAAAAAGTACTTGTTAACATAAAAAGATTAGAGAATAAATTTTTAATTTACTCCAGCAACTTTGTAAACTTTTATTAAGGGTTTATAAAATAAACGTGAATAAAAGGTAAGTGTTGAGTACTATTAGAAGGTTTTAAGCATAAAAAAGTACTTTATAGTTTCTCTAAAGCATTTCGATAAATACGATGAAAATATTAAATATTTAGAATAGAGAAGTTCTTTAAAGCGATATATGTAGTTTAAGGTTATATATAATGTACAAATTAAAAAGTACTTTTTGCGTTTTTTTAAGTCTGAATTGATGCTCTAAAAGTTCATATAAAAAATTTTTAATTGTTCAAGGCACATAAAATAATATTTAATGAAATTCTTAAAAAGGTATTTCAAAACAGAATAAGGTTACATGCGGCAGATTTTTTTAAATAAAAAAGTTATAATAGTTTGATTATAATAGCTCAGAGCAGAGTCAAGCAAAATAGTTAAATGCATTTTACAATTGTGGTAGCAATTTGAAAGTCTCTCACACAGGCCACTTTGCACTGTATGTTTCCACTTGCTTTATCTTTACTTATCATGTTTATATTTTGCCAGGGGTGCCAAATAATTGGAATAAAAAATCGGCATTATCGGCACTTCGATTCAAATAAATCGGCAAATAGGAATTTCCCATTCTAAATACAATAATGATATTTTTAATAACAAAAACTAACAAAACAGAACAATTCAGCAATGTTTATAACATACAAAATAATATAAAAATAACAAAAGAAAATTAAAGTTATACAAACATAAGGCATAATGCATAATGTTATACAAATATAATGGTCACATTTGCTTGTTTCAATATTCGGGAAAAAAATGTAAAGCGAAGTTCAGGGAAATCGGGTATAGCCAACAACAGCGAAGTCTATTAAGATAACGATCTTAAACACATGTCAGGTGTCACAAAGTTTTCGTTGATCTGTAACTATTCCAAACTTTAAGAAATACCCACGCTGAGCCCAGAAATTTATGTAACTAAACATTTTTTGAATGAATTGGCTAGGGGAGTCGATCAAAAAGAGACGACAGCTTAAAGCAGGGTTGGCAAGAACCTGTTTTTTTAAACCCAGCGAATGTTTGATTGAGTTTTATTACTGCTTTTAAATTTCGTGCAATTCTACAATATTTTTTTATATGCCAAGGGGCGTTATATATTAGCTGCTTAAATCACGTAGTGTGTACATTGCAATTACTTTGTTTGTATCTTGAGTTATGAGAAAAATGGCCGGAATATAAAAACAAACATTATAGTTATTATCTTGTGTGACAATGCTCAGCTTCACGTCGCAAAATTTGTGAAAAAAAATTTAAAAACGACGAATGCGATATCTGACCGCATCCGTCCTATTCTTCGTACATTGCTTTTTCTTACTATTTGCTGTTTCGACGGATACATGATTTTCACTTCTTTCGAAGAAATCAAAAATTGGATTACGGCAAAAGACCAGATGTTTTGTCTAGACGAGATTCGAATATTACCTGAGAGATTTATTTTGATTTATTTGTCAATTCATTATCTTAAAAAAAGAAACATTTTTGGATCTAAAAAATTAATTTGTGCATTAATACATAATTATATTTACTTTTTTGTAAATATTAAATTTGTTTTACTGATTATACAAAAAAGCTTAAAATTACACCACCCAAAAAAACCTGGGTGGTTAAGTTGTGTTACCCAGTGGGTTCCCAACGCTGGCTTAAAGTGACTTTATTAGAAATATTGAACTTCATAGAGCAGGAAGTATGACGAAATTCGACAAATTACATTCTAAGAAGCTTTCTGTCTGTTCTAGATTACAAAAGAAATGCAAATTGCTACTAATTGGCCGATTATTGCATTTTAAGTATTCATACGTCACTTTGTCCGATTATGCTTTGAGTTAAAAACATTTGGTTTTATATGTAGCAAGTATTTCCGTGTTCTCAAAAATTGTAAATTTTACTAAAACAAATAAAGTTGCCGTGTTGTTAGATTTCTTCGGAAAATCGGCATTTTTGGACCAAAAATCGGCAAATCGGAATTTTGATAATTTTAAGGCAAAAAATCGGCAAAATGCCTATAAATTGGCAAATATGGCAGGATTGGTACGTACGTGTGAAACAAAAAGAGAAAAGCAGCCCTTTGCCTGAGTGTGGTTAAGAGGAAACATTTTCAAATACTAATAAGTGAAAGACAAGTATGATTAGAAGAAATTTTCCTTTTTTTAATAAATATTTATATAACATATATGAGAGCTTAGACCAATTATGAAATAATCATTTTATATATATCACGTTTTGACCAAAACAACAGAGCGCCTGGTGTTAATTTGTGAATTAATCTTAAACAAAGTCAGTACAATGATTAGTATATAGCTGGGATTCGTTAACTATTACCCGCTTTAAATAGGTTTAAATATTTAAAAAGTACCTTTTCTGTTGATTGTAATATGTTTTTATTTAGGATAAGGCAGCTTTTACTGCAACCCTCGTTTTTTGTTTGTTTGTTTTTTCTCATTCTTTTTATTGAACATACATGTCGAGTATTGAACAATAGCTATATAAGTTCATATAAAAAAGTAATAAATTTTTAATATTCATTTTTAATATTGTCTTGTAGCAGCGGACGACTACTTTTTTTTGTTATTGATGGTGTGAACTTTAAAGTTTTTTCTTCTCTTCTTTGCTCACAGGGCTCTGATATTATTTTGCGGATTTTTTTCGATACGTTTATACTCGTAATAGTTATTAATTAATTTTAAATATCTGGTTAATTTTTTGAGATTTCTATTGTTGGCTAATGAATTATTTTTTTTTTTTTGCAAAATTTTAATTTTGCGAAATTTGCTTTTTGATGGATTAATTAATCAAAATTATGTACAGTTTTTACAATTTTTGTTAAATTTAAATATTATTACTAATGAGAAGAATTTATTAGTCACAAAGATTTTGATATTTTTAAACGATAGTTATTATGTATTTTTTTTTTAATAAGAATAATATCTTATTTATACGTTTTAAGTGGGTGCTAGCTAAGGCGTCATACCCTGTTAGATATCGATTTTGTTTTTAAAATACCAACCCGAACGAACTAGATTTTAAACAAAATTTAAAATCATGGTAGAGAAAATGTATTGGCATACTGTGGCAAATTTTACAACGATCTCAACAAACCACCACCCAAAAGCATCTTCATTGTGAAGTTTTGAATCATATGGACTAGATTAACAAATTTTTTGAATGGCGTTGTTATTAAATTAGTATAAGCTGACGGATCTGCTTTTTAAAATCTATGTGTTAAATAGGATTCCTATAAAATTTTCTAAGGTTATCAAAATAATGGATTGGTTAAAGCTAAGCGAACTTAGGGCATCGTCCCTAAGAGCAGATGTTATTTCTTCAAACTACTAAAGGGTCCGCCATCTAACGTTTTATTTCAACTAGTTCTTATTTCGTGAATGGTAACACTTAGCTCATGTCTGATTTGACAGATAATTAGTTTTATCTTTCCTCTGAGCGAATATGGTTGTGTATACACTTGAACAACGCTGGGAAATATAACACATTACTTTGAAAATTTTGCTAAAAAAATCATCTTTTCAGATGAAGCTCATTTTGATCTTGGCGGGTATGTAGACAAGCAAAATTGTCGCATTTGGGGCACAGAAAACCCACGCATACATTGAAAAGCCGATACACCCAAGACGAGTCACTGCTTGGTGCGGATTTTGGTCCAGAGGAATAATTGGGCCATTTTTCTTCGAAACTGAACAAGGAGTGGCTGTTACAATCAATGGCGATCGTTATCGGGCCATATTGAACGAATTTTTGTTCACAAAAAAAGAGGTGGATATTAGCAACATTTGGTTTCAACAGGACGGCGCTACGTGCCACACAGCCGAAGCTACACTCCATGTTTTGCGCCCTGCTTTTGAAGATCGCATTATCAGCCTCAGAGCTGATGTCGTTTTGCGACCTCGGAGCTGTGATTTGACACCGTTGGACTATTATTTGTGGGGTGCCGTCAAAGATAAGTGTTACGCCAACAAGCCAGAGACAATTGACGCTTTAAAGGACAATATTCGTGAAGCCATTGGTGAAATACAGCTGCACACAATCGATGTGCTTAAAAATTGGACCGATCGTGTAGGCTTCTGCATGGCCAGCCGAGGCAGCCATTTGAATCAAATTATTATCCATTATTAACCGGAAGGATTGTACTTTCAAATAAAAAAAGAAATTTGAGGAAATATTCAGTATTTTTTTATAGCATTTAAAAAAAAAAAATTATTTGGCGGACCCTTTAGCTTCAAGGGCTCATGAGCACACGGATAGTCAGAATTCGTTTAAGACATTTTTTTTAAAGATTTTTGTGGCCTGCAAAAAGTTTCTCTAGACTTAGGTTTCTTAGATACATTTTGGAAATAAGATTCAAAATAAGATTCAAAATACTCTCGGACAGTCTATCGGTGCTACAGGGTCGTAGTTGTTTATTTACCTCCAGAGCAATACTAGAATGTAATACCACGCTTGACTAATTGGTTACTCAGAATTACATTGCCTTGGTCTGGGTGGTGGAAAATGAGAAGTACGGGGAGAATGGTATAACTGTTATCTATGCCAAAAGTGGGCTGAGGAGACTTTCACTGGACTCACTCCATCCTTTGGGTTCAACAGAAATCTCCTGAAAGATGAGATGATGAAAAAAGTCGACATCCATCGCAAGAGTTAATTGGAACGGCACTAGTAGTTTCAATCATTCCAAAAGATCTCTAGCTTCGACAATAAGAGAGCGGAGTTTGCTCTAAACTAGACCTGTAATAAGCACTTGTACAGAATAGGCATATCCAACACTAGTACCTACAGATTATGCTGTGAGGAAAAGGAGTTTATGATCAATGATTACGTGGCACTGGAGCACAGTAGATAAAGACTTACTATTCAATTGTTGATTCTCCCATAGAAGGAGCTGAAAGGTACAACAAACAGATGAACGGTGGTCGCAGTTTAAAGGGTTATGTTACAAAATTTTTAAATCTTTAAAGTAGATATGGATTGGAGAAATGGAAATCACCGTTCGAAAATTATGGTTTTAAAGTTCCGAGGTTAATCGAGTTTATTTTTCTTCAGAAGATTAGGTCTATCTACCATGGGTATGATGATAAACGAATAGAAGAAGAAGGGCTAAAATACAACGGGAGCTTGGCAAACTTCATTTATAGTCAGTTGATTAAGTACGACGCCTTTGCAAATACATTTAGTGATCGTTGCTTAAACCTAAATTACAGGCCCTTTTTGGATTAGTATGGGGTTGTTATGCGACCAATGGTTTTGGCAGAGGTTCATATTTCCCAAAACCTAAGAAAAGAGAGAGTAATACACTCTCAAACAGTGTAGACCTAAGCTGCAATTCGAATGTGCCTTGTGGTTTTGATAGCATTGGCAGATGTCTTGTATAGTAGTCAATCTTACGAGACCGTACTTCAGTTTCACTGAAAGCATTCCATAGTCGTGGTTTTTTTCCGTTACTCCTCTAGGGAGCATATTGCCTTTCCACAAAGCATACACTACTGTGTTTCAGTTTCAAGTTGATTCAAACCAAGTAAATGATTAATCGACAGTAGCTCGCCTCCAATGTGATTGTATAGTGCTGAAGAAGATCTTTGTTAAGTGGTATTGGTAATCCTTACTTAGCATTGCCTACTTTTCATAGAAGCTGACGTTTTTCGCATGTTTGTCATCATTGGCAATGGTAAGCTGGAATGTTAGGGCGGCTTTCTTTAGATGAATTTGCCTAGAGGCGGATTGAAATTCTTTATATAAAGAATTTGTGTGTAGGCGAACTGTATTCGCAATTAAATTTGTATCGTTATGTCCCCCACTATATCACACCACCCCCATTGTCGTGGATTACAATTTTATAACTGTAATGGGCAAAATCTTAGAAAAAGAGTTCGTTTTGTTCCTCCACAGTTTGTATTCTTTTGTCTGACATCTCGAAGTAGAGAGCCTTAGATGAATCATAATTTATCTATCCACGAATACTCGACAGCCTCCTTCCTCTTTTACTTCAAAGTACAGAGTTGTTGAACGGGAATGTAAATCAAAGTATAATTGATATAGTAAGGATGATGTACGGAATCTGGAATGTTTTTCGTAGCTTTTGTGATCCTGGTCCATTACTGACGCCAGCTATCATTAACGTTTTAAGCCAAAGTTCTGTAAAAGTCTGGATATTGTTGTGCAAAAGCCTTGTTATAGTTTAAAAATGCGATAACACGCAATACAACAATTGTTGGTACGGCATCGTGTGACGGTCCGCGTCAATAAAAATTTCAAAAATGCGATTTTGTGCACAATCGAAGTGGACAATACGTATCAATCTTTAAATTTCGAAATTTATTTTCGATAATAAATTAAAACAATTTTAATATTTTAGGGCAATAAAGCACAATAAAAATTGTGTCATATTGTTGCATTTGCAACAATCGTGTGATCTATAAATACTTATGTATGAGTACCTATATCGTATGTTAATTTGTTTGCACACTTTTAAGCTTCTGTCTAAAACTTAACTAAACTTTTTTAATTTCTAAGAATGATTTCATCATAAAAATTCATGGCAACACATGTAAAACATATCTCAAAAGAGGAAGAACAACAACAATAATAGCAACTTTTTTAGCAGCAGTTTTCATTTACACACACTCACACACATACACACACAGCAAATACTCTAATTTTCGAATACAAAACCAAAATTGACTGTTATAAACACAAGAGTAAAAAACAACAACAAACCATGTGTGCAACTTTACTTAAACTACATAAAGTAAATAACATCAATAGCAAAAACAACATTCACTATATCAATATATTTGCAAAATCGCCAAAAAAAAAACGATCATTTGGAGCTTGGCCTTGAAAATTCAAAAGAAAGAAGATCATCATCAAAAAAAGAGCAAACAATAACAACAACAGCATCAAATAAAGAAATAAAAAAAAACAAATCACACGAAAAAGAGTTGAAAAGAAAACGTGATAATGCAGCCCCAGTCAATCCAGTCAGTTAAGTAGCAGCCATAAAACACCAAACAAAACAACTGAATGACTAAATAAGTATGTGTAAGTGTGTGTATGTGTTGTGTAGAGGGGTCTGTCAGCAATTATCATCCCTAAGTGTTGTTAGTTTCCTTTTTAATTTTTGGGGCTTATGTTTTTTGTTGTTTTTTTTTATAAATTAAACAACAACAACAACAACAATTGATTTGAGAGCAATCGTTAAGCTCTTTTTGGAGAGATCTCTTTTTGTGTGCAATTGTTGTTGTTTTATAAGCAAAATATAACTTTTTTTTGGCAGTGTTAAATTTTTAATGTTGTTGTAATAAAGTATATGTATACATACCCACAAATATGAATAACATACAAAGAGTTCTTTTATTGTTGGGATTTTGTATGCAAAATACTCTTTTTTTGTGTAAATTTATTTGTTATTGTTGTAAGAGAGCGAGTTATTTTCTTGTTATTAAAGGGTTCATTATTATTAATTAAATTTCAAGAGAGTATTAGAAATAATATGTATGTTTATGACATAAACATACATACATCCATATATATAAGCTTTATTTGTACATGCATGCATGCGTAAGCTATTGCTATTGTGGGAGCATACAAGTATGTTTGTTTTATAATTTTGTTTTTTTTATTTTCAAATAAAAAAAATTGAAATTTAATTTTTGTAAAACATTTTGTAAAGAGTAATAGCGATTGAGAGAAAGGGAGAGCACTTTTGCTATAAATTAACTAATGGAGTATTTTTGTTTATTGTTGTTAGTCAAAGTCAATATTTTTTTTCGCTGTATGTCTGTGTTTGTAACTCTTTCTTTCATTGTTTTCTACCAACACCCCCAAACAGCACAGTGGGTTGAAGAGAAAAATATATACTTAGAATTTTGTTGTGCATAACTCATATTTAAAAAACTTTCTCTTTAAATTGTGTTAAAAGACGGAGAAGGATGGCTAATAGCCTGGGAGCTATTTCCCGCATTCGTATACGAACAAATTTTATTCGTACAAACGAGTTTTTGACTAGGTATTTACAAATCACTTATTCGACCACGAAAGAAATGATTCAATATTTCTAATGATAACTTTCGATAACGAACAATAATTGGAACGTAAGCTTGCGAGTCTTTACTTGTAAACAAAGAACATGCGAAGCAAACTTTTTAGACAAGAAAATTAGTTAATTAATTGTTAAGGAAAAGCAAGAGCTAACCAACTCTGAGAGCACGTTACCATTAAATTTACAGCCTATGGTCCACCAGCAGAAGAGTCCAAGCTGTGACGCAAAGTGACATACAAAAGAAAAAAGTAATTTTTCTTATTTTTAATAACTTTTTATTCGATAAGTATATGCTGAACAAAAAGAAAAACAGGTGGTTGGTCGAATGAGGAGCAAGTTTTTTGCAAATAGTGGAAAAGCAGGCTTAGAAGTTGCTGTCGAGTTTCGATCGTTTTTGCTAACAAAAACAAGGGAAAATCTATCTTAATATAATTTAACAAAAATCCAAAAAGATGAAAACTATTATTTTAACATTCCTGAGGTTTGAATCTGTGCCGTTTGTCTTCTACTCAAGCACTAAAATGTTGTAAAATATTCCTTTTAATCTTTTTACAACACTTAAGCTATAATTATATTTGTTTTGTATCGAGTGGCATCATTAGAAAACATTACGACATTGAAACATTTTTCGATTCGATTTTTACTGCGGTTACGAATGCCAAAGTTCGACCCATGATATGCAATACTCGATATCTCATCCACTTATTCGCACTTAATTGGAGAATGAAACCCTTCCCAAGGAACTAACAGAAGATATTGTAAATAACATGCCCAAGAAAGGGATCTTACAAAGCCGGACAACTAACGTGGAATTACCCTACTTTGTACGGTCAACAAAGTCATTTCGCAGATAATTGGGAAGAGGATATCTGATAAGGGGACGCTAAGCTTGAGGTAGGAACAACTTGAAATTAGTCCAGGAAAGGCGTTGGAAAACGGCAAGCTGATTACATAAGGATTGACCTGGATTGTGCAAACCATATTTGTCTTCTAGCCCACAACTATCTTGATCTTGAATTAAATCTACGGAGTATATCAGATATAACAGAAGAAGCTGATCTGAAAATAAACGTTGCCAAAACCAAAACTCAACGTATTAATACATCCATCACTGAGTTATTTACACATACAGTTAGCAGATATTAACCAATTTTGCTACTTAAGTAGCTTTGTATCCAAAAAAGATCGATTGAGTGAAGACATTGACTACCGAAGACACAAGGGTCGACGCATATTTGGCCAAGAGTTCTGTTCAAGCGTGTTAAATTGAACATTTTAATACAAATATGAAGTCAGCACTCCTGTACGGTAGTGAGACTGGCGCTCGTGATAATATATAAGATATTCAAGTATTTGTAAAACAAAACCTTTGAAGAATTCTGTGCACTTTTTGGCTAAATGTCATCTCAAATGCTAGACTATAAGAACAGGCCAATCAAAAGCCTCAAAACTCACGAATTAAAACTTAGAAAATGTTGGTGGACTGGGCGTACTATAAGAAGGCTAGGTAATAACACAACGGAGAGTTCCAAAGAGTGAAACGTACAAAGAAACCGAAGTCAAGGACTTCCAGTTCATACATGGAGAAGGCAGATTGAAGCGGAGACAGCCAGCTGGAGCGAAAGTAAGGACATTGGTACAAGACCAGAATTTTTCAATGCAATTTGTCGTTTCCCTATGCTCCTCAGAGGAACGATGAGAACATATATGTGTATATATACTAAGACGGAGATTTTCATATACAATTCCTAGCAGGGTCGCACAGTGCGTCGTCCCATAGACAAAGATCAAGAAATCACACATCACGGATTTTGATAAAATATATGTTATTTGAAAGCTAATTATCGACTACCTTAAGATGACGCTAAACTCAACTAATTTATAATAAAAAGTACTATGCAAAAAATTGAAAATAGCTGTAAAACTTAACTTATTTAACAGATTTTGGAATTACTTTACAATATTATAAACAAAATATAAAAAACGGTATTAATTTTTTTTAATTTTATTTTTATATTTTACTGCTTTGAAATAAATACGCACTTATTTCAATAAAATGTGTAAAATAAGCAAACTTTGGAGGAGTATTATTAAAAAATATAAAAAATAGGTATTTTTTATTTCTGTTTTTAAGACTACATTATAAGTGCTATAAAAAAAACAAAAACCGGATCCAACTTTGTTCTACAACCTAAAAATATTGAAATTCTAAAAATGTGTAATTTACTGAATTTTTAATAAATTTTACTGATTTGAAGTAGCTTAAGGCAATTAAAAATTTAAAAATAATTTGAGTTTTCAATTTATTATTATAAATTAACCCAGAAATAATTAAAATTATTATTCAAATTCAAAATTTGCAGTACAACATGGAATTTTCAATAAATTGCAATACATTTTTGATTTTTTTTTTTTCAAAATTCACAAAACTTCATGCCTCAAAAAGTTGTTATATGGAATTTATACATTTTTATCAGTATTTAACACAGTATTTAAATATAAGTATTTTAAAAAAACTTTCTTTGATTTTCATATATGTAGTCTATTTTGTCGAAATTTCAAAGACATCTATATTTGGTCCTAATAAATATCGGCATGAAATTGTATTTATCTACGACGACTTTTTTTATATTTGTTCTTTCGCTGTACGGGAATGACGCACTGTGCGTATTGCAATCTTACAAAAATTCAATGTTATACTGCAAATTTTGAATTTAAATAACAATTTTAATAATTTCTTATTTTAATTATATCATATTATTTCTTATTTAATTATTTCTTATTTTAATTATGTATATTAATTATATTAAATTGATAATAAAAATTATTTTTATTTTTAATTTTTTACTTGCCTCAAGCTATTTAAAATTGGTAACATTTACGAAAAACTCTCTAAATTACACATTTTTAAAATTGCAAAGTTTTTTAAATTGTAGGACAAAGTTGGTTCTATATTTCTTTTATTTGATAGCACATGGCATAGTTTGAAAAACCGAAATTAAAAAATATTTGGTAAATTTAAACTTTTTATTAAAATAAGTACGTTGTTCACAGTATAAAAAATAAAAGCAATAAACAAAATTTAAAACTTTTTTCTCTATTTTTTTTTTTTAATATTGTAGAGTAATTAAAAAAAGTAAACTTTTAAAAATTTCTTTAAAAAATAGAGTTTGTACAGCTATTTTTCTGAAGCACCACATTTGATTATATATAAATTTATATTACAAATTAGTTGAATTTAGCGTGCTATTACGAGAATTTAGGGAAGTAACCGAAAAAATCGTTCAGTATTATACTCAACCAATAATTAGCTTTCAAAAAATATATATTTTATCAAAATCCGCGACTAATGTTTTTTGATTTTTGTATATGAGACAACGAACTGTACGATGCACTGTTGGTCGGTCCTATCAGTTATTACGAGACATCTGCGTGTAAGTTTAAAGAAATTAAGTCTACGTTAGGGGCTTTGCAAATACGAATTCTGGATTCTTGCAAGAAAACAAATGCAATATAAGCTAACACAAAACAAACGCTCTTACATGTATTTATTTAAGTTTTTGTCTTTTTGTTTATTTTTGTATAAGAATTGATTAACATTTTTCCTCTAAAATACATACACACATAAAAAAAATTGCATTAAAAATTATTCGAAATACAATCGTGTGGCTATTCATCTTCATTTATTATTCTAAGCAACCGGCTGTATATCTAAAACTAGAAATCAAACCCCATTAAAATATTCCTTTCCCAACGAGTTTTGGTTAAAATTAGACCGACACCGAAAAACGAAAAATTTGATAGATATTGACTACTTCCCCGTATCAAATGCATTTCAACGTTAATTATGTATTTAAATTTTGTTGAAATGAATTATTTATGAAATTAATTTTTTTTTTTTTTTTTTTTTTTGTTATTGAAATCATCAAATGATTAATTGTAATGCTAATTGGTAATAAAAATAAAAAAATTAATGCAAAAAGAAGTGGTTAGATGAGATTGAAACTTGGAGTATCAATATCGCAATAACATAATGTTTAAATTATTAATTGAATTTTGTTAATTTTGCAGCACTTGCATAATGATTTCTTCGATCTTAGAAGCTTAACTGATGAGTACTTTTGTGTATAACCTTCATAAGGTGTTAGGGTCAAATTTTACCCATTTTGGATATAAATAGCTTTTTCTGAAAATAAGTGGTTTTATACTTGATAAGCTTTAAGTTTTATTTTATTTAAAATTTCAACAGAAAAATTGATTTTTGGAAAAAGAAAATCGTGAATTTCTGTTATTCCGAGCAGCATAACTTGCAACGAATTGAGAGCAATAAGATTTAAAAGTGATAGATTAGTTTTAGACTAGTTTGAACCCTGAATTGTGAAATAAAAAGGTTGGGGGCATATTGCCCAAACTTTACGACACATTGGAAATATAACAGTCGATAAGCAGCTGGTTGTATTTATAGGAAGGCGCCTGTTCCGGCTATATATAAAATCAAAACAGCTAAATATGACACTTTGCGAATTTGCTCATAGATAAACCAACCATATATAGCCAAAGAAACCAAAGTAGGCCTGTAGTTCTCGATCTTGCGGTTGGTCTGAATGTTGCAATGAAATGTTTCTTTGTGCAGCACATCAGTTGGAATAAAAATTTTTAGAAAATCGAGTTAATGTAGTAGGAATTGCACTTAAAAATAAGACTCAATTACCACCACAGATCTGTATTTTCGTAATTTTTGTTTTCACCATATTTGAAAAAAGTAAAAAATACTATGTGAGGCCAGGGTTGTCAGATCATTTTTAAGCTTTTTCGTCAAATTCAATATCAAAAATGGTCAAATCATCTTTTTTAACGTTTTGGCAATATAATTTATATTTTTTTGAATAATGAAAAAATAATTTGTTCCGAATTCTTAAATTTCCCTAAAAGTGGGAAAAAATTCGCCATAATATATATTTTGTTAATTTTATTAAGCAAAAATATTAGCAAAAACAAAAAGTGTATAGTGTTTACTATGACGTAGTTTATAGTTTACTGAAAGCTAGAAAACTATATAAAATAATTTTTATGGTTAATATAAAATACATTTTTGATATAGATATGTAGTCTCATTATTGTTATATATCTTAAACGACACATTTCACATTGCCCTGTGTTGGAATTAAATTACACTATGCGACTAAGAAGAACGAAAATAAAATACATGAAAAGTTATACTATTTTTCTAATAAAAGTTATCTAGTACAACAAGATTCAGTTTTAGAAATTTTTTAAAAACGGTTTTTCGTGCATTCATACACTTATAGACTTATAATTTAGCGGAATACTATTCGATTTTAGGGTTTTCAGTGGAATTAGAGAGAGGAGAAGTAGATCTTTTAAATGACGATATGATATAGTCCATAGCCCTGAGGTATGAATATGTGTGAATTTTTCAAGCAAACACATTCTTTTCCACATTTGTCAAGTTTAGAGCCTTTTTCGTATCATAATTGCATTACATAAGTAAACTGGAACCTAAAGATCTCGTTGCCGGGAACATAATTGAAGTTCGGCTGCCATCTATAATCGACACATTAAAATGCACCATGTTCACGAATTTCATGCATAAAAATACCAAAATAATAATTTTAATTTTTCGTATTTTTTTTTTTTATCAAAAATAGCCAATTAATTTACAAATCGCCAAAAAGTCGCCATGTCGCCAAACCGAAAATTAGGCCACCAAATAACTTTGGTGGCCACGTTTGGCGAGAAATCGCCAGATCTGTAAACCCTGTGTGTTTATTCTGCATAGGTAGTATTAGATTACAATAAAGCAAGGGAGTGGTTGATACGCAGGACAAAATTGTGTCATGTTATACTTGCAAAAAAAGACTACTTGACTGCCATTATTGATATTTGGTAATACGATAGATATACAAAGGTTTTATATTATTTACATTGGCCAACCACGGCTGGAAGGAGAATAGCTTGCTTAGAAAATTTACGTTTGCAACTTACTACGGCTGATATGAAGTACTGAAAAACGTTACCAAAAGCATGATTTTCAAAATAAATTACATAAGAACAGCGCCATAATCCTGAACACGATTACCAGCCTTCAATTTTAACCAAATTCAATGAAAAAATACGCCGCTAATTATGTCCCAAAACATACAAGAAAATACCATAAATATGCATTAGTTGCAATAATTTTGTATGCAAACAGCACTCTAATAAGTATAGTTATTGTATGTAAGCAGTGCAATAATTAAAAATAGTACTCATCAAACATCAATTATCTGTATGTCTGATACATACATATATTACTGGACTTAACTCTTAAGTCACTGTACTCGTACATATACAATAAATATTACTGGAAATACAAAAAATAAATAAACTGAACTTTACTGAACAAAGTTTATTATTGAGAAAATATATACAATTTTCTATAGGGGTCAAATCTGGCCCGAACACTGTTAACGTCAATAAATTTAAACACCTTGTAAAGGTTAAGGATATACTCGTAGTTCTTATTTTCTAAATCGCCTTGTAGTAAGAACTTGTGATGCACTATATCAAGACTATCAAAGAAAACAATGGGTAAACCTTCGATCTTTGTTAGCTGTTTTAAAATTTTGCATTATGATGATTAGGCTTTGGTCTTGCCGTTATACTTACGCGCTACCACCTATGCTATCGTTCGGCGATACGAGCTCTCAGGGAGTTTTTTTTTCGTTATTTTGTTTCGTATTCTAAATTGGCTAAAAATAGATTTGCATTTAATAAATCGATGATGATATAAACACATACTCATACACACCATTTTGTATGAGTATATCGGATGTCTATTGCTACCAGAGAAACCAGAATCGTAAAAAACAGACTCCCTTTTAAAGAATCATGCGCATGCGTATAGAAAACAAAAAAAATACAACAACAACAACAAGAGTTATCAGTTTTCGTTTTTTGCAGTGGTATAAAAAAGGTCTTTTTTTATTGCTAATATTGCTGCTGTTGTTACTGCTTAGCTCTAATACGTGACTTACAAACTAAATTTGCAAAAAAAAAAAACTAATTCAAGGTTGCCAATGATGGTTGATTTGTTTTGGATCGTTTTTTTTTTTAATTTTTAAAACAAAATTTATAAAAAAAACTAAACTTTTTTGTAAGCTTTCTAGATGAACTGTTTTTATATTCTATAAAGAATTCACTAAAACTGATTTTATTTCGTATTTAAGTTTGCTTTTCGTGTAACAGCAATAAATCAGGGATTGTTGTTAGTGTTACGGTTAAAAATTTCGAAGGTACAGTTTGTTAAGCTCAGTGCTAAGAATATTTATTTTTAAAGGTTTTTGCTCCATGTGCTACTTTAGGTACCTGAAGTATAATTTTTTTGAATCAAATAAATCATGTTCGTGTATTAGTTTTTTTTAAGTATCATCTAAGCCTTCGCAATTTGATTAAATTTGAAACTCTGAAACTCTAGAGGCGCTGTATGTATTAATCTTACTTGAATTCGTTTAATTATTTTGACGTGTTCTAACATATCATTTCTGAACGATAGCTTCAAGGCGTATAATTCATATGAGATAATACTTCGGAACACCACTTTTGGTTAAAAAAGGATAATAACCTATAAGCAAAAATGTTTTAAGATTGATCTGATTGATCAAAATTTCATATTAGCCCACATATAACCTAAGGATAGAGATGTCATTTTGAAGCTGTTACAATCAGGCTAAAATTTGTTAAAATGTAATTGAATCTAATCTAATATCGTACTGGGTATGGCTTACAATTTTAAATAATATTTTTGGATCTAAGCTTTTTCAATTGTAAAATTTTTTATTTTGACGCTGATGATATTTGGTAGCCTATTGTGATTAGGCTAAAAACCATCATAAACACGTCTTTATAACTTATCTGCTAAACTAATGTCATACAGACTATGCCTTAAGCCTTTGTTGCATAAATCCAAAATAATCAGCTGATTTTTTGTCTCGATAATAACACCAATAATAGCCTGTCTTACACTGACACTTGTGGTTTTTTCTCACCATTTCTCTGCTGCATATCTCGGTGATGAAGTGTGGTCTCAGATACCATTAGCATCTAAGAAATTCTAAAATTATTCTGTGAGTGCTCTGGTGTCTCGAATCACATGATAAGGTTCATGAGTGGGAGGGGGACATTTGTTCTCTCGCATTGTTGGGGTGATTTTCTTGTTGGCAGTGCGTACGTCCTCGATAAATAAACGTAAGCACAAATCGACTCATATATATGTGTATGTATATGGACAGTTAGACTCTCTGTTAAAATTTGGTAAAATCTCTGACTTGCTAAAGTTTGCTCTATCTAATAGGGTTAAAATTCGACTTATTAAGTCTTGGTAACTTATATTAAGCGTTTTGGACTAGATCTGTTATTTTGGCACTTTTCTTGTTAGCCTGGGGTACCAAACTATTTAGTACACGGAACTGCCGTCATGCATTAATTACATCGCGATGAAAGCAAGCTTTCGCTGTTACTCTCGTTTTTTGTCCTTTTTTGATCATCTGATTTATACCGTTTATATCTGATTTTCCACTGACTTATGGTCTTATATTTTTCCCAGTCAAATGTGGAGTTTACTAGGCGTATTGTATATAAATGCCCGCTTTGAGATATAACTATATATTTATAACCACCATGTAGCATAAAGAATTGGGTCATACCTCTCCATGTTGATACTTTATCCAAACATCAATATAGGGAATCAATCCGAACATAAAACTATAATGGCGCAGTCAAGTTAATGAATAACACGTTGCGACAAAAAAGAAGAAAGTTGGAATGCCCGGGCAATGATAATATTTTTCTGATAGGGGCTATCGGGTAGAACAAGGATCTGTTTTTGGAATTTATAAAATCCCGAGTTACAGGCAAAAAACCAGTATTTCTGATTTTCATGCACTTATAAGCTAAAAACTTAGCTGAAATTAACCGATTTAAAGTTCCTTTTCGGATTTTGAAAGAAGAGAAACAAGCCTTTTAAATGATATATATGTCTTTTAAGTAGCCTTGAAGTATCTGTGTGCATTTCCAAACAAATACACTTTTCACAACATTTTTACATATTATTCAAGTCTAGATGCCGTTTTTGCTCACTAATTTATATAAAAACCGTACGAGGAGTACTAAATATATTTCGGGAACTGGCAACACTAATATCAATAGCTGAAATCTGGCAACACCATAATAAAGTTGGACATATTTTAGCATAAACGTACTCACAAAGTTTTGATGTACAAGTGCTATTTGTTTTGTTTCCAATAAGTTAAGAAAATTAATTTGGCCAACAAAAATCTGTCGATGAACTCAGTTCATTGTATGGCGATAAAGCACCATCAAGAACCACAGCATATCATTGGTATAGTAAATTTAAACATGGTCGTAGTTCGGTCAACGACTAATTCCATGATGGTCGTTCAAAATCGATTGTTGTGCCACAAAAACATCGATGCAGTGCATGAACTGATAATGCAAGATCGTCGATTTTTGAGGTTTTTCGAAAATTCAAAAAGCAAATCCTTATTCTACTCGACAACGCCTATGAGAAAAATAGTATTTCTTACCATTTCTTTTTTTTTTGTCGCAACGTGTAATATTTTCTGCAAAATATTTTGTTGATTGCAATTTTTTTACTAATTTTATTGATAAACTTGTAAAAATACATTAAAAAAACATTTTTATGTTTTTAAAATCAATTACTGGGTGTAACCAACCAACTGCTCTATTCTAATGCTTTAATACAGCAGCTGTTCTGTTAACAAATCGTAATAAATGATGTTTTATTTCAAATTTGTAAAAATATGTATGTATGTACGAATTTTTATTAATGAACCTCCAGATAGACTGGAAAATAAAAAATTCATTAATTTTCCTATGATTACTAAGACAACAAGTGTTAATCAGATACAATTTTTTTCATTTTATTTATTTTATTATTTTTTAACAAATCCTATAAAAAATGAATATGCAAACAAAACGTGTTCTAAAGATTATTTTATTTTTTATTTTCTTAAAAAAGAACAAAAAACATAAAATTTGCTATTTTTGCATGCCTTGTAAATCGTAAATTTTTTAAATGAAAAATTAAAAGAAATACAAATGTTTCAACTTTAACCCGAATAACCCTGTATGTCTTTGTCACTGCAAAAATATTTTCAATATCATTTGTAATACAATGCGAGAGGAGAGGGGACATGTCGAAAACATGAATATGAGAAATTAAGCGCATAAATTATGAAAAAATAAAAATAGACGATTCGGATTGGATATAGTAAGCTCTACGTCTAATTCCTATCGAACTAAACCGGTTATCAAACCAATCAAATATCTTACGACGGTAATAGAGAAGATACAAAAGCTTATATTTTATTACATTTTAACTAAAAAAAAAAGTTTTTAGTGTGTAGGTCCAAAGACACGCCATTTTTAGTCAAATCGAATATAAAAATATCTAGAGGACACTACGAATTTTTGTATCAAATTGAGTCCGATCACAGTATATTCCCATTAATAACTAGTGTCAAAGATACATTTTTGTAATTAACTATATGGGTATGAACTATGCAGAAATTATTGCAGTACAGCAATAGAGGCACAGCATGATCCTATGAAATGCAAGTAGGGATTGTGTTATTTTATATATAATGACATAAATTAGTTTTTGGATAATAACATTAAATGAAGCACGTTTATTTCATACATTACGGTCACGTTTGGTGTAGTCCTAGTCTTTTATGTACTACACATTACCCGAGTGTGTGAGTAGACGCATTCTCTGAAGGGAAATTTTCATGGCACTTGTTCACCTATATACTCGTACATATATAGAAATTATTTTGCCTATTGATTTTTTATGATATCATTGATATTCTAATGAAATTCACACTTTGCATCATCGACAGGCAAAGAGCTGCTCTTCCGTTTTATTTTCACAAATTATTTTCAAAATAAGCACAAAAGAAACAAAGAGAAGAAGAAAACGAAAAAACAAGTGGAAAAATACAGAGCAAAGTGGCCTGAGTGAGGGACTCTCAAATTATTACCATAATTGTAAAAAGCATTAATATTAATTTGCCTGGCACTGCTTTATATCTATTTGTATGAATGCTCCTTCTCCTACTCAGTTTCTTGACTTTTCCCTCTTCGTTTCTTTTACTTATCTCCTTCATATTCTTTCATTGCTTTTCTGGGTGGAATGTGCAAGCACCGTTATAATCAAGATAATTTGAAATTAAAGCAATTTTTTAAAATTGATGAAGTAGCGAAATTAATGTTGCCAGATTCATTGTGTCACCTTTCGCAACTTTGCACATTTCAGCACCGTTCTTGCCTCTTTTTCATCCTCCGGTTGTCATGAGTTACTACATTCAGATACGAAATGCTCTTTCTATTTAATAAGAAGTTTGAAGTTTAAACAAATAAGACGTCTGATTTGCAAATTATAGGGAAACCGTGTTCTGATCGGGGCAGTACATTAGACTAAATGGCCGAGTACGTCAATACCTCTTAATTTGTCCCTGTGGTTTAGGTCTAAACTAATGACTATGTTTCTTGTTTTTTACATTGAAACCTACAAATATTCAACAAGGGATTTCATTGCTGGGCATTAAAACCTACCTTTACCTGCACTTTCGTGACTTCTAGTTTAAAAGAAACTCGAATTGCAAGTGAAAGTTATTTGGGTACATTGGTTGCATTGCAATTTCACGTTGTGTTTTTTTTCTAGCATATCTTTTCTAGTCTGTACTCCCAGGAGTAGAGGATCGAAGCTCTTTGAAGAACTGTAATTATGACGTAAAACCTTAGTCCTTTCTTTTTCTATTGGGACAAGACAATCATGAATTAGCTTCTCCAAATCTATTCCGCAGTCCTATACTTAATTCCATGCATTTACAAGCATCGCAGTCACAAACCGAAAAAAATCACTGGCTTTGTAAACACATGAGATTGGCTATATCGGTTTTTAAGCCAGTGTTATACACATCACTCGAGATGATGCGTTTGAGTGAAAGTTTTGTGGTGCCAAAACTGCAAGTTTGCATGTTGGGAAGTCACCTAACCTAGAACGCGATATTTTACCAAGAGCCTCAGGTAGTTCTTGCTGCAATAATATGTTAACCTACTTTCTGTCTTAAGGACTCGACAAAATCAACAAGTCCAAGCATTGGTTTCAACAAGATGACTTCATAGTATCATGGGAAATATTTGGCTATTGGGTAATCGTAAGACCAGTATTAATAAACTTTTAGCCTCTTGACGATAAAATCTAAGTAAAAGTGATCAACGTTAGCCATTAAGCAATTTAAATTTTTTGTGAAATTTTCGGCATATGGAATATCAAAATTTATAAATTAAATTTAAATATTGTAGGGGCTTTAAAGCATATAAGCATACATACATATGTATGCAAAAGCGTCTTTAAACCAATATGTATTATTTCTAATCAATTATTTCATTTCAGTTTTTTAAATGACATCATTTTATACAAGTTGGGGATGATGTTTCTAATACTTAAACGTAAAACTTCTTATAAAAATAAGCGAGGCAAAGAAAAGAAAAAAAAAAAACCAAAACGCCTTTGCATGAAATTAATACCCCCGATGTCATGAAAAAAATCACAAATAAAACAATCATCGCCTTAAATGCTTAACAAATTTAGAAAAATTACATATGAAATCGTAATGAAATGAGAATGCGAGTATTGCTTGTTTCTCTTCTACTCTTTAATGCATCAACACGCAGCAGCAGCAGGCAAGCATGCATGCAAACAAAAGTTGACACTTTTTTTGTCCCAAATGTCGTCTATCGATTAATTATTAATAAAATAACAATTTATAACTATTTAATAGAAAATAAATCAAAAACAAAAACCAATAGACAATGAATTACGAAGTGAAGCATTTTGATTTTAATTCGTATGTGTTTAAGAAGAGAAAAAAGGTCACTTTAATATCCGTTTAAATCGTAACGTAGAGTGTTGTCAATAATATAAAATAACTAATCACATATAAATTACTCATCACTTATAATCATCTTCTTCGTCATCATCATCAGCATTGTAATTGTGTCTTTATTAATGGATGTGCTGTTGCATTTAAAGCTTAACAAATATCATTTACGTGGACAAATATGGCGAAAAACGCACAATTTCTTAATACCCTACACTATTTAATATGATAGACGGGACGAATAATGTTTAATCCGACTGTGTGTCCATGTACGGTTACAATTTTCCTTTGCAGCAAAGCCCTTTGCTTTTATACTTAATTCATGTAATATTCCGGAAAGGTGCCCCTTCTAAAAAGATCTCGGGATTATAGCTTTAAAAGTAATAGCTTGGTTGTCTAAAATAGAAAAGCATTTCACAGATTGTTAGCAGATGATAAGTTCTTTACAAGTTTCATTAAATACTTTTAGGAGTAAAGATTTATTGTCCAATTATGGATGGCAACAGAAATTCAGTTACGTTGCCGAATGGCAACTAGAAATTTGTAGTTGCCTAAAT
Source organism: Wohlfahrtia magnifica (assembly GCA_023159175.1). Classification (NCBI taxonomy): domain Eukaryota; kingdom Metazoa; phylum Arthropoda; class Insecta; order Diptera; family Sarcophagidae; genus Wohlfahrtia; species Wohlfahrtia magnifica. The sequence continues at coordinate 9,310,906 of JAKWBJ010000222.1, forward strand.
AACAATTGTATTTTACAAAATTTTAGTTGCCAGTTGCCATACGTAATGGAGTTTTCCGCAACTGGCAAAGCAACTAAAGTTCTGTTGGCATCCAGTTTTGTTTTGTTATTAACTCCATTCCATACATTCAACTTGTAGCTGATACACCTTAGTGCTTAAGAAAGTGAAAGTAAGTATGCATAGAGCACTTTAATTATAGCGTAGAGTATAAAAATGGCGGTCTAGATTACATTTATTTAAATGACTTTTTTTTTAGTTTAAGTTTTTTTTGTATCGTTGCTGTTGATTTGATAATTGAAATGCGTAGAGGGTATTACACTTCATTACTGCATTATTCAAATTGGATTTGATATTTGAAATTAGAATTGGAATTGAATTGGATGTATTACAACAAACGCCCACACCTAATTGCCTGCAAACAATGTGTTTCTGCTTCGATTTTTGTATTTAAATTTTTTCTAAATTTTAATTTATTTCTTTAATCCGCAAGACATAATGATGAATGTGTGCAGGGATGGACAGCAAATAGCGCCGAGTGATTAACATTAATAAAAAATATTATTAAATTGTATATAAATTTTAAGACGAAATTTAAGAAACTTAACAAATAAATTTATGAAAAAAAATTCAATAAAATACTGTATTTGGTTGATACAATTTTACTCAATATTCGATGAAGCTTCTTAAAGGACTAAGTAGAGTAATAGGTTCAGATACAGTTATCTTTTCGTATTATAAATATATTTTTTTTGTTGTTGGTCCATGTGGTCTTAAAAGGTTGGTTCTCTTATCATATCAAATATTAGAAAAACAATTTTTTTCTTGACTGCTATTGTAGCTGTAACATGTTTATAAAATGACAATCAATTATAAGCAAATACAACAATTTAATAGAAAAATTAAATAAAAGTAAAAAAAAAATATTTTAAGCTTCAAAACTACTGCATTAATTTGCAACAAAAACAACCATATTAGTAGTGCCACCAGCACCTGCAACAACATACCAAAACAAAAAGTAAAGACAGACAAATTTTATTTTTGTTAATTAAATAAATTAAATGACAACTAAATTAGTCTTATATGACATGTTAACTATGTAAATGAAATTGTATGTAATACATACTACATATATATACAAATGTAAGTGTGTAATAAAATTATTTTTGTACATGATAACATAATACAGTATAGTATTGTAGTCAAATAATAATACAAAAATAAAATAAAAACTGAAACTATTCCTGCAATTTTTGTATGATAATCTCTTGTAGGCGATTTTATTATTTTTACAGATTTTCTGTAAAAAAAAATCATTGAAAAAAGTACTATTTGATACTCTACATACCAATCTAAGCGCTTTTACTAAATTAAAATTAAATTAAATTATTAAATTGAATTAAAAATAAAATTTGTTACATCTTAGAACTGGTTCATATTGGACCCTACCGGCAGTTGGTTTAATTTTTACCAAATTGGGTAGGCATTATAAAAACTTAATCTGGATGTAAATAAAAGTTACTTGTCCGCCCGACGTTTGAAATTGTAATTAGCACTAGACCTGTCTGCCGACTGATCTCCAACAAATTTGACTTGTATGGTGAGTGAAATTTTTACAAAATATAAGCAGAGTTAAGACTCAGTTTATTAGTGGTAGATATGGTTTAAAAACTTCAGACCCAATCTCAATTTTTTTAAAGCAGCGTTAAATTTCAGTTTGGGAAAATTTTGTTAGTAAGCGGTGTGGGATCAATGTCCAAATATTAAGTGATTTCAAATAAATTCCTAAGATAAATAAAAGTTTATTTGTGCTGAACTTAAGCCCAATATCAATAGAATTTAGCAGCAGTAGTGATGTATATAAATTTTTACAAAATGATGATGATTATAAGTAAATTCTGACTTGAAAGACTGCAACTGACTGTTTGTGTCGAACTTTTGTGAATTGGCTGTTTGAAAAACTGTAAGAAATCAGCGAACTTTTCAATATAATCATCTTTAGTGATGAGGCCAATTTTTAATTAGGCGGTTATGTAAACAAAAAAATTGTCGCATATGGGGCTCACAAAATCCACAAACAGTCCACGAAAAACCATAACATCCAAAGAATGTGACCATGGTATGAGCAAGGAAACGCAATACCAAACCATGATAACCAATTTTTTGTGGCCACAATTGACTAATGTTGACATCAGTGATCTTTGGTTTCAGCAGGACGGCGCCACCAGCCTCACAGTCAGCCCAAAAATTTAGTTATCGCATGAGAAATTTCCCGGTCGCGTAATTTCTCAATTTGGCGATATTAATTGGCCGCCTCGTTCTTGTGATTTAACGCCGCTGGACTATTTTCTCTGGGGCCATTTGAAAGACCAGGCTTACGTGATTAAACCACAAATAACTAATACTCTGAAAGATGAAATTCTGTGCCGTATTAACAAGATATGGGAAGCCTTGTTGCAAAATGTGGTTCAAAATTTTGTGAAAAAAGCGGACGTCTGCCGACGTGCTAGGAGTGAACATTTGTCCAACATCATATTCCGTTATTAACTCCCATATTTCTATTTTATATTGGCATGAATAAAACTGAATTTGTAAAAAAAATGTATTTTTAAGCCAATTTACTTCCTAATCTCAAATATGTCAACCCTCTACTAGCTATGATAATACAGGGAAGAATCTAGAGCAAAATAGAGAACACTCTGCGAGATATACAAGCATGTTTCCTACAAATAGGAGTTATGTAGATCAATTCAATACTCTGAACATCATAATAGAACAGATATATGTAGGTACGAGTATCTCCTGTATCTACTATTCGTAGATTTCAAGAAGGTTTTTGATATTTTCAAACGGACTGCCCTACGGAAAGGATTGAGAAAAAAACGTGTAGACCAGAAAGTAATTAATAATCATTTCATACCAGCGTCGAAGAAAAGCAAAGATGCTCACTGTCACCTCAACTTTTTACCATTGTCTTGGATAATGCTATCGTAAGCCAAGTTTGTTCAGAGAGAAGGGAGATTAAATAGTCTCTCATACCAATTCAGGGATGCTTACTCTCGCCATTGCTTTTCATCATTGTACTTGATCGCATTCTGGAAATCTTTGATAACAACATCAACAAAAGCGAAAGACCTAAAATAACACGGCGATGCACTATCTTCAATGAGGCGAATAAAACCTTTAACCAACTCCGACACTTAGCAGCAGACAGATAACGATGGATATTCTACGTTAATAGCCTTTTTTAACTGAAGGCCAGCATTCATGGGATAACCCCTACTCATGCAGTGCATTCTCCAGGTTGTGGGAAGGAGGATAGTGGGAGTAGAGTTTATGGACGTTTGATTTGAACTCATCCATGTCGTATGTGACAGGAAAAACTTTCTCGGGAAGATCGTTCCACAAACGAACGGTGCGGTAAAAGAACGAATTCTCTCTGTAATACGTTGTGCGATTCATCCGACAATCAATTGCAAAATAATGTGCTCTACGGGCAAACCGAGTACTGCGTGAAAATATATGATTATGTGGAATCAATTCCTTTATTTCGTTAGAACACATTCCGTCATAGTACCGATAGAACAATGAAATACACGCCAGATTGCGACGATGCTCTAAGGAATCGATAGAGTTGGCTACCCTACCGTCATTAATAAGCACCTCAGCCCTCTCCTGTACATACATTTTGGGTCGAGTGTATGTAGGCCTTGTAAATATTGAGAAGTTCAGATGGAGTCAAGTAATTCTTTTATCGTCTTAAAAAACCGAGGCACTTGAATGCTTCTTCACAATGAATCCTCATGCCAGAACATAAATATCTACGAGTACATTACCCATACCGCCACGTCTGTGTCAGAAAACAACATTGGGTCTCGGAGATCTTCGCCAAGTCTCTCATGAGTGTGTCATTCATATATCGCCTTTTCGCCACAATCTTCAAGAGGTTTGGCCTACGATCAAAAGAATATGAATGACAAATGTTGCTGTCGTAAGGGAAAGAATAGATAAGATTGGAAGTTAGAAAAAGACAGTCATTAAAAAATATTGGAAATAGTAATGGAGAAAGAACAAAGCTTTGCGGTACCCTTGAATTTATCCCGAACTCGTCGGATAAGATCCCATCTAAACCACTTTTATGGAGCGATTTCTGAGAAAGCTCGATATAAATCGAGAGAAGTGACTACCGAAACCAAAGGCCGTAAGTTACGATACTAGCTCCCCATGCCAAACTCTATTAAACGCCTTTAAAATATCTAGAGCAGCAACTTCGTTCTCACCAAAAACATAAATGGATTTGTTCCACCTCTCCAGTTGAACGGCCCTTACGGAAGCGGTATACAGAAGTAGACAGCTATTTAGAGACAACAATTGTTTGTACACTTAGTTAGAGTGTCGCTAGTAATGCTGTGAGGTGATATCGCTGTTAAAAATTGTCAGATGGTATGGCTTGGGAAGGTGGGATCTTACCTAAGATACCACAGTGACACACAAACTATTAAATACTGAGTGCATAAATTTCAATACAATGCTCCACGAAATCTAAGCAAAGTTTCTTGTAGAGGCAATTATGGACTCGTATATTACTAATAGATTTATTCAAAGTAAAACATTTAATTATTGTTATCATAGGCACCTAAACTATAACCATAATCACAAACCTTTAACTCCATTCTTTACCAAGTAATACAAGAAAAACGAAACTAGCTTCTTGAATAGCTGTTCGAAAATTAAGCAACTTTCAGTACTTTATGTAATAAACTTTGTTTATATCACCGTTTTGGCATAGTTTTAATGAGATTTGTTAGCATTGATTGCCACTTTAATTTTAAGCTCTCCGTTAGTTTCTGCTCATTTTGTAAAATGACGTGATCCATCTCTGCGCTTCAAGAATGAAGAGCAATTTTATTTAAATAAAAGAACCGGTAAACTGGTTATTTGAATAATTAACCGAAAACCGGTTTTTTAAAAACTGCTATTTTTCGAATTATTCGAAAACCGGTTTTTGAAAACGGTCGAATATTTCAAAAATTCCATTTTCGAGTTAAGTTAATGTTTGTATATTACAAACATTAGGACAAACCAAATATACCTCTAAACACCTACTGCTGTTGTGTAGGGTAACAAAAATCATGTCATATGCATTGCGTGTTTCATTTTTATATTTAATTGATGACGATTTTTGTTGTTTTTTAATTCTGATTTTAAAAATAATCTGTTTTTTTTTTTTTTTTTTTTTAGAAAAACTAAAATATTTTTCAAAATGTATTTTTTAAAAAAACATATTTTGTCACCAAAAATCTGGTTTATACTTTTAAGTTTCACATAATTTTATTTAATAATTTAAACTATTTTTTTGTTCACACCAAAGAATCTGCTGCTAAAATTACCTTTGTATTTAGCATTTTTGTGTTTTTAAAGATATGAAACTCTTTATGGGAATTTTATTTTTCTGGGTTTATTATTTTCTCTTGTTGGTTTTGTTTTGTTAATTTTTGTTTAAATAAAACATGGTTTTAATTAAGATTTATAGACCTATTTGTTTTTCTAGTCAAATGCACAGAACTGCAATAGAATTTGTTGGTCATTTTATTGTCAATATCCATTCTCTAACCAAAAACGTTATTATTTCACGTCGTTGTAGGTTTTTTTGTTTATTATTTTTCTTTTTTTTATATTTTCTAACAAATTTTCCATGTGTGTTGTCTTTTTTTATATACTGAGTTATTTGTGTTGTAAAAATTTTACAAACAATTTGGCAAAAACTAAACAAACAGTCAAATAGAGAAACAATAAAAAAAATCTTGATTTGGGCAAATAAATGAACGATTGGTTGATTTCATAGCCTACAAAAGACACAAAAACAAATAAAAAATAAAAAATTACGAAAAACGGAAGTACTAACAATACAGCATGTTTAAGCAATAGAAAATTTTGAAATTAAAGGTTTTGATTGTAAATATTATTTAGAAAAAAGGCGAGTACTGAAGTTTTATGACGCAAGGAATAGGGAAATATTAGGATGTTCTATATAAAGGGCACGCCAAATAATTTTTTTTAAATGCTATAAAAAAAACCTACAGAATATTTTCTCAAATTTCTTTTTTTATTTGAAAGTACAATCCTTCCGGTTAATAATGGAAAATAATTTCATTCAAATGGCTGCCTCGGCTGGCCATGCAGTAGCCAATTTTTAAGCACATTATCGATTGTGTGCAGCTGTATTTCACCAATGGCTTCACGAATATTGTCCTTTAAAGCGCCAATTGTCTCTGGCTTGTTGGCGTAGAACTTATCTTTGACGGCACCCCACAAATAATAGTCCAACGGTGTCAAATCGCAGCTCCGAGGTGGCCAAACGACATCATCTTTGATAATGCGAAACAGGGCGCAAAACATCAAGTGTAGCTTCGGCTGTGTGGCACGTAGCGCCGTCCTGTTGAAACCAAATGTTGCTAATAACCTCCTCTTCAATTCTTTTGAACAAAAATGCGTTCAACATGACCCGATAACGATCGCCATTGACTGTAACGGCCACTCCTTGCTCATTTTCGAAGAAAAATGGCCCAATTGGGTGTATCGGCATTTCAATGTATGCGTGCGGGTTTTCTGTGCCCCAAATGCGACAATTTTGCTTGTTTATATACCTGCCAAGATCAAAATGAGCTTCATCTGAAACGATGATTTTTTTTGGTAAAATCGGCATCTTCTGTACGTCGATCGCAAACCCACTTAGCGAAGCGAAGTTCAAGCGTATACACAACCATATTCGTTCAGCGGAAGGATAAATCTAATTATCTGTCAAATCAGACATGAGCTAAGTGTTACCATTCACGAAATAAGCACTAGTTGAAAAAAACCGTTAGATGGGGGATCCTTTATAAAGAGTACTATCCTACTATCGGGTTATGTTTAATTTGCATTAAAGGGTTTATCACTGACGAATCTTCAAATTAACAACATGATCAGCCTGTCTTCAAAATAAGACTTATTAAATTATGAATATGAAGAGATAGCTTCCTGGCTTGCCACTTTCAAGTTCCAAAACATTTACATACAATGACAAACAGTAATTTGCAAACAATGATTCTCTCCAACGACGATATCCATGTTACATTACAGAAAAATGTTGATGGAGTATTACGCAATGTGCCACACCTAGAAGAATGAAAATATCGGGTTTTTTTTAAGAGCTTCATAACTTTGAGTTGACATGACTGCCTAATTTGACAACCGATTTGTAATAACCTGAGTTATTATAAAACAATTTTCTTCCACAAGTTGTCGTTGTTTTGCTTACAACAAATGTAGCGTGGAGTTGATAGAGAGAGAGAGAGAGATAAAAAAGGTAAGTATTCTTCCATTAAATTCTTTCCAATAATCATTACCTTAAGATAATCCCATGTTAGAAAGTGGATAATCATTTCATATTACATTATAAATTTTATTCATTTCTAATACATTCATTATAAAATAATTATTAAGATTAAGAGTGATCCGTCAATATATCAATATTAATATTTTTAAGATCCTTTTGTTAGTATTGTTGCCCGAAAGCATTTATGAGTAGGTTAGCGTCCGAAGGCATTCTACGCGTTACTAAGTTTAATATGCAAATGTTAAGGTAAACGAAAATTTATAACATATTCCATATCCAAAGTGTAAAAGTTAACATATTTCCATAAACAATTGCAACAATGTGGCTAATATATGCCAAATTTTAAATGTTTAGGAAAAAAACGCTAAATAGAAAATAAATTCATTGAATAATTAAAATTTAATAAAAAATCGAACAGCATAAAATATAAAATATAATTAATGTCCAAAGTATTTTTGGACACGATTTAACAGCTGATAGTTTCTTTTTGCTTAGTTTGGTTTGACATTTTATTATGGATAGACTTGCATCAGAGCCACGTTTGTAAATTGATGAAAATTTTTTTTTATCAAAATAACGGTACTGTTCGTTAAACTTTTGTTTTGTTCTCCGATGAAATTCTTTTTCGCGTTGAATGGGTACATAAATAAGGATAACTGTCGTATTTGGAGCGAGGACAATCTACAAGCAAATTACTACAAGAAAATTACTGTTTGGAGCGCTCTATGGGCTGGAGGAATCATTGGTTCAAAAACGATGATGGTCAAAATGTTACTCTCAATGATAAACGACGGTATCGCTATATGATTAGACAATTTTTCATGCTTTAATTAGCTGGCATTAATCTTACTGATAGGGCTTACTGGCGTGGTGTAGTAATTAGAGCGCATGTATAACAACACAAGCGAGCCAGATTCGAGCCACAGCAGAGGATATGACGAAATAATTTAATTATAGTTTCCTTTCGAAAGAGGCTTCAACTTTCCCTCCAGACAACACCATCTAAAAAATAAGGAAGAGGCCCCCCTGACCATCGAGCCTTCCTCTGGCGATCATGACAAACATCAGACGAATGATCAGGAAAAAACGCTACCTACTGGGATAAAATTACAATGATAAAGTAAAAATCCCCAACAATTAGCAAGGATATTCACCACCACTACACATTCGATATGGAGGGAGCTACAGTGGATTAATCATCTACTTAGCTTGATAAATCGACTTGATTAATGAAATTGAAAAGAAAAGCAATGAGTGTTTTGTGGAAAGCCATGACATGTGATTGCTAGAGGACGGAGCCGAATATCACACACGTGCGTATTATGAACAACTTTCGATTTTCGGTTGTGGTTTGAATTAAATGATCGAACGAATTTTCATTTGGTATTATTATGACGTACATTCGATAAGAGTAGCACTATTGTGAATTTCACTAATTTGAATTGTTCACGATAGTACCAATCCATCAGGTGGCACTTTTTAAAAAGTATTTTTGGTTGCAGTTTTATAGAAGAAAAAGTTAAATAAATAATTATTAACATGACCACAACCGAATAATGGTTCGATTATTCGTCTGATGAAGAATAAAGTTTATTGCATGTGGCCAAAAGCAGAAAGAAGCCAAGAGATGCTTCTAACATTTTGATCATGAATACCGCAATGTAAGTATACAAAGTTTTGAACAAGAACATCATTTAGGGAAGTTTGTTTCGACTGTGCGTTTATAGAAGTGGTGTCTTCTACAGATGAACAGCGGTGAACACAAAGCAGATCAATCCCAAGCATTTTAAAATTGGTAGCAACTTTGCTCAAGGATCTTACCAACTAAGCCTTGGGTACGAAAATATGCTTAGTCTTGCATAGCTCACGGTTTTTGTAGTGTTGTCAGAGGTACTCCTAGTTTTAGAAAATTGTATTTGTCCAAAATGGGTCATATACAAATATAAACCTGCTGAAGAGCAAGAAGCAAAATTATTACTTTATTTTTTTTTTTAATAAAAGGTATTATTGGATGTGTTGATGGCACACACATCGAAATTTGGACCCTCCTTTATTTATTTTTTAAACTGCCGCATAGCGTCAAAAGCAAAATTATGTTCAATTGAAAATTCGTTTAACAGCGAAATTTTTGGCAGTGCTGCCAACTAATAACACAAATTTAACATGCGTTGTTCGCTAAGCAGTAAAAATCGAAAATCTATTGTAGCTCATAATAGGCATCACGTCTACAATTCATTTACTTAAAGAAATTTTTAAAAAAGAGCAACTTCACGTAATTGTCCAATTAGTTGGTCACCAAGATCGTGTAATTTAACCCCATTAGATTATTTTCTTAGGGATTATGTAAAGTCATTTATCTACATCGATAAACCAGAGGATTATTGAACACCTGTAAATCAACATTAGAAGAGTTATTGGCAAAATCCGGTAGCATATGCTACGAAAAGTTGCTGAAAATAGGTGTTCCAGATAGCGCCTTGTACACGTCAGCCGTTCGAAAACACCTGATAAAAGTAAGAAAGTAGAAAATGAATTTTAGTTTTTAAAATAAAATTGAATAAGAAACCTTTTCATGTTTTGATATGTCAAAACTTGTTTTCAGAAGTGTTTGCAGATGTTTTAGGGCAATAATATCTAAAAAAAACTTGCACAATTAAGATGATATGAGGGATGAAAAGTAATCGCGTATAACACATAATTTGGTTTCAACGCCACAAAACTTGTATGCTTTTTTTTATTAAATTGATATCCAGTAGAATCGTTATGATTATCCAATTTTTTGTAAGTTTGTTTGTTTGTCATTCATTCACGCGTGAAAGACTGAACCGATTGTGCTGAAAGTTCTATAGGCTATGCTTTTTTAAATTTGGATTTGGTTAAATTATGGGAAAAATGGACCAAATATCCCACATCTCAATAAATAAGTCATCAGAAAACGTCAAACGTCATCTTAGCATTATCTTTATAAAACCAGGAAGGTGGCAAAAAACAGATGGGATTCGCAAAAAAATGAGAATTGATCTCCCAATTATAATATGCATACATTTTTGGACAAAATTGCGGATGGATAAGTACTAAATAAAGTTTGGCCAACTAAGTATACTACCTTGATCAAAAATAATAATAATGGAATAACTTCCATGTGGCGCTCCGATTTTAGTTCTTTTTTTTCTGTTGTTGATATTTTCGCTATATCTTGACTTGACATTTGCTAAAGCTACATAGCAAAGAGTACATCGATCTCTACGTGTGTTGGCGATTTTTTACAATTTTGATGGTGTTAAGGTCGCAAAAGACATGATTTTCGAGGCTGAATCCCACATTCATCAAAAGGATCATTACTGGTGACGAGACACGCAATCCAGACATCAGGCAAGTGAATGACGTTCACCCAATGAGCCGAGACGGAAAAAACACGTCGTTTTCAGTCAAAAAAGAAGGCAATGCTCACGGTTTTCATGGATTACAACGGTGTAGTACATTATGAATTTTTCCCAGAAGACCAGACAGTAAACAAAGAGTATTATTTGGGCGTTATGAGACGTTTGCGTGAAGCAATTCGCCGAAAGAGACCAGAATTGTTGACAGAAAACTCGTGGATTTTGCACCATGATAACGCACCATCGCACATTACCATCATTAGTCGAAATTTTTTGAATTGGCTTCCTGTGATGACTTTCTGTTCAATCGAGTTAATAAACCACTACGTGGAACGCGTTTCAGTAGCCGAGAGGAAATAATGAAAAATCGCAGTAAACACTGATAGACATACCGAAAACCGGATATAAAAAAATGTTCGAGGATTGGAACAAGCGCTGGCATAAATGTGTTGCAGTCGATGGGGATTACTTTGAAGAGGACAATGTAGATTTGGATGAATAAACTTGTATTTCTACTTTTCAGAACCAATTCCTGGAACTTTTTGATCAAGGTGGTATTGACACCGATATCAAGTTTATCTTTTAAAATATTTCGAAATGCCAACACTGCTTCGGCATAATGAAGGTTACTACACGTGCGGGTGCAGCTATTAATTATAACGAGAATGTCTTTTTAAATAATGACTCTGGAGTCGTTAGTACTTCATAGTAAGATATGTTTATCTCAGTAAAACTGCCATTAGCTGTCATACGAACTTTTACCGAAATAATTAATGAAAAAGAATGGAAAATTTTAGGGAAAGACGAACTCAATGTAGGCGATTAGGGGATGTAGTAAAATTTGTTTAATTTTAATTTCAGTAAACTGTGGTACATTGTGTGTAACATCATTAGACCAGTGTCTTTAGTCAGGCTTAGATTCTTAATTTGCAAAATTTGGTTAAAGCAAGCAAAATCTTACAATTCCTGCTCGAGAAATTATTTGAAAAATGCAGAAAAATACTTTTGCACAAAAAGTACCAAATACAACAAACTCTAGTATTTCAAGTTCATATACAAAAATCATTGTTTTAATTTTTGTTTGAATTATAATAACCATCACACCTTTTACTTTTTAATTCAACATCCAAGTATTTCGTTTATTGATTTTAATTGTGGCATCATTTATTATATTTTTAGATTTTATGATCGATCCACCCATAAAATCTCAAAACTTCCATAATTAATGAATTGTTTTAAAAATAATTAAAGAAAAGTAAAACAAAAAATGATCAAAATTAAAATAAAAAACATAAACGTACCTTGTCATCTTGTTAATGTTTTAGCCTCATTAAGCAGCACATTTAAATTGATCTGTTCCTTTTGGAAATTAGGGTCACAAAGAGTATTTGATTTTTATTGAAAGGTTTCGCTAATTAATAAATATTGCAAAATGTTAATAAAAATCTTATTTTTTAATCTTTTTATATTTTTATTATTTGTTTGTTTAAACACAAAATTCAAAGTTTATTTTTATTTTTTTATTTTTCAAAATGACGTTTTTTATTGTATTTCTTTTTTGTTTTAAAACCAGGGGCTGCAATTAAAAAAGAAAAATAAAAATCGTTGAAAAAATAAAAACAAAATTATAATTTGAGGAGTTTTTCTATTTCGATTGTAAAAATTAAAAGACATTAAAAAAATTAATCATTAAATCTTATAATAAATGCAATTTTTTATTGGAATTCAAAAATTTAAATTCAAATAAGAAACAAATTTAGCGCTGGAAATCAAAGTATATTTCTAATTATAAAATTACACTTAATCCAAAGCAGAGGTCAGTTACATCTGTCACATATCTTGCAAAAAATCGTGACCACAATTGTTTCTTAGAAATATTCGTTCTCTTATTATTTATTTTTTAAATTAACTATTATGTCATGTTCCCACATACTCGTAAGCCTTAATTAGCAACTAAGAGATTTTAGATAATTAAGCTCAATTTAACATACAATAACACAATTAGTAAATTGATCAATTGGTAATTAATTGCATTATTAATTAAATCGGATTTATAATGCAGCTCAATGTAAAGTATGTAGAATGAGAAGTGGCAACTCTGTATGAAGTGTGTTCAGTGAGAACTGACAACTGATCATTAATTTTTAATAAAATAAATATTAAATAATATTTTTACACAGTTTTAAATAAAGAAATTTTACTGCTTAAAACAAATAGAAGAACGGCACTTGAATTATATCGTTTTTTTTTTTTTTTGAAAAGTAATCAAATTCAAGCAAATAAATTTTTGGGGTTGTATGAATGCGGATTTCTCACAGTGTATGATGTCAGATGAAATATGAAATATATTATCAACATGAAAAAAGTGAACAAACATTTTTTTGTATTGAATTTGAGTTTTTTCTTTAAATTTTACAATCTTTTTAAAGACAAAGTTTTATAATGTATTTTATTATTTTGTTTCCGATTCATAAATTTAAGTTTTCACGAATAAAATCTGTTTTAGCATTTTCAGTTGTCAAATGCTAATTACGTCAACTTAATTGCACTATATGTACACAAATGTGGACCGCAAATTCAATAGTTCAATTTAAAAATTAATTGACTCAAAGAAAATCTATCTCTGAATTTGTTTTTAAATAATTTTTTAAGAAACTCTGACTTAAAAGGAAATGCTTCCATAAAATGTTTCTATAAAGTAGCGGTTAAGTTTTTTTTTTGTCAAATATATGACAAATGTGACCGATGCTAAATAGCTGATATTTTATAACTTTCTTGGATCATGCCGTCTAAGGATAAATGAAAATTTTATATTGGTTCGAGTCTATTCGTAATTTCGGACTAAAACGTAGAACTAAAGTTAAGAAATCATAAAACTAATCTATTTCTGGACTACTAGAGATATTGATCACGTCATAAATTGTTTTTGACAGCCATTGACAGCCAATGACAGCCAAATAACCTCATTAATATTATGTTTAACGAATTTTTAAGAACTAAATCTTTTTGTGATAACTAAACATTGTTCTAAATACTAAAAACTGCGTCACTGAAACCAAACTTGATGTGTTCTGGAGGAATTACTGGGTTTCCTTGAAGCTATACAGCAAAAATAACGTCAAACGTTCAGGTCTCCCAGAGTATAAACTGTGAGCTTCAAAATAAAGTGTACAACTTTTTTCACAACAATTCTAATCCAAGAATCTTAAAATCGGTTAACATTTAGCTAAGTTATTAGCTTATAAGTGCATGAAGGTACGAAAAAACGGTAAAATTTTTCGTTTCCAATGGATTTTCATGAATATATTGAGCACCACGTGACTTTCCAGGTATTTCTACGTCATGATTTTTTGTGACAAAGTCTTTTTGTTTTACACTTTGTTTTGAAGCGTAAGAAATAGAGTAGCTTTTGTTTTTGTTTTATAACTTTAGTTGTTCAACCTAAATTAGTCTTTACCTCTGGTTGTAACTGTGAATGAAACATAAATACGTAGCAATACACTGGAGACTAAAAAGTAATCAAAACACTTGATTCCTTACTCCCATGAGCACAGAAGCACATGTGTGTATTCAATACGGCACATACTTTACAGATTAAGCAACTAAGTCGCAAATATTTCTTATTTTAAAATTTAAAGAAATTGCTAGGTGGTAAGAGGTTCGGGGTAAATAAAGAGGTCATCGTCAAAAAACGCTTATTCTTAAAGTCTTGAGAAATCTTATTCTTAGGAGAGAATGAAAACTGGAAAAACAGTATCAGTTGTCATGAGTCAACCTGTCAGCTACGTGTTAGATGACAAGTAAAAACTACGCCATTAATATAAATGGCGCGATATACGCCATAACAACGCAATTAAATAATTAAAATTAACTACCGAAATGGTGAAATTCTTGAGGACACAGTTTGCAAAACTAAAACACTTTTTGACCGACCTAAAGCACTATTTCGGCCAGTAATTGTGAAACTGGAAGAAAAATTTGAGCTGTTGGGACAAGTTAGTAATGTGAAAATTGACTAACTTAGATTATAACTGTTAAAACACATAGTGTTGAGAAAACCCAGGTTTGTCTATTTCTCGTCCATATTTGGAATTGCGTCTGCCATCAGCTATATTACGTTTCATATAGACGTGGGTCTTAAGACTCTTAAAGTTGGACACAAGAACTAATGCCTATTACGCATCAACAACGTCTTATCTTTGTTGATTGGATCCTTTAAATTCATCAAATTGATCCCGACTTTCCTCGGAAGCTACATAAAGAAGCAAAATTGCTATATTTGAGGCTCGAAAAACGTAAGAGCCGATGACTGCTTGGTGCAGTTTTGGTCTGGAGGGATCACTGATTCTTACTTTTTCGAATATGAGGTTGGGTTAACTGTTACGGTGAATGGATTGCGCTATCAGACGAAGATTACTTATTTTTTATTGCCTGTCTTGACAGATAATGATGTAGGCGAAGTTTACTTGTAATAAGACGGCGCTAAGTGTCATACAAGTAACGAAGTCATTGATTTTTGAGTGAAATATCTTCTGACCGAGTGAAGGGATATTCCCGAAAAGGCGACCACAATTGGCCACCGAGCTCTTGTGACTTAACACTTTTCGACTCTTTTTTGAGACTACACGAAATACAAGTGGTATGCCAAAAATACACAGTCACGACAAGAACTCAAAGATGGTACTCGTGAAATTATCAAGCACATACAGCCGCAAATGTGCAAATAGGTAATTGAAAAATTTCATGAGAAGAATATTGTCCTGCAAGCGTAGATGTGCTGGACATTGGACTCATATTGTTTTTCATTATTGATGGTATACCCTCATTTTTACAACTAAATGAGCCGTTTATTTTGAAAGTGGTGCAAGTGGTGCAATACTTTTAATGATCTTTCTGTACGAAAATAAACTTTTAGTACGAAAAATTTCAGATTATTTTGTTTGAGAAGTGGAAGTTTTAGCTCTTAACTTTGAAAGTAAGCAAGTCCATTTAGTTATAAAAAAACTTTTAGTCTTTTAGTCAGCACTCTAAATACTCTTGGATTATAAAACTACAACAAAATATTGAAAATATGCATATTAACTCATTAATAGTCAAACCAAAACAATACATCATTAATGCAAAAAAAGCAAAGAAATTAAAAAAATTATGAACATTTTTAAAATTAATAATTTTATTAAATTATTAATTAATTTTATTAAATTATTAATTTTATTAAATTAAATTTAAATTTAATAATTTTATGAAGAAAAAATAATTATTATTTTATTTAACAATTTATTTAATAACTACATTTATCACTACTAAAAAACATAATATTTTATTAACTATTCCTAAGGAATTTATATAATTTGTGAAAAACTAGGTGTTCCCAAATTGGCACGGCTGCTTAGAATGGGTTAATACTTAGTAGTGTTACTAAATTTGATGAAATTCAAACGTTTAAATAACTCGAAATAAAAAAATGCATTTGCTCGATTTTCAAAATAAACGGCTCAAGTAAGCATCAAGTTATTTCGCTTAAAAATATCAAAAGGAAACCTCTTATTGGAAGAGCCTATATAATACACTTAGGTGGGATCTTGTCTAGTAATAAAAAGTAAAAAAATATATTATTTTTTAATAAAAAATGTTAGCAGAGAGTGTATTCGAAAAAGGGCTATAAATAAAGAAAATCTTACTGCAATTATTAAATGAATTTTAAGAAGTGCATTATTTTCTGAACAGACCTCGCAAAGTAAAAAAATTGTATATTTAAATACAAGCAGATCATTTTTACCTTTTGCTCGGTTTTAATAATTTGTCATCAATTCAGTTTTTTTTTTATACGAGAGTATCATCCTTTTTTTAGGAAAAAAAAAACAATTTTTTTTTTCTCAGAATTAAGTCTTGCCCATAAATTGCAATCAAAAAGCATTTGAAAGAAACACTTTTAAGGCAAAATATTAAAACATAAAAAATTGAATCACTTCTAAAGGCTGTAAGCCAATGAATCATATTTTTAGTGAAACATTTAAAACAAGGGAGCACAGATACTTTATAAGAAAAAAATCTTTTCGAATCTTTTTATTTAATTTGCTTCTTTAAGGAGAATTAATATTTAAGATGGCAATCATAACGTTATTATTTAATGAAGGAATAGCAAGTAGTAGGAGACTAAAGCTAATGACTTTCAAATTATTATTTTTAAGCAAAGTATTGTAGTATAAAAATTGTAATATTTTGTTTATCGGCCTAATGCGGTATACGAGTATGGTTTCGGAATACAAGCTGGTCTTTCCAAATGTCTTAACATTAAAAAAAAAAGAAAAAATGCTTCTTTACAAAGAAGTTGTTGCAAAAAATAAGAGATCCAAAGTAAAAAAAAAAAAACACAAAAAATGTACTGAAAAAAGCACATTTAACTTTATTTGGTATTATAAGCGATCAAGGGCATTTTGGACACGTTTGTTACTGTCTGGCTTTTTTGTTTTTGTTTTGTTTTTATGTTTTTGTTGCAGTCATATCGACAGCGGCGGCACATTTAGCACGACACGATGAAATAATGCCATAAAGTTATCCAAAATGTAAGCGCCTGTAGACCAGACAGACAAAACAGTTAAAGACTCCATTTGAAAAGTAAAGGCTGCATTAAATGAAGCAGCCAGCCAGTCATCCAGCCAGCCAGTAGCATAACCAAAGCTGAGCTTAACATAATCGCCAACAAAAAAGCACATTTTTAATCGACCATCCATAAGATATAGATACTAAATACTTGTTTTTATTGTTGTTTTTATGTTTCTTTATTATATATAATATATAAATACAACAACAGTATTATATATAAGTATGTATTGAGTCGTCGTTTACAAAATCCAAAAAACAAAAAAATAAATGTAATTTTCAAATGATTTCACATGTGCTTCTCTTCCTAATGTTGCACGAGTTGCTGTGCCGCCTATAGCTCTGCGCAGTAACTGTGTATATGAGTCTTTATATGTTTCTCATTAAAATTCCCAAAAAAAAATATAAAAAAAACATTTTTTTCAGGGGTTTCGCTTTCAAATTTTTATACACAATTTTTGTTGTTTTTGCGTTTATTTTGTAAAAACAAAAAAGATACAGACGACATACATTTTATGAAAAAAAAAAAAATTAATTCTAAACTTGAAAAATTTGTATTCCCTAAATGTGTTCCTTGTGCGTCAAAATAATACATCGTGAGCAAGCATTAAAGCCCAAATGAACGGCCTTGATTCTTAAAAAAAATTTTGTTAAATGTTTAATAGACATTGCGACATAAACTGACTAATTTCTAGAGAAGTTTGGAATAGAGGCTTGCATAGAAGGTCTATGGAACCATGGATCTGTTCTAAGTAAAAATATAAGAGTTTGTTCTTTCAAATGTAGTGGAAGCCCACCAATCATGAGGTTCTGTCTTCAATCCTAGGCCAGACCATTTGACGATCTTCTACAGCGGTATCACCTCACACCAGTGTTTTTGCGACTGGTTTTGAGCATTGCGCTTTGAAAAACTTCTTCAGCATTTGCATCTGCCGTTCGTGGCCGTCATTAAGCTGTAGGTCTCTTTCAATTAATCTAAAAATAGAATCGTTTGCAGTTTCTCCTTGTTTCAGTTGGTATGCTGATGTAATTGACTTTTTGAATTTCCCACCTCTTTACTGAAAAAGCAGCACCGCTCCTGTCAATAGGTATCTATCAGTGGACTTTTGACAAAACCTGAAATAGAGTTTAGAATGTGCAGGACAGCCGTTTACAGCAGACTACCACGTAATTTAAGAAGAAAATTGACAAAAATGTGCTTATTTATTATTATTGTACGTGAAAAAAAGCAAAATTATTCAAACCAAAGCTATTCTTGATGAATACTATAAGAACTCTGGACCATCAAATCCATTGGTAAAAAAAACGGTTTACTGAATTTGATTGTCACCGTACACGAACGCAAAACGACAAACTTTCTGGACGCCCTGCTTAGGTCTCTTCACCCGAAACAATTGAAATAATTTACGATTTGATGTCGGCCGATGGTAGATTGAAACAAAGTCATGGATGCTTTCCTGAAAGCCAATATGCTTCCTAGAGGCGTGACGCAGAAAACGAAATGCGATTTGTGGGCTCGAATGGTCTTTTAGGATACCTTAAATGCTCTTTAAGTCCTTCTTTCAAAGTTTTTGTAATCTACTCGTCTTTCCCCACTGGTCTCCTATTTCATAGTAAGATGTGGACATTTAGTGTCAAACTCTTCAGCTCGATGCTTATTGCCTAGAAGCACTATGGATTTTTCAAGTTTATTGACGTTTCTTTGGCTTTATTTGCCAGCTCATTCAACTTTTCATTCCATGTAAGCCCATGGTGTCCTGACGCCCATATAATCTATGTTCTTACAGTTCAACACTGCTCTAGATTTTGTTCTATTAAACATATTATAGTCCATATTGCTTTCGTTTTCCTCTGTAAAACGGTGCGTTTATTTCCTCCGTTATTGCATGAACCACCGCTTGGACAACAGTGGAGATACCAAGTTTGGTTTCGTCTGTATAACAATAAGTTACCACACTGTGGCATTGTGGAAGGTGTACTCTACAGTTGACAACAATCTATTCCTCAGGTATACGGCCATACACCTTTCCCTTAAGATAGTTTTCTGCCACAAACTCTACAAATGGATAAGAGAAATGATTTTCGTTTTCCTATAACAAAATTAATTCAAAAACATTGGTCATCGGGAGCTCCAGGTATTTGAGCTCCTGAGCAATTTTTAGTTATAACCTTTCGGAGTGTTAGTGTAGTGGCTATAATTTGTCCTGAAACATATCGAGAGGATGTTATTTCATTTTATGTTTGCATTGGAACTAAAGTTGCCAGTAATAAAGTTTTCTTATACAGTCCCTTACGTCTATACCGTGTAACTCCGAATTACAACTATCTCGTGACATCGTTGGTAGATGTTTTGTACTAATTCACGGCCTTAAAAGAGCCGTGCTCTGTATGACACACTAGCCTCCGTCAGACGTGCATTGCTTTTAACCATATTTTTTCATAACATCGGCCAGTATCCTCTTTGTGCTCATGTATTTCTATTTCTTGTTTAAAGTTTTGTTTCGAAATTTTCACAGATGTCAATATTTAATTACAAAGTGTACCGTGATAGCTATGCTTTGTTCAGCTTGGACGCGTATATTGTTCCTTACATATATTTGCTAAATGAATTTTAAAGCATTTTTTGAGATTTATTAAGATATGATCTGACGTACCGCCTATTTTGTGAAATTTTACAACTTTTCTGAAGTGGTAACTTTGCCTGGTGTGAATTTTGGTTATGGTGCTATTTTTATAACTTATATGTTAGGAGCATATGGCTTCCACAAGGCATTTTTGCCTTGTTTCAGTTTGCTTGTAATCATTTTTGTAGGTGATCGGTCTATTGTAGTATGTGTCTTGGATGGGACCAACATCCTCTGTAAATTTGGTAAAGTGGTGGTTTAGGCCTTGCTGCTGCTGCTCCTCACAGACTCCTTTTTTCCCCAAAAGGTGTTCTTACTTTGTAATTGATGTTCCTTTTCTTTTCAATATGGATGGAGGGGGAGGGTCAATGGGCTCGTTGGATGAATCATCTGCAGGGGTGCTTTTAGTTATTAAAAGTCGAAAGTCGGGATGAACAAATTTTCTGGCTTGTCCTCGTTGAGATTTGAATCTGGTCTGCTTGTTTAGTATGCAAGGTAGATTATAGTTTAATCGAATGTGAAAATATTTCTGATTTTCAATACCCTAGACAGTCCTCAAGGGTCTTGGTGTGATCTTTGCTTTGCATTTTATTTCAAAGCAATACATAAACAGATACATAAACTTACAGATACAAGTACTCATAGCATAGACAGACACAATTCCCAAATGTTGCTGCGAGGAGAGTATATAATATAAGAAAAGAAAGAAAGAATTTTGCCTGCTAACCTACTATTCATCGTTTTATGTACGACATTTCGTTAGAAGTTCTGTTTTTCTTTTTTATTTCAATTCCTTTTTGTTGCTTTTGGTTTCTTTTTTCGGGCATTTGTGTTTTTATGACGCGCCTTTTCTTAAAATTAATTTTTTTTATTTACTATCTTTGCCGTCGTAGTCTTTATTTCTTTTCTTTACAAAATGATCATCATTCTTAAAAAGCCTTCCACTATTTTTTTTTATTTATTTTTTTTGATAATGCTTTTGAAAAGTTGAAAATTTTTTGGTAAAGTAACTCTGAATGCGAGTATGTATAGGTTTCTTTGTAGAGCTTTCTTTGTATAACTTTTAATGGACCCTTTAGGTTGTGTAAATTGCAAACTTTTTATATTTTCATTTGTATTTCCTTTACTCTCTGTTCCACAGATAATGTTCTTGTTTTTTTGTTCAACAATATATTTGACAATTGTTTGTCTATTGTGTTATTGAATAAAATAAAAACGAGAAACTATAAAAATTCGTTAAATGCCTGTCTGTCCGTCTGCCTTGTGTGTCTGTCTATATCTCCCTTTTTTGTGTAAATAGTTGTATGATATTGTGATTATTTGTTTGTTTTGTAGTATTTTTTGTAGTTCTGTGAGATTCTTTTGAATTTGTTGTAAATTAAGCTTTTTTTTGGCAAAAACTGTTTTTTGTTACAAAACCGGGCTTTTTATATGATCTTCTTCTAGAGAGCATAGTAGAATAAAAAGTCTGTGATTTGTTTAATAAAAATAGTCTTTCCTTTTTTTCTGGTCTGTTATGTGTAATTTTCTGGGCATATTTTATAAAATATTTATTTTTTTTTTGATGTATTCATTTCATTTTTCGAAAATTAATGCTTTAGAATTTATAAAAAAAAACTGAAAAGCCGGTATTGTGTGTTGTGCGATTTTGTTTGTAATTTAAAGCAAAAAAATTACTACAAATAATTTTTGGTTGATTTTAGTAAATACAGGGTGTGGTCAGCTGAACATAGACCCAATAATAATTTGATTTAAGCTTATGCTATTCACTTAAGCTGTACGTCACTTACTTCAGTGCCTTAAATATAAAAATTAATGTGTGTAGACAGCTAAATGACAGAACTGATTATCTTGAAATTTCTATAGTATCTCTCTGTATGTCTTGAAGGAACTGTATACATTGCAGAAATTCAAACTTGCCGGTGCTACGCTCATACAAAATAAATATTTCTTTTTTTATATGTTCAAAAAGGTAACGATAATTGGACAAGTTGTGGTGATAACTACCATACAAATTTAATATTGGTTTCTGTTCATCCTGGGAAGTTTCTGAATTTGATCGAATGACTTAACTTACATACAAACTAAATATTAATTTTCGAATATCCCAATAACACTAATAAGTAGTAGAATTTTCTAAAGTTGGTTCAAACACCTTCGGTCTGAAGGTGGGCTTGATTAGATAAGTAAGTGGTGCAACTCCCATTAATACTAAATATGGAATTTCGTATATGTGTAGAATTGTATCAACATCAGTCAAAAAGCGGGTAAGCGGGTTAAAGCTATTTTATCCATATATATGTTACATTTAAATGTGGTTCCCAGTAATAACAGCATAAGTCGAATATTATACTTTTGAGAAAAATCAAAAGTTAATAAAATGCATTAGAAAAATTAATTGCAAAATTAAAGATACACGGGCAATCAATCCTAAGATCAAAAACTATAATGGAAATATTTTCGTAAGTATATTTAGGCGCTTATTATAAATAAAATGGGGATTCATTAGATGTCTAGATGTTTTTATTAATAACTTTTAAAAATATCGCTAGAGAAATGGGAATTTCACGCAAATGTGTATAAAGTTTTGTTTGTAGAAAAAGTCGACTTAGGCGGTTATCGATTGTGACCACAGATATTATACCTTTCTGTTTTAGTTTTTTGTTTGTTTGTCCGTCATCACGGTTAAGCAACTGAACCGATTTTATTGAAATTTGGATCATAGATAGGTCAAGTTAACGAAAGTGTTTTTTAATTTGATCTGGAAGAGGTTGAAATCGGAAAAAATTGGCATAATTGGGTCACATGAGTTAGGAATGCTTTATAGCTCTTAATTAAAATGATTTTAACATCGCAAATTTTTTTGTTAAAATTTGAAACACAGATAGTTTTACTTAATGAAACTGCAAAATTTTTTAAATTGGACCCAGGAGAGATTAAAATCGGGGAAAAAGTTATAAATAAGGAATATTTCTTTTAAGATGTTTTTTTTTTTTTGTTTTCTTTTCAAAACCAAGTGGTTTTATTTGCTTGCATTCCGATTTCTATGATATTTAGAACACAGATAGATCTAAATTGGTCATATGAGAAATAATTTGTTTATGATTCAATCATGGGTGAACGACCAAGTAAATTTTGTTGAAATTTAGAGCTCAGATATACAGATGCAGATTTTTTCAAAATTAGATTTCGGAAAAACAGTCAAAAATAATTACTCATCTTCTGAAATGACCCGAATGTTTTCTTTTTAAAATAAAGTTTTTTGTTTGCTAACATTCATCATCCAAAAAGTACATTTTAAAAAGTACTTTAACAAAAGTTACACTTTGTAAGGCTAATAAGGGGTAAAAGAAAAATTGTTGTTTCATAATCCATTCCATCCATAATTATCACGGGAACTATATAAGAAAAAGATTTCAAACTTACTACATGATATTTTATTATCAAGTTACACATTAAGATAAAAAAAAAAATAACTTCACAGATAGAGTGGGCTTATGGTAGCTCATATAAAAAAATATATATTATCGTACATCTCAATAAATATATCAGCGGGAGATGTCAAAAGTGATCCTAGCAATTTCTTTATGAAAACAAACAACTGGAAAAAAACGAATAGGATTGGGAAAAACGGGAATTTACTTTTTATAATATTCATGTGCATAAAGCAGAATCAATTATCTTGAAATTCTTACAATGTCTCTCTGGAAAGAACTATAGTCAATCTTTAATGTTTGGACTTTAACCGGAAGGGGATAAACTGAGGAAATTATAGGAATGATAATTAAGGCAATAGTTAAGATAACAATTAAGGTAGGGGTAGCAAAGCACGTCTGTTTCTATCTAGTCATTAAATAAATTATTTTGTTAAGCGTCCTTTTAGAAAGCATTTACATTTTGAATACTTTTTATTGCAGAAACACCATCTAGTATAGAAATAAGCCTTAGAACACTTGGAGTTAAGGCAGCTTTACAAAGTCAAAGTCAAAGAAGCTTAATATCCCCGTAAACTTGTAAGGGGTTTCTAAAAGTAAAATAGCACTTAATTTCCAACTTTCTTTTATACAAAATTTTTTGTCACAAGATGGGGCACAACGATGTATTGATAATAATTGTCCCAGCGCTGTCACACGATTGTTCTAGCTTACGGCAACTCTGTGAATCAAAATGATTCGTTCTTACAAAAATAAAAGAAAATAGTGTCCTTTTTATTTATACTGAGGTCGATAACTAAACAAATAAATAAAAAGAAATACATAAAAATAAAAATAAAAATAAAAAGTAAAAGAAGAGGTGTGTGAGTCAGAGATTGGCTTACAAGAAGGGCCATTGATGAGAAAACATTTCTATATATTTAAAAAAAAATCGATTCACTAAAATATTTATGTATTTAAATTTAAGTATAATTACAAATTATATTTAATCCTCTAAAGTAAAGATAATTTGTTTTCTAAAAAAAATAAAAATTGCATCGGCTTTGATTATCAGGTGTCCGCTTAAAAAAAAGTAAATGGTGGGGGTTTGTGATGCAATTTACATATTAATAATTAATAAAATGCATATTATAAATACCGTATAAACACGTGTTTTTTCAGAAAGAAGTCAATTAAAAAATAAGAATCGGTGATTATTGTCTTCTTTTATTGCCACACAAGAATACAATAAATATTGGTGTAGTTTTGGAACTTACATTGGTGCATGATTGCCGATAAAGCTTTCACACGATTGTCGCACCAGGGTCGCATTAAGTTGGGATAAATAAGCACAATAATATTGCGAGCCAAAAAATTGTACAATCACACGTTCGGTTAAAATTGAAGGCTGATAATAATGTTTAGGATTACAGCGTTTATTTTGAAATTATGCCCGTGGTAAGCTGCAAACTAAAATTTTCTAAGTAATGTTGACGCTTGCCAAACTATTTTAATTCCAGCCGTGGTTAGCCAATGTAAGTAATATAAATCCCTTGAAAGTGGACTTCATATTACTAAATAACACTTATGACAGTCAATTAGTGTTTTTTTTCAAGCATAACATAACACAACTTATCAACTACTCCTTTGTATTGTTGTAACATATTAATTGTAATATAATTGTGATAAAAACTACTGAGAAGAACTACATACTATTTTTTCTTTTTTTTTAATATAGGAATAGAGATTAGCATCCTTGGTGAAAAAATTACGAAAATACATATCTGGTCTTTATCGCCAATATCTGTGGTGGTAATTCGGTCTCATTTTAAAGTGCAATTCCCGCTACATTAGCTTGATTTTCTAAAAATGTTTATCCCAATTGATATGGTTTACAAAAAAACATCTCATCGCTACATTTCAAATCAACTGCGAGCTCGAGAACTCTACGCCTACTTTGATTTCTTTCCGCCACAGTTAATATACTAGGGCGGATTGATATTGAAGCTACCTAAGTACGAAAAAAACATTTTTTTTCCAAGAACCATTCATTTCTCAACATAGTCTCCTTTTAGCTCAATACACATAGTAAGACGATTTTCCAACTATGTTGTACCATCTGAATAACACGATTTGGGGAACTCCTCAAAATACGCATTAGTTTCGGTAATCACTTCTTCGTTTGAGATGAATCTTTTTCCTGCGAGCCATTTTTTCAAGTTTTGAAACAGGAAAAAGTCACTACGGGCTAAATCTGGACTATAAGGTGGATAATCAACCAATTCGAGGGTGATTTCTCGTAGTTTTAGTATCGTATCTAATGCTGTGTGAACCGGTGCGTTGTCTTGAAGAAAGAACACTTTTTTCTTGTTTAAATGTGGTCGTTTTTCCTTGATTGCATCAACCAATTGATCCAATAATGCACGATAATACTCTCCTGTGATTGTGGATCCCTTTTCAAGATAATCGATGAGCAATATTCCCTGTGCATCCCAAAATACAGTGGCCATAACCTTGCCAGCCGATATCGCTGTCTTCGCCTTCTTCGGAGCACTTCCACCAGCATCGATTGATTTTTGGTTTCAGGTGTGTAGTGGTGGTCCCACGTTTCATCAACAGTTATTTATCTACGCCAAAAATCAGCAGGATTATGCTTTATCATGTCCAAACACCGCTGTGAAGTGATCTGTCGAACTCGTTTTTGTTCAACACTGAGCAAACGCTGCACCCACCTTGCCGATAGCTTTTTCATATGCAAATGTTCATGCAAAATGTTGAACACACGTTCATCCTATGTTTACTATTTCAGCAATCCCACGGATTTTGACCCGGCGATCATTCATAACGATATCGAGTATTTTCTTGATATTTTCTTCAGTAACCACCTCTTTTGGCCTTCTTGTTAATGGTATTGTTGCAGTGCTTCAACCCCGTTTAAATTTAGCAATCCAATATTTTACCATATAATCTGACAGAGCAGATTCGCCGTAATGTTTATCAAGCTTTTCTTTTGCCTCTTTCGCCGTTTTGCCTTTCAAATAATAGTGCTTAATCACTACACGAAGTTCACTTTTTTCCATTTTCCAAGAAACACAAAAGTTGCTTGCTTCAAACGACTACAACAAATAAACGAATTGATGAATTTGGCTAAAATTTTAACAGCTGACGTTTGACAGATCGTAATTTGTAAGAAAGAAAAAGTTTTTGTGTTTGTGCTGCCATCTAGCGCTAGGTAGCTTCAATGTCAATCCGCCCTCGTATCTTTGCCTATATATGGTAGGCGCAACAAAATCGCAAAAGTGCTAAATTTTTTATTCCATATTTAGCTGGTTTCGATGTTATGTACAGATGATGAAATTTGATGCAATTTGCAGAAAATCATAATTTTTCTGATAAATTTTGAAAAATATTGTCATTTTAGTTTCGAAAAATTGTCAAAAAAATCGCCAAAGAAATAGTACCAGACAAACAAGCAAGTTTTTAGTAATATCAAAACACTGTATTGCCTCTAAATTACTTTATATTCAAAACAAATTTCTCTGATAGTAACTTTTAACACTACGACGACTTATAATTTTAGTACTTGATTTATAAAAATTTTAAAACTATTCTTTGGTTATTTTAATAATTGCTTTCTTTAAGAATTTTGTTTATTAGTTTCAATTCTTTTTCACAAATTTTTTTATACATATTTCGCGCACCAAATCATGAACAGTCACAACTCAAAATTTTTCAAAATCGCTGATTTAGCATAAATCAATTCATAGATCAACCCTCTAACGGTCACAAAATTTTCGCTTACATGTCTCTTTTTCTTATTTGTGCCGCTAGAACGTAGTCAACTAACGTTGTAATTAGACGTCCCTCATTGTAACGACATAGTTGCAACGTCACAAACCAACCTTTGGGCCACACTTTGATCGATTAGTGGTGATGTACCATGCCTTCATAACTGATCAATTTAATTTTACAATAATGTTTCAAAAACCTCTTCTGAACATTTGAAAATTTTAAGTTGTGACTGTTTACGACTTGGTGTACGATAAATAACTGTTAGCTTTTTTGTTTAGTTGAAACTTTTGGTATAAAGTCACAGTAATTGTATAAATCATACCAAAAAAGTAGTCCTTCGCTTAAGAAACGCATGCGAAAATTTCGCAAGCGAAATCATAAGAAGTAAGCTATTTGTCACAACTTTATTACGTTTACTTTTACAGCTGATAATTGTCCATGCAGTAAAAATTGTCATTCTAGAGGCAAAAAACGTCAATCGTCATTTTGATGATTTTTTAACAATATTTTTGTCAAATCAGGCAGCTATGGTTATGTATAGCCGGAACATACATATATCTTCCTATAAATATAAACAGCTACTCATCGACTGTTATATTTAAAAGTATTGTTAAGCTTGGGCAATATGCCAACCCCTTTATTTAACAATTGAGATATGGGTTCAGACTAGTCTAAAACACATCGATCACTGTCCTCATCGTTACTATTAAATCGTATTACTCTCAAATTTGACCCAAGGACCTTAAAAGTAAAAAAATGTAGAACTAATTTCTACCCCATATATTTTTAAAAGCCCCATTTTTCGGTTCAGTATATAAACATCTTATTTTCAGAAATTCAGCGGTTATTCTCCAAAAATGTGTCAAATTTAATCTGAACACCTTATGAAGGTTTAAGATTCCATATAAATTGGCCACTTTCTGTCCTATAAATCAACATTATTACACAGTTCATATTACTCTTACAAAAAACACGAGTTTTTGTTTTTTTGTTTTGTTTTTTGGTTTCACATTTACTTTAATTTTATTTGTAATAACGAATATTTTCACTGAAAAGCCCATTTTAATTTATTCTTTGTAATTTTTGTAATATTATATTGTGTTTGTACTATGTACTATATCAGATCGTTTATTTAAAACATATACGATTTTTATTTCCATAATACAAAAAGGGCCTATGAAAGATGTATAAACAAAAATTAATTTTAATATTTTTTGGGTTCCTATTTTTTTTGGTAAGTATACCATACATAGACGGGTTCTTTTTTTCTAAGGGTATAGCCTCGAGCTATATTTCCTTTGTAAAAAGCTCTTTGTGAACATAAAGGGACTTTTTTCAAAGTATTTTTATGTTAAATCATAAAAACTGTTGTCATACAGAAAAAAATGGTTTTTTTTAATAAAGTTTTTTTTAGTTATTTTATATACAAAAAACCATTAATTCAATTGCTAAATAAAACGCAATTGTAATAAATCGTTAATAAATTATGGTGTAAAAATTTTGCATTTTAATGTTGCATTCAAAAACAAAGAAGCAAAACAAAAATTCTTCACCAGGAAGAGTAAAATTTTTATTTCAGCAAATTATTTTTTAATACGTTTTTATTTGGCGCCTATAACAATTTACTCCATTAACTTTAAATTAGTAAAACAACTGACGTCATTTGTTAGCTATCAATAGATTTTTGTAATGCAAAAAAAAATTATATTCTTTGATATTTTATGACATTTTTATGATACGGAAATAATACATTTACATATGTTTGAAAATAACAATTCAGGAGCAATTTCTTTTTTAATAAGTTTTAAAATATTTGTAAACTTAAGAGTTCTAAGTTTACATCAGCTTTTTTGTTGTTATGTTGATTTAATTAAAATTGATTTAAAAATTCTTGCAATCCTCTTAGGTATTTTTAAATTGAAATGTTCATTGCAGCAAGAAGCAGGTTACGTCGTCTTGAAGACTCAGGACAAGCTGCGGTTATAAACAAGGAGCAGCGGTAGATTTTCCAATGCAAATGGCAGTCACGGTGGGAGTGTAGTTTTATATTAATTTTTTTTCTCTTGAGACCGGCACTCAGGGGATAACCCCTTCTCATGCAGTGCATTGTGCTGGTACTAGAAAAATAGGTTGTGGGAAGGAGGATAGATAGAGTTGTGTCTGTGAACGTTCGATTTAAATTTGCTAATGTCGTAAGTGCCGGGGAAGATTGTTCCACAAACGAACAGTGCGACCAAAGAACGAATTCTCCCTATAATGCGTTGTGCGTTTTACTGGACCATGCTCTACGAGAAATACGAGTACTACGTAAAAATATATGATTACTAGGAATTAGTCTCTTAATTTCACCAGAAATTGTTGTTCTATCCGTTATAGTACCGAAGGAACAATGAAACACATGCCACTTTTCGACGATGCTCTAATGAATCGATAGAGTTGGCTATCCTACCGTCATGAATAAGAACCTTCGCTCTCTCCTGTACGCGGTCGAGAAGCTTCAAAATAGACTTTGAAGCACCGGCCTATACATGAAAGTTATATTCCCATATGGGTTGGATATAGGTCTTGTAAATATTAAGGAGATTAGATGGAGTGAAGTAATTCTTGCACCGTCTTAAAAAACCTGGGCACTTGAATTCTTCTTTCGACACTCTAAATATATGATCGTTCCGTCGAAAGTCACAATGACTTCTCACGCCCAGAACATCAAGATCATCTGATTCCTCAATATCTACCCATTGACACAGATGACACTACACCACCACGTCTGTATGTCAGAAAACAACATTGGGCTTTGCGCGCATTAAAGTCTACTCTGTTCTCGCGACTCCACTCAGAGATTTTCGACAGGTCGTTTGTAAGTGTTAGTACATAATGGTAAAGATTTGGGCACTATGGATCCAGTAGATGAGGAGATGCCGAGCATGTAGTATTCAGGAGTCCGAAATTCAGGTGGTCCTGGGAAATGGTTGACAGTCCACGCCAGTGGCTCAGTGAAATGTTAAATTCGGTAACCAGATGGGATAAGTGCAATCGGCATATGGCTGATTTTATGCAAGAGCGCCAAAGGTCGGAGAGGCAAAGGAACGGATCGAGCGATTGATTTGATGTAAAGAAGCATGAATGATAACCACGCCTTCGCGGCTGTCCCCACTTTGACTGATAGAGGGTGGAGAGAGTGAAAGAAGTAATGGGTGGGTTTAATACGTAGGCGTCAGCGATAGCGAATTGTACATGCTTATGTAGATGAAAATATGTATTTTTTGAAGATTGTCACCCACGGTCCACAAAAAAAAAAAAAACTTGCGCCCAATATTATTTAAACATATTAAAAAATAGGGCGTACCAAAAATCGAAAAATTCTTTTGATTAACTCTTAACAAATCTGTCTACGTGATGGGCTTTGTTTACACCACCGCTGAGATCCGTAATATCAATTACATTATTATTACTATCATTGAGATACAAAAATACTGCGACCTCTCGATCCAGTTTACTATCTCTATAGGTTTTCCCTATAATATGTCCTCCAACCTCGCCCATCGGACGAAATTCAGGATGCCGGTTGATACCAACCGCAATAACTCCCTGATAGACACCAGATATTTCCTCCTAAAGTGCATCAATGCCTATCATGTACCCTGTATATGCTCTGCACATCGGGCTTGAGACTAGTCCTATTTTAATCAGACTAACCTCCTTTTACGCAATTACTTTACTTAGAGGTTTTTCTTTTATAATAGCCTGTATGAAGTTTCAATGATGATAAAAATGGCAAGTGCTTACATTTTGTAATATTTAAATTGAATGGATTAGAATTACACTATTCAGAGAAATATTCCATGCCAGTCTGCAAATACAATTAAACGAATTTCAAACTTTAACGTCATCAGCATACATGAGCACATTGATATGAAGAATAATGGATGAAAAATCATTAATAAATAATGTAAATGATACTATTTTAAGGCACTCCAAAGGGGATAAATTTTACTTGTGGGACTCTAAGTGAAAGATAAGACTTAAGGCCAGAAACTTTTAATAAATGTTTACTTTTATTTTTTATATTATGTTTTATAAATTTTTGTGTAATCTCAGTTTATATATGAACAAAATATTAACCAAGATTTTGTCAAAATTGATTAATTTAATAAAAAGTTGTCTAAAAAGATTCGGCTTAAAGCAGTTTGCATATTATCTAGGCTAACTAGAGATTAATTTAAACTAAAGCTGTGATCATCCGATTGTATTAATGAACCAATTATTGGTACGTGTGACGTCCCGTTAAGTAATCATGTTGCAACAAAAATGTCATAAATGAGCAAATATATATTGGGCTTTTCTTCGACATTCGGAGTGGACAATACGTAGCATCAATAACTAAATTAATTAATTTTTTTCGTAAATTAAATTGGGACAATCGTGTGACCCCAGCTTTAAGAACGAGACAAAAAAAGATTAAATTTTTTTTAATCAATTTTGTTTTTTTTTTAATTTCAAATATCTTAGTTAATTCAGGTTCCAACATTGAGCTAATTAAACCAAAGTTTTTCCTAATTCAACTGAATTTGCTTAAGAATGTGTATGACGATTAGAATCTAGCACGGATCTATTCTGGTGTACTTTCACTTAGCTGTTTATTATCTATAGGCTTAATTAACAATATTATGAAAACTCATCTCAACAGTAGCCAAAATGCATATCCATTCGTAATATCCTTTAATCCATTAAATATCCTTTTTTAATAACATTATTTGATGAGTAATCCATAAGCAAAAAAGTAGTGAATTCAGCATACATTCTTTCGAGTGAATCACTGGTTAATATTGTAATTAGATAACTGAATAACTGGAATGGAAATATTGTAGCCACAGAGGGATATAATATCATGTCGATAGAGTAAGAATTATGAGCTTCAACTTTATAAACATTATCTCGGAGTCCATATTAATGACTACTCCCTACATACTCTTAAGTAGTTTTTTAAATACAAGATAGTTTTCCACTGCGACACCTGCCAAAGTTAGGCACTTGCCTTTATGGGTTACTTTACTTTCAACATATCTGGCTTTTAATTTAACACTTAAAATGTAAAATTTATATTTTAAGAATTCTTTTATAACTTTTTGGAAATAAAAGAACAAATATGTCTAATAATTTTGAAAGAAAAAATTTTGTCGCTAATTTTGGTCAAAGTTAGGTATCCGCATTTAATTTTGAATAAAATCAGCAATAGTCATCCGATTTTGATGATTTATAGCTTATTTTATTCTCAACATTTTAAGCTTAAATTTTAGTGCTTAACATGTAAAATTCGCATTACCAACAAATTTTTGATGAGTTTTTGAAAAAAAAAGAAATAAATTCTCTAATTCTGCGCGAATTTTTTTTCGCAACTAAGTTACGTATAACTCCGAAACTGTTGAAAATACAAAAAAGTTTTAGGCTGATTGATTTATAGGAAATTTTGTTCCTAAACATTTGGTGGTAATTGCATTCAAATCGGTCAAGTCATTTTCAAGTTATGATGAAATATATTGACATAACTAGCCTATTTTGAGCAATGCCCATAAACAAAAAATTTGAGCCAAACGGAAAAACACTGAAAACTGATTTCAACTCAGCGCATCAATATTATTATATTCCATATAGTTTTATTTAAAGGCTTTTACTGTAGACTAGTGTTCCACACGAAGCCATAGATCGATTCTTAACAAAAAATAGTAGAGTATGCCAGTGTACATTTGTTAGTGTCTCCTCAAATTAATAAAAATTTTAATAAATCGAAATTTGAGAGTCACTTAGTCGGCGATGAACGGGCTGCTTGGAACACTTTTAAACTTGTTGTTCACGAATTTTTAGGAAATACAAAAAATGCAAATTTCAACGTTATAGTCGCTAATTTACTAAAGAATTTCAGACGGATGGGTGTTAAAATATCCAAAAATATTCCACAAAATCGTGGATATATGAGTGACGTAAATTAGATGTAAAATTCTTTGAGTGAAACTGTCAAAATTTTTGGAACCAGCATGTGCTAGGAGACTACTGTTGGAGTGACATAAGACCAACAAATTCGAATTTATAACAAAAAAGAAGTAAAAACATTCTTTTTAATTTTCATTTCTAAACTGATGTTATTTCTACGATTTTCGTTTGTGATAAATATCTCAAAAGTTCGACGTCTAGGATTTTTTCTAGTATATTTCCCATAGTAAGAGGATCATATGTAACACCCCCATGCATGTTTTAACTCATGTACAAAAATCGTGTAAACCAGTGTAATTAAATAGAGAATTTTTATTTACTTTTTATTTAAATTACACAACAATAACAAAATTGCAATTAGATTTAAAGAATTTTTAATTTTCAATATATGTGGTTGAATAATATCCATGACGGATTATATAGATCAACAGAATTCAATATGTTTTTAAATTAGTTCTGAAGATCCTATTAGAATTGCCAGTAGTTATAGTATTTTGTCGGAAATTTAACTTTCGAATTCAAAGAGTAATTGAAATTTTACAACGTCGCACAATGTGTCACCTAGTGCAAGCTAGCTGGACAAAATTATTTGCTGACATATTTTAGTTTTAACGCCTTTATTGTTAATGTTTATAATAATTTGAACTGTTTTCAGAACTATGTTTTACCGACAATGACAGAAACAACAAAATTAATTACAAAAAATTATACTTTTCATTACCAGATATACGAAAAAATTAAGAAATTAAGTTCTTTACAAGGATTTAGAGAGAATGAAATAAAAAGTTAAATAACAAAAAAAACAATGTTTTTTATTACTAAGTATGAATTGCACGTTAACTAAATTAATACTCAACATACTCAGCATGACTAAATTCTTCTTTAGAAGCATCGTCTACTGTGTAATCGTCATTAGGAAGAACATTTAATCTATCAACCCTACTGACATCTATTTCTATTTAGGTTAAAAAACTAAATCTAAGACCTTAGGACGGTTTGTGCCAGTCCTTTTCTAGAAATCTGTATTGTAATCCTTATTGCGAGCTTCTTCAGAAAGTTGCTTAATTGGCAGAAGAGATAATTGCATAACTTCTGTCCAATAAAGGATCTTGTGTACGGTAGCAAGCAGACAGACTTAAATACAATGACTTTTTATCAACATCACGTGCAATCCTCAGATTTCAACTCTCAGTTCAGGATTCCCGACAAAATTTCAAGCAGTAATTCCGTCATTAGTGTTTCCGAATATTGGTTTTTGGTTTGTCTACTTATAAACCCATTTTTTCTTTGAAGCATTCATTCAAAGCATTACAAACTTTACCGTCAATCTTTTTCAAAAATTTATCTTCTTCACCGATTGCTCGCCTAATATTCCCACATCATTGTTGTTAGTACTGGAAGTTTTGAGCCGTTCATTAAAAATCTCTATTTGAGTTACAGTAAAACTGCCTTATGCTGAAATGAAAATAAGTACTTTAAGGCCAGGTTCGGGCACTATTCGACTTTTGAATTCAAAGTTTAATAACTTTTTGTATTTTTTATTTTTATAATTACTCAGCTTTTCTCAGTAACAGCTTGAGCAATATAAAATGCAAAAGTATAAAAAAAACTATTTTTCCTTTGTATAAAACAACACGTGACACATATTCGCATATGTAGCGTAAATGCAACAAATTTTATGTATGTTTTTAATTCGTCAATATTTTATTCTTACCCACATAAATGTTTTGACACATTATTTCTGACAAAGCCATTAGATGCCATTATAGTTACCTAATTGTGCTCTGATTAACAGTACTAACAATTTTCAGGATTGTTAATGTTAATGTTTTTGTCCGTAGCTTAGACGACACACTGTGCGTCGCCTAAAAATTTAAAATTAGCCTAAGTTTGGCGATAGCTACAACGGTGGTTGTCCAGGCTTGCAGCCTTTGATGTTGTTAAAATATTTGTTTACATATAATCGTGTGTATTCTAATTTTGACAGCTTGCAGTTGGTGGCTTGCTGCGGCTTATGTGTTTTACGCTTAAATGTTATTCTCTAGGTTTTCTAGATTAAACTTTGCTAGAGTACACTCTGCAATTCTATCATATTACTTGAAATTTAGAAAATGTTCTATGTTATGCAGCTATAATTACAAAGACGAGTAGTAAGTACAAAAATGCATAATGATTTGTCCATTAAGAATCGAATTCAGGTACAAGAAGCTATTTTTAAAATTTTCAAATTGTTTCGAGTTTTATTTCAATCCTTTTTTAAAATTCCATCCTATTTGTGTGGTTTGTCGGAAAAAAATATTCCCTTAAAATTATAAAGTTTAGTGTTGCCTAGACTTTAATTTGTTAGATTTTTTACCTTTTATTTTGTTTTATGATATTAAGTAATGTAGTTCCAAGGAGTTTTAAAATGATTTTCTTTTAAGCACAAATTCTTTTCTTTCCTTTTAATTTTATAGCTATTTTATCATTACTTGCTTAAGCTATTTTCATTTAATTTTTTTCTTATTTAAAAAATATTAAAAAGTACACAGCTTGGTGAAAAGTATTGCACAAAAATTTCAAAATTTTGGTTAATTTTTTAAATATTTTTTTAAAATTTTTTTATTTATTTTTTATCTTAAAAAATATATATTTTTGTTTGTTTTTATTTGTGATTTATTTTTTTTTGTTTTTTTTTTTTATTTTCTCAAAGCGCCACTGTAGAGAGAGAGTGTCTTAGAAAACTTTGTATAGATTTGTTGAAAGTGTTATCCGTAAGATTCGCGTGCCACAACGTTGCGGATGCAGTTGTTTTGAGCGAGTGTTCGTTGCAAATATTGAAAATAATACTAAAAGTCTCAAAAAGGCATTAGAAATAAAGTACTTGCAACCTAAACATTTCTTTATGAACAAAAAATAAAGAAAAAAAATGAAAACAAAACTTTTTTTCTTTCTGTGTGTTTGCTTTCTTACTTGCATCTTCAGGTTGTTGTGCTGGTTGTTTCATGCAACTTGCAACAACAAAAAGAACAACAACAGCAACAGACAAACGCAATGTTCTTCCAATTATCCACTATAGGTAGAGGAATAGGCATTAGGCTGTGTGCAGCAAACATTAGCAAATCTGTTACTTATTGTTGTTGTCGTTGTTGTTGCACATAGAAAAACAACAACAACAACAACAACAAGAAGGAAGCATTATAACGTTTTACAGCAAATGCAACAGTTTTTGTATATATTTTTTTCTAATATGCAGCTGCAGTAAACAGTAGTTTTCTTCTTCTTGTTGTTGTTCTAGTTGTTGTTGTTGTATAAATATTAAAACCGCTTTTTGCAGTTAGAAAAAGATTGTTTTGTATGCAGTTTTACCAACAATAAATGGTGTATCTTTAACTTTAATGAATCAGGTTCCTTTTTGAGAGACATGACTACGACTACGACTACGATGTTGATGATGATCATGTTCTTGATACAGGTTCCAAACAACCAAATATTTTCGTTAGAAAACCACCATTAGGCAACAACAGTATTATGCTTATAAAAGCAGTTAGCAAAATGACCAGTAATAGAAATTAATGTTGTTATAGTTGTAGCTGTTGCTGTTGCTGTTGTGTCAGGTTCTATAAAATCGGAATACGAATAAGAAAAGAGAGCAAAGGCTTTAACACAAAAACATGTGCCACACGTTGTACAAACTGCGCATATTATAAAGATCATAGGATATTTTTGGCTTTTTCTTTGAGCACCTCTAACTCAAATTCTAACGCATTGTACAAAATTTTCGCAAATTCTATGGTTTCCTGTATCTTTAAGATACAAAAGTAAAAAATTAAAAAAAACAATGGAACCATCAGTTGTTGAACGACTTATGTAAAAGCGTGTTTCTTTTACTTAGAGATAGAGAGAGAGAATGTTTATAAATCTTTCAACAAAAAATTTGCCCACCAAAACACACACATACGCTGCTTAAAATATCATCAACCACCGCCTAAATGTTTTACTTCGTGATCGTAGCGTAGAATGTTTAGAACGTTTTTTTTTTGCTTCTTTTTTTGCAATTCTTTGAATGAAATTCTATAAAAGCAAAAGAAAAAATTTTTTTTTTGCTGATATATGTGGATCTCCAAAAAGAAAAGAGAACCACAAAAATTAACTTAAAGAAAAAACGTGCAAAAAATTTAAAAAAAAAACAAAACATACACTCACAGACAAAGCTTTTTAGATACTTGCACTTACAACTCTACACAATATCTCAGTATCTGTATCTATTGGATCGTTTATTGTTTTGTTTAACGAAGCGCATGGTTTGCAAAAAGAAAAGTATACACACACACACACACACATACCGCAAAATGATCACTAATTTTCGAGAGGGAGCGAGAGTGCAAATAAAATACTACACGTAATGAGCCAAAGAGTTTTAGAAATGAGTTTAAACATGAAAAAGGGAGCAAAAGAGAGAGCGTAACTAAAAATGTGCGAAAAATTATCGGTTTGCAACCCATCAGATACAAATATATATGCGAACTGAATGTAAGCATTTATGCTGTCACGCCGTTGCTGCTGACGTCGACAGCAACGTCAACGGTTTGTTTTTTTACATAAAATGCTGTCAGCATATTATGATACTTTATCTGTTTTTGAAAATTTGTTAAAAAAAGAAGCAAATTGTATTTGAAAAATATTAACGAAAATAACGAAAAAACTTAAAGAGAAGAAATTCAAATGAAGAGAATGCTGAAGTGCAAGTTTTCTAATTAAAAACTGTTTCTTTAACAGAACAATTTGCAATAGAAACTCTAGGTATTTTGAATATAATAACGCTAAGCATTATTTCAAATAACGCAGAAATTTGTAGATCTATTAGAGTCACATATTTATGAAAAAACAGTTGAAAATAAAATAAATTTAAACAAAAATTCTTATTTTCTTGTTATCAAGTAAATATAGAAAATAATTGACTTAAATCAAGGGCGGCCAAAGAGAAAACTGCGCTTGTAATAGTAGAAAATAATTGAATTGTGAATTGAAAAAGTAAGCAACAAAACAAATAAAGAATTCTAATATACATATGCGATATACATGTGCTTTCATCAAAAGCTATTACACAACTGAACGAAATTGTTGTTTATTTGTTATTCTTTGTTGAATATTTTCGTTTTCGTTCTCGTTCGCGTACATATACGAAGCAGATTATATTTGTCCACTTGAGTACTACCCTGGCCATATATGATTTAAATACAACTCGAGACTTTGCTATGTTTGCCTTATGGTTAATAATTTGCAAAAAGATCGATGAAATCAAGAAAGTTTTTAAATGCGTCAAAGCATATAATAAATGGCCTAATATTAAATTGAACACCCTATGCTGGAACTATCTTTGAAATAGTGCTGAAACTATTACTGTTTTAAAAACAATTTAATACAATCGTTACAATAAACTAGAAACAGATCATAAAGAATCTTTTATAATCAGGGACGGCAACCCACTGGGTTTTATTTGGTATTCTATTTAAAAAACCAGGGTTTTTCGGAGAATACTGCCGATGCGGCATTTGATTGTTTCTAATTATTGTTTCGAATCTTCTGTGACATGAGGTCGAGTGTTATCATGCAAAAGAATAACTTAATCATGTCTGTCTTTGTATTCCGGCCGTTTTTCTCATAATGCATGATTCAAAAGAAGTAATTGCAGTCTGATCCGATCACCGAGCTTTAGCAGCTCATAGTACATAATGCCGCCTTGATCCCACCAAGAGTGCAATATTGCATTATAAATACTAAAACAATGTGTTGACTTGAACTGAACGAAATTTGGAAGCAGTTATAAAACCCAATAAAACCCAAAACAAAAGCCATAAATAAACCCAATAAAACCCGGTGGGTTGGGTTTTTTCTTTTATAAACCCGGGTTTTTGCCAACCCTGTTTATCATACACTTTCTATTTTTAGATTTAAAAATAGGGTGAGCTATCTGTCGGTTTAAATCTGAACCAGCGTTTATTTCGAATCTGGCAATACTTATATCATTCAATTCTGTCACAAAATTCAGTATATTATCTTCACTGAATGAAAGGAAGAGACTTACGCTTGAGAAACGTTGGGATTTATTGAAAATTGATCATCATTTAAAATCATCTTAAAAATGGTAATGTCAGTTGGCCGCCATAAAGCTCCGATTTGGCACCGATGAACTATTTTCTGTGGGCGCCGCTAAAGACAAGTGTTATACTGACAAATCAGAGACAATTGAGAATTTGAAGGCCAAACATGATACCATTGCCGAGATACGACCCCATACACGCGAAAATTGATCCAATCGAATGTGGTGCTGTGAGGCCAGCTTTGGCAGCCATATGAATGAAATAATATTTCGTTTCTATTTGGCACAATTGTAGTTCACAACAAAAAAATAAATTTGGAAAAATTTGAAAACGTTTATGTTTTATTGAATTTTTAAACTTTTAAATGGTCCACCCGATATTACAAAGTATGTGTGTCATCGAAGTTTTTTTACGTTTAAAGCAAATTTTGCTATTGTCAATGGAAAATAACATTGTGCAAATGTCCGCCGCGGTTTTGGTGGATGAAATGCATCCGAATTGTGTAATTTTGCATGATTCTGACGAATAAATCAGGCTGAATTTGTTCGATATCATATGTCAGGTTAGGCTCGAGACCTGAGACTTAAGAAAACACAACCAGCAGTTGAGATGACCATTCCCTCAAGTTGTGAAAAATGTCCAACAAGGCATGTGCTGGCATGTATCTCCACTCTGTTAACACTACATGCCATTAGTGTCCATATCATCCAATTCATGTCAAAAAAAGGTTGGTAATCATTTACTTATAGAGCTCGTCTTTGACGGTAGCCAACATTGTAAAAAAACATGAACAATGAGGCCGCCAGCACCAAAAATTGTCGATACCAAACCACTTGGACACTTTCGAATCTCATGTGGTTTGGTATCGACAATTTTGTTTGTTGACATACTCATTCATTTAGAAATAGGCGCTGATAAAAAACGTTGTCCGAACATGTTTGCCTTTCTTCGTCAGTCCTTTAAGGTGCGTATTGGCTTTTCACAAATCATACATTGTTTAAGTTTCATTAAAAAAGTTGATTTCAGGCTAAGTGGATGATTAATCTACTGTAGCTCGCCTCCTTATGGTAACGATTCTTGCTAAGTGGTGGTAGTGATCCTTACTTAGCATTGTAATTTTTTCCCAGTAAGCTAGAAGGTTTGAGGGGGCTTCTTTAAATGGATTTGTCTGGAGTAAGGCTAAGTCTCTCTACTAAACACTCGAAAACACAATTAAATTTTTTTGTCGTGTCCTCTGCTGAGTAATCGAACCTGGGCTGATTGTATTGTATGCGTGCGCTCTAACCACTAAACAACGCCACGAGATAAGAGAATGCTATTAATTTGATATGAGTATGTTGTCATTTTCACATGTCGCTCAACACTATGGGAAGTTGATAACACAAATAGCGACAGCTACTTCAGTTGGTGAAGCTTTAACAATGTAGATGTTTTCAAGCGTCATAGTTCGAAGGTCTCTACTGGTAGAATCGTTACTTACATCTTTAATAACATTTTTAACAAATATTACAGCCCATAAGAAATAAATTATATATGTACTTTGGTAATATTTCTGTATAGATGTTTGTTAGGATTGGATTTAATATCTGATATCTTTATTCAATCTACAATTATATAATATTTAGTTCTTATCGTTCCTTATTTGATTCTATCTCATATAAAAAATGAACTCTTATCTAAAGAAATACTTTGTTTTTGGTATTTTTAAGCATTTTTTATCAAGTCCCGAAGAGTTTAAAACCTTAATGGTTAATCTAAAATTGTGTGCATTTTTCGGTCAACTTTCACGCCATTAAAAGATGTATTCAGCATTCTCTACCCGATATGAGCTCTCTGATTAAATCAGTGTTAATAATGACGTCAATCAATAATTCATGAGCTATGGTTCCTCTGGTTCAAAATTAGGCAGTTTCGGTAAAAAGATTTTATAATCAAATCATTCCATAAAATTGCCACTTGCCACGTGCCAAGTGGGATGCTAATTTCATGTGCATTTGTCCTAAAAATTATTAGTTGATTTCCTAATACCATTTTTTCACTTACTCAACATTTTTTAGTAATTGATTTACTAAGGCGAGTATCATCATCAGCAATTTTTTGGATCCATTTAAAGCAGCTTGTAATTTGAAAATCAGATTTCTAAACCGATCTTTGACAGTTGCAGTCATACACTGGAGAAACGGTATAATATATAGTTTTGTACGTTGTTAAATTGAATTGAACACTAATCGTCTATAAAGAAAGTTCTGTTGCCTTTAATGTTGGTTAAGAAAATATATTGTTTTTTGTTTGTCCAGTTTTACACTGGTGGCCAGGTACAACAAGAGTTTGTATACGTGTGTATACATACATGGTACCTAGGGGTTTTATAAATCCCGAAGTAAAACTGTTAAAATTCATACATTTTTTATCAGTTAAACTAATATTCTTAGTAAAGTATTGCATTTTATATTTAATTTAGGTTATTTTTGATTTTTTTGTGGCTTGTCACGAGCTTTTTTCTAACTGAATCATATTGTTACGAAAATAAAAATGCCTAAAAAGAAAATATAGCTCATCAGTGCCTATTGGTTTGTGTCAAGGTTGTTAATGTGTTACCCTGGCAATGCCGTACTGATTTGTATATTTGACGACATTGTCAACTCGACCATCCTTGGATAACACAATCTTACATGTTTACAATTAATGGACATAAAGTAGAGAATTCGAGAGCGTTTGAGACATTTTTGGAACTTTTCAAACTGTAGGCAGTTAGGTACATAAGGAGGCTGCTTTGCCGTTTTGTGGTCATAAAGTAAAGTCGTGTTTAGGTGTAAATAAAGGTTTTGTATAAGCGAATATTAAGTACAAGATAAATAAATTGCTGTATAAAGTGTAAAAGTGAAAGTGAGGAAATAGAAACTATAAAACAACAATAACGTGGTATTTATTTTATTTTGACATAATTAAAAAGAACTCAACCGTTTTAAAAAGGTTAAAATGTAACAATATTAACTTTTTTATCATCGTTTTTGGATCCATACTCAAAAAAAAACTAATTTTTCTTTCATTTTTTAACAAAACTTTTACCTTTTACAAACGTTAACTTAAAAATGTTTGTTAGTTATAACGTAGCTTTAAGTTACAACACGGAATACAAAAAAAAAAAAATACTTTTTATACAAAATAAATCGGGATCTATAAGTCCCGAAAATTCCGGGATTTAAGAATCTAACATTTCCAAATGTAGGTATTTTAGAATCCCGTTTATTCCGGAATTTTCAGGATTGGGAATTCCTGATTGGCATCCTAGTAATCAGGTATCATGTCTCCCGGCTAAGGGTGTAAAATATGAATTAATTTGCAACTTCCCACCATGCTGTGACAGAAAAGTTTACATCATATAAAAAAATTAATATACAAACAAAAGTTATAAGTCCTCAAAAACGTCTAGGAATTCTGTGTACAAAAAAAAAACTGTAATTAAAAATACATAAAGTTACTTGGGTACCCTGTCACACACAAAAGGCTTAAGTAGTTACTGAAGAAATATACCAATTTTAAAGACTCTTAAAAGAGACGTAATGTTGTCAGAGTTTAGAAGAATAAGAGGTTTTATGATTTATTAAAATTTGTAAACTATTAAATTATGTAAATACTACAATACAAAATAAATATTAAGATATTTCCCGGCTGACCATAATTATATCTCTTAAACAATTACGTTGCACATGCAAAAACAAAAGAATTCGTAATTTATTTCATTAGAAAAAAAGGCCCTTTTGCCCAATTAACTTAATTATAGAAAATATTCTTTTGTATTTCTTTCCTTCTTTCACATTTCTTTACTTAATTGATCACATTTAAATTGTATATTTCCACACAATACGAGTAGTGAGATACACTCAGTGTTAATGCATAAAACTTAAATCAACAGATACATTTCACAGATACAGCTAAGCAACGGGCATAAACAATTGTTGAGCACATTTTTTCGTATTTAGAATGAAACGCAAGGTCGTTTGTTGCAAATCAAAAAGAGAAGCAGAAGGTAAAATCAAAGAGAAAAGCTTTGAAATTTAAGAGAAATTTTGATAAGAGTACGCATTTGATAAATATTAAGAGCAGAAATAAGAGAATTTTCATTTCAATTACCAGTGTATCTCATAGATACATATATATTCCAACAAGAAATTTAATGTTTTGTTTTTGAATTTATAAAATACGTTATTACACTATGCAAAATAAGTATGTAGACAAATAAACTTATTTTTCATAATATTATTAAATATAATTTTATTCTTAGGGTTCTTATTATATACACTAAGCCACGTCTATGGAAGACAATAAGAACGAATTTTTCTAATATTATCGATCGATTATTCGACTTCTTTCAAAAACCGCTTTTCGAATAATTCGAAAAATAACAACTTTTGAAAACCGGTTCTCACTTAATAATTATTCAAATAACTGGTTAATCGGTTCTTTTAGTCAAATAAAATTTGTCATAATTTTTAAAGCGCAGCGCTGATCCACGTCGTTTTAAAAATAAGCTGACGCTGGCGGAGAGCTTAAAATTAAAGTATCAATCAATACTAAAAATAATTCTAACAAATCTCAAAAACTATGCCAAAACGGTGTCCGGAGGCCATAAAAACAAAGTTT
The DNA here is from genome assembly GCA_023159175.1 of Wohlfahrtia magnifica. Lineage (NCBI taxonomy): Eukaryota > Metazoa > Arthropoda > Insecta > Diptera > Sarcophagidae > Wohlfahrtia > Wohlfahrtia magnifica. The sequence goes on from JAKWBJ010000222.1 coordinate 9,354,808, forward strand.
ATTACACAATGTACTGAAAGTTGCTTCAGTTTCGAACAGTTACTCAAGGAGCTAATTTTGTTTTTGTTGTTGTGTTACTTGGTAGAGAATTGAATTAAAGATTTGTTATTATAGTTATGATTTAGTTGCCTAAGAATTAGATGTTTTACTTTGAATAAATCTATTAGTAATATACGAGTCCTTAATTGCCTCAGCAATTGGTTTTGACGTTCAAGGTTGTCATATATACAAAAATAATAACTGAATAATAATAATTAAACGATGAGCATATATGTAACAAAAAAATATACCAACATAAAAAACTATACCTATTAAAATTAACCGGTTATTCGTGTTAAGTTAACCGGTTTATTCGGAATTCGAAAAACGAAGATTTTGCAAAAACCATATTCGACAAAACCAAAAGAACCAGTTAAAACCGGTCGATTAATAACTGTTCGATCTCCCTAATAAATATGTATATGGTTATATCTACTGGCACCTTTAAGATTATCGATATGTTTCCACCATAATTCAATTTAAGGTTCTTTTTTTCTTAACTACTTATGTATGGCTTTTTCCATTTCTTTTTCTCAACGTTCACTTTTATTTGCTGCCTTCATCTTTGGTCTCAAGTTTTGTTTCATGCATATAGGATAGGATAGTACAGGATAGGAAGTAATAGTAACGCAGAGCACACATATCGGCTCCATGCCATGTGAAACTAGATATGTAATGAAGCTGGTCATTAAATTCAGAATAACCAATACTGACAATCTGCACATAGACTTCGTCTAGAATAACTTATCCCTAAATTAGGTAGGAAGTCATCCATACAACATACATATATACTTACATGTATGAAAGGAATTGTTTGTATATTAAAAAAAAAAAATAAAACTTTTGACGTGTTGTCATCTTCTAAAAGCTTGTTCAGTGAAAGATTTCAATCAGAAAAATGGTTGAAATTACTTCAAACTGGTATGCGTACCCTGAATTGCTTAAACACGATAGTGTGAACACCATATAATACACATGTTTATAAAACAAAAAATTTTATTTATTGTTATTTTTTTATTTTCATTTTATTTTATTTTATTTTATTTTATTTTATTTTATTTTATTTTATTTTATTTTATTTTTTTGACTCTAGGGCATGGTGAAAAAAATTATAAGATGTGTTCAATCGAGGCATCGCTTTTCTTGTTTAACGACCTAAGCTCTTATTTTTCTTTTTCTTCCTCATCGGGCTTATAGAGCCAAAATATCCATTAATTATCTGAAAATTGCAGATATTTTAAAACTTAACCAATAATACCAGTAGAATTTACAGATTTTTCTGACGAAATACTGCAATGGCCAACTACAAATTAAAAAGAGCTTCCTGAAGAAGATTTTTGATAAAAGTATATTATTTGTCTTTAGTAGAAGTATTGCCTTTTATTTTTCTATACATAAAATGAAGTTTGCTGTAAATTGTTATAGTTTTTTCATTAGTTTTGTATACTTGGTATCATAAATTTCGGAAAGAGCATATCCAAATATTTCCGTAATTTTCGGTTACAAATTAGCCACATAATATAATCCGTATAAAATTTTTCGTACTATTATACTTCATTGAGACATAATTAGTTTTTTTCATTTCCTGTAAACTTTAAATATTCAGACATGACCATATTCTTATTTGGAGCAGTGTATTTAAATTTGTTTGAAATCGCGTAACGGTTTTCCTACCGCATGTGTGTTAAGCAGCATCATTATGATTTTCCGAGAATTTGTAGATCCCATTAAAATTTTCGTTTATTGTATCAATTACTTCTTCTTCGTTTTTTTGCAAATAATTTTGGAAAAAAAATTAAAAAAAAAACTAAATTCGTGTGTTTATTTATCTTTTCGTTTTTTTTCTACACTTCCAAAATTGTAAACAAAATTTATTTCTGTTCCACTTTTTTCGAAAATTCTTTAAAGCCTTTTGTAGCTGCCTTACTGTTGTTGTTTTTTTTTTCGGCATAAACGTGTAATTTTATTATTGCTGCTGCTGCTGATGCTACTGTTGCGCTATTGTTCAGACGTTTAGTTTGGTGCGTTTGCTGTCAAAACATTTAGCAAAACAAACAATGGGAACAATTAAAACAATATTTAGATTTTAGCCGTTTAAAAGGAAAGAAACCATTTGCTTTGCTACTACTAGTACAACAGAATACTTGTTGAGTGGCAAATAATAAGACAAGTGTTCTATTTTAAATAGCATTTTTTATTGTTGTTGTTGTTGTTGTTGTTGTTAAAATATGTGTCATGTGTAGCATGTCCGTCTGTCTGTTTAATAAAATAATAGCTTGTAATCAAAGTGCAGGAAGGCGATGAAACCAAATTTAGTTACCTACGAACTAGCAACCCAAAAAAAAAAATGCCTGCATCACAATTTCTAAATAAAATGGTATTTTACTTGAAATATTGCCCAACTAAGATTTTTACATGTATTAACAACTAGAAAGATAGATGAAGCTATGAAAAAGGTGAAGGAAAGATGGAATAAGGAGGTAGTGTTTAGGACAGATTTCGGCAAAGAGCTGCTCTTCCCTTCTGTTTTCACACGTACGTAGTCACACACATAGGCAAAAAATAAACAAAGAGAAGGAAAGTGAAAACAAGTGGGAAAACACAGTGCAACGTGGCCTAAATGAGAGATTCCCAATTACTACCACAATTGTAAATTGCATTGTTTGCCGAACGCTGGTTTAGGGAGATTTCCCGTAAAAACTTATAAAGAAGTCTTTTTCTACAAACGAATTAATTGTTTAAACGACAATAAAAGAGTGGTACTCTGCCACAAACACAAGTGTTACAGTATTAAGATATTTTTAGGGTTAATTAGTACCCTTATTTCATTAAAACAAGCAACGTTTTTATTGATATAACGTTTATATTAATATTTATCGATATTGTAACATTTGTGACATTATTTTATTCAGTTCTATGCCAGTTGAACAAAAAATGTGTTGCCTTTTGGTATGTTGTGAAACACGGTTCAAACATATGTGCGTATGCTGAATAAGATTATTCTGTTTTATACTTTATATTCGCAATGACCACATAGAAAGAAACATTGTAAGCATGTGTATAGACAAATATGTTGGTTAATAGCATATTCACACAAGACTTCGAATTTCTTTGTTCGCTGTTTGAATTACTACTTTGAGTGAACCTGTTTACATAGTACCTTTATAATGGTTCTTATTAATTTTCTTGTTAATTGCCTTTTAGGTTTAGTGTGGACATACACCCGATAAAAATTAATAATTACATTAATCCACGGGTAATTGAGACTGAATTCCTTACAATTTAAATGACTCGTGCTTTATATGGGGAATTATGGAATTCGGCACATAACACATGGGTTGAAAAGTTCAGGGCATAAAAAATAAATCCCAATTTTTGTTCAAAATTAGCTTTATTCATCAATTTAATCTCCATAGAGAGTAATGCAATCATTCTAGCGCCGCTCTAGAAATTCAATACCACTTTTGTAGAACAATTTATCTTTTGCCTCAAACTAGGCTTTAGCCTCAGCGATAACCGCTTTATTCGTGCCAAATTTCTTACCGGCAAGTATTTTTGTTGAGATCTGCGAACGGCCAGAAGTCGCTGGGAACCAAAGATGTCGAATTATTTCAGAATCATCTTCTCATAGTCAATTGCGTATGCAATATAAAGCCAACACGTTCTTTTGATATCTTTACGTCAGCTAACTCACGCGACTACACTTTTCCAACATTCAAAACGATTTTCTGGATTTTTTTGATGTTTTCTAGTGTTACCACCTCATTTTGACGTCCAACGATTTATTTTTTTATTTTCATTTTTTTCTTTCTAATGGAGCGGATAACATAACATAACACTTCTCAAACCATTGTTTTGTTTCAACGGTATTTTTTTACCATCAAGAAGCAGTGAAGAATTTAAAAACGAAATTGTTTTTGATCGATTGTTCTAAAAAGAACAAAATTATCACCACTCTTAGCACTATAACTCACAAACTTATTAATAGAATATCATGAAATTTTAGCAGTTGTCTTTTGAAGTTTAGCACTAACTGAAGAAGAGGTTAATATAATAAAACTAGCGACATTTCTGTGTTAGGCCCGGAACTCTTCAGCTGATGTGTTAATTTGTAGGTTAAATTTCGAATGAGAGAGCGAATTATGAAAAAATGTTGTCGTGTAAATATGGCATGACGCCTTCACTTAAGATAACATTTGTTTTTAATCTAAAGTAATTCCTCACGAGTTGGTGGGAGCCTTGGTGTTGTACAGGCCTTTTGACTAAAGTGGATAGATAAAGAAAGCTTGATTATAGAAAATTTTACACCGAAAAAAGACGATTTGAATTCCAATTATATAATATAAAATAGGCGCGCATAACCGACATTAATTTTCGTAATTGTTTCAAAATAATATTGTATAATAAAATAAAACGACGCAATTTAGCTCGAAAATAAATTTAGCCATATTTGCAAAAGTTTTTTAGTAAAAGATTTTTTTTTTATTATTATTTTTGCCCCCATTTTTTAATTGTTTCATTTTTTTCTTCGTAAATAAAGTTGGTTTTTTGTTAATTTTTGCAAAGAATAAATTTTTTCTGTTTATTTAAATGATAGAGAAAAAAAAATTGGAACTAAAAACATCTGTGTTGTATTAAGGAAATTTTCAGTTATTTTATAAACTAAAAAAAAGTTAAATAAATATTGAAACTTTTTTTCTTAAATTTTGTTAAGCTACATAAATACTTAAAAACATTGTAGCAAATTTGCAAATAAAAAACAAAACAGAAAATAGAAGAAATCCAACAGATTTTTAGCAATTTTAGTAAAGAAGTATTTGCGTAATATTTTATTGAAATATTATGGCAGTATACGATCATACATTGAAAATTGTTTAACAAAGAAGTCGCTTTGAAGGAAATTGATGTCAAAACTTTTACTTGAAATGTAAGAAAGTGACTGACAACTGACAAGAGAAAGATACGAAAAAATGAAAAATTAAAAATCATAAACGTAAGGTTGAAATATTGTTTGATAAAAAGTTTCTTAATTTGTTTTACGGAACATTTTTGAACTAAATAAAGGGTGGTCCAAACATAACGCGTCAAGTTTCTTGCCCAACATAATCTTACGTTTCTTTGTTTCAGTGTTTGACAAATACAACCATAGAGAGGCACACAAGCAGCACGTTAATATTGTTGAAGCCTTTTACTAAAATGGGCGTTCAAGACAAAATGCATTTCGTGCACTTTGTAAATTTTTTGATCAGCATAATCCACCAAACCGGGTCTGTAGGAAATGTGGAAAAACTTGTGCATGCTCGCTCAGTCTGTTCTGGGCTGGCGGCGACCTCAGACCATACTTTTTTGTATGTGAGGTCGGCCAAGCAAATACCGTGAATAGTGTTTGCTTTCGCAAGATGATAACGGACTTCTTGTGGCCAGAAATTGAGGATATGGATCTAAACGATATGTGGTTCCAACAGGATGGTGCCACACAGCTAACGAAAGAAAGATCTTTTGCGCAAGAAATTTATTGGGTGTGTTATCTCATGTCGTGGCGATATTAATTGGCTGCCACTATCGTATGATTTTACACTATTGGACTTCTTTCTTTGGCGATAATTAAAAGAAAAAGTGTACGGCAATAAGCCAAGAACAATTCAAGAGCCAAAGGATGAGATAATTCGGCACATTAACGATATTGAACATCAGTTATGTCTCAGAGTCACTGACAATATTGACCGATGGAGAGAATTATACTGCCGAAGTCATGCTGATATTTCGTTTAACACATTTGCATATAAAATATTAAGAAAATTCTGTGGAAACTTTTTTTATATACAATTTACATCGTGCGTTTTGGTTGGACTACCCTTTACCCGATAACATCGCTCTACTAATGTCAAAAGCTTTACTCTGCAAAACGCTATAGTTGCCAGCAATCCTATACTCTATACTTTAATCTGAACTATGTATGCAAAAGACATCCTTAAATAGCATTAATACCGCTCTATCTATATCATACGAGGCCTATACAGTCTTAAGTGTAGGCTACAATTAGGATTGCCAAGTTCAACATTGCAAAATTTTTTACTTTTATAGGAACACATTTTTATTTTGAAAAATAAATAAAATATTGACAGTCAATAATATTGGTATTCGAAAAATTTTAATTTGGTAGATGGCTCTAAATGGTAATAGCTCTGGTAATAATAATTGCATCAGGCAACACTACAGGTTGTTTCGACCTATCAAATGACTATGGACAATGAAAAGTGGATTGGTGATCTGTCTGTTCTGTGGGATTGAAAGGAATTTGTCCATTATTAGCTTCTACAAACTGGTAAAGCAATTGATTCTGATATCTCTGATCTCTACTGCCATCAATTAACGAAATACATAGATCAACACAAATGGTATTTTGTTCCATCATGACAATGCTATAACACACACATGGTTGATAACTCGCTATAAACTGAGAAAGCTTGATTTGCAGGTTTTGATGCATCCACCATATAGCCCAGATTTTTCACTTTCAGATTTTAATTTGTTTCGATCACTATAGATCTCTCTTAACGGTGAAAATTTAAATTCTGCAGAGACTTGTAAAACGCAATTGGATCAGTTTTTTAATTTTTTATTTTTTGCCCGGACTTCGACACTGATTGCAAATGGCTTTACCCCAAAAATGGCGAAAAGTTGTTGATGAGAATGACACATCTTTGGTTCAATACAGCTCGTTTTATGTATAAGAAAATGGTGTTTAATTTTTGAATATCTAATATAAATATTTAATTATTGTTTCTTTTCAATAAACCCAACTAGGAAACAAATACACAAAAGGGTGGCCAAAGAGAAAACTTATTCTTAGTAGTAGTATTAGAGAAAAATTACAAAAGTTAACAATAAAACAAATTAACATTTCAATAGGCAAAGCGAACAACATGTGCTTTCATTAAAAGCTTTTACACAACTGAATGAAATTGTTGTTTATTTATTATTCTCTGTTCAATATTTTCGTTTCATTTGGCGATTAAACTTGTAAATTTCAGTGAACTTTGTCCACTTATGTATTCTTTACGATATTTATTCATTAAAACGCTTAACAGCTTTTTACAAAATTCTGTAAGGAAATTTCCAAAAAATATGCTTTAAAACTCTTGAAAACCAAATTTTTTTCTTGATTCTTGACAAGCTGCAAAAATTTTTGCGAATCAAGCGTAATTAAGGCAATCTGACAAGCCTAGCTACAATTAAGATACAGCACTTTATATTTTCTGGTAGTACATCAAAATATCGTCTGTAGGACTCATAATTTATCATTATAAAAATATCACGTGTAGTGGTGCGTGACAAAAGAAAATAAATGACTTAAAATATGGTACTCAAAAACTTTTACTTCAACTTTAATATGGAACGTCAGTATTTGCCTCTTTAAAGCATTAAAAAAAATTGATTTGTTACCGTCATTAGAAAATTAAAAATGATTTGTATCCATAAACCATAACATGCGTAAATAATGGTTAAAGTTTCATCGTTTAATCGCTATACCGTTTTCATTCTGTTTTACCTATTAAATACTTAATTTACAAATGAAGTTTTTAAAAAAAGAGAAACACACTATTTAATCAAATGAAGGCACCCAAAAAATTTGTGCACAAATATTTTTATAATAAAATAATAGAAAAAAAAAAAACAACAAAAACAGAAACACTAACTAAACTCGTGAGTATTTTTCTGCATGCCTGCCTTTTATTTTATTTGACTGCAAATAAAAACGTTGTTCGTGTTCAGTAGCCAAACAGAAAACCAAAAAATTTACGTCATTTGCCCTTGAAAAAAGTAAAAAAAAGCAAAAACCATTTGAAATTTTTAGCAAAAAATTAAAAATTTGAAAATTTTTTATTTTATTTTTTTAATTTTTTTTGGTAAAACAACAGAATTAATTTGCCATTTATTTTTTGTTTTTATTTCTTTTTAATATAGTTTTTTTTTATTATTATTTTTCTGAGTTTCGTTTTTGTTTTTTTTTTTGCTATTTTCTATGCATGTAATTGAAAAATAGAAAAAAAAAAAATATTTTTTTTAAGCGAAGCAAACAAGCTTGTTTAAAACCTTCAAATATTCTAATAATTTTGCACAAATTATGCACGTCTTTAGATTTATTTTTTGGTGGTCTATTCGTAATAAATTATTTTTGCCTCAAGTCCAATAGAATGCCGGAAGTATAACGTTTATGCGTTTTGGGGTTTTGCATTCGTTCTTACTGTTTGCGCATTCATTGTTTCGCATTGTGTGCGGTGTGAACATGATGAACGCGCTATGGAAACACAAAAGCTCATATGCAAGCAAGTACATACGTATGGGTTAGAGCGATTTTTAAAATATTTTTGTATTTATTTTTTTAGTTAAATTGTAAATCGTTTGCAAAATTATATAAAAGGTCTTTAAAATTTGTTTTAGAAGGTTATTAAATGTGGTTAAATATCTGCAGTTAGTAGAATTGGTTTTATTGTTTTAATGCGTTACACTATCGATTACCAATGAATTTATCAAACGAGAAAATACATAATGTACTCACGACTAATCAATTCGTTTAAAAATCGCAAAAAAAAATAATAAACAAAATTTCTAAGTTGGATGGCTTCGTATAGGATATTTTCTAACAGAATTGGTTGAGATTTCGTGAGATATTGTATAGAGTTAATCGGATCGTAACTGATATCTACAATAAATGTGTATCTCGGATGTGTTTACCACACCGGCGGTAATCTAGAAATGTTTGACATCATTTAGCGTTAACATGAAGTTAACGCAGGCAATTTAGAAAGAGAGCGCATGGTCGTACACTCTTACCTTAATAGAGTCAAGTTAAAAGAAATCATAAGCTGTTTCAGACTAAATGATTATTTAACACCAAGACTCTTGAGATTCATTTGTTTGAAAATGGGAAGATTATTTTATGACCATTGTTATGAGGCATTGTAAATTTGAAATTCATTACATGAGGCGCTGTGTCTCTAACATAATGTCTCTACGCTGAGAAAAACGATTTCCTTGATACGAGTTTGGGTCAATAAGTTGGTGACTTTTTGAGTTTCCGTCCGCTTAACGGAAAGGGTAACACTGCTTATGTCAACAGGCATACCACCTTGATTAAAAAGTTTATAGAATTTATTCAGAAAATTAAAAATCGAATTTATTCATCTAAATCTATATTGTCCCCTTCAAAATAACCCCCATCGACTCCAACACACTTATGCCAATGCTTGATGCAATCCTCGAAGCATTTTTTATGTTCGGTTTTCTGTACGGCCATCATTGCTTCCTACGAATTTTCCATTATATCCTCTCGGCTGCTGAAACGTGTTCCCCGTAATGGTTTTTTAACTCGATTGAACAAAAAGACAAAAAGCCAAATCAGGTAAATTCGGTGGCTCATGTATGGTATTTGTTGCATTTTTCGTTCAAAAATATCTAATAATGATGGTACTGTGCGACGGTGCGTTATCATGGTGCAAAATCCACGAGTTTTCTGCCAATAATTCTGCTCTCTGCAAGCGCAAACATATCATGACGCCCAAATAATACTCTTTGTTTACAGTCTGGCCTTTTGTCAAAAATTTATGATGTACCTGCTGTTGTAATCCATGAAAACCGTTAGCTTTTCCTTCCTTTTTTATTCAAAACGGCATGACTTTATTGGACTCGGCTCATTTAGTGAACGCCATTCATTTGCCTGATGTCTGGATTGCATGTTGTACTCATAAACCCACGGTTCGTCTCCAGTAATAATGTCTTTTTGCATGAAATTGAGATCTTTTGGCACCAACTTTGCTGCTACACGACGGAAACCCAAATTATTAACCAAAATGTCTTGGACGGATCCGAAGGCAATGTTCAAGTCCTCCGCTATCTCTCTGATTGTTAATTTGCAGTTATTGACCTACATTTCTTTTCTTTTCTCAATGTTATCGTCGGTTTTCGATGTCGATGTATCTGCAACAATGCCGAACGTTCTGAATGCAAAGTTAAGGTTTATTTAGCCGAACAACTGAAGAATTTCAAAATAATATGTTGGCCGATCAGAGACTGAAAGTGTAAGAGATTGTGGAAGGCATAGGCATCTTACATAGCTCAGAGGCTTAAATTTAGAATAATCACTTGGATATGAGAAACTTTGCAAACGCAAATCCACTACAACACACCAGAGACCAAACAGCAATTAAAACGGTGAGCTTCTCGTGGTACGTTAGACAATAAAGTCATGGCAACCGCTTTATGGATGCACATTGACTAACTTCAAACAGGTGAAAATTATGCCAACGCATCGGATCTATTTAATGAAAGTTTAAGTAAAATTAACGCATTTGGCCAAGAAAAAAGTTCTTTTTCATGACGAAAATACAAATGTGGGCACATGACAGAAATCCATGTATTAAGCTATAAATTGTTTCCTCATCCATCATATTCTATTTCTTAGCCATCTCACAAACAAATGCCTATTTGGATGACTTCGACAAAGCTTATTTTTCGGAAAGGATTAAAACAAAATTGAGGAAACGTTGGACAATGTGAAGAGAGCTCAAAGGAGAAATTCAGGTTTATTTCATTTAAAAAGTCGAGAATTTAGTGATTTGCCCTAGTATTTTGGATGAATATACTCCGGTAAACTCAAACTGTCACGAAAAATCTAAAGACAAAGCCGTAAAGGAGTTGAGGTTCTAAATAATGAATTATGAGCTACATTTTTGTAACTCATAAATTATCGATTAAAAAAATATGAATGTACTTAAAGATATTGGTTAACCTTTAATTTATGACGTTGGGGTAAATTTTACACTGCTTTCTTATTTCATTAAAAACTCTTGTCTCCTACACGCTATTATATTCTCAGGACCTTCATATTATATTATGCTCTTGCTATCAGTAGTGCTTGGTTTATTATAACCTAGAGTCAGGCTGAGATACTTGAATCTAAGTGTAAATTTTACTACACGTCGTCATTTGTGTGATTCGAAATAGAAATAATTTTACCACCACATCGAAGTTAAAGCTTGTAATACATATGAAAAAAATTACTACATATCTACATATATATGTACGTAAACGTAAGCTCATATTCTTTAAAGTTTGTTTTTAGATTTAAAAGTTTGCTGATATTATTATACAACTGTATAGTGAAAAATGACACATTCAAAAACTATGAATGTACAGCATAGTGCTTAAATGTTAGAAGAGGAGGATGATGACAAAATTTATAAAAATAGAAGTGAAGTTGATGATAAAGTCATCGATTCAAACTTCTTTACCGGCATTTTTAGCGACAGTAGCGTGGAAATGGATAACGAAAAGAAAAACTGTAATTGGGTACCCAATAATAGTCAAGACAAACTGGTCACAATTTTACGCTGTAAAGAATAATTGCATTTAATACTCAAAATAATAAAATGTGTAAAATTTACTTCCACATCTTTCAATATGGGCATTTCCATTCTGGTGTAACGTTGCGTTGACGTTGTACGACAAAATGTTAAAAATTAATATTAAAAAGTTAAATTTGCAAAAAGATTTTTTTATATTTGAGAAAAAATTAACTGGCACTAGTGTCAGTAAAAAATGAAAACAATCGAGCCTAAGGATATGAAGATATAAGCGAAAATAAAAGCTAGCGTTACGTTACAAAAGAAGGAAGTGGCGTTTGACTTGAATCAAGAAATTGCATAACTCTGTGAAATTTTCAAAATTTTTTGTTTAAAACCTTTTTTACAAGGATTTCAATTAATTTACAATTTACGACATTTTAAAATCTTTCCTCCTTTTTTTATAGCCTTATAATCTGACGTGACGTCATATGGCGTTAGATTACTTAAATTTCCATTTGCTATTTTTGTATTAAGAAATAAGAAAACTTTATAAATATTGGAAAATTGTATTAATATATTTATTACTATCTTTATCCCTCATCAGGCGTTGCCCGGGAATTGTACAAATGTACAGTAGTGGCCAGCTATTTAGGGACAACAATTTTTTGTATACAGTTGCAAAGTAATTATTTATTGATTTACAGTCTCAATAATAAATAAACATTACTTATTGTGTATGAGAGTTGCCACGCCCATTTATACAATTCCGAGCACTTTTTAATTGATAATTTGTGTTAATTACTAAGACACTTAGACCAAATTCAGAAACTCTACTCTTACTGATCTCAAGATAGGCCAAAATTAAGATTAACTTTGTATGGAAAGGACCATACCTACTTATCCGATGATTTGTTCTCAGAGAGTGGTTCTCAAGTTATTGTGGTAGCAATTCATTAAATACCGACTTACTATGGTAAGTCAAGTAAGTAAATGCCGACAAAGTCAATATTTCTCTCCCTTTTGTATATTTCATGAGACTCAATGATGAATGTATCTTTCCTTTCTGCAGCTTCAGTGCTCTTTCTATTCGCAAAAAAATATATATCTGGCAAGTGATACTATTTTCTGATAGGTAGAATCGATTAGAGCAATGGTCTGTTTTTAAAATTTTCAAAACACCTCCAAAATTACGAGTTACGGTTAATTTTCAGCAAACTGGTTGTTTTTATTACTTTGAAACTTAATATAATATTTAATATTAATTCATAAATTGTACGGTCCCTACATAAAATAGTGGGCAATTCTTGAAGGCTACTTAAACGACATGTACATACATCATTTAAAAGGCCTGTATTTCTTCTTTTTCCTAATCCGAAAAGAAACCTAAAATCGGATAATTTTCAGCTATGTTATTAGCTTATAAGTGCATGAAAGTCAGAAAACCCGGTTTCTTAATAAAAATATATTTACTAAAATTTAAAATAAATAATTATTCATAATCTAGCGTGACGTTACACACTTTTCAATATAAGTAGAAAATAACTATTTATTTAAAAACTAAGGTTTTTATTTTAATTACTTGACTTTATTAATCTTTGCCAAAATGCAAAATTTCACGAACTTGCGATCATCAATACCGTTGTAGTGAGAAAAAAAAAAAAAATATGATTTTGCTTGGCGTGACGTTACATTAGAATATTATTTAAAGCAAACCAATATTTTACCGTTATTTGATATATGTTTGGTTTTTGGTATTTATTTTAGGGTTAGTTGTTGTTAATGTAGCAAATTATTTTGTGGTAAATGCATTAGTAGTAACATATATTTTAGAGAGAAAAATCCCTTAAATTAAACAAAACTAACTAAAACACTGAGCTTAAACCCAGTATCTCATCATCGCAACTAACAAGTTTAATTAAATTTGAATATCTATCCTCACTTTTAATTTTTTGGTCAAGGTGGACTTTTCTGTGCCAATCCTCATATCTATTTTTTTTAGTTCATAATAAAAACGATTGTGAAATAAACAATAATATTTCTGAAAATTCTAATATGTTCCAAGTTTTTTTTTTTTTTTTTTTAATTATGCACTTAGAACCAAATAACCTTAATGAAGGTAAAAGTGCATTACCACACATATTAACTTTAGAAACAATATTTAAAAATAGTGTAGAGGTAAAATTTACCATCACGTCTTCTTATATGCCATAAATTTCCATCTCGTAAGTTAAAGGTTATAAAAAATAGGAAAATAGGATAAAATCTAGAACGAAGCCGATGTCCTTGTAAATCTTTTTAATAGAGTTATTCTCATAGTTATAGAATTTTGCAGGATTAGATTTAATTATTTATCTGATCCTATTGCTCTGTTATTAACTAACCGAAATTCCCTTTTCTGGATAATGTATTTAAGTTTAATACCAATTTATTTGGTTTTAAAATTCAGATTTTTTATTTATTTATTTTTTTGTTTTAACCAGTTCAAGTTGCACTTGCCTTGGCTATTATTTATCGAGTTATTTTTTTTAATTTTTTAGTTAATTTAAGTTCAAAAACTTCATTATAGCGCTTGTATTTTTATTTATTTTATTTGGGTATTTCTCCCTCTACTAACCTTGCCCATCTAACATATTGTTAACAACTATACATTTTTTGTAAAGTTCATGTCTTTTGCCGTTAGTTTATGAATAATAAATTGAAAAATAAAAAAAACATTTGAATTTAATTCAAACTAAACATGCAATCTGTGCCACAAATAGTTTCTAATTAAAATTATGGCAATTTAACAAGATTTTATTGTCGGTTTTGTTCTCTGTTTAAGTTTTTTGCTTTTATAGGAAATGTCATATAAAATTATGACACTTAATAATTTTTAATGGTTTTTTATTATTGAAAATATAAACTTATTAAACTATTTGATCCTTATATGACTATTCCTTCCACTGATTTTTTGCATTTTAGTATAGGCCCTATCTGTATCAGTAAATGAATCTTTGTGAAGTACATGATACTTTGCTTCGAATTATGCATCTTTACTTTAAGGCTAATCTCAAGCTGAAGACTGGCACGAGAAAATCTACAGCTCGCTTACCTGTGACTCGCTTGACAGTTGTTGTCTTTAATAACTTAGCACAACTTAACTTAGAGCTATCTAATCCTTATTAAACGAAGCAGTAGACAATACTTTTCATGAATTAAACTATGCAAACACCCAACTATTTAAGATTTTAATTGCATTCATAGAGCAAAGTACGAGGGGTAGTATTTATATTCCGGGAAATGGACACTAATGTCAATAGCTAAAATCTGGCAAAACCATAATAAAGTTTGACATTCGTTAGCATTAACGTTATTACAAGTACGATGTACAAGTGCTATTTGTTTTGTTTACAGTGAGTTAAGAGAATTAATTTGGCCAAACGATTGAAATTTTAAGACAATGTTTTCGTTTGGATTATTTTTCACAACTTTCGACGTGAATTATTTCAACAGCAATGTGTCAATTTACTCAGTTCTTTGTACGGCGATAAAGCACCATCAAAAATCACAGTATATCGCTGATATAGTAAATTCAAACGTTGTCGTAGTTCGGTCGCCGACGAATTCCGTGAAGGTCGTTCAAAAACGATTGTTGTGCCACAAAACATCGATGCAGTGCGTCAACTGAGAATGCAAGATCGTCATGTGACATATTGTGAGATAGAGGTGTAAGGAAATGATTGAAAAATTCGACCATGGTTCTTCAAAGGACGTGTTTAAAATCCTGACATGTGGCGAATCTTGGAGATATGCATATGAGCTGGAAACAAAACAGCAATCGACCGTGTGGGTCTCCCAAGACGAGCTAAGTCCAACAAATGATGTTCGTGAAAAAACACAGCGAAGCACATTGTCGCCTGTTTCTTCAGCCAAATGTGTTATGTGGCCACTGTTCCACTTGAGCAACGTAGGACGGTCAATTCTAGGACGGTTCAATTCCATTCGTTTGCCGGAAGTCTCCGGAGAAATTCGTAAAATCAGCCGCCGAAAACAAATCAATTTCTATCATAACAATGCGAGCTCTTAAACATCTCGTCAAGCAAATGAAATTTTAAGCAGTCAAAATATCGAATTAATGTCTCATCCTCCGTACGGCCCTGATTAGGTACTCAAAGACTTCTTCTTGTTCCCGAAAATCAAAGGTAAACTGCTTAGTCAACGATTTATGAGCGCCGAAGAAGCATTTGAAGCGTTCAAAAACCATGTTTTGGAAGTGCCTCAAGAGGAATGAATAAACTGCTTTGAGAACGAACTTTGGTTTGAACGAATGCAGAAGTGTATTGATCATCAAGGGGAATATTTTGCAAGTCAATAAAGCCATTTTAATTTAAAAATATTTGTTATTATTTGCTATTCCCGAAATATAAACAGAAACCCTCGTACTTTATAAATAAAAGTATTTATTTATTTAGAAAGCAAATATAAATATTACGAGTATTTTATAAAAAGGGACCGGTATTAAAAGTTAAAAAATTGTTATAAAAATTGTATGAGAGCAACATTCTAAAAATTGTATATCTATTAGAACAACAATATTTTTTTTAAGAAACCGCCAATACAGGCTTTGATTTTATTTATTTGATTTTATTTACTTTATTTACTTTATTGCTTGAATTCATTCCATGAGTAGCTAGTCTCTTGATGAGGGAAAAACCATTCTGGTGGCGTCAAAAGAGTGCCCTAAGGTTGAAGTACTTGATAAGTTGTTATAGACGGATGTAGATAATTGTTTATGCCGATGATCTCGTTATGAACACTTTAATGTTCAAAGGTGACTTCGCTTTTCTGGGACGGCGATCAGTCCGCATTTTGGACGGCTGGACTTAAAACTCCTGTCGAACTTTCTTACGGGACATTGTAGACAAAGAGCGCATACGAAAAGAATGACGATAACGAATGTGGCTGTTTGTAGATTGTGCATGCTCTTACATATCGGAGATAGCGGAACACATATTGTGTGCATTTGAGGTTTTAGATGAGTTAAGATAGAGATGTTTGGGGAACCATATGTTCACATTGGCAGACATATTCACCATTAGTTTCAGATTTGCTGGTGTTCATTAGAAAGACAACAGGTCTACTTAACAAGCTGTATACCGGAATTGACACAATAGAGACTAAGGGTCGCAGTGTGTTACAGGAGTGCCTGATAGAAATGCTAATGATAATGATGATATTAATGAAGTATAAATAAGGCCCCAATAAATGTATATACTTAATACATATTTTTAACGTTTATCTATGAGAAGAGTTCTTGGCCAATTATGCGTTGGAGTCACTGTATATACAGTGCCGTTCAAAAAAAAGGTTTATTATTTCCAAATTATTTATACAAAGAAAAAAAAGTAACTGCACTTTGCTTATTGATCTCTTATCAACATAATCTCGTTACAATTCAAAAATTTTAAGCGTCACTCTTCTTTAATTTATTGTAAGTATAGATTTGGTTGTTTTTCCTACCATGGCACAAGGACTCTATTAGGAAAATCGGACGGTTATTATTCGACCGTTTTTAACGGGTTTTTGGGTTTTGTCGAATACGTTTTTTTCAAAATCTTGACTTTTCGAATACCGAGTAAACCGGTTAATTTAACACGAATAACCGGTTAATTTAAATAAGTGTAATTTTCATACGTTTGTATATTTTTTAACTATTTTTGTATATATGACAACCTTGAACGTCTCACAAAAAACGTGAAAACCACCGTAGATCAAAAAAGATATGCACTCTTGAGCAACAATAACCTTTTCTCATCTTCTATAAATAAATATTGATTTTTATATATGAAGAATGATCAACTAGACTCACAAACCCACTAACGCCGGTTTCGAACGGCAGATGTATTAGTTAGTTAAGTTTTTCACAGCGTAAATACACATAACTAGTCGCTAGTAATGTTGTGAGGTGGTGTCGCTGTTGAAAATCGTCAAATGGTGTAGCCTGGGATTGAACAGACGACTACTTGGTTGGAAGGTGGGTTCTTACTGAACATACCACAGTGACACACACACTATTGGATACGTGGTGCATAAATTTACATACAGTGGTGCTCGAGATCTAAGCAAATTTTTTTGTTGAGGCAATTAAGAACTCGTATATTAATAATCGATTTATTCTAAGTAAAACATTTCATTTTTGTTATCTTAACCATCTAAATTATAACCATAATAACGAACCTTCAACTCCATTCTCTACCAAGTAATACAACATAAATAAAATTAGCTCTTTGAGTAACTGTTCAAAACTTAAGCATTTTTCAGTACTTTATGTAATAAACTTTGTTTTTTATTATTAGTATTGTCTGTCACTTTAATTTTAAGCTCTCCGTCAGATTCTGCTTATTTTTAAAACGACGTGGTCCAGCTCTGTGCTTCAAGAATTAGGAAAAATTTTATTTAAGTGCTACTTTTCGAATTATTCGAAAACCGTTTTTTGGAAAAGTCGAATAATCGATCTCTCTAGTCTCTATTTAGAATAGAAGGAATAATTAATGCCATTTATTATACCAAATGATATCATGATGCCTTACGCCGTGGGGAATGCCGCTTCGATGCGTATTTCAACAAGATAACTAACCGAAACACATATCGAAGCGAAGAAAAAATTGGTTTCAGAATAATGACGTGAAGGTTTTAGCCTGGCCGGCACAGTCGCCTAACCTAAATTCAATCGAAAATCTATGGAAAATTGTCAGCTCTCTGAGGAGAAAACCTTTAAACAAAGATCAGTTGTGAGAGTTAGTGAAAGAAGCGTTGAAAAATATTCCAATAGCAACATGTCAGAGACTTGTTGACACCAAGCCAAAACAGTGCTCAGCAGTCATTAAAAATAAGGTTGATTCCACCAAGTACTGACGTAAATAAACTGTAATTAGAAAGAATTATTGAGTTTAATTAATAAACATATTTTTTTTAGAACAAAAATTTTGTGAATCTGATATTTTGAATAGGAAAAAATTGCTGATTTGATGTATGCAATATGTTAGATCATGGTGAATCTATTTTTTTGAACAGCACTGTGTATATATTTCATTTAAACTTTTACAATGAATAGTGTTGATTTTTCAAAATTTCAATTACCAATGGTAATCTAAAGTTTTACAGAGACACACCCTGGTAGGTTTTGGTAACAATCTAATGGCATTAATCATGCGAATTAATTTTTTCAAATACATTTAAACCAACAGTCTGAAAAATTTAAAATTAAAGTTGATAGAAAATTTTATAAAAATTAAAACAAATTTAATTTGTCTTTAAAAGTAAGTATTATAGATAAAAATATATTTTTTTTATAGAAAACTCAAATACACACACACAAATGTATGAATTTTTTTACACACACAATTAAAAGGTATCCGTTATTGTCTATGGAAATTGTTAAAATTAATTGAAATTAAATTGATTTCATACAATTAAACTGAAAGTAATACAATGATAAAAATAACAGCAACAAAAACAGCAACAATAATAATAGTAATAACAAACTAACAATTACAATTAAAATTAACACACACACACACACGCATATCAACACAGTTGCATATAGAATACAAGCAAATTGTTTAGGTTTCACCTGATTCTCTCAATTGCATGTTGATTTCTGTGTATGTTTGTTTGTGTGTAATGTGAACTGGTCATTTTAACAATACTAACAACAACGAAAACAACAAAGGTAAAGTTTTTTGATCAAAACTCATTTTATACGAATACATACATATATAGAATTTTATTCCACATTTTCAACCTCTCCCCTCCCATTCCTACCAAATTTGTACTCTTGTTGAAGCATATCACTATGACATTGGTGATGTGAATTTCGCTGTATAAACTAAGGTTCACTGGGATACTGATGCTTTGCAATGATGAAGGCGATGATAATGATGATACTTTTGGTGTGTATGGCAATTAAGCTTTTAACTAATTTAACATAAAAAAGAAACAACTACAACCACAACTACAACAACTACTATTATTATTGCTGTTGTTGCTATTTAATGCAGTAAAAAAAATGTAATAGATGGACATTAACCTTCTTCGCTAATAAATACGAGAGAAAAAAAAGGAAAAAAAATTGAGGTGAGATTTCACAGAAATTGTAAGCACACGGATACACTTACATTCTCTCATTCGAACACACCACATACATAAACAAATATGCGAATACTTTTGAAATATTTTATTAAATTAAAACTAAAGGTTCTAATGATATCCAGATCTGGTTACACAGTGTAACAAGAAAAAATTTTAAGACATTTTTAAAAGTCAACGGTTTTCTTTAACGTGAAATAATCTAATCTAATAATAATCTTTTATGGGTAAATGGACTAATTACCAGAAAATTTCCTAAATTGAACAATATTTTATTTAATGAAAGTAATTTCAAAACAACTATACTAACATATTGAGAATGAAAGACCTATTTATTAAACCATTTACCTGCACCGCTCAAGTAGACAAAAATACTATTGAGGAAAACGAGGTAGTCGGCGTAAGGGTGGAGAGAAGACTGATTTATCCCATCTTCAATATTCACGCGTTCTTAATCTAACGCGGAAAATCAGATGATATTTATGGCAGTCGTTTTTGAGAAAGGCGGTTAGCAGATGGATGGAAATACCTACTTGCAGCATTTCGAGGAAAACATGGCCATCCTATAATAGAGGATAGACCAAACTCTGTTGAGACTTCGAAGAAGAGGGTTGCAGCACTCAGCATTGGACAATCGTCACAGTCAGGTATATGAGAATACCCAGCAACGTAATATATGGTGGCTCATTTAAAAGTTTAAATTTAAAAATGCAATGAAACAATAACGGTTTGAAATTTTGCCAAATTTATTTTTTTGTTGTGAAGTACAATTGTTCCGGTTTGAAATGAAATATTATCTTATTAATATAGTTGACGTGTCTGGCCTCACAGTACCCCATTCGATCGGATGAATTTTCAGGAACGAATGTTGGCCTTCAAATGCTCAATTGTCTCTGATTTGTCGGCATAACACATGTCTTTAACGGCGGCTTACAGAAAATAGTACAACGATGTCAAATTGCAGATTCTTGGCGGCCAATTGACATCAACAATTCGACTAATTAAACGGCCATAAATCGATTGTGGAATGAAATGTGTGGCAAGTTGTACCATCCTGTTGAAACCAAACATCATTTACATCAATACCATGAAAAGCGGGCACAAAAAAATTGGTTATCATGGTGCGATATGTGTTTCTATTGACCGTAATGGTTGTGCCGTCCTCACTTCAAAAGAAATATGGGCCAATGATGCCTCCGCTCCACAAGCAGTGGATTCTGTAAGACCACGTTTGGGATTTTTGATCCCCAAATAAGGTAATTTTGTTTATTAACGTACCCACCAAGATGAAAATAAGCTTCATCCGAAAAGATGATTTTTTATTTTTAAGAAATAAATTTCCAATAAATTCCAGCGTTGCTCAAGGGTAAATCGATTTATTTCGTTCAGTGGATATAATATGCTGAACTTTGTGGCAGCATAGAATGATATAAGTATATTTGAAATAACCACCGATTTAAACCGATAGATGGCCTACCCAATATGCAGAAGCAGTTGCAAGGACAACAGTAATTAATCGGTGTATCGTCTGCTATTAGAGATTCCTGCTATGTACAGGAGCAAGCATTCGAGCGCTCTAAAGTTTGGGCAGCTCACCAGCATGGTAAAGATAATTCCAACTAGAATTGCATAATTTCTAAGCATTGATGGGTGTATATGGTTGGTAGTGTAGTAGTTAGCGCGCACACCTAACAACATAAGTGTCCCAAGTTCGAGCCCCAGCATAGCACATAACGAAAAAATTTAATTATGGGTTCGAATATTTAATAAAGTGGCCTCAACGACGAAGACAAAGCGTGCTTGGGAATAAATTCCTTTCAGTTTCTATTACAAGTTTTAAAAAAACTGCAAAATATACCGGAGAATAGAATATGTTGATTTCAATGAATGTTGCCATTGATTATCATGCTTAGCATTTCTTGATTATTGCCTTTATAAAAAAAATCGTTTCTGTTACCCAGTGTTACTTTTTAAATTTTATTAGATTCAGTTTTGATTCAGGTTTTAAGTACTTGTCTTTGACTACAAGTGCGATCTTAAGTACCATCTATATACACATATAAACTATATATAATATTGTAACCGTATTGTTGAAGTTGTTGTTGTTGTAGTTACACCTTTTTGATGAAGAGGAAGAGAAATAATTGCCACATACTCGAAGACAAAAAAAAGATAGAAAATAAAACAATTTTCATACTATAAATGCGAACAACAAAACTGGATTTAAGCCAAATACCAAACAATTTGGTTACGGAAAAAGGTATATGGGATTGTATACAATACTACGATACGAGGTGTATCGATATGACTCTCTGTGGTATGTTATTCCAGCTTCTTTCTATACAAAAACAAAACATTACACAAAGATAGATGGATGGTTTGTTAGTTGGAGTTAAAGTTGGAGCCTTAAAAACATTTCCATGGTTAACTATAATAATAATGCGAGTACACCTGAATCTAACACCACCTGTGCGCTCTGACACATTAGGCAACAACAAAAAATGCAACAAGAAAAAAAATTAGAAAAAAAATTAAAAATAAATTTATAAGAGTTTTATACATACAGCCACTACAACTAAACCTACGATTTACAACGCAGATATATTCACAAAAAAAAAGACAACGGCAAGAACGTATTTTGAAAAAAAAAAAAAATAAAATAAAAAACAGAAAAATTGTTAAGGAAAAATATAGGAGATCACCAGGAAAGCTAAAAAATTATATAAAAAACCGGGAATATTTAAACACACAATAATAATGAAGGAAAGAAAAAAGAAAATAGAAGGAAAACAGCATCTCTTAGAAATTACTGCACTTTTAGTAGCCTCATCTGAAAAGTTCGTTACGACGAATAAAAAATTAAGAAAAAAAAAATGGAAAAAAATTGTTGAGAAATATAAGCGTCTTGTTGTCCCTCCACATGATCAAGGCAATCATGATGTTGCTGGTGCCAGTGCTGCTGTTGCTGACGATGTTGCTGTTACTGTTACTGTTGTTGCTGATGATGATCAGTGCATTAGAATCAGGAACTTAACTGAACTAAACATGAATAAAAATATGTGTGTCTGTTGAAATTGTTTTGTTTTGTTTTTTTGTTGTTGGTTTTAATTCTTCTGGATTTTCTTTTATTTTTTTATTTTTAAATTTAATGTTGATATTGCGTTAACAAAATAAAAAGATAGAAATTACGACACAGGCCTATGAAGCGAAGAGAGGACCAGGTTCTTAAAAAAATAAAAAAAACAAGAAATTTTAGTTTCAAGCCTTAATTCACATATCTATTTGAATACTGATCATCGCGAGCTGCGAAGCATTTTCGGTCTTACAAGATAAATTCGCATCATTTTCTAAATTTGTGATCACACTATTGTAGCAAATGCACCAATATGATGCTGTTTGTATTGTGTTTTATTGCTTCGACTGTCGCACAAAAACACAATAAGATAAATATTCAAATTCAATTCATTAGTTTCATAGCTTCAATGCCTTTTAGCCTGTCCTAGTTCGATAGGGGGATTCAACCACCATATCTCTAACCACCTGCTGTACAATCCCGTATCATGAAAAAGACCAATGTAAAATCCTATTTAGCGGGGAAATTCGCTTTCCAGAATATAATTTCTTTTGCTCCTCCAACCCTATTTATTTTCAGTTATTCTGCAAGCATTTTTGTTTTTGATTTAAGTATTGAACTGGTAAAGACTTCAAATCTCTTTCCAGCAATTTATTTAGACGGTCCTTATCATGCATATCGTAGTTCGCCTTTTAAAACCAACGATAATTTGAATCCGCTAAAGTTTATTGACTTGGATAAAACTGATTGAAATGCTTATGTAAAAAAAAATTATTTCATACTGCAAAACAGTGTTTTGTAGAAGTTTAAGCCTTCATATTTATATAATACTAGGCGTGCTTCGCTACCCCTATCCTACCCATATCACAATTATTATCTTAGTTATCATTTTTTACCCCTATTCACCATCCGGTTAAAATCCAAACATTAAAGATGGGCTATAGTTCTTTCCAGAATGAAATTGTAGAATCTGCTTTTGAGCGATATACAGTCTTCAAAGAAACACACATTCATTTTTATATAGTACTAGAGTAAACCTTCCCGCGTTGCTGGCGCCATTGTGTCGTATACATATCAAATGTAGTCCTCATAAGAAAAATGTAAAAGAATACATAAATATTAATAATTTGTATTGACTGATATAAAGCAACTTCAGAAACTGACGTTCTAACCGTTCTCTAGATATACTAAACACAAATTTCACTTTGTATGGGAGGTGCCACACCCACTTAAACATTAAATTTCGCCCACTTTTTGACTGATGATTTGCATTAATCATAAAATTATTTGGGACAAATTTATAAACTCTTACTATTAAATAAAAAATGTTATATGGCCATGGCACCAGATCCCAGTGAAACCGAAACCATCAGTGAAAGTACACCTTACCAACGCATTTATTGGCTTGTAAATAGGCTTAGTGGTTCTTGAGTTATTAAATGACAAACATGGGACAACTTATTGTTATATATATAGATATGTAAAAAGGTAGCTTTTACCCGGTGTGGTTTGTGCAATACTCGCTTTTTAGCTGATGTGGATAGATAACGAACTTTAATTTAAAAATTCCGTTTGTAGAATGAATGGAAGGTGCCACGCCCACTTACCAAGCCCAGCCGGTTATTGACGGATGATATGTATGATTCACGATGTCGTTTAAACTAAATTTAGAAATTTTTATTATAACAGTTCTCAAGATATACAACGTGCTATATGTTGGTGATTTCACACCTACTTTTTAACAGATGACTTGTGTTGGCTACGAAGTCATTTATACCAACTTCAGGAACGTACACTTCAACCATTCTCGAGATGTACAAAAATCAATAACTAGTTTGTATTAGAGGTACCACACACACTTGTCCAATTCAGCCCAGCTTCTTATTGAGAATTTGTATTGACTATGAAGTCATGCAGACGAAATTGAGAAGCTTTTTCTTTAACCGTTCTTAAGATATACAAAAATAAATACTTAGTTTGTATTGGAAGCACCACGGCTCCAGGTTCTGTTAAAACCTAAACAAGCAGCGTCATTTAGTCTCTGTTTGCTAACCATTAATATAACACTATCGAGGAGAAAATGATAGAAAATGAATTTTATATGCTCACAAAGCGTTATTTTTTATTTGCTTAACGCTATCGACTCCCAGTTGAATTCCTTGAACTGAAACAATTGAAAAAACTCTCTATATGATGTTGGCCGATCAGAGATTGCGATATATCTTAAAACCAATAGATATATCACATGGCTGGAGGGAGGGTCAGTTTTGAATAATCACTTGCTAAAGACAAAGCTTTCATTGCTAACATTGTATCACAAACACAATCGTGTAACAGCTTTGCAGTTGTTTTTGGTGTTGTTCCATCGCAATATGGACATGTTTTTGCGCTGTTTCGTCGATTTTGGAATACATTTAATATCCACATTGAATAACTCCAAAGGGTAAGACAATGAACAGCCAATATTTTGTCAAATTATTTTTCACCAGGACACTGCAAAGGTGCACATATATACTTACAGTTTTCAAGGCAAAAATCAGCATATTGGGCTACGGATTCCCACCTCATCCATACTATTCTTCAAATTTAGGCCCCAGTCACTATATTTTGTTTTCAATCCTGAAGAAATCTATCGCTGGGAAGAGATTTGTCCCTAACGATGAAATCACTTCACAAACAAATGCCTATTTTTATGACATCAACAAATCGTATCTTTTTGAAGGTATAGAACAATTGCAGAATCTTGACTGAATGATTTTTTTCCAAAAAACTATATTTAATTCAAAAAGTCATGGACTTATTGACCCGCCTTCGAATATGTCCGCCTAGGGTTATTTATTAAGCCACCCTTCGTCTCAGTGACCTTGTGAACGACTAGGAAATTGAATGGATGTCATCGTAGAAGATATTTAAATTTTAACTGAGAGCAAAGCTCGCATTATACTTGACGCATTTCTCTACCATAGAATTTTGATTGAATTTTGTGGTAAAAATGTTCATGACATGGATCCTACGTTTGGTCCCTTTAGGCGCTGTGAAAAAGGCGATCAAAAACTGAGCTGTGCTATTTGTTTTTGTTTAATATTAGACAAGACTATTAATTAGATGGTAATTTATTAAATTACGGTATTAAAAAACTGGTTTAACATTTTGTGTGAGTTTACATATTTAGGCTAAGTTAGATTCATCTGGAAATCATCTGTGACATGGCTCACTTAGGTCCAACAATGGGTCACGTTGTGTTACCATCTATCAAATCATTCCTGCCAAAATAATAATAGCTTCTGTATGTTTCCTCCGTCAGCCCACCAGTAGCTTTAATAAAGCCATAGATTTTATCCGAGCAAAGACAGTCTCAATTCTTCAAAACCTGGGCAATGACGGTCAAAATGTTCCGTATACTTCTTCTTCACTGCGTCATTGAAGCTCTTGTAGAAATAATTATTTAAGATACCCAGCCTATGCGCACGTTTACCAAGACCCCAGTGGCAGTTTATAGCCTAGATTTATCAACTATTCGACCTTATTCAAAAACCGGTTTTTGAATATTTAAAAAACTGTCATCTTTTACAAAAACCGCCTTTAAAAAAAACCGCTTTTTTTCGAATAATTCGACAACTCTATTATAAGGTTCTAAAGTTCCTCGCATATGGTCAGGACAGTTTCAATACCCTTCCCGATCTTTGGCCCTCTATTATTATTTAAAAATTTTTGGTTATTAGTGGCAATTACATTTGACTGTAACCAAATTTACAAAATGCTTTTTAGACTTATACGGGCTTATGGATAATATGGAATTTCTCTAGAGTTTATGGAGTTACCGAAAGTGAAAAACCAATTCTTACATGAACCAATAAACAAAAACAAATACATTTAAGAGCTTAACATATCCGACCGGCTAGAAATTTTCTTAGTATTTAAAAACGTAGTTGGCAACCCATAAAGTCCTTTTGCTTCATATTTTGTTTTCCAAAATTTCCGGTACAATTAAAAATTTTTGTTTTGGAAATGAGTATCTTTTGTTGGATCTGTAGTTTCCTTAAGTTTAAGGACTTTTTAATCCTAAATTAGCTAAATCTGGTCACCTTTAATTGCCTTCGACTAAAAATTTAATAGTCGAATATTGCTTAAGCTGTTTTGCAAAGAGTTGATAATAATTGCAACAACGATGCTGCACATGAAGACACTTGCAACATGCCACAAACAAAAAAAAAAAGAAAAAACAAAAAAAGTAAAAGAAAAACAATTCGCCTCTGCATGTTTGATAACTACAGTTGAATACTATACTGTGCGCAGCCTTCTTCCTTTTTGCTATTTAATTTCCAAGTAACAGAACTTTTGCTTAAAAAAAATATTATTTTTGTTGTTGTTGTTGTTGCAATTGCTGTTACCAACAATATAAGCCGTTATCAATATCTGGTTTGTCCACTTAGTCATTTTATGCATAAAAGCTTAACTATAACCGAATACGAGGACAAGTAATGAGTGTAAGTGCTGGTTGTGTCCAAAAGGAGCATAAGTGTGTGCAAAAAATTAAAAAAAAAACTCAGTCAGTCATACGTAGTAAGTACGACGTATATGAGAATACGAATATTTTACGAGTACGAGTATGTTGCAACTTGCTAAAGTTGACTATTTTTTTCTTCTATATTTTCTTGCTATTGTTGTTGTTGTTTTAACTTAGCGGGTTGCTAATGTTGCTGTTGTTCAGCTTTTTTATTTTTGTTGTACTGAATCAGAATGAACCTTCTGATGTATAGACAAATGAACGGTTAAACGAATGTTTAAGGTAGAGGGACAAATGCAACAAATGATCATTGGTTTGTTTATAAAACATATACGAGGGTGGTAGCTACAAGGAAAAAACCTTAGATATTAAGTAACAGAATGAAGAAATTAACAAAAATTCACTGAACCTAAAACGGTACGCAATAGTGAATTACCTTATCGTTCTATACTTTGTTATAGAATTTCCAATACTTTGAGTTTCTACATGACGATCTTCCACGTTTTATTGAATGTTATAATAACTAAAGCATACCTAAATGTAAGACAATTTCACATAGTTCTTCGTGCTCAATGCGTTATTATTGCGTTTTTTTTAAATTGTGGCTTAGCAGCATGATAAGTATATTTGGAAGCCTCAGTAAATATATTCGGGTTATGGTTATTGTGTCCGACAATAAAACGCAGTCCTACTATGCATAACATATGGTCTTAGTACTTCACGCGGAACTCACCAGTACTAGGGTTACTATTTATATTTCCGGAACTGGCAACACTAATGTCAAGAGCTAAAATCTGGCAAACATCATAATAAGGGTTCACATTTTTTAGCATAAAAGTAATTACAACGCTTTGTTGTACAATCGCAATTTGACCAAAAAATAGAAACTTTAAGAGAAGGTTTTCGTTGGATTATTTTTCACAACTTTCGACCTGGATTATCCCAATAGGAAATAAAGCACCACCAAAAACCACAATATATCACCGGTAGAGTTAATTCAATCATGGTCGTAGTTCGTTCGCCAACGAAATCAGTGAAGGTCGGTTGTTGTGTCACAAAATATAGATGCAGTTCGTGGACTGATAAAGCAAAATAGTCATGTGACATAGTGTGAGATATAGGCATCTTTGCACATTAGTTCCACTTCCATACATACGATTTTGCAAAAAAATGTGTTCTTGTTGATACCCTATAATTTACCAATGGCTGAAAAAAAGACTCACGTCGATTGGTGTAAAGAAATGATTGAAAAGTTCGACCGTGATGTTTTACAAGACGTGTATAAAATCGTTGCCAAACAGCAATCGACCGTATGGGTATTCCAAGACACACTAAATCCAGCAAAAGTTGTTCGTGGACTAGGCACAGCGCTGCAAGACCAACCGCCGAAGACGAATCATTTTCCATCATGAGGTGAATGTTTGAGCAGTAAAAATATCAAATTGATGTCTCATCCTGCGTACAGTTCTGATTTGACACCAAATAACTTCTTCTTATTCTCGGAAATCAAAGGTAATCTACGTGGTCAACGATTTACGAGCGCCGGAGAAGCAGTTGAAGCATTCAAAAACCATGTTTTGGAGTTATCTCAAGAGAAATAGAAATAAACTGCTTTGAGAAATGTTTTGAACGAATATCAAGGGGAATATTATGAAACACAATAAAGCCATTTTATTTAAAAATATTTGTCATTATTTGCTATTCCCGAAATATAAATAGTACCCCTCGTACTCCTTAGAAGGTCTTCTAGGCTTCCAACAAAAACATTATCCTTTACACGCTGGCGAAGTTGGCTCATTAAAATATAATCAAAGGAAATGGTATAATCCTCAGACGTCAGTCTATTCAACCGCAAAATCATTTATTTAAGTTTGAGAATTTTAAGCAGCTGAGTCCTTCAGTGTAGCTGAGTAGTCAAGTCCATAAAATTTTCAATAAAATACATGTTTTTGGATAAAAAATTGTCTTTTTGAGCTCTATACGCCTTGCTTAACGTTTCTTTAATTTTTTTAATATTTTCCAAACAATTAGATTTTTCGATGTCATCAAAATAAGTAACGAAACAAATAGATATATTATATATATATTGCAACATTTAATATTTATTTAAACGTTTGAATTGTTTTAAATTGCGTTAAATAAAATAAAAACACGAATTTGTTCCCTTATACAGTTCTTTTTATTTGTACACTTTTACTTTATACAGCGACTTGAACTAAATACACAAATTACTCAACACTTTTACTTACACTTTAACACGACTTTACTTTATGACCGCAAAACTATAACTGAACCTCTGAGCGCAATGTGCCACCTTTTAAAGCAAATCATCATCCATTCTGAATACACTTGGTTGGGACATTTAAAAGTTTAAATTTAAAAATGCAATAAAACAAAAATGGTTTTAAATTTTGCCAAATTTATTTCTTTGTTGTGAAGTACAATTGCTACGGTTAAAAATGAGATATTATATCACTCATATGGTTGCCGCGGCTAGTTTCATAGTTCCCCATTCGATCAGACCAATTTTCAAGAACTTTTTCAAGTGTATGGGGTCGTATCTCGGTAATGGCATCACGAATGTTGGCCTCCACATTCTCAATTGTTTCTGGTTTGTCGGCGTAATACTTGTCTTTAACGGCATCACACAGGAAATAGTCCAACAGTCTCAAGTCACAGATTTTTGTCGGTCGACTGACATCACCATTTCGGCTAAATAAACGGCCATCAAACGTTTGACGCAATAAATCAGTTTTGGCATGAGATGTGTCTCAAGTTGCACTATTATGTTGAAACCAAACATCGGTCACATCAATAACATGAAGACCAAACATAAAAAGAAAAACCATTATTATGGTGCGATAGGTGTCTCCTTTGTCCGTAAGTGTTGCGTCGTCGTCATTTTCAAAGAAATATGGGCCAATGATGCTTCCGCTCCACAATCGCAACAAAGAGTCACTCGTAATGGGTGCATTGGCTTCTGTAAGACCACGATGGGTTTTCTGAACCTCAAATGTGGCAATTTTGCTTATTAACGTACTCACAGAAATGAAAATGAGCTTCATCACAAAAAAATTTTTATTTTTTGTTTGTTTTGGTAAAAACTTCAATAAATCCTAACGTTGCTCAAGCATTAATTAATACATTTCGTTGAGTGGAGATAATATGCTGAATTTTGTGACAGAATAGAATGACATAAATATTGCCAGATACGAAGTAACCGCTGTTTCAAATTTAAACCGATGGTTACAACAGTGAAATTCAAACGCGAAATTCAAAAGCAAATACACAAAAAGGAATCGAACTGGCAAACACGCAAGTATAGCACTGTTAATAGCACACACAATTAAGGCAGTGACAAATACATAAGAGCCTTGACACAAACCAATAAATGACATAATAAAGTTTATAGCTAAGACTACTACTGTACTGATTTAGTGTATATTTTCTTTAGACGCTGTTTATTTTCGTAACAATATTAATTCCCATAACATTCCATGAAGGAACTCGGGAACTTCTCTCAGTCAATGAGCTGCACCTGATTCTATTTTTAGACTCATTGAAAATGATCTACAGTTTAATTCCGGCTCCTAACGGCAAATGCATTAGAAAAGCTTTCACTAGTAGCTAATGTTACAGCAGTATCACCGCTGTTGAAAAAACTTTTTCTTCTATACAGATGGTCTAGCCTGGTATTGAACCGAGGACCTTCCGGGTGATAGGCGGGTATCTTACCTACCATACCACAGCGGTACACGTCATTACATATGCCCTCCTGTTAACGCATCCTCCACAATCCCTATCTTCTGCTGTAAAGCGATTTTCTCTTCTCTTGGAAGTAAACATCACCTCTGTCATTCTTAATACTCTTTAAGACTGTAGGCAGACAAATTTGGTCTTAATTCTAGATGAAATCTAACTCTATTTCTATTAATTACCCTCGTTAAATAGTTGAGGACAAACGGTGATAACAAACTGATGATTACGATGTTGATAATGATGATGAAGATGATGAAGATGATGAAAAGGGTATCGTATTAGATAACACACGAACACGTACACACACATATAAATTGTTACATAACAAATGATCAGGAACTTGCAACAAACTACTGCTATAAGAATCTTATTAACTATTCCTACTTTCCTTCCTTCAGGTTTTTTCCCTCCCTCTCTCTCTGTCCTTTTATCTAACCCCCTCTATTAGATTGTTTGGAATTTTTTGCGTAAAAGAATTCTTACTTGTTGGTTGGTTAGTTGGTAGGTTTGTTCGGTTGACTGGTTGATAGTAGAATTTGAATTTTTCATAACATGCGTTACTATTCACAGGGAGCCTAACTAACTGGCTCCATAATCAATGTACGAGTACGAGTGCAAGTACTTGTACTTTAAAACCTTAACTAACCGGCAGACTTCATTTTAAAATATAAAAATGTTCGTACTCGTATCACTTCAAGAATAGTTTTTGTTGTCTCGAGTCTACCTTTTTGGTTTTGATTTTTTTTTTTAAGATTCTTCCTTTACACACACACTCTCACACATATATATAGTCATCCACACAGAGATTATGTAGATGTTATGCACTGCTTGCCAGGCCAATGTTGCTGATGTTGCAAGTATGCAAGAATCGTTAACATAAAAATGCAAAATTTTTATTTTTTACTATTTTTGTTGTTGTTTTTATGCTAGTTTACTATTTTTCCTGTAACTTTATAGTTTTATAGTTAAAGGTTCGAATTTATAGCCTTTACTGTTGATGTTGTTGTTGCTGTTCTGTTTTTGCTCCTTTTGGTTGAAATAAACCGGCTAAACAACGGTTTTCTATTAAGATTAAAATCAAGATATTTTCATGTTGTAGTTGTTATTGTTTTTATAGTTATTTTTTTTTGTTTTGTTTTTGTAGCATTTATTTCTGTTGCAAGCAACAGTATTTTACTATTGTTGTTGTTGTTGTTGCTGTTGGTGTTGTTATTTTTATGATTGCACTTGCGTTTGTTAGTCACTTTATTTTAGTGCCCATTTGTGGTAACAACGCGAATATCTTTCTACTCCACAGTTACTCTTGTAGTCTATCTGTCCATTGTCTTTATTTCCTCATTTTAATGTTACCGTTGTTGTTCTTATTGTTGCTTTTGACTACAAAAAAAGACCAAAAAATAAAACAGGAAAACTGAAGGAACAGTAACAGCAGGAGCTCCCATATACCAAATTATTTAATTTTTAGTCAAGTGGAAAATTGTTGTTGGTCAGCAGACACAGAAAAACAAAAAGAAAAAAAAAAAAGAAAAAAAAAGAAGGAAAGACATTGAGAACATGAAAATTTACGAAAAGCAAAACAAAAGGAAAAAAAACATTGAGTTTTTATTGTCAAAAATTTCCTTTTTTGTTTTTGTTTTAAAAATATGCTTTTACAGGTAAAACTCTAATTGAATCTCATAAAAATATAAAACTTTTTAATAATGAAATTAAAGTTTTTATAGCGGGTACTTTCCCATCGAAAATGGCCCATTATTGCCTTTATTCGCTTATTCAAATATGCGGCATTTAAAAAGAACACGTCTAAGAGCCTCATAGCGTAAGGATTTATTTGCAATTAATTTTATTTAACTTTTCAGTTAAGAGGGCCTATGTATTAAGTTTTGCTAAAGAAACAATTTTGCGCTTTTTTTCATTTCCTCGAGAAATTTTTTTTTTAACAAATTTCCAGCGCTGTTTGCAATCCTCTAATTATCACTGTTTATTATATCTTTACATTAAATAATCGAATGTAGCACAGCTTGTCAGCGCACTTGGTGTCGCAATTGCTCATATTCGACTCAAGAGTTTGCTTATCATTTTAAAAAAAATTTTTAACGATCTTTAGACATTATTCGAAGAAGTTTTTGACTCACTTTGTATATGATATATTGATCCACCATAATACACCAGTGATCAAGGGGTAATCCAAAAAATTGGTTTCTTTGTATTATCTGGGTGCCGGGAACTTGTTGATTCAAATTTGGACAAGGCGAACTAATCGAGACAGTAATGGGGGAATGGAATAAATGGGCTGGGAAAGTTTATGTGGTTTTTTAATTGCGTGCAATGGTCCTATGTAGAAACCCTTAATAGGAACACGTAGTTGCTTTACATTTTAACGCGACGCTTCGGATTAAGATCACGGCTATAAACAATGTGCTGCTCTAAATGTAGGAAATGCAGAGTGGAATTCAGATTTGCCAACATTTTCTCCGTGCCTAACCTATATTTACTGAAAATAGAGCAACACAATTCGGGCGCGACCTAGTATTAGACATAAACCTGCTCAATAATATTGTTTGAACAGTCCTAAAGAACTACATTGTAGAGACTGACTTCTTTTAATAACAAAAGATGACGGGTTACCGTTTTCTCGTTGAATACAAATTAAATTCATGTAGTTCATCCATAGCATGGATAGGTGGATGTGGTTTAGATATAAGCCTTCTTTGATACCCTGACTGAATCCTTCTAAAATCTTAAACTAACCTTACCAATGGATTTGTTTGTGTAAAAGTCAAATTGAGAGTTTTAAGTTAGCCCACCTTAACAAGGAGCGCACTTATATTGACTAAAAGCAAAAGCAAAGTGATGTTGTGTCAAGACAATACTATACTTTGCTGCCCCATCCAGCATACTCTTTGAACTTAGACATTTGCACTATTTATGTTTTCAAATTTGAAATATTGGTTTGATCGAATAAAGAAATCATGTTTTCTTACTTTCTGTGCCTTTAGAGGGAAAGAATTAGTATTTTTCGCCTTTTAACTAAAAGGACAATACTGCTCCTGTTAATAGCTATCTGTCAGTTGACTCCTGTCAAAATTTGAACATGCTGCTTTATTCAGTTTGAGTTTGACTGTCATAGATAGCTGCAACCGCGTAATTTGAGGGGACAATGGAAACAAGTGCTCAATGACTCAATATGCTTTGCGGGTAAACTCATCACTTAAGTCAACGCTAAGCTTAATAAATGGCGTGGTCTAGTGGTTAGAGGGCACGCATAAGAACACAAGTGGTCCAGGTTCGAGCCCCAGCAGAGGAGGGTTTAATAAAGAGGCTTCAGACAACTTCATCTAAAAATAAAAAATAAGCCCCTTACCTTCCAGCTTAACTCTGGCAATGATAAGAAATATCAAACGACTGATAAGGAAAAAACGCCACCTACGGGGAAAAATTACATTGGTAGTAAAGATCACTACCAATTAGCAAGGATAATCAAAACCATACAATTATATGGAAGAAGCTACAGTGGATTAATCATCTACTTAGCTTGAAAAATCAACTTGATTAATGAAACTTAAACAAAGTAATGGATGCTTTGTAGAAAGTTAATATGCTCCATAGAGAAGTGACAGAGAGAAAATAGCTTAATATATACTATTGGAATTTTGTTGCGACAGTACAGGCACGGAAGAACATTAGTAAGCTTTCCGAAAGATGGTTACCGCGTTTGCTCATCATCGACTATAAATAGAATCGTGTAACAACTTCACAATAGTGTTTGACGGTGTTCAACCCTAAGATGGACGAGTTTTTACGCAATTTCGTAACTGTGGAAAAAACGTCAATCTAAACGTAAGACTGAGCTGCAGTCAACACAGTAGGTTTCTCAGGGCAAGTCGACGGGAAAGGGAGCCAAGTTTGGTTTGTCAACTTATAAAGTCATGCCGACCTTTTTTTGAATTACGCGGTTCATTAGTCTACATTGACAACCTTCAAAATTATGAAACAATCAAGGACAAATGTAATGTCAACTTACTTGCCCGATTTAATGAGGATTTGAAAAAAGTTGAGCTCATTTTGAAAAGAAAAAAGTTCGTTTCTGTTAGACACATAATTCCCGCGACATCCCACGTGGGGCAAGGAGGACTTCTCTTAATCAATGAGCTGCACCCGATTCTATTTTTAGACTCATTGATAGGGACCTACAATTAAATTTAAGGACGGCTCCGAACGTCATATGCATTAGTTAGCGTAAATACGCATAACCAGTCGTTCGCAGTGCTATGAGCTGATACCGCAGTTGAAAATTATCTGATGGTCTCGTCTGGTATTGAACAGAGAACCTCTTGGTTGGTAGGCGGGTGTTTACCTACCATAGCACAGCGGTACACTGTTTCCGCTAGAACAATGCGTAGTTTCTATGTGTAGATTCTATGGCTATATTTCCTAAAATAAGCTATGAATTGCTCCCTCATTTACCACTATTTTTCAAATTGAGACACGATTGACTACTACCTTGAACGAAAAGTTTTTCGGAATAATACCCATGTGGCTGTCCAATCGTTTCTATTTTATTTCCTTTTTATTTATTTATTTTTTCTTTTTGTTAAGTTGGTACATCTGTTGTTGATATACCCGCTAAATCTAAGCGTCATAGCTTGACATTTGTAGCCCAGAGTACATCTGTCTCTATGTGTGTTGGCGATTTTTTAAAATTTTAGAAACGGCAGCTGAAAGCTTTCCTGTAATGGTTTTTTAAGTCGGTTGAACAGAAAGAAGTCACAGGAAGCCAAATCAGGTGAATTCGGTGGATGTTGGATGGTATTTGTTGCATTTTTCGTCGAAAAAATTTCGAATAATGATGGCACTGTGTAACGGTGCGTTATCATGGTGCAAAATCTACAAGTTTTCTGGCCACAATTCCGATCTCTTTCGGCGTATTGCTTCACACAAACATCTGGTCTTCGGGCAAAAATTCATGATGCACTACGTGGTTGTAGTCCATGAAAACCGTGAGCATTGCCTTCTTTTTGAACTGAAAACGACGTGGCTTTTTTTTGTTCTCTGCTCATTTGGTAAACGTCATTCACTTGCTGATGTCTTGATTGTGTGTCGTATTCATAAACCCACGTCTCGTCTCCAGTAATGGTCCTTGATGAATGTGGGATTGGATTCAGCCTCGCAAATCGTGTCTTTTGCGACCTCAACACGGTCAAAATTGTAAAAAATCGCCAACACATGGAGATAGATGTCCTCTAGGCTGCATAGCTTTTGCAAGTGTCAGACTATGAATCTAAGATTTAGCGAGAATATCAACTACAGATGTACCAACTTAACAAAAAAAAAAAAATTAAAATCGGAGCAATGGGACCGCTACACGGGAGTTATTCCGTAAACTTTTTGATTAAGATAGATTTCCTGAGATAGTATTTCCTGTTCTTAAAACAGAAGAAATGGCTCGGCTGAATAAAATTTGACTCTAACGATGAAATTATCACACAAACATATACATACTTTGATGGCTTTGACAAGTATTATTTTTTAGAAATAAAAAACATTGAACAAAGAGTCGCGGCTTATTTAGCCGCCCTACTATATCTTGCTTGTAATCTTTTGTCAAATTCTAAAAAACAGGCCAAAATTGACATTTTGGGTGGACACAAAGGTCGAAAGTGTCAATTATTTCTTGAGTTGTCACCCCAGTTAAGCTGAATTATCGAATTTATTAAAAATCAGTTTATATTTGACTTCTCTAGTTGAAGCTAGAGTTCGCCGTATCCTCTCATTTCGAATCCTGTGATCTACGGGTAAGAAAAAGAGTACCAATACTGGTAATTTTAAAGGTGATAAGATTTTACGAATAAAACTGTTAAATAAATAAACCACACTGCGTTCAATATTTCAATTCTCATTCAATTTCAAGTGACCATTTTCTGTAGCAATTCAACTTGCCATCTTCAACTCAATAAACTTTCTTTTTATAGCGCACTTCTAAAGACAAATGTGGGTGTATTTCAAATTTAATTAACCGAATCAAATTCAATTCCTACAGATTATCCATTAGAAATATTTCAATTCTTCACTCTTTTATCGCATTTTAGGTAAGTGATAAACACCTTAAAGAAAATAACGAGTTTAAAAAGAGTTTAAAGTAAACTTTCTAAACTTTATTGATTTTTTTTTTTTTTTTGACTCAAATTCTATTTTAAACAGTTGAAGAAAGAAACTATATTGAGTTTAAAAAAAAAGAATATAAAATTGTAGTATATTATCTGGTTGAACTTAAAAATCATTAATATTGCATGCAACATTAATAATGTTGCGCCTAAGACAAGGAACGTGGTAAGTGGAATGGTTTGTATGTGTGGTAAGAGTAACGTTAAAGGCAAGAAATAATTTGAAATTAAACAATTTAAATATCAAGGCAACTTAATGTTGTAGTTGTTGTAGTTCTAGATGTTGTTTTTACTGAAGTTGATTAGCTGTAAGGGAACAAGTTCTACGAGTGTTTATTTTTTATATAGTCAGTCGTTCTAGTATAAAAAAGGCGTAGAAAGAAAAATAAAATAAAGAAAAATGTGAAAGAATTGAAACCATTAAGTGGACTAAGTTTTTTTTTTTAAATAGATCGGAAAGTATGACTAAGGTCACTTAACTCCATCGTAGGTTCATATGAGGTTAGTTCATATGATTATTTTGAAGCACTTCCAATGAAGTAATATATGCCGAACTTCAAAAAAATTACTTTAACTTCTCTTTAGTAGATTAAAAATATGATTTTGTACATTACTGGTCAGATCTTTGTGGTGAGAATACGTTGGATGAATAACGATTATACGGGTGCTACACACTTATTTGCTGTTAAACAACCACGAATGTTTAATTGCATAAGACAAAGGTTACTTAAAAGGTGACATTTTATGCTTCACTTTGTTAGAAGGCAATATGACGCGATAGCACACTTTGTGAATACCCCAATAATTGAAATCGCATTACTTTGTAAAAAGTAAAAATTTTAAAATGGGCGAAAATACGTTAACAGGGAACTAGAAATTCAGCACCAAATAGTTATCAACCATTTAAAGAAAGCTGGATACACTAAGAAGCTCGATCTTTGGGTGCCACATGAATTCACAATAAAAAATTTAATGGACTGAACTTTTATTTACTATTCACTCCTGAAACGGAACAGAAACAAATTATTTCTAAATCAAAAAATACGGTCGATGAAAAGTGGATTACATACGACAGTGTTTTAAAATCGTAAATGATTATCGATCAAAATGGCATATTTTTAGTTTCACAAAGTTCGTTTCAAATGTAAGAAAAAGTTGTTACATTTTTGACTGAACTAAGCCGAGCACCCAATATTAGAAGATCAAATTTCCGGTTGTTAATAACTGGTATATTTTGACTTTTTGAAAAGCATTTAGTTTTTTACTTGTATAGTTTTAATATATCCTTTTTAAAATAATATTCCCCATTTTCTATTTTTCAAAATCGTTTACGATGCAATTTCCTGTTTGAAGAATAGCCATCCTCTGTATGTTTGAGACCTTATGAAATAACCGTATCAGTTTTGAACATATGACAATTGTTATCTTACCTATGTATTTTGTCGCATGTTGCAACGTTGTGATTGTGATTGTCTGTTTTTGGCGTTTGGAACAAAAAATACATATACATAAATTAAATTTTAAGCATGTTCTCTTTATGCCTACCATCGATATACAATGACTCTAACGCATAATCTTACACTACTTTTTCTCATATATAACTCCTCTAAATGTAAAAAAATGTTATAAATTTATAAATTTTTCGAGGTCTTATTTATACTTCAGATAATTATCTTTATGAATAACTACAGTAATACCTCCCGCGTTGCTGGGAGTCTTTATGTCGTATACCTATAAAAAGTTTTCTTCATAAGAACAATTTAAAAGAAACATTAAAACTTATGATTTGTTTTGACTACCAAGTCATTTAGACTAGGTTTAGAATCTGCCTTTCTAACCGTTCTCTAGATATACAAAAATCTATATTTACTTTGTAGGGGAAGTGCCACTCCCACTTAACCCATTCCGCCAACTTTTCAGGTGATTATTAACCCCATAAAGTTATTTGGACCAAATTTAGAAACTTTTCCTATTACTGGGAGGTATCACACCTACTTATTCCATTTCGCCTATATTTCCACTGAAGATATGGATTCACAACGAAATTATTTAGACCAAATTCGGAACCTTTCACTATTACCGTTCCAAAGATATACAAAAATTAATATTTACTTTGTATGGGACGTGCCCCTCCCACTTATCCAATTTCGTCCACTTTTAAATTTGCAAATTCAGAAACTCTTTCTGTTACCGTTTTAAAGATATAGACATATAAATAAAAATTTTATATGGGCGTGGCACAGCCCAGTTGAATAAAAAAATCATTGAAAGACACCTTATCAATGCTTGCATTTATTTGCAAGCCGGTTTAGTCTAACTCACACAAAGTTTAAATACTGCAAACAAATTGCGTTTTCAAGTAAAACTTATGCATTACAATTTGATTCTTTGGAAGATATAAAAAGCGTGGAGAGACGTTGATAAAGTGTATAGAGTTCAAAGCTGACTATGTTGAAAAGTAAAATGATTATTTTCAAATACCTGTGTTTCACTCAGAAAGTAACGGTCGTATGACACGCCCTCACATAATTAATATGAAACATGGTGGTATTTTTTATTTACGGTAAGTAGTATAAATCTCTGATACTAGGCATGGGGACTTTATGGTATATTTTCCGAGAAATATAATATATTTCTATAAGTAACTTTGGACCTTATTTTTCATCAAACCCTGAAATAAGTTAGAAAAAACAGGCATTCCTAATCCCACATGCCACATACATATCGGCTCATCTAATTTTAGTTTTCCTCCTTTTTCTATCTTGAAATCAACATTAACGATGTTGCAACAAATAGCAACAGTAACAAATATAACAAACAAATAGAAAAAAAACGCAACCAGATGGTTAAGCTGATATTGATGTTGATCCTCATCAGTGTCAGTTACATTTTGACAATGATCTGTTTGTGTGCTGTTGCACAAGAAGTTGATAAGCAACTGGACAAGCCAATGCCATAGTGTGCAAATGAAAATGCTAAGAATCAACATTGAAATTAAAATCTTGGAAA
Organism: Wohlfahrtia magnifica; assembly: GCA_023159175.1. Classification (NCBI taxonomy): domain Eukaryota; kingdom Metazoa; phylum Arthropoda; class Insecta; order Diptera; family Sarcophagidae; genus Wohlfahrtia; species Wohlfahrtia magnifica. The sequence continues at coordinate 9,394,831 of JAKWBJ010000222.1, forward strand.
AGCCAACGAAGGTGAGGGGAAAGTCAATCATTATACACTCTTAACAGTATATACGTATATTCCTGAATGAGTTTTTCTAACCAAGTACTTTGCGGTGTTAGTACTTAAAGAGGGACACAACTTGACTTTAATTTCATGTGTTTTTTTTATGCAGCATCACTATCAATACACTTGGCCTGGCAATGTCTTATAAACTGATGTGATTCCAAATGCTATGCAATGTGATATGTGATGTGTGTTTTATAAGCTGTGCCTCTGCCTGCGCCTTTTCTCGCAGTTTCTCCTCAAGTATCAAGTGGCATGATAGAAGGAAGGAATGTATGCACTCGTTATGTATAGATTTCTTATGTACTCGTATTGTGATGGGCCTACTTGTACTCGTACTTGGTTGGGCTGAATGTATCTACACTTGCGCATAAACAAAAAAAAAAACAACAAGAATTGTTTCCTTGTTGTTTCGGTTGTTGTAGTTGTTGCTATTGCTGTTGCTGTTATTATTGTGACTAGAACCTTGAGGCAATAATAGATACGAAATTCCTAACTGCATATGCAACTGCAACGACTATTTACAACTTACGTACGTACGTACGTATTTCTACACACATACATATGCATACACCCATTTAAACGTACACGTGCAACCATTCACTTATAATGCAGCAATAACAACAACAATAGCGCCAAAAAACATTATCGTTGTGGCCTATTGTATAAAACGTTTATGTGGCATGTTGCCGTTGTTGTTATTATTGTTGTTTAATACCTGTTGGACTTTTATCTTGAATTCATTATTATTTCTTGTTGTTGTTATTGTTGCCGTTGTTTTATTTATTTCGTAATACTTGTGGCTCCAACGGCACATATTGCATTTTTGATCCGTTTATGGCCCTATAACTGGATGTGAGTGTGTGTGTGTGTGCGTATAGAGCATCGTTCATAGATGGTTTGATGTAAGAGTGTCAATATTATTGCTACATTTGTGACTCAAGTGATTCTTAATTCAGTTAATCGGATCAGAACAATCGTTGATTAACAAAATAAAATACGTTTACAGATATTGAGCGATTTTAAGCTGAATTTTGTTCAATTTGTTTAATTGAAAAACTTAATTGGATTGATTTTAATATCGTACAGGCCAAACCATATACATGCTTCCTACTTTTTCGGTACAGAAACAATTCAGACTAATTTGAAAATAGAGCCAAATCAAAGCCAAGTTTTAACAGCATGCTTATAGGGAGTTTAATAAGAGCTGTCAAAGCCATTGCGATACTTCATGTTGATCCGTGAAAAGAATCATCAAAGCGTAGCGTTCAAACCTTAGATTTTAATTTCTTGAGCATGACAGTCTCGAAAAAGATTAAGTACCGCCTTCTTTTTCTTCTTATCGAGAAAGCTTTAACAGAAAGCAATAATCAGGAGCTCCTTTCGCTCTTTCTAGGGATACCAGACGTGCTCTTTTAAAGAGTATACTTAATCTTTTTTACAAAATGTACTCAAAAAATGTGAAAGAAATCTACAAAGTACTCCTTTTTGCATACATATGTATGTATAATTATTAATTTCTTTAACTGGATGTAAAATTAATTTGAAGCTGCAATCACACAATGTTTAGCTAGTGTTCATAAATATAAGTAAACCACAAAGATATAAACCCAATCGTTATGATTTTTTCAACCGCTGCAAAGTTCTTGATTGAGCGTCCTAGTTACCCGGTCTTAACCTCAACTAACACTTCTGGGGTACCCCTTGAAATTTTGAAGAATTGTGGACGCATGTGCGAACAGCGTGGAAGTCTACTGACCCAAACAATTACAAAAATTTAGCAGACCGTATACCGCGCCCTATAGAGACAGCTTTTACTTCCAAAAGAGGCTATAGAAAATACCAAGACTTAGAAAGTTATAAAATTTATTAAACAAAGTAAGCTGGAATAACCGTCTCAATTAGCTATGATATTACATACGTTTTGCTTATTTTTCGGTAACAGTACATATTACAACAAAGATATTTAATTGCAGTTGTAAGTGAAAGTTCAATAAGCAATTACATCAAATATCATAATGGTTTGGTCTTTAGCTTTATTGTTGTACTTATATTTGTTAACATTGAGACGGTTTTTTAAGTGGCTCTATTTGTTCAGATGTCCACAATGAAATACCAATCGATTGTGAAGTTTGTTGGATTCTGATATTGCAGAAATTGAAAATACCTAAAAATGTACTCTTTTTTTCAGCGCTTGTACGTTATTTTCCTTTGGACGTACTCTTTTTATCTCTCCAGAATCTGGCATCAGTAGCACTTCCATCTGTTAGTCGTCACACAGTGCTAAATTTTGTGCTAATCGGGTTTCAACAAGACCTATTTTCGCTTTTTTTTGTTTTTGTTGGTTTTTTTTTCCAAAATTCTTTCTTTTTAGAATGATTTCCCTTTGTGGCACTGCTTGGATTCTAGGTAATAATCCTTTATTTTTAGTATTAAGTTTGTAAGTTCCGATGATGTATTGCACCATGTTTTATACATATGTATGTATGTATCTCATTAGTAATTGTTATTTGTAACTCTAGTAATTAAGATGCATTCCAGCTCTTAATCTGTGTGCTAATTTCCTTCATTCTTCTTGCGATTTTACTGAGGGCTTCACTCAATGGCTATATTTGGCAAATCAATTAAAATGTTGCCAATCCAGCTGCATATCTTTCTCCAAATTTTAGTTTTAATATGGATTTGGTTCGTTCGTTTGCCATAATCTTTAGGCTTGAAAATTCTTAACATTCTTCGGAGACAGCAGTTAGTGAAGGTTTGGATAACGCTTATGTTTTTTGCAGTGTATAAAGAGCGGTTTGGTTGTCATTATTATATTTATACATATTTATGTACCCCAACCGAACTTATAACAGAAATACGGTACATCTTCAAACACTTGGTTTTCGATGTAGAGAGAAGTGGTGTTTAAGATGATCATTCGCATAACCTTTATTTTGATAATGTTTATTCTAAGACCCGCTTTGTTTGCTATTATTTGCTATAAATTCAGTTTTTCTTACATGTCATCTGGTCTATGCGATAGAAGATATACATCATCTGCTCAGTAGTTATCTTCTAGTTGTCTGCTGACTCCCCTTATAATACACACTCCAGTGGCAGTAGTACGATTCATTATGTGATCTTGGACAATGTTGAAGAGAAAAAGAGCTAAAACACAGTCTTTTCGAACACCAGATTTGATATTAATTGGAGTGCTAACACATCCTTAGTGTAGGATATGACAGGTTGCGTTGTGGTAGTGTGCCTTGACGTTACGTTAAAACAGCAAATAAAATAAAAAAAAACTTATTATGTTAATCAAAAATTCCATATTAACCCATTTGGGCCCATATATAAATTGGAAATAAATTTATAAGAATAACTGTATTTCAATAACTATTAGAAGCTAACATCCTACAGAAAAAATTAAAAAAAAGTCTTGGATGTTAAAAAATGTCTGTCCATTCATATGTTAAGTACTATTTGAACTTTCAGTCAAATGTTGTTATATATTTCCAATTTCGTAATAATTTGCTAAAAATAATTTATTTAAATGTCTAATTCCAGGCTAAAAATGAATAATAGCACCCACTCATAAGTAAAATAAATAAATAATAACGTATATTTAGCCTACAATCTAGCTTTTTATAAACAAAGCGTTCAAAATGCTTGACATTTGTAATTACGATCATAAAATTCAAGCAACAGCAACATAGTCAATGAATAAGTATTAAACAGTTAAGCAAAAGCAAACATAAAGTAAATAACAACTTATTGCTTACAGCAAGAGCAATTCTTCATAAAATAGTTGCTTTGCTGGCTGCTTAAGCAGAGAACATACTAGGGAGATCGATTATTCGACTTTTTTCAAAAACCGGTTTTCGAATAATTCGAAAAGTAGCACTTTTTATAAAACCGGTTTTCGGTTCACCGGTTCTTTTATTTAAAAAAATTCTTCCTAATTCTTAAAACGCAGAGCTGAAAACCAATACTAACAATAATTCTTACAAATCTCTTAAAAACTATGCCAAATCGGTGTGCGGATTCCATAAAAATCAAAGTTTATTACACAAAATACTGAAAGTTACTTAAGTTTCGAGGAGCTACTCAAGAAGGTAATTTCGTTATTGTTGTATTACTTGGTAGAGAATGAAGCTAAAGGTTTGTTATTATAGTTATAATTTAGGTGTCGTAGATAATAAAAATTAAATGCTTAACTTTGAAATCTATTAGTAATATACGAGTTCTTAATTGCCTCGACAAGATAAATTGCTTAGATTTCGAGCAGCAGTGTACGTAAATTTATGCACCACGTATTCAATAGTGTGGGTGTCACTGTGGTATATTGGGTAAGAACCCACCTTCCAACCAAGAAGTCGTCGGTTTAATCCCAGGCCACACCATCTAACAATTTTCAACAGCGACATCACCTCACACCATTGCTAGCGACTGGTTATGTATATTTACGCTGAGAAAAACTTCACTAACTGCCGTTCGGAACCGGCGTTTGTTGGTTTGTGGGATTTCAATGAGTCTAGTTGATCATTTTCCATATATAAAAATCGATATTTATTTACAGAAGATGAGAAAAGGTTATTTTTGCTCAAGAGTGCATATCTTTTTCGATCTAACTTGGTTTTCACTTGCTTTGTGGGACGTTCTATGTTGTCATATATACAAAAATAATTCAATTTATACAAATACAAACGTATACAAATTTTACTTATTTAAATTAACCGGTTATTCGTTTAAATTAACCGGTTTATTCGGTATTCGAAAAATGAAGATTTTGAAAAAACCGTATTCGACAAACCCAAAAAAACCGGTTAAATAATAACCGTCCGATCTCCCTGGAACATACACATAGTAATACTACCCAAGTTGTTTACTATTTTACTTGTTTGCTTTTGCTTTTTACTTTTGATTACTATTTTTTAAAGTTTTCAGTAAGCATTCAGTAAGCAAAGCTAAAATTTTAGTTCTATTGCTAACCTAAAGAAGCAACTTAAACACTGGCTTAACTTTTAATTTTAATCATTTTAAGCAAACAATCGAAAAAATAACTATTTTTATTTTAAAGTTACACAAATTTATTTCTAAACGGAATATAAAGTATCAGAACTAAATAATTGTGATGAATATATGATGAAGTGTCCCCATATTAGGACGCATGGCGTAAAAGCTTTAACACAATTATCTGTGCCACTGTTTACAATCTTTATCATCATGGGGCTATAAAAAAAATCTTTCCATTTACGCCTATCTAAAGCCAATTCTCTGATCTGACTCTAAATCATTCTATGAGAAGCAGCTTCGCTTTTAATTTGTCTTCCCCAAGAATGTGGCTTGCTTCCGATTCTTCTGCTTCCCTGCTAGTTCCATTCAATGGCCAATTTCGCTAAATAGTAATTTGGTTTCCTCAGCGTGTGCCCCATCCATTTCGTTCATTATAGGAACTTGGTGTGATCTCGTATCTGACCAGAATATTTTCATGATGCACCGTAGACAGAGGGTTGTTAATGCCTGAATAGAATTGACATCAATCACAGCCGCATTTCATAACTCGCAAGCATACAAAAATATAATGCGAATTAAAGATGTTAATTTGCATTTTCGCATTTGGCGTTGATTCGCATAATTTTGGTTTCTGAGACTTTTATCCGCAAGCCCACTTATACTTCTGACTGTATAGAATCCAGCTTTCCTTACATTTAGCAATATCTGTGAGATAGATGTTGTCTGCGTAATCCAGATTTGCCAACATTTTGTGGGGACTTACCCCATGATATACCACGTTGCAACACACAATCGTGCACAACGTTGAACAGCAATAAAGAAAGTACACAACCTTGCCCAACATCAACTCTGATAGGTATTTTCTTAATGTTACACCCGTTTTTAAGTTGTTGTTTCGTACTAAACTGTTTTTTTTATTTTTTTTTTTAGGCAAACGTTCAAATTATTGAAAAATCTTTATAAAAATGCAAATTTGGATAGTAAGTTTTTTTCTTTTTTTACAATTTCAGTAAATTTTTTGTTTTTTAATATTATTAACGGTTTTTGCAGCGGGTTTTGATTACAAATATTAACATAAATTATAATTTAGAGCCTTTTCAGTATTAGCTATGCGCGTTTTAAGTTGGCAACACTGCTTCATCGTTTTCACATCTCGCTCACACAGAGTTTAACTACGGCTAATCAAAACCAGGTTTGTCAGATTTATTTTAGACTTGTTCGCCAAATTCAATTTCAAACAAAACACCAAAATTGCAAAAACGCATTTTTCTTTTATTTTAATAATAAAATTTTTATTTTTAAATGAATTAAAATATTTTTGGAAACTAAAAAAATATATATTCCTCTGAATTGTTAAATATTTCCTAAACGGGAGAAATTCGCCATAATATATATTTTGCTAACGTTTATTTAAAAAAAGCAAAATTATTTATTACAAAATTTTTACAAAATTTTCAGTTTTTTCTTCATTTTTAATAAATGTCTAATGAAAATTTTCGTAATAAAAAAATCAAAATTTTTTATTTTCTGAATAAATATCGTTAATATATATTTATTTATTTTGAAGATTTTCTGTGGAGAGATTAGACTGCAGATCACTCAATGCTATTTTAAGTGCAGAATATGCTCTTTCTACGCTTACTTGAGTAGCATTCAAGGCATTCAAGAACCTTCGCTAGAGCATAAAAATAAGTGTAGTCAATTTGTTTTTTCTGCCAAAACTCAAAAAGAGGCTTTTCGATTGAACAGGGCTTCGGATTAAAATTATCAATTCCATAGAGAGCTTTTCTCATTCTTTCATCATATTCATTTCAAAAATTGGCCTAAAAGCAATGTCTGAGATCGTGAACCTCTAAAAAAAATTTGCGATGATTGGAAATGGTCCTGTAAAGAAGTATCTCTACTTGACTATGATTGCTCATCACTTTGAGATGGAATAATGTCATGCAAAGCTTCCCTGCTTGATTACGGTTCATCGTTATGTAAATTACTCGTCTGCAAATTAAAAACCAATAACATGTTTTTAGAAAACATTATTCAAACTTTTTTAACTTAGTTGCTTATCCAATGTCAATGTTTTAACAATGACCTTCTTCAGGTGAGTTCGAGCACATATTATTTTCAACGGATCCTTCACTATAACGCACTGAAGACGGCGATCCAGATATAGAGCGGAAAGCAATGTTGGATTCTACAAGAGCATTGCTTCTCGATGCTTAAATTTTGAAAGCAATTTAGAACTAGTCGGCTTTTTTTCGATCTCGAGCTTCATTTCAAGCCAAACCTTAAAAAGTCGCTTAAGAAAGAGTTGCTGCTCTTGGAGCTCTTGTGTGGTAACATAAATTGGTTCTAGTAGAGACAATAAGCCTTCCACACTTTCCCAATCCGGTTGTCTTAAATTAAGGGCAAGATTCAAATTTTTTTTGGCAAAATTCTTTGTAGGGCGTTACGATTTTTACCATCAAAAACGTTGAATTCTAACCTGCACATCAATTGACACTTGTGGAAAATTTAGATGTATGAGCTTGCTTCTAAAATAGTTTTTATTTATCTCTAAACAAAAAAATGAAATTAGAAGTCCGTAAGATTTTTACTAACTCTCGAACGCGTTTTAGCAATTCTTTATCAAGAGTGTCCAAATAATCTTTTACAGCCAGTTGCAGAGAATGAACGGCAAATATGACAGATTTTACTGAAAATACACCTTGTCGTGCTATTTAAAGCCACATGCGTTTAAATTACATCATTCAATTTTGAAAAAAGCACCAACTTTTGATATTCTAAGATCTTTTAAAATAAGTTCTATTTTTTGACGAAAATAAAACTCCAAAAATAACTTTTATTTATGAAGAAAAAATAAAAGTTCCAAAATGATGTTTATTTTATGAAGGAAAAATAAAACTTGCTTTTCAACTGTTTTATCTGACTTCTAATTTTTACGTCGCACAATAACAGTTAAAATTGGATTTCTTATCGTTATTCTAATATCACCACAAATCCAGAAATGGCACTTCAAGACGATTCATTTGGTATATAGTTAAATTTTTTATGAATAACTGTTATTTCCGGTCCCTGACCTTAACCCATCTTAAACCTGTGTTCGATAGCACTTTCTAACTTGAGTTCGATCATGACTCACTTTAACCACAGTTTATTCATAGTTCTTTTCACGCTGAGTTTGTCTCAAACTAACTTCAACCCGTATTCAAATCAGTCGTACGTTATTCCATAATATTTTAATCGATTCTTGTACGACTAATCGATTAACCTTAACTTTCACATCAATCACTTGTATTTCATTAAAATTTTATCATTTGCAATAGCAAAACGTCTATAAAAAATAATTTAAAACCCTACACACACTATCTGGTTACTCGTACACACATTTATGGTTTACTGTATTGTGTGGAATCTTTTCTAGGCTTATCTATTGCAGAAAATATTTATTTTCTTCCCATTTTAACCAACGGTTATGGACAGTCGTTTAATCATAAACATGGCATCAGACATAGAAAGGGATAAACCACTACACACAAACAGACAAATGATGGTCAATGTAGAAATAAAATAAAAAATGAATTTAAGGAAACAATCAAAAAAGAATGATAAAAATCATAAAAAAAGCTAAAAACAAAATAAAATAAGAATTTTTTACTCTTTTAAAAGAAAATCGCCAAAACTTTCGAAAATAAATAAAAGCCGTTTAAATTTTACATTATTTTGTAAAACTATTTATATGAAAAAAATAATTTCTTTTGGCAAAATGTGTTAAAAAAAGTACCCCTGTAACAAGCTTTGTTTTAATATTTGCATAGATAAAAATAAAGAAAAAGAAATTATTTTAAAAACTGCACTAAAATTTAAGTGAATGCTATTTTTTGCCTATTAATTCCCTAAGGGTTGTAGAAACTTAAAAAACACAAAACGCGGCTACATGCATCTACTCTTACTCATCCATATGTACTTTGAGTACTCGAGTAGGAAAAAACAAAATTAATCTATACGTTCATCGATCTTAACTGGAGGCCAACAAGTAGAAAAGTTTATTTAACACAAAATGCCAGCCACACATTGTCATAAAAAAAGAATTGAGAGAAAAAAAAAAGACTGCCTGCTTTAGAACTGTAGTGATGCAGCCTTTGAGCCGCTTAAAGGAAGGAAAGACACAAAAGACAAAGTATAATAAGTTCAAATCTTTTGACTTTTTAACATTTTTCTAACCAGACTCTCTTCATTTTAGTGTTTCATTTCTTCCTTTTTAGACAATATGGGATAAAAACGCATTTGTTGCTAAAGTTATTCATTCGATGGGCTTAGACTACGTTTGGCGTCGTAAAAGTGTGCTTATGTGGCTGGAAAACAATTATTTATTAAAGGTGATGTTTAGTTGTGTATATGGGTGGGTAGCGGTGGTATATTTTGTTTGCATTGATGTTTGTAACAGTATTTCTGCTTAACTTTACTTACTCTGTGGTCAGGCTTGAACCAAATGCCCCTGTTCAATACTCTTTCTAGCGACGACTGTATTAGTTAAAATGTCGACAAATTTCCTTTTATGAGCGAATAAAAATACATCAGAGATCACAGTTCTAGTGTATTTCTGGTGGCATTGTCAACGAACGCGTCAATAGGGAATCTTGAATTTTTATTTAAAATCGTTCAAGAACTACCTCATCAATAATGCTAAAGTCTACTGTTAGATTCTCAATGACAAGCTAAAGTTAAATGTCAGTAGATGTTTACATTGGCTGGGGTACATCTGGTCAGTAGTACTACTGACAATGTCACTAGCAAAGCATTAATATTTCACTTTTAGCATTTTTGCAGATTGGTTATAAACTACAGGGCCTGTTCGTAAATGCAGCAACTCGCTTCATAATATTGATAACCACATGTTAGTGATTCTTAAAGGTAGAAAAAACAAAATACTTGGCTGGGACAATTAGTCCGTGACTTTTTGTATTTTATGACTTTTAGCTGAGAGAATAACACTGCTTCTGTCAACAGGCATTTGTAAGTTGATTCCTGTTAAAATTTTAATAAGCTGCGTCATTTAGTTTGTGTTTTTAACAGTCATTGAGAGCAGACTTCAGCGTGACTTGGGAAAAAACTGAAAAAGTGAATTTCATGAGCTCATTAAGTACAATTTTTTCGGGGAAAAATCATCACTCCAGCCACAGCTAAAACTGCGGTCACATTTGACAAATATTTTACAAAAAAAGCGTAACCAGTTTTTCATAGAAACATTTTATGGAAATAAATCCTCTTATGCCAACATTTCGAAAAAAAAAACGGTTATAAACAAATAATAGTACCAAAAAATTATTAAATTTTTTAATAATTTAATTTGAAAAAATTTAAACAAAAACAAATATTTCTATAAAATAAAGGGTCCGCCATCTAACGTTTTTTTTAACTAGTGCTTATTTCGTAAATGGTAACACTTAGCTCATGTTTGATTTGACAGATAATTAGTCTTATCCTTCCGCTGAACGAATATGATTGTGTATACGCTCCACTAACGCTGGGAAATATTTCGACATTACTTTGAAAATCATGGCAATGTTGCAGAATCAAAAATCATCTTTTCAGATGAAGCTCATTTTGATCTTGGCGGCTATATAAACAAGCAAAATTGTCACATTTGGGGCACAAAAAACGCGCATGCATACGTTGAAAAGCCGATACACCCAAGACGAGTCACTGTTTGGTGCGGATTTTGGTCCAGAGGTCATTTTTCTTCGAAAATGAGCAAGGAGTGGCCGTTACAGTCAATGGCGATAGTTATCGGGCCATGTTGAACGATTTTTGTTCACAAGAATTGAAGAGGAGGATATTAGCAACATTTGGTTTCAACAGGACGGCGCTACGTGCCACACAGCCGAAGCTACACTCGATGTTTTGCGCCCTGTTTTTGAAGATCGCATTATCAGCCGCAGAGCTGATGTCGTTTGGCCGCCTCGGAGCTGCAATTTGACACCGTTGGACTATTATTTGTGGGGTGCCGTCAAAGATAAGTATTACGCCAACAAGCCAGAGACAATTGACGCTTTAAAGGACAATATTCGTGAAGCCATTGGTGAGATACAGCTGCACACAATCGATAATGTGCTTAAAAATTGGATCGTGTAGGCGACTGCATGGCCAGCCGAGGCAGCCATTTGAATGAAATTATTTTCCATTATTAATCGGAAGACACAGGGAAAATATTCGGTAGTTTTTTTTTATAGCATTTTCAAAAAAAAAAAAATTATTTGGCGGACCCTATATTGGCTAAGTTTTTTTCGTACCATAAGCATAATAAATACTATGGCAGCACTGCTCCATTAAATGGTAAAAAGGTGGCGTACTGAATTTCGTTATGGTCGTACAAGCACGGAAGCTGCCGGGTGTTCTAGTTCTCCACGCCCTGTTGAGATCTCTCCATCCGAAGAAATAAAACTTTTTACGATTTTTATGCCGTTTGTCGACAAGGCATGAACTTACCACTACAACCCAGACCCTAAACAGCAGACAGAACAGTGGGGTTCTCGGGTTCTCGGGGTGAATATGCGTCAAAGAAAGTCAAGTTAAGTAAGTCAACCTCTAAAATCTTAGCAGTCGTTCTTTTGGGATACAAGCGATATAATCCACACTATCTATGATTAAAAGTGCAATTCAATTTATTAAGATAAGTTATTTAAGAAACACTTGTGCAGTTTTCATGGCAAAAATTCATGAATTAGTCTACAAACGGATTCCTTATCTACCCTATTTCCTGGATTAAACCCTTAACGACTACTTCATGTATCTAAACCTGAAGAAATAGCTTGGCGAAAAAGTATTAGGCTCCAACATTGTAAACATTTCACAATGAAATACCTTTTGATGGCCTGGACAAATCTTAATTTTGTTTGGAAGGAACAAAGTGTATAGAGCTGAAAGGAGATTAAGTTGAATAACAGTATGATGATTTTTTTTTATCCAAAAACTTGTCTTTCATTTAAAAGGTCGAGAACTTGTTGCAATGCAATATTTGCATTTATGAAAGTACTATGTGCTATGTACTTTGTAGTGCGGCCCATGACCTTAAATGTCTTCAATACAAGCCAGCACTGTCAAGAGCAAAACACTCTTGTGTAACGCTTCTTTGGGCTCCTATAAAAAACCCAGTAAATATGGTACTAGAGGCATACTTTCAATAATGAATTTACAAACAAACAAATTCAATACATACGACTACATAAGCTAATGAGATAAGTATGGTCGACATTCATTTTATGGCTTAAACTTTTTCCTTTTTTTACTGCAACGATTCGTCCTATGATGACTTACTACCTAAAATCCTTTTATAACCAAAAGGTATGACAAAATTGCATGGTCCGAACTACCTGAGATGCCGAAACAATAGCTAGTTTACACGTAGCAAGGTTGAGTCATAATAGACTCAATGTATGCCATTCTGAAATGAATATAGAAAATCTGACCATCCTTTTTTATTAATTTTAATTATTAAATAATTTGATATACTCTCCATTCAAGCTAACGTGACCAAAAGAAGTTCTTCTGTCATCAATTTTTCTTCTCCGTCACTACTTTAGGGAGCATATTGGCTTTCTACAAAGCATCTATTGCTTTGTTTCAGTTTCTTCAATCAATTTGATAGTTCTAGCTAAGTATGATGATTAATCCGCTGGCTTCCTCTATATGATTTTTTTTTGTGTAGTGGTGAAGACCCTTGCTAATTGGTGGTGATCTTTACTTTAGCATTGTAATTTGTTCCCAGTAGGTGGCGTCTTTTCTCCGATCATTCGTCTGATGTTTGACATCATCGCCAGAGGTATGCGAGAAGGGGGGGCTTTTTTCTTTATTTTTTATTTATTTTTTTTTTTTAGATGGAGTTGTCTGGAGAGAAGTTGAAGCCTTTTTTTATTATTAAACATTCGAAATCTCAATTAAATTTTTTCTTCGTCATATACTCTGCTGGGGCTCGAACCTGGGTCGTTTGTGTTGTTATGCGTGCGTGTCATCATAATTCTTCTTGAAAAAAATTGTTTATTAGTTAAATCAAGTTTTTTTTAAAGTCCAAGACAAGAACTTAATTTAGTAATACTCGTATATATACCTATACCATAACTGCCTACTAGTTTTTTAGCAAATACTTAGAAAAAGTTAGTTTACGTTGATAGCTAGGCTGTGTTACCTAGAAGTAGATGTATATAGTCTTTGAAAAAGGTATAACATAAATGTTAAAATGAAGCGATACGTAACTTAATCTAGAAAAATTAATAAATATCGGTTGAAAACTGATTATGCAAAAATGCATGGTGGGCAAATTTGAGGTTAGGAAGTAAATTGGATGTCAAGTGGTGAAATGTCAAGAACAGAACTGTCAACGTTTGACAATTATTTAGTAAAAAATTGGGAAATTTTAACTATCACTAACTAACTAACACTCTTCAACAAAGAGTTTTAATTGTGAAAATTTTACCGTACCACTTCGTAAAATTCGATCGGCTTTTCCTCGTAATCAGACTACTTGTGAGACCGCTGTGCATAATTTAATCGCCAAATTCGATGCTCATGGCACTGTTGCTGATAATAGATCAAAATAATACGCTCGTAGTGGCCGTATGTTGCAAGCATAACCGCTGTAAAGCAAATTGTTGAGCATGAGCCTGAATCATCAACTTGTCGTCGTTAGCAAAAATTGGACATCACCAGAGGAGATTTGCACAACATTTTTCATAAAGATCTTCATCTTTTCGCTTATAAAGTTTAACTCGTTCAAAAATTAGAGCCAGCTGACCGTAGTTTGCGTCGAACGTTTGTGAATTGGCTGTTGAAAAGCTGAACGAAAACAACGCATTTTTCAACAAAATTATCTTTAGTGATGAGACCCGTTTTTAATTAGGCGTTTATGTAAACAAACAAAAAAAATTGTCGCATATGGTGCTCACAAAATCCACAAACATTCCTCGAAAAACCATTACATTCAAAGAAAGTAACCCTATGATGCGGTTCGTGGTTAGTCGGCATCATCGGTCCGTATTTTTTCGAAAATGATCAAAGAAACGCCGTCACCGTGAAATCTCTGAGCTACCAAACCATGATAACCAATTTTTGGCGGCCACAATTGGCTAATGTTGACATTAGTGACTTTTGGTTTCAGCAGGACGGCGCCACAAGCCACTAAGCCAGCCAAACATTTCAGTTATTGCATGAGCAATTTCCCGGAAGCGTACTTTCTCGAATTGGCGATGTCAATTGACCGCCTTGTGCTTGTAATTTTACGGCGCTGGATTATTTTCGCTGGGGCCATTGGAAAGACCGGGCTTACATGAGCAAACTACAAACAACTGACATTCAGAACAAGTCATTGACGTGATAAGCGAAACTTTGCTGCAAAATGTGGTTAAAAATTTTGTGAGAAGAGCGGACGTCTGCAGGAGATTAGGTAACAAACGATAAACCTCTCGTATGAGTCATTCTGAATCAGTAAAACAAATTAAGTTAATAACAGTCTTAAGCTTGGTTGTAGATTTAAATTACTTGAAAAAGATTGTTGTAGGGTATCATGGTGTTGTGATTGATCGACTTTAAATTTTGACTTGAATTATTCCTTACATATGATCATTATTCTTTACATACTTATGATCATTGATAAGCCAGTTCAGAAGTGATGAAAGTACGCCAACATCTAAAAGTTCATGCCTCTTTAGCTAAATTGGTAAAAGTATCTGAAAAGAGGTCAATTACTAGACAATTTAATGATAAAAGAAAAAGTATGTACAGACAAGTAGTATTTTCGTAAAGGACAGTCAAAAATGCGAATAGTGAAAAGTAAAAGAAAGGAAAAAAACATCTGTCATGTATAATGTTTCATTTCTCTTGTATTACTTTTCTACTTTCTTACTTAGATTAAATTGACTGGTGCATTAAGATAGGCAAACAGATCATATATATACGAATACCGGTAAACGTTTGGATCAGACCCGATAAGAGCAATTCTTAACGTTATTTGAGGTTCTGAATCTCAATATTTGTTCTAGTTTTCGTGATTTTGGATACTGAAAGCACTGCGCAGCTGTTGGCGTCGTTAGAAACGTCATCTAAATGTAATTCTTAAATTTATTTTTTGTTAGAAAAAAACCAGTAAAAATGCAAAGAGTAAAGTACAAAATCAATTTCAAGTGTTTTGTTACATTTACGGACGTTACATGATAAGAAAAAGTGAAAAAAATATTACAAATGTGATGAGAGATGCACACACTCACCAGCCGAAATTATTTAATAACGCGTGTAGCACAAAACTATACAAATGGTCACTCGGTCAAGAAGCTTACTTTCTATTTTTAATGCGAATGTTATAGAGAGAGCAGAAAAATCATGTAGATGGTAGTTATTTTTGATTGATGTGGTCGGCATAAAAGAAAAACAAAAAAAACAAAAAACAAAAAAAACTCCAAAAAAAGTTCCCCGTACGAGCAATCGGCGTTTTTAAATTTGTTCAGGTTCGAGCGCAAGTTCCATGAAGACTTTCAGTACATCACCAATGAAGAGTAACATCTTCGGACAAAGTTTTTAGCATGGAAGAAAAACATTAGTGATTTGGAGTTATCGGAAAAGAGTGGAAATGTCATGACACTCAAACAGTAATCACTTTTTACGGAATCAAGCGGACTTCAAACAGATAACCGACAGTTTGTTGTAAAACTGTCGCAAGTTTAAAACACGAATGTGTTTCAAGTACATTATCTTTATTCCCTTCAATCGAAAGATGATATTAAGCATTTTAGGACGAGGCCAGGATGAATGACTCCAATGAGTGAAACAGATCCTGCTCTTCATCTTCCCACTTATTTCATAAGTAAAATTGACCTTAACTTTTAAAAAGTGTGAAAAATATATTATTCAATATTCTTGAAAAGTAGAACCCATCTTGAAAAACGGAATGCATCGTTTAATACAACGCCCTACTTTACGTCTTTCCAGACCCGCTAAAAAAACTAAAACCGCTTAATATTCAGCTATCCTTAACGCAAGATTTTGAAATTGACACGAATATTTGGAAAGCAGATGCTTATTGCACCCGATAGAGCCTATCAGAAAAATAGTATTGCTTACCAGGTATTTGAACCTCATTATTTTTTGTTACATGGTATGCTATGCTATTTGTGCTTGAAATTACATTGCTATGAAAATGACAACACCTTAAAAGCTCTACCAACATTTGTAACTATAAACTTTATTATGGAAGTTATTCCATTGGTTTGTGTATGGCTACGATTACCCTGCCAAGACTGTATTCATTTGAACAGTGCTGCCAATTCCACTTTAAGTCATATTTATAATTCAAATCTTAGCAAAAACTGAATAGTAGGTTGTGGAATGTACTAGAACTTTCGAAACGGCGCAGCATTCTGCTAAGTGTCAGTCATAAGTTAGAAGTCATAGAGTAAGGTCGTACTAAGAGTTAAGTATTAAGCGGAAGATAAATAAGTTGGGCACTCTATAAAGTCAATGTGGAAGTAAAGACTGTATAAAAACAAATTCTCTCTGTCCATTTTATTTAGGAACTCAAACATTTTAAAAAGGTTAAAAATTAACAATATATTTTTCTTAGCAAACCTTCCCCCTTCTTTTAAGTTAGTATGTCGAAACTGATTGTGTGTGTCATTATTTTTTCACAATTTTTATTTCCCTGTCCACGTAACAAGTTGCTCTAGGAAGTAAAGTGATCTTTTTGCAGCAGGAATGAAAATAACTACAACAATACCAATAAAAATATACATATATATGTATGTACATATATATGTATGTACATATCTATATAAAGGTGATTTTTTAGCAGCATTCTTTTTGCCAACACTGTTTTTGGCAGCTCAGCTGTTTTCGTGTAACATTTTACTGTCAAACATGTTCAGTTTGGTCTATAATTTAAACATGAATCGACTTACAGGCGAACAATGCGTATTTAGTGTGAATAACTGCCAATGCATCACGAAAAATTCACTGTTTGGTGTGGATTATGGGCCGGGTCATTATTGAACCGTACTTTTTCAAAGACGTCGAAGGCAAAAATGTGAATGGCTAGCGCTACCGTGCGACACAGTACTCTAAATAACGGCTCAATTGGGAGACAAGTGCGAGGCAAGTTTGAAGTTTGAAAATGATCAGGATTTCTTATTTTAAATTCAGACAAAAATTTCCTTTTCTACACCCAATATCTTTCAGGTAGAATATAGAGTTATATAGCAGAAAGGAACTATAAGAAAACTACAAACGCTACAATGAATCTATAATATTTGCAAAACCATAAAAAAGGGTCTTTGACTGGAAGAGTGTAGTTAGTTGTGGTGGTGCTGGTGGACGAAAAGACGAACCAAGAATTGCGAATACACTGACTGAAATTTTTTAATAACAATGGCAACAACAAGAATAAAAACAAGAATAATAACATACAAATATAGTTAAAATAGAACCTGCCACGCAACCTTTATTAAGGCCATGCAACACACACATATGCACACATATAACGAAATGGTGCGAGTATTATTAACAGGATTCTTTGCTATTCGCTAATGTCTGATAAACGTATATTTGTTGTTGTTTTTATTAGATTCTTAAGGCCACTTAGCACTTTCCATAAAGCGGTTAGTAAAAGCCATTCTTCTTAAATATTCACTGTGATTTAAAATTTAAAGCTGGTGTTGGAGTTCTTTTGTTTTCGTTCCTTTTATTGTTGTTATTGTTGCAAGTACCAAGTGATTGTAGTTAATACAGTGAGAGTGAGTGAGGGGTTGGATGAGGGGAAGGAAGAGAGGAAGTAATACATTAAATTTAGATAAAATAGTGGCATTGATCGCTTTTAGTTTGGGTGCAGCCCACATACTAGTGTTGTGTTCGTTAGAAAAGATAATATTTGCCACAAAACATATAAGTTCCAACAACAACAGTAAGAAACATGAAAACTAGTATTGTTGTTGTTGTTCTTATTATTGTTACTCTTATTTTTAAATCAGCCTTTGGGTATTTGTTACTGTTGTTTCATTAATTTAACAAACATGCCACATTGTGTGTCTATGTATGTTGTTTATTCTTGTTGTATATGCTACATATTGTTGCTGTTGTTGTTGTTGTTGTATGACCGCACACTCAATAGTTATGAACTTAAAGGTATTGAGAGCAGGTTTTAAAGTTCTTGATAGAATTTTTTTCTAATCCAGATTTTTTTTCGCCATTTTTCTCTGTTAAGGTCTGGTTTTATAAAATTGAGAGAATTTTAAAGGAAGGAAAACATTTGTAAGGTCAGAATGTTATCTTCCATTGCTGGTATATCAACATGCTTCTGATTAGACTATCGTTGGTACACTTTTGAGATCAATATGAAATTATTTCCGTCCTAGACATCGTTGAGATTCTACAGGTAGTTAGATACGAACAAACCAAAATAAAATTAATTTTGAAATCTGTGGGAGGGCGGTAGGCTATCATTATACTGTGTGTATATGTGTGATTATTCTATCAAATGAGATTGAGTGACAGAAATGAATACGAATTAATTACTACCTTGATCAAAAAGTTCCCGGAATAGCCTTTTTGGAACAGGTTCATCTACTTTTTGCAATAGGAATGTTCAATTCGTTCCCATTCCCAGCGATTGTTAACATTGACCGAGATTTTAATTTATTTTCAAGATATGCCGCGAATTTTCTATAACATTGATATCAGTAGACTGTTTTTTTTTTTATATAAGACCAGCACCCAGGGGATGGCCCCTACTCATGCAGTGCATTGTGCTGGTACTAGGAAAATAGGTTATTGGAAGGAGGACAGAGGGAGTAGTGTTTATGGACGTTAGATTTAAATTTACTCATGTCGTAAGTGGCAGGAAATACTTTCGGTGGAAGATTATTCCACAACCGAACAGTGCGACCAAAGAACGAATTCTCCCTATAATGCGTTGTGCGATTTACTGGACAATCAACTACAAAGGGATGCGCTCTACGAGAAATACGAGTACTACGTAAAAATATATGATTTTTGGGAATTAATTCCTTAATTTCGTTAGAACACATTCCGTTATAGTACCGATAGAACAATGAAACACACGCCACATTGCGACGGTGCTCTAATGAATCGATAGAGTTGGCTACCCTACCGTCATTGATGAGCACCTTCGCCCTCTCCTGTACGCGGTCGAGAAGCTCCAAAATAGTCTTTGAAGCACCGGCCCATACATGAGAGTTGTATTCCATTTTTGGACGGATATAGGTCTTGTAAATATTAAGGAGATCAGATGGGGTGAAGTATTTCCTGCACCGTCTCAAAAAACCAAGGCACTTGAATGCTTCTTTCGACACTTGAAATATGTGATCATTCCAACGAATGTCACAGTGAATTCTCATGCCCAGAACATCAAGAGTATCTGATTCCTCAATATCCACATTACCCATTGACACAGATGACAGCACACCACCACGCCTGTGTGTTAAAAAACAACATTGAGTCTTACGTGCATTAAAATCGACCCTGTTCGCACGACCCCACTCGGAGACCTTCAGCAGGTCACTTGTGAGTGTGACGTTCATATTCATCCTTCTTACCCCAACCTCCAAAAGGCTCGGTCTACGGTCAAAGGAATATGAGTGACAAATGTTGCTGTCATCCGCAAAAGAGTAGATAGGATTAGAACGTCCCCTTCGGAAACCGTTCTGACGATCGCTAAGTAAATCGTTGGACTCCAGATATCCCACAAGATGGTGATTAATCATACTCTCCATAACCTTGGAGAGTATGGAACAAACTGCTATTGGACGGTAGTTCTCAGGGTTACTAGCCTCGCCCTTTTTGGGGATTGGCGTTACATTAGCAACCTTCCAGCAAGATGGAAAAATACCGGCGCGATATGACGCACTGAAAAGGTGAGCTAATGGACGCACAAGCGTCGAAGAGCATTGCTTCAGGACCAGTGCTGGTATGCGATCCGGCCCAGAAGACTTGTCAACGTTGAGATTTGCAAGAACCCTTTTTACAGCACGAGCTCGAAAGAATATACTAGGCGTAGTTACTGATACTCTTTCAAGTTCGGGCAGTGGTTGAACGGGCTCCGGCAAGTGAGAATTACTTGCAAACATTTCGGCCAAAAGGTTTGCCTTTTCAACCGGGTTCGTGAATGAGTGGTCATTCTTTATAAGAGCAGGAACCGAACTAGCGTTGTTCCTCAGCCTTTTAACGAATGACCAAATGACTGTGTCGGCGTTTCCATAACATGTGACAGTTGTACAATAACCACATTAGCGTTCTATGTGCTTTGTGCTTAGGGTCGAACTGCACAACTTTTGTACAGTGGCTGCCTCCCCGTGTAGAGGTCTTATCGTTCCGATTTGAGTTTTCTCTTGTTAAGTTGGTACATCTGTTATTGATATTCCCGCTAAATCTTAGCGTCATAGCTTGACATTTGCAGAAGCTACGTAGCCAAGAGTACATACAGTGGGGATCAAAACATTTGATACATGTCTTCGCACACAAAATCTTATTTTTAATCCTCGAAGAATCATAAGACCACAATATTGTTTTCCATTACTATGGAGTCCAATTTGCATGTGCTCGTACAAAGCTAAGACGAATCTTTCTGTTTCTTTCGGATATAAGGGGGTTTTTTTGCATCCTTATAGCTTCTGACACCATATTTCCTGGCTGTTCTATTAATGGTTGATATACTAATATTAATAAGAGTTTCAGTTCTTGCTTCTCCTAGTATTACTTTATGATATTTCATAAAAAAGTTTTTGATTTTTTTTTGTCTTCGTGTAGTGTTGTTACACGATTTTTTACTAACTCATGCACGTATGGATATTGCCATCATTGACTTTTCGGAGAACTGTTGATTTTAAAATAGAATACTTTAGTGACATATCTTTGTATGAAATTCGGCTCCGATAATCAAATTCTAATTATCAATTATTATCTATTGCTGCCGGTCATTTTACCAAAAATTCAATGCACCAGTATCACTTTTAGCACAAATGTTATTTCTTGAAAAGCTTAGTCATTCAGCTTTTTGTGTAATTTTTTAATAAATTACAAATGCCGGACACTCGCATTATAAAAAGGAAATATAATTAAAGTCATTCCTAAAAGTTTGTAAGTAACAAAAGTTCATATAGAGTAAAAGAGGTGAGATTTGCAAATGATTTGAACAGCAATAGTTAGACTCTCTTACTCAAAGATTACTTTTTGGTTGTTGTCTTTAATCAGAAGATGATTTCTTCCTGCTATTACACAAAAGCAATCAACAAAGTTATAAAAATACTAAAATTCATGGATTTTAAGCAAATCGGAAAGAAATAGGTAATTAAAGAGCTAGAATACTGCTTTAGTTGCACATTTTTTGACCACCACTGTATATCCCTATGTGTGTTGGCAATTTTTTACAATTTTGATCGGGTTGAGGTCGGAAGAGACATTATTTGCGAGGCTGAATCCGATCCCACATTCATCAAAAGGATCATTACTGGAGACGAGACGTAGGTTTATGAGTACGACGCGCAATTCAGACATCAGGCAAGTGAATGGCGTTCACCAAATTAATCTAGACCATTTTCAGTAAAAAAAGAAGGCAATGCTCACGATTTGCATGGATTACAACGGTGTAGCGTATCATGAATTTTTGCCAGATGGCCAGACAGTAAACAAAGAGTATTATTTGGGCGATATGAGACGTTTGAGTGAAGCAATTCGCCGAATGAGACCAGAATTGTGAGCAGAAAACCGTCGCACAGTGCCATCATTATTCGAAATTTGATTTGGCTCCCTGAAACCATTACGGGGAACGCGTTTCAGCAGCCGAGAGGAAATAATTGAAAAATCGCAGGGAGCACTGACGGATATATCGAAAACCGAAAATGAAATAATCAAATGTCAAGCTATGACGCTAAGATTTAGTCGGAATATCAATAACAGATGTACCAGCTTAACAAAACAAAAAAAAAACAAAAAAACTCAATTTGGAATGATGGGACCGCCACACGGGGGTTATACCGGAAACTTTTTGATCAAGGAGTATTTGCAAAGTGCTTTTGTAGCTAGAGTATAACCCTACTGAAACACGGCAAGTTTGATAAGTCATTGCATGTTGGACTGTTTGATCGGGACAAATGCTTAAAGTGTATAAGTGCTTAAAAAGGTAAATAGGTCGGTGTATATAATGAGCGACTTCAGCAAGTCTTCGAATCACCAATAAACCAAATATATAGAGGTTGTTGTTTCTAGGCAATGACAGATGGCAGCACCAACATCTGTTTTGTACACCCGCTACAAAAAATGATTACAAAGAAACTAAAACAAGACAATTAGGCCTGATAAGAGCAATATGCTACCAAAAGGAGTCGGTTAAAGGCGGTTTTTTATTAAATCTTTTACAGAGACAGAAAGTTGCGACAAATTTATTTAGGCTAAGCTTTATTTTCATTTAATTTGACTTCTAACATAATAAGTTTTTAAGATTTACTTCCAACTTTTAATATTGAAAAGTGCCAAAAATTATCAAGTAATTCTTATCAAATAGATTTCCAATCAAATTCTCCATAAATTAACAGTTTTACACAAAAATATTCGAAAATTACAGTAAATTTCTTTCAGCAAAACAAACTACAAATATTAGTGCCATATACTGTTATGTTTTGATATTTTTAAAGCGTTTGAATTCTTTTAAATTGAATAAAATAAAGTGCGCTGTTTACCTTTGATATTCGGGAACAAGAAAAAGTCAGATTATAATTGTACGGAGACATCAATTCGATCTTTTGACTGCTCAAAAATTCACGTGTTTGACGAGATGTGAGAAAGCTCGCATTATTATGATGGAAATTGATTCGTCTTCGGCGGCTGATTTTACGAATTTCACTGAAGATTTCATGTACCACTCAGAATTGACCGCCCTACGTTGCTAAAGCAGAACAAAGGTCGATTGCCGTTTTGTTTCCAGCTCATACGCATATATCCATGATTCGTCAGCTGTCATGATTTTGTACACGTCTTCTTAAGCAACAAGTTTGAACTTTTCAATCATTTCCTTAGACTAATCGATGCGATTAGAGCGATTGATAGACTATTGGGTATCCTACGAGAACATATTTTTTTACAACTAAATGTTCATGCAATATCGTACATATCGAAGTAGAACTAATGTGCAAGGATACCTCTATCTCACAATATGTCATATGAAGATCTTGCATTATCAGTTCACGTACTGCATCGTTATTTTGTTGGACAACAACAGATTTTGGACGACCTTCACGAAATTCAACGGACACCGAACTACGAACACGATTGAATTCATTATACCAGCGATATACTATGGTTTTTGATGGTGCTTTATATCCATAGAAAGAACTGAGTTAATCGACACATTCATGTTGTGATAATCCACTGCGAATGTAGTGAAAAATAATAGAACGAAAACCTTCTACTGAAATTTCCATTTTGTGGCCAAATTGATTTTCCTAATTCACTGTAAACAAAACAAAAAGCACTTGTACATCAAAACGTTGTAAGTACGTTTATGCTTAAAAATATCAAACTATATTATGGTGTTGCCAGATTTAAGCTATTGGCATTAGCGTTGCCAGTTCCCGAAATATAAATAGTACTTCTCGTACTATGGAGTTTCCGTTAAGAATTTGAATTACGAATCCGACTTATAGTGGCATTGGCAGCACAGTTCAAATAAACACAGCATTGGCAGGGGGATCGTAGCCTTGAAACAAACCAATAGAATAGCTTTCATATAAAGTTTGTAGCTTTGGTGTATATTTTTAGGCAAACTATTTTTCATAACAATACCATTTTCAGATCGAATAACGATAATAAAGAAGGTTATATGGAGTAAAACCATAATCTTGCTTTTATTGAAACAAAAAACTGACTGAGTTAAACTTATACAGAGTAGGTTAACCATGTTTTACTTCAAATACAATTTAAGAAAATGCTAAACCATACTTTCCATAAGTATGGAAAGTGCTAAATGAACTTCTATTTTTCAGGGTTATGGGATTGAAGCTTTCCATAATAATGGGAAAATACCAGCACTGAACTTGGCACTAAAATAATTAGCTAACGTACTATCAGCGGCTGCCTTCACCTGAATAATTTGGTGCTCGAATTGGAAATGAAGGTCCTGCGGTATGTAACTATAATTTTAACTATAAAACCTTGGTCGTTGGGAGGTTCACTCACTTAGGCTTTTTAGGTTAAATATGCTGAATGAATACTTAGTGTGGAGCTAACATTGCCATATGTGCATAGGTAGTTAAGAGCCTTGAACAAGAAGAGGTTACTACATCTAAAATCAGCCAAAGACAAGCACTTGAATCAGCCAGAGACAAGCACTTAAAATACATGACTACTTTTGCACCAGTCATGATTTGCCATACGGCCCATAAAATTTTTTTATTTTGAAATCAATAAGTGCTCCTTCAAACTGTACTGGCTCAAAGCAATAAACTGGAAATATTCACTGATGCCCTTTCAATTTCGGCATTATTTCTAAAACTCTTTCATGTTCGCGTGACGAATGCAAATGTTCTCTCTTGTTATAATGCCAATATCTGTAGCTTTTTATGAATTAGTAAGTTTGCAAAAATTAATTTTCTTTTTCCACAAATTTAGTCGGAAAAGAGTAGACTGTTTAATTCTTCTTCGATTAATTTGCACTTCTATGTCGTGTAACAATGGAAAATATTTATTTAAAATGAAATAAATCTTTTAATAATCTGGCTCTTAGCAATATTTCTAGTTGGTCTCTAGTGTCTTATTTCTACCCAGTCTGAAAATATTCTCTGCTATTCTTTCTAAAAAAACTGTTGTATTTCTATGCAATTACTGTTGCTCCTATTGCTGGTGAACTGTTTGATTCTTTTGATAGCAGCATTTCATTTTACTCCTTTTGGCTAATATTGTTATTGTAGTTTCGATTAAATATAAAGTGGAATTATTGTTGTTGCTCTAGTACCTGTTTGCAGTGTGGATTCATGCCCAGATTCAATTTTTTTCTTTCCTTCTAAAGTAGTCTATTATTAGTGTTTATTACGCTTCAATGAGTTTTAATGTTTTCACAAAACTAATCATTAAGTTGTTGGTTAAATATTTGTATTTTAATGATAAGGCTTATAAAAAGAAATAAGGCCAAAAACAATAGCAACAATATGCATACACGTAGAACACAAAAAAGAAATGTTTAAACTGAATATAAGAAATAATCAATTTATTAAAGATTAATGTGGCACATATAGGCGTAACGAAACCGTAGTATATAGATGACTATTTGAAAAAGAAGACATGAAAGGGGTGGTAGAGAAAGTTCGATTAGCATATAATAAATGATGAGATATTTTAAACAAAGTGTGGAAAGAGGGCACTTCTAAGAAACTGTAATAATTTCACTAAAGGTGCGTTTGTAAATTTTCGTTGTAGAACTTCTCATACGAAGCCTGAAGATAGAACATATTAATGAAACCGTCAGTGTAGGAAGAGCCATAATTTTTTTAATTCATGCTTTCTATTTAATTGCCTTATAACTGTTTATAATTACTTTATATATCGGTATTTGTATACTTAATTATAGCCGCTGGAATACCGCCATATTTCTAGACGACAATAGTCCCATAAACAAATAATAAAATTATTTACAATCAATTATTCATTCATTTCATTGAATTTACAAACAAACAATGTAAAATTAGTTACATTGACTGTAACTATTTCCAAAGCCACTAATGAAGTTATAAAAACGATCAGCTACAGAAATAAAAACCAAAAAAACACAAAAAAAATTTTCTACATTTAATGAAGACAAAATAGAAATGAACATTTGAATGTTGTAACAAACATTTCGTTTAATTTGCCACCCAAAGTCAATATTGCAAGACAAGCTAAAAGGAGATGCAACACATAAGCAAAAAACCGGATTTACACTGAAACAAAAATTGCGGTAATATAAGACATGAACATTTTAAACAGATTTTTTTTATTTTTTCGGTTCCTAATTTTCCAAGCAACACGGAGCTGTAAATGGTTTCAGAGTATCAGTAACCATTGATATGCTAAAAAAGCTCTTCCTAATAAAGGCCAATTCACTGAGTTCCTGATATCTAGAACCTGTCTGACTTTGTTGTACTATTCAGTAGCAGTTATCAAGCAAAAGTTCAGCAAACATACATTTTGCAATGATGAGGATATCAGAAGATTTTAATCAACGCTATGGTTTCAATATATGGGTTTACCACACAGCCAACTTGAAGCCGAATTTTTGAAAATATTCTTCGATTGTATTGCAGATTTTTTGTAACAAATCTTGGTTCGGTCACAAAAAATGTCCTGTTACCCATGATTACGGGTAAATCTTATATAACGGCTGGGTTTATATCGGGGTTCATAATTTTGAGTTGGCAACACTAATTTGTTTAACAACCGATGTAACAGCTGATAGTTGCTTTTTGTTTAATTTGGTTAGACATTTGATTATTATTAGAATAGGCTTACACCAGAACAACGACTGCAATTTTAACAATTTTTTTTTTCATCAAAATAATGTTTCTGTACTTCAAACCTAAAAATTCCAAATTTTGTTCGCCGACGAAGCCTATTTTTGGTTGAATGGTACGTATATAAGCAGAATTGTCGCATTTTGAGTGAGGATGATCCACAAGCTTTTATTGAAACACCATTGTATTTACAGAAAATTGCAGTTTTGATGTGCTTCATCGGCTGACGGAGTCATTGGACCATTTATTACTGTCAATGGAGAATAGTATAGCAACATGATTAGAAATATTTTCGTACCTCAATTAGCTGGTACCTCAACCTTACTGAAATTGTCTACCGCATATGCCTTGTAAGCGCCAGACGTTCAGTCACATGACCGAAGTCATATTTAAGCATTAATGTCATAAAATTTTCTATTCAGAAAAATCTGTTTCATTGATATTAAAAATATATTTGTTGGTTTTATTATGATTTAAACATGTGCAACTGTAATAAAAAACACCCGATACATATAGGGTGTTTTCAAAGCGTTTATTTATGATTTCCGGTATATGTTCACCGCGGCTAGCAGTTATTTGGTCCATTCGATCTGTCCATTTTTTTATACTCTTTATGTGCCAATAATTCTGGCAGTATGCTGTCAATGGTATTTTGAATATTGGCTTTCAGTGTATCAAGAGTTGCTGGTTTATAGGCATAAACCAATGACTTAAGAAAGCCCTATAAAAAGTAACTCAGAAGCATTAAATCGCACGAACGAGTGGGCCAGTGAACAGGGCCAGTTCTAAATCACCAAATTAATTTGCAATAAGTCGGTTGTTAAGACCACTCTGTGTATGGTATGTTGCGCCATTGGAACCAAATGCCGTTGATGTTTAGCTGGTTAAATTTTGGAAACAAAAATTCAATCTGCATGGCTCTATAGTACTCGCCATTCACCGTAATAGCGTCTACTTGCTCATTTCGGAAGAAATAAGTACCGATGATGCCGCCATCTTATAAACCGCACCAAGCAGTCTATGATTCGTTAACGGCTTGAATATTGTCTTTGCCCCAAATATGGCAAGTTTACTTGTTAATAAGCTTTATCATTAAATACAATTCGTTGAACGAAGTGATCTGTGAATTTCGCGAACAGATTTATACTTTTAAAGTAAATTTCCACAGTTTGGCAGCATTGCTCTGGCTTTAAACGATTCATGATGACTTGCCAAACCTTAATGAACAGATATGTCAACACAATTTGACGTTTTCACCTATCAAACCATAGTTATCGACATCGATAGTTCTCATGCAGCTAAAAAACTCTATATATAAAGAGTACTTAAGTAAGTACAGTGCGATAGAAAATTAGATACATAAGTTTTAGTCCATTTGAAATT
The DNA here is from genome assembly GCA_023159175.1 of Wohlfahrtia magnifica. Classification (NCBI taxonomy): domain Eukaryota; kingdom Metazoa; phylum Arthropoda; class Insecta; order Diptera; family Sarcophagidae; genus Wohlfahrtia; species Wohlfahrtia magnifica. The sequence goes on from JAKWBJ010000222.1 coordinate 9,422,784, forward strand.
ATCCACAGCCTTCTCGAGAGAAATGTCTAATTGATTTGAAAAGTCCAGATGAACACCCTTTAGTGCAAGTTCTTCACCCACGCAGTTTCCTTCAATGTCTCCTCAGGTAGGGCTAAGCTATTCTAGTATCATGATATATCTGCTATATTGCTTAAAAAACTGTATTAAAAGTGGAATTTTAGAATCCTATAGTCCATGTCATATTTACAGCTAACCAGGTCCAAAATCCTTGCATGACCGTAGCGGTACTGCTTTCATGAGTTTATCTATAAGCTAAACTCAAATCCGTTAGTGCTGCTAGTTTCTTTGCCTTGTTCGAATTTAGTCTGGTGGGTTTTCTCTTCACGAGGAGTGGGTCATTATTTTATTAGTTTCCAAGTATTCAAATAAAAAAATTCATAAGTCTAGTTCCGCGGAGCCAAATAGGTTGTCCACTGAAATTCTTCTAAGAATGCTGAGAATATGCCAGAACTGAGTTTTAATCTGTATTTTCAACCGTGTTGACAACTAGTAAGCACATTATTTAAAATGTGAAGAAAATCCTATTGGAGAATAGCCGAAACAGTAACAGTTGCTAATGTTGTCCGCATTTAAGTTAAGTTATTCCATAACGTTTTAACGAATGATTTTAACAGAAGACACGCTTTAGTAAATTTTGCTACAGAAATGACTTATTTTGAATAGAAGAGCCTTAACAATCAATTAATGGCGACGATTAGTGGGTATGTGAATCTAAACCAAAGTCTTGAAAATGCCATTTGAAAGCTTAGAAGTGTTAAAAATGGAACAAATCATGTCAAATTATAATCACTATCAGTATATTGTTAACTTGTAACATTATCACTGTGCTATGTGTTAAATAAGGACTATAATTTAGAAGTAATATGTTGTTTGTAAAAATATAGGGCCAGAACTCATAGTTCTGCTTTGAACGAATAAAATGGCTTTTACAATTAAAAAGAAACTATAGACTTCAAGAACTTAAGACTACACCAAAAAGTGCATCATATTTCTATTTTAAGTGGTAAAATGTTTTAATATTACTGATCAATTTTTTCTGAGTGTACTTTACAGGTTAATTCGTAGTTTAAAACAAACAACTATAAAAACCTTTGAGTTTACGGCCTGGTTTTTTTATTACATACTCGTAGATTTTTATTATTCTTCTTTTTTTATTCCTTCATTCCTATTTTATGATCGTCTATTCTGGTGTTTTTTTAAATCATCTTTAAACTTTGTATGGGACTTTTTACCTCCATTGAGACAAGAAATTAAATTCAATTAAAACATGAGATATGATCGTTGGTAAAAGGCGACTAAATAATGACCGACATCATTAATTAAAACTTGCAGTAATAACAGCAGTAGGAATTTATTGAAAGGTCAGCTGGAAAATTGACCACAAATGTGTGCAGTCTGTGAGTAAATCGATCAAAGTATGAAATAAAAAGCCATATTACAGCGGTGTTCTAATGAATCAATGGAAATCGATCCTCAATTTATATATATTTTTTTCCCAAACAGACACTGAAACACGGAATAGAATAAATATTACGTAGAATAGTATTTTAGAACGGTCATAAAATACTCAGATACTTAAAGGTTTTTCCAACATCAAGAGCTTCTGATTGCCTAATGCTAAAACTGAAAATTACCACTGTTGACATTTCTTTTACCGCTCTTTTAAAAGTCAAAAGGAGCATAAGAGGCTGCGTGCATTAAAATTGACTTTATTGGTAACAGATACAACGAACCCGTTTAATGATATACCATTTATAACAACTCGGTAGTAATCTATCCGGAGAATAATCGACAAAAGTTAGTACGGCATCAAGACAAAACAAATTTGTATACGTGTTAGGGTAACCAGAGATACATAAAGTCATGTGGTTCATTTTATCTGAATTACTTTATATTTACTTTCATTCTTATATGTGTTAGGGTAACCACAGACACATACAGTCATGTGAAAAATAATAGGGACAATAATGAGGCACATTGAGATTTGAGAAGAAAGTTAGTAAAACGAGAGAATTGCTGATAAATAATTGTTCTTGTTTTTAGTTAATTAACTACAGAAACGAGTTCTATTGAATTCTTATTGAATTATTGCTTGTATTTCAAAATGTAATTAAATTACACTAAAAAAAGTATAATATAATTATAGATTTGTACAGACATCGCCTGGGTATAGAGTCGAAAAAACTTTGGCCTTCTGATGCCGATATATCATACCAGGCAGCCTGAATTAATTTCCAAAGCTCTTAATAAATTGTGGGATACTCTCCTCTAGTTGCAGTTTTTACTACGTTCAAAAAACTGCCTAGAGACTGTAGGGGCCAGTCTAATACAGTGATATCAGTGATATTGCTATTTTCTAACCTTTTCTTATGACAATTTGCGTAACTTAGTTCTTTAAGTTCGCTCTTATCGAGTAATATGCGGGATCTACCAGTTCGGAGGCACTTTTCCATAGCTGAGCAAATTCCTTCTCAACCTATGACTTAATTTTTTCTCTGTGGTATCCAACACGGATAAAACAGTTTATGATGGATGAAATTTCGTCGAGCTCCCCTGTTTGCTAAGCAGTCACTTCCTTCTTGTGTGCACCAAATTCATTGAGAGATATCAAGCAGTCCATAACAACCTTTAATTTTACATCAGAAGATGACAAGGTTTCTAAAGCTGCCTGACTGTCCGACATCATATGGATACTTTAACCATTGGACTTTGTTCATACAATCTCTAGTATAAGTAAGGATATCATAAATTTAGGCCCGGAAAGCGAAGGGTATTTGTCAATAGGAAATCTCTCAAAATTGGGATCGCTAGTCTATTTTGAGCCATACGTGAAGCAAATTTGGTTTGAGAATAGTCCAAGCACAAGTTTATTTCTTTATATTATAAGAATATAAAAGTTTATGCTTAAAATGAAAAAGGGAGACACGTATTCATTCATTCCAATGAAAGAATCGTTATCAAGTAAATGCAATATACTCATAGCGTAGAGACCACATTTGGAACACAAGTGAGGCCATAGACCTTATCTATTCTAGGCCACCATATATTATTAATATTATTATTAATACTGGGTTTATGACCCGAAGATTTACGATAAAGGCGCTGACAAGTATCATGTGCTCTAAATGTCAACTTGATAGCAGTGGAAAATTGTTTATTTGATATGATAATTTTATCTAGAATGACAACCGATATTTGATATTTCATCTCAGAAAAGAATTCAGTATAATTATCATCATACTGACTAGGCATTATACAGAACTCTGCGACCCATGGGATTTATTGTGTCTCTTCCGGTCAATAGCTTGTTCTGCAGATTTGCTGCCTTCCTAATAAACACCAGCATATCTGAAACCATTATCCAGTGAGATCCAATGTTTGCCAAACCATTTCCATCTAAACCTATCAAGAACACACATTCACACAAAAAGGGTTCTGCTGTGTCTGATGCCTGTGAGCACAGTCTATAAACATGCACAGCTGTCAAGAAACTCCATTAAGTCCGGCCTGCTATACTTGAGACCTCTCCGTTGAGCACTTCAGTTTTCCAAGCAACTCGTAATTTCCCAATCATTGATTAGATTGAGGATATTAGTAGTCGGTAGTGCTGTACAGTAAGGTTCTGGACCAATATATAATGTCATGGAATCTTTTATAGCCAATGCGTTGTTTCATTACCTTCTTTGCCACAGTGTAGTAAATAATTTATTAATAGGCTCCCACACTTGAACGTTTAGCCAATCCTTATTCTCTGCACCAGTTGAGGATTGTACTAAGGGACTGTTGCATACGTTCCGATATAATTGCGTTCAACCAATCAACAATCAGGATGATCAGATTATTGGAGTACTTTTTCAAAAACGCGTCGGCATCTAATGTGAAGATAGCTCTATTGGTCCAATTGAGAGATTTAACTTAACAATTCTGGTTGCCGGAATTATTTCCCCTATCCAGTGCTTCAAGATAATAGGAACATCGAGCATCAAACAGATGGAATATTAGGAAATGTTGTTATAGGCTCCCTTATTGTGTTATTTGTTTAGCACTTAGAACCTTTTCCATCAACGTCGTAAGGTGATGAATAACCGACACCGTAGATTTGGCCGACTGGTACAAACAAAATTTTCTTTTACACCGTAGGGTATTCGTTTTAAAAGAACCTGATCCTCTTTTTCATATTGTTGTATTACAATTTTGATCACATCTTTTTGTTGTTGCTGCTATTTTTGTTATTCACCTATCCAACAATTTCTGTAGCACATAAAGAGTATAAAGTAATTGAAAAAAAAAAATAGAAACCGTTAAAAAACACTGACCGCTGCTCTTCTAGTTTATAATGCTTCAAATGATTCTGCCTGGCTGCCTGGCTGCCTGGCTGCCTGCCTGCTGCAGTTATTTTATGTGGCTAATTCAGCATAAAGAATTCTTAGTTGGCCTGACAGTTAAGAAAACATTATTTTTATTAGCAGTTGGGTTGTATACGCTGTTGTTTTGTGCTGTGTTTGTTTTTCCTGTATTCCTTCGTTTTAAGCAGATTTTCTTTCATTATTGTCGACATGTTGTCATTTTCTTTTCGAAAGTTGAATGAAATATTTTAATGTAGAAAATATTTTCAATTTAAAAAAAATGTTAAAGTTTCTTTTAAAAGCTAAGATTCCGAAAGAAGGGGAGAGTATGAAAAGTGGTGCTGCTGGAGCCAAAAAGGCTTACAGATCGTCGATATCAATTAATTTAAGTGCCCGTTTGTCTGTCTGGCCACATAAATGTTAACATTTAATAGTGCAGTTATTAAATGCAGATGATTAAAACGAAAATTTAAATGTATACACAGAGAGAAATTATGGGAAGTTAGATATTGTATAATATGTGTAGAAGTGTCGATGTGGTAAAAATTTTAATAATTAAATAGTTATTATTTGAATCTTTATCATATATAACGGACTTGGCATTCTTTTTCTAGTTATTTCAGCTATTTATTAAGTACAATTGCGTATAAGTAACTTTAAAATTTCTTATCGTAATTATAGTACAACTATGTTAGACCAGTACATTTATGTACATACAGTATAGCGCAAAACGAGCCAATGTCATAACCAAATGTCAAAAAGTACTAATAAAAAATATATCATTATTTATTAAAAAAAATTTTTTTTGTTAAATTATGACGTTTCAGTTTTATTTCTTTTGTTGATTTTACAAAAGTTTACATACAATCTTTATAATGGACATACAAAAAAAAATTAATATTTTGTGTGACATTCTTTAGGTTTTATAACATTTGCTAATAGGGACAGCATGGGTTAGGCCAAATTTTTTGTTGTTTCGGGCGATAATTTTTTCCCACTCTTCAATTTAAGTCTTCTTTAGAGCTGAATCTGACGTAATATGATGTTATCTAAGGTTACGCTTCAGAACATCCCATAATGCTCCATAATATTTAGATCGGGAGATTGTGGCGGATGTTTCAGTTTGTTTTTAACATTGCTTAGCTCTTACTTGCTTCGAAGTATGCTTTGAATCATTATCTTGAAGCAGCATAGAATTTTCACCTACATCTAATATTTCACAACTTGGCAGATAGCTATCCCTTAAAATCTCCACATACTAACACAGCCTTATACATAGTGCCGTCAAAGAACCTCGCCAACTCTATTTGCGGTCAAGTAACACGGTTGGGTCAATTTTCTCTGGGCGTAAAGCTGTACTAGATTTTTGCCATACTTTTGACCGCCCATTATATCCAAGGATGATAACCTAACATTCGTCTGTGAATATTACACTTAAACAAAATATTGGATAATTGGTTTGTACATTGTGGTACTTACTGGTGTATTACAAATGCTTTTTTATATGTTCATATTATTAGGAAAATTGAAATTAACCTAACTTATGTAAACTTTTGTAAGCCTGTGTATCACTGATCCATTTTGCACCTAAAAATCTTTAATTTTGATGTTCCATCCAACAATCTTTAGCTTCTTTTAACTGGCATTGAATCTACAATTTTAATACATATTCCAATTTTATTATTTGCCATACTTCTTGTACTCGCTCCCAGAGTTGCTTGATTCCATTAAGAGAATCTATATAGTTGGCAAGCTGTTGTCTAAGGTAAGCTCAACAATTTTCAATTGGATTCAAGTCAGGGCTATAGGCTGGCCTCTACATAACTGGAAAGTCTTGGTTGCTGATCTAATCTTTTACGATTTTCGCCGTATGCTACCGCAGTATTCACGCGTTTTTTCCACTGCAGCTGGAAGATTATAGGAAAGTATGCGCAAATAATCCTCTTTGAGCATTGTTCCGTAAATTTTCACAAATCCATTTGGCGTTATACATCCACAGACCATTATAGTTGTTTGCACTTGAGATTGATTTTATGGGTCACGTCCTTTTTCCCAATTCCAGGTTTCTACATCGGATTGAAATCGGTTTATTGTAGCTTCTTTGGTCAGATAAGTAGCTTTAAATCCATTAGTATCCTTAAATATCTTCTTCATTGTCCCTTCTATAAAAATAAGACTTACGACTGCAATGGAGCGCAATGAACCATGATACATAGCATGACATGTCCGCATACCGTAATACCACCTTGATCAAGAAGTTCCCAGAATTTAAACAGAAAATTACAAAAACAAATTTATTCATATAAATTGTCCCTATCAAAGTAATTCCCATTGACTGCAACACACTTATGCCAGCGCTTATTCCAATCCTCGAAGCAATTTTTATAATCGGTTTTCTGTATGTCCATCAGTGCTTTCTGCAATTTTTCCATTATTTCTTCTCGGCTGCTGAAACACGTTTGGCGTAATGGTTTTTTAACTCGATTAAACAGAAAGACGTCACAGGTAGCCAATTTAGGTAAATTCGGTGGTTGTTGAATGGTATTTGTTGCTTTTTTCGTCAAAAAATTTTGAATAATGATGGCCCTGTGTGACGGTGCGTTATAATGGTGCAAAATCCCGCAATTTTGGTCTCTTTCAGCGAATTGCTTCACGCAAACGTCTCATAATGCCAAAATAATACTCTTTGTTTACTGTCCAGCCTTCTGGCAAAAATTTATGCTGCCCTACACCGTTGTAATCCATGACAGCCGTGAGCATTGCCTTCTTTCTTGGCTGAAAACGACGTGATTTTTTTGGTCTCGGCTCATTTGATGAACGCCATTCACTCGCCTGATGTCCGATTGCGTGCCGTACTCATAAACGAGCGTCTCGTCTACAGTAATGATCCTTTTGATGAATGCGGGATCGTTTTCAGCCACGGTCTCTTTTTTGCATGAAATTGAGGTCTTTTGGCACCAAAAACGATGAAAACTCAAATCATTAACTAAATCCTCTGCTATCTCTCTGATGGTTAATAAACTGTTATTGGCCAACATGTCGTTCGCTTTATCAATATTTTGGAAGGTTTTGGTGGATAGTGATGGTGGGTCAGTACGTTCATCATCTTCGGTTGACTCACGACTACTTCTGAACCGGGCTTGCCACTGGTAAACAACCATTTTACTTAGAGAATCATTGCTGAAAAACTTTTCCAACATTTTGCACCTTCACGCGCCATTAAATCAGGTTTTTAAGCAAAATTTAATACAAGTTCGTTGTTGCAAACTTAAATCCAATTCAAAAATTGTGAAAAATTGCCGACACACATAGAGATAGATGTACAAATGTCAAGCTAAGATTTCAGCGGGAACGATGGGACCGCCACACGGGAATTATTTCGGCAACATTTTGATCAAGGTGATATGTAAACAGCCTTTCTTTAGGGCTTTGTTCAAATATTTTTATTAAGGCCTTTATCACAGCAGTGACTTTTGAGACATAGAAGAAAATCAATGTGATGAATCAAAATTTAATTTATTTCATGGTCAGCTTTTTCTATGGTCCAAATAAGGCCAAGCTTTAAGTAACACAAATTTATATAAAACTGTCAAACATGGATGCTGGCATGTCATGCTATGCATCATGCTTCAATGGGCTCTAATGCAGCTGGAAATCTCTATTTTTATAGTTGGGATAATAAAGAAGATGGGATAGTTAAAGATGCTAATGGATAATTTTCAAAGTCAAATTTAAATGTAGACTATATGATTGAAAGGTTCTTCTCTGATAGTAGAATAATGACTTCTAAATAACGTTAAAGAGTACTGTCATATTCTCATATAGCTATGAGCTTAATTTTATAAAGAATTTGTGGGTATCTGTGAAAGCCAAATTAAGTTGGTCCCAAATTAGAAGCAAAAAATTAACTGAAGACTGTCTTCCCTAGATATTGGGGCGAATATAAAACTCAATATCAACAAGAATCTAGTTCATTCTATGAGAAAATGACTTAAAGCTCTAAAGCTGACTAAAATAAGTGCCAATTCTTGATATGGGGCTTATTTAAAACAAGAACTTTGGGAGGAAGAGTAAGTGTACAACCTTTTTTTATTCTGAAAAATTGTGTTATTTTGAGTTAAGCTGTCTTTTGATATTAAAATGAATTTGTTAAATTAAGTAAATTATTTTTATAAAAAGTGATACAGAGATATATGATTTTGAAAACCGTTTTTTTTTTTTGTTCACTTATGTATATATCATGTGTATATTCTTATGTATAGAAATGATTATTGATATGTAGTATACGTATATTTTTTTACTTGTTTTAAACTGGAATACAATTCAAAATGATATCAAAATTATTACGATTGGTGTAACTAATGCTGGTGGAAATCAAACCCGATAACTACTAGCCTGTCGAAGCACCCAGGTATACTTAATTCTCATTTAAAGATGGTGAAACTTAATTAAAGATTTAGAATTTTCTATAGGTTTTTCTTTAAGTAATTTTTTCTGCCATACCAACAACAAATTCCTTTTTCCGCAGCCACTTAGCCAAGTGAATGTCCAAGTTTCTTAGAAAATTAAAAAAAATAAATAAAATATTTTTCTAAATCAATTTGTTTTCTTAATTGTCACTTTATAATGAGCTCCACTTAATTACTTAGTCGAAACATTTTTTTAATTTTTGTTTTATAAAAATCTTTCGCTAGTGATTATTGACTTTCTTGGCAAAGGTTTATGGATGTTCTTCTTTCCGAGAAAAAGTTTTTTAAATATTTGACACTTTTGTCTAAATACTGTCGACATTGTTTGTTTTAACTGTCAGCGATGCAAATAAGAGTTAAATGCTTTAAAAAAGAGCATTTCACACTTCAAAAAAGGTGTGAACATTTTCAAACAGGTGCTACCACGAGTAAAAAGGTGTTGATTTTGTTAAAGATTAAAAAAGGTGTTTAGATAAGATTTGTTCTAAAGCAAAGGATACTTACTAATGCCTATAATGCATAGTATTTATTAAAGTATGTACTATGGAACTTTTTCTTCCATTACGTATGTACATAAATATGTATATAAACGTCTTATGTCTAAGCTTATATATATATTTTTTAAGAGTCTGTTATAATTTAAAAAAATTGAGTTTATCTTGTTACTAAATTATTCATTTTATTCAAATATTTGTTAAATAAAATCCTAGTTAGTTATTCAATTTTTTTGTTTGAAATAATAGCGAAATTGTTTTACAAATAAAATCAAGATAACTTTTACAAGTAAAACTTTTAATATGACTCTAATTGTCTTGTATTCTATGTTGGATTTCTGTTTTTTTAGAAATTAATGTTGATTATTCGTAGGTACAGAGTGGCAAAAGATAAATATTCGATATTTTGAGGTCTATTATAAATAAATCCGTTATTATATTAACCATTAATAGATAACATTGTCCTGACACAAAATAATTTGTTGAAAAGTCAAGAAAAATATCGGGCGGACCATCTATCGGTTTAAATTTGAACCAGCGGTTATTTCGAATCTGGCAATACTTATGTCATTCTATTTTCTCAGTATATTATCTCCACTGAACGAAATGAATCGAGTTACGTTTGAGCAATGTTGGGATATATTGAAAATTTATCATCATTTAAAATTCCCTTTTCGGATGAAGCTCATTTTCATCTTGGTGGGTACGTTAATAAGCAAAATTTCCGCATTTGGTGCTCAGAGAACCCAAACGCGGTCTTACAGAAGTCATTGCACCCATTACGAGTGACTGTTTAGTGCAGCTTGTGCAGCGGAGGCATCTTTAGCGTATATTTCGTATTTCATATTTCACAGCCATTACGGTTAAGGAGACACCTATCGTACTATTATAACCGATTTTTTTGTACCCGCTCTTCATAGTATTGATTTAAAAGATGTTTGATTTCAACAGGACGGACAGATCTCATGCCACACTCGTATCGGCATTGCCGAGATACGACCCCATACACTCGAAAAAGTTCTCGAAAACTGGTCCGATCGAATGGGATACTGTGAGGCCAGCCGCGGCAGCCATATAAATTGTACTTCAAAAAAACAAAAATAAATTTGGCGAAATTTTAAACGGTTTTTTCTTAAATTTCAACTCTTAAATGGCTGAACCGACATATCTTTTATGAAGGAAGAAAGAGATGTAATAGACATACCATAACTTGGTAAATGTGGTATCTGAGGCATGATTGTGATGTTTTATTCGGCAAAAAAATCACAACATGATATTTTAACATTTATGGGCGTTATTTTATTGATGCTTCTGTGTGAAGGCAGAAAATTTTAAGGCAATAATTGTAATTCTAACTAATCTGGCACTACAGTATGGTAATAGTTCATACATACCACCTTTTTAGCGATTATAAGTCTGCTCTCGACACTCCGGTAAGAGACAAGCTATTTAAAACCATAATTGCATATTGGATACTATCAAAACTTGTAAGCCTTTGTAGCATAGAATGACATAGGATGGGACCTCTCCGTCCACTTACTACTATACTGTCTGAGACAGGGAGACAGTTTATTGTGTAACCTATTCAATATCTTGAGCGGGAAAATTCTGAAAAACGAAATTTAATAATTAATACCAAAAGCCACATCCATCTTGCTTATGTGGATGACATTGATATTGTTAGGAGGACAGAATGAGATGTAACTGAAGCTTTTTCGAGAATCGATATAGAATAGTCGAAAATGGGACTGATGGTAAATAAGGACAAAACAAGGACAAAGCAAGTGCAACGGCGAATGAAGAAGGGCAAAATAGTCACGGCTGATAGTTGCAAGGTCAAGATAGTAGACGAATTTATATACCTCGTATCCTCCGTAAGTCACAGGAATGACATCAACTCTGAAATTAAAGGAAGGATTATGCTGGAATATAAAAGTAACTTAGGGTTCTCCAAACACTTTATAACAGATCCCTCCCTGGAAGAATGAAGATCACACTCTACAATACAATTATTCTACCTGTGTTCTTATATGGCACGGAGACTTGGTTGTTTAAAAAGCGGGTAAGGAAATATTGTGTGTATTTTTGAGATATTATGGTATTTATGGTACCAACTGTGTGAAGGGAGAGTATAGACGCCAAACTAACCGTGAGCTCTAACCTTAAATTAATGTAGTTAATGTCATTAAAACACAGCGATTGCTAGGGCGTATCGGTCAAATGAAGATGAACACTCCAGCTAGAAAAGCGTTAAAAGACTATTACGACAGTAGGCGCAGACAAAAAAGACCGTGACTCTGATAGAAGGACCAAATGGAAAAGGATGAGGGAATCCTTGGTATAATATGCTAGATACAGCATGTACGAGGTCAAGGTGCTTGGAGATCATTTGTAATGACGACCACGACCAATAACAGGTTGTTTAAGTAGGTAAGCCGGTTTAAATAAGTAAGTAATTCAGTTTAAATTACTTAAAAACCGAAGTCAATAATAGAGATGTTTTTAATGTTTTTTGCCATCACCAGCTGTCAAATTATAAAAAATCAAATAATACAAGCAAATTATAGTACATTATTATATTACCATATAATTATAATGCAAAAAATAAATTAAACCAAAGAAGAAATTACTTATACTAAAATCTTTGATAAGTAAGTTATTGGCCAATATTGAAATAATATTATGTCTTTTCATACAATACGCAAAAATTACAAAAATAAGAAGAGATAATTTCAAAGAAAATTTGAGAGATGCCGTGCGAACACAGTAATTCGTATAAGTAGTTGAAATAACAAACAAAGTAGTTTGAAGTTTCGTGCGAGCAATGCATGTGTTTTTCAACGGAAAGTTAGTGTTTTGATTTCAATGTAATACCTCTTATATCTAAAGCGGACTTTCGATAGTTGAAAGTGTCCATATTATTACGTTTAACCTTTAAAAGGTTTGAGTTATATTTAATTGCGTCAAAATAAAATAAACACTACGTTCTTGATGTTTTACAGTTTCTATTTCCTCACCTTACAGTATACAATTATAACTAAACAGTCTCCGACTTATTTATCTTGCACTTAATGTTCGTTTGTACAACACTTTTATTTACGCCTAAACACTTTATGACTACAAAACAATTACTACTTCCACGTAGGCGTATTAGTCTCCTTATGTACCTAATTGCCTACAATTTTGAAAGTTACTAGACGTCTCAAGCGCTCTCACATCCTCTATTTTATGTCCGTTCATTTTAGATATTTAAGATGGTGTTATCCAATGATGGTCGAATTGGCAATGCCGTCAAATACACAAATCAGTAAAATAAACGTAAAATCTTTCGAAAACATTACCGCTGTCCGCAATCTGTTTAGCCTTTCGCATAGCAAAACTTGGCGAGTTTTGCATTATATATATTTTACTCTAAAAGAATTTTAACATTTTATAGACCAATTGCTTTTATATAGAGTATCTAGCGGCCTAAGTCATTTGTATTTTGTATGAAATATTATCTGTTACAGTGCCATTTACCCTCATTACGTAGAAACAAAAGTTTTCCTACCAATTGTCTCAAACTGATGAAAATTAAATAAAAACAGTTTTGGAAAGTAATTCAATTTTTTTCTTTGCAACGGCTGCAGGCGTTATTTTCAGAGTGTTTTTCTTTAACCTCATCCATAACCCCTTAAATATTTAATGAAAAAGTAACATTTTGTATTGGCAGCAATTCGATTTATTATTGTTTATATGATTTTAATGATTTTGCAACACAGACACACAGATACGAGCATTTACGCCTGCCACACTATAAGATGCATGCAAACTGGCAGTTTGCCTGTCTCAAAATCATCCATGTGTGTAATGCTGTAAACTCTTTCCCATTACGAATAAATATTGAACTAAAAATCTGTTTGCATATTACGAGCATAAGATTTGTTATAAAATTATAGCCAAATATTATTGTTATTATTGCCACAGATATTCTCGTATGTACATATGTACGTACTTGAAAGACAAATTTATTCGTAAATCCTTAAATCCATTTGCCATTGCATGTGTCTGCTTCTGGGAGTGTGAATAAATAAATTTGTATTTTGGTTTTTCTATTTGAATTTCAGTTTCATATGCGAATTGAAGTTAAAATTGGATTTGGGCCTTGAAATTGTTGTCTTTCCGTCTGTCTGTTTGTAAATATTGTGTGTGAACAGTAGTAAGTTTATCTATTATTACTACTGCATAATGATGACAGCTATTGGATAAGTACTGCAATGTCAATGCTAGTGCTGCATAAAAGATGGAAAAACCAAGAAGTAAGAAATACCTGAAAGGAGGTAAAAATTGAGGACATTAACTAAATACTGTTCATATTACCTTTGCGGGCTGAATAAAAATATAAAAAAATGGACTGTTACCTGTGTTTTAAATTAAAACAAAATGACTAAAAAATACAGCCAAAATACCGTTTGTCATATTATGTTATAAAAATATTGCTTTCAATGAAAAATGACAAAACCAATTTACCTCTTCTATGGAGACTTTTGTGCATTATTCGGCAAAAATCGCGACAATAATTTATCGCTTTTGACTTATAACTGCATCAAAGATATCCATCATTTTAATACAAATCTAAGCAGTTCACCTAAATGTGGCAAAATTTCAACAAAAATTAAATTTTTCATAACCGTTTGTCAAAACACCGAATTTGGTAAAAGTGATAAAATTAGGTTTCCCTAGTTTGTAATTCCGAAAATAGTTTTTAACCATAATAGTTTTGTAGGCTTTTTTGGATAAGAAGAAATTCGCGTACTCATATATATGTGAACGAATATTAACCCATTCGGCTACTGTAACCACCTTTAACGTTGAAATAACATTTTGACCTAAACGGGATAGCAGAAGGATATGAAATAACTTTTTCGCGTTATTCACAAAAGCAGCATAATATAGGGAATATTTAAGCTCTTTGGACGCCCAAGTAATATTTTTTGTAGAACGTTAGCACCCCGTACAAAGTAGTTGATATATACTACAACTGACGTAAGTTTTTATGCGGATTTAATGTTAGCAAATCTTTGTATTAAAGTTCACGCATTAAAATGGTTTTGGGAGATTGAAATGGTAAAATAGATGGGGAAAATATATTTTGCCCATCAGTCGGAAAATTCAATTTCCACTGAGAGTGAAGAAATTGAGATACTCAAAAGACGAAACGAATTCCGATAATTTTACTAAAGAGTAAACCAGCAAACACAATGCTTTGGTGCAGGTAATTTCCTTGCGCAAGGATGGAAAAATGAATCTGATGACTGATTCATCAAGTATTGAGGATCCTGATTATTTTACCAATATTTGGTATCGGTCGAGAGGGGCTATGGTTAAGACATCTGTAATCCAATCGGAGGGGACAGTGCTGAGGTACACTTCCCAGCAAAAGTGAGGCCAAAACATTAATAACTCATTTGATAATAATAATAAAGTTGCTGGTGCTGTTGAATTGCCGTCTAAACTATTCAAGACTGATGGTGAATATACCAACTTATTAATAGCATTTGTTTGGAGAAATGCCTGTCAGGTGATTAAAACCTCAGTATGCTGTACCCTATACAAAAAAAAGGAGACCAGTTTTAGTGTTATAAACCTTCTTGCCATCGCATACAAAATTTTATCGAGTGTTTAATGTTAAGGATTAATTAAAGTCTACGAAATAATTCTACCATACATATCAGTGTGGCTTTAGACCAGGATAGCAAAAACCCGAATTTTTTTAATTACCAATCCTTCGTGTTTTACTGTTTTTTTTTTGGGTTTTATATTTTTTTATTGTTTTATTTTTTCTACGGTGTTTTAATATTTATATTGCAATTTCGCACTTTTAGAGGAATCAAGACGGTATTGTGTACCTTGATCTCGGTGATGTGAGTAGACTCCAATTACATTGAAAGGTGCACTATAAGAAAAACGGGCGGAATATAAAACACATTTCAGTTATTCTTTTACATTATAATGCTCGGCATTCCATCGCAAAAGTTGTCAAACAATTGCTAAAAACAATCAAATGCCACACCCACCGTATTCTCCAAACCATACTTCCTTTGACTATCATCGAATCACTTCTTTTAAAAAAATATAAAATTGACCTGAAATTTGGATCAGCTCAAAAGACGAGAACAGGATACGGACATTGGGTCAGATTTATTTTTTTTGGTTTATTTTTGATTTTATAAATTTGTTAATGCATTATCATTTTTGAGCTAAAAATAACGGATCATATTAATTTGGACTCCCAATACGTAAATTATACTTGTTTTTGTTGTAAATAAACTACGAACATTTTTAAATAAAAAACCTACCCGGGTTCTTTTAAATATAAAATCCAATATAACCCGGGTGGGTTTAATTGGGTTAGCCAGTATGTTGCTAACCATGCTTTGTACCCGGTAAATTTACCACGCACCAGATATTCACATATTGAATCCTATAAAAAGCTTACTAGAAATAAATCAACACATATCATCTGTTTATCTATTACACAGCTGCCTTCGACAGCCATATACACGCCAAGATGTACAAGACCAGGTCTAAGTTAGGTATTTCTGCTAAGCTGATGAGGTTGTGCAGAATGACTCTAACTGACACGAAACCATCAATTATAATGACAAAGGAATTTTCTGAATTTAACCAAACGGGGTTTTACACACGGTAACAATTTGTCGTGTGATCTCTTTAATATCTCATTTAAAAAGATCTTACGCGATGCATCAGTTAACAAAACCTGCACCAAGAGGCACATGATACTCGCGTATGTCGATGATATTGTTAGTATGGGCCAAACATTGTGAGATGTAACTGCTGCGATTACAACTGTTGAAAATAATTTAAGAAAATTGGGTCTGACAGCGAACAAGGATTAAAACAAGTTGAGTTAAGTCCTGCACTTAGGAATCACAACTTCGAGATTATGAAAGACTTCATATAAGATATGCGCCTGTGTGAATTGCTCAAGCAAACACATTGTTATCCATTTCATTCGAATTTAGGCGCTCTATTACATAGGAACCTTACGATTTATGGATTAATTTAGAAAATATGTTTAGTTATGAATAAAATAACTTTGTTATTTGAAATTACGTTTCCTATATAAAATAGCGTGTAAAAGTATCTCTAAACTTGAATAATACAAATCAGAAATGTGTTTGCTTGATAAATACACACATATTGCTTAAGTTTGCTCAAATAAAGTATACACTTATTAGGTCTGTTTCTCATCTTTCCAAATCTGTCAAGGATCTTAATATGGTTTAATATTTGGCTAAGTTATTAACGTATAAGTGCATAAAGTTACAAAAAACCGGCGCTTTACTCGTAACTTAAGCTTTTTGTTTTACTTGATAGCACCTTACAGAAATTTAGTATTCGTTTTCGTCGCATAGTTTTCTCCTTAGACACTTTATTTTGACGCTTAAAAAATAGAGTACCTTTCGTTTTTGTTTTACATATATTGTTGTTGTTCTTGAATAAGTTTGAAAAGCATTAAATACAGTTGTAAAAAAAGATTTAAAGACTGAAAATAACGAAACTCTAAACTTTTCTTTACGCCGACTGTATCCTGTTACCGCCATAAACAAAATTGTGAAATACGACGAAGAATTATACTTGTCAACAGCTACTATTTGATTACATAAGCAATTTTAAAGCAAAGCTTTCTCTCGGAAGACGACATCACACACTCCAAGACGCAACTGCTTCTGGTGCTGTTATGTAGTGCAGAAGCATGGGTACTTGCATAGGCAGATGAAGCTGTTCTTAGTGTATTCAAGAGAAAGTTACTCCGCAGAATATATGGCGCCGTCCCCGTTGCCAGTGAGTGCAGCCATCCATTTAATCACGAGCTATATAAACTTATCGCCGACGTTGATGTAGTTAGAAGCATTAAGGTACAATGACTGCGCTGTCTTGGCTGCATAATGTGTATGTGTGAGAGTACGTACCCGAGGGAATGCACAGAAAAGCAAGGTTGAAATTCCTATGGTAGGATCAGGTTGAAGCTTAAGTGAGAAATTAAAGAATTGATTGGAACTCTACTCTGATTCAGGCTAAAGACTTTCGAGTTGTAATATAACCATTTAAGTAATTAAGCAACTATATCAAATAGCCGAGTTTGGTTGACTTTGATATGTTTGCCTAAAATCTACTGACATAATTTTTATGAAAAACTGTTTTAGTGCTTTTTTATTTGTTTATTTATTTTTTATTTCATTCTGGTCTATGGATTACATTTCCTTACAGACTAATGTTTAAATACAGGTATTGAAAATTCGTAATCATTAATTTAAATATAAAATAATTGTTCTCTTTAAAACATCAATAGAATCACAGAAATCAATTAAATCATAAAAATTATTAATTTCAAGCATATCTGACGAAAGGAGTCGTTGTTTGCATAAACTAATCGATAGTACTTCAAGGTTAATACTTGAAAGTTGCGGGTTGGTCTAGTACAGTGATGTACAAAAGTAAAAAGGAAGTTGTGTTAGTGTGAACATGGAAACTAATCTCTCAGAGAGAGTAAGTTGATGTTTTAAAAAAAATTTTAAAAATTAAAATGCATCCGCCTCACATGTGCATTCGTCGCTGTATCAGTGACAACTAAAAGCAAGATCGTAAAAAACTTTTTAAATTATTGTTCTATGCTTAAAAAAATTTGCGTACATTCTCCATACATGTGTATTCGTCGCTGTTTCACTGACGAATAAAGGCAAGAGCGTAAGAATACGACTTAAGAGAGACTCCGAATCGACGTCACCTTGAATTAAACTCCATAGAAAGGAAATACTCAGCAAAGTTGGTTGACTTTTCAAAGTAGGTAATTTAATGAGCGCGAGCCTGCTTTCTTATGAAGGAAGTACATACGAGCTTCATCCAAGTCCTCTGAAACAAATTAAAGAAACTGTGTTTGCACCGATTCAATACTATTACTGTAAGTAAGGATCCCATATTATAAGCCCGTATTCAAGGATTTGGCAAACAAAGGATGTAAATAGATATTTCGTGACATAAGGATCAGAAAATTCTTTCGACCAACGCTTCATAAATCCGTACTGATGATAGAATTCTATGTTCAGTGTTACTCTTAAAGAACGATTGTGTCGACAGATGTTGTATTAAAAAATATAGTTTTTAACGTTATCACCATAGTCATTTAATTTTTTAATATTTATTTTATATTTTTTTTTACCGTAAAATGCTATAAATTTGCAATGAATTTTACTGTGTTTCAAGAACTTCTCATAAATTTTTTATTATTTTTTTTAATTTTTATATTTAAATCTTTAAAGTTTATGACTGTGCATAAAATGAAAATCAAAGAAAATGACAAGCCAACTAGAAACAGAAATAACACAAAAACTGTCTGTAAATGATTCTCCTTTCAAGTCAGTCATATCCTGTGTGGAATGTTTAAGCATAAAAAAATCCTCTAAATAGTTTCTCTTCAATGTTTCTTATGGCACAAGAATTTTTTTTTTTTTAATTTTCAACAAATTGCCACAGAAGAAGAATGAGAACAGTTCTCGGAGGGATATCAAAAAAGTAGTTGGTGTACAATACCAACGCAAAACAGTTTTCATGGAAAACGCATTCACTTACAATTTTCGTATACATACTGACAAAATGGCACATAAACTAATGCAGATATTCAGAGACAAATTCAACGGTGTACTTGTATGTAGTAGTAAGCAACAATACACAGCAAAAGTGTGGCAGTTAAAAGAGTAGTAGTAGTAGTAGTAATAGTGTTGAAGGTGGCTTATATTGTTGAAATGGTGGCGGTAATACTGTTGTTGCTGAAAGTGTGGATATTATAGTGTTGCCAAGTTATATACTTCCTCAATGATTTCTTGGTCAAGGTCAAACAGAAAATTATGGCAAATGGCAACAGAAAAAAGAAACACAAACATTCAAACCACTACAGTTGCATCAACACCGGTGACTCTTATTACAGCAACAATGACTAGAATATGTATGTGTAAGCAAAGGAAACAGAGTATGAAAAACAGTGAAAATCATGTTCAAACTGTATTCTTATGTAGCAAGCACTCCTACTTGCTACATTTTGTTGTTAACACCCGTTACCGCTGCATACAACCAAAACATAAACACAAACGTACGTGCGTTTCTACGTCCGATAAGAGCTTTTAGTTTTCAGTGTTTTTTTTAGTTTTTCATTTCATATTTTTTTTTCTTTCCAATTCTTTTTTTAGTTTCCAATTACATCTCTGGGTAAGAAACAACGGCACGTGTTGAAAATTGTCTGCATTTTCTGTTGTTGTTTTCATTGTTGCAACATTTTTCTATATTTTTTTCTTTATTAAGTGGGAGGAGGTCTTCTGTTGTTTTCTGCCCCTTAGTTTTTGTAGTTTTTCTTTTCCTTTTTATTCATTCACTTCTGTAGTAAAAGTTAAATAAATTGTTGTTGTTTATTGCCATGGCTTTAATAAAAAAAGGCTGAAAGTGTTGACAAACGTTTAATAAATTGTTTTTAAGATTTTAAGTCAACTGTTGGCAAATGTCGATCAAATTTATTTCTTTTAAATATACAGGCAGTTTAATTGCATTAAAACAAATAATTAATTTTATGCAATTAATATCCATTTATCTCCCATATTCTCCAGGAGATATACATATATTGGAGAAGCTTGAACGACCGAGGTTAAATGGGATTGTGCTAAGGCTGTCTGAGGGAGCCAAACTCTTAAGAGTTTTCTTGGACAGGAAACTTAATTGAAGGCAAAATACCATTTTGAGGTTAGAAGTGCCTTTGGTAAGGTAGATTCTTCCCAATGATGGTGAAGCGTATCTATGACTCTATAGTCATATCTGTTCTCACCTATGGCTGTATCGTATGGTGGAGAGCTTTGGAAAATGCCAATCGGAGGAGGCTTCTGAATAAGGTACACAGGTGTGTTGCTATGGGCATATCTGTTGCCTTTAGAAGTACTCCTCACGCAGCGCTGGATATTATCCTGGGCTTGACCTTCCTTGAGGCTGCTGTGAATAGAAAGTCTGATAGGAGCTTCTTAAGCAGGCCTGGCCAAGGCTAAATGTTATGGACACTCAGCCATTTTAGGATGGCTGAACTGGAGTGAGTATCCGGTGACCCGTGCTGGTTCTGCAGATTTTAGGGTCAGAGAATGCAACTTTAAAATGTTTCCTGTGGCAGTTTTTCCAGATAGAGAGTCTTGACAGGATGTTGATAGACTTTTGAATAACCACGCCATATTTACAGATGGATCTTAGACCGAGGAGGGCACTGGTGCTGGGGTCTGCCTTGCTGGTCTGCCTTGACATTAAATTGTCCTTTAGACTCCCGCATGAGTGCAACGTTTTTCAGGCCGAGATCTTCGCTGTCCTCAGAGCAGCTGAGTGTTTTCCCGACTTGGCTGCTGAGGGGGATGGTGTGGTCTTTTATATGGACAGTCAGGCGGCTATTAGGGCGCTGACTGTTCGCCATGTCAGCTCAAGGCTCCAGGAGTACCCTCACGTCGCTCCTGGATGTGCGCAGTGTAAAACTGAGCTGGGTTACGGGTCACGCTGGCGTGAGAAGAAATGAGATTGCAGATGAACTGACAAGAGCGGGAGCGGTATCTTTGGAACCCTGATTGGTAGCTGGGCCCGTCGTAGAGTGAAGGAGTCATGGACAAGCAGAGGAGACTGTAGGAATTCCAGGCTGATTTGCCGCGATTTGACCGCTCTAGGACGGAATGGGTACTCAATCTGAGGATGGAATCTCTTAGAATTCTGATAGGCTTTGTGACTGGGCACTGCGCTCTGAGGGCAAGGACTGGGATTTGGGAAATTGGCTCCCCTGCCGAGTTTCTTTTTCTCCCTCTGTCCTTCCTCTTTATTTTCCTTCCACTCTGTTTCTTTATTTATTTTCAGGGAAGGGTCTTTCCAAAATGGGCCACGGTGGTCTCTGGCTGGGATACTTAACCTACCACCTTTCCCACCTACCTACCTATCTACAATATATATACAAATTGAGAATATTTTTGGCTTACGTATGCCGTCGCATCACGCTCAAGTCTGACGATCGATTTCATTCAAACCTGTACACAAGGTAGGTATGTATATATGTTTGATTCATATATTTATGTTTGATTGAAATTAGAAATCGCATGTGCGTGATAAATAAACCGAATATCGCCTTCTTTTTATTTATATAGGTAAGTTGTACTACGTTCGTCGCTCAGTAACTAGAGAACCACTCAACCCGGAATCTCCAAATCTCGTCCATATAGGTTTGCATTCAATACAAATAATCAGTTATAAAATGGGTGAGATGGGATCAGTCGGCATGAGACCGAACGGTTACAGAATTTTCTTAAATTGGTAGTCAATACAAATTATTTGGCGGAATTGGAGAATTGGGCGGTGCCATGCCCATACAGAGTAAAACTTTTCTTTTCTATATGTTCAAAATAAAAACGCTAAGAGTCTTATAGTTTGATCCAAATAACTTCGTAGTCAATACAAGTGATTAGTTAGAAAGTGGACGACTGGACAAGTGGGGATGATACCTCCCATACAAATTATTGAGAATGGTAATTGTGGGAACAACTTTTAGGATAATACACATCATCCGTTAATAACTGGGCGAGATTGGATAAATTGGCTTGGCACCTCCTTCTGATACCAAATGTGTAATTCTGCATGTGTAGAGAACGGTAACAGTTCAAGCTTCGTTATGTCTACACATTTTCCTTGTAGCCGCAAGGAGATGAAATGTCGAAAACGAGTAAAAAATTATTAGTTTAATGTACAGTGATACTTCCATATAACAAACTTCGTTATAACGAAAACTCAATATAACGTCTCCTGAAAAATCTTTTCATTGCAAAGTTTTTCACACAAAAATGTCTATGGCTATAACGAAATAATTCTGAGCTAAATATCGAAGTATTCATTCGAAAGTCTTTGTACAATGAAGACAGAATGAAGTATAATGGGAAAGTCCCGGTTTTAAAACTACGAAATCTCTAATGTGCTTGCAAGTGCATAATGTATAGTCTACAGCGAAGTATTCATTTCAAAGCCTCTATACAAAGAAGTCGGAAAAGAGAAAAATTAGATTTTAAGCAAATAGGGAAAGTCCCGTTAAATATTGCTGATTGCAATCGGAACTTGCATAAATAAACAAAAATTAGAAAATATTTTATTAAAATCTAACACAAGAGTGTTACATTTTTTATTTACTTCTTGTATAGAGAATTTTTTATTAGTATTTCCATGTAAAATAGTTGGGATAGGAAAACCTTACGTATAACGAATTTTTTTTTTTTTTGTATTTCTTTAAATTTCGTTATACAGGTTTTTCTTTTGTATAACATTTATATAACGAATAAATATGTATAATTCCCATAATATTCCATGAAGCAAAACGGTGACTTCTCTCAGTCAATGAGTAGCACCAAATTCTATTTTTAGACTCATTGAGAGCGACCTACAATTTAACGCCGGCTCCGAGCGCAAATGCATTTAGAGAAGTTTCCAATAGTAGTAATACTCATAACCATTTACTAGCTAATGTAATGAGGTGATACCGCTGGTGTGGCCTGGTATTGAACCGTGGACCTTTTGGTTGGTAGGCGGGTGTCTTACCTACCATACCACTGTAGGTAGATATGGGTAGAAAAGCACGTCGATGATACACGCTTGTATAATACATAGGCAGAAAACACAATTGCGTATTTCTGCAAAGCACAATTCATGTTTTGAATGATGTGTTCATTTATCGTCAGCTAATAAATATTAAATCTTATAGGTGGCGTAATACAGTTGACAAAATGAATCGGTGACTGTTAGCTGTTTTTGCAAATATGATCAATAATTCAGCTCAAAATCGAATTGGGCAAAAAAAAAAAAAAAAACTAACATTGCGAACCATACATGACAATGAAACGAAATCAGCCGTGTCTTTGCTTTCTTCCATTAGTAACATATACATGCATATCACACTATGTGCAGTTATTATCAAAAAGGAACAATAATTCCCCTATAACACGGTAGATTGGTTCCGAGTTATAGGAAACCGCATTGCAGGAGTATTCTTACATAACACCTGCAACTTCGTATGACGCGTTATGCGGAAGCAAATTATATAAGGGGATAACTGTATATTTATAAATAAAAAGTTCGTATAAAAAGTATTAAAATTAATTATTATGAGTTACAGATAAAATGTTAATAAATATGCATATAAATATAATAATGATTTTGAGTAAAAAAAAATTAATTTGAAAAACCACACACTATAGTAACTAACAGAAGTCTTTTTTAAAGGTGAGATGAAGGTAATTTGAATTCGAAATTCAAATTAATTCTTATGTTGTTATATATAAGAATTAATTTTTCTTTGTATCCCACTTTGAGTGTAATTACTTCTTCTCAAAGTGCATTTGTTCTAATTTACAAACTAACCCTTATGTGAGTGACGGAGTACTCGGGTAACCAATTCATTTTTAATTTGATATTGGTTACCCGAACTCTTATAACTCAATTTTTTTTTTAAGTTAAGTCTACTGACACTACAAAGTAGAGTGACGCAAAAACGTTCTACGATTTTTACCCATTCTTCCGTTTTTAGTTCGGTATCAAAAAAATTTTTTGGAGTACATTTTTCACAAGGTAATAAATTTTATAAAACAAAATATTTTCATAAGTTACTTTACAAAATGACTTAATTAACCAACAGATTTTCAAAAGCAAAGTAGCATTGTATTCTGAACTAAACATAGGTTAGGTTAACTTGGCAACTATAATCAGCTCACTTGGAAGCAAATTGTTGTCCCGTTGTGTTACCATGTGTCAATTACCACACCAAGGTTCTTGCAACTCATGTCTGGTAGCAGCTAGCCATTCGGTCACCATAATGAAGGCAAGAGCGTACGTTGGAAGCAGTCCTTATCATCGAATGTCCTCCTAATAGGCACTGAAAACCTCAAATCGTCGAGTTTTGAGCAGTGACAAAGAAGATGTTTCATAGACTCCTTCTCTTCTTCATCATTGCGTGATTGTGATTATATAAACTTCACATCCTTTGAGGATGTCTGACAACACCCTAACGGTCAGTAATAACCCATTTAAGGTTTCTCGCATGTGCTCTAGGTAGCCTTAACAGCTACCTGATTTTCCGTTAACCCAAATGTGGCCAGATCCTTCAGATCTCATAGGAGGTGGGTTAATTTTCCCATCGTGTTATTGCCGTTGTGCGAACTTTCCATGACGGCAGCCGTCTGTTCTACCCAAAAGGTACACAAATGTTCTCAATCGATTTGTTCGAACCCAAAGTAGTATCTAACTGCTCAAGTACATCTGCCATGCAGATACCTTCAATGTCCTCATGTCTATGAATCCAAATAAGAGTAACGTCGAACGTCTCGCTATGTCTATGTATATTATGCAAACTTTCCAGGGATTGTAAATACGGGGATTGAATATCCCGTAATATCGGACAAACCGCTTGGCTATATTTCTGTTGCTTCTCTTGTCGGAAAACGAAACAGAGGCATACTCAGGCTGTGAAGTGAGGAATAGGTCGAGGGTGTTATTTTGATACCCATCTATACTCGATCTAAGTGTAGGTTCATTCACTAGTTGCGCAAAGTGATTATGCGCGGCAAATAGCTCAACGTATTGGCCTTCATGAGCTGTGCGGCCAGAATGGCCTAGCTAAGTCGAATTTTGAACATTGAAATTACTAGCAACAACAATTCCACTGTTCGGACAATTCGCAAGAATACTCGAAATGGAGTTGGAAGAGTGTCAAAGCCAGATATGGTAAACTTTCTTCCGCGTTTGGACTTATATACAGAAAACTGAAGTGCAAAAGCTGTGCGCTGATTCTGAACTTAACCCAAAGACAGTTCAATTCCGCATCATATATGTCAAGAAGTTGCTATGGAACTATGCAAATTAAAAAGGGACACAGGGTGATATTCACGAATATGAAAATCCTGTGTATCAGTATTTTCAGAAGCCTGGGTTTCACATAAGGCGTGTGAGACAGAAACCATATTAACAGTAAATAATATACAGAAAATTTTATTGTCTTTTTCTATTGAATAATTTATACAGAACAAGTCTCTCAAATATTATACTGTTCTGTCACCGTACTTATGTGTTCTTGTGTACCCATCTCACTCTGTTATAACGAATTTGTTTACTCACATTAGGGTTAAAGAAGCGACTAGCAAATGTGCATTTTACACAAATGTAAAACATTTTGCAAAGTTTTTTAAGTTCGAATTATCAGACACGACTAAGCGTTATAGGCAATATAATTTCGTGTGCAATTTAAACATTAACATTCACTTAATACTGATAATTTTCCTAGCCAATCAGTCGTCTTCACACTTGACCAGGCAGCTTTAAATGAATATTTTTATAATTCTAAAGTGCATTGTAACCACGAAGTCTTGTAGTCGATTCTTTCATTCATTCTCTCCACGTGGAACTTTTAGAAAATTTGCAAGTGATGATTATAAAAATAATTAATTTCTGACTTTTTTTTGTACTAAAACTCTAAAATTTTTGTTTAAATAATTTTCCACAAAAATAAATTCCCATCCATCACTTCTTTATTTCTAGCTCAAGAACCAACAATATAGTATGTAAGAGAAATGTTTTTAAATAATTTTTTGTTTTGTTTTTTTTTGTAAAAATTTCTTTTCCTGCCAGTGATTAATGACAACATTTTCCCATGAAATTATTACTGTGTTCACATAGAGAGTTGATGGAGAATAAAAGAAATGTAGAGAAATACCTTTAGGTATTAATTCGTAGTCAATATTACTCCTGGAGAAAGAATACAAAATAAAAGAAAAAAATAATAATGCAAAACGACAGCATAAACTAACTAACTATCGATAAAGTTAATTTTAATTTACATGTATTGATGGCTTAAAAGTAGGCACCGGCAACGGTAACGGCAATCGTCAGCCATTTTCCAGAGACTAAATATGTTTATGGCAAAGGAATACTGTTGCACACACACTGCACACAGCACATAGCGCTCAGCACACACTTGGTTGCATAGGCGACTATAAAGCACGCAAATTAAAGATGAGAAGATCACGAGAGATGAGTATGAGAATGTAATGATGATGATGATAAAACACATGCAACATGCTGGCTGAATGGTATAATAATATTACTTTGCTGTATGTTGTTGCACATACACATACAATAGCAACGATTTGCTGACATTAAATAGCCCATAATCCTGGTGTTAAGAGTAAACGAAAGCTGTAGAGAGGGTTTTAGTTTAAGTACTGATACTGGTTAATATTGTTGTTGCTGTCGCTGTCGCTAATATTATTATTGCTGTTTTTGTTGTTTTTGTCATTGTCGATGTTATTTAGTTGTGCTAAGTACAAATTTGTAAAAGTAATTGTTTACGACAACTAAACAAGGCAATGAATAAATCTAATTTTCTCATCAATCTCTTGGACAAACATGGAAATGCACTTTCAAAACGCATTTAATAAACCATAACGGCACGCATTTGTAATATAGTCTGTCTGTCTGTCAGTTCATCTGTCGGTCTTTCTATGCAGTTGTTTGTCTATTGGTCTAACTGTCTTAATCTGTCGCTTAATGCTTATAAATGCACAGTGGTTTTTTCCCCAATTAGTTACAATATGGAAATTAGCGTATTGGTTGTAAAAGGTTTAAGCACTTTGCTAGGTTTTGCTGTTGACTCTGTACGATTACATGGAAAATAAGTTTCCTTTTAGGCATTAGTTTAGCAGGTGAAGAGATGAAAAGCATGATAAAGTTTTTAGGGACAGTAAGAATTAAAACTGAACTAAACTGATGAAATGGGAGAGCTGGAGAGATTGTAGATTATTTAGGCTGCTTTGGTCTAGACTTAACCGCTCGAGAATGAAATGGGTTCTAGGGTTATAGTAGGCTTTCTGACTGGGCACTGTGCTATGCTGGCGAGAATCAGAGAATTTTTTAGTGACATCAGTGATATTGCGTCTACCAGGATGCATTTCTGTCAGGCATTAGTAGGCTTATTAGGGGACTCCCGCTGTAAGGGGAGTTTACTTTGCATTTATTTTCGCCCTTCTTTCCTTACTCCTCTTACCTTCTATCTCATCTTTTTCTTCTCGTGTGTATGCACCACCTTCGTAACCTTATCTTACTTACACAATAATTTTGTGAGACATGTACAGTTTGTCAAATAAATGTTTTCAAAGTAGAAAAAAGTTGAAATCTTATTTTCATTTAAGAATTCCAACAACAAATTCTTAACATCTTAATTTTTTTGTGCACATCCCTGTTCTGTACCTCTTAAGGATTTCGAGACGTCTTAACTTCTAAAATAGACCCACACATTACAACGCCAACAACAAATGAATGTTTTTAAATGTCAAATAAATGTTTACAAAAATAGTAAGTAATTTACAAGTAATTAATTTACAAGTAATTAACAAATAAATGTGAATTGGCCATACCATCAGAACAAAATCAGACAGCATCACAAGAATGACAGTAGAGTGGAATCTTCAGGACTCATAAAGTCGTGATCGCTTACAAAATAGCTATAGACCCGCGATACTTTAAGACCAACGACATTAAAACCTTACTTGGTGAGTTGATAAAACAATAACGGCATACGAAGTAAAATGGAGATGCGTTGTGAAAGCCATACGCTTCCAGGAGGGGTAGTGGGAAAAAATTACTCAATAGCAAGTTACGTTCTAAAGCTAATATTAAATATTGCTAAGAGTAACAGTCTATCTAAATCCTCGCAACACCATCGGTAGTATAAAGCACAATGCAACTCAACATCTAGTCAACAGTCTATTCTCGCGATTTTATAATCAAAGCTAGTTTTTCAAAAGAAGTAGCCGAAAAGAGCGTATACCGAAAAGTAAGAATAGTAAGTATGTGTTAAGGATCTACTTAGTGTGATATACAGATATCGATGCGTAATGTATCTGTAGATTTTGTCAGGAGGTTGTATGGGCATTAGAAAGTATTGTCTTCAAGTTGTATATGGTTTTCGAAAAGTACAGGGTGTTTCAATAAGACGTTTCATTTTCAATAGCCCGCTATTTTAACAGCTGTCATGAGTCGATCTATAACTGTAAGATGACAAGTAAAAACCACGCCAATAATAAAAATTTAACGATATGCGCTTCACGAGTCTGTTTTTATGCCTTTGTCCAGGCTGGTTACACTCTTACCAGGGCCTGATATGGTTTCTTCCTCTGTCTTGATTGGCTGTGCCATGGCTTTGAATGGTTCTTTGACGTTTGTCTTTAGCCAATTTTTGGAAGTAGTCTTTTGTTATTCCTTTGCATAAGTCCGGTACTAATTCGAATATATTAAATTATAGGGGTATTACTAAGCTTAGTGCTTTTTTCAATCTTAT
Organism: Wohlfahrtia magnifica; assembly: GCA_023159175.1. Classification (NCBI taxonomy): domain Eukaryota; kingdom Metazoa; phylum Arthropoda; class Insecta; order Diptera; family Sarcophagidae; genus Wohlfahrtia; species Wohlfahrtia magnifica. The sequence continues at coordinate 9,451,543 of JAKWBJ010000222.1, forward strand.
GGAAAAGCTGGATACTGATTTTCTCTCTTTTCGAACGAAATCTATAATGCCTCCATTTCAGCATGGTTTTTTAAAGGGTAGGTCACGGGTAACTAATCTTCTTGAATTTAGTACAAAAGTTTTTAGGGGCTTTGTTGAGGGTACTCAAACTGATGTTATTTATACTGATTTTAGTAAGGCCGTTGATAGAGATGATTATTTTGCTTCATAAACTGGCTTTGATTGGTATTCCTGATGGGCTTCATCGTTGGATAGACTCTTACCCTCTTTTAGGACTCAGAAAGTTTTATTCCGGAATGTGTTGCCCAGGATGTTGATGATGTTTCTTGCGGAGTTCCACAGGTTAGTACTTTGGGTCCACTTTTGTTCTTTGTATTTCTTAATGACCTTCCTGATGTATTTTCGGATTATGGTGTTTTAATGTACGCTGATGATGTTAAGTTATTGTATACTTCTAATGATGTTTCTTGCCTGTTGGAGACCATTACAACCTTTCTAGATCTGCGTGTGCTATTGGATGGGAAACTGTCATTTATTGATCACGTTAGTATGATGACTAATAAGGCTAGAGCGGTTTTGGTTAAAAGACAATTATATATATCTCTTGCTAGGCTGATTTTGGAGTATATTTTGGTAGTTTGTAATCTTTATTATCAGTGTCATATTGATTCAATTGAATCCGTGCAGAGTCAGTTTTTATTATTCTGTTTACGTGGCTTATGGTGGAATTATATTGATAGATTGCCTTCGTATGAGGCCAGGTTGGGCCTGATAAAACATCCTATATTAGAGCGTAGAAGGGCAGTTTTAGGTATTTCTTTTGTTTGCAATCTTATTGCCGGCAGTATTGATTTCGAGTTTTTGCTTTTTATCTTAAATTTTAGTATGCTGGTCAGATTTTCTCGCCGCTATCGTCCTCTTGCATTGTACTTTTACAAGACGAATTATGCGAGTTCATTTCCTTTCCGTAGATTGTGCAGAGAATTCAACTCTTATTATGAGTTTATTGATTTTAACTGAGACGTCAGTAGTATTAAGCTAAGTTTTCTTTGCAACTTTAGTTTTAAGATTTTATTATATTCATTGTCTTATACCATGTTCCAACATATATTTTAATTGAGTCAATTAATGTCTAAATTGAGCTTTCAAGTTTGGTGTGCACATATAGCGCAGTTAAGTTTGTTCAATTAGAATTTGACAGCAGCAAATGCTAAGACAGATTTTGTTCGTATAAAGTAAAATTAGGAAATTTTAAATAGAGAATTTAAAAAGAGAAAAATTTAAAGCAAAAACCCACCATGTTCATTACACAAAATTTTTGTTTACTTTTTTAAGTTTGACAATATATATTTCATATCATATTGTACAGTGTGCGAAATCCGCATTCATACAACCCCTAAAATATATATATATATATATATATATATATATATATATATATATAACTCAAGCGCCTCAAAGAAACAAAAAACTCATACGATTTTAAGGTATTTAAAATATAATTTTTGAATTATTTTTTCTTTGGATAAGGTTTTAGCATACTGTATATGATTGTAACTTCTCACTGAACGTACTTCATACAGAGTTGCCCCTCCTCATTCTGCCTACTTTACGACTCAGTACATACTATTGTATGGTTATTTGAGCTCAATTAAGGCCTTAATTACGTAAAATCGCTTAATTGGCAATTAACATTTATGTGTAAACATGACATTAACTAGAATATGTATATTTTTGTTAGCTTTAAGTATTAATATCAATTGTTTTTATGTTCAGCTTATGGTTAAGTTCAGTAGCTGATTTTTGCTATCGTTGCCATGACTTATTTACCTGTATGTGTGACTCTATGCTATAGAGAGGAGCCCTCCACGGTCGTGTGAGGACGGGTAAGTGAGTGATGGAACCGTTTGCAAAAGAACATATGGATTGAAATGATGGAAATTTACAACAAAGATGCACCCACAATTCGCAACTTCTCGTTCAGCAATTGTAAAACTGGTGAACAACTTAGTGATGTGCAGAATCGAACTTGATGAAAATCTAAGTTTGTATATTTCTAATCGTCCTTTGAAATTTCGCGAAAAAACTTTTTATGACTTATAATGACCATCAACAACGTCAGTTTTTTGCTTATGGGGTCTCTGAAATGCATCAATCTGATACGAATATTCATCGAAAAATTATTTTGGTGATGAGACCATTTGACCTAGGAGGCTAGGTTAACAAGTAGTGGTATTCATAAAACCCAGGAATTATTCGTGAAAAGCCTCTTCATTAAAAATGTGAGACTAATTTTGCAGTTTTTGGTCTGATGAGGTCATTGAACTATGCTTTGTCGAAGAAAGGATTGAGGCTATCGAACGATGATTAACGATTTTGTATGACCGGAATTGGAAAATCTTGATGAAGACGACGTTTATACGTCGCAATACGTGCCACAAAAGTAACGATACTATCGCTCGACTGCATTTCGAAGAGGTTATGGCAATTGACTACCAAAATCACGTGATTTAACAGATTTATACTTTTTTCTTTAGGAAAACTTGAAATATAAGATCTATATCAGTGGCCTACAGTCGACTCAACTACTCAAATATGGAATTCCTGGAGGTATCGAGGACATACAGTCGTAATTGGAGATTGAAAAATTTATGACAATAATATGATTTGGCTGGCAATGATTTCTATTATTAGTGGCGTACCTTCCTCTTTAAAATTAAATAAACATCCGATGATTTCGCTTAAAAATATTCTTTTTCTACATATCGAATAAAATCTATTGTTGGAAAAATTTGTAACGAAAAAAATACTGAAAATTATGAAAAACCCCTTCTTGGCTTTTACATCGTAGCAAGTAAAATAATTTTGAAATTTGATGCCTTGCGACATATTCTAGATCGTTTATAAATATACAAAAACTCGAAATGATGGTGCAGACAAGGAATCTTCTGAAGACGACTCTTATTTTAACAATCAATGTTTACGTACCACTGTGCCTCATTGTTGTAAAGTAATAATTTTTTCAACATACATTCAAAAATAATAAAAACTTAGAAAAAAAGGCACAATCGATTGTAGTGTGTGTATGCATATGCAGTGCACTCGTATCATACATAAGTACTGTTTCTTTCACTTGTGCTGCAACACGAAGGCATGGTACACATGTACCTGCAACGTTGTTGCCACTTTGTATTTTGTTTGAGTATGTGTTGCACATTGTGTATGTACAACTCAGGGGTATAGACACATCGAATATCTGAATAGAAATAAAAATGTGCGTATAATTGTTGAACTCTTATGTGGCAAAAGGGGTAATAAAATAAATTAAAAACCAACAAAAACTATAAAAAAATAAAACCAATAAATAAATAAATAAGTAATACGCTATGAAATCCCAAGTGAAGAAGCTGATTTTTTGTGGCGATATATTAATATTTTTTGTTTGTTTTTGTTTTTTGTTTAGCGACATTAGATCGATGATGCTTTTAGCCTACAAATAAGTTTTTAAGCATTTACAGAAGTCGCTGTTGATAAAACCACACGACGTACTTCACCAATAATCGTACGAGTATGTGGAAAATTTAAGGCTCCACACTGCCTTAATGCAAGCGCCATATATGGTGGCAGTAATTGTATATTCTTTTTTTTTGTTTTTTTTTTGCTTTTTTGCTTTTTGCTTCATTTCGTTGTTGTTGTTTGTCTAAAGTCATATTGGCTGTAAACAATCTATTGCAACCAGCCTACCCAAATCCAAGTAAATTGAATAAAAAATTTTAGGAAAAAAGTTAAGAAAAAAAAAAAAAAACAAAAAATTATAAAAAATGTCGTGTACTCACTGACCAACTGACAAATTGCACTTAAATGCAATTGCCGATAATGCCGTTCACTTCGCTTACTACATCTCTATACATACTATAAACGTATAATATTTATCCAGGCTTTAAGACTATTTGTCTGTCTGTTAGTCTGTCTTTTATATTTTTTTCTTTTTTGTTGGGAGAATGTGTATGTCCACCTTTAAGGCATCATGTTAACAAATTCTAAACCATAAAAATCGATGGTTGAGCTTTAAGTTTTAGCCATTATGCAGTAAAAGCAACAACAGCTACAATACAACCACAGAAACAACAAAAACAAGAAACAGTTAAGCCATATTATTATTTATTTTTGTTTACATTTTTTTCCTTTTTTCTATTTTGGAATTGTCTATTGAGTATTTTATGGCAGCAGCATAAGTAATATTGGCATCGAATATTCGACTTCTGTATGTACATAAGTGAGACGAGGGCTGCTGAACATGTCTAGAAGAATTTCAGTATCAAACATGTCCTTTTAAGTGCACAATATTAAACTTATAGGCAGATTCAAAGCTTATAACATTTCTTTTAAAAGAGACTTCCGAATCTTGACAATTGATGGCTGCCATATTGTTGATTATACATTTGTCGAATCGGTCATAGCGTTCAACAACATGTGCATGTAATAAAAATGTTTTATCAAAATCTCCTTATCTGAATGAAATCAAATACTCCCTCCCTACACCGTTTCTACATCAAGGTTTATACGTTTGCATCTGTCGAAGGTTATTTAAATCATCACTACAGTTTTCACTTTAGCTTTAGTGTGTTTTTCAGGCGGAGATTTTTGCTGTTAAAAATCAGGATTTATGTGGGCGTCCAGGTAGCCATCCTTGACCTTAAATTATATATTTCTACCTCTCGGCTAGTAAGTGTGTGTAAGAGTCAATGGAATACCATCCTAGTTTGGATTCCACGACATCGGAATTTCTATGGAAATGAATGAAGAAGAGACGGGTGAGCGCCTGCTATGTAAAAGACCGACAATTTATTACCGTCGTCCTAAGGCCTTTGGTAAGGGATTATCTCCACTTTATGCAGTATTTGACCGGGTGGTTTAGTTAGATATCTTAACCTGACGGAGTTGGTGTGAGGTATGCTCAACATCAAGAAAATGGCGGTCACAGATGTCAATATTTGTAGACTGCGCTCACAGGCATCAGAGACAGCGGAACACATATTGTGTGAATGTGTGGTTCTTGATAGGTTTAGATGGAAATGTTTAGGGAGACATAAGGTCTTGTTGGGTGATATTTCAACGATTTCGGTTTCAGATCTACTTTAATTAGAAAGGCAGCAGATCTGCTGAAAAAAGCATAGATCGGAAGGTTCACAATAGATCCTATGGGTGGCAGTGTCCTACAATAGTGCCTGTTTAGAATGATAATAACGATAATAACCAGCATCGCGCGGTTTTGAATGTTTGTGGTATTTTTCCAAACCGGATCCGAGAACACTACTTGACACTCGTTGTAGCTATGAGTGGCCACGTGAACCGGCCCACCAATCAGTGAAAAGGTACAAGCTAACGAACTACCTTGGAAAGACAATTAATTCCTGTAGAATGTCTAAGCAGACATGTCTCGACTATAATGTCAGATGTATCAGATAGCATGTTTTTTTTCTAAGTAGCTTTGATTTTGGCTATACAAGTTAATAATGTCGATTTTTTTGCTTAAAGAAATACATTTATTATAACGTTACGTCTTAACCTTTTTAAAAAGTTTAAGTTCGTTAAAATTGCATTAAAATAAAATTAACACCTATTTTGTTGTTGTTACAGTTGTATTTTTATTCCACTACACAATAACTTTTGTACAGATTACAACAACTTCTTAATATTCGTCTATACAACACTTTTAATTCAGCTTAAACACGTTTTTATCTTACGACAGCAAAACGATAAATAACTAACTAGTAGGTAAAGCAGCCTCTTTATATACCTAATTGCCTACAGTTTGCAAGGTTCCGAAAATATCGACCATCTTCTATTTTCATATCCGTTAATTCATATATAACGTAAAGATGGTCGATTTGGCAGTGCTGCCAAATTAACAGTGTGATACAAAATATATAAAAATCCCACAATATAGTTTTAAGGCGCTGATGGGCTTTATTTTTATTTTCGTAACAATAATAACAAAATTAATTAAAACATTATTCAAAGTATTGTCCATCGTTAACCACTACTGTTTTCATCTTTCTGGTAGCACATGGATTCCGCGCCAAAAGGACTGCTCCGGTTTTGAGGTAAAGAATGATTCAAGCCAATTTCTGATACTCTGTTCTGATTTGATGCGTATCCCAGTAAGGACATCCTGCATCGATCGAATGGTAATTAGAAGAAGCAAAGTCTGGGCTTTAAGGCGGGTAAGCCAAAAGTTCCTATTCACTGTTTAACAAAAAACTTTTGACCGGTCTTGCAACATGTGTTCGAGCGTTGTCACGATGGAAGATTATGGCCTCGTGTCTAGTTGAATATTCTGGTTGTTTTTCGCTAATTGCTCTCTTCTCTCTAATTGCTATCTCTCTTTTTCTCTAGTTTCTCTCTCTCTAATTGCTCTCTCCTGTGATCGTATGACCTGATTTGAAGAGCTCTTAATTCAAAACACCCTCCTGATCCCTCCAAATACAGAGCATTACCTTGGTGTCATGGATATATTCGGCGTTGATTCGGCTAGTTGGCCTGGCTTTACATATAACTTTTCGCGCGTAAGGTTATAGTAATGTATCCGTTTTTTCATACCAAGTAACAATACGATGCAAAACTTACTTCTTTTTGTAGCGTTCAAGCATCATTTCCGACAAAATCGAAGCAAAATCGCCTTTCAACATTTCTCGGCTTCAATTAATATTTTCTTGCTTTTGTATGAATCCCCATGCATTTATCTTAATGATAAGGCAAGTTATTCTTGCGTTTGATAGCAACCTTCTTCATATAATGCTTCCAATTCCTCATTTGCAATCTTTTTCAGTTGACCAGGCTTCTCCTTGCCTTCTATGTCGAAATCACCACTTATGAATTGCATAAACCATCGATCATAAGTTTTTTGATTTGGTACATGTTGACTGTAAGCTTCTACTAACAATCGATAGCTTTCAGCAGCCGTTTTCTTCAAATAAAGGAAGGTAATCAGACTTCCATACAAAACATCCTTTTTACGCACAAAATTCGACATTATTATAGCGATTGAAAAGAATTTGTATTTACACTTTAGCGTCTACCGAATACTGAATTATAATGACAGATGTTTACCCTCCAAAATACCATATTTGCTATTATTGACGCAAGCAATATGTGATAGTTATGCCATATATTGTCTAAATCGACATTATTAACTGTATACTCAATAGAATGATATATAGATACATATTGTGACGCTGTAGTACGGTAGGTAAGACACCAGCCTAATAACCAGAAGGTCCTCAGTTCAATACCAGGCCAGACTATCTGAAAATAAAAAGTTTTTTCAACAGCGGTATCACCTCATAACATTAGCTTATAACTGGTTAGGAGGATTACTACTATTGAATACTTCTCTAATCCATCTGCCGTCCTGGGCTGACGTTAAACACTGTCAATGAGTCTAAAAGCAAAAACGGATACAGGTTATTGACTGAGAGAAGTCCCCGTGTGCCTTCATGGAATGTTATGTGCATCCATATACACATAAGATCGCCTCAGTTGGCGATCATGCCTGCCAGGTAGGAATACGATATAACGATCTTTGTCGTAGCTGTGGCGATGTAGAAGAGACAGACGAGTAATTTATGTACAACTGCTAAGCCATTGTTTATCATCACCGTAATGTCTTCAGTAGTTGGTTTATGCAGGAGATATGTTGCATCGATCCAAATACCATCCTCAGATACCTCAATCTAACGAAATGGATGACATGTGTTTATGTGTTGTGATATTCTCAAAACCGTGTATCAGGACACTTCTATGCGGTGTTATTAAGCAACCGTAGAAATCATTCAACTTGTCAAAGCATGGATTCTTGAACGTTCCGCTACAACTGCGCTAAGGCGATCACAATCGATCTTAAGAAAACATTTTTAAACCCTGATATCGATGGAGTGTTTTTGTTAGTTTCAGTAAAACAGTACTTTCCGTTTTTGTTAGATTGAGCGACGCTGTTGGCTCAAAATTAAACATTTGGCTAGAAAGGGATAATAAAGGTTGTTTTGCTTTTAAAACGTCATAGACTAAAATTTTTTTTCCCAATTTGAATAAGTTTATAATTAAAAATATATTTCTACTGGTGAGGAAATGAAGTCTGTTTCGGCTTCTTTTTTGATAGAAGGCCATAGCCCATAGGAAATAGAATTTTAAACCAATAAATTTAATAAAATAATACAGTAACCCCGTACATTTTCAATTGCTAAGATAAAAGTTAATAAAACAGTCCGTTGATGACTTATACCAAACCTCGTATCCACCTTAGAGATAAGAGGAGTTGTTATCTTTGTTACTGATGATGATGGCAATGTTTGGTGATTATGAGTCTGATGCTCATGTTGTTGTCATCGTCAACGTCATCGTCATCATCGTTGTTATTGTATATAATAATTTTCTACTATAATTCATGGGCATATACATACATATGTATACAATATGAAAAATAAAATTGTTTATTGGCAGCACTTGCCAAAATTGGTCATACAATACCTGCATACTTGATAAGCAGTAAAGGTAACAACAATAACAGCAACAGCGACAGCAACATCAACATTAAATATAATTTTCACAGCAACAAGAAACCCAAAAAAAGCAAAAAAAAATAATAATTCAGAGAAATAATTCAAAATTTTAAAAGAGAGAGAAAGAGAGAGAGGGAGAGAGAGAACGAAACAAAAAATGAAATAAAATTGTAATTTGTTATGCGTCCGTTAAAGTATAAATTATTTCATGAATAATTATTCAGCTGCAGGTGCATTAAAACGGTTTTTCATTTAACAGCAATAGAGCAACAACACAGCAACAATAAATGCATAAATACAAGAATAAAGCATTATAATAGCCTTTACTCGTATTCATAATAGGCATTTATATGCCAAAATATGTATTCATACTAGAAAAATTAAAGGAATATATGTATGTAAGTGAACATATGTGTGTATGTATGTGTGCATGAATGCATGAAAATCGTCAATTACAATTATTAAATCAATTCCTATGAACACATTTCTTTGCCTTTTTATTCTTTTTCTTTTTGTGAAACAATTAATAAAGTTTCTGTCATATGAATGTGGAAATTAGGTAAATCGATTACCTGAGATAATTTTGTTTTAAAGAAAAAGTAATAATGATAATGTGCATATCCGCATGGATCCTTTGAAGGGTACTGAGAAAGGTTTCACTTTTGCTGAGCACTATATTAACTTGACAGCGCATGATCACATTTCTTTCTTTCTTTCTTTACTAACTAAGACCCGGAGTGCCTCGCTAACTCTATTTTGGATATTTCCTTTAACTATTATCTTAGTTATACTTTTTGATTTATTTGTTTCCATTTTACTTCTAGGAAGACAATATCAAAATTCCAAGATAATCGGTTCTAATTTTAAGCAAACAAACCCATTCATTCACATTTTGTATATAAAATGAATGTGTATGTATGATAGATAGCTTTTATCCTGCAAATCCCGCTTTATGGCTTATGTGGAATGATAACAAAGCTAAAATAGTTGTCGTTCTCCACATATACAAAATTTAATATTTAGTATGAATGGAAGGTGCCACGCTCACTAATATAATCTCGCCCAGTTACTGACTGATGATATATCTTGTTCACGAAGTTATTTTAACCTAATTTAGAAACTTTTGCCATCACCGTTCACAAGATATAGAAATAATAATATTTATTTATAATTATTTATTTTGTATGGGAGGTACCACGCCCACTTGTTCAAATCCACTCACTTTTTGACTGATGATTTGTATTGACAATGAATGTATTTTGGTCAAATTTGGAAACTCTTTCTGTAGATACTGTAGAAATTCAAGTAAATCGGTTCAGCCGTTTAGCTGCCTATTAGGCACAAGCAAACAAACAAACATACATACAATCATACAAACATTCAGTTTTATATAACAGATTATTATAACGCAAAAACAAATGTTTTTAGCATCTTATTTTAAATTTTGTAGTCAAACAAAATACAAATGAGCCTAAGTTGGCTGCAGCAGCAAATTTAGTCGTGTAGCTGTGTTGCTGCCAAAATAATCGTATTCGTATAAAGGTATGTTTTTTTTTTGTAGTTTGTAGTTGACAGCCCTTCGTCGTCTATGTGTTTAAAGCATTAAATCGGAAACACCAATTTTCATAAGCTTTTCACTGCATATGCGGCCGTATTGCGCCAATAACTTTTCGAATGTTGATTTCCAGGTGTTCAATTGTCTCTGGCTTATCGAAAGAAAATAGTTCAATGGGAATAATTCACACGAGTTTGTTGACCAATTGGACCATTACGTGAAATTACACTTTCATCAAAAGTTTCCTGAGTCAATCAAATCAATGGCTTCGTTCTGTTAGAAGCGCATGTCAGCCAGATTAATGCCAGTTAATTGAGATGCGAAAAATTTCAAATCATTTCCATGTACCGTTCACCATTAGCAGTAACATTCTGGCCAATGAGTCCACCAGCTCATTAAGCGCGCCAAACAGTAATTTTATGTGGATGCAATTGTATTTTAACAAAAGTTTGCGGATTATTTTCACTCTGAATGATACAATTTAGCTTATTAACGTACCCATTCAATCCAAAATGGGCTTCATCGGGGAACAACATTTTGAATTTTGAAGTTTGGCGAACAGAATCATTATTTTGATAAAAAATTTCAATAATTTGCAAGCCTTGCTCTGGTGTAAGTCTATCCATAATTAAATGTCAAGCCAAACTAAACAAAAAACAACTATTAGCCGCTAAATCGGTTGCGAAATAAAGCAGTGTTGCCAACTCCAAGTTATGAACATCTAAAAAAACACCCGATACCTGCAAGATATGGTCGTAGTATTACGAAAAGAAATAGGGGACAATTTATTATAAAAACAAACAAAATAAAAATTTTGAAGTTCAAAAACAGTATGAACATAAAAAAAGTACTTAGCACTGAGACGCCTCGTCACTTAGGGGTTGGAGAAGCGTGATCGTAGGGGCATACAATACCATCTATGTTAATCGTAGGTATAGTAGAAAGAGTTAAAGGAACAAATCTTATGTTTGAATGTTTCTTTGCTGGTTTGTTTGTTGGCTTGTTTGTGCCTTATGGACAGCTGAACGGCTGAACCGATTATCTCTTAATTTTTAAAGAGTCTCTCTGTATGTTTTGTAGGAACTATAGGCCATGTAAATTTTCTAGATCTCGAAAGTGGTAACAGAATAGATTCATAGTCAATACAAATCAGAATTAAAAAAGTAGGCGGAATTGGACAACTTGGCATGAGAGCTCCTATATAAACAAAATATTGATTTCTGCATATCTTGAGAACATTGAAAGTAAAAGCTCCTGAATTTGATCCTCACATATAATATATGAGGTACCTCCCATTTAACTAAATATTGATTTCTTTATACCTTGAAAACGGTTTAAGCTACAGTTTTAGTAATTGGTCCAAATATCTTCATAGTCAATACAAATCAGCAGTCAAAAAGTGGGAGAAATTGGACAAGTAGACGTGGCATCTCACATACAAAGTAAATATTGATGTTTGTTTATTTTGAGAACGCTTATAATAGAAGTTTCTAAATAAGGCTCAAAGTCGTGAACAATACACATCATCAGCCAGCAACTGGGCATTCATATCAGATATTAAATTGTGTATATGTGGAGAACGACACAATTAAAGCAGCTTTACCTATCCACATAAGCCAAAAAGCATATACTGCAGAAAGCACTCTAAATAAAAGCTGTCTATATATGTCTATAAACATGAATGTGTGTTTGTTTGAAAACTGTATTCAGCTAAACAACAGATTCTACAGCGTCTTACTGAGAGAAATTATAGGCTATCTAAAATGTTTGGATTTGAATCGAAAGAGTACAAAAGGTGGAAAAAGGTACCATAATTAACTAAAATAGCATTTAAGATTATAACTAAGATGTGGTTAGCGAAGCACGCCGGGTTTTAGCTAGTTGTAATAATAGATAACGTTATTATTATTATTATTATCGTTCCGACCAGGCACTCTTCAGATCTACTGTGACTCTTTCGGTCTGTAGTTTGTTTAGAAGATCTCTTGCCTTCCTAATGAACACCAGCAGATCTGAAACCCTAATGGTGGATATGTATGTAAATGAGACTCTTTGTCTACTCCACATATACAATATGTGTTCCGCTATCTGTGATGCGTGTTAACACTGTCTACAAACAGTCACATTCGTGACTGCCATACTTTTCAGATGCGCTCTCAGTCCAAAATGACCCGTATGAAAATCCGTCAGGAGTTTCAAGTTCCAAGACGTTACGATCATTACCGCTAAGCGTGGTCGAAAAGGTATAAAATCAGATATAATTTATATTCAAGTTAATAAATAAATAATAAATAATAATAAAAAATTAGTAAAAAGAATAGTTCGAAAACAGTACGATTTTTTATAAAACGCCTATTTCGCGTCCAAAAAACGTGGTTCTGGGGACGTAAAAGTTTACATGAACTTTAAATAAAAAAAATATTAGCTGGGACCGTCTCAATATTTCTGACTTTAAATTTTTAAGGGGCACTAATGTATATCAATGATATCTAATTGTAAAAAAATTTACTGGACATCATATGTGCAACGTTTCACGTCTCCAATTTTTAATTCTTCTTTTTTAAATATTGAATTTTTGTCCTTGCTAGAGCAGCTAACCAATCAGTTAAACTCAATCATTCCTATGCACTTGTAGAAGATTATAGTACTCTCGCTTTAAAAAAGTCATATTAGCGACCACTTCATACTTCTTCTTCCCATAATAGACTAAGTGGCTAAATAGAACTATGAAGCGCTTACAATAGTTAGCTTAAGCTAAATTAATCAACTCTACGAAAACATACAGTCATGTGCTTATAACTATAATTTTAAGTTTTTGTCAACTTTAATTTGATTAAGTAAACAGTAAAACTGATCATACTTTACTTAAGTAAACAGCCAAGATTCCAAATTAAATTATTACATTTATAAATTTATAAGCACTGTAGTTCATCAAGATAGAACCACATCATTTTTAAATAAAAATTTGTTAATCAGACAAATAGCGGCTACTGTGAATGATAATTTAAACTCGTACTTTTCCTTTTATTTTTGCAGTTAAGTACACAATTTTTACTTTATTTTTTAGTTTGTTTTATTTAATGTTTCGGTTCTATTCTGTTGAACAGCAGTGTATAAATCAGCTTTTGCGTAAGTACTAATGCTTGCACCTATGAACAGTGTGTAGTTACGCTCAAGAGTAAGTTTTTCGATGATAATAAAAAAGTGTATGATCGATGTTGATTGTTTTTGAAAGCTCTAACAAGTTCTGAGAGGACAGGTGGCATTTTTTTTTAAGTTGCTTTGATAGAATGATAAATAGATAGATATTGTGTAGCTGTGGTGTTGTAGGTAAGACACCCGCCTTCCAACCAAGATGACCTATGTTCAATATCAGGTACAGACCATCTGACAATTTTCAACAGTGTTATTACCTCATAACATTAGCTAGTGAGTGTTTATGAGTATTTACGCTATGAAAAAGCTTCTCTAACTAAAGCATCTGCTGTTCGAAGACGGCGGTAAACTGGCGTTCTCTCATTGAATGGGATAAGTCCCTTTTTTTAGAGATTCATAACTTTGAGTGGCAATACTGCTTTGTTCGACAACTGATTTATCAGTTGATAGTTGCTTTTTTTAGTAAGGTTTGACATTTTACTATAGATAGACTTATGCTATAAATACATTCAACATTATTTTAGCGGCAATACGGATACCAATTACACGACTACCGTTGTAGCCCGTAGTTAACTTAGGCTAATTTCTGTTTTTCTTGTCGATAACAAACTGTTAAGTGCTGCATGAAATATATACATTAAAAACGCGAAAAAAATGTATGTGGCACCACTGAAAAAGATTAATCATAAGTCCATTTGTTTACATTTATTTTGTAGCTGTAGTCGTTAAAATAATTAAGTAGCTGGTTACTTGGCTACATTTGTAGCCAGCGTCTTTTGTAGTCGTATAGTCTCGGTAGCCTCAAATGTGTTTATAGCATTACACCGCAGTCAATTCGGCGAATGGGCTGAAGCACAAAGTGATATTGATGCTGAATTTCCAGTAAAAATTTTGTTTTCCGTTGAAGCCAATTTTTGGTTAAATGGGTGCATAAATAAGCACAATTGTCACATTTGGAGTGATGATAATCCACAAGCTTTTGTCGAAACACCATTTAAACCACAGAAAATTACTGTTTGCTTGCTTTACGAGTTTGCGGAGTCATCGATGCATATGTCTTCAACATCAATGATGGTCAGAGTGTTACTGTCAATGGTGAACCATATGACGTCATGATTAGAAAATTTTTCGCATTAATCTTGCCAACATGTGGTTACATGTGGTCTGATTTAACCCCATTGGATTATTATTATTTTATTATTTTTTGTGTTATGTAAAGTCACTTGTCTAGGTCGATAAACCAGAGAAAATTGAACACCTGGTAATTAATATTTAAAAATTATTGGCGTAATACGGCCGTATATGCTGCAGTAGTTTTTGGAAATTGTTGTTCAATGTCGGCTACATGGTCAAAATCATATTTATACTTTGATGTTCTATCCAACAAAGCCGGTTTTTTTGATATTAAAAATATATTTCTTTATATTGTGATAATTTACATTTGTGTAATTGCAAAAAGACACCCGATACTTGTGGAAAAGGCAGCGGCTTATCTTTTTCATTACGACTTTGTTTCGGATCAACATAGGGTTCTAAAAATTGTGTATCCTAGGAAGTTTGTATCAATTTTAAATATATTTGTGCTTTCAGAAATGCAAAGTTTTTAGCTAAGCTAATGAAGAGTTTCTTACAAAGGTATTGCTAATGACCTTTAAACTTGTGCCAAGTTTGGTTCCAGTTGGCCTACATAGGGTGTTTTTAAGTCCGATGGAAGTTAAGATTGTAAAAAAATAAATATAAAAATTATACTTTAATCAAAAAAAAAAAAAAAATATATATATATATATATATCGAGAGATCATACATGATATTAACATTTGTTATAAATTGCAGGACAATTACAGGTCCATTTGTCAAAAATTAAGTCTGCGATCGCCGAAAATGAAGTCATATCACGCCCGGATCAGAGCCACCCATATTGCAAAAAAAAAAACTGATTATGGTGAAAACTTACTTCCAATGATGCCATTAATTTGTAAAGTTGTAAAATTGTAAAGTTGTCATCATCATTTGTAAAGTTGTGTATTGGCTTCACTTCATATGCAACAATTTTATTTATTAACAAACCTGTAAAGACAAAAATTAGTCTAATCGTTTAACACAACTTTGACACCTGCCAGTTAAATGAATTGATGACTGGTTTTTACAGTAAATCTGAATAATATTTTTACGCTATTCAAGCTTCAATCTATTTATTATAATTTGCCAGAGTATACTGATTATAAATGTAAAAAAGTGATCGCAGTATGACAGTTCACTCGACAGTCAATCCTTTCATAGGTTCTATCGGTATTAAAAAAATACCCACTATATAAGAAATAGACTACGTTGTTGCATGGGACTCGAATATAGTTATTGCCTTTACTTTTCTGTTTTTCATCATATGCAATAATCATTTGATTTTTTTCTCCCAGAAATCACTTTTTTTATTTATTTATTTTTTTAAGAATTGGCAAATCAAAAACCTAAAGAAAGGAAAAGGAAATAAATTTAAATATTTATTTGAACACATTGCGTTAAACTGTTTTTTCGTTCAAATTTTCAGATTTTTTTCGAATTCTTTTTTTTTAGTGTTAAACATAGAAACAGTGGAGGCAATTAAACTGTTGTTGATTAATCGTCTAAAAAAATTACGTTTTCTTTTGTTCATGTTTTTTGAATGTTGAACGTTTTCGTAGTTGTTGTTATTGTTGTTGTTTTTGTCCTTTGTTCTATTATATTTACATGATCCTGATATTTAACTGCGTTGGCAACAGAGAGACAAAAAAGAAGTTCGCATAACGAAACGATATTCAACAAATCAACACTGTTTTATTCAAATGAATTGCTATGGAATTGTGAATAAAAGAAAAAAATCGTTGAAAAGAAATGCTAAAAAACAAAAATAAATCAAAATGCCACAAAAAAACATCATTTTAAATTTTTTCATTGTTGTTGCTAGAGATTTTACAACAACTATTCAAAGTTGTTAAACTAAACACTCTCTCCCCCTAACATTGCAGCAGCTTTTTCGTTACATGATTTTAACGAAGATGATGTTGAAAACGACATGAAACATCAACACATTATGCTCTTTAGTTAGTCAGTTTGTGCTTATAAATGCTTGCTTGCAACAAACATATTCCTCCAAAAAGTTTACCACAAAATCATATGCATAATGTACATACTCGTATTACTAGCAACATTGGGATTATTCTCTTTTTTTTTTTTGTAGAAATATTGTTTTGTGTGTGTGTGTGTTTGGCTGAGAAAGATTTTTGTTTTTTTAATATTTTTTTTTTTTTTTGGAATTTCCAAAAGCTAATTTCACACTAGAAATTTATCAAAGTCAATTCGATTTGTAACGCTCTGTTATATCCGAGCATGAATGAATGAATGAATGAGTAAATGCATAAAAGTTGTGCGTTTTCAAAGATTTGAGAGGTAGGAAAATTTATTAAGGTGGTTCAAAGTTAATTAGTATGAAAAAATAAATAATAAATAAGGCGCCATATTCTACACTACTATACTATACTATACTATACTATACTATACTATACTATACTATACTATACTATACTATACTATACTATACTATACTATATACTATACTATACTATACTATACTATACTATACTATACTATACTATACTATACTATACTATACTATACTATACTATACTATACTATACTATACTATACTATACTATACTATACTATACTATACTATACTATACTATACTATACTATACTATACTATACTATACTATACTATACTATACTATACTATACTATACTATACTATACTATACTATACTATACTATACTATACTATACTATACTATACTATACTATACTATACTATACTATACTATACTATACTATACTATACTATACTATACTATACTATACTATACTATACTATACTATACTATACTATACTATACTATACTATACTATACTATACTATACTATACTATACTATACTATACTATACTATACTATACTATACTATACTATACTATACTATACTATACTATACTATACTATACTATACTATACTATACTATACTATACTATACTATACTATACTATACTATACTATACTATACTATACTATACTATACTATACTATACTATACTATACTATACTATACTATACTATACTATACTATACTATACTATACTATACTATACTATACTATACTATACTATACTATACTATACTATACTATACTATACTATACTATACTATACTATACTATACTATACTATACTATACTATACTATACTATACTATACTATACTATACTATACTATACTATACTATACTATACTATACTATATACTATACTATACTATACTATACTATACTATACTATACTATACTATACTATACTATACTATACTATACTATACTATACTATACTATACTATACTATACTATACTATACTATACTATACTATACTATACTATACTATACTATACTATACTATACTATACTATACTATACTATACTATACTATACTATACTATACTATACTATACTATACTATACTATACTATACTATACTATACTATACTATACTATACTATACTATACTATACTATACTATACTATACTATACTATACTATACTATACTATACTATACTATACTATACTATACTATACTATACTATACTATACTATACTATACTATACTATACTATACTATACTATACTATACTATACTATACTATACTATACTATACTATACTATACTATACTATACTATACTATACTATACTATACTATACTATACTATACTATACTATACTATACTATACTATACTATACTATACTATACTATACTATACTATACTATACTATACTATACTATACTATACTATACTATACTATACTATACTATACTATACTATACTATACTATACTATACTATACTATACTATACTATACTATACTATACTATACTATACTATACTATACTATACTATACTATACTATACTATACTATACTATACTATACTATACTATACTATACTATACTATACTATACTATACTATACTATACTATACTATACTATACTATACTATACTATACTATACTATACTATACTATACTATACTATACTATACTATACTATACTATACTATACTATACTATACTATACTATACTATACTATACTATACTATACTATACTATACTATACTATACTATACTATACTATACTATACTATACTATACTATACTATACTATACTATACTATACTATACTATACTATACTATACTATACTACTATACTATACTATACTATACTATACTATACTATACTATACTATACTATACTATACTATACTATACTATACTATACTATACTATACTATACTATACTATACTATACTATACTATACTATACTATACTATACTATACTATACTATACTATACTATACTATACTATACTATACTATACTATACTATACTATACTATACTATACTATATACTATACTATACTATACTATACTATACTATACTATACTATACTATACTATACTATACTATACTATACTATACTATACTATACTATACTATACTATACTATACTATACTATACTATACTATACTATACTATACTATACTATACTATACTATACTATACTATACTATACTATACTATACTATACTATACTATACTATACTATACTATACTATACTATACTATACTATACTATACTATACTATACTATACTATACTATACTATACTATACTATACTATACTATACTATACTATACTATACTATACTATACTATACTATACTATACTATACTATACTATACTATACTATATTGAAAAAACTCATCAGACCAGAGATCTCTATCGCGATGCAAAGACACTAGTAAAATCTAATGAGATCACCTAACCCTTGAAGAATAGCTCGTAACATCGAATGGCCAACTACTTAAACTTTAGTAGGAATTGTGAAGATCTATAATCTCTGCAACTGGTGTTCGGCAAGGTTGGGTCCTGTCACCACTGCTATTTAATATAGTTTTAAACACAATCCTTGAAAAATCCCTTCGTAACGGCAAGGGGATAACGTGTGGCTGCCATGGCCGCTTAAACCATCTTGACTACGCGGGCGACATTTGGTTTTTGACTTACAGTTTTCAAGACCTTGCATCGAATCTGCGGAATTTAACGCTGGCGGCGGAGCAGCTGGTCTAAGGATAAATGCGACAAAGACAAAAACTCTCCATAATATGCTACGTCCCAGGATCAATTTACAATTGTCACGAATGAAATAGAGAATGCCGACCAATTTTATTATCTGAAGACCATCATAACCACAAATGGAGGGTCTGTAGATAACCAATTATAGAAAGACCATCATCGACCGCAAGGGAGCAGAAGAAGAGGCCGTCCTACTTACACATGGAGAAGACAGATTGCTGCCAAGTCAATAGTACCGGAAAGAGTTGGAGCGGAGTGAATGCGGTGTTGGCATAAAATAGCAGATTTTTCAAGAAATTTACTGAGGCCGTATGTTCTTTGTAAGGACGACAGCAAATTATATGTATATATGTATATGCTCTCTCCTACAGTCACACAGGAACGAATATTACTACATTAGTACTTGGAATTCTCATACACTGAGAGTCCCAATATCGAAATCGAATGTCGTAACGTAGCGGAAGTAAGTTCCTTCAAACGTAGTAAATCTGCAGGTCCTGGTAATATTGCTACGAAAATAAAAATGTCTAAAAATATATAAAAATGTCTAAAAATTAACAGTCAAAGATTAAAGTCGTGCTAAGGCGTTAGTCAAAGTGTTGAATAGTTTTTGTATTAAGTGGAATAAAAGACTGTATATAATAACAAATTCGCTACATTTATTTTATTCTAAGCAATTTAAAAGAACTCAAATATTTTAAAAAGGTTACAATGTAACAATATATTTCGAGAGTTCCCGTTGACTGACGCTTTTTCTATCGATATAAATACATAATTGCGGATTACTTACAGAAGAGATATTGCTTACTTACCGGGAGATATTGCGGAGGATTTATACTCAATGTAATAAAAAGGGCAACTTAAATAATCGTAATACTGGAGTGGTATTACATTACTGAACGAGATTTACAAAGTTATTGCACAAAAACTAAACCGTATACTATTCAAGGCGACCTTGCGCGAGATAAGAAAGAAGCAAGCTGGAGTTCGACTTAACAAGTCTTGTGCCGATCATATGAACGAAACTCACCATTATAATAAACGTTCATAGATTTCGAGAATGCATTTGACACATTTAGCCACAGAGTCGTAAGAATGCAAAGATGTTCCCTCAAAGCACATCTTCCTTTCGAAGGAACTATACACAAACGCATAGTGCCGCATATTCCACAGAAATCTCCTCAGAGACAAAAGAGCCACCCGAACCAGCGTACGTCAGGCCGCTGTATATATTTTCACCGCTTCTGTGTATCTGCGTCAGCGAATAAGTCATTACAGAAGCAACAAGGCAGGGGTATCGGCCTAAGTCTACATCGAGCAGGCGCTTGTGCTCCTTGGCGAGGCAACATAACATAACATAAATTTAGTTTATACGATTCTGATGAGTAAGGATTACTTTCCTTATACAATATCTAGGGTAATAGACGGTATAGAATACTAAATAGTCGGTATTAACCCACTATCATTTTCTTACGTGTACTTTTTTTTGTAAATTTTATTTTACAAACCTATTGATTGTCTTTTTTTGCACCATGTGAGTACAAAACTTATTTGTAAAAATCTTTTTTTTTTGTTTGTATTTCTGTCAGATTTACTTTTTACAAATGCAAAAAAAAAAGAAATCCGATCTGTTATTTAAATCCTAAGCACGTACTTTAAAATTTTTACACACAAATTTATTATATTCAAGGGAGTAGGAGGTATTTTAAGTTCTAATAGTTTGAATTGGTACTTCACATTTTTTTGTTATTCTTTGTACTGAATAGAATAGAATAGAATGGAATTAAATATTTTTATACTTTTATTTCTTTATTTCTGTACATAAATAGTTTAAAAAAATATATGAGAAAGGTTTGTCTCTTAATAGTTTTAAAACGACAAGGACAATTTATTATTGAAAATATAGTGACAAGGACTCCTTAAACGTTAAGGATTTATTTGTTAGCATCAAAAAGGATGAATGAAAGAAATGCACAAAACAAACAACAAACTTCAACAGCCTATGCTAATACGAATACTTGAATAGATATTTCCAATCTCTAAGAGACCAAGAAGCCCACGGTCAAAAGAATATTAATGATAAATGTGACTGTTGTCGGCGAAAGAGTAGATAGGATTAAAAGTAAGACGAAGAAAGTTGTTAAGAAATATAGAAATAGAGTGGGGGAAAAACAGAGCCTTGCAGAACCACTGAATTTATCTTGAATTTGGTAAATAGGATCCCATCTATAACGACTGTTTAAGTGCGGTTTTTGGAAAAGCTCAATATAAATCGTGAGAAGTGGCTACCGACACCAAAACCAATAAGTTTAGATAAGAGTATCTCGTACCAAACTATATCAAAAGCCTTGGAAATATCTAGAGTCACAGCATTACTCTTGCCAAATCAGGGACTGTATGGTGAGATTTTAGCTACAAACTTTATTGGTTTGTGTCAAGGCTCTTGCGTATCTGTTACTGCCTTAATTGTCTGTACTATTAACAGTGCTACCACTTTTAATGTTTAACGGTGTTGCCAGTTCCATACCTTTTTGTGTATTCTAATTTTACATCTTCTGGATATAACGTTGTAACTACAAGCACATTCGAAATTGACAATAAATTGCTATAAAAGGTGGCGCATTGCGTTTGGTGAGATATAGTTATCGATTTGCAGTCATCAAGTAAAGTCGTACTTAGGCGTAAATAAAAGTGTTGTATAAACGAATATTAAGTGCAAGATAAATACGTTGCTGTTTTAAGATGAACTGTATAAGGATAAAGTGAGGATATAAAAACTGTAATACAACAACAAGGTGGTTTATTTTATTGTTTATTTTATCTTGACGCTTTTAAAAACAACTCAAACGTTCTAAAAAGGTTAAAACGTAACAATGTGGTGTAGGGTGTAATGTAGTGGATCTGGATCGACCACATGTTTCTCTCACTAGTTATTTATTTATTTGTACATTTCATATACTATATTTATTGATAACAAACGGCATGTTTTTTTTCCAAACTAGAAAAATCATCATTTTAATTTACTGTTAAACAACAGAGTGATTGTTTATTTATCGTTAGTGGCAAGCTTATGAGTACTGGTTTATGACTTAGCTTAGATACAACAAAGCAAGGCAAACAACATCTCACACTTACTCTATATGTTGGCAGTTGAAAAAGATTTAAACACAAACAAATTCGGGGCATTTATTTTTTTATGATTTAAGGAGTGTTCTTCGTTGATTTTTATTGGCTGTTTTTCATACTTTGTTGTGTAAATAAAAATAAAAAAATAAAAGAAAAATTGTAACAAA
Organism: Wohlfahrtia magnifica; assembly: GCA_023159175.1. Lineage (NCBI taxonomy): Eukaryota > Metazoa > Arthropoda > Insecta > Diptera > Sarcophagidae > Wohlfahrtia > Wohlfahrtia magnifica. The sequence continues at coordinate 9,474,325 of JAKWBJ010000222.1, forward strand.
TATTGACATTATTGAGAAACAATTTAGTTTTCAAGTTCAAATATATTTTTTTTTACACAATTGAAAGTTTGCCCAGCAGCCTAATCTTAGTATCTGCTTTGTAACAAAAAACATTGATTTACACAATGGTTTTATAAAATAGTATACGTGCTTCATATAAATAACTTTTAAATGGATGAGGTTTTTTTTAAAGAATTTTAATTTTATATATTTTTTTGGTGAAAAAGTTAAAAATAAGATTAATAGTTTTAGAAGGAGGCTAAGAAATTTTTGAACTGAATTGGGGTAAGTTATTTTTTAAAGTGCTTATTTGTACAAGAATTGGCGCTTACAAAATACTTCAATTTTAATTTTTGATGACATAATGACTTCATTATTATTTATTCTCATATGTTCCATTTATTTTTATATTAAACCATACACTTTATAGCTTTTCTTTCAATTCTATAATGATACACTTCAAGTCTATTTACCATAATTATCAAATTACGAACATAAATCATTTAACTTATGGCTAAATTATTAAAAGAGCTGTCACAATTAATGTCATATAATTGTTAGATTCTTACAAACATTATAAAAAAATAAAATAGAAGAAATAGTTTTAAACGAATAGACAAAGTAAAGAAAGCAGTAAGTACATTTAAAATATATTAATGACATAATTAATAGCTTTTATTTTATTTTTTGTTTCTATTTATATGAAAACAACCGCTACTACCACTGTCATTAATACTCGATGATAGAAGAAAAAAACGTAATAAACTTTATAAGGCATTATGGTCGATTATAGGATACCCTCATTTTAATAAAAAGCTAATTTTAATAAAGTATTTTGGTTTTGTATTTTGTTTTAAGAGGTTCATAGCTTAGAGTTGTAACACTGTTTTATTTGACAACCGTTTTAACAGCTGACAGTTGCTTTTTGTTTATTTTGGTTTAAAATTTCATTGTGAATAGACTTACATCAGAGCAATGCTTGTAAATTCTTGAAATTTCTTATCAAAATAATGGTTCTGTTCGTCAAATTTTTTTGTTATGTAAAAAGGCAGAAATGTTGCATTTGGAGTGAGTGAGCTACTCCAAAAGTTTTTTCAAAACACAATTAATTACATTTACGGAAAATTACTATTTGGTGCGCTTCATAGGCTGGCGGAGTCATTGGTCCATATAACTTTAAAACCGATGATGGTTAGAATGTTAGTGTCAATGGAAAACGGTATATGGACATGAATAGAAATTTTTTCCTACCTCAATTAGCTGGCATTAATCTTGCTGACATGTGGCTGCAACAGGAGGGAGCCACATGCAGGACAGCAATCGCTACAATTGATTTACTCAAACAAGCTTTTAATTGAAGAGTAATTTTACGTAATGATCCAATTAATTGGCCACCAAATCGTGCGATTTAACCCCATTGAACTTTTTCTTCGACGTTATATAAAGTCGCTTGTCTACGTCGATAGACCAGAGACAATTGAACACCTAGAAATCAACATTCGAAGAGTTATTGGCGAAAAACGGCCGCATATGCTGCGAAAGGTTTGTGAAGATTGGTGTTGCAGATTGTGCCTTATACTTGCCAGCCGTGGGGGTCACATCATATTTAAACATTAATGTCAAAAAAATTTCTATATAGCAAAGCCCGTTTCATTGATATTAAAAATATATTTCTTTGTTTTATTATGAATTAAAATTAAACTTGAATAGCTGTAAAAAAACACCCGATATTTGGCTTTTGAAAACACTCATATTATTGCAAATGGCTTATGATCAGTCTACTTTAGGTAAAACAGAAACGTATTTAAGGTTTAAAACAGTTCTGTGCCAAGAAGGATGTCAAAATTTCAATAAAGAACCTTCCACGTACAATAAAAGAGTTGATCTGGTGCAGATAATTGCCACAAAGACTTAATAGTCATATCACCTTAGAACGTTTAGCAAACATTTCTCTAATAAAACTTTCGAACTCATAGACTTCACTCAGTCCGTTCAGTTTGTGGGAGCAAATCATTCGATCTCGAATGTTTGCTTGTAATATCAATAGCAAACCTTTAGCGAATCTTTATCTAAAGTGAATAACTTTTCTGTTTTTGCTTTTGCTATCTTCTGATTTGCCGTTGCTGTTGCTTTCGATTTTTTTTTCGCCGTTAAATGCTAAAAACAGGAAAAGAATATTTGTGTCTTTAAAGGAACAAGAAAACAAAAACAAAAATGAAAGAATATTAGCATATACCCGATGCGCTGTTTGAGCGAGCATAAGAATATATGTGAATTGAGAAGGAATAAAAATCTTATGAAACGAATAGCAAAGTTCTATGCGCTTTTGAGCATTTTTGTTCGGAAGGTCTTCACCAATAGCAAACAATCTCTCATTGCGAATGTCAGGTCAAACGGGGTTTTCATGCCTAGGCCATCGTGTTAAATGGATTAGACCCTCTTCAAAGAAAATGAGTGAATTGTCTAATTTGCGCCGAATTTAAGTCCTCTGGCAATACACTCAAATTTATTATGTAGTTTTATCAATGAAGTAATTTTACCCACCCGATGTTGCTCGGCAATCTACTTACATGTATATATTAAATGGAAAATGAGGTTCCGATCTTAACCTTTTTTTTAGCAACTACCTTTCTTTGGTAGTAGGTTGGGGAACTAGTTCGTAGCGTTCCGAACTTTTCTTTTACAACCTACTTCCATCTATCGACCAATTTGTTTATTCTGTTCCATCGAAAGTTTCTTAGTCAGTTTTAAAGGACAACGATAACGCTCCTCATATCTTGCACAGATACGGAGAATATAGCAGATGCTGAAGTACCTCCTATTGAGCTATTGTTGTGGTCTATTTAGTCGAATAGCCTCTTTAAAGCGGTTTGGCTGAGTTTTGACATTTATTTCGAGCATTTCTCAGTACGCCATATCTAGTCAGTCTATACAACTGCTTTGGATGAAGATCAGGCTTGACATTCGGTTTTAATGTATCTTTCAGAGCAATTCACTATACATATCATAAATATGAGGCTAAGATATATATAGTATATATGGTATGTATGGGCACCATTTCTCATATCCCGTGAGGATTGGGTACAGAAACCGCTATTTATGAGAGCCTATTGCTCCAGGGTGGGCGAGATGTTAAGCAGCAATTTGACGTTTGTTTTCGATAAGCTTGTAAGACACCCAGACTTCAAAATTTTTGCAAATCTTATCCAATGAGTTTAATTAAGAATTGCTTTAAGTTAAAAATTAAACCGTGAAGTAAATCGATTTGTGAACTTAATGACTTATTTCATAACCAGCACAACACAAAATTTGGTAGTTAAAATAAAAATACATGTTAGCCACAAGCTATGTCAAAGCTAAGCTTCTTTTTATCGGAAAAAATATTCTTGATCATAATGATTAAAAAGTGAATACTGAACTCATCTTTTTATACGTTACAAACAGCATCACAAAGCTACCATACAATTCCAATGGTATAGGGTAACGATTATTTGGCATCAATAATAAATTGTAACGAACAGCAAAAGCGTGGACAAGACAATCAATGGTATCAAGAAAAAAAAAGGAATAAAAAATTGAGATTAGAAATTGAAAATTAAAAAAACAGAAAGAAATAAAAAAAATGACTGAAGAACATACAGAAAGAAAGAGTAACATTTCATGCACGAAAACCAGTATCAATGTAACTGTTTGCATAAAAGTTGCAGGTTACTAAACAGTTTTGTTGCAACAAGTGTTCTTCGTTTAATGCTTTGCTAAATAGCTTTAACTTGTACCGGTTAATGTTACACACAAAGACGGATGGAAAAGAATGAGATAGAGAGTGAGAAAGAGAGTCAATCAGTGTATTTTTTTCTTCTTTTATTTGCAACCAACCAATTTCTAATAAACTAAGCTCTGTATGAGAGATCTCCACGTTTACGATTGTGGTCAGAAGAAAGAAAAAATAGCTGGTGAAGAAAAAAAATTGAAAAAAGAAAGAGCTATACAAACGGAAAAGCTTTAAATAAACCGTTTCCAAATGGCAAACACATCAACACATATTCTACTCCACTTGTGGCATTGGAGAGTTAACCATTCATTTGTTGAACTTGCAACATGGGCGTTTGTTTTGAGATGATTATGTTTAAGCTAAGTGCAGCTTAGCTGTACTTTGTAACACATATAAATACTTCACCAAAACACAAACACAGAAATATATTCTTTATAATACCATTACATGCATATATTGTCTTGGCATGATGATGATAATGAAGATGATGAATTCAACAAGGAAAGCCAGTTTACTATGCGGTTACCCAATCATATTGGGTTGCATGAATATGTACGAGTATGTGTCCCTTCTTTGGGTGCATTGTTACGTTTTCTCAAAAGTATAAAAGAGATTATAAAGTGATATACTAAAGCTCAAAATTCTAATGCTCAAATAAATTCCCAAAACACTTGCCTTAGAAGCAAAAAGTCATTCAGAAACAGTTTATCATTGCAGTAGAGCCAGCACTTGAAGTTTCTCCCAAAAAGACAAACGAGGGATTGTAAAAGAAAAAAGTAAGCTTCAAAAAAACCCTTCTTAAAAAATTTAAATGACCCTCGTATTGTTTTCTTATTTGCTCTTACATCATGTGTTACTGTAACCCACACTCAGTGTAACTTACAACCAAAACAAGATGAAAGAATAATAACTATTTTAATAAGTGTAACCAGCAGTTGTGTTAGTTTTCTATTACTTTTTTCGGAAACACAATATGGATTCACATTGTTGGACATGTTGATGATGGCTCTGACAGTGTTGTAAAGTTATATACTGTTTACTGCGTAAACTTACAATTTTATATATGGAAAAAAAAATTTAAATATGGTCAGTGATAACTTTAGGAAGCAATTCTATAAAACTAGCCAAGACAATTTATTCGGATGTAAATATTCATAAACTTTTCTTAAATTGGATTTTAAGTGGGAATTGGTTAAATTCCATTGTAAAAAAAACCTTTTTTTAAACTTCTTATCAAAATCAGCAAATCAGTACATTTTAACGTTTTTTAATTCGAAACTGGCAATACCATATTTCAATATGTTATTTGTCACAATATGAAAAATAAAAATTCATAGAACATTAAAACTGTAATTACATAATAATTTGTATTTCGTTATTTTTCTAAAAAATTATGATTAAAATGTTTTTTGCCTATTTGTTAACACAAAGAATTTAAAAATTAATTCGGTTTGTTTTGTAACTTAAAAAAGATAATGAATTAGCAAATTTATCAAATCACTGCTTAAATCTTTTCTCCACCTCTGATCCAATTTCCCAATTCTTGCTCAGAAACACTTCCCGTCGTTGAGGAAATCCAACTTAAAAACCGATTTTATATATCTTCAAAAAAAAAAGTGATTCGATGACATGCCAAAAAATGTTGCATCCTTCAAAACAGGCTAAAGTCAGAAGGAGCAATGTTCGGAGAATACGGTGCGTGCGATAAGATATTTCATTTGATCGTCTCTAACAATTAGTGGGTAACTTTTGCAACGTGAGGTCAATGTGAGAAGTTGTCAAGCAAAAAATAACTCATGATCTCCGATCATATTACACACTGTTTCCTCGATTCCACCAAGAGAGTGCAAAATTGCAGTACAAGTACTAAAACAAAGTTAGTAAAAAACAAGAAATATTGTCGAATTAAACGAAATTTGGAAGCAGAAAAACTTCTCGTCGCTGAGGAAATTCAACTTAAAAGCCGATATTGCATTAAAAAAAAAAAAATGATTCGATGACATGCCAAAAGATGTTGCATCCGTCGAAACAGGTTATAGTCAGAAGGAGCAATGTTCGGAGAATACGTGAGGCCAATGTGAGAAGTTGTTAAGCAAAAAATAAACTAACCATGTCTGTCTTTAATTTCCGGTCGTTTTTCTGGTAATTCACGGTTGAAACAAAGTAGTTGCAGTCTGCTCCGATCACCGAGTTTTGGCAACTCATAGTACACAATGTCTCCTCGATTCTACCAAGAAATGCATAATTGCAGTATAAGTACTAAAACAAAGTTAGTAAAAAACAAGAAATATTATTGAATTAAACGAAATTTGGAAGCAGTTACAAAACCTAATAAAATCCAAAATAAACATCAAAAAACCCAATAAAACCCGGTGGGCTGCATTTTTTTTTAAGATCGGGTTTTTGCCAACCCTGGGTAGTGCCTTGAAATTTTGGTAATAAAGTTTTGTAAAAACCATTATTTCAAATTGACATTGTTCTTACTAATTATTTTAATCAATATAGCGTGTAAATTCTTGTTTTTTTTTTAAATTTTATTAAACTTTAGATCTTATGATTATTTTTCACACAAATGTTCTTAAAAATGCTTTAAGGTAGGGTCGAATCAATTTAAAAATTCGTTCATTAAAAATTCATTTAAACGAGGATTTTTAAGCTAAAGTTCGCTTATGAATAATAAATTAGTGAATTTTGCTTAAAGTAGGTATGAAATATTCTTTACTTTTCATGAATACAGCCGGAAATGTTTAAATAATAATTAGAACATTACCGGTATTGTTAGATCTATAAGTTTAAAAAATTCCCATAATATCAATGAATATGCTTGTAGCATGCGCCTCTTGGCCTAAATCGTGGCGGTTATGTTAACTGGTGCATCGCGTCAGATCATTTCTAACAAAATGTTTAGAACATCACACTATAAACTGACACTCTATCAGAAATGCCGTCTGCTATTCAATGATTTGGAAAGTTCTTCTTCTATTTAAACAGCTGATCTCGTGTTAATTAGGGTCATTCTTATCATTTTGGCAGAACTAACAAACTCAGACATGGCTTCGAACACCTTTGCACGTACGGAGCTATCGAAAGTGGCTCTGTAATTGGGAAATAGGTGATATGTGTTAATTTACTTCTTTTGAGTCTCTTTCAGGATTTCGCGTAGTGTGAATATCTCTGGTCTGTGGAAGACTTACGAAATCAAAAACCGGATTGATGTGATTTAAATATTTCGTTGCCTTTAGTTTTTAATATTTCACATAATTGGCGTACACAGTTCTGTCTCCTTTCTAATGTATAGGACATAGGACATTGAGGTTCAATCGCCGGTCACGCTTTTCTCCCACGAAATGCTGCTAATAACTTGATGCATGCACCCTATCAACTCATCGCCTTCTGTGTTAAACAACTCAGCCGGCAATTCATCGGCTCCAGCAGCCTTATTATTCTTCAATCGAAGTATTGCTGTTTGGACTTCACTTTGGCTGAGTGGTGTATACTGAACACCATCTTCTGTGATTAAATCAATGGTATCTTCAACATTGCCACTGTCATTAAATACCAACAGATTGAAAAAAAAACCTCAGTACAGTCGCCTAAAAAATTAACAGATTTCTATCCTACCAGTAGGCCTCGGTCCTCTGTCTTACTTTTTGTTAAAATTTACGGATTTCATTTCCTCACTTACACGACTATTTATTTCTCTCTTCTTCCGCCTGCTTTTCGCCACACTTAATCGTGTACGAACCTTAGCTGCGACTTAATAGTGATCCGAGTCGACGTTAGCATCCCAAATCGAGCGCACGTCTAATAAGCAGCCATGAACTTATGTGTATAAGCTAAAGTCTTATCACAACCTACTGATTAACTGAACTTTGTTGTGTTCAGGTCTGAGTATCGGAGGAAAGGCATCCACGATAGGTGAAGGAGTTCGTAAACAACAACAGTTAATTCATAATTGATTAATTTATTGTTATAATTACTGATTTTTGTTTAAATAAAAATCTTTGGTTTATCTTTAGTTCCTTTGTTTCATTAGTGGGTGTAACTACCTTCACAGTACCAGTATTGTTAATGTCATTAACAATAAATTCTACAATGAAACTACTTTTACTGAAAAACCCAGATTTTATAAACTTTGGCATTTTTGGTTAGTCCACCTCATCTAATCAGTGGCTCTATAGAATTTAATTAGATTTATTAAAATTTCATTTTCAGATATGTTCTTGTATTCTCATTACGCAAACTCTAATGAAACTTTAAAATTTCCTTCAAAGACAAATTGTTTCGGAATTCTCTTTTGTCTTAGTCTCATAAGAAGAAATATTATTCAAATGAAATATTACACAAATTGAAGATATAAATTAAATATTATTTTTTATGAATTTCCATTAAGACTGGATGTCTTCCAAATATAAAAAAGCACTTTTTTTTAATAACAAAAATATTTCCATTTTCTCTTTTCTTACCACAGAAAAACAAAAACAAAAAAAGATGCTGATGTGGCAAAATTACAAGCAGTAAAATATCTACAGTAAAGGGATTAACACATTATAACCCGGCCAATTTTAGAATAAATTATTTAGAGAAAAACAGAACAAAACAATAAGACTAAAAGAAAATTTTAAATCTTAACTGTATACATATAATCGTATGATTTATTTCTTTTGAAGACAAATTTAAATGGAATTGTTGGCTTTTAAGGAAATAACTTTTAATTTTTAAGAAAAATATCCTTAAAAAAACAAATATATTTTTTCTGTTTTTTACCCCTATTTTTAAAGAATATATTCGTTGTTTCTACAATATTATTGCTTCCGGAAGTATTACTGTAAAGATATTAAAGTATTATTATGATATTTTTAAATATGTTTTTCAATAAATTTTTTAAAGAATATATTTTTTTATTTCAATATTTACAAACTTTTATATGCAATCTCTGGATAAACAAAACGATAAAAAAAATTTTCAAATTTTTTGTTTTCTTTTTAATATATTTTTCTATCTTTTACAATATCATTTCAAATTATATTATTTGTTTTCTCTCTTATGGAAGCCAAGTTTAATATGGTCATATCAATTGACTTTAGTTGTAGCTGTTGTTGTTGTTGTTACTACTTATTTGTTTGCAATCACCATATTTTATGTTTTCATATATATTTATGTTGCAGTAAGTTGTTCATAAATATACAGACAGTGACAAAAAAAGAAATTAATTTGGAGAAATTTCTGATGAAATTTTTTAAACTTTAATATCAACAGTACAATAATGTTATTATTGAACATGCCATGCTATATACTTATCTGAGATATTCTAGTTCTATGAGTGAGTAATTAATTAATAAGTCATACTCACCATGCCTAATAGCCTTTAGATTCTGCCGCCATAGGTGTTGACCATATCAAGTTGAAGCTTCGAACAAAACCAATTATATTTTTTAGTTTGCCTAGAGCAAGATCTACACTCATACGTTTCAACCTTCCGAACATATGAACATATGCTTTTGATATATAAGACAATAATGCCCTGTAAATAGACCTTGCGAGTATAATGACTAAAAAGATTGGTCTACAGCAAAAAAAAAACTTTAAATAAACCCACTCGTATATGGAATATAAAGATCCAGATGCGCTGAACTCAAATCCGTTTTCAGTTTTTTTTTCATGGGCGTGGCAAATTTTGCGCCCAAAATATGGTAGTTATGTCAATATATTTCATCATAACTTGAAATCGACTTGACAGTTTTTAATCCAAGTACATCCAAATTTCCTACAAATCACCTGAACAATATTTTTTTGTATTTTTAACAGTTTCGGAATTATTCATAACTAAGTTGCGAAAAATAATATATTTTTTTTTCAGAATGCGAATTTTACAAGTTAAGCACTTAAATTATAGCCTAAGGTGTTGAGAAAAAAATAAGCTGTAAATCATGCATATCGGTTAACTATTGCTTACTTTATTCAAATTTAAATGCAGGCACCCATCTTTAAACGCAATTAGCGAACAAATTTTTTCTTGCAACATTAGTGAAAATTATCTTTTATTTCCAAAAAGTTATAAAAAAATAAATATGTTAACAGTGGCTTGTAATTGTTTTAGTAAAAACAGTATTTTTATGTGGTAAAATCTGTCGAAGTAACTATTTCTCTTTAATTGAATTTAATCTTAAGCTAGGATCACATGATTGACGCAATATAGGCAATCATGCGATACAAAAAAGTAAAAATGCGTCAATCTTTATTGTATTATTGACAATAAGTACTTTTCATAAAATAAATTGGAACAATTTATATATTCTGCGTCAATGAAGCACAATACAAATTGTATCATATTGTTGCATTTGCGACAAACGTGTGATCTCAGCTTATGAATTATTTTTCTTTAAGTCTAAATATATAAATAAATGATAACGAATCAGAAGTGATACAATCGAGCCAAAGGATTTGAAGATATAAGCAAAAGATTTCATAGCTTGTACGAAAAATATTCTGTATAAATTAGGCAAAGTGAAATCCTTATATTACTTTATAATTGAAACTCGGTTAAAAAAAGGAATTTAAATAATTTGCTTGCGAGGCAACCATATAGCATGTTACCGGAGTCGCAAACTCAACTACGACTGCGAATCATGATGTTTAGACTACACTTACTCGATTAATTCGATTTGACAACACTATTGGATATGCAAACATATGCATATGTCAACTAAAAAAAAATTATTTCCTTTTCGGTTTACAGAATTAATTTTAATTTTTCAAGACATACATAATATACTCGTATATGTACATATACATATACACTTATTTAAAACTTTTTTAAAACATTTTTTTTCCATATCGCGTTTACTTTTAGTGAACCTTAATGTTCGCTTATTTTTGGTTTGTTTACATTTGCTATTTTAACAGTTAGTTCCGATAAGCTTTCGATCAAAAATAGGGAAGAAAATACATTTTCAAGCTGAGGTGTTGCGCCTTCAAAGTTTTGTATGACGAAACACGTAGTGTTACTTGTGTTTTGTTTATTAATTTGAAATGAGGAAGCGAATCATGAATCACCTTCACCTTCGTTGAACCAACGTATTACTATATATAAAAAAATTCGAAATAAGTCTCAATTTTAAGCAAATTTTTTTGTCATCTTAAATGACTAGGACAAGATTTGTAAAAACCCGTCTTAAGATAACCTTACGGGTCATTAAATTTGTCACTTCTTTGTGTACAAATAAATTAAAATAAATTTAGGATTTTAAAAGATTTGCGTAATTTTTTTGGTCAATAACCGTAAGCGCTATCTAAAATTTTGATATAAATATCATTTATTTTTTTATTAATATGTGTATAAAAATGTTAGGTACTAACCTATAACTGACTGTTGTGGAAATACAAACTTTTGATTAAAAATTAGCATTCAGACTTTGTTAAATTTGATTGATATAAATTTTCTGTCATATATTTTCACTGTGCCTAATACGGTCACCTAACGGCTTTTTTACCAAAAAAATCGAAAAAATTTGGATTTTTTGCGAAGGTAGTTTAATGAAATCAGTTTTAAATGGGCTACTGTGACTATACTAAATGTCAGGGAGTTCGAACGGTTATTACTCGACCGGTTTTAACCGGTTTTTTTGGTTTTGTCGAATACGGTTTTATTAAATTAATTAATTTAACACGAATAACCGGTTAATTTAAATAAGAAATATTTTTATACGCTTGTATATTGTATAAATTTAATTATTTTTGTATATATGACAACCTAGAACGTCTCACAAAGAACGTGAGAACCAAGGAAAATCGAAAAAGATATGCACTCTTAAGCAAAAATAACCTTTTCTCATCTTCTGTAAATAAATATTGATTTTTATATATGGAGAATGATCAACTAGACTCATTGAAAGCCCACAAACCCACAAACGCCGGTTCCGGACGGCAGATATATTAGTTAGTGAAGTTTTTCACAGCGTAAATACACAAAATTAGTCGCTAGTAATGTTGTGAGGTGATATCGCTGTTAAAGATTGTCAGATGGTATGGCCTGGGAAGGTGGGATCTTACCTAAGATACCACAGTGACACACATACTATTAAATAAATTTACGTACAGTCCTGCTCGAGATCTAATGAATCGTATATTACTTATTATATATAACAACAAACCCTTTACTCCATTCTTTACCAAGTAATACGAAATTAGCTCCTTGAGTAGCTGTTCGAAACTTAAGCATTTTTTAGTACATTGTGTAATAAACCTTGTTTTTTATGGCCGCCGCACACCGTTTTGGCATAGTTTTATGAGTTTTGTTAGAGTTATTGTTAGTATTGATTGCCACTATAATTTTAAGCTCTCCATCAGCTTATACTTATTTTTAAAACGGATTAGTCCAGCTCTGCGCTTCAAGAATTAGGAACAATTTTATTTAAATAAAAGAACTGGTTAACCGGTTATTTGAATTACTATTAATCGAAAACTGGTGTTTTAAAATGTGCTACTTTTTGAATTATTAGAAAACCGGTTGTTGAAAAAAGTCAAATAAACGATTTCCCTACTAAATGTTCTTTCAGAGGTGTTCAAACTCTGAGAATTGTGTTAGATTTCTTTAAAGAATTTGGTTCTAATAATTTTTTTTTTTTTTTTTGTCATCAACTGTAATCTAGTTTAATGGTCTGTAGCTTTCATACATTATATTTGAAAAACTCTTTTGTCATGCAATTTGTTGTTAAAGTAAATTTAATTTTAGCCTTATAAATTTCATTTACTGGGTCAAAAAAGACCAACAACTGTAAAATAAAATTAAAATGGTGATAATAATGCTTTAGTGTAAATATAAAAAATATTTAACAGATTTTATAATTTGTTCATGATAAAGTTCTTCATATTTCCATTAAGAGAGTTACAAATGAAAAACTATGGGCAACAAAAAAAATATTTAATTTATTATAGCATTTGTGACAAATAGTGGAATAGAGTTTAGTAGATCGATTGTGATAAACATCGTACTTGAGTTAAGTTATAACCAATATATGGAAAGGCGACTTGAAAGCCTAATGGGTAGTATTCTTACCTGTTAATGGAAGTTTCCTTAAAAAATAGCTGAAGAGTAGTATTATCTAGTCGTATTGGCCTGTAAAGTTTTAACTTTTAACATTTCTAATTAAAGTTGTAAAAACTATTACAACCAAAAAAAAAAAATAAATAAAAACTAATTACAATTTTGTGGTATCAGCATGACATTTATGTATATAAAAAAGAAAATAAAAGAAATCTGTAATATTTTTATAGTTTGACACCATTAGAGCACAAATTCGATTTTAAAATTTTAAATAATTTTTATTAAAACAGGCCAAGTATTAATTTGTCTGGTTATTATAATTGGTTTTTAAATATTTTTAAATACACCAGAGTATTAAAGTAATTGTAATGAAAATTAGTACAGTTTTAAATTTTTAAAATAATTGAATATTTAAAAAAATTAATTACTTAACTTGAAAAGAAAGGAAAAAGTAATACGGAAATATACCAGCAACTTATGGTATAATCAAACTTGTAATTTGGAGCTGATTTGTTATTTTTCGAGGAGAGGAGTGAGCACAAAGATATTTTCCTTGACTGTAGAAAAAGTCGGGCTGTTCCTTTTTTGGCCCTACAAGACGAAAAGGTCTTCACGGCAGTATCGTCAGACATAGCTACCGATATATACTAAGCCAATTCTTATACACATGTGATCTTTATAATATAAACACAGCGTGGCACGAAACATATCAATAATGGTTGGAAAGCATACTTCTAATTTGGGTTACATTTCTACACACTTAGACTATGTTTAGATACAAATGACGTACTACGTACTATATTCTGCATTAGAAAGCATTTTTTGATCTAAAAGTGAAACTGGTCGAAAAATTTAAAAATTTGGGGCAAGTGAAAAACCGTACTCGTTGAGGAAAACCCAGGTTTGTCTATTTTTCATCCTTCTTTGGAATTGAGCATTCCAGAAACGACATTACAACTTATCTTGTTAAAGAACTGTAGGAGTCCAAAAGTGAAGGGAATTGATGTTGAAGACGTATATTTTCAACAAAACTAAGCTACGTGCCACACGCTCTTCTTTTTGAAGAGGCAATCATTATTTATTAAGTGATTTAACTTCTATAGATTTTTTTTTGCATGAGACTACGTAAAAGATATGGCCCACTAAAGTTACAAGGCCTCAATGATGGGTGGCAGGCATTTGGCTCTTATTGTTTTTCATACTCAATGGCATACCATCCTCTTTACAATTGAATAATAATAATTCCCTTAGGATTCTATGGAAGAACACGGGTACCTCTCTCATTCAATGAGAGATTCAATTTTTAGAATCATTGAGAGGATCTACAGTTTAATGCCGACTGCGAAGGGAAAATGTATTAGAAAATGTATTGAAAGGTCTTGCTGAATAGTGAACAAACCCAAAAGAATCTTTATAACTGACTAATTAATACAGGGTGTGCTTCGATGTCCTCATTTTAATTATTATCTTAAATGCTATCTCAGATACATTTTTCACTCTTTTTTCTCATTTTGTCGCCTTCCGTTAGCTCTATAGGTTCTTCAAACAAACACACATTCTTTTTTTATGTTGTATGCGTATTTAGACAGTTTTTATCCGGTATGCTTTGTGCAATACTTTCTTTTTGGCTGATGTGGATAAATAACGAACCTTTAATAGTTATCGTTCTACACATATACAAAATAAAAGATTTATTATGAATGGAAGGTGCTAGGCCCACTTATTCAATCTCGCCCAGTTATTGACTCATGATGTGTATTGTTCACGACGTTGTTTGAACCAAATGGAAGCTTCTACTATTGCCGTTCTCAATATATAGAAAAATTAATATTTATTTTATATGGTAAGTACTACGCACACTTGTTCAATTCCGCTCATTGTTTGCCTCATGAGTTGTAGTGACTAAAACGTCATTCAGAAAGAATTCAAAGGCTTTTGCTTTAACCGTTCATATGATATACAGAAATTAACATTTACTTTGTATGAGAGCTACCACGCACACTTGTCCAATTCGGTCTACTGTTTTACTACGAAGTCATTTAGACCTATTTCAGAAGCATTTGCTTCAACCGTATACTATAACCAGATATACTAAAATCAACATTTACTTTGTATGGAAGATACCATGCCCACTTTTTGATTGACGATTTGCATGGACTCTGAAACTAGGCCAAATTAAGCGAATCTTGCTGTTACTACTTTGAATGTATAGGCAAATAAATTTATGCTTTGTATGGGCGTGGAACCGCCCAGTTGGAATTTTTTAAAAATTTATGTAGCCTATAGTTCCAGACATACAAATGGATACTGTAAAAATTTCAAGAAAATCGGTTCAGTTGGTTAGCCGTTTATAGACTTCAAACCGACATATATGTATACATACATACAAACAAATGCACATTGATTTTTATATATAAAGATTTAGGCTTCGATTCATTTTTTAGGAACATTAATTGCACAGAGGGCACAAAGAGGGAAAGAATATAATTTTAGCAGAATGATTGAAAGGAATAAAAGAAGTTAACTAAATGGCTTATATTTTACCCCCTTAAACAAAAAATAAACTTTTATCTCTGTTTTGCTAAGAATTTGTAAGTCAGCTGCAATAATAAATAAAAATAATACATATATAATTCTTCACACAAAATTTTAAGACCAAAAAACCCACATTGTACAGTATTCAATTTCAATTATCCTGTGGATTGCTAAAAATAAATGTGATCAGTAATTTTTCCATGCGTTTTTGTTCATGCTTAATTTTGTTATTTAATTTTCACTTTGTTTCATTCACTTCCTTATTTACCGACAAATAAGAAAATAAATAATAAAAAACTCACGAAAAAGAGGAATATCCTTCAAAGTGATTTACAAAGGTTCCATGTAAACGAAGTAATTCGTAAAGGTAATTCAATCAGCTAACAAATAATTCAAACTTTAATGCTAACATGGCATAAGAAGCATACGTTCTTAAGAGATAGCTTGCTATTTTCTTTGCAATATCCATCAATTCCCACAACATTCCATGAAAGAACATGGAGACCTCTCTCAGCCAATGTGGTGCACCCGATTCTACTTTTAGACTCATTGTAAGGGACTTACAGCTGATCGCCGGCTCCGAACGGCAAATGCATTAGATAAGTTTTCAACAGTAGAAATACTCATAACCAGTTATTAGCTAATATTATGAGGTGATACCGCTGTTGAAAAAACGTTTTCTTTTTTCAGATGGTCTGGCCTGGTATTGAACCGAGGGCCTTCTTATCTACCATACCATAGCACACTGTGCAATATACTCTGAAAAACTGTGACAAGTCCTTTTATTGCAGCATTTGCGGCAGACTGACAGGTTTAATATTAATTACGCCTGCTTTTCAGGTTGTCTACTATTTCTTTGTCATTTTATTACCTTTTTTAACTGTCTTATATAACAGCTTGTCTTTTATTAAATTTTTAACTGTTTTTTTTATTGGCAATCAACGTCATATTAAAGAACTTGATTAACTTCTAATGATCGTAGAATTTCTTTTTATTTCTTTATAACCACCAACTCCAAAACATTTTAAGCATAAAATTGCACTTGATTCTGATGGCTGAATTACAAATTTGTTGCACTTCGGCAATTACGTTTGAATGATCAGATAGAAATAAAAAATAAAAACTGCCAGTGTAGAGAGTAATTGATAAATACCGATAAAATGATACTTACGTATGTGTATCCATTTTTCGTTTATTTTTTCATTGATTTTTTATGCATGAATTATATTTCAAGTGTGAACATGTCTTTTTTTTAGATATAAATATTCTTATTGAAATAATGTGCTGTATGGGGATACCCTACAATTAGATTAAATAAACTACAGTAAAATAAGCAAAATTATCTTTTCGAACGTAATGTAACAGTCAGTATTCTTTTTTGTCTTTTTACTTTTTTTTAATTTTTACTAAAATTACAGAATTTTTTTGATCGCTTAAGAAATGAAAATTAAAATTTTTTCACATAAATACACATATTACATGACATCAGGCGAAATTATTATCCCAATTCGCAAAGAACGTGTCAAGCGTAGTTGCGAAAAAAATTGTGTGTAAATAAATTATAAAATTTATTGCGAAGAGGATGCTAGTAGAATAACTTTGGACTCAGGCCAGATAGATCTGTGATAGATTAAGTATTTGTACTAAATCTGAACCTAGAAAAGAGTTATAAGTTTAATAACGATGTACATACGCTGCTCGTTAACTTCAAACAGGGGTTTGATGACGTAGACCATTTAAAGATTCGAAGAATATTTGTAGCAAACTGACTCGCCTAACAGTGAGAACATTCAATAATACTAAAGGAAAATTAGCATTACAGCAAGAGCAAAGTGACCAATTCCAAATCAAAAGGACAGTTTTTCCGCAGTTCTGTTTAATCTAGATCTGCATTATGCTATAAGAAACCACACAGAACTTGGAAACTTGTTCAATCGGTCAGAGATGACATTACGATTTTAGTTCGAAAGGGGAACTATCTAGAAGAGATATTTACATACCTGCATAATTTTCTCGGTATCCCGATTATATTTTTAGACGCATTGAAAGAGACCTACAACTTAACGCCGGCTCCGAACGACAGATGCATTAGGTACTGAAGTTTTTCATAGCGTAAATACTCATAACCAGTGTCTAGTAATGCTATTAGGTGCTATTACAGCTGTTGGAAGTTGTCAGATGGTCTGGCCTGGTATTAAACCGCGGACCTCTTGGTTGATAGCCGGGCGTCTT
Source organism: Wohlfahrtia magnifica (assembly GCA_023159175.1). Taxonomy (NCBI): domain Eukaryota; kingdom Metazoa; phylum Arthropoda; class Insecta; order Diptera; family Sarcophagidae; genus Wohlfahrtia; species Wohlfahrtia magnifica. The sequence goes on from JAKWBJ010000222.1 coordinate 9,491,910, forward strand.
ACCTACTATACTACAGCGGCACACTAGATATTTACGAATATACAAATATTTCAAAATGAGATATGGTTAGTGGTCAATCAATCAAAATTCGGATGTATGATACTATTGAAAAGCTTCGAAAGCAGAAGGCCAAGGAATATCAATAAAGTCAAATATTAAATTGAGGTAGTACTTGGTATTAGTTACGATAACTGTATAAGAGACTGTATACAGAACCGAATTGTGGCAACTAAAAAATCACATATTGCACATAATAAGACTTTTGAATCAAAACTTTTGTCAAGAACAAGTAATTGTAGACCATCATAAAGCCCATAGTTTTGTCTGTGACGAAAAGTCTCTCAGAATTTTCGAAAGGAATTTTCTTAGCAGAATATTTGGTCCAAAGTATTTATTATTTCATTTATAGCTCAATTAAGGCGAGAATGTAATAGAATACATTAAAGCACAAAAAAGCTAAAGTTTATTTGCACCCCACAAATTTCAAGAAATAAATGTCGCCCATTTAAGAGCCCAATTGACAACATTGACTATGATTCGAGAGCAATGGAAATAGGGAATTGGCGCACTCATGCTAGTAATGAAAAAAGTCAAAACCCATCTCTGATTGTAAGATTGAATGATGATGATGAAATTGAATGAATAGGAACTCAGTTAACTCAAGTAGTGCTTATCACCAAATTATTGTTGACAGATATTGCACATAATTTGCAAATGCAAGCATTACTGAAGAGAAGATATATACACCCCTATTCTGCGTTCCAATAACAACTTCGCATTTAGTTTAGCTATGATAATAACCAAAAAAGTTATCGAAAGAAAAAAAGGCAATAATGTTCTTAAAAGCACTTGTTTTTCTATGAATCGCATCAAATATCAGGTGTTTTCTATACAGTTACACAAGTTTAAGTCATTATTAAACAAAGAAATATTTTTCTAATATCAATGAAATGGGCTTTGTTAGATATAAAATTTTATGATTTTTAGGTATGATTTCAGTCATGTGGCCACCACGGTTGGCACTACAAGGAGTAGTCTGAAACATCAATCTCCACAACTTTTTCACAGTATATGCGGTCGTATTTTGCCAATACTTTTTCGAATATTGACTCGACTCTGGTCTATTGGTGAAAACAACTGACCTTACATAACCCAAAAGAAAATAAACCAATGGTGTTAAATCGATTAATTGTAACATCAAGTGAAATTACTCTTTCTTTCTTTTCTCTTTTTGTTTAAGTAATTTAATTGTCAGCAAGATTAATGCTAATTAAGGTACGAAAAAAATTTCTAATTATGCCCATATATTGTTCAGCATTGACAGTAACATTCTGACCGTCATCGTTTTTAAAGACGCATAAAGGACGCCAAACAATAGTTTTCTGGGTATGTAATGATGTCTCGACAAAAGCGCATGAATTACCATCAATTCAATTATAACTGGAGAACAAAATTTCGAAGTTTGTCTAACAAACCATTATTTTAATAAAAAAATTTCAACAATATGCAAGCGTTGCTCTGATGTAAGTCGTTCCGTAATGAAATATGAAACTAAACTAAACAAAAAGCAACTATCTATCAGTGTTACCAAGTCAAAGTCATGAGCCTCTAAAAAAAATACTCGACATAATAAAAAATTTCACACGGCCGAATAATAAATATTGGCTTTAAGGACAAAAATCGAGAGAACCTCCGCCAATAAATTACCAACTTAGAAAATTTTAGCTACGATCGTAATACAATTGAAAAAAAAAAATCGAAACGAAACGGAACGGAACTCATAATACCATAGTTGTCAAACTTAGAAAATTAAGTTTCGAACCGAAATGCAGAATAGGGGTGATAAACATAAAATGTAAATACTAAACTCTATTTACCACGCTTTAGCTGGGCAGCTGTATCATGATTTACTTATATTTGTAATAATTTTTGTCATTTATATTTTTTTAAACTTGAATATAACTCATGTTCAATTATACTCATTTTTCGAACCCGCCTACTCTAACGGAGTCTTAAAGTGTGGAATAGGCCCTTTTTAATATTCGCACTCAAAATTTGTTTTGCAAAATTGATAGTATTTTTACAAACTCTTTAGTAGAGACATATCAAAATTTTTTTCAAACTGTATCAACAATGTTTTGTGAATATATTTAAGGAATTTTTATAAGAATTTCAATATCCAATAGTGTACTTAGTATGGTGTGCGCTATCGTTTAAGCCCATCAAACATACACACTCATTCACATCTCGACAAAGTTGAAGACGATCATGTCAACATAACTGCTGACAATAATTTGATGCTGCTGATTAGTTAAGAAGTTGAAAAATATCAAAAATCGTTAAGAAGAAGAGACACATAAAATAGCAACAACCAGCCAATGATGCTGAGGCAGCAACGGCATTGTGAGTGTCGCACATGTGCAATTTAATGATGCCAAATAAAGTGAAGGCAAAGAACGTGTGGCAAGTGTTTAACTGGTTTCCTTCAACATAAAACAGGTTGCGCATGCGCAAAAGAATAAATGAATATATTTGTGTGTGTGTGTGTGTGTGTGTGTGTGTGTGTGTATGTGTTTATGTAGATTATCATCATGATGAATTTTTTTTTATTATTTAAACCATCTAGTATTGACAGTTAATGCTGTTGATAATAATATTATAGCTGTTGCATGTTCCATTGTACAGAATGGATGGATAGATGGCAACAATATAAAATGAAAAAATGATTATAAGTGTGTTTGAGAAATATCGGTACATATTTGTGTTCTTCTTTTATTTTTATATTTTTTGTTCTGTTTATAGTTGCCTTTAAACAATTTAACAAGCCCGATTACAAGAAAACAATTTTAATAGTGTCTTAAGTTTGTTGCCAGTACATAAAACAGTAACAAACAACAGCAGCAGCACCAGCCAATCCATTTCTATTGCAATCGCAATAAACGCATCAAAATTACGCTGTTGTTTGTTTCAGTTATTTTTTATTTTATTTTTTCGATCTGAACGATAATAAGCCAATAGATAAAGAAAAAAATATAAGAAACTGTTACTACAACTTGTAAACTGCAACTGCAATTGTTGCTAATGCTAAAGCAGATGCTGCTGTTTTAATGCTATTGTTTTGATTTGATAAAAATTGAACAAATCAAACGGAACAATAAAATGCAAAAAAAAAGTTGCTGCCGTTGTAAATGCTTGAAATACAATCGTATCGAATTGAGTGAAAAAAATAGAAAAGAAAAAAAAACGGATAAAAAAGAATGAATGAACAGTTGTTTTAAATTTAAAACGGACTTTAATAACTTACGATGAAACAAAAGCACACATTCGCATACATTTAACGCACAAAATGCATACGAATACAGATATTCATTGAGGATGGCTAGAACAGATAAAGAAACATATTTTGCAGTGATTCTCAAATATGGTTTTGAAGTATCAGCTCTGCCATATACATAAGTATGTACATATTTTGAAAATTAAAATTTTGTATAATATATTTTGACTGTTTACGCCTTCGCTGATATTCATATCATTAGTATGATTCATCGAGGCATTTAGTTGGTAACTACCTATGCACTGTAATTGAATGAGTTTTCGTTGGGATCTAAATTGTAAGAAAATAATATTTCTCTCGTTGTGGAGTTGTATTGCAACTAATGCTGCACCGAAGTAGGTGTATAACATCCTAACACTGTAATTTCTTAAGTGAAACTCGACTAACTCTTATAGCTTCGATTATACTTACAGTCGACACATAGTGGCTCATTTTTCCAAAAAACGTGGCAAAAGTGAAAAATTTGATGGCAACATTTTGTGAAACGAATGAATGCATCGTAAAAAAGGCTTCTTACTGATCATGAATCAACAATGCTTTCCTTAATTGTATAAATATTATGGGTGATAGAGCTGTTCAAAGTCGGCAACTTTTTAGAAAAACAACCTTTTGAAAAAACACTTTAGAATTTCAGATTCTAGACTCCCTACCCCCAATACATTTAGCCGTGTCCCATTAAAATCCTTTATTTTTGTTTTTTATTATATATTGTTACGTTTTTATGTTTTAAAAAACTTTATTTATGAGTTCGTAGATTAAAGTTATAATCAAATAAATCTTGTGTTTAGTTTTTAATTAAAATCCCTTATTATCATAGTTTTGTGTTCCACTGCATGTAACCTTTTCACGAGTAATAACAATTTCTATTTTTAATTACTCTGTGTGTTGACAACTTTGTAAACAACAACAATTACTCGACAGATCTTTCTACCTAAATATCTTTCAACCCGATCGTTGTTACAACTTAGGTTCACGCCGAGCACACACTCTCTTCACATAAACTGACTAATACCTGCATCGATGTGCTTTTATATAGCTGAGTAATACTTCGAAAGCTCTCGAACCTCCCGATATTTCAGGTAGATTTTTCTTTTCATTTAGTTCTTATGAAGCCATGCATATGCAGACATCTACTTCTTTTAGTTTTCTTATTATTTTGTTGTTGTTTGTTATTTGTTTTCTTTTCTGCCTGTTTTGTTATTGTCGTTTGTTTTAATTTGTAAAATATTTTATGATTATTTGTAAAGCAGTACGTAGTTGTCTTGGTTAAACGACAGAGGTTCCCAGCCTGATATTCGTAGCAATATTATTTGCCTATTTTACTATGTATGGGCGATGGTACGTCCACTTATTGAATTCCACCCATTTTTGACTGATGAGTTTTATGGACTTCGAAGTCATTAGACGAAATTAAAAAAACTTTTACTTTTATTGTACTTAAGATATACAAAAATCAATACTTAGAAGTGGGAAGTAATATGTCTGCTCATTTTTTAACTATTGATTTGTATTAACTACGAAATAAACTTCCACTTATGTGTACCGTTCTACAGATATACAAAAATCAATAATTACTTTTTATGAAAGGTACCACAGCCACTTATCCGACTCCGCTTGGTTAGCATATTTGTAACACTCTAATAAACATAATTGTCGATATCATCATGATCGTCATCATTATAATAATTGGTTGAGAATATTACCATAAATGCGGCAATCTCTCGATTTATTTATTAATTTATTTTTTGCTTTCCTTCTACTTGGCACAGAACATAGTCGCCCATTACACTGTAAAAAATTTATTAAATATTGGCTCAGCCGATAAACACACAAACATACATAAACATGTTCATACAGTTATTAGTGTATATAAATTAACTTATATAATGACACAAATCAAATTATTTTAAAAATAAATTTTATTCCGGAAAAATTATGCGATTTTAACTGTACTTCTAGCATAATGCTTTAAACAACGTTTAAAAGGCTAAAGTGTACTATTTCACTAACTTTTTAATATGTTTTTTAATATCCTAATTATTTCAGAAGTTATGATATTAGCCACCAAAAAAATTAGCTAATGTGTGACAAAAAAGGCAATGAGGAGTAAAAAAGTGTTAAATGGTATAGGAGTAACTATACTGTACTTATGCTGACTTAAACTGCCGTAAAAAAATCAACGAAAAATCTCTCACTTCTCTAGGAAGCATATTGACTTTCCACAGAGCATCCATTGCTTTGCTTCAGTTTCATTAATCAAGATGATTTTAAAGCTAAATAGATGACTAATATACTGAGCTCGCGTCCATATGATTACGTAGTGGTCGAAGACCTTTGCTAGTGGTGATCCTCATTTAGCATTCTATTTTTTTTCCAGTAGGTAGCGTTATCTGCAGATCATTTGTCTGATATTCATTATCATCGCCAGAGGTAGGTTGGAAGCTTATGTGGGGCTTCTCTTTTAGCTGAATTTGTATGTAGGGAGGTCTAAGAAACACTCGAAGCCGCAATTAAATCTTTTCGTCATGTCCTCTGCTGCGGCTTCGAACCTGGGCCGCTTGTGTTGTATCCGTTTACCCTAACCAATACATCATTTATATGGGTGCATAAATAATGATTTTTTTTAGCATAAATGATAGCTGTTCTTAGTTGCAAAAATGTTTTATTTTAAAGAAGTTAATTTTAAATTTTTATTTTGTTAAATGAAAAAAAATAATAAATGAAATATAGTACCACCCGTATCAGTAGTTGCTGTCCATTATAAAGCTTGTTTTCATATTTTTTCTACATATAAAACTTAAACAGCTGTTTGCGTAAGTAAAGTACAATCAGCATCGCTGTTTATTTAAATAAATTAAACTTAAAGAACGAAACTTGACAAAAAGTTTGCTTAGTATATTATAGTTTTACCTATTTGAGTGTATGTGTGTATTCCTAATGTTGCTCAAGCTAGCGTAAGGAACAAGACTACACCAAATGGTTGTTTGCCATTCGTTTGTATCTCTTCTATATTAAGATAAAATTTAGGTAATATTTTCTAATGCTTGCACTTGAGGATAAAATCTGCTTAAGTTAAATTAACTGTACTTATTTTTGGATAGGCAGCTATGCTTCACTACTAATAATTCTGAACACCTTGCTAAAAAGTATATGTAGAAATATTCCGAATTCTCGTTTATGAAGTAGCAAAATTTTTTTAAAACTTAGGAAACTTGGTACCTTATAGTCGGCCTAAGATCCAGGAAAATGTAATCCTTTTTAATTTGGTTTATGTGTCGTACACAACCAAAACTTGGGAAGTGCTCTTTTTTTATCAAATGTATGCTACGCATTCTTTTGTTGGCTACGCTATAGCTCACACAATCAAGTCTAGTTTACGCAGTGTCACAATTTATCGTTTTGCTAATATTCTGGTCATTTCTAAGAACCACTGCTATGTTATCGAAAGAAATAGTGTAAAACTTTTGATAACTGGTTAAAAATACAAATTTGACGTTTAAAACAGTGTAACGAAAAAAGAAACATAAAGAAGAAAACAGAAAGACTCTCAAACTTATGCTTATCCAATAACTTAAGCACTAAATGCAATCAAGTGTGAGTATTGCTTGAATGTACGGATTGTACGAATAACTGAATATAAGAAGCTCGTACAATAATAGAAGTCTGACTCCCTATTTTGTACGGGTTTATTAATTTGTTGCAAGTGTAGCGGTATTGTATGTATGTATGCCTTTGTATAAGTGTGTCTTAATGTATATGAATGTTTGTGTGTATGCAGAACAAAAGAAAACAAAATGAAAACATGTTTATAGGAAAAATTGTTCATTGTTGTTCTATTATCGCCAATAGAATCCGATCTATTGTAGGAATAATAACCCAACAATTTAGCTGACTTTGCTAAGGAAACTACTGCTGCAGCAGCATCAACAACAAAACCGAACAATAATGAAAAACATGTTGTTGCAAGGAAATACTACAAAAGATGAAACAGAAAAGAAAAAATTTTGTTTTTCTTTTCAAACGTACAACAACACAACTCTTGTAGAGAAACACTAAAACCCGTTGAGTGGCAGGCTGGGCGCCAGTTAAATTGAGATTTATTGCGAAAAGCAATTGTGTGGCAGTAACTGCAGGTGCATCTTTTTTTCTTACTACAACAACATTTTTGTTGTTGTTATTTTCGTTTTGTTTTTGGAATTTTAAATGTGCCGCACGGTACAATAAAACAACAGCTATTGCTAGAGCACAACAAAAGCAATAAGAAATATACCCCATCTCTCTATCATATCATAAAACAACTGTAAGTGAACAGATAAACAAGCACACACATTGATGTGATAAGACAATCATCATCATCATCATCATCATCATCATCATCATCATCATCCAAACCAATCCAATCCATTCATTGAAGCAAACGCCAGATATGCTGGCCATTATGAATCTTTGGAAAACAAGATAAAACAGTTGAAGCGACAAGACAATTGTAAAACACAAATGCCAAAGTGTAAAAAATGTAACATTCACCACTAAAACTATTGGACTTCATACAAAAGATGCAAACGAAACACAAGAAGCAAAAAAAATATGCCGTTTTTCCTATGATCGTAATAAAAATGCATTTGAATTTTAAAAATATTTTGTTTTTGATTTTCTCCTCATTAATAATTATGCGGCTTAAAGTCTTTTTTGCTTGTAAAAAAAAGTTTTTCCATTAAAAGAAAAAAAAATTATTCATTTTTAATATTAATTTTTTATTTTATTTTAGTTTTATAACCATCCTTTGTAGACCACATTTATGTTAATATATTACATTATTATTCGAATACAAATACAAAACTGCTTATAAGCTTCAGGTAATTTTTAATGACACTTTTGAAAATTATTTCAACAAGTGTTTTGATAATCTCAAGTGGAAGTAATGCAACTTGATTTAAAGAAAATATTTCTAGAAACAGTTAGTTTTAGAAAAACAAATTAAAAAGGATTTCTTTTTCAACTTTTTGACTTCAGATGAATTCAAAAGAGAAAGAAAATATTACAGGATTCCAATTCTGATTTGATTTGATCTGATTAGAGTTTTCGTATTGCTGGTACCTTACAGAAGTCGAAATGGTCTGTACGTTAACAAGTGGCATACCAGCACTGGTCCTGTAGCAGTGCTCTTCGACGCTTGCGCGTCCATTAGTTCACCTTTTCAGTGCGTCATATCGCGCCAGTATTTTTCATCTTGCTGGAAGGTTGCTAATGTAACGCCAATCCCACAAAAGGGCGAGGATAGTAACCCTAAGAACTACCGTCCAATAGAAGCTTGTTCCACACTCTCCAAGGTTATGGAGAGTATGTGAGATATTTGGAGTCCAACGATTTGCTTATCGATCGTCAGTACGGTTTCCGAAAGGGCCGTTCTACTGCCCACCTGCTGGCGTTGTTATCAGAGAAGTGGAACAAGTCCATTCATGGTTTTGGCGAGAGTAAGGTTGTGGCTCTGGATATCTCAAAGGCGTTTAATAGAGTTTGCCACGAGGCTCTCATTTCGAAACTTAATGCTTTTGGTGTCGGTAGTCGCTTCTCTCGATTTATATTAAATTCTCTCAGAGATCGCTCTATAAAAGTGGTTATTGATGGGGTCTCATCCGACGAGTTCAGGATTAACTCAGGGGTTCCGCAAGGCTCTGTTCTTTCTCCTACTCTTTTTCTAATATTTCTTAACGACTTTCTTCTTCTCACTTCTAATTCTATCTAATCTTTTGCAGATGACACCAACATTTGTCACTCATATTCTTTTGATCGTAGACCGAGCCTTTTGGAGATTGAGGCGAGAAGGATGAATATGAATGACACACTTACAAGTGACCTGGTGAAAACCTCCGAACAGGGTCGATTTTAATTCACTTAATGTTGTTTTTTAACACACAGACACAGACGTGGTGGTGTGTTGTCATCTGTGTCAATAGGTAATATATGGATATTGAGGAATCAGATTCTCTTGATGTTCTGGGCATGAGAAAACACTGTGATGTTCGATAGAATGATCACATATTTCAAGTGTCGAAAAAAGCATTAAAGTGCCTTGGTTTTTTAAGATGGTGCAAGAAATACTTCACTTCATCTGATCTCCTTAATATTTACAAGACCTACATCCGTCCCAAGATGGAATACAACTTATTATTGACGGTAGGTAGCCAGCTCTATCGAGTCATTAGAGCACCATCGCAATGTGGCGTGTGTTTCATTGTTATATCGGTATTATAACGGAATGTGTTCTGACGAAATTAAGGAATTAATTCCTGAAAATAATATATTTTTACGTAGTAATCGTATTTCTCGTACAGCACATCCCTTTGTAGTTGATTGCCCAGTGAATCGCACAACGCATTATAGGGAGAATTTGTTCTTTGGTCGCACTGTTCGGTTGTGGAACAATCTTCCAGTGAAAGTATTTCCTGCCACTTACGACATGAGTAAATTTAAATCTAACGTCCATGAACACTACTCCCTCTGTCCTCCTTCCCACAACCTAGTACCAGCACAATGCACTGCAGGAGTAGGGGCCATCCCCTGGGTGCTGGTCTTATGTAGAGAAAGGAATTAATAAATAAATTAATCAATAGTTTTAGCAATTTAGAAGAGTAGGAAACTGTAGATTTTCGAGTGAGGTAAGAAACTCTTATACAAAACATATTTTGTTTATATTTGGAGTACTGAAATAGAAAGAATTTTAAAATTTAGTAGAGATTACTTTAAACTAAAGAGTTAAGGCAAACCGACTCGGTGCTTCTTAAAAAAAGTAATTTTAATTGAAACGAATGCGGCATGCCCTTAAAATAACTTTCAACTGGTGCAGGAAAAATGAGCGCTGCCGATAAATGTAAATGAAGTCTACGGCTTACTAAACCAACAACAAATGGCTCGACTATTGAATTTTCAGACGAAATGAAATACCTTAGGGTCGTTGTAGACAGGACTCTCACGAGAAATGGGCACTTGTCCAATGTTGCCAATACACTGCTTTAGCGCCTAGAAAGAAGAGAAGAAATGCGCTAGTTCTACTGATCATGGTTTATATCCTTGTCTGTAGTTTGATTGAGGGCGCAACAAAGACCTCTCTCACACTTTGCCTCTGCTTCATATTTCGGTAATGCATGATTCCTTTAAGAGTACTACAACTACTCTTAGTAACAGAATAACGCGGATCACCTATGAATCGCCATGGTGGCATATCTCACAGTGCACGAGATACGGATATATTACTCCCACCAACGCTCCTCACCCATGATAATCACATATGAGTACCAAATTCAAAGGTGTGTTTTTAGGACACTAATCTTCACAAGTTGGTCATCTAATCTCCTCCCGTGATATGGGTCACAGCAGCCGGTTGACGAGATGCAACAACACACCGTGCATTGCCAGCGTAGCTCCTACAAGGGGACCTACCCAAAAGTCAGACAAGAACCGAAGTACCAGGGGCTCCTTACTCCTGTGGCACCAAAATACCTCTAGTCGGGCTTAGTAGCATAAATGCTACCTCCAGTTTCAGCCACACAACGGCCCCGGACTGGTCTCGTTACGGCTGACGCCAAAGCTGGCGCTTATATATTGGGTTCCAATATCCAAAAGGCAAATCACCATTTTTTCCAGGCCGACATCTACGCCATGGGGTTGGCTGAGGAGCATATAGGAGGGTCGGATTGTGAATGTTATGTCGGACAGTCAAGCAACCTTCAAGGCCTTGGCGTCCTGTAAGGTAAAGTTGAAAGTACTAGATTGCCCTACGTTTTCCAATGAAATTGATGTTCACAATAGAGTTACACAGTATTGGGGAGCAGACTATGAGGGCCACCTTGGCAAGAAGAAAAATGACTGTTTGGTAAACAGGGGAGTCCGGAGAGCTTTCATTAGCCTGAACGCTTCCTTTCCAAAAGTAGAATTGGAGGAAGAATTTATTCAGCTATGAGAGAGTTCCTCTAGACTGAAAATAAGACCAAGTTTCTCTAGACTGCTAGAGGGTTTGTTTCTTTGCCTTCAAGCAGATTCCGTAGGCTACTTCTGGGAGATTGTATTTTACCCCAAAAGGCACTTTGGTAAATCGTGGGCAATTTGATTATTCACTTATCGCATTGACAGCTATCTATTATCGGGTGATTTTTCAACAACTTTCTTTTTGGCAACACTGTTTTTGGCAGCTCAACGTTGATCGTGTAACATGTTACTCTCAAACATTTTCACTTTGGTCTATAATTTAACCATGAATTGATTTAAAAACGCACAGCGTTGGCAGATTATTGAATATTATCAAAATTCATGCTGGGTTAAGAAAGTGCATCGTGTACTTCTTATATTTTATGGTCACCTTATTTCTGGTTGAATGGACATATGAATAAGGAAAATTGCTGTATTTGGTGCGAAAACCAGCCAGAAAAATTGAAACAACTGACAATTCATCCCGAAAAATGCATAGTTTGTTGTGCATAGCGAGCGCTTCCGTGCGATGATTAAAATTTTTTGTTTTTGCTCAAAATGGAAGAGCTGGACTTGGCTGACATGTGGTTTCAACAAGACGCTGGCACATGCCACACAGCAAGCGAAAAAATGGGCCAATCAAGAGGCCAGCTCGATGAACAGCTTTTTTCAAGTTTACGGCCGGTCAATTGGCCGAATAGATAGTGCGATTAACGCCTTTAGACTATTTCTTTGCTAGGGCTATGTTAAGGCTCATGTCTATAAGGACAAGCTCGCAACGGTTGACGCACTGGAAGCCAATATTGAAGAATTTATTTGTGAGATACCGACCGATTTGTTGAAAATTGAATTGTATAGATCATCATCATCTGTGAACATTGAATTGTATAGATCTTTCTTTCGACTTAAATAATGATTTTCTACATTTCTTTAAATTTTATTTTATATTAAATCAAATCTGAAAGCTCTTAAAAATCACCCGATATTACACAACTATCGAATTTGATTAAGCTGGATCTCTTAAACTGTATGTGGCAGCTGTTGGAGGCAAACAATCTCATAAGTTTAAACACAAAAAATCTAATGTTGTGTGCAGCAAAATTATCATCAACATACCAATATCAAAAAAAGGTACCGCAAGGTAATTTAGAAAACTAGAACAAATCAAGATAAAATGTGTCGAGCTCAAGGAGCCTAACTTGAGAATAAAACAATTTTTTGCCCATTAAACTAAAAATTTGTTCTGCCTGAGAAATTATTTTTTTCAAATATGTATGTGTGTTGGTGTGGAAAATAACATTTCTAATCTTTTTTTAAGTTAATTTTCAATTTTTTTTCTATTTTTTATCAATAAATTGTCATAAAACATAAATTCAAATTAAAACATTATTCAGGCAGAAATTTGATGTCTTTCTTTATGGATGCCAATGACTGTTAAAGAAAAGGAATTCGAATATCTGTGATTAAATTTAATAAGAATAATAACAGAGTAATAAAGACCGCTGGCGAAAAAAAAATAATATAAGAAACCAATGTTATAATTCTATACTCACAAGTCCAATCCACCTATATGCTCGGTATATGGTATACCATCTATTCTTTTATATTCCTACGATTGCCGTTTTATATTCCTACGATTGTCGCTTGCCTGTTTAAATACATTCATACATACATATGTACGTTTTGATATTGAATACCATCATGTTGCATTATATGCATGCATTTGTTACAACAAGTGACTATGGAGAGTTTGGGAGGCTTGAAAGCCATATGTTACTAAAAAAAATATATATATTTTTGCTTTTGTTAAATATTCACTTCCAAGTATGCAAAACTTGCTGCAGAATCATCATTGTCAATGTTAAACTCTTAATACCATGGCATAGCTAATTACAAATGACATTGATTAGCATTTCTACACCAAATAATGCATGAATCTTAACAACCGTACAGAGAAGTAGAATATGAATATGCGTGTACGTAATAACTTCTTGTCTTTTAGCTGCTGTTACTGTTTCAGAGATTCATGGCAGCAACCGTCATTTGCAAGTTGTTTGGAATTGTAATTTGAGTATGGCTTGACTTTTTAGTTGGCTATTATATGTTCTTACATAAACTTTGTTCTCCATTGTTACCACCGTAATGTGTGCTTATCAGGTAATTTGTGTCGCGTGATAAGAGGTAACATGATTAAATTTTAAATGAAATCCATAAAAACTTACTCGAAAGCTATTTTAGATAAATTCAGTCTAAGAATTTAAAGTTAGATTGTCGTGCCTGCATCTTTCGGGAGAGTTTACCGCCTTGAGCTCCTAATCCCTTACAACCCTTGCTTGTTGCTCAGGAACGAGACTTCCGCTAGTAAAGGGTGTCCAAAATTGAGGTATCATCTTAATTTTGCCACCATTTTCTTCTACTTGTAATTTTTAATCAAAATTTTTATTTTCAGATTCTGAATACACTACGGTTAGTTAATATTGAACGTTACACGAAGGAATAACGTGTTTTTAGTATGAAAGCATTTTCTGAAAATGGCAAAAGTTTTCAGAATGTAATTAAGAAATTTTTGAACAAAATAATCTTCACCGATGAAGCTCAACAAGCAGAATTGCCCCTAATGCGGCGGGAAAAAGAATTGAAGAGTTATCTTAGAATAACCATTACAGAAACAAAAGGTTTGGTGTGGTTTGTGGTCCAGAGGAATCATCGGACAATATTTTTTTAAAACGAAAATGGAAATCGCTACAGGGAGATGATCCGAAGCTTTTTGTGGCGGAAAATTGATGATTTAGACGTAGAGAATATGTGGTTTCAACAGGATGGTGCCACTTGAGACACAGCAAGAGAAACAATGAATCTTTAAAAAGAAAGGCTTGCATTATTTCACATTATATCTCGTAGATGAGGAGTAAATTGGCCACCAAGATTGAGCGATTTGACACCTTTAGACTTTTTTGTGGGGTTTTTTGAAATCGAAAGTGTTCAGCAATAATCCCACAACAGTTCAAACGCTTAAAACCAACATTATCGAGCAGATTTTAACCACTGACAACAGTTTATTGAAAAATGTGGTCGATAATTTTGGTAAAAGATTTGGAGCCTGCCAAAGCAGAAGGGGGATTCACTTGACCGACATATTTTTTTATTTTTAACCGAAACCTATTTGTAATAAACTGAAATAAACATATTTTTAATATCAGAAAAAGTCTTTTTATTAAAATTAAAATGATATCTCAACTTTCAACACCATTTACTATATTGAAAGGGCAAATTTCAGGATGAAGGCAATTGATTTCTATAGAATCTCAATAGTAAGGATGTATCCGAATTCATGGATGTAATCTGACCTACAGACAACCATAATCGCTTGATGTTTATAGCTACGTGTAGCATGCTTATAACGGTTCAACGTCACGTAGCTGAGAATGGCGGTTTTGAATCACTTTTTTTCAAAAGCAGATCTGATCTGAACAGTCTTTAAAACTTTAGTGCGTGCTTTTTATCTGAGAGAAATTACTTTGAAGGATCTGCAATTAAGCGCCTCCTATCTCTAAATTAGTTTTAAAGCCCTAACACTGTCATTATGAAAGGAATCGAATATTGTGCAAATATCTACCCCAGTTTCGCTGAGTAACGCTCATACAAAAAGTCAAATTTTTCATAACTTCGGTGAAAAATTCAAGTTGAATTTGACAGAAGGCATTGGTTATGTGGTTTACAGCTACTTAAAGGTCTACCTGTTGGCCCGTTCATATCACCTCCATGTAAGATGAATATGCAAATCGCTAGTGCAGAATGTTCTACTTGACTTGAGGTGAGCAGCATTTAGCACCGTTTTGTTGAAATCATGTAATGGTGGTCTCCATATCATCGACTACAGGGCAAAAGATGGATAGAAGCTACCTAAACTTGAAGAGTTCAACGCGTAGAAAAGAAAAAAAATATTTTTAATGTCTGATTAGAGTTTGAAATCTATTGCCACGGATAACGTTTCAAGCTTAATTTTGAACAAAGATTCAGACGCAATATAAAATTGAATTGTCATTAATATTTGGTATGGTGTGAGGTTATTTAACTCTGATGTATGTTGTGTAAGTAGGTAAGCATACTCTAACTATCTGAATGATCCTTGAAAAAGCATTTTGTGGTTGAGTTTTAAACAAAATCAAGCTTTACTGTAGTGTTTATATTAAATTAAATTATTAAACGACTAACTACAATATGCTTATGCTAGCTTAAGCAACTTTGCTGATACATATAAACAGCTATATATAAAAAAAATATATTGTAGCACCCAAAGGCCGCTAAAGATATTTTTTTGATCTTTGACAATAGCTCAAGTTAGCATAAGCATACTATAGTGAATCATTAAAAAGTCTAAAACGTTATGTGATCTACGTAAATAAACAATGAACAATATTCCTTGATCTCTTAATCATATTAAAATTTTGATTTTTTTATTTGAAAGTAGTTACCGGCAGTTTGGTGTTCAGAGCGAGAGGAGACATACTTTTAGAATACACAAAATATATGTATATTTTTAGATGCTTTTCTTTGCTTCTCAATCAATAATTTTTATTCTCTTAAAACATCCCAGGGTAGACAATTGTGGTATAGTTACACATTTTTTTCTGATTTAATTCGTAGCTTCACCTATGCTAAAACAAACAATTTTTTTCTTTTTTTAAAATTCATTATCTGTGAATAATAGTGTAATTATTTTTTAATTATAAAGAAAATTATTATTTTCCTTGCATCCCCATGTTAGAAAATATTTTTTATTTACTTTTTACTAATTTTAAAGCTTTAATATCTTGATTATCTCACCATTATCATCATCAGTGTTGTCAGCCTTTTTATCATTATACGAGTAAGCCCCTTGAGTTAATCCAAAACATCTTTTCTATTTACTCTTAATCTATTCTTAATTTTAGACTGTAGAATTGTTTAAATTATTTCGAGTTTTTTTCTTCTCCTTAAACTGGTTTAATTTTTTTTTCTTAATTTGTTCTGGGCATTTATTAAAGAATTTTAAAGAATTTTTCTTCCGCAAATACTCGTACTTTTGTTTAAAGTCGATTTGATATGAAAGACAGCAGAAAAAGAAAAAAATTATGAAATTGAGCAGCCAGATGGAATAGACGCTGCTGCACGTACGTAGTTACTGTTTCTGTTGCATGTATTTATGCCACCTGCTGTTGATTTTTTCTCGATTAATATTCTGTTACATGAATTATTATTTTTTCTTTTTGTTTTTGTCCTCGAAATATCGTATTAGAGTAGAATTGATTTCCTAAATTACTCGTATTGAGTAATTCCTATTTAAGGTAAAATGGATTTTAATCTTAAAATCCTACCATTGTAGTCATATCTCTACTTTCCCTTGTATTTACTAAACTACTTTAATATACCAATTGACTTAGTCCGTTATGAAAAGAAGTCCTCAATTTCTAACAGAAACTTAAATATTTGTTTTAAAATTGTTATACTGACCGTAACTGTTTTACTTTATTATCTTCGCGTGTATAATTCAACACAATACGAGGTTAGTTCGCTTTAAAAAATAATTATGTACTGGTTTCATAGCTCTTCTGAAAAACCATTTTTATACAACCTAGAGCTGTTTTAACAATAGGGTTTTTGTCTTTTCTATCACATCAAACAAAGGTCTGATCTTTTATTGCTATTCTCACATTCGAGAACAAAAAGGAAAGCTATGGTATAACTGTATATAACTGTTTATTCCAAATTCGAAAAGAAGTTGACATCGGACTGCAAAGGACCATAGGCATTATTAGCATGAAATCTTTTTTCCTCAAGACTTTTGAAAAGGTACTGGAGAATCATATCGGGAGTAAATTGGAGCTGCTCCGAATTTCAGTTGTACAGCATGCCTATCGAAAATCATAGACGCATTATACAATGTACTTTGTAACATAGAGCACTTTTGGGAAAACAGGGAGTTTACAATGACAGCTCGATAATTGAGGAAACTTTCAACGTGCACCGAGGGATCGGGGATCAGTGGAATGATAGTTAGCTGGACTAAGTATTTGCAGATATATAACTTTTATTTCAGGTTCAGAAGGTAACCGGATATTTGGACGAGTTAGGATACCCCTCAGAGCTTACTATAGACAGCAGTCATGGATTCTTTGCTGAAAGAATTTGTAAGGGATTCTACTTCGATTGTGGTGTAAGCGGACGATGTAATAGGTAAATTCTTGTCGACGATCAGTGAAATCATGAACGGAAGTCATGGTTTTTATAAGGCGGACCAACATTTCTCTCAGGGAAGCGAATCTGCAACTAGCGACTAAAGTTAAATAGTTTAGTATCGTATTTGAACTTAAATTTAAAGATAAGCCAGATAAGCTTTTTATTTGTGTGGCAGTGTGTAAGGTAGTACTTGAGGACTGGAGTTGAATTTGACAATTTACGGAAATGTAAAGACCTAAAATAACCCATGGCTGTATTGTCTGGTAGACGGCCGCAGGGAAGCATTACATCTTCGAGGCAATAGTAGGAATGTAGAAAATTGCATGTGTGCCCCGGAGCGACATTGACAGTGGTGCTCTGTCTGCTGCTCATAGACCTCTACATATTATATAAGGTAAGTGATACCGGAGTTCCCACGACCATTTTGACTTCCGAACAAGCTGGCTGGGACCTTCCAGCAGTCTGAGTCTTTATTTGGTTATGCCTTTTTTAAATTCTTCCGCTTAAAAGATTGGACTTTGACTTGACTTGTTATCATTTAACATGATTTGCCAGCAGTCATGACGTTTCAGGGTAGATCAGGTCTTATATATACTACCATCTGTTGTTGATGTTCCGGCTTAATCTTAGCGTCAAAGCTTGACACTTGGTGTTGGCGATTTTTTACAATTTTAGAAACGGCTGCTGAAACGCGTTCCACATAATGGTTTTTAACTCAATTGAACAGAAAGAAGTCATAGGGAGCCAATTCAGGTGAATTCAGCGACTGTTGGATGATATATGTTGCTTTTTCGTCAAAAAATTTCGAATAATGATGGCACCGTGCGACGATGCGTTATCATGGTGCAAAATCCACAAGCTTTCTGCCAACAATTCTGGTCTCTTTTGGCGAAATGCTTCACGCAAATGTCTTATAATGCCCCAATAATGCTCTTTGCTTACTTTTTGGCCTTCTGGCAAAAATTCATGATGCACTAGACCGTTGTAATTCATGAAGACCGTGAGCATTGCCTTCTTTTTTGACTTAAAATGGTCTCGGCTCATTTGGTGAACGCCATTCACTTGCTCGAAGTCTGAATTGCGTGTCGTGCTCATAAACCCACGTCTCGTCTCCATTAATGATCCTTTTGATGAATGTGGAATCGGATTCAGTCTTGCAAATCATGTCTTTTCCGACCTCAACACGGTCAAAATTGTAAAAAATCGCCAACACACATAAAGATAAGCGCACTCTTGGCTACGTAGCTTTTGCAAATAGCAAGATATGTCGCTACGATTTAGCGAGAATATCAACAACAGATGTACCAACTTAACAAAAGAAAAAACTCAAATCAGAACGATGGGACCGCGACGCGGGGGTTGTTCCGAAATCTTTGATCAAGGTAGAGTGTTTCTGTTACTCTACCGAAAAACGTCTCAACCCAAAAACATCCAATATGTACTAATTCCATCGTCATCAATATCAATGGTGGTGGAAGAATTTTGAAAGATTATATTGGCATTGGCATCTTCTGGAGCTTCTCAAAAAAAAAAAGGAAAAAAAAGACTGTGCCACTTTCAAAACTCTGTTTTACTCCTGTGAAGTTACTGTCAAAACATTAAGTGCGTTGGAGCACTAAATACTTTTTCTTAATGAAAGTAAAATACGAATTCTCGGACCGCATCTTTTTGATACTATTAAACTGCGAAGCTTATCAACAACTTCTATTCTGTCTATCTGCTACAACATAAGATAAAAATAATAATTAAGGTTCAAAGGTCCTTCCAGCATATTCGTCAAATAAAAAAGAGTTTCTACGAGTCGAAGTACACAATTTTTTTTTAACAAACCTCGTATTATTTCTATTGTAATTGCTGCCATTGTTATTTTATTGTTTTACTATTTTTCTTCTATTGCTAGTTTTATAAGCCACATTTCCTAAATTGTTAATCTATTTGATTACAGCTAGAAATTCATTTTGTTGATATAATGATTACTATAATTTAAATATTTCCGCAAGTGCAACTGTAACTGCCACCGTAAAAATATACTAATAATACAAATAAGAATATAAAACAAAAACATTTAAAAGAAATCATACATCTTTTAACTGCTTCATTATTAACATTTGCCACATAGTTTTGTAAGCAGTCAACAAACAAACAAACAAACGAATAATTCAAATATAAACAGTCACTGTAGTCAGTCATTTATACCAGTCAGTCAGTCAGCGAGAAATGAGCCAAACTTCAGCTTTTCAGTCAACCTCCAAATGAATGAACAAACGAATAAACGAACAAACAAACGAACGAACAATGAAGTCAATTGACAGCATCATGTTAAATGTCAGAGATGTTGTTACAGTAACAAAAAAGAAATGGCATTGAAAATAGGCAACAAATAGAAAAACAAAAGCAGTAAACAAAAATTGTAATCAAACTAAACAGCGGGATTTAAATATTAGGGATATCCAGGAAAGGCTAAAAAGCATGTAAAATAACTAAAGATTTTTCAAAATTTTTAAAATTTGGTTACTTTTTTTATATATCCAGCGCAGTATATTTCTATGCAATGCTGACCATTCCGCCTGTTACCTTTTACTGGAGTGATGAAGAATTTTGGGAAAATTGGCTCTTTAATCTATATACATAAGAACTAAGAGCTTCTGGAAAAATTAAATACTGGTTTGTAGCAAAAATGTCCCCAAAAATAACGCTGTGCCACTATTATTTAAAGTGGAGAGAAATCCAAGAAATATGCTATAAACTGTTACTCCTTTCAACATAATCTTGCAATTTAGTCCTTTACGACACTTTCTTACTTTCAATTTTTTCAAAAAAAAAGTCTGTGTGCAGTGTTGCCATAACTTCAAATTTTTTATAACCAAGTTTCATTAAAAAAGTAACCAAAAAAACTAACCACAAATTTTAAATCATAATTTTAATACAAAAAACATTAAAATATAATTTTATAGCAGTATTGACTGAATATAGACTGGTCAATAAAACTTAATGAATCATATTCTCCTAGTTGTTCTAAACGTTTTAAGGAAGTTCGTTAATACATATGTACTTCGCTCAATAGCCTTAACTAACAGATATCTTAATGAATCGCTAAATACCTGAAACAAACAATAGCATTGAAGTGAAATATATCTGATATTTATTCTCACTTAGCCACTGAACGAAATAGTATAAACAACTAAGTTTTATTGCTTTGATTGTTTGCCAAATCTTATCCTGAATATGTTCTACCGATTTTAAAGTGCGAGAGACTATTTATGCAGTTCAGAAGTAATGATTCTAACATGAAAAAGAAAGACCTCCCAGGTCAGGGTAATATTATATTCAAACTCAAAGAGCTTCTCAAGATATAAAAAATTGTAGCGGCATCCAATCATTACTTGCGATTGAAAATACATCTATTAGGACAACGTTCGGCCAAATGTTCACAAATCAGTTAAAACTATTTAGAAAATAGTTCAGACCTTGCCTGTCAGACTACAATTTGCTTCGATCGTGATAGGTACAATTTAGAACAGAGTATAAGAAATTGGCTCTATACGTTCTTAGCCTCAATAAATTTGCAGTCTTTTGGCACGAAATCCATATGTTACAGAAGGATGGGAAAGGTCATAGCATACTCACAACAAAAGGCCAAAGTTTGTCAAAAATTCAATTTTTAAAGTGATACACTCAATAAGAACCAGGGTAATAAACGATAAAGGAAATCATTATCTTTATTTTTCCTTAGAGAAAGAAGTAACCAAAATGGAAAAAAGTACACATTTATATATCAAAGAAAAAAATAACCAAAACGGCAACTCTGACTGTATGTTTTAAGATAAAAGACAAACGTAGAGGTCATTATTAATACAAATATTTATTTTAGAGGCATTTCAACACCTCTTTATATAAACTAAATAAAAATCTTGAAAAGCGCTGGACTATACGCTAGCTCGTTACTTAAAAACTGTAAACTTCTTAAGAGTTTACGGTTTCCAAAAAAAATTATCAGATATTTTTGTTGCGAACCAGTAATCTTAATTCGCCTAATTAACTGGTAGACTTTTTTGGAAACCGCTATGTTGTTTACGATCTTCTACAACGCTGAATACCTTTAAAAGGAAATGGTTTGCGAAGATCTAAAGATTTGGTAAAATTTCTTCGATAACTAGCCAAGTCTCTGAGCTGTAGAGAATTAAAAACTTGCACGCCATACATTTCGCCACTGCTTAGCTCCTATGCGGACTAAAAGAACACTATCCATATCCATATGTACGTGAAACTGCCTGCTATGTTCTGGCGTTTATAGTGAAAGTACGTCCTTAGGTGATTTAATTCTGTTTTTTTTTTTGACATTGGTATTACGTCAAATTGATAAAGATTCGTATAACTTCGATTGCATGTGCTAATGCGAATGCGGCTTACTCAAGATTGTCAAAGCATACATTAAGTTGCCAAGTAGGCTTGCCAAATGACCTTGATTTCGAGATCAGAATCAATTGTTTGACAAGGTTGTCTAAGCTCATACCGAACAATTACATTCCAATCCCACCAGAGGAGCAGCATTACTTTTCTTGGTATCAAACTTGGCTTGTTAACATCTGCGAGGCTTTACCTGGCTTCGTCCATGTTACTTTCACATAATTGTCGTTCGACTTATCAAATAAGCTATACTGTAGCCTGATGCAATTAATATTACAAGTGGTGTTACATTTTGTCCATGAAGATTTTTTTCAAAATCAGGGTTCTTTTCTATAAATCTCAAGAAGTTTGCAATGTTGAACCTGACAACCCTAGTGCCAAGTAATCTCCAGTACTCGATCAAGCACAGTAACGAACAGCGACGTTGTCTCTGATTGAGGCGCTTAAAAACACCCGATGCCTTGTTACCTATTTGACGAACTTTAACTAACGTTACCTTCTCTTATACTTACAACTAAAGATACCTATTAAGAGTAACTAAGATATTCAATGATTGAGTAGAGAAAACGGGCATCGCTAGAAGAGCTCAAGACTATATCAGAAAGAAAAAAAAACAGCATTGAACGGTATGGATGGAAAAAGGCAACACGCACCACAATACAAAAGATATTTGGTGCTGTTCGTACCATGTTCTGAGCAAATTCCTTCTCAACCTAGAAGTTGATTTAGAATATCTCATATTGATACTTAAAAAGAAACAGACTCAATAAAAACCCGTCAATCTTCTATGGCTGCTAAACATGCAGCTCTTTCATATAGAGTAACTCTGTCATCTGTACCGTTGATTTTACCTAATAAAATGACAAAGCTTTTAAAGCTGTTTGACCAACCGAGATCATATATAAGGTGGGCCTGTTGGAACCAAACATCATTTACATCAATACCATGAAAAGCGGGCACAAAAAAAAAAAAACGATTATCATGGTGCGATAGGTGTCTCCGTTTATTGTAATGGCTGCAAAATATGAAATATGGGCCAATCCGCTCCACAAGCCGCACCAATCGGTCACTCGTAATGGGTGCATTGTCATCTGTAAGACCACGTTTGAGTTTTATGAGCCCCAAATAACGCAATTTTGTTTATTAACGTACTCACCAAGATAGAAATAAGTTTCATCCGATAAGATGATTTTAAATGGTGATAATTTCCAATAAATCCCAACGCTCAAGCGTAAATCGATTCATTTCGCTCAGTGGAGATAATATGCTGAATTTTGTGACAGAATAGAATGACATAAGTGTTGCCGAATTCGAAATAACTGCTGATTTAAATGTAAACTTTTAAATTGCCCATCCGGTATTTACTTAAATTCACTATTAGACATAACAGAAAATGGCATAAATTTTAGGCTTGGAAAATCGATGGGCATTTGACAGTAGGACACTGAAACCGCTCACACATGCCATCGCCATTTTTTCTGCTAGTTTGTTATGAGCCATCGGTCAACCAAACCTGATCTGCAATGTTATGCCACCAACCCATATACCATCCAAAAGTGATTTTAGGATTCGAATACCTTTCAATTAAAAGCAAGAAAATATTGGTATAGCTTGGGGGAATATTAGATGGGACTTAAAATTTTTCTTATAATCTCTTAAGGATTTTTCTATTGAACTGAACCCCCTTAATTATTGCTTTTAAGCATTATTGTTTGAGCGATGATTTGGTTTAAATATTTTACATTTAAGATAAATAATTTCATTGTTAATGTTGTTACTCTTATTGCTGCTGTTGCAGCAACTATTGCTGATGTTGCTGTTTTATTTAACTATTGTTAAGGTAGAGGTGCTCAATGTAAACGATAGTTGTTCTTATTACGCTCTTCATCTTATTGTTGTCATTATAAGGAGCAGTTTTTTTTTTATATACCCGTAGTTGCTCTATATATATATGTATGTTTCTATAAATCTTGCCTACAACTACATAACGTAGCAATAGTTGCAGTTTAAAATAAAGCCAAGAACATAGAGATGAATGAAGATCCAATCCACAATGAAGAGAAAAAGAAAAAAAACTGATACAATAAATATATTTGTAGGTTGTGATTTGCTTATTGTTTGCAGTTGTTAAGACTACTTACTACCGCATTTCTACAAGATGTTTAGTTGTAGTTGTTGTTGTTGCTGTGGCATGCCACACAATTGCCCACACGACTTGGAAAATGAACAAAACAACGGATAATTTTGTAACATTAATTGAGCAAAGTTTTACTGCTGCTGGTGCTAGTGCTGTTACTGCTGCAACAATTCAAAATGATTGTTAATGTTAATACCGATACGCTGTCTTCCATATGAATCGTACAACAAACAGTAGATCCCAAAGTAGCAGCTAATCTATCAAATTGTAACGAATACATACAGTAGTAGTAGTAGTAGTAGAGTAGTTGTTTGTTAAATGGTTTTTTACATTTGTGTAAGTATTAAGTGTTGAGTGCAGTGGGGCAAAGTGCGTATTGGGTATATTATAGCAGTGCCAAAGAAATTCATGTTAACGATGCATCAACTGAATCCAGAGTGGCAGATGGACAATTGTATAAATGACACCTCCTAAGGAACTTACAAATACGTAGTATTACGAATACGATTATGGAAAATAAGCCAATTGTGAATATGAAACAGAGAAGAAAATGAGAAAAAAAAGTCGAGAAATAAAGAATAATTTGGTGCTTGCAGCTAAATTTGAACGTCCTCTTTGCTTAACAATTTTTTTCTCATTTTTTTGTATTCTTTCCAATATTTGCAGGCAATTTCCAAGTAACCCAGAGCAAACAACTGCATTACATTTAAAAGGGTTTTTCAAAGACATATGTTTATTAAAAAATAAATAAATTTTTTATTTTAGAAACTTTTGAATTTTTAAAAAATAATATTGCAAATGGTTCAACTAGACTGTTCAAATATATTATAAATAAATAGAAATAAACCAAAATGTAAATTTTTGGACAACCAGATATTCAGTCATGTGAAAAACAATAGGGACTCCTATACCAAATTAATTAAACACTAAACTCCGTTTTTATATTTAAAAACTTATAAAAAGATCTTATAAATTGTCTGGTGGAATTTCGATGACGTAAAGAACTGTCATTTGAGTAAACAAATTTTTTACCGTTTCTCATTTGTAACTCATTTAAAATATTGTTACGCTTTTACCTCTTAATACCGTGCATTTATGAGTTCGTAGATTGCAGTTAAAAGAAAAAAAATTTAGTGTTTGGTTTTTAATTACTAATTCTTTATATATTACAGTTTTGTGTTCCACTGCTTGTAACCATTTGACAAGCAATAACACTTATTCTTAATCACTCCGTCTGTTTACAATTTTGTAAACAACAATAATTACTCTACAGATCTTTTTACATAAAGATCTTCCAAACCGATCGTTGTTACAACTTAGGTTCGGTTACAACCTTTTCAACTACACTTAACTCTCTTTATTGAAAGCTAAACTGGTTTTTACTTCACGAATAACTTTACGAGCTTACTCATTTTAAACTCTCTTCACACCGAGTATAAACCAATAAATTCTCTTCACGCTGCGTTTGTAGCACATAAGCTTGCTCGCTTAATTTACACCAGCGTTCGTCAAACTAATATTAATGCATTTTACAATTGTGGTAGTAATTGAGTGTCTCTCACTCAGGCCATACTACACTGTGTCTTTCCACTTGTTTTCTCTCTTTGTTTATTTTTTGCTTATTTTTTGCCTATGTGTGTGACTACGTACGAGTGAAAACAGAAGAGAAGAGCAGTTTTCTGCCGAAATCTGGTTTATACCAAAGAAACTTTCTCACGTTGAGTTTATAACAGACAAATTGACTGCTGTTCGCATTGACATGCTTTTTATATGGCTGAGTAAACAACACTTCGAAACCTCTTTAACTTCTCGATGTTTCAGGTAGATTCCATTTCCATTTCTTTCTTTTATTATTATTAGTTCTTATGAAGCCATGGGAATGTAAACATCTACTTCCTTCAGATCTTGTTACTTGTTTTCTTTTCTGCCTTTTTTTGTTGTTGCCATTTATTTTTATTTACTACATTTCTGCTTATGTTGCTGTCGCTTTGGTTATTTGTAAACAGCACGTATAGTGGGTTTTGCGGCTTTTGTTTATTTTTTTAGCAATGTAATAAATGCAGGGGTGCCCAACCTTATTTTTGTAATAATATATTTTAATATATTAAAACTGGTTGGCTTAGTCGGTAAGTTATCTAAGGCTGTAGGCGTCTCAACCGAACGTGTAAGTAAAATTTTAGATGAATATTTGAATGTACTTTAAAGTTATTCGCTATTGCTCATACTAGATCATAGACAAAACTGTGTGATCGCTTCAAAGGAGTGCTTAATGATGTTAAGGTACAGTTTTAACGAGTTTTTGGGCTTAATGATTAACGAAAAAACCAATCAATTTGTTCCGCTTGATGTGCACCAATGAAAGCTAAAGTGTGACCATCGGTTAACAAGGAAAAATCCTAGTTTTTTTTTGGTGGATGCGGTGTTATTTATATGATTACCTTGTGGCTGCAGGTGTCTTTTATTTGAAGGTGAATT
This sequence comes from Wohlfahrtia magnifica, assembly GCA_023159175.1. Lineage (NCBI taxonomy): Eukaryota > Metazoa > Arthropoda > Insecta > Diptera > Sarcophagidae > Wohlfahrtia > Wohlfahrtia magnifica. The sequence goes on from JAKWBJ010000222.1 coordinate 9,518,447, forward strand.
TTACAAGGTTATAACGCCTATTTGACGCAGATCTTATTGGTATAAATGATTAGTGTCGACCACTTTAATGTTGAACAGAAATTTTGGTGTTCCTTTACCTGGAAAAAAGTTACGATTGGTGGTGTAATACCATGGATTAGGTTTGGTTTACTAATACTACTACACAAATTCATTCCTATTTTTGGTCACCGCTGTTCAAGACTAAGTCCTTCTTACTTTACCTTTTTTTGAACTTTACGATATGAGTGAGTGCTTTAAGGGCCTTAGGAAATCTTATTATTCTAAGCACCCTGAACTAAATGTCTTGAAGGAATAGTATCGTTGCCGAAAATTATACGTTTTATCAAAAACATCACGGAATTACGAAACCGCCTTCGTAAAATAACACTTACTTTTAGCGTCACTTAATTTGAAGCTCTTACTGCACAATGTTCCCTAATTCGATTTCTTGTAAAACGCTTTAAAGTTACTCGACTTTAGTGATTCCTTTTCAATTTTTTTTTTTCGATTTTTCTAAACGTTTGCTATTGTTTCATAGTTTTTTTTTCTTTCTATCCAGCATACAACCCTCGTAGAATTTTTAACAAATTTTTTTTGTTCCATTCCTTTGTTATTGTGTTTTGTAAATAATCGTTTTAGCCACCAGGGGCCATGTTCATCATGAAGCTGCAGCAACAGCAGCAGTAACAAAAGGAGCAAAAGCCCAGCAAAGTCAGTATTAACCATCAGTTAAATTCCTTTTTTTGTTCTGCCCTACGTTTATTCATTCATTCAATCGTTGGTTGGTTGTATTTTGAAGTTGGCAGCCAATTTTCTCCAAATTGTTGCCAATGTTTACAATGAACAAGCAACTAAAATAACAAGTAACAATAACAGTAGTTACGAAAACAGCAACATTAATTTCTAAACCAAAAGTAGAAAAAAAGAGCAAGAAAATTAAAATAAAAATGCAAGAAGTTAAAGTGTAGCAAGTAAGTGACTAATTTATTCATATACCACAACAATAACCACGAACGAGCGGAGCTACAAAATAATAAAAATTCTATTGTCTCTGGACACCGAAAAAATGGTTTAAAAAAATTAGAAAAAAAACAATTCTTAACATTTTTATACTTTCTGTACCCTACAACCACTATGGGTAATTGCGTTTGCTGCTTGATGTATCAAACAACTTCTGCTCGTTTATTTTCCCGTCGATTTATTTAAGCTTCAAACCAGAGTCAGGCAAAATATACAAATTTATTTTACAATTGTGGTAGTAATTTGAGGTTTTTACTTTACTTCTCTTTTGCCTATGCGTGTGAGTACATACGCGTGGATACCAAAAAAAGCCGCACTTTGCCTGAACCTGCTTTAAAATCATGATACTGCTACAACTATTCATCATTGTACTGGATGACGTCAAGAGCAGAGAGAAGTGAAATTGCACGGAGTTTGGATTATCCGAGTGATATTTGTCTGCTCTTAAACTAGATCTCATATGTAGACTAGTTTGGAAGATCTAAAGAAATTAGCGCTCAATATTGGTCTAGGGATAATTATTAAAGAAACTAAAACCATGAAGAGACGACAACGTTAACACAGATAATACCTGGCTATTTGACCAACTGATCGAATACATAGATACCTTCTTTGTATTCAGTTCTAGACTAGACCATCTGACCAGCTGCAATACCTCATAACATTGCTATCGACTGGTTAGAGTTTTTCATCATCGCCGTTCGGATCCGGCGCCAAGCCGTAGGTCCCTTTCAATGAGTGTAAAAATAGAATCGGGTGCAGCTCATTGATTGAAAGAAGTCCTCATTGTTCAGCGGAGAAGTCCACCAGTTATTTGAAATCTGGCAGTACTTATGTCATTCTATTCTAAAATTCTAAAATTCTGTAAATTATCTCCACTGAATGAAATGAATCGATTTACATTTGGGCAACGTTGGGATTTATTGGAAATTTATCATCATTTAAAATCATCTTTTCGGATGAAGCTCATTTTCATCTAGGTGGGTACGTTAATAAGCAAAATTGTCGTATTTGGGGTTCAGAAAACCCATTATGAGTGATAGATATAGATATTTGGCCCATATTTCTTTGAAAATGAAGACGGCGCAACCATTACAGTCAATGGAGACACCTATCGCACCATGATAACAATTTTTTTGTGCTCGGTGCATGGTATTGATGTGAACTATATTTGGTTTCAACAGGATGGTGCAACATGCCACACAGCTCATGCCACAATCGATTACGAAAAAGCTACAGGCATTCAACAGCAAGTGCCAGAGAATTAGAGTATGTAGAATATTCCAGCCTAACAGCATCAGTAAAACAGATCTCCGGGAGTTGACAAACGAGGAACCCATATACTCAAACAATTAAAGCAAATGAGAAAGTAGCCAGACAGCATTACAACCTGGTGCTAGAGCGGAGACCTCAAGAATAAAAAAGCCGCAGTCGTGCAAAAAGACTTAAAGACACGCTATACTCCAGGATTTGGAACAGTGCAACCAAACCTAAATTAGAGTGTTGAGCGTTATTTATCTGTCAAAAACTCTTGTGTACATACATACATATTGTATGGAGAAAATCCAAATAAAGCCGCGTCAACGCTTTGTAATTGAAAAATCCGATTTTGACAGCGCGTTAGAAAGTAAAGTTGGCTGCGAAACGCTGGTATAGATACACAAAACTAGCAGTGTTGTATTTTTTAGAAATCGATTGTTATTGTTTATATATTAAAGTAATGCTAATTGTCTATATTCACATTACATTTAGCGTTTTAATCATTATTAAAATTTTTATTTGGTAATGTTTTGTTGAAAATTTAAGTTGACATTACTGTTTACGACACAACGTTAACGCTCTTATTTACGTAACCCTCTTCAGCTTCAACACCAGCCGGCAGTCAAGGCAACGCTCAACGCTCTTATTTAGGTTTGGCTGTTAGTTGGGAAGCCACAAAAGCAACAGCTGTAAATCAAGTAAAATATAGATGTTTTGTGAAAGCCATATGGTCCCAAGAAAAGTAAATTTTACTTCATTCAAGTTTTTATAAAAATGTTTAGCTAATTTATAAAGTAGGTAAGCTTATTCGAAGAGTGTAGCTCATCATATAGTCATTCTATAACGCATATAACTTTCTGGCTTGTTTTGTTGTGCATTCGTTAATTTGTGCCACCAGTTCATTGTTGTCTTTTTAACCTTTAGTTCTTGTTTTTTTTTTCTTACTGTGGCTCCTTTTCTCTTTATAAAACAACAACCGTCTTAATGTTTTTAATTCAATTATAATTGTTAACGATATCTTTAACAATGTCTATGAAAATATTCTCTATTGTAGCAAAATTTGAAATAATCCTTTCCAGATTTTATTCTTCTTTTCTTTTTTATTACAAGTAAAACATAATCATTATTTTTTATTTTATAGATGAAATAATTAGAAATTGATGGCAGTGTTAACAACTGTCAACATTGTTTTGTGAAACAAAGGCGAAAAGGTTAAGGTTTGTTTTAAAAATAAAGCTGCTGTTGAAAAATAAAATATTTTAAGAATTGCATCGAAAATGTATTAGAAGATTTGAAATCATAAAAGTTTGGTTTTTTTTTTATTTTATTAAAAAAAAATTTTCAATCTGCTTAAGTGAAAAACAAGATAACAATATCGTCAGATTCTTTTGAGTTTAGAACAGGGCTTGTCAAACACATACATTGTCATTTTGTTTGTGTGTGAGTTCTCTCTTACTCAATGCACTTAAAGAAACTTATAGTAAAGAGAAGTATAAACAAAAATATATTTTTAAAGTATTGAAATATATTTGATATAAATTTATGAATTTTTTAACAAATAAAAATGAGATAAATTTTTATATTCATTACAAAAGTGTTAAAATGTCTTTCTACGTTCTGCGAGTATGTAGTGCAGCATGACAACGTGTGTTGGCAAACTAAACATTTGGTTTTACCAAAAAGCATTTAATTCAGTCATGAGTTGTTCATAAAACAATTGTTCGCGTTCAATTACGCTCTTGCTATTAGTCGTCACTGAGACAGTGGCGAATGCACATGCATGGAGAATGTACGTAAATTTTTTTAGGCACAGAACATTTTTACTTCTGCACACCACTGCAGTGTTGCCGTTGAAAATTTCGAAAAACGGTATTTGAGAAAAAAAGGGTATTTTAAAGTAAAATAGGGTCAAGTTTTTTGTAAAGAAAAATAAAATTGAATTCGATTAAAAAAAACTAATTTTTACAGTTAGTTAAATACATTTAACTAAAATAAAAGTAATTATACATACTGAAATTATTAATCTATGCTAAAAATAAAGAACAAATCACAGATACCTTCATATATTAGTCATATTATCAAAAAGAAAAAAGTTAGTTTTACAAAAGCTCTTGATAACGTTTGTCACTTTTTAGAAATACTTTTTCTATATTTTGTAATTGATTCTTTACTTAGAGTCCATTTTTCCAGCACCGATTCGAGCAAATTGAGAGAGGAAAGCATGGATCCACAAGTTTATATTTTAAGTTTGTTTGTAAGCTTATTTTTAGTCAGTGATAGTTTTGAAATATTCTTTTAACGCAAGCACTACTAGGAGACAAAGTAAATATATATGTATGTAACGAATTCATAAAATTTTGAATATACAGTCGCACAGGAAAGTTGACATATCCCCTCGAAAACTGGATTTAATATAGAATTATAAGGACTGGACTTTCAAATATGATATAATTCAAGTCTAGGCGAAAAATAAAACAAAAGCATTTGAACTTTTGCATAACATATTCTTTAAGCTTAAAGAAACACAATGAATTTAATTTCCTGCACACAGAAAGAGTATACATGCTCTGCAGTATTAGGTATCTAGTTATCAAAAAAAAAAAAAAAAAATAATGTTTAGAATTATTTTATTGTTGATTGATAGAGCCATACTTAATCACTAAATTTCAATACAGTTATTAGTCGTTGTTTCACTTAAATTATTGTGATATCCTTTAGGAAGAGCAGTCTTACAGCCTTGTTCTTTTTTTTAATTGCACTTTTTTGTAATAGGTTATCCAATTTATCAAATAAATTGTCTGTGGGTCTTATATCAGGTGACAAATAATTAGAATTAAACCGTCAAGTTTTGATATCGGAACTTCTAGTTTTTTTAACTTTTTGCTTTCGTCACACTTAAATATAGTACTACCTACCTTCATCGCTGAAAACAATTTTATTCCAAAATTCTTCAATATAAAATTTTAATATCCGCGATTATATACGTTAGGCATGTTTCTTATGGATTTCCTGCTGCTCATCTATTTTTTATTTTTTATTTATTTATTTTTTTTTTTTTTATATAACCACAAACAAAAAAATATATTTTTATACATAAGTTAATATAATTAGATATTTGGGAATGTTACACTTGTCCATTAGCATTTATTTTGTTTCAAATATGAACATATGTGTATACGGATGGCACACTAAACTACAAAATTAAATGGTAATCTACTAAAAAAATATATAGAAGCTGTCAGAACTTAAGCGGAAACACATACATAAATCAGGGCATAATCGCAATTGATCATCAGTTCATTTTACACAATTGGCAAACTTTATATGAAAAAAATAGGTATGCATAGAATATGACAGTTGCATAAAAGTTAGTTATTATAGTAATAATATGAATGGATTTTTTTTATACTATATGTTCACAAAACTCATGCATGTTATTGTAAACATATATGTATATACAACATACATGTATAAAAGCTAAGTGTACTGAGAATTTTCGTGAAGATTTTTGGAACTTTACTCATTTTCAAAAAGAGTCAGAAAGGGATACATTACAAAAAGGGTCATAAAAAGTGTCATTGGCATGAAAAAGGAACAGAAGTGATACTTTAGTGTCACAACGGCAACGCTGCACCACTGGTTTAAACATTTAAAGTGTTTTTTTGAGAGATGTGTGATATTTTTGTCCAATGTGTGGGAACATGTAGATGTGAGAGAAAGAAAACAAATTTACGTTGCGTGGTGCTGTTGACAAATCCTGGTTTAGAAGCACCTTTCAAGTTTGTTTGAGTTGTTTTAAGCGAATTTGTTGAAAGTTTTGTCATAATTTTACTGGAAAAAATTTCTGTAAACAATAAATATTAATTTGTTGTAGAGATCTTTAATGTTATTTATTAAAGATTTGCCTAATAGTGTTTGAAGTAGGAACGATAGAACTTAAGAAAGTGTTAACTTACAAACAAACTGTCATATTGCGCTCATTTTTTTTTTTCAAATTTATGATGAGCATAGAACGCTCAGGCAAATTATTATGAAGCTCTCTTTAAACAACACTACTAATTTGTTTAGAGTTACTTTGTCGTCTTACTTATGTATAGACGACAAAATTATGTTCAGCGATAAGACTCATTTTTGACTTAACGGGTTTGTTAGTAAACAAAATTGCCGAATATGTGGTAAAACCAGTCCACAATACATCTTCCACATTCCATTACATCCATTGGTGCGGTTTATGCGTTGGTAGCACTACAGGACCTTATTTCCAAAAATGGAAGATGAAACATTTTTGGTTTTCTGATGTTATTTCAACAGGGTGACGATACATGCCATACGGCTACATCAATCACAGACTTATTGAAATTTTCAAAATTCAGCGATAAATTGATTTCAAGAAATGGGTCTGTTAATTGACCTTCAAAGTTTTGAGATCTCTTGATTATTTCCCGTATGCTCACATTGGCCGCAAAATTCAGAAAAGTGGCAACATTTGGACGTCTACGATGCGCTACGTTAAGAACAGCTGAGGTGGCCATATATCCGAAATTAATTTTTAAATGCTAAATCATGTGTTGTTCAGTCCAATAAGATTTTTTTTTTTTTGGGTTAAAATTTAATTTTAAATTTTACAATATGAAGTTATATAGGACTTAAAAGCACATCATTTATATGTGAATCTTAACTGCTATGTAGACCGATTGAAAATTTGTTTAGACAAATATTTATGTTTTATTATTATGTCCTCATCGATTTCTTTGAGATAGAATAGTTCTCTTTTGGCGGGCATTACTTCAAAGCGTCTGCCAGAGCTGCTGGGGCTTTTGCTACGAAAGTCATCTAATGTCGTTTTCTTGTTTTTTGTCATAAACTGTCGTCGAAAAATAAGAATTATCGATTTTTAAAGGCAACATTTTTAGAGATAAACATAACACCCTCTCTGTGTAATTAATTTTCAAAAAGAAAGGCAACAAGGTGCTACAACGTTTTTTTTTTTTTTTTTTTTTTTTTTTTTTGAAAAGAAACCACTTTCTTGGTGTAATACTTCATCTTTGCTTAGGGAAATTAATAAATTAATTTGCACTGTTCGGAGTGCTCCAACACAACTCTTCCTGAAAATGTTTTCAGCAGCCTGCGAAGCATTCTTATCTTTTATATGATAGAAAAGCAAAGATCAATGTGATTTTAAAATTGTCTTCAAAGTAAAGACCAAAATGTCACCTTTCAAAGAAGCTGTACTGTTGCCTGATGCATTTAATATTACATTTTAGAGCCATCTACAGAAAATCTGTAACCAAACTTTCACAAACACCCAATAAATAAAATATTCTTTTAGATATACAAATATATAAAGTTCTCCAGATTAAACTCAGTGCAATAAAAAGAACGGCAAATTCGTTGCGTCATTGTTGCATACTTGGATTGAAAGTACTGATATGGGCTTTGGTAACTGAAAGGTAACTGCAAGACTGCAAAGACTGGGATCTTAATGAATGAACGAAAACAACCGCATTGTTGATCGTTGCTTATAGGGTCTAGCTTCGAACAACCCCATTTGATTTTTAATTAACTAGTTGGTGGTTCCTCAAAATTGCAGAAAGCAAAAGTTAAAAGAACGTTAAGGTTTTATGCAAAAGCCGATTGGTCAAATGAGTTTGACCGCTTAGATGCTCAGGAAGCCTTTTTCATGTTGTACTGCCAAGAATTTGGTACAGATTTGCACAAGTTCAGATTAAAATGATAAAATTTTAGACACAAACCTTTTATCCCTTCATTAGAGACTTTTAATTAAAGAATTTTTTTAGTAATCAAATTGAAATATAACATAAGTGAAATATACCAGTGCAACTGGTATACAACTGTAATCCTGAAGATATTTCAAACCAGTTACGAAAATCCTATGAGAACATTTTACGTACTTGGATGTTGACTAGTGCAGTAACTTTTTGAGTAACTGATTTCTTTTAGGTGAAGGTACATAAAACTCGTTAACCTTTTAACGCGTTTGGTGCTTTTGCTTTGAGACGATGCTTGGTTCGACTAAATGCTAAGTTTCGTTTGTTTGTATTGTTTTTTATGTCAAAATGGTAGTGAAATATCATTAATTCAAGTTTTTTTTTGCTTCCCATGACAAAAAACACAAGTCGGCTGTTCAACTGTCAACGCGTCTAAAAGGTAAAAGTTAACAAAAATATTCGCGTTAGAGGCATTGCACACTTTGCTTGTAACTTGCTTTATGAAAATAAATTACTTCAACATTTTTTGACAGAAGCCTAGAACGCACAAATTTCATAACGCGTGATATGTACCTTCGCATTTAGCTTTTTTTTTCTGAATTCTTCTGCTAGAAACGCATCTTTTCCTGAGAATGGCTGTCGTAAATTAACTTAAATATGTCCACAAATATCTCAAAATGAATCAAGGGTCCAGGTAAATGGAAGCAGCGTTACATCGAAACTAACTGTGTTGAAAATACTGGTATTTGACATTTCTTTACCAGATCCTTACTCTGGTACTATTATATTTTTTGTCTATTTTAAATCGGGTGTTTTTTTTAAACATTCATGACTTTCAGTTGGCACTCACTGCTTTATTCGACAATCGATTTAACAGCTGATAATTGCTTTTTGTATGGTTTGGCTTGACATTTTATTATGAATAGACAACATTTCCAAAGTGTTGAATTTCCACTCAAAATTTAGTTCCCCGATGAAGTCCATTTTGGTTAAATGGGTATGTAAATAAGCGGAATTGTCAAATTTCGATTGAGGATAACCCACAAGCTATTATCGAAACATCATTACATCCACAGAAAATTACTGTTTGATGCGCTTTATAGGCTGGCGGAGTTATTGGTCCATATGTCTTCAAAAACATTGATGTTCAGAATGTTGAAGTCAATGGTGAACGGTAAATTAGAAATTAGAATTAGAAATTTTTTTTGCATCTCAATTAGCTGGCATTAATCCTGCAGATATGTTGTTTCTACAGGACGGTAGTCGTGTTACTTAATCCCATCAGATTATTTTCTTTGGGTTTATGTTAATCTGCGCGATAAACCAGAAACAATTGAATACCAGGTAATCAACAATCGAAGGCATATGCTGAAAAACTATGCGCATCGAATGCGTCAGCCGTGGCGGCCATATGACCGAAATCTTATTTAAACATTAATGTCATGAAATTTTTTATTTAACGAAGCCCATTTCATTGATATTAAAAATACATTTTTTGCTTTATTATGCTTTAAGCTTGTGTAACTGTTTTCTATTTTATGTGTTTTTTTTTTTTGTAATTTTTCTCTTAAATAACTGTTTGAACTTGCTTCACTTACCATATAAACACAATTATTTTGTAAACAAATACTTCTGGATAATTTTAATCCATAAAATTTGTTTAAAATTTTTTTTTTTTTATTTTTTATTTATTTATTTATTCTTTTGCCACAGAAACACTCAGTAAGGACTTATCACAATAATCTGCCTAATAGGCATTAAATTTGATTTTATTTAAATTTTTGTTAAGAATTCTTTAAAAAAATTGTTTGTTTTCTTTTCCTCCTTTGAACATATTTAAAGCATTTTTTTGTTTAAATTATGAAACAGAAAATCGTTAACTAGCAGGCTCTGGCTTATGAAAAAAAGAACGAAAAAAAGAATTTAAGCAAATATTTTGCAAGTGTTTAACAAAAGAACTACTAACGAAAAACTGAAAAAATTCATAAAAATGCATAAAACTACTGCTCAAAAAGAAACAAATTAAAATGTGAGAAAAATTTAAAAAAAATCGTAGAAAACAAATTCAAAAAGGGTGAAAATATGAGGAAAATCAAGACGAGAAAAAAAGTTGAGGAGAAAAGTACAAGAATCATGAAAAATTGTGTATGCAAATATTTATGGTCATTTACATTTAGAAAAAATAAAAAATAATAATAAGCAGGACAAACGAATAAACAAGCATTCACACAAATTTATACTTAAGCAGCGACTGCCATTGAAGGAAAAAAAAAATTTTTGTTTCAAAAACCAAAACATAACTGACTAAATAAAAAATAAAACAAAAGTAAAACAGTCAACAATAGCACGAAAATCAGACATAGACAGACGGACAACTGGCAGACGGACATGCACGAACAATGCTTTTTACTCGCAAAATTTTTTTGTTTGTAGTTCTTGTCTTAGATGTAACAGGTTGTCAAAACTAAAAATTACAAAAAAAAACAGAATAAAAACAACTATAACGTATAGACAAGTAACAACGAAAAATGCATGTTGCAAGTGGCAGAGACCTATTAAGAGAAACCTTACTGTGGTGGCACTAATTGTCGGTAACAGCATGACCAGAAATACATTTTGCGTTGACTCAAAAATAAAGAATTAAAAAATATTCAAAAATATATTACGAAAACAATATAAAAGTAAATCACTGAGAAATATTGGGAAATTAGCAAAGCATTGAAGAGATACTCTACACTTGCAGTCAGTGTTGCCATAATTTTTTTTAGAAAAACAGAAAATTTAGAAGAAAAAAACTGATTTTCAGGTGAAAAAACTGCATATACTTAGAAAAGTGAAAAAAATATACATATGGTATTCGCCACTTACACTATGCAACAAGTAAAAATAACTTGGATAACCACAATATTTTTTGATGCTTTATGGTCGACCAACTTCAAAAATCATCAGCGTTTTAGATTCTATGGATAAATTTTTTCTAGATTTTTTATTTTTCTTCTTTTCTAAAATGTGATATAACTTTGAAACGACTTATTCGATTTCGTTAAGCCATATATTCAAAAGTTCCAAATTATACCAGCTTTAAGTCGTTCTAACATCATTTTTTAATATTTTTAGAGATATTGAAAAGCAAATTATATATATATTTTTTTCAAATTCCAATATATTTGATTTCTAAAAATTCGCAAAAAGTAGAAAGCAGCAAATATTTACCAATTTCACTATTTATTCATAAAGTTTAATATAATAATAGAAATAAAATAAACCATAATCCATGAAAATCGATTGGTAAATACCTATTTTATTCCCAATAAAGTGAAATTACCTAGTTTTGAAAATAAAAAATTTTGTTAGAATTTTATACTTTTTTCCGACAAGCTTGGCACCTGACGGGAAAACCGATTTCACGTACACGAATCTAGTGCTGCTTACCGCGTTTATGGGTTAGCTCTTGTTTTCGAAATATACCGTTCTAACAAAATGGAGGACGTAACTAAAAAATTTTAGTTTATTGATAAAATAAAAAAACAGAAATTCCACAATAATATTATATTTAAGAATAAGGCCCCGCCTTTATTATGGTTTGCAATTCAACTATGTTGAGTTGAACATGCCTCGTCATATGGGCATAAACATTTTTTTATACTTTAAATATTTTATTAGGAAAGCAAATAATCACTCATACGTGCGTACTTACGCAGTATGCAATGTGATCTCACTATTCTTTTGCCGAAAAAAAAAATTGTATATTTGAAATGAGGTGAAATTCTTATTTCAGAAATTATAATTAAAATAAAAAAACTAAAATATGAAAAACTGCAAAATCTGCACAATTTACAGAAAAACTTATTCTTTAAACAAAAAACTTCAAAACTGCTCAATGCTTACAAAAACTGCAAAACACAGATAAATCTGCACATTTGGCAACATTGCTTTCAGCAGCCTAAACTGAGAGTGGCTAACGCAACTATTGTTTTCCATTTCTTCATATATATTCCAATTGATTTTATAAGAATTCATTTCATTCAATTCAATCATTTCTATCCACAATTTGCCAATTCTTATTATTTCCGCTTTCATTTTTATTTTATTTATTTAGTAGTTGCTGGGCGTCTTGTTTTAAGAAATGCGAAGTCCAGCGTCATTTTCGTATTTTAATCTCTGTGTATATGCTGCAGGTTGGTTTGCTTTCGAAATGATCCTTGGATAAAAGATTCCTAGAGTTCCAAACGTGCTTTTTGGATACGGTTTTCGATGAGTGATTAAAATCGAGGTGAAACAGAAAAAACTAGGCATTTGAATTAACATAGTCTAAGGAACTTAAATAAACTTAAAATTTGCGACTCTAAAGTATGGAAAAAAAACTTATGTGAGTGATAAAATTAACACTTTTAACAGAGTGACTTGGGTACTATTGCACCCATAAATTGTCTGGGGTTCACTGTAGCCTTTACAAAAAAAAAAAAATTTAAGAGCCGAAATGGTATTACAGTAAAAACTTAATAATCTGAACCTCGCTGATCCGAGTTTTTCAGTAAAACGGACATCATTTTGTGCTCTATAATTCGGATTGATTGCTTATAAACTGTTGGCTAATGATAATTTCTATTAATTGGTATTCCAAAAACACAGTTTTTTTTCTTTTCTTTTTGCTGCAAAAACAAGATATTTTGCCATCTTTAAGAATTTTTCATGATATTTTATAACTTTTTTATAAAATGTACACATGTTTTCGTTTTTGTCCTTTTAAAAGATAATTATTTATTTAAATAACAAATAAATCTATATACTGAGTATACAAGTTAATAATATCGATTTGGGCAACATATGGCTTAACTATCATATATGGTTTGTATCAATAAAAACAAATATGGTATTTTGGAAAATAATGCCGCATTTTGTGCCTAAAAGTATGTTTTGCGGGGAAGTCAAACATTAATTTTGAGAAAACGGCTTCTGAAAGTTATCGATTGTTGGTTGAAGCTTACGGTCAACATGCATCAAATTAAAAAAACTTGTTAACGATGGTTTACGCGATTCAAAAGTGGCCATGTTTGAAGATGAAGAATTTGAAGCGTTACTCGACGAAGATTGTTGTCAAACGCAAGAAGAACTTGCATTATCATTGGGAGTCACACAAAAAGCTATCTTCCTACGTTTAAAAGTGTTGAGATTCATTCAAAAGCAAGGAAATTGAAAATTTAATTGAAGCCAATAAACGTTAAAAAAACGATTTTGCATGTCGGATAAGATGCTTGAACGCTAAAAGAAGAAGTCATTTTTGCATCGTATTGTTACTGGTGATGAAAATTATATAAAAATAAGTTGCCCTATGTTCGTCATTTTATAGCTCGGGAACCACTAAGCCGATTAACAAGCCAGCACATGCGGCGGAAAGTTGTACTTCCACTGATGGTTTTTGCTCAACTGGGCAGTGCTACGCCCATACAAAATTTTTATTTATATGTCTATATCTTTAAAATGGTAATAATAAAAGACTCTACATTTTGAGCAAATAACTTTGTGTTCTATACAAATCATAAGGCAAAAAATGGGCCGAATTGGATAAGTGGGAGTAGTACTTCGCATTCAAAGTATATATTGATTTTTGTATATCTTTTGAACGATAATAGTGGAAGGTTCTGAACTTGGTTAAAATAACTTCGTAGTCAATATACATCACCAGTCGAAATATAGGCAAAATTGAATAAGTGCGTCTGACACCTCCCATACAAATAAAATATTTACTTTTGTATATCCAGATAACGATTAGAATTTGAATTTGATCTAAATGATTGCTTAGATAGTACAAACCATCAGTTAAAAAGTGGGCGAAATCGGATCAGTGGGCATGGTACCTCTCATATAAATGAAATAATAATTTTGTATACTATATCTTGAGAATGGTTAGAGTTGAAGTTTCTAATGTTGGTTTAAATAACTTGGCAGTCAATAGAAACCACTATTAAAAAAAAAAAAAAAAAAGAATATGGAATTTTGCATGTGTGAAGAACGGTAACAGTTAAAGCTTTCTTTATCCATCCACACCAGTCAAAAATCAGGTACAACGCAAAGGCTCCAAGCAACGTGGGAGGGGTTACTCTACTATAATATATAACCCGATATGTGTTTTGAAAGCATTTTTAATACAAGAACAATATTTTAAATTTGTATTTATTAATCTGGATATTTTAATAATCCGGATCAATTATCCATATTATTGAGGTTTTACTGTATTTAAAAATAATAGAATTATGGTAGTTTTTAAGAAGTTTTGGAGTTCTAGGCTAACAACTTCTGTAATCAATTAATAAATTAGAATTAGGTACCAAGGTACCCTGTCACCCGCATAAGGGTTATGGTGAAAGCCTAGTTGATGCAATGGAGAATAAAGATTAACAACTAAAAATTCACTTTCATAACATTTACTTTGCTTTGGGGAAATTAAGAAACCACCACCTGCCTCACCTTCGAAAAATGTAAGTATTCAAGGGTTCCAAAATAAAATATTGCGCCAGATAATAAATGCTCTTGGAAAGTTTAATAAAGAGACTTCCACTTCCCTCCAGACAAATCCATCCAGCTTCACCTCTTGCGGTAATGACGAACATGAGATGAATGATCAGAAAAAACGCCACCTACTGAGAAGAACAAAATTACAATGCTAAGTAAAGATCACCACCATCACTTGCAAGTATCTTCACTGCTACACAATCATATGGAGGTGAAAAATCAACTTGATTAATGAAACTGAAACAAAGCAATAGATGCTTGGTGGAAAGCCAATATGCTCCCTAAAGGAGTAACAAAAAAACAATAATAAATTTTCTCTGGTCTATAAGGAATTTGAATAACCATAAACCTCTGAACGTGTCCATGGTTAAAGAGGAAATCTGTGAGGTATACTAAAACGTATTTGAAGATGCTAGATGTCCGCCTGAACCCACTAGCTGATGCAACCTTGAATAAAGCTGGCCATATTCAGGTCAAAGCCTGGTGTATGAAGCTAATAAGTCTTCGAATTTTAGACAGAATCTACCACAAAAATTAACTAATTCTACTTTAAAATCACTCCAAAAAAAGCCGCATATCGTTTTAAAGCCAACCATATCACTTGTCCTCTATTACCACAATAAAGCTGTAGTGCTCACTATCGCGTAACAAGTACAAGTGCAGTGCTGCAGTTAAAAAAAAGTATAAATATTGTATTGGATACAAATATTTATTTTCAAAGGCAATCACAAGAAAATAAGAAAAATAAGACAAACGATGGAATAAAGAAACCCTCGTACTTAAGTCTTAAAAAGAATTTCAAATCACTGGAAGGAAAAAATTAAATAAAAATTTATTCAATAACTCAAAAATATACGTTTCATATGTAAATGAATTCTCCATTCAAGTAACAAATATTGAAAACCCAAACGTTTTTACTCTGTCATTCAACCTCAACTCGCTCACTCACTCACTTATTTACTGAAAAATTGGGTCAATTTTAAATTCTACTATAAAAGTATTTTGCCTGCTTTTTTATATATACAAAATTTTACACAATAATGTCTTTACTTTTGCATAAATATTAATATTAGAAAAAAATATCTGTTGATATATACGGTTTATATACATACTTCATAAAAAAATGCACAAAAGGTATTGATAACAAAGAATATATATTTCAGTTTTTATAAATTAAAGTGGCAAATAAAAGCTTTAAGTGGCACAGAAATTTATACATATACTATATACATAAATATTTGTAACACCATATACATGTTAAGAATAAAATTTTTAAATTTTTTGCATACAAAATGTCTCCAAAAATAAAATTAATTTAATATTTTATCTAACACTGTTTCACACCCATTTACATAAGAGTTATATCGATCTAGGCGGTGTTACACTGCCTAGTACGAGTACAACAATATATAACCGTTCAAGTGAGTTACTGATAAGTATGTAAATGAAGTAATTTTTATGAATAAAAAATTTTTTATGCAAGTATTTCATTATAACAATTCCAAAGATAAATATTTTTTTTTTTTAAATAAACAAAAATAAAATAAACTAAACAGTCAGGTAATTGATTTAAGAATATTAAGTAATGCACTACAGAAAAGATTATATAGATGAATACTAACTAGAAAGACATATTAAATTAAAGTTTTTCATTACTAAACGAAAAGATAATGAATATCCTGGTATTTTATGCTTTACCACGTGCAAGTTGTTTTAGTACATCAAACAAGTTCAGTCCAACTTTACACCTTTCTCAGCCTCTGGTAGCTGAGGCAGATCTATCGCACATTTGGTTTGAAATATTGACTGATTTTTACCTCTAAAAATAGGCAAGAGATTTAGTAATGGTAACACGAGCCCTTCGAGAGCTCTTTTAGTCAAAAGCAAGCGCTGTTGACTTAAAATGGAGGCGCCAACACTTAAACTATTTTATTTAAATAAAAGCCATTAAATCTATACCTAAAGGTTTTAAAATACGAACAAATAATCTTATATTTTCAGAAATGTAAACAATTTTGAATGGCGCACTTTGGGGGATTTTTAACTATATTTTGAGACATATTGGGCTTATAAACAACAATTCTACAAATGCTAGAAATATGTATATGAAGCCTGTTAAGCCTGTGAAGGCTTATTAAGAAAAGTCATAAAACCACCATACTGAAACCTCTTGATCTAATAAAACGAAAAAAAGACGCAGTGATCGACTATTCATAGAAATTTATTCCCCAGACTTTAGCGTACGAGTTCCAAGAATTTTGAAACTCTACAGGCGGTGGTAATATATTAGCATGTGCAGTAGAAACCAGGAGAAATGAGTTAAGTAAATTAAGCTAAAAGTCGAATTAATTTTGTGTATACGAGGGGTACTATTTAAATTTTGGGAACTGACAACATTAATGTCAATAGCTAAAATCTAGCAACTCCATAATAAAGTTTTTTTTAGCATAATCGTACTCACAACATTTTGATGTACAGGTGCTATTTGTTTTGTTTACAGAGAGTTAAGAAAATCAATTTGGCCAAAATACAAGAATGTGTCGATGAAGTCAGTTCTTTGTATGGCGATAAAGCATTACCCAAAAACACAGTATATCACTAGTATAGTTATAGTGAATTCAATCATAGTCGTAGTTCGGGCGCCAACGAATTCCGTGAATGTCGTCCAAAATCGGTTGTTGTGCCACAAACCATCCTGAACTGATAATGCACGATCGTCATATGACATTTTGTGAGATAGAGGCGTCCTTGCACATTAGTTTTACTTCAATACATACGATTTTACATGAACACTTAGTTGTGGGTATCCGAAGACTAGCTTATTCCAACAAAAGTTTTTGGCGTAAAAAGCATATCGAAGCAAATGACCGCCTGTATCTTCGGTAGAATAATTCATGTGGCCACTGTTCCGCTTGATATCTCGTTAGTCAAAACATCAAAATGATGTGTTATTCTCCAGTTGAAGCGTTCAAAAACCATGTTTTGGAGGTGTTTCCAAAGGAATGGAAAAACTGCTTTGAGAAATGGTTTGAACGAATGCAAAAATGTACTGATTATCAAGGGGAATACTTTGAAAAACAATTAAGCCCTTTTTATTTAAAAATATTTGTTATTATTTAATATTCCTGAAATATAAATAGTACCCCTCGTAGTATGAAAATAGGAGAATTGATTTAACTCCAAAACAGAGGATAAATATAATTGTGGCACTAAAGCAATGTAAATTATTAAATTCCGCAACATTTGTATTTAAATATTTGCTACCGTGTTTAGACATAAGCCTTGCGTTATTAAGAGATTTAAAGCAATTAAGACATTAATAGGGCTTAATGTATAATACAAGAGCTTAATTAATATATAGAACAATTCCAGAAAGAGTTCGTTAGTTGCACTTGCGAAGATCGTCGGCTTCGCAGTTGTCGCAGTGACGCTCATCCATATTGTTCAGATCCATATTGTTACGAAGTTTTTCGTCTATTTATTTATTATCTTCGTGAATATTACAACCAGGATTGCTAAAAGAGAAAAAAATCCTACCAAAAATTTTCCTCACATGTGCTAAAATCAATTGTATTGCTAACCTTTATTACATACTCTTCTAATTTAAATATCACACAGTATATATTGAAATTGCTATTATAATTCCTAAAAAAAATTGTTTTTGTTTTGTTTTTCTATAAAAAACTTAAGAAATTGTAATAAGTTAACAATTTTTAAAAAATCTTTATTACAAAATTCATACGCTTTGTTTACATTATTTCAAACGGCAACCATATTTATAGCAAAAAATATGTGCGTGAGACACAAAAATATATCAGTGGCTTGTTAGTCGTCAACGAAGTAGGGGTGTAGCGCATAATTTTGTGTTTTTTTTTCTTTTTTAATTTTAAGAGATTTTGAAGAGAGCTAAAATTTTTATATATACACCGAGAAGTGTTAATAATAAGCTACATAAATTTATGCATGTTTGTACTATGTATGAATACCTATTCTCTTTACAGCGTTTTAACTTCAGTATATTTATCATTTTATATTAACCGTTTTTGCGCACCGCTGGTCTAAATTAGGCATGGCGCACAATGATGCTCATATGTCATAAAACAATAATATGTTTATAAAGTTGAGCATTCGTTATCTGGGATGGTTAAGGAATAATTTTCCAAAAAGTTTAGAACTATTGCTAACCCATTTAAAGCATATATAGCCAAAATAGATACACGTTTTGCAATTCGCGATAATTAAGGCAATCATGATAAATAGATTGAAATAAAAAAATCTTCTGTTCGCTATCGATACCGCATAATTGATATTCCCGGATAATCAATGTTCAACTATATTTAATTTCGGCGTAATGTAGCGCAAAGGCTGCAAGAATTTATAAAGAAGTGCTTTCAAATGTGGAATATTTTCGTGATATCAAAATTTAAATGCGGATTTACTGGAACTAATAATAACGGAGCATATTGTTCGTCAAATATGACAACGAAAATGAAGGTTAATCAGCAACGCTTTTTGAAAAAACATCGAGTGTCCTGTGTAAACTAATTTGGACAGATAATAAGCCACTGATTTTTCCATCCAAAGCCAACCTGTCAACATAGATAGAACATCTAGAGAAAAATTGATTTAACCTCAAAGTTGTTCCAGCTCAAGCACACCTACTGGACTTTTACTATGATTAATTTCTGGTACTTTTTGCAGCTGAATATAGATCTCCGTTTTGCATGAAACTGCTGCGAGAATATCGAAGAAAATCTCTTTTAATTTTTTAAATTACAGGACGGTATTAGTACCTCAAAGAGCGCACCTAGTATTATACAAATTCATATTTTTTAAAATTTTTTTGTCAAGTGTACTCTCACACACTTTTTTGTAGTGCACACTCTTACTTTCAGTGTTGAAGCCTTGAGAAAATATAATTTTGGTTCAATTATTTAAAACTTTTCTCTTAGTGGTTTATTCCCATTCCAACTCTCCCGTGCAACTCGCTCAAAAATATTTTAAATTCTTCAACTATTTAAGCGGAAAAATTGCCAAAATTGTTTTCAACAACATCGCTAACACTTCCACTTTTTTCGAATAATGTCACGTGTAATAATGAAATGAAAATCCAATAAAAAATAAGATGAAAACGAAAAAAAAATATCGAGTGGAAAAATTGATTTACGTTGACAGCTGAGGTAAAAACCTTCAGACTTTTCCACTCCTAAATAAGATGCAAATTTATGCCACACAAAAATAAAAAGGCATTCTAAAGAAAAGGGAGGAAAACATCTAAAAATAAAATGTCTAAAGTAGAAGACTGTTTAAAAAAGTATCTTGAAAGTATGTAAAAGTACCTTCCCTTGACTTGTTTTTTCTTTTCAGTAAAAAATTTATTACTGCCACCATTTTTTAACACTTTTATTTGCACAAACAAGTGTAGAAACAGCTGTTAACAATAGACACCGTGGTGTAACAGACAGTAAGGAAGAGGTGGTTCTACTGGGAAGAGATAGTAGCAGATTTTATCAATGTAAGCAATTTCCATATTAACTTTATACTTTTATGTAACTAACTATACATTGGTACATATGCCACTGCAATAGAATTTATTAAAAAGAAGTTTTGTAGCAAATTAATTTAAAGTCACACGGCATATTGATTAATTTTAAGAAAATAACAACCATATTAGTTTCCTATACAAGACCGTAGTCAAAATATGAAGTGATCTCGAGGAAAATCGCCTTAATTGCAAATAGAATAGAAGGGCCTATTGGTAGAACATATAAGACGAATCACAATATATTTCCACTCACCAGAGAAAAGTCAAAGAGTAATTTTTAGTAATATTTGTCGATAATTTATATATAGACCTGAAAGAAATGTAAACCGTCATTCCTTGTGCTCTAAGAATATAACGAGAGCCAATTAACATAAATCATTTGATTAAAAAATAAACTTTATTTAAGTCAATGGGAATCTATCACTTTTGATTTTTTAGGCATGAAAATTAATGAGAAGTTGTAGGTGTGGAAAGTAGTTAAAACATGATATACTCCTTACCAATTACTTCTACCTCTGGAGCTTTGAATAGGCTCTTGGTGGTCTATAGATGTAAACGAATTTCTCTCGGATAATCTAGGCTTAGAAAGTTGAAAATTTGTAATCCAAAAGGGGGATGGGGAGAGCAAAGCGCTATAAACATATAAACACTAAATCAATTAGCTTATCGTCCTTGCTAGAAGAATAGGTCTGGAACTTAACAACCAGAGTACCAAAGCTAATTGCATCAACATGATCAACTTGAATTATTTTTACGTGAAAAATTCTCGAATCGAATATCCTACATTTTTGCTATTAAGGTTGTATGCTGTTTAGGTAATGCGTGTCTGGGGAAGATGTACAGTGTGAGATGGCAAAAGCTTGAAATGCGTTTTATCGGCAAAGTGAAGTGCGGAGATCACCTAGAATATCGGTGCACACAAAACTACGTATCGTATGTTTTACTTAGAGATTCAAAACTTCAAAACGAGTTAAACTCAGACGGTTAAACAGCTGATAGTTGCTTTTTATTTAGTTTGGTTTGATATTTCTTTACGGATAGATAGACTTACACCAGACTTGTTTTCCGATGAAACGCATTTTTGGTTGAGTGGGTATGTAAATCAACAGAATTGTAGCACTCGGAGTATGGATAATCTAAATACTTTTGTTGAAACACCACTACATTCACAGAAATTTACTGTCTGGTGGAGTCACTATTGTTACTGTCACTGGTGAACGGTATATGGACATGACTAGAAATTTTTTCGTATCTTAATTAGCTGGCATTAATTCTGCTGACATGTAGTGCCAACAGGACGAAGCCACATGCCACACAGCGCACACTTCAATTACTTAAACAAATTTTTGATTAAAGAGTAATTTCACGTAATGGTCCAATTAATTGGCAACCAAGATCGTGTGATTTAGTCCCGTTGGATTAATTTCGTTGGGGTTATGTAAAGTCACTGGTCTACGTCGATACATCAGACACAATTGTACACCTGTAAATCAACATTCGAAGAGTTATTGGCGAATACGGCCGCATATGCTGCGAAAAGTTTGTGAAAATTGGTGTTCCAGGATGTGCTTTGTATGCGCTAGCCGTGGCGGCTATGTTGATATTAAAAATATATTTCTTTGTTTTATTATGACTTAAACTTGTGTAACTGTAATAAAACACCCTGTGAAAACAACATTACTGTACGCTAGCGAGGCCTGGCAATGCACCTTCGTATTGTTTCAGCTTTTTTGTATTCCTTAGTATGTAACTTGTCTTTTAGCTAGGCAAGTCGTCGGTCTACTGTAGCAGGTGCCAAGGGTAGATGTTGGTGCTGCCATCTGATGTTGATATTTTGAAGTGGTGGTTTGGCGACTTGCTATTCGAAGTCTATTATGAGAATTAAATTTTTTTTCCTAAGAAATGGCGTTGCCTGACTCTTCCGATAATATGTTGTAGAACATGACTCTTTTATCGTTCTGCCGGAGGGAGAGGAGATCAGAAGGCTTCTTATTTGTATCATCTAGAGTAGAATTGAAACCTCTTGATTATTTAGAAAACACAATGAAAATTTTTCTAGTCACCTCTGAAATTTGAATCTGGTCTGTGTACGTTCTATGCAAGCACTTTAACCACTATGATACCACTCTACCTCTATTATATTTGCTAAAGAGTATTCATTGTCCTCAAAAGATTTCTTAATGTTTTTAATGTTTTAGATTTTGTATTAATCCGCGATTAAAAAATGCTTAAAATAATGCTAAGCAATAGTCTTGTGTGGTGTTTTCTTTCCTACAAGAAAAGTATTACCCTGTTAAAAGGTGCATTAAATAATGCCCGACCAACGCTGTAACAATGTAATTTTTTATTCGAGAAGAATATAAAGCGGCGATTAAAAGATTCAGCGCGGCTTGTCAGCACGGCGAATTTGAAAAATTCGCAAATACCAGCTGATTGGCGTGTCTTCAAGCAATGCTGAAAAATCGCGCTGGATCGGCTAAGCGGCGCTTAACACAAACTGCCCTGTGTTTACCAGTTGAATCTAATAAGTGATTTATATCAATTTTCGCAAATAAAATACATGCATCAATATCCATATTTATATTTTTTCCAAAAATAAGGTTTTTAGTACGTATGTATGTATCTTTTGTTTTCTTTCCAATAATATATGTAAATCTGAAAAAAGTGTTGTCAGATTGCCAATTTTACGACTTTTTTGAATGCTTTTTTATAAAAAAAAAATTATTTCGATTACTTTTTCTAACACGGAATGCATTTTTTATATTACTGATCATGTAGCTTTAACAATGTAATGTTTCCTTAAGATTACTCCACAAAACAATGAAAGAATTTCCTTCAAAATTGGATAACATACCAAGCAACCTTTTTCACATTTCATCTGGTAGGCCTATAAAAAACAAAAGCCATGTGCTTTACAGGGTATTATCAGTACTCTCGATTTATACAGGGCAAGGCGAATTTAATAAGGTGGTCTTAAATTCAAAACGAATACAACACCGTAAACCAAAATTTCGGTGTGTCAATATAATGCAACACTGTAGTAAGCAAAAAGCTGTAGCGTCAAAAGTATTTTTTGTCAAGAAAATACAGAGTGTTTGTGTTTGTTGACATACTCGAATGTATTAGCTATTACTTACGTAGTAAATTAGGGCCATCTTATTGAATTTGCCTGGATACAGGGCATAAAATGCAATGTTTTCCACCATTGGCAAGTGTGAATTTTTTAGAAAAAAAACATACTACCCTATCAGAGAGCGAAACATTTTTAAGAAATAAACACAAAATTTCATTTTTTTAAATAAAATGCACATTTTTTTTTGGTAGAAAAGAAAACATCATAAATTTAGTCAATCAATTTTGTTTTTGTTGTTGCTCCTTCGAAATTGTTTGAATATAATATATTACGGCTTACGAAGCCAACAATTTTAATTTTTATATCGAAGTAAATATAAATCGCGATCTTTTAACTTCCTGGAATGGCTAATTTTTGGTTGAAATCTGTTCATGTTTCTAAACAACACTGCTTTTATCAGTTCCTAACCAGATGACATAGCCAGCATTTTTACACTTTTCTGATTTTTTGTGAATCTTAAGAAACATGTCTTAAATAAGATCGTTAAAACTCGTTTTCTACTACAATACAAAGTAAGCGCATAACCAAAAAAAATATTTATTTTGTTTGCTTATGTCTCTTAAACTCTAAAGCAGCTTCTTTCCTTTTTTCCTCCATATTTTTAAATTATTTATTCCTATTGTCTATTGCTCCACAATCCTATATTGTGTTTCTGTTTCTCTTCTTCTTTTGGCGCCAAAGTTAATCCTACACAAACGGGTACAATTCCATTCAAATGCAAAAGCAGGTTTTGAGCACAAATAAAAAGAGATCGAGTATAGAAAAGGGAAAGAAAAATCCAAGTATCTATTGGGTGGAGGGTTGAATATGTTGACAGTTAAAGGTTAAAAGATTCTTTATGTCTGTTTTATGCGTTTTATTTTAACCCTCCATTTTCCCTTTCTCATACATCTATTTTAAAAGAATTGCTATCATTGCGTGTGGATTGGTTGGTTGTCGGCTGTGCAGTCGCATTTGGAACAAAAAAGGTACAAGACGAAGAACAATAAAATAAGGAAAAAAGTACAAAAGAAACGTAAAATAAGTAGATCTTAACAAGTTGTCTGACGCCGACACTTTTGTTTTCTTGTGTGTAAATATGCAGAGATTTGTTGCATGTGCGTGTGCTTTAAAAAATACCAGACATAAAATTTATTACTAAATAAAGCTTAACATTTTCCTTCTTTTTCTATATAACAAATATAAATTTTAGGGTCACAAGAAAAAATGTTTTTCTTGGTCAAACAGGACGACTATAAGATACTGTACGAGGAGTGTTCGAATTCTAAAGGTTACATATGGTTTATATCGCTTTTAAATTTGTATATATTTTGTCCAAAATTCAAGTCATAGTTTAACTTATGAAAGGATTTGAAATTGCAATTTTGCGAAAACATAATTGGGTTTATTTCGTTTTTATGGACTAACATTTAAAATTTTGGAGTAAAGAATAAGTCTTTAGCTTTGAGATAATGGTAAAAGGTATTAAATAAGTATCTTGACTAAATCAAATCTCGTTAAAATAAAATAAATAAAAAAGGAAAGGATTTTAGGTTACCTGCCACATCTTTATTTTTACTTTGGGTTAGATTATAAGCGTTTTCAAGTTAAAATATCGAATACATATATCGAGTACTATAGGAAACATCAGCTCCATAATTTTAGGTACATAAAGGGTGGGCAAATTTGAGGTTAGGAAGTAAATTGGCTAAAAAACACATTTTTGTTTGTTTGTTTACATAACTGCCTAACTGAAAATGGCCTCATCACTAAAGATGATTTTGTTGCAAAATGTGGTTCAAAATTTTGTGAAAAGAGCATACGACAGCCGACGTGCAAGAGGTGGACATTTGCCCGACATAATATTTCATTATTAATTCCCATATTTCTATTTTATATTGGCTTATACCAATGGGAGAGGTTTCTGAGTCCGTGCAAAGTTACCGGCAATAACGTATCGAATGCTTAAATATTTAATGCTCAGTAGTTGAGCTAAATGGAGTAAATAGGTATACAATAGAAAATGAATAAAGAATCAAGTCTTGTAGGTGTTACAAACACACAAAAATATAACCTCACTATTTATGTTGGTGTAGGGTAAAACAAAATCGATTCAGTGATGCAGTAAATGTTTGTCATGAAAAAAAAAAGAGAAACGAAAAAAGTGTTTTAAAACTTAGGGAAGACTTATACTTCCGGGTTAGAAATGTCGTAAAAGTTGACATTTATTGTTTTTATTTTATACAATAAACATCCGATAAAAGTATGATTTGAAAAAAGAAAAATGTTTCAGTAAATATCTATATATGTTTTGAGTTAAATAGTTGTGAAAATTAGAATTTATTTTATTAGCAAGGTCTGAGATATTTAAAGTCAATTCACTTTGACTCTTCACATAAATCGATGTTTGAAATATGTCCTTCGGTCTGGTAATATAGTATATTCGTGTATAGATTATGTCTGTCTAACAGAATAACATAGAAGAGAAGTTAATTGAGCATTGCTTCTAGGCACGACAGAGAAAATTAAATCTCTTAAAGCATTTTTATCATTTTTACGATGAATAAAACTTTGTGTTTAAGAATAAAGTTGGCAAACTTAGGAGCAAAAATAATTTTTTTTTAATTCTTTTTATTTTTTGACTTTGCTGCGATTTTCTTTCCTAATTTTCTTTAATAGTTCACACCTTTTCAGTACCTCTTTTATTTTTAGCATAGTAGGTAAAAACTCGGCTCGTGGTTCGCTCGTTTTATGAGTCGTGCTCGTGAGAGTTATTTTTCAAACGGTTTTGTTCTTTAACTCGTGAGCACGAATTTTACTATATATTCCGAACGAATTGAAAATGAGCAAAAGGAATCAAAGACGAGCCATTCGTTTCAAAGCATGTTGTTTGTGTAAGATTAAATGCGTAATCCAAAGCATTCGTAAGTGTGTATATTTTGTGTGCAGCGACCAATAAGTATCACACACAGTTATATGTTATGCATGTTTTTTTTATATTACACAAATAACTGTTACTAGAAAGAATTGGTCGTTTTCAAATCTTTTTGATGCTTTTTGACTCGGTTTGCGTTCCGTTTTAATTTTTAAATTTTTTCGTTGTTTATTCTTCTCACGAGTCGTATTTTAAATTCTCTTAAAAAAGAATAGCTCTTTACGAATGAATTCAATTCGAGCAGTCTTCCTCTATATCCATTTTAGTATACCTTTCTTTTCAAAATGGCCCAAAAAGCTTCAATGAAAAGCCATTGTGAAACATTTGGATGGTTCATTTCCTTTGCCACAAATAATTTTTCTTTTTTTTTCATTTTACAAATTCTCTTTTGTGCATTTCACGTTATTTTTTCTTTCCGATTATATTTTTCGATAAAATTGATAAGCTCTGGCTATAGATATTCATTGTAAACTCGGGCATTCACCGCTAAACCACCTTTAAAAGAACTGGTTCGGTTGGTTATGTCTAACCACTAGGGATATCGGAGGGTTATTATTCGATTTTTTTGGTTTTGTCGAACATGATTTTCTCAAAATCTTCACTTTTCGAATACCGAATAAACCGGTTAATTTAACACCAATAACCGGTTAATTTAAATTAGTAAAATTTTTATACGCTTGTATATTGTATAAATTTAATTATTTTTGTATATTTGACAACATAAATCGTCTCACAAAAACGTGAAAACCAAGTTAGATCGAAAAAGATATGCACTCTTGAGCAAAAATAACGTTTTCTCATCTTTTGTAAATAAATATTGAATTTTATATATGGAGAATGATCAACTAGATCCATTGAAAGCCCACAAACCCACAAACGCCGGTTCCGAACGGCAGATATATTAGTTAGTGAAGTTTTTCACAGCGCAAATACACATAACCTGTCGCCAGTAATGTTGTGAGGTGACATCGCTGTTGAAAATTGTCAGATGGTGTGGCCTGGGATTGAACTGACAACTTCTTGATAGAAAGGTGGGTTCTTACCTAACGTACCACAGTGATACACACACCATTAAACAGGTGCTGCATACAGTTACATACAGCAAATTTTTTTGTCGAGGCAATTAAGGACTCGTATATTACTAATAGATTTATTCAAAGTAAAACATTTAATTTTTGTGATCTTAGGTATCTAAATTATAACTCTAATAGAAAATCTTTAATTCCATTCTCTACCACGTAATACAACAAATACGAGATTAGCTCCTGGAGTAGCTGTTCGATACTTAAGCATTTTTTAGTACTTTGAGTAATAAACTTTGCTTTTAATGGCCGCCGCACACCGTTTGGCATAGTTTTTATGAAAATTGTTAGAATTATTGTTAGTATTGATTGACACTTTAATTTTAAGCTCCCCATCATCTTTTGCTTATTTTTAAAACTACGTGGTCCAGCTCTGCGATTCAAGAATTAGGAACAATTTTATTTAAATAAAAGAACCGGTGAATCGGTTATTTGAATTATTATTAACCGAAAACCGGCTTTTTAAAGTACTACTTTTCGAATTATTCGAAAACCAGTTTTTGAAAAAACTCGAATAATCGATCTCCCTACTAACTACATTAAAACTTTTCCTAGGCACGTTGTCTTACGACTAAATTTAGCTCTTTCGGATTCCTTGTGGCTGAAAGATTCAAAATAATGTGTTGGCTACCATTTGTTGTCTTCGGTGGTAAAATATGAGTTGTTATTTGTACTCTGATGAGTAAGAGAAGTAATTTCTGGAAAGTTCAAGTAATCTGCCTTGACTTAGTTTTCAAAATTATAGCAAAATTCTTATATTCCGGTTGATTTTTTAGATTGGAAGTCTCCTCTACCTCCTTTTTGGCATAGATATCTGCTATATTATTCACATTGTGTTCATTACGTTTTGGCACCACGACCACGGTAATCTGGTTCTGAGTAACCTGGTTGTTAACTGCTCAAGGCCTTAGAGACCAATTGATTGTCCTAAAGTATTCTGATCCTTATCTCCGTGTGCCCACTTTTTTGGAGAATTCCCACAGTCTCAAATATCGCGTAAAGTTTCGCCTTGAAAATTGTGGTGTTTTGCACAAAGTGCTGATTTGCTTGCTTAATCCGTGTAAAACTTTCAGAGTCATTTTGTAACCACTTTGGGTGTGCGCCACACTCTTCTTTTGTCGAAAAGATAAACCAGTACTTCATCAATGTCGCGTATACTGTCCAAAATAACTGAGGAGAACATTTTCATTAAACAAGGAATTAGATATTGATTAAAATTCTATATTTATCAGTTAAAAATGGAGTGGGCATGGTACTTCCTTCCAATTAAAAGCAAACATTGAGATTTGTGTATCTTGGGAAGTTTCTGAAATTGGTCTAAATGCGAAACATCAGCGAAATTGGATAAGTGAGCATGGTACCTACCATACAAAGTAAATGTTGGTTTTTGTATATCTTGAGAACAATTTGAGTAGAAGATTCTGAAATTGGTCTAAACGACCAATCATCATCAGTCAAAAAGTGTTAGGAATCGGATAAGTACTTCCTATACGAAGTAAATACTGATTATTGCATATCTTCAAAACGGTGATCGCAGTGCTTGAATTTGGTCTAAGTGTCCATCAGTTTAAGAGTAGGTGGAGTTAGTGAGTGGTCGTGGCATATCTCAACTAAATATTGAATTTTGTATGCCTTTAGAACGGTAATGGCAGAAGTTTTTAGTTTTGACACATTTGATAACTGGGCATTCATACTTAATATGTAATTTTGCATATGTGTAGAACGCTTAAAGTTCAAGATTCGTTATCTATTCACATCAGCCAAAAAGCTGGAGAGATTTAATAAGTGGGCATTTCTTTTTTAAAAGGGAAAGTGAAGCACATGATGTAAAAGATATCTATATATATATAAAGATATCTATATATATATATAAAAGGTGTCTATTTTTAGTCTTTTGATTGTAATCTTTTTGTTGAATCGTAAGGAAAGGGTTATTTATAGAACAACACATTGCGCAAATGGCCTCCACGGCATTGTATGCACATACATATTCACTTGTCGAATTTTTCCATGACGACTTTGTATAAATGTAGCTGAATTTCATTGGTACAGCGTTGAATCTCCTCTTTTAATGCATGTGTGGTTGTGGGATTGTTGACATAGACCTGCGCTTTCAAATAACCCCATAAATAGAAATCTAATGGTGTTAAGTCGCACGATCCAGCATCCATTTCTTGATATTCCGTAACCCATTTAATGAACTCTCTTCACTGTCAGTTACAGTTACTACAGTTGTTACGTTAATTAAATTTTGTAAGCATGGAGACACAGATATTTTGTGAGTATACGCTGTAGAGAGTTTCCTGAAATTTGCAGCAATTGTCCATGACGCACTGCTTCGATATTGACATTTGAACGGCTTGTTTTTGGACGACCAGTGTGTTCGCGTTTCCAACGGATCCAGTCTCCCTGAATTTTTCAATTAATCTCGTAACAGTTGACGTAGTTAAAACACAACTCCGACCAGATTTTGTATGAGATTATCGAACTGCGGCTGCCAAGCCTTCAGCTTTCATTATTTTTGAATATTTTGTATTCATTTCTACTAACCCTAAACTGTCAGCTGTAGAATTGTTTTTTTCGGGGTTGTCAATACTTTACTGCACAAATGGCGACAAATTTAAATCTTGCGTTAATTTTGGGACACACTTTATAAGTAAAAATTAATGTGTTTTTGAACGTATCATATATGTGTGTTTTTTAAGTCTATACACAGCTAAAAGGCTGAACGTTCTAACCCTGGTTCTGGAAGAAGATGAAATGTAGAAAAAGAGTAAAAAAATCATAATTACAGTAGTAATTAATATAGTGGTAGCGGAGCACGCCAATTTTAATTAGTAATTTATACTTTCTTCTCTTTGAATAAAATCAATTGAACTGGTATTTATAGCAGTGAATGCTTTACAAATAAATATTCTCAGAACACAGAACGAATTTTTTTTTATATTTGATAACATTGCTTTACTAAATAAATACATTTTTTAATATTTTTTTTCAAATATAGTGCCTAATGATTTTTTCAGTTTGAATTGATATCAAAAACTATTGTCAGTTCTAAACAAATTGTATTTGGTCGCTGCTCTAGCATTAGGGTTAATGTGTCATTTTATTTGTAAACATTCTTTTTTTTAACAACAAGTGTAAAACAAATGTCAAAGTGTCTTATGAAATCAATATTAAATACAAATTAAAATAAAAAATAATATTGAAATAGTGATATAAGAACCTTAAGTAAAAATTCAAAATAATGCCACTAATTGGCTTAAAAAATAATTTTCTGTTTACAGCTTAGTTTTTTCTATTTTCCTTTTTTACTATTTTACTTTTTACCTGTAATATCGTAATACGTGTTTGCCAATGTCAGGTATTTTAAAAGTTGGTCAAATAATCATAAATGTGTAGTAAGTTAATAGGACAACAAGGCAATAATAAAAATATAAAAAATCTGTAGAAAAGAAAGAAAATTATAAAAAAAATACCAGCATACTGTTAAAGGTCATTATTACAATTTTTATGTTAAGCCTCAAAGTAGGCAATATAATATTTATTTAAAATAACAAATCAAAGCTAATATGTGATGCTTACATATGCGTAATACATACTCAAGTGGCATGAATTATAATGCATGTGTATATTACAATAGTAAAGGGTGATTTTTGTGATACGATTTTTCGGTGTAAAAAAAGAAATTCGTACATGTGGCAATGCCAAAAATGTTCAGTATGGTTTGCATTTTATCATAAATAGTAGTCTAACAATCGAAAAACACTTGCAAATTTTTTAATTTTATTTTCAAAATTCCTGCTATGTGGGAAAAGTGTTTCAAAAATTACGTCGATTTTATGGTCGTTATAATTATTTCTGTCTAATTGGGTACGTCAGGGAACACATTAACCAAAGTTAAAGTGAAGAAAAGCCAGAGGCAGTTTAAGAAGTATCATTGCACCTTAAAAGATGAACGGGCCGAAATGCAATGAAAAGTATGCGAAATTGGAGCGCAAGGATGGACCACCTACGACTTATCTGACACCATTAAAAAATCACTTGTTTTATGAATTTATAAACGAATTATTAAGAAAAATTTATAAAATTTATTTTTATTTAGAGAAACGTGTTGGCATAGTTACAACCATTTTAGCTCATAGACTTACACATACATTTAATCATAAATACGATTTTTTTTTTTGCCTAAATATGACATTCAATCAATATTTTCTAACCTTTGGCATTCAAAAGTTGATAAATAGCATTTTGATATTTGTTGTCACTTTGTGCTAATTCCTTTACTAAACCCGGGTTGTCTACTTTCTCCTCGTGTAGTATAAAAATCAAAGGTTTTTCTTTAGCGTTAAAAGGTTGTTAATGAAGAGAGATTGATTGTAATATTTAATAATTCATTGCAAAAAATAAAACTCTTGAACTATTACCATATTGTTACGAAAATAAAAATGCCTAAAAAGAAAATACACCACATAAGGGACTGTATGATGAGATTTTGGCTATAAACTTTATTGGTTTTTGTCAAGGCTCTGTATCATTTACTGCCCTAATTGTGTGTGCTATTAAGAGTGCTACCACATGCTATCACAGTGTTGCCAGTTCGATTTCTTTTTGTGAATTATAATTTT
This sequence comes from Wohlfahrtia magnifica, assembly GCA_023159175.1. Lineage (NCBI taxonomy): Eukaryota > Metazoa > Arthropoda > Insecta > Diptera > Sarcophagidae > Wohlfahrtia > Wohlfahrtia magnifica. The sequence continues at coordinate 9,550,271 of JAKWBJ010000222.1, forward strand.
AAATCTTAAGAATTTAACGTAGACAAATAGAAATTTGTAGTAACTACAAGAATACTCGAAATTGATAATGAATTGCTAGAAAAAGTGGCGCATTGCATTTGGTGATATAGTTGTTGTTTTGCAGTCATAAAATAAAGTCGTGTTTAGGCGAAAATAAAAGTGTTGTATAAGCGAATATTAAGTGCGAGATAAATTGGTTAGAGACTGCATAGTTATAATTGTATACTGTAAAAAATGAGAAAACAAAAACTGTCAAACAACAACAAAGTGATGTTTATTTTATTTTGATGCAATTAAAAAGAACTCAAACGTTTTAAAAAAGGTTAAAACGTAACAATATATTGTGAGAGTTTAATGATACATCAAGCAGTATGATGGCTAATATTGTACAGGGTTGGCCAAAGTCACGATGGTGCTTTGAAATTACATAACTTTCTTGCTTACAGATTTTTTAGATAAAAAAATATAAAAAATTATAATTTTTTTACACTAAGTATGCGTTGCCAAGTCTGTCGAACGCACAAGCTAATTAATTTCCGAATTTTTTAAAATTATTCGCTCTCCAACATCATTTTACGCCTTATAATGACATATTCACCGCTGCAATTTTAAAGTGGTTCTTGTACCGTTGTTTTAAGCTTTATAAGTAAAATTGATATTTTATTTAATTATTTAGGAGACTGTCCCCCATAAGTAAATCAATTAAAATTTTATTTAAGAAAATCATCTATACCACCAATTATTGTAATTCGAAATAAATTTTCCCGTTTATATTTATAAGTACATACTTATTTGGTTTTACGATAGAAAACAAGCACGCACATTCGCAGTGTACGAAGGCAGTCCTAAACATATAGATGATGGTGGTAGAAGAATGAAAAAATTACTTTGGTGTAGGTTGTCAACCTTATATATTAAGTATCACGGCAACGCGATTGTTTTTTTTTTAACCCGTCAAAAGAAAACAATCTCAGTGAATTTGTAAACTTGGAAAAAATTGGCCGAGCTGGTTTCTTTTTTGGAGGAGTCTAATCTTTTGTTTTTAACTTTAAGTAATTGGGTGACGTTTATAGGAGGTAGTACGCCAACATGCAAAAGCTGACTGAAATGTTAGGCATTTTAAAAAGTGCTATAAGTTACACTTTGACTGTAAACCACAGAGTCGTGAAGATGTATCATAGCAATAAAGTCGACTTTTGTCGATTTGCAACTTTGGATAAAACATGGGCGCACCACTTTAAACCTTAGACAAACAAACAGTCAATATTTTGAACTGGCTTAGGAGAATCGTCTACAAAGAAGACGAGGACAGTTACATGTGCAGGCAAGGTCATGACGTTTGTTTATTGGAATGCACGGGTCTTTAAAAAGAAAAATAAACCAATGGTGGTATTTTACTAATTAATTGCAGCGTTGAGGTGATTAAAACTAAGAAAAAAATGGTCACATTTTGCCTAAAAGAAATTGTTGTTTTGCCAAGACAATTCACTAGATCACACATCCACTATCGCTCTAGCCAAAATAAATGCATGTTAGTTCGAACTGCTTCATCACATAACAGGTTTAGGCCTTGAAAAAATATCTCGGTGGTAAAAGTTTGCCAACAATGATAAGGTGGAGTCTGGGATTGACGACTATAAACAGGGTATAGAAGTTATTGAATAACGTTGTTAAAAGTTTATTAATTTAAAACAATTCATTGTGGCTTATTTACTAACTCGGATAATTTTGGAACCGCCCTCGTAATAATTTATTTTTTTCTTTATTGAATAGTTCATATTTAGTAGCTCAATATTATGGTTAATGTATTTTAACCCACTAGGGAATGTACAATTTGTTTGTTTTTAACACTTAAAATTTTGTAAACTATTGCAAACAGAGATTATGAAAGGCAAGTTGCATAAATTTATATCAATTTTTATTATTAACTAGGTTTACCCATCCAGCATTGCGGAGGAATTTATATATGTTCAGTAGTGGCCACAACTATTTAAGGACAATAATTGTTTGTTTACTACCTCAGAGTGATTATTTATTGTTTTAAAGCCTCAATAAAAAACAACTTATTAAGTTTGAGAGATGCCATGTCCACTTATCCAATTCCGCCCACTGATGATTTTATTGACTACCAAGTCATTTAGACCAAATTCAGAAATTTCCTCTTTTACCTTTCTCGAGACACAAAAAAATCAATGTTTACTTGTATGCGACTCCGCCTCTTATTGGCTAATGATTTGTATTAATTACGAAATCATTTATACCAAATTCAGAAACTTCCACTTTAATCGTTCTTAAGATACACAAAAATTAATATTTATTTTGTATTAGTGGTACCACTTTCACTTCTCCAACCCCGTTTTTATTTGCTGCTCTTTACAGAAACAGAGATAAAGAAATGACAACCTACAGCGCCCCCTGTTGAATTTCTTCGATATTTATTTTTTCCTAAACCTCAGCGTAACTGTTACGAATAAAATCGCAGAAGGAAGTTACCAGTTTGGTCCAGTCGTTTCCAAGTTTTAAGCATCCAAACCAACCACAATCCATTTTTATATATTATTGCGAAAATAAAAACTCCCTAAAAAGAAAATACACTACATCAGGGACTGTATTGTGGGATTTTATTCTTTTGGTTTGTGTCAATGTTGTGAATGTGTTATCCTGGTAATGCCGTACTGGTTTATGTATTTGACGAAATTGCCATACCTATTTGTGTATTTGGCCAATTCGACCATCTTGGGGTAACACAATCTTACATGTTTAAAATAAACGGACATGCAATAGAGGATTTGACAGCATTTAAGACGTTTCCGGAACTTTTTAAACTGTGGGAAATTAGGTATATAAGGAGGCTGCTTTGCCTAAGTCAATAGAGTTATCGTTTTGTAGTCATAAAATAAAGTCGTGTTTAGGCGTATATAAAAGTGTTATATAAACGAATATTAGGTGCAAGATAAGATAAGCCGATGTATTAAGATAAACCGTATAAAGATAAAGTGAGAAAATAAAGACTGTAAACAACAACCTTGTGTTTATTTTGTTTTGACGCAATTAAAAAGAACTCAAATTTTTAAAAAGGTTAAAACGTAACAATATGATCAATTTTTTATGAAGCTTTAGTTTGAAAACTTTGTAAAGCTTGTTTTATTTTTGACTGCATGAGAACTATCGATATCAATAGCTACGGTTTGACAACTGTGAATGTCAAACTGTACTAACATTTATGTTGAATAAAGTTTAGCAAGCTATCATTTCCAAATTGTGGAAATTTACTTTGAAGAAAATAAAGCAAATATGTTCGTGAAGTTCATAGAGAACATTCTCCAGTATTTGGTCTACATAATCGGTTCAGTAAGCAAGCAATTCCAGCAGTTATTGATCGTTTTCGCACTAATTTTATTCTTCTAGATTTCAAATTGACTGTTTGGTACGATTTACACGCTGGCGACACCATCTTATCTCTTACGAAATGAACAAGAAGCTGCCGTTAAGGTGATTTTTTTTTCTTTTTTTTATAAATCAGCTTAACATCAAATGTTGTTGGTTCCAAGAAGAACTTCATTCCTGCGATTTAACGCACTTGGATAACTTTTTATGTGGTTATGTTAAGTCATTGGCTTATGCCAACAAATCAGCATTAAAAGATAATACTCAAGCCACCATTAACGTCATTCGATCTGATTTATTAGAAAAAGTATTCACAAATTGGGATAATCGAATGGACCGTGTAACCATGTAACTCTTATCTCATGCTCTTAAAAAACATATAGTAAATGGTAAAAATAAATTCCTTAGTTGGCCAATATGAATATAAAACAACCATAGCATAACCCCAAGCCAAACACATTATCACCAATTATAACTCTGCTATAACATACAGCTTTAATACATATTCCGTCTTCAATAGCAACTGCATATTGATCGATTCATAAACTTATCGCTTCCAAATGGGTTAAAAATCAACATAGTTATTAAATAAAAATTTTCCTTTATATTGCAAAGTGTAACTAAACAGATATGTTATATAATGGGAGCAGGTACAAATTGAAAGGCTTTCTATACAATTGAAGAGTTTATAGTTATTTGTTTGTGTATTGTCGATGTACATTCATCATGCAACATAGTGTTGATGATTATTACACCTGTATTATGTTGTACATGACAATACAACAATAAAGAAGCTTTCATTCTATTTATTGCCATACTTGCCACTTCCATTAGTTATTGTATTGATTGTGTGTAAACGTTTATTTTTCTGCAACAAATAATAATTGTTTGTATTGCAATATACAACTGCGGAGAAGCCTAAGAGCAACAAAAGTGAACAATTACATGGTGTAAAGATTGAAATTATTCTTTCAATTTTTTTTTTAACAAAAGAGTGTATCAAAGTTATTTAATTTAATATGTATTGCCTCTTTTGCAAAAAGTTTTTTCGATTATTATATAAACAGGGTATATTTTTCATAAATAGTTATACTTTACGAAATAAGATGTACAAATTAAGAAAATAAAGTTTTTCAATGATCCGTGCGAATTCAGTGGAACTTTATAAACGATTTTCTCTTACTAATTGCACAAGATTACGAAAAATAATATATTTTGTACATGGAATGAAACATATATTTTTATGAAGGGCTATCTATTGTAGTTAATTACCACTTTTTGGTTGTTCACCTTTACGTCACAATAGACAAGTTTTTAATTTTCTCCTACATACTGTAGTATAGTATTACTCAAGTAGTAGTTATCAAGTACATTCGGTACATGTAAATGGAGTTCTTGATACACGGCGTTTTATTCGTTAAACCAATTGTATTTCAAATAAGTAAAATATACTTTGCTACTTTAAAAATATTTTAATCAATATGAATTTGCAATAACAATGCTTAGTTTTGTAATTGTATAAAATAAAAAGTTGGTTTATTTAATAAAATGTCGTCTAGAGCGTGTAAAGTTAATCCATATCTGTTTTGATAGGTTTACGGTAAAGTTATTTATGCCAAGCAAGTATTCGCTGTTACAAAAAGTGTTAAATGTGCTTATTTTCATAAGTTTAGTTTCTCGGTGCAGCATCAAGATAAAAGGTGGATTCTTCACGTGATTTGCACAAGTTGTAGGCTAATTCTTAGCTATTAGTATAACGGTAAAAATATATATATTAAGTTTGGTAAACCAATGATCTGGAGAGAACTTACTAACCGCTGAAAAACTTAAAAGTTTTATAGATTAATGGAAAAGAAAAAAGAAAAGTATTTTTCCTCCGATTAATGAATCGAAATAAGAGAGTCTCTTATTCAGCGATAAACGGGTTTTTGGAACTCTTTTTAAAAATGAAGTTATAGTTGCTAATTTACTGAAGAATTTCGAACGGATGGGTGTTAAAATATCCCTCAGATTAAATTTTTTACATTCCCATTTGAATATTTTCAAGAAAACCTTGCATATATGAGTTACGAGCATTGTAAACGGTGTCACCACCACATAAAATTCTTTGAGCACAACTATCAAGGTTTTTGGGTCCAACATATGCTAGGAGACTACTGTTGGAGTGTCATAAGAGAAACAAATTCGAATTTATATTAAAAAAAGAAGTAAAATCTTTAATTCTAAATTATTTTTTCTAAAATTATGTTATTACTACGTTTTTCTTGTTTTATAAATATCTCAAAAGTATGATGTTTAAGATTTTTTAGTATTTTACGCATAGTTAGAGGGTCTCAACTAACTTATGTACAGAAAACGTGTAAACTAGTGTTCTTGGAATTTAACTTCACTACTCTGGTTAAATATCTCATTGAATTGAAAAATTTTACAAAAACTTTAATTCAATTTTACCTTAGAAAAATTAAAGTGACTGATAAAACTTTTTGTTACCAATTGCAGATATATATCATAAAAAAACTAACATTAAAACTAAGAATAATTTTATTCAAAATCAAAAGTAAACTTGTTTTACAAACATCTGCTATAGTATAAAATTAGATTTTATGATCATGAAGCTGAACTTAACCAACATCGTCCCTAGTTGCCTGGTTGAATGGCAAAAGCTGGTGGACAGTGACATAGAAAGTGAGTCCCATCACAAAACTCTCCAAACACTGTTTTTTGCTAAGCCTATGAGAAGGGCTTTAAGCCCAAGTTCCCTAACAGGCTGCCGAAAATGCTATTTAAATACTTCAATACTACTTGTCTTGCCCCAGCTGCTATTCCCTAAAGTATATTTGATATGCATACATACTTTTATATTCATGATATTGACATTTCAAGTTTATTATTGGTCTTTCAAGTATATTATTGGCATTTCCCCCCTTTTGTTTCCTGTAACCTCATGGTTTCCTGACAAACGGATTTTTTCAAACCCAACCCATTGAGTTTTATTTGGTTTTTTGTTGTTGCTTTTTTAAGGGGTTTTATAATTGCTACCAAACTTCTTGCAATTCGACAACATTTTTAGTTTGTTAGTATAATTACGTTGTTTAAATCAGAGCTGGGTTTATTGCATTGGATTTAATTTTCTGTCCATTATCGCCACTAATATTCAGTGGTAGTAGAAATTGAGTGCACTAAATAAAGCGATTTTAGTGGTAGTGAAAATTTAGTGCACTAATTATGAATGATCAGTGGTAATGGACTATAAATCCATTGGCACTATAGTGGAATGAAAATTCAGTTCCACTACCTCAGTTCCACAATCGTTTTCATAAAGTGATATATAGACATGATACTATTACATACATGTATATATAGCTTAAGTCAATCATTAATGGGCACTGCATTACCATTAAAATTGAAGTAAAAATAAATGCTTATTGATAATGAAATTGCATTTGCATTACCAGTAAAAATTTTGCTGATCACAGAAAATTCCTACTACTGATCACAAATTTTGAACCGAATTATTTTAGTTTGACAATTTATATTTACAACCTTATTCGTCTCTGATAAAAAGAAACAAATTAAAATTCCAATACAATAGAAAAATAATATCTTAAAGATAGCATCCATTTTTATCATGTTAACAGTTATAAGTAATAACGGGTCCGCCATATTAATTTTTTTTGAAAATGCTATAAAAAAAACTACTGAATATTTTCTCAAATTTCTTTTCTTATTTGAAAGTACAATCCTTCCGGTTAATAATGGAAAATAATTTCATTCAACTGGCTGTCTCGGCTGGTCATGCAGTAGCTTACACGATCGGTCAAATTTTTTAGCATATTATCGATTGTGTGCAGCTGTATTTCACCAATGACTTCATGAATATTGGCCTTTAAAGCGTTAATAGACTCTGGCTTGTTGGCGTAACACTTATCTTTGACGGCACCCCACAAATAGTAGTCGAACGGTGTCAAATCGCAGCTCAGAGGGGGCCAAACGACATCAGCTCTGCGGCTGATAATGCGATCTTCAAAAACAGGGCGCAAAACATCGAGTGTAGCTTCGGCTGTGTGGTACGTATCGCCGTCTTGTTGAGACCAAACGTTGCTAATATCCTCCTCTTCAATTTTTGTGAACAAAAATTCGTTCAATATGGCCCGTTAACGATCGCCATTGAGTAACGGCCACTCCTTGCTCATTTTCGAAGAAAAATGGCCTAATTATGCCTCTGGACCAAAATCCGCACCAATCAGTGACTCGTCTTGGGTGTATCGGCTTTTCAATGTATGCGTGCGGGTTTTCTGTGCCCCAAATGCGACAATTTTGCTTATTGACATACCCGCCAAGATCGAAATGAGGTTCCTCTAAAAAGATGATTTTTTTCTTTTTTTCTTTCTGCAACATTACCATGATTTTCAAAGTAATGTCGCAATATTTCTTAGCGTTGTTCAAGCGTATACACAACCATATTCGTTCAGCGGAAGAACAAAACTAATTATCTGTCAAAGTAGACATGAGCTAAGTGTTACCATTCATGAAATAAGCTCTAGTTGAAAAAAAAGAAAACTTTAGATGGCGGGCCCTATATTATAAAAATCATAATTTAATTGTTATTTCGTGATTTTTAAATGTTAGTGCACTCAATTTCCAATGCCACTAAAATTGTTCCAGTTAGTGGATAATTATTTCCGTCTGCCACTAGTGGTGGCTGCAATAATGCTAAATCGTTTAATGGTAATGGAAAGGATAATGCATTATAAATTCAATGTAATAAACCCAACTCTGGTTATAATGTATATAATACAATTTTGAGCTCTTGTTGAGACCGGAGTATAAGGACAGACATGACAAAGGTATTCTTTTCAATGAAAAGCTTCGGCAACGCGTCGCAAAAGTTGCTCTAAAATTTTTTTAAAACTATCAAATGGCATATCTTACTGCAACTACCTTATTCTCCGAATATTTTTCCTTCTGACTACTGGCAGAATACACATATAACATAATTAGATGCGTTACTATTATTCGAAAGAATTGGATCGCATCAAAAGAAAGACGTGAAGTTTTTTCAAGACAAAATTCGGAAATGGTGTAAGAGAAGAGTTTGTTAAAGTTGTAAACTGTGAAGGGCAATATTTTTAATTGATTATATTCATCTTTTAAAATAAATGCATTTTTTAAACTAAAAAACTGACGATTTTGTTTGTACTCCCAATACAAAATTGAAAACCTTTAAAAAACCCACATGGGTTAATAAAATACCCAATACCCGGGTTTCAATGGGTTATCCGCTGAGTTGCCAACCCTGCCTGAAACCCACATAATGTTATATTGCTTTAATTGGTATTGTAGTTCAGAATTGGATGGCTAATTAAAAGATTAGTTTAATTGAACGATTCAGTACAATAAACGATATGAACTAGTCCAAAAGGTAAGCTCTTTTTAGCTTCGTAGTTCAATTTATTCAACTACTTTCTTTTAAAAATGCCAATTCAATTTACATATTCTAAAAGATAAGTTAAAATAATAAAAAAAAAATTCGAGAAAAAGGGGCAGGTGAACTAGTTCAATTTTAAAAATGATGGGATTTCTTTTTTCATCATTTTCATTAGCATGAATAAGAACATTTAAGATGAAAGTTAATATAGTTTAATAAGACAAACTTTCTTAATTTTCAATTCGTTGATACTGGAATGAAGGTCAACTTTACTTTCCACATAACGGATGACTGAACTACCTCAGTGAAATAGATTTTATTAATGAGCTGAACTAAAACCAGTGCTCACTACAGTAATCTATTTTCTACACAACTTTTCTTCTTAATTTTCTAAATTTAATTACAACATGAATTTGTTCAATCTTAAATCTTCAATTAATTTTTAAATATTTCGCCAACAAATTAAAATTCCATTGTTTTTCAAAGTTCTAACAATTTCAATTTGAATTCGTGCCATGAACCACAGTTTATTTAATTTTTTTTTTAATATTTTTTTCTTTATAAATAATTTTCAATGTTTTCTGTCGTTCTTGTTGTTGTCGTTGCATATTTGTTGTTAAAATATTTGCCTATGAAAAGTACGAATATATATAATTAATGAGATTTACGTAAAATGTTATAAATTATTGAAGCGTTACTTAAGCTTGTTAATTTGCATAGTTGTGTGAGTGTGTCTATGTGTATTTGAGATAGTATGTATGTAAGTGTGTGAAAAAAGTATTTAAGTATGTGTTTATACTAGACTCTGTTACACATAAGTATATATAAATAAGTAAATGAATGTGTGTGTGTATGCGATGCATACATACTTAACTCAACCTCGTAAGCTCATCATTATATTGTGCTCACATACTTATTATAAGGCACAGTGGGGCTGTTGAAGAATATAAGCGGTAAAAACAATTTTAAGCAAAAATTTTATATAGTTTGACAGAGTTTCAGACGAATGAAATATCTAAGCACCAAGTCTCTTATGCTTGTCTTTTTTTGCTTTAGTTCATAGATCGTTACACCCATTTTAATATTTTTGTTCAAGTAGAAGTTAAGCGTCTGAAAATAATTCTTCAGGCACTTTTTTCATTAACACTCGTCGGAATCGAGTAAATTGTTACTTTTTACGATTTTTTAAATAGAACATTTTTGGCGATTAGTGCCATTGCAAAAGGCCATACTTGTATGGGGCCGAAAAACAAAACAAAAAGTCAGAGATACCCAAATCTGATGAATATTAATAAGAAATTGTGGATAAGAAGGTACTTAGTTATGATGCAAAATCTTTTTATTGATTATTATACGCTGGTGTAGGTAGCTTCTGTTCAGATAGAGCTTTTTAATGACCGTACGAGTATGTGTTATAAACAACTGATGCACTACGCCAAGGTAATCGAAGAAAAAAGTGTAACTCAAATATTGTAATCAAATATTGCTATTCCAAATGCAGCCATACAAAGTCATTAATCATCGTTCAGTAGCGCAATCCACTTACCATAACAGTTGCTCCAGTCTCATTTTCGAAAAAGTAGGGTGCAATGACAGCACTTTGAGGATGAAGACGCTTTTTTAATAATAATTCTGGTTGTCAACGAATATTAAGAGATAAAAAAGGAATCAGCTTCTTGTTTTAACTGAACTTTAAGAGCTTGAAGACTTAAATCCCCAGGCCAAGTATTTTCGTTTGCGGAGTGCATAATTCCAAAGATCGCAGAGAAATTAATTAACCTCGTTTTACTCAAAATTATGGGCTACAGCAGCAATACTCATAGTTGGTCTTGAGCCACAGGTACAAGTACTGTTCTTCATATCACTAACTTGTCGCAACAGCTCAAGTTCTTATACCAGTTTAACAATTGCTGACCGAACTGTGACCTAGAAATTGTCAATATTTTTGTAGTAAATTTCAATTCATTATTAAAGCATATATCGTTCTAATATCTTACTGGCGTAAATATTATTTATCATCTGTCATGTAGGTAGTTACTGGATGACTTATGGCGACTGTTAACATGGCAGCCTATTGAAAATGAAACATCTTATTGGAACACTTTGTACTTTAGTATAAAAAAAGGTCGCTGACACTTGCCCCGTGCAAACAGTGTCTTTAATAGTAGGGATTATAGAGTTAGGCAATAGTAGTTTCTCTTTCTGCATCATCTGCGGTATATTTAAGTATACTATGTAAGTTATTGGCTCGCTTGTGTGGCCGTGTGATTGTGTTGTATGTTTGATTGTTTGAGTGTGTCGATTTTCTGACCATGTAATTGTTTGCTCGTTTTTGCTGTAAGGTGTTGATAGTTTTTTTTTCTAGCACGTGGCAGATTTCCGCCCTTTTCACAAAATTTTGAACCAAATTTTTCAACGAAATCACCTTAATGATGAGGTCCATTAGATAGGCGAATATGTAAACAAACAAAATTGTAGCATATGGGAATCACAAAATCCACAAACAGTCCTCGAAAAACCATTACATCCAAAGAAAGTGATCATGTGGTGCGGTTTGTGGTTAGGCGGCATCATCAGCCCGTACTTTTCGAAAGTGAGTAAGGCGACGTCGCTAACGTGAATTCTCCAAACTACGTTAACTAATTTTTTGTGGCTACAATTGGCTAATATTGACATCAGTGACTTTTGGTTTCAGCAAGACGGCGCCACAAGCCACACAGCCAGCCAAACAATTCAGTTATTGCATGAGAAATTTCCCGCTCACTTAATTTCTCGATTTGGCGGTGTCAATTGGCCGCCTCGTTCTAGTAATTTAACGCCACTGTAATATTTTCTCTAGGGCCATTTGAAAGACTGGGTTTACGTGAACAAACCACAAACAATTGATACTCTAAAAGATGCAACTCGCCGCTGTATTGACGAGATAAGCGAAACTTTGCTGCAAAATGCGCTTCAAAATTTTGTGAAAAGAGTGGATGTCTGCCGACGTGCTAGACGTGGACATTTACCTGACATCATATTCTATTATGTATTCCCAAATTTCGATTTTATATTGGTATGAATAAAACTGAGTTTGTCGAAAAAAATGTGTTTCTAACCCCAAATTTGCCCATCCTTTTTAAAACTTATTACTTTTTCTTAAATTTCGACCGAATCTAGCAGATCTTTGAATATTTTAATAGCCTTAGAGGCTTATTAAAATCAGATATTAATTGATAGCGCAATACGGACTAGAAGCGAAGCCAAAATGGGTATTTGTAATACACTAACCCATTTGTAATACTAACCATTCATCAGAGCAATTCAGTAATAAACATTCGCAAATGAAGTCGAAAATTTTTGTTGTTTGCAGTAACAATTATGTGGTTCACTACATACACTTTAACGATAGTCGACAACTCCATTTGTCAACTGGCAACTCTGTTCGAAAAGCGAAAAACACAAAGAAGAGTTGAAAAAAAGAAAAATAATAATTTTGAGCCAGAGAAGCATGTTTGGGTAATTGCGTACAAATTGAGTTGATTTGAATATTTATTTATTAATTTTATTTATGAATCCGCGCCACAGCCGAAGAACAACTTCGACTTTACGATCAATTTTAAGATTGTTCGATCAAATACACAACATCAAATTTGTTCTCGTTACCTGTAGCGAATATCGTAAAAAAAGTTGCTGAATCGCGCTACAGAAGTAAACTCGTAAATTATTTTAAATTTTAGTCATTTCATAGAAATTGTTCAAAATAATTTTCAAAAAAAAAAAAAAATTCATTTCAATGCCAAGTTAAAATTAAAATTTTTGTTCAGATTAATTGGTCCAAGTTTTATAAAAAAAATCTGTGTCTTTCTAGAAAATCAATTTATTTTGTTTTAAGGTCTATTTTTAATTAGTTAAGTAATTAATTAAAATTATTTTAAAAATCATAAAATGAAAGACTATTTCCTATAACGCTCCATAGTGAATTTTGGACAAATTTAATGTATTTTTTGCTACGTAACCTGTGCGAAAATGTATAAGTTAATGCTGTTTTCCCAGTAATTTTGAATGCTTGTGTGAAAGTATGGTGGCTTTAGAAGTATCGACATTTAAGCTTGTCGTTGCATCATCTATACCAACTATGTTGCTGATACTGATGCAATTATAACAATTACAACAAATATTTTTACTTTATATACATATATTGTGTATACATACATACGAGTATGTTCTGTAGTTATATGTTTATACATATTTAAAATTAGGTCGATACAATATTAGTAATACCTTAACACTCGTCTACATTCCTATAAAAGTAGACAAACAATTACAAAACGTAACTCTGTTAGTCTTCTTCTATTACTCGTATTTTGTATTATTTTGTGGTTTTACAACAAAATTTTTTTTGTGTTTTCTGGTTACTTCTGCATATCGATTTACATTGAAGCAACAAAAAAATACATATTGACTTGAAACTTAAAAGCAACTGACATGAAAATTAAAATTCTTCTAATTAATTATATTATTAAGGTATTTTGTTGAAACAAAATATCTACATCTGTATATACAGATAGACTTACGATATTTTTATACTGATGGTCTGGCTAATTAAGAGGCAATTAGTGTTTTGAAGGCATTGTAATTGTAAATTAAGAATTTTTATTAAATTATTTAGAGTCTACAAAAAGATATTTAAATTAGTTTCACTTATATATTCAATATAAACATATATTTTTAATTTAAATAAGCAAATGGGCTTTAAACAATGCCAGATAACGCTAAAATGTACAGGATTGAAATTACAGGCTTGCATTAGCTCTGCAGTTAACAATCCTCATTCATTTATAATTGTTTTCTATTTAATTCTTTCAGTGGGTCGAAAAGATTTTTGGTAACTTATCAGAGCTTGATGCAATAAACACATTCAAAACTACCGACCATCGTCTACAAGCTGTTTAAAAATGGAAAACTAACTTGACCAGAAAGTTTTCGGAATAACCTTCGTGTGGTGGTCACATCGTTCCGATTTGAGTTCCGATTTGTTGTTGATATTCCCACTAAGTCTTAGCGTTAAAGTTGACATTTGCTACTTAGCTAAGAGTACAATCACCTCTATGTGTGTTAGCGATTTTATAAAATTCTAGAAGCGGCTGCCGAAACGCATTCCCAGTAATGGTTTAAAAAACTCGATTGAACAAAAAGAAGCCATAGGGAGCCAAATCAGAAAAATTCGGTGGCTGTTGGATGGTATTTGTTACATATTTCGTCAAAAAATTTCGAATAGTAATGGCATTGTGTGACGGTGCGTCATCATGGTGTAAAATTTACGAGTTTTACGCCACAGTTCTGGTCTCTTTCGGCGAATTGCTTCACGCAAACATCTCATAACGCCCAAATAATACTCTTTGTTTATTGTCTGGCCTTCTGGCAAAATTCCTGATGCACTACATTGTGAGCATTGCCTTCTTTTTTGATTAAAATTGGTCTCGGCTCATTTGGTGAATGCCATTCACTAGCCTAATATCTACATTACGTGTCATACCTATAAACCAACGTCTCGTCTCCAGTAATGCTCCTCTTGATGATTGTGGGATCGGATTCAGCCTAGCAAATTATGCCTTTTGCGACCTCAACACGGTGAAAATTGTAAAAAATTGCCAACACACATCGAGATCGATGTACTCTTGGCTACGTAGCTTTTGCAAATGTCAAGCTATAATGCTAAGATTTAGCGGGTACCAACTAACAAAAAAAAAAAAAAAAAAAAAAAAAATCGGAACGATGGGACGCTACACGGTGGTTATTTCGGAAACTCGTTGATCAAGGTAGTACATGGGTGCATATGAGACTACACGACTACGGTTGTAGCCCGTACACAACTTGGGCGAAATTCTATTTTTCCTTGGCGACAACAAAGAGTTTAGCGCTATCAATACAATAAGATGTATGAAATAGATGTTTTAAAAATGCTATACATGAAGAATATACATTAATAGCGAAAAAAATTATTTGGCACCACTGAAAAAGAATAATCACACATATGTTCACTTATCGGTGTTATATTTTTTTAGATTATGTTCAATGTATCAAACCAAAGGTGTATTTCGTAGCTATTATCGTTAAAATAATAAAATGGCTATCTTGGCTACTTTTGTAGCCAGCTTCTTTTGTACTTGTGTGGTTGATGCTTGGTAGCCTTCAATGTGTTTATAGCATGAGTTTGAGTAGGCGGGAGAGGTTGAGGAGAACTGTAATCAAAGTTAAATTGTATAGTTTTTAAATAAAATATAGAGGTCCTTTGAGCTATAAAGAACGACTTAATTTTTTAATTTAGCACGGGCATCAAAGGTCCTAGGGACTCATACCTACGCGGTGGTTATGGTTTTAACCTAAATCACAAAAGAGGTTAGCTCTGTATGGAATTGCACTGCAATGAATGACATGGAAAAACTGTTCTTGTAGTAGAGGCTCTTGTTAGATTCCAAAACACGACAACTGATTTACAATTTTTATAATTGCAGATTTGAAACAGTTCTTTCATGATACAGAAGAAAGCCTTACAGGTCTTAGCAGAGGCTGTACACAAACAGCCAAATCAGCAAAAAATATGAAATTAAAATTATTCTGATACACGCTAATCCGATTAGACGTTCCAAAACTAACTAAAAAACTTAATAAAAATTCTATATACGCTTCAACAACGCACTAAAATTATCAATATTCACTAAAAACGGTGAAAATTTTGCTATCACAGTTCGCAGAACTAAAAAGTTTTTGTGTTGGCTAATATTATTATTTCCTATTAATGGTACAATCTCCTCTTTTTTACATATAAAAATCTTTTTAAAAAAGCATTTACCGATTTAATAACGTGAAAATGACTTGACCGATTTTAATGGAAGTACAGCGTTTCACAATGATCGCCACGAAATATATCCATTATGACGGAGTATGTAAAAGGAAGTAAAGATTCTAAAAGTGAATAGTCTTCCATTAAGCACTGTTCAAAAATTTACACTTTTTCATTAAATCAACGGAATGGCTGACAACAAAACGGAACTCATGTTAAGAAAAAGAGATCATAATCTAATGGTGTGTTCTTTTCTACAAAGTAAATATCACCCTGTGAAAATGGCTGATCAACCCTGCAGCAATGTAATTTTTTATTTGAGAACATAAAACAAATTCTAAAAAGGGGAATGCCCTGTGCAAAATAGAAAAAGAGACGAATATTAATCCAATAACTGATTTATTCCACACTGATTTATCTACATATAGATTTTTTCCAAACAAAGGTTTTTAGATTTAAAAATACTATATAGTATGTTTTGTTTTGTTTTCAATAAAATATGTAAATTTAAAAAAGGTGTTGCCAGATTGCTAATTATTCGACTTCAAATTTTTTTTAACAACAAAAATTTTTTTAACACTTCTAACTTCTAACACGGAATGTATTTTTTATATTACTGACCATGTAGCTTTAACAATGTAATATTATCTTAGGTTACTCCGCAAAACAATAAAAAAATTAACCTCAAAATTGAATGGCGATACTTGGCGACTTCTTTTTTTTCATATGGTAACCATATAAGTAAACAAAAGTCAATTGCTTTGCAGGGTATTATCAGCAGTGTTGCCAATTTAGCGCATTTCGCGCCATATTTAGTGCGTTTCAACTACCGAAAAGTCGAATTTTTTCCATTTAGCGCTTTTTTTAAAAAACGCGCTAGGTTAGCGCTCTTCTGCAATTTTTTGTAAAAAAATAGAAAGTCACTAGTCCAATAAACTCATTAAAAACTACGTTGTTCCAGATAATATTTGATCAAAGATACTAAAAAATAGAGTTTTTGAAACGTATCTCAAATATGTGGGCTCATTTTTCAAGACTTATAAGTTATTTTAAGTAAAATAGAAAAAATATATATTTTAAAGAAGGCTAAAAATTTTATTTATTTAGTCACAATACTCAACTTGTAAGTTGTTATTCTTAGATCCTATAGAGATTCTAAGGGAACCAAGTCATTCTATGAGAAGCAGCTTATGTTTCAATCTGTCTTCTCTAGGAATGGCTTCCCTGTGTGTTCCAATAAATGGCCAGTTCAGTCAAGTCGTAGTTTGATTTCCTCAGAGTGTGCGCAATCAATTCCATTTCCTTCTCACAATTACCTTTATTACAGGAACTTGGCGTGTTCTTGTTTCTGGCAAGAATATTTAAAAATGCGCCGTAGACAACGGTTTATAAATTTCTGAATGGAATTGACAAAATCATAGCCGCATTCCATAGCTCGCAACCATACTTCACACACGTGTAAAACATGTTAATTATTGTTTTTGGAAAGACATGTAGAGAACGCCCTATAAAAATCACTCGGCCAAAAGATTGGCTGCCTCGATTCAATTTGTTCTGAATATCAACCCTGGAATCTTCAGACATCTTGAGGATACTGCCGAAATAGAAAAAAAAACGGCATATCTCCCAAATTTCTGATCTCAATTCGAAAGATCGTTGTGTTAATTTGCATAATATTGGATTTGGAGATGTTAAACCGCAATCCTGCTCTATTGCTCTATTGCTCCATTGCATGTCCCAATGTCTATGAGCCAGGAGATAGATGTTGTATGCATATTTCAGGTTTTCCAACTTTGTGTTAAGTCCCCAGGAAATATCACGTTCCTACTAATAATCGAGTACAACGATAAACAGCTGTGGAGAAAGAACACAACCTTGTTTAGCACCAGCTCTAAAAGGTATTTTCTTAATATTACAACTGAATCCGAAAATGGAAAAAAGTTTTTAAGTTTTGTTTCGTTCTAAATCGTATTTAATCTTACTTTTGGAGCAATCGTTCATATTAATAAAAAAGAAAATCTTTGTGAAAATAGAAACTTAAATAATATAAATATTTTTTTACAAAGTTTGTGTTTTTTTAATAGTTTTAGCGCTTTTTATAGCTTTTTATATAAATTATAATTTAGTGCTTTTTAGCGCCTTTTGAATGGGAGGTCTGCGCATTCTGATCACAAAAAGTTGGCAACACTGATTATTAGCACTCTCGATTTATACAGGGAATAAAATGCAATGCCTTCCATCATTATTAAGTGTGAATTTTTTAGAATAAAACATACTACCCTATCAGAGAGCGAAACATTTTTAAGAAATAAACATTAAATTGCATTTTTTGAAATAAAATGCACATTTTTTGGTAGAAAAGAAATCAACATTACTTAACCTTATCATTGAAAAGTACATTATGTTCTTACTCTTTAATTTTAATGACACATTTTTTATGATTTTCTTAAAAAAAAAAAGAAAATCGAAATAGTTTTTTTATATCACCAATTTCACGGTTGCCACTTTAAAGCTGGTTCACATCATTATTCAACAATAAAGTGGTGGAAAAAGAAAAGAAAATTGTCTGTGATAACACAGAATTGACATTAAATAGCTTTTCTTCTTATAATCAGTAACGGATATCCGACAAAAAGAAGCGAAAAAAAAACTTTTCAAAAATTTATGGCGATATAAGAGCAGAAAGTATTTGGTGAAAGTTTGTTACTCAACTACATAATCGATTGATTTGATATTTTATGGAGTTTTTCCCTAAAGGAAAAACACAATAAATCAAAATAAAGTTATAAAAAAACTATTTGATAAGTAGTTTATAAAGTTGATTAAGTTAAAGGAAATAAAAACGTTAAAATAATTTAAAAATTTTAAAAATGTTGATAAAAAAGGTTGTAAAATCGCCGTTAATATTAAAAACTTCAAAAACAAAAAATATCATTAAAAATAATGGTTTAGTGAGTAGTACAAAAAAAGTGTTATATAAGGGGTGGTCCAACCCTAGTGCATGTTAATTGTGGGTCACACCTTAATGTCAAGTTTTTTGCCCAGCTTAATTTGACATTTCATTGTTTCAGTGTTTGACAAATTCAATCGTGGAGAGGTACACAATTGAGCAGCATTAAGATTGTTGAAGCCTTTTACGAAAATGGGTGTTCAAATCAGAGTGCATTTCGTGCACTTCGTGATTTTTTTTTTGGTCAGCATAATTGACCAAATGTATCCATAATCGAGAGAACTAAGCGCAAATTTCAGCAAACCGGAAATGTAGGAAATGTGAAAACACCTGGACATGCTCGCTCAGTTCGTTCTGCGAAAACATTGATGTTGTTCGCGATAGAGTGGCAGAAGAACCGTTAAACTCGACTCATCGTCTTGCCCAACTATCTCGTGAAATAATAATGGACTTCTTGTGGCCAGAAATTTAGGATATGGGCCTCGACGATATATAATTCCAACAGGATGGTGCCACTTGCCACTCAGCCAACGAAACAAGGGCTCTTTTGTGCGAGAAACTCATTGGCCGTGTTATTTCATGTCGTCGCGATAGGACTGTATGTACATTTTTTTAATTATATCGTGAAAGTAATTTTTCTTTTACAGAATTTTTAATTATTCTAAAATATAAGTATTTATTCAAACTGAAAACTGAAACACAAATAGCTAAAAAGATAGGTTACATTAATATCTTCGCGGTTAGTTCTTTATAGGATGGTAGAATTTAAATACAGACTAAAGAACAGAGATGATTATAATTAGGTTTGCGCACTACTATCTTTTTACGGTGTCTATCTGCATTTGAGTGGACAGCTATGTAGCGCTCCTTCCCCCCTGAATCATACACTACTACCTCTCGGCTAACAGGAGAGTGCATTGAACGCTTTAAGCTTATTGCCTATGGCAGTCCTTGTTTGGATCCAAGAACATCAATATTTCGATGGAAGTGAAATGGTAGACGAATAGGCTCGTATTGATCCTGTCTCAGTGGCATCCCCGACAAAGGATTATTATCTTGGAAGGGCAAATTTCTTGTAGGATTTCAAGGCAGACGTAGTTCACGCACTAGTTCGGTCATAGGCTGCAGTAGGAGGGCAGTATGCAAATTAGTAGCTGTACTTACTACACTACGATTGCTGTCGTCGCTGGTGATGCTAAAGAGTAAAAGATAGTCAAACAATTCTTATGTACTCGCTCAGATCTCCTAAGCAGTGGCAATAGATTGTTCGGTAGCTGGTTTATGTGATACATCGCGCATATGTTTATGCATCGATCTGGATGTCATCTTCAGGTACCTCAATCTAAAGAACTTCCCAATCTACTTTGTAACTTTTCTATTGCGAAAAGTTGAAAGCTCATTACTTATAGAAACATAACGAAATCTAATGATTTGTTAAAAAAAGTTGCACTGTGGCTGGTGTTTTTCTATTCGATGTATATTATAATGAAATGAATTCTAATGAGGTAAGGTGACTTGTTCCAGTAATCATACGACTTCGATCTTAAAATGAGTAAAATAGTTACGTTGCCATTAATTTTTCTCACACCCGGTCAATGTTTTACAAATTTCTGTAATAAGTCATTGATCTCGTTTATAAATTCTAGCTGAACTATCTTATGGAAAGGGTAGAGTAGTTGACCTGCGTGGTCAACTCCTTGATTATTTTGAATGATGCAAAGTCAGGCCTATAGTTTACTCTAACAAGCCAGCCACTTTCAAAAATCAGGACATTTATATATGAGACAGCATTACCGAAAGCATGAATTTATCTCTTTTATCGGGTCATTTTATAAAACTTTTTTCAAAGTGGAACACGTTAATTTCAGGGTTTAATGAACCAACTCTATAGGACTGGTTTTGTATAGGTTTTGAGTTACCAATAATAAAACACATAAATATTTCTTCCCACTAATATTTCTTCCCACTCTTCTCACAAAAATAAAATAATTTTTCTTCTGATTTCTTTCTTTCTTAAAAATTTGTCATTAGCCTGACTTCAAGTTAGTTACTATAACTTCTGTTATATATGTTGTATTAAATCATTAGTCAACATAGCTAATTACCTGCCACATTTTGCCAGAGTAATAAAATAATACAAAAAAATAGAAAAACATTTTTGTTCGTTTAACATTTTATTAATATTTTTTTTCTTACTTTTTCAAATATGTATACTTGCTTAAGCAGAGCTAAAGATTAACATGGAAGATGAAGTGTTTTAAATTGTTTGTTTGTCTCTTTTTGTCTGTATGTTTGTTTGTTTGTTTTATTTCTATCATTTTAGTTTTATTGTTTAAATATATACATACATACATACATACATTCATATATATGTATAAATAAAACACACTAACAGGGATAATATAGGAACCTTATTTAGTATATCCTGTTAATGTCATTCTCTTGTCTGGCAGTAATCTAGTTAAAGGTATTGTTGTTGTCATTGTCGTTTTTGCTATTATTTGACTTCTAAGTTTCACCATGAAATCTTTTGCATTTTCTGCAGGAGAACAAAAAAAAGAATCTACCTTTTTGGGAGAATGTTATTGTTGTTCATTTTAATGTTGAACGTATATACTCGTACATAGTACATCAACGAAAGCTATAAAAAAAATTAAACTAATGCAGTTGTTAGAACAGTGGAGCACAAATTATATTCTGATTAGAGAAGTTTTCAATAGTAGTAATATTCATAACCAGTTACCAGCTAATGATATGAGCTGGTACCGCTGTTAAAGTAAACTTCTTCTTTCTTTTCAGATAGTCTGACCTGGTTGGTAGGCTAGTGACTTACCAACCGTACCACAGCGACAAACTTATTAACTTTAGCGTTTGTAGATATTATTACGAAAATAAAAATGCCTAAATTTTGTGTGTTTAGTAGTTATGTGTCAATGCCGTACTTATTTGCGTATTTGTAGCACTGCTAAATCGACCAAATTTACGTTACATTTGAATTAACGGATATTAAAAATATAAGATATGAGACATTTCCGGAACCTTCGAAACTGCAGACAATTCGGTTGTCAGTTAATTATCGTTGGCTGTCAATAAATAAAGTTGTGTTAAAGCGGAAATAAAACATTTGTATAAACGAATATTAGGTGTTGTATTAAGACAAACAGTATACAAGTTATAGTGAAGTAAATAAATAAAACTGTAAAGCAACAAAATAAAGCGGTGTTTATTTTATTTTAACGCCATTTAAACGAACTCAAAATTTTTAAAAAAGGTAAAAACGAAACAATATATTTTACGATAGTGGCGAATCTAGCACGCTATTATTACTATTTTTTATTTTATTTATTTTTGATTTTAAAGCTAACACGCAAGGAAAGCAATGGAAACGTATTATTTTTAGAAAGGTATACCATTTAAAAACCTTATTGGAATAGAATTAAAAACACCAAACTTTATGGTCGGCGCTAACTGTTGTATATGATTTAAACATTTTATTCTACTTAAAAAATTCCAAATTATTTAAAAATTAATTATAAAATATTGGTGCTTATTTTAACGCTTGTACGCTTATATTTTTAAATGAAGTTACATAAAACGATATCCCCACCATCATACGATAAACTTTTTTTAAATCCTGCATTGATTGGGTTTTAGAACGTGACAATGTATTGAAGTTTTCTTCCAGATTGAAATTTTTCGAAGATTCCTCGATTTAAACGCCAGTCAACTGACCTTTTCTTTTGTATTAATGAAACAGTAATGGTGGTCGTTACTTAACGTAACGCCATAACTATAACTGTATTAGTGAATTGAAGTTCGGTGACAAGACGATAGTCAACTGACCGTCTTTTATATAAAAAAAGAACACAAAATGTCTATCGTGTAATTTATTGATTGATAATAATTGATAAATTTAAGGTATTGTCTGCATAAATTTTATTTGGATTCTTGCATCACTGCATTAGTCGTATATTAACCTGAAGAACTCACGAAATTGTCTTATACTGTTTACCATTAACCAAATTTAAGATCTTACGAAATTCCCTTATATTCGACTCTAGTTCATGAGTTGCTTATTTTAACTTAACTTGAGCGAAATTGTCTTGTATTTGACAGCATATTACATTAATAGAATATTAACCTTAACTTAATCTGAATTAAAAAAAATTACGAAATTTTCTTACACTGCTTAGAAGTAGCCGAAAATAAGATCTTAAAAAATTCTCTTATATTCAACTGTAGTACATGAGTCGATGTTTAATTTGAGTTAACACTGACACTGGCGTACTTCAAAATAAGCTTGAAATTCTCTACACGAAGCAAAAAGAGATTCCAATGGACTATCGACTATCGGAAGGAGACTCAAAAGCTAGCTGAGCTGGAGAATCCCAAAGGCTAATATAGGGTCCGCCATTAAACGTATTTTTTTCAACTAGTGCTTATTTCGTGAATGGTAACAATTAGCTCATGTCTAATCTGACAGATAATAAGCTTTATCCTTCCGCTGAACGAATATACTTGTGTATACGCTTGAACAACGCTGGGAATCTGGGCCCGCGATCGACTTACAGAAGATGCCGATTTTGCCAAAAAAAATCGTCTTTTCAGATGGAGTTCATTTTGATCTTGGCGGATATGTAAACAAGCAAAATTGTCGCATTTGGAGCACAGAAAACCCGCACGCATCCATTTAAAAGCCGATACACCCAAGACGAGTCCATGTTTGGTGCGGGTTTTGGTCCAGAGGCATAATTGGGCCATTTTTCTTCGAAAATGGCCGTTAGTCAATGGCGATCGTTATTGGAATTCATTCATGTTGAATGAATTTTTGTTCACAAAAATTGAAGAGGAGGATATTAGCAACATTTGGTTTCAACAGGACTCTCTCTCGATGTTTTGCGTCCTGTTTTTGAAGATCACATTATCAGCTGCAGAGCTGATGTCGTTTGGCCACCTCGGAGCTGCGATTTGACACCGTTGGACTATTGTTAGTGTGGTGCCGTCAAAGATAAGTGTTACGCCAACAAGTCAGTTCGTTATTAACCGGAAGGATTATACTTTCAAATAAAAAAAGAAATTTGAGTAAATATTCAGTAGTTTTTTTTTATTAGATTTACTCTCGGTCAAGGTTTTCGTAAATACAACTCCAGCGTTCTTCAATTAACTCCATCAGTATCATCGGATTTTTATTTCAAAGGATGCATACTCGTACGTTTGAAACGAACCTGGACGGACTGAGTCATACCTCAGCTGAGAAATATAAAACTGTATTGCAATTAACCATGAAAATGTAAATTTATTTTTTTCGAAATTGAATCATTTGATATACAAGCACAGAGCTGGCTCTTGAAGGGTTGTCTTCTGTGAACGATTGAAATATTGTATATGACTGGGGTATTCACAAAGTGTGCTATCGTGCCATAATGTCATAATGTTTTAAAATTTTGAATTGGTTTTAAAATATTGTTGTTGTTTTTAAAATAAAAAGTGTTTTAAAATAATAAAACTTTTAATGATATGTTTTTTGCGCTTTTGTATTTTACAAATAAATTAAATAAAAAATAATTATTATTTTTTTTAATAAAAATAAAAATTTTAAATAAAAAATATTTGTATTTTCTTTTTTTAAAAAAAAAAATATTTTTAATAAAAATAAAAAAATAAAAATATTTTTGCGTCACGTCTGGATATTGCTAATTGTCTTATCCGCAATTTACATTCCAACACTGTTTTCTTCACTAATAAATTCAAAATAACACCAGCATATTAAGGAGTGTTGGTCAAAAAGTCTTATTTTTTCATGCTATTATAGGACGTACGATTTTATGACACTTTGTGAATCTCACAAATATTTTTAAAGGATTTCTACTAAAAACTATTCACATAGCTCATATCTAAAATTAATTTGTAATGCTTATGCTGAATTGAGATAAAAGATCAACCACTATTTCAAAATGTCCTATAATTGCTCTCTTTTGTCCCCGCTTATATGAGTAAATTTTTGCCATAATACCTCAATTCGTTTCACTGTGCTACTGTGCTGTTTTAAGCAAGTAAAAATTAAATATCTTTATGACAAGACATATGGACTAACAGACAGTCATATAGACATTACACGCACATTGAGTGAGAGAGAGAGAGAGAAAAACAAGGACTAAAGCAAATACCGGCATTAGCATGTGTTAAAATAAACAAAAGGTGTTAAAATATAAATTTTCCTTCTGTTGTTGCTTTTTTGTGTGCAGTAAAATGCCTGCAGGTATAATCATGATGATGAATATATTTTTTTGTTGTCTGTCCGTTTGTCTATCTACCTAGATGAATACTGCACATGCACATACTCGCCTATATCTGGCTCAGTTTGAAATTCACTTACTTAATAAAATCTAACGAATAAAATTTTCAAATATTAAAAGAACATATATTCACTTTTTTGTTTTGTTTTGTTTTATTTTTAGAAATACTATACTCAACACTAAATCAAAAATTTTATACTAAATTAACTCGAATGGATTATCTTTACAAAGCACATTCTCAAATAGATACAAATGCTACCTCAGTGTGTGTGCAAGTCTTGCAAAATTCTTTTTTCTTTTACAAGTAAATTTTCAATTTTGCTTTTGGAATTTCGTTGAGTTCAAGGTATTTTTCAATTCAAGCTTTTCTTTTTTGCAGTTTGGCAATATTTTATTGTCTGTTCGGTGTAACTTATTTAGAAAGAAATTTAAAAATATTTGAATGCATATGGGGATGCATTATGTTTTACATGTTGAATTATTTGTCTATATGATTATGACTGTTAAGTATGTGCAGATAAATAGACTATTACAAGTTGTAAGTCGCTTTCAAAAAATTTATGAAGTTGATAGCATAGCAGCAAATGCTACTTGCTTTCATGTTCCTTGCTATCGGTTATGTGTTTAATGCCTTAATGCATTAAATTAGAAAAAATTCTATTGGTTACGGTTTCGTTTGGCATTGCATTCCAGATACCTTCTGAATAAGTTACCTGTTAAGATCATTACTGCTCCAAGTTGTGGGAAGACCCAACCAGTTTCGTATCTGTAGCAGATATTAATGTTAATTATAGTACCAGTGTTAAGACTAGTTCGGACCTTAGAGTAAACACACAACAAAGAACATTACTTCGGTTTCATTATAAAAGATTCATAACCCTTTACTAGTGTGCCTTAAATTCCAGTCGTATTCTAACAATAACCATATTTAAGAAAAGCTTCTCAATAGTAATGTAGTCAATACAGTCCTCTACTGACTAAAATATTGTCAAATAAAGAGGTCTTATAAGTTATTACGAATGGTAAGCAAACAGATCTTTGTAAAGAGTCATCACTAAACGAAAATAGCTATAACGAGCAAGAAAACAAAACCTTCAAAATATCTTACTTTGACCCAGCGATATTCAGAGAAATATTCTTGAAATTTAAGGTAATTTTTAATTTGAATTGTTAAAATCCAGACATTACATCCACTGTGCTAAGTACTTAGTTTGCAGGAGGAGAGAACGAAGAAAAAATTGGGGTTTGCGGCTAAAAGTTGTATATCGATTGGAAGACGTATTATAAGATATGGATTTGTCGCCTGGTGGAAGACATTGCGAATCAGTAGCTACAGTAAGCTTCTTGCCAAGGTGTTCTTAATTGGGTATAAAGGGAGCCAACTGAAGTACGCCACGGGTGGCTATGGACATAATTCTTCAAAACAAGACAGTTTATGTAGACTTGTAGAATCAAGTCTAGTGTCATTAGGGCGGCTTAAGTTGACAGATTATAAGGTCACCAGTACTGATTTTGAGAGGATAATAACTGAAAAGTACTCATTCACAGACGAGTCCAAAATAGAAATGGTCACCAGAGCGGGCGCCTTTATACCGGATAGATATATCGGGTCCGCCAAATAAATTTTTTATTTTTTTTTTTTGAAAATGTTATAAAAAAAAACTACTGAATATTTTCTCAAATTTCTTTTTTTATTTGAAAGTACAATCCTTCCGGTTATTAATGGAAAATAATTTCATTCAAATGGCTGCCTCGGCTGGCCATGCAGTAGCCTACTTGATCGGTCCAATTTTTAAGCACATTATCGATTGTGTGCAGCTGTATTTCACCAATGGCTTCACGAATATTGTCCTTTAAAGCGCCAATTGTCTCTGGCTTGTTGGCGTAACACTTATCTTTGACGGCACCCCACAAATAATAGTCCAACGGTGTCAAATCGCAGCTCCGAGGTGGCCAAACGACATCAGCTCTGTGTTAATACGATCTTCAAAAACAGGGCGCAAAACATCGAGTTTAGCTTCGGATGTGTGCCAGGTAGCGCCGTTCTGTTGAAACCAAATGTTACTAATATCCTCCTCTTTAATTCTTGTGAACAAAAATTAGTTCAACATGGCCCGATAACATTCGCCATTGACTGTAACGGCCACTCCTTGCTCATTTTCGAAGAACAATGGCCCAATTATGCATCTGGACAAAAATCCGCACCAAACAGTGATTCGTCTTGGGTGTATCGGCTTTTCAATGTATGCGTGCGGGTTTTCTGTGCCTCAAATGCGACAATTTTGCTTGTTTACATACCCACCATGATCAAAATGAGCTTCATCTGAAAAGGTGATTTTTTTTTGGCAAAATCGGCATCTTCTGTAAGTCGATCGCAGGCCCACTTAGCGAAGCGAAGTTCAAGCGTATACACAACCATATTCGTTAAGCGTAAGGATAAAACTAATTACCTGTCAAATTTGAAATGAGCTAAGTGTTACTATTCACGAAATAAGCAATAGTTTAAAAAAAAACGTTAGATGGTGGACCCTTTATATCTATCCCTCTTTTGAAATCCTATATTTTCATATGGCAACTCAGATTGTAGCTTGAAATATTGGTGTGGTGGAGAAGATTACGTGTTATGTCATCAGCCACGAAGCACTTAAGGCTCTAGTGAAATTAACTGCAGGACGGACCTTAGGGGTTGATCGACCAATATGTAGTCAAATTATGCTGTGTACCTGGTCAAAGGAGTATCAATTCCAATGAAGTTGACGACGAACTGGATAGAGAGGGCTCTGCGAAAGTATACTTGTCTGTGTTGGTGAGATTACAGATAGGCCAAAAGAAATGAATCTTAGGTAAATCCTACTGCTCATGGGGGGATAGAAGCATAATATCCATGGCCCTATGGCGTTTGGAGAGGGATAAACTGATTACAGTCGAGCATATTGTCTGTCACTTCTCTAGAGTACAGTTTCCTTGAACTAGGTGGTTAGGTAGACATAATGATAGACTAGGTGATGTACCGGGCTATGGGCTGGGTAATATGATTAAGTTCATCAGTAGTCTAAGGAAGGTATGACAGGCAAAGGGAGGAATTGATGATTACAATATATTAGAACGGAATAATTCCGGGTGGAATTGGAAGGGTCTCACAATTAACCACATTTTGCTCTGTCTTTTCTTTTCCTGCCACTGAATTTTTTTTTCAGAAAGAAAGTTCTGTTATATATGAACAATTAAATTTAATCTGTGCGCCTCTATGGAAGTTTAGGTTCAATACCAGACCAGATCTTTTGAAATTTTTTAGCGGTATCACCACATAACAATGTTAGCGATTGGCTATGAGTATTTTCGTTATGAAAAACTTCTGTTACTAATGCGTCTGCAGTTCGGAGCTGGCGTTAAACTGTAGGTCACTTTCCATAAGTCTAAAACTATAATCGGGTGCGAGTCATTGGTTGAGAAAAGTTCCTTTCGTCCAGTTGGGTATATGTGTATTTACATATGTAAATTAATTCTGTTAAATCGACTGTTTTTCAGTATAAGACATCACAATAAAAGTAGAGTCCTGATAATTTAAGGGCTCCCTACCTCCATCTGAGGTTTTCAAGTATGGCAGGCCGGACTTTGAACTCTTTACAGAGTTTCTTACGGGCCACTGTATAATAAAAGCGCATCTGAAGAGGATGGCGGTCGTAGATGTAGACAGCGGAACACATAGTGTGTGAATGTGGGGCTCTAAGTAGATTTAGGGTCTCACTGGTTATAACATATCCGCCATTATGGGTTCAGATCTGTTGATGTTCATTAGGAAAGCATGAGATCTGCTGGACAAATTATAAACCAGAAGCATTAGATTAGGTGGGTCACAGTGCCCGCAATAGTGCCTGGCCAGGGATAATCATAATAATAATTTATAGGCTTTTTTAATTTAATCTATAGACGTTTTTTAAGGCAGAAGTTTAACACCTTCAGTTCAAATTTAACCAAAATCGAGTTTGTCTTTCTTTTGAATACTCTTTGTTAGTCAATCGTGAAAGTTTGAATTAAAAAACCACTCATTTCACTTGACTAATGTTGAAATCATCATATTAATTTAAATCCCAAAATCTTTTGTCAAATATTTGTTGTTTTCACTTTTTCTCATGATATTTTATTTGTTTGATAATTTGCTCAACTCAAAGCTATTTTACACACAATAGAAATGCAACAAATCAAATGATAGATGATGATAGTTTGTCTCGAAACAGATTTTATTGCAGATATATTCGTATTTACGAGTACATACACATATTGATATAAAATCATTTGATTTTTGAATAAAATATGCAAAAGAGAAGAAGAAATCAACAAACAGATGGGCATTTAGACTGACAGCTCAAAGGATATATAAGGCATTTAAAAGGATTTTTTTAAGGAAATGAAACATGTGTTTAGTTCATTATTTATAATATTTTGTAATGCAGTTTAAGTCTAAACATGTGCTTGCATTTATTTATTTACACAAAAATGTTTATTTAATTGTGGTATTAATTTCTTATTGTAATGGATATAGTGTGTGAAAATGCTGAGCACGCATTAATTTCAATAGAAATAAAATTTGATTTTAATTACCTTTTAATTTTGTACGCATTATGTTAAAATCTCTATATTTAAAGGTACTTATGTATAAACAAATTAAAAGACAAATATTTTTTAATGTATATTTTTGTTTCATTTAAAAACGTGTCGTTTGCTTTGAAATGTCATTCTGGTACGTATGAGCAATATTTTAATTGTTTCATTTGTTTAAATATCACTTATACGTCACTGGGGAGAAAATATCATTAAGAAAAGTTGAAGATTTTGCGTTTTAAGGGATTAAAGAAATAATTTTGGAAAACAATACTTAATTTTATAATAGTTTATAAGACTCAAGTTGTTTTTTAATTAATTTTTGTATAATTAAAGGCATATTTTGAAACTTAAACTTCAATTGAAGTTTTTGTCTTTAAATCTGTCTATTTATGTGGAATAAATTAAAAATTTAAATAATTTAATGCGTTTTTGTTTGTTTTTGGTAATAAATATTCTTATCTAAAAGTAAAATTTACTGTCATATCATAATTAAAATGACACTTAAAATTTTTTTTTTTTATTAACGTTCATTATTTTAATGCAGTAACATTTCAAACCTGATACTTTAGAATGGAAATACAATGAATATTGTCTGGCTGCTGTAACCATATGCAATATATTTATGTGCCCTACCATTCTAGTATGTGATTTAAGTATTTCTTTGTACTACATAATAGTTATAGTCCAATATTAACTGTTCAATACCGGAAGAATCGTATCACTCACATCAGATCATATCATTACGTTGATTCCTCTGTACATGCATGCAGATTTTGTATAAACATCGTTTATTTTTTTAATTTGTGCAAATAGTACGAAAAGAGATCTGCTGAGAGTTCAGTCTTAGAAAGGAAGTTGTTTGTTTCTATTTAACTGCAATCCAGAACAAACTATTCTTTTAGATTAATCAGCATCGATTTGAATTCCTTTTTGTAGAATGAGCCTGAAACTGAATATACTTTCGGCATGAGACAAATACAATTTAGCTTTCAATTCTTGGCCAAATAAGAGTTTCATGGTGTATAGTGTCAAATAGTCGTGGTTGGCAAATTATTATTTTTGTTTTATTTAATAATAAAAAAAAGATATTCATCGTTAATACACACGTGTGAACATTAAAAAATTTTTCAATTTATTAAGGTTAATGAGTAACACCGATGTAAGGCAATTAATAATTGCAAAATTTAACACAGAGATGGGCAACAATAAAAACAAAAGCCTGTAAAAAACAGAGAACAAATTTTGGACAAGCTAAGGTGTTTTTCAATGTATCGGGTGTTATTTTCAAAGGTTCACAGCTTTGAATTGGCTATACTGCTTTCTTTGGCAATGGACTCAAAAGCTGGTTGTTGATTTTAGTTTATTTTTGTTTAAAATTTCATTATGGATAGACTTGCATCGAATGAGCTGAAGCGCAAATTGACATTGATGTTCTCCAAAGAAGCTCATTTTTGGTTGACTGGGTACGTAATTAAGCAGAATTGCTGCATTTGGATTGAGGATAAAACACACACTTATGTCGAAACATCGATTTACATCCACAGAAAATTACTGTTTGGAGCGCTTTATAGGCTAGTGGGGTTACTGGCTCATATGTCTCCAAAAACGATGATGGTCAGAATGTGGCTGTCAATGGTGAACGATATAGGGATATGATTAAAAAACTTTTCGCACCTAAATTAGCTGACATGTGGTTCCAAGAGGACAGAGCAATAGAGCGCTCGCTACAATTGATTTAGTCAAAGAAGCTTTTGAGGAAGGAGTAATTTCACGTAATGGTTCAATTAATTGGTTATTTAAAGTCTCTTTTCTACGTCGATAAAACAGAGACAATTGAACACCTGGAAATCAGAATACGAAGAGTTATTGGCTAAAACCGTCTGGCCGCATATACTGCGAAAACTTTAAGAAAATTGGTGTTCAAGATTGCTCCAGTCGTTTCAGCCGTATGGGCGAAATCGTATTTAAACATTTATGTCAGAAAAATTTCTATCCACCAACGCTCGTTTAATTGATTTTAAAGATATATTTCTCTGTTTTATTATGATTAAAGCTTGTGTAACTAGAAAAAAACACCTGATACATGATGAAAAACGATAATATTTAATAGCAAAATCTAATTTTTAGTCTTTACTGGGAACAAAAATGAAAATTGCTTTGTCATAAAATTTGATTTTCACTGAAAAGAATAATTTTACTGAGATTTTCCTGCATGATGTCTGTTCACTTTATAAAGCAGCTGTTCGAATTTAAGTAAACTGTCAGTTATCATCGAATTTGTACAGGAATTAAAAAAAATCTTAAGAATTCTTTCTAGAGAAAGAAAAATCAATTGAGTTATTCGTAGAAAATTACGAGACGAAGAAAATTTCTTGTTTTTATAAGAGAACATTTGTTCTTTAAATTAATTTTGCATTAGATTTGTCTAATATTTAAGCCAAAATAAATCGCAGCTAATATGTATTCTGGAAGTGCTTGACTATTTTCTGCCATCTACACACACATTTCCTGATATTCTGATATTCAACTTAATATAATATTTAGAGTGCGCCACTGTGGTATGATAGGTAACCAAGAGGTTCTCGGTTCAATCTCAGGTCAAACGAACTGACAAAGAGCAAATGTTTCTACAGCGGTATCACCTCATAATATTAGCTAGTAACTGATTATGAGTATCACTGAAAACTTGTCTAATGCGTTTGCCGTTAGAAGCCGGCATTAAATTGTAGGTCCCTTACAATGAATCATAAAATAGAATTGTCTGCAGCTCAATAACTGACATGTTATGGTTATTATTATATCATATATTTCATGCGTTATGTTTCTCACTATTTCTATAATATCGCACACCAAGTTCTCTAATGGTGTTTAAGCTCGTGTTTCCATTAGAAAAATATTTGCGTACTCCATTAAAACTACATATATCTTAGCCATTGCAGTCGGTGAATTTTGTTTCGTTTAACTATGTCGTTGTCAGCCTATAGTTGCGAAACTCATAATTCATATGACTTCAATACACTTCATCAACGCAAATTGGTATATAAACCTTACAAAGAATTTTTCTCTCCATTAATTCAAGAACAGCTGCCTGCGATTGTGAAGGCATCAATGAATTAGCGTTTTATAGAGCCTTAATTTTGTCTGGCAAGAGAGTGTCTTATTACTAAATCGATTGCTCAGAACATAGTAGCTACGATTCGCTATAACGATCCTTTGTTCTATATCCAAGCTTATGTTATTAAGTTTGTATATGGTGGTGCATAGGTAAATGAATTCTTCCATTACTTCGAAGTGGTAGTTACCAATATTCGCAAATTGTGCCCTCTCACAGCAGTTATTTCGTTGAAATAATCAACTTTGTCTTGCTTTCATTTACTGCCAGACTGACTTTCACCGATTTTGTCAAAAGTTACAGTTACTTCTTATTGTGATCAAACCATTAAATCGATGTCATCGGCATATGCGAGAAGCATGTGTTGTTTTAACTTTTCATTTTCATTGCTGCATCAAGCAAAACCTTTTTGAAGAGCATGATAAACTGTCACCTCGCTTGTATCCTTGTTTGGTATTTAACCTTCTTTATTTTTGGGAGACGGGCAGTGCCATCCTGCATAATTTGATTTGTGTGAATTCCAACCTCAGACGTACATAATTTTTAAGACCTTTGCCTTGTTGGCTACGAAAAGATGACAGGGGTCAATTTGCCAATTTATTTTTCATGTGACTTTTCCTGATTTAGTTTTCGGTATTAAGTGAGTAATACAACTAGGCGCTTGCTGCCGTTTTCTCAGACGACCAATATCAGAAATTATGATAGTAGCCAGAGATAACGAAATTGGAATGGCACAATTAATCTTGCGCGAATTACTCATTTAAGTAGAGAAGAAAGTAGAGAATAAGTTAGCGATCTTATTGGGTTGGATGTCAGGAAGCCGATATGAGCTGCCAATATGAACTGCACACAACAATACGACTCAGGAGCACCATTTAAGCGAACAACAATGGATGTATCCTTTTGAAGTCAGCAATGCTGGAAATCGTTGCGTTTAGTCATAATGGACTATTCCAGCAGATGGCGAGTAGTATTGTATATGCCATACCCAAAGAAGAGGCGGTAATAAATGTGAATGTTTTTGTGCATAATTGGGTATTTAGCTATGGGGTTCAAGGAACCGATCAAGGAACAAATTCTAAGTCTACAAGTTTCAAAGAAATGTTCTTAATCTATGGGATAAAAAACTAGACATACGCTGCTATACCTGCAGTCTAAAGGAATATAAAGGAATATCTAGGAAAAGTGTCCAGCGAATAAAAGATGGACTGGACTGAGCATATTCCACAGTTTATATTAGTACACATTTCAGCAGCCCATCTTTTGGACTGAGTTAAAATAACCTGATGATTCGAATTCGGTGTCAAATTTGTAAATTGTGATTAACGACCTCAAAGAACAAACGCTTTTGAAAGCTACTAAGCGGAACAATAAAAATGTAAGGATATAAATCTTCGATGACCTGTTTATTTGTTTAAGTGACCACTTTTATAGTTTTCTGGCATATCTGCTGCTTTCCGTATGAATACATATAACCTGCAATTAATAATTAATTATTTGATTTTACATCCATCCAATTTTCTTTCAATTGCTTGATTGTTTTATTTAAATTGTTGTTCATGCAACACAAACTATTTCCCTGAATTACACTTTCAGTGTAATTTTCCCACTTAATTTATCAATTATTTGGCATTATACGTTATTATCTCTGATAGTAAATCGATTAAATTTTATTACAATAAGATGATGTAGTTGTTTCGTTTAAACAGTTTTTTTTTTTTTGTTAAAAATAATTTTAATTACGGCTTCTTTGTTGGCACCCACTTAATGGGAATCTTCTTCATTACAGGATTTATATAATTGACTTTATAAAATAAATTATTTTGCAATGTAGTTATTGCAATTGATGTTGTTGTTGCTTTTGTTGCGGTACTTGTCGTAATTGTTACTGTTGTTGGTTTTATATGCATTTTGTTATACACGTACCTGTCACAATATTACTGCCATACTCTCTTGTACATACATTTTAACAAAATGTTGGTTTAAGTATTTTGTTACACAATGCAAAGAAGGTTGTTTTAGGAGTTTGTGATATAAAATAAAAGAATTTTAGGTTAAAAAGCAAATATGTATTGGAATCTAATCATTGAATAATAAACACGTTTTCTGACGCATGGATCATATCTGTTCATCCGTATTATAGTATTAACCTTGAAGATTTTTCTTTGTTGTTGATATGTAACGAAGACAAGGATGAATGCTCTCAGAGTTAAAAGCATCTCAAAAAATTTAAAAAAGTTTTTTTCCCGTTACTCCTCTTGGTAGCATATGGCATCCACAAAGCATCTCCATCTAACACGGTTTACCGCAGTTGACTTTGCCTCCTCCCATGTTAGGTTGTTCTGTCACAGTTCTTGGATAATTGTGCATCTACAGGTGTTTTTCGATCGACCACGATTTCTTTAACCCTGAGGATTCCACCCGAGTGACATTCTAGTGATAGTATCTAGACTTTTTCGGTTGGTGTGACCGATCCATCCCCGTTTTCTTTTCCTTATCTCATTAGTCATGCTCTACAGTTCTGTGTTACTTACTTATGGTGTTAGGTTTGAATATTCTGCGGGAGAATATTCCGGTAGTTTTTATTTGACGTTATTCGATACAAGCCAGGTTTCTCTGCCATACAGCAGTACTGATTTAACACATGAGTTGAATATTCTGAGCTTTCCGTACTGACTGCAGTCGTCCAAATGCTGGTTTTGCTTTATTGAGTTTGTTATCTACTTGTGGATGCTTCAGCATGACAACAAGTAGTAAAAAGGGTCAAAACTCCAGAAGCTGATGTAGGTATTTCAATTGGCGCGTAAGACGTATATTATCACATATAATTTCAAAAACTGTTTGATTGTTAAGAAATTTTGGAATGATTTAAATGCATTACTTGAGTCATGAACTTAATACTAATATTTCTAGCCAGTGTTGAGAGTAAGATTATGACGTTGAAATTAAAGTCGTCACAATTAATAATCCAAGAGCAAAGAAAAAATAAAAATAAAAATTTAAATATTTAGATTTGTAACACAGACTCGTAACATCCAAAATACGGTACACGAAAGTAATAGCTTTGTGTTTCGCTGCATAAAGTGGTGAAGAGATTATGGTGAAGATGATCTCTCCTTGACTGTCTCTTGGACAGGACTAGCAAGCTCTATACCTTTGAAAAACCCATTGCAATGAAACTTAGTAATAAGAGCGTATGTGGCAGTTTGGAGGCAACACACTTCCTAAGTGAACGAAACATTATGTGCTTCACAGATGGTACAGGAGAAAACTCGCAAGTTCAAGCCATTGTAAAAAGTGCAGAATTCGACTTGGAATGGAAGTACAACAGACAGATATCATACCGACTGTGTAGAGGCAATTTGATCAGCCTTTGTTGAGTTCGGGGGAATAAAAAGACAGATAAGCTGGCCGGAGAAAAAGCTTCCTTAACAGTAATGGAGCCAGAACTTTTCTGTGGATTGCGAAGTGTGATTTTTAAAGTCCTGCTTAGCAAAAACGGAGAAAAACTTCTCAAGCCAAACGAGTTTATTTCCAAACTTTTGCTCTCAGTTATAATAGGAAATAGTTTCAGTCTTTATCAGACTATCTAAAAATAGCCTGAAAATGATTATCAGTCTTTTCACTAATAGAAGGAGAATAGTTTCAAATCTAATCTGTTGATTCTATGAGGAGGAAACTGAATCACCAGATCACAAAGGAAAAGTCGCTAATTAAGTAAAAAGTGGTGGCTATCACTACTAGCACCAACCGATATACTAAAGTTTGTCATTGCATCGATTTTAATCGGTATATTATTGGGAGCAATGCTCTAGTAAAGGGTTGCACTATTGAATAAGGGTAACAGTATTTCAAGACCTCTCAACAATAATAATGACACTTTAGAAATTTTGTACTCTTTGTGAAGCTTAGTAAAGTACATGCTCCCACAATATTACTTTTGTATAATATTTGATTAAAAGCGACGACAGAATTACATCTCAACCTCATATTCACTAGAATTATTTCCCTCAATCTCTTAGAAAAATTTTGGCAATTAGTAAAGACTTGAATCAAACTATGGTAAGATCGTTGCCTTGGTCATCCGTTTTACCATTTGTAAAAATTTATTTAATATTACACTTTGATGATTAACATTTGCTTACAATCATCCTATGCGCTACAGATTATAGGCAAAGTTAGAATAAAAAATCTCAAAAGTTCCTTATGAAAGGTAGAACTATTGAAATCAGACAAAACTTCAGCACTGCTATAATGGAAGTGATGGCTCTATCGCTAGTGTTGTGTCTGGTTTGCCATCTATCGGCTTAAATTTGAACCAGCGGTTATTTCGAATCTGGTAATACTTATGTCATTCTATTCTGTCAAAAAATTCAGTATTTTATCTCCACTGAACAAAATAAATCAATTTACGCTTGAGAAACATTGGGATTTATTGGAAATTTATTTCCAAAACACAGACAATTGGTCGGATGTTGTACGTAAACGTCATATAAAATCTGGTCACAGAGAAGAACCAACAGTGCCCGGTATACGCAAGTTTATTGCTAATGTTCGTGAAACTGGTTTCATTCTTGATGCACAAAGACGTAAGCGTGCTAGTACAGTGCGTATACTCGAAAATATCGAAGCTGTGGCTGAGAGTGTGCATGGGAATCCATCAATATCAACTCCACATCGTTCTCAAGAATTGAACATTTCACGCAGCAGTTTGCTTCGAATATTGCGAGAAGATCTCTGTATAATGCCTTACAAAGTTTAATTAATTCAAAAGTTGAGGCCGCATGACCACTGCACGATGATGTCGATTTTGCAAACAAAAATCATCTTTTCAGATGAAGCTCATTTTCATCTTTGTGCGTACGTTAATAAGCAAAATTGACGGTATTTGGGTCAGAAAACCCAAACGTGGTCTTACAGAATCCAATGCACCCATTACGAGTGTCTGTTTTTGTGCGGCTCATGAAGCGGTGGCATCATTGGCCCATATTTCTTTGAAAATGATGGCTGGTTGCACCGTCCTCACGGACAATGGACACATATCGCACCATGATAACCGATTTTTTTGTGCCCGCTCTTCATGGTATTGATGCACCATGTTTGGTCAACAGGATGGTGAAATTTGCCACACATCTCATGCCGCAATCGATTTATTGCGTCAAACGTTTGATGGACGTTTAACTAGCCGAAATGTTGATATCAGTTGGCCGCCAAAATGATGCGATTAGACACTGTTGGACTATTCTCTGTGTGGCGCAAGCATTTAAACCCCAACACTCGTATGCCATTGCCGAGATACGACCTCGTGCATTGAAAAAGTTCTCGAAAATTAGTCCGATCTATTTGGTTATTGTGAGGCCAGTCGCGGCAGCCATATGAATGTCATAATATTTCGTTTCTAACTGAAACAATAGTACTTCGCAACAAAAAAAAATATTAATTTGGCAAAATGTGAAACCGTTTCTGTTTTATTACATTTTTAAATTTAAGCTTTTAAATGGCCTACCCGATACAATCTCTTACAAACCGATGCCTAAGAGCTATATTGAGGATCTAGTGCGCACGAGCAATCTGCAAAGAGGAACATTTGTAATTACCAAAGCAGAAAAATATAAATACTCAATAAACCGGCACAAGTACTCCTGGCTAGGACATACACTACAAAAACCTTACCACGAAATTTGGTACGTTGCACTGGAATGGAATTTACACGGCACGTGGAGGCGCGGTAAACCAAAAAAAAAGATGGAGGCACACCCTAATCAGCGAAACAAGCAAAACTTTTAATAAATTACGTTCTTTAGCTAGTAACAGACAACAATATAGATTCTATGTATATTTCTGATGGAAGATGACAATAAATAATATATAATGCGAGTTAAGTTAGTTCTCAAGGACTAACTACAGTTCTACTCCTTACTCACTATCTTCCAGTACTTGCTGTGTTTGATGTTACGGTGGTATCGTCAGATGTATTTTATTTATTACACGAAGCAAGTACTTTTTTATTATCACATTAAACCAACAAAAGTATAAAGTTGCATAAAAAGGTCCGCGTTTTCTTTTTGAATTTGAACTTAATTTTACTTAAGGTAGGATCACGCGATTATCGTAATACACCAATAATTAGTCTATTTTATATGCCAATCTTGTGATTGCACAATTTACGACAACTCGCAACATTATTGTGCTTATTTATGCCAATCAAATGTATCCCTGGTGCGACAATCGTGTGAAAGCTTTAAAGACGAACATTTATAGTAATCTTATGCTGATTTTTTTATATCTTTCTTAAAAATACCTGTTTGTACGGTATTTATAATTGTCATCCATTAAAATATGCATTTATTTATATGTCAGTTTCATCAGAAATTTTTAATCATTTCTTTTTTTAATTAATTTTATTAATTTTTTTTTTTATCAAGCGGGCACACGATAATCAAAGTCGATGCAATTTTTATTTTTTTTTAGAGAAGAAATCATCTTTACGTTGGTGTATGATCACACGATCATCATA
Organism: Wohlfahrtia magnifica; assembly: GCA_023159175.1. NCBI lineage: Eukaryota > Metazoa > Arthropoda > Insecta > Diptera > Sarcophagidae > Wohlfahrtia > Wohlfahrtia magnifica. The sequence continues at coordinate 9,589,392 of JAKWBJ010000222.1, forward strand.
ATGCACCAATAATTATATGCTAATCGTGTGAGTGCACAATTTATTGGCTCATACGGCAACTCACAACATGCAACTCACAACATGCAACTCACAACATGCAACTCACAACGGCAACTTCTATTTCTCTTTTTTTGTATTTCTTTTCATTTATTTGTTCACTAAATGACTTCAATATAAATAAAGAGGACGCTATTTTATTTTTTTAAAGAACGAACCATTTTGAACAACAATAAAAAATTTTATTTACCACAACAGCTGATTCACAAAATTGCCGTAAACCAGAACAATCGTGTGACAGCGTTGGGACAATTATTGTCAATACATCGTTTCGCGCCATCTTGTGACAATAAATTTTGTATAAAATAAGACGACCGTGTGAATGCAGAATTTTTAATTGGGACAATTTTATTATTTTGCGCTAATTTGTATCAGATTGGTGTATTTGAGGCAATCGTGAGATCCCAGCTTTAGATGATAATTTGTTCAATAACTGTATTCCAATTTAGATAAATAAATACTTTAGTGAAATTATTTCTTTTAATTTATTCAAATGTAAACAAAATGAAATTTGCAGTGTAGTATAACTACGTTTCTCATATATACCCTGTACTAGAGCAATCGTACGGGAAAATTTTTTCCATTTAATTGTTCTCCGCTAGTTTGCGACAATCAAATTTATTTAAACGGGGGTAATCATGTGACTGCAGAGAATTTGATTGGAACAATGTCTTTATTGTGCCACAATTCTGCAGAATAAAAGTTGTTTAAAATTGCTGCATAGCGACAATTGTGTGATCCTACCTTAAGGCTATTGCAGTAAAATACTTGCGATTAATTGGGGCAATATAAAAACGAAAATTTTTTATTAATTATTTTTAATGTATTTCCTTTAAGAATTTTCTCATTTTTTGTTACAGTTATTTTAGTTTATTCTAATTATAATACACAAAACTTGTCAAACATACCGCGTATTTATATAATTTACTAAATTATTGCCACTTCTGAAATGTTATCTTTTAATTTCACATGTATATGTAAGTGTGTATTACATTTTAAATTGAAACCATTTGCATTAACCTCTGTTGGAATGTGGGTTGGTGTCTAAAGGCATAAATATTTGTTAACCAATACTTTTGCTACTTATTTGTCACATGCTGTAATGACAAATTGGTTTGCAATTTATTGTTAATTGTCACAAACATAATTTGTGGAATATCGTCATCATCTGTATTTAACATTTTGCTTTATTTAGTTTTGATGGTGATGGTTATAATGATGACGACGATAGTACTCCTATTGTTGTATTTGTTGTGTTGTTGCAGCTGCTGCAGATGCTCTACTTAAGCTGCAAATAAAAGTTATTTTGCAATGATTTTTATTATTTTTTGTCTTCTTTTATTTCATTTCTATATGAAATGCCTGCATTTAACTATTCAATAATAATAATGAATTTTTAATACATAAATATGCCCACAGAGCACATACACATAAGTACTGAAATACCTACAGATGTGTTCTCATGTGCCCTTACTTAAACCTGTATTTGTGTACTCATATAAATAAATAAGCGTTTGCTTAATAGGAATTGAATGGTTTACTGGCTGGTTATAACATTTATTTAATTATCACAGTGAGGATGATAGAAGAACAGAGATAGGGGAAGAGAGAGGGATAGTTGCAGAGTTTATAATAAAATGACTTTATCATTATTATTAAATAAACAACAACAGCAACAACAAATAAAACAATAGTTAAATCAGCAACAGCATCATCGAAATACCGAAAAATATATTATAAATTTGTATTGTTTCTCTCAATCTCTCTTTCTAACTGCCTGGCACATGCCTTTTATTTGTTCCTTCTCTCTCACTCATTTCATTATAAGGAAATACTACACATACATACACATCGTATTTAAATTCATTCATACAAACACAATGCCTATAACAAATTGTACGTCAATTTGGATATTTACAGGAGAACATGTGTTTGTGATCTATTTATTGAGTGCATTTAACAAATTTGTTCACATTAATTTGTTTTCATTTAATTGAATTTCTCTTATTCATCATCTTCTCTTTCTTTCTTTTCTTCTTTTTTTTCTTATCTATTATAAGTTTTAAAGGCAATTCTGTTATAATTTAATGGCAAACTAAATTGAAAACAAATTTCTCTTTATTGCCAAACTTGTATATGAAATTCAAGATTCAAATTTTAATTAACAACCACACCTTAACGTTCAGTTTCTTTCTCAACTTAATTAGACATTTCTTTGTTTCAGTGTTTGACATGGAGAGCTACACAATTGAGCAACCCGTTTTACGAAATCTGGCTCTCAAATCAAAATGCATATCGTGCACTTTATGATTTTTTGGTCAGCATTATCGGCCAAATGTGTTCACAATCGGGAGAATGTGTTAACACCTGTGCATTCAGTTCGTTCTGCGAAAAACATTGATGTTGTTCGAGATAGTGTGGCAGAAGAGACATGAAGCAGTTATCGTGAATGGTGTTTGCTATCGCGAGATGATAACGGACTTCGTGTGGCCAGAATTTAATGATGTGGACCTGGACCTTTGCAGTTCCAACAGGATGGTGACACTTGTCACACAGCTAACGAAATAATGGCTCTATTGTGCGAGAAATTCAAACAAGTGTACGTTCAATACACCAGGAGCTGAAAAATGAGATAATTCCGCACATTAACGACATTTAACATCAATTGTGTCTCAGAGTCATTGAAAATATGAACCCACGGATGCCGTGGCGAGTATTTGGCCGATATTTGGCTTCACAAATAATTGTCATAGATCATTCTATCATAGTAAAAACTATTAAGATAATTTGCTGAAAACTTTTTGTTTTATTTACAATTAACACCGTGCGTTTTAGTTGAACTACCCACACAAGTACATGCATACATGATGGAGTCTAAAGAAAGTAATTCTAAAATGCAACTTTTTTTAAACCGTTTGAAAATTACAGTACAAAGATGGCTTAATAAGTCTGTGACTTTTTAATTTCATACCTCTTAACTAAGATGATAACAAATTATATGCTCATAATAGATCTGAATGCAAGGTATTTGTGAAGGACTAAGTTGTATATACACAGTGGTGTACATGATTTTAGCACATTATCTATGTGTAATATTTGGAACTGAAATTTTTTTCATGTTTATTGTTTTAATCATTTCCATATCCTAATGTATCACTCGCTGTCCCATTAATACGTAGCATTAGCTGACTTAAGTTTTATTCGCTGAAATGCGTTTATTTTGTGTAAAAATAAAACAAACAGCAAAAAACTACTTGACAGTAATTTATGTTTAGCAAGAAAAAAAAAAACAGAACTACTTGTTTATTTTATTTATAACCAAGTACTTGGTAGGATAAAACTTTTTCTTAATAATAGCTGCACATCTCCTCGGCATACGGTCTATAATTCCCACACAATATTCCTTTAGCTTTGCTTACAACTTAGTTTGTATTTCTGTCATAAGCCATCATTCCAAAGGTTCACTACAGGTCTGAGATCTGGCGATTGAGCTGGTAATTTAAAAATATCGATTCTATTATGCTCTAAGCAACATTTTACTGTGCGTGATATTCGTTTTGGATAGTTGCCTTGCTTAAAATGCCATTTAAGGGGCATGTTTTTTCTGCAAATGGAGTCATTGTGATCAAAAGTATTTCCTTATAAATGTACTGATCTATTTGCGAAAATAATTTGATTAGAGGATCAACACCATGCCTAGAAAATAAGACCCTAACCATTACATTTCCGACACCACGCTCTACTGTTATTGATATATATCTGGGGGTTATATTGCACGTTTGGAAAATGCCATACATAAAAGTTCTCGTCAGATCAAATCGAGAAAATTTGAATTCGTCACTCCAGAGAACGTTTTACCAAAAGAGCGGCGGCTTTTCTAAATACTCACAGCAAAATAAAATTCGGGACTTTTTTCTTCTTTGATACGTGTGTCTAATGTTGTAGTATACATCCATGCAAATTTTTTTTAAAATTTTTCCTTCTTTCAATTGTTCGCAAAGAGATAGCAATGATTAAAACTCCTTTTGAATTTCAGTTGGGGATTTAAAGGAGCCTGCAACTGAGGATCTTTAAAAAAGGAGTTCTTTTTCGGAGTTGTTCTCTAGGTCAAGCGCATTCTGTAATATTTTGTATGTCCAATGGCCTTGAATATGAGCTAATGCGTTGTACGCTATCCCTTTGTAGTAGTTTAATGGGCAATCAATATCACAAACGATGATTCCTTAAGAACTTATTTGATAAATACTTCACGCTATGTGTTTGTGCACCAATTACCTTGACCCATTTGTCTTTATTGTTTTATGGTTTTTATTAAACATATTGAAACGAAACATTAATAAAATTTACCAATTTAAGATTTTAAACAAAAAAATAGTGAAAAATAGCGAAATTTGTAAAACCTGCTAAGTTGCTGCCGAGGGCATATTTTTTGTACATATTCATTAAAATAAATTAAACATTAAAAAACGGTACGTACTGAGCACACCATAGGATAACTCAATTTCGATTCCTTGAAAAATGGTGCTAACCTTGTGTCCACCACTGTATACATGTAATTGTAAGGGCAATACTGCTCTTGTTAATAAACATCTGTGAGTTGAATCAAAATTTGCAGACTAACACGTGATTTGAGGAAAATAGATCTACCACTCAAGACTAAGCATATGCTATTGGAACTCTGCAACATCAATTTCAATAGCGAAAAAGTAGTTTACTGATGTTGTAAAAGAACAAAAGATTTTGAACCTTCTGGAAGCCCAGTTCGAATCTCCACACCCAAAAAAAATTTTATAAATTTACGATATAGTGTTGGTCGATTGAAGAATGGAAGTGCAAGAGATTGTAGAATACATAGACATCGCACACAGCTTAGTGGTTTCAATTTTGAATGATTACTTGGATATGAGAAAACTTACCCCAAGATGGATATCGCGTTTGTTCAAATTGACCACAAGTGGAATCGTTTGACTACTGCGCAGAAATGTTTGGCATTTTCCAATCATAATATGGATGGGTTTTTGCACCATGTCGTGACCGTGGACGAAACATGGATCCACAGCAACACACAAAATACCAATCAACAGTCAAAGAAGTGTATTTCACGAGGTTAATCGGCGCCAAAGAAGATCTAAGTGGGTTTAGCAACCAAAAATGACATGGCACACCGTATAATCCACATTGACTTTTTTCAAAACGGTAAAACTACCAGTGGCGAATATTATTATAACTTATTGGGCGAAAATTAATGAGGATTAAAGAAAACGACCGAATTTGAGCATGAAAATGATTTTGTAACAGGACAACACAGGGGTGCACATATGTGCAGATTCAATGCAAAAATTAATTAGTTAGACTATGTATTGCTCTTTTATCCACCCTATTGCCCGGATTTATACTCATGTGACTATTTGACTATTAAGTACCCATTTTAATGTCTTTGAAAATTAATAATATTTAATAAACAGATTGAAGAAACGTTAACAAAGTGTATAGATGTCAAAGGATACTATGTTGACAAATAAATAATTTCAAAATGCTGACAAAGCGCCCATAGTTCGAGCAAATGTGAAGGTTTTGATTACTGTTTTCTCAACAATCGTCAGTAGTGTGCGACGTTGTAACTATTAAACTAGGCGTCGTCTGTCAAAAGCCATAAAAGCGCCAGCTTTTATGAGAAATTGATTTTGATTATAGCTGCTCATGGCTTCACTAAAAAGTGCTTATTAAACAAAAAAGTAAAAGCAAAAGTAAAAAGGATATATTTTCTGAGAGGTATTCCTTCAGAAGTGACAAAACAGACACTGATGAATAACAAAATAAACAAATTCCATCACTAAGCTAAATTTGAATTCTATCATGAAAATACTTAAAGCGTTTTCTCAATCACTATAGTTCATGTGTCTACTATATAGACTTTTTAGCTTTAAATTCAAAAACTTAATCATTGTGCAGTGTATTATGTAGTCGTACTTGATTGATCATAATTTTATTTCTTGTCTAATACAAATATTTGTGACATGATTTAATTACAAAATTTTGCTAAATTTTCCATAGGAAATATGAAACTCGTTAGTACTAAAGACAATTGAATAGACAAAGTATCCCAAAGGAACTTAAGAAGCATGATGATATAATAAAATATGTAAGTAAATTGATAGTTATAAGAATGAACACTTAAAGTACTTTAATATTCACATTTCATTTGCAGTCCTTGTTATTGAATTCCTTTAACTTTTGTTATATTAATTTTCGTTTTTATACTCTGCTTATTTTCCCACTAATGTTCTTATCATAATTTGAGTACTTTAATCTTAAGCTTAAGTGTTTAATATAAAATTGAAGCATACTTAAGTGGTACTTGCTTTACTCAATTGTTTTTATTAGTGACTGTTTAGCAAATCATTTTATTTTTATTTAATCTTTATGTGACTGACAAGGTACCCGGGTACTCATTGCATTATGACATTGAATTTTTTTGTAATAGATGATAACCTTCGTGAGAGGTTAGCCGCTTGAGAGCTCTTTACTTTTAATATTTTATTAGTTTTCACAGCTTTAAGAATAATTCATATATTCAGATAGACGTAGCATTTCGACTTTCTGCCAACACACTTAACCGTACGAGAAGGTACCCGGGAACATTTATGTATTTCTATGAAAAAATGCTAGTGTCACAAATTGTTCCTCTCTTTTCTTATAAATTGTATTGGCAAAAGGTAAGAAAAATTAATTAACGAATGTGAGCAACAAATTGGTATGGAAAAATTGCTAAAAATTTTTTCGTTTCAGACTCTTTTCCAAATATAATCTCTATTGCAATTCAAGTGCAAGTTGTTGCCATCAACTTAGAATTTTTAGTACGCAGTTTAGTGTTTTAAAAATTGTCTACGGCGGTCCGTGAAAATGAAGTGTGCATTGTGTTTCATATATACTAATAAGGTATGTTGCCAGTGCTGCTACATCTACAGCGATAAAAATAAAGATACATAGGTAGGCAGGTAGAAGTGTCTTTCTACAAAGAAAGGATAGATGTATGCCAGAGTAGCCCGCTTTGATAGCACAATAAATTAGTATAGCGGTTACCGACTTATCCTGCACTTGCAAGTACATTTCACCAATTACTTATCCATGTTGTCGACACCTTCTTAAGTTTTGTTATAATAGTTTAAAATGTTGTCTATAGACGGTGTAGAATGCATGATTGATATCATTATTACGGCTTTTTCTTTTTTGACACATACGCTTCTTTGCTAAATTCGATATTTGTAGAAAATAATTGCCTAAAATATACGTTCCGCGAGCGCTAGACAAAAAAAAAAAAATAACTGATAGGCGCTGCCGAGCAAATAAGGATATGTTTTTGAAAATTTCAAAAAACTTCCACAATCTCGAGTAACGGATAAAAACCGGTCTTTCAGTCCTTCATGCACTTATAAGCTACTAACTTAACTGAATATTATCCGATTTTAAGTTTCTGTTTGGATTTGGAAAGAAAGTGAAACACACCACACATTGAGGAGATAATCCAATGAATCGATACTGTTGTATACTCTACCTCAATAGCTAAAATAGACTTTGGAGCACTAGCCTATATTAACATTTGTATTCCATGTTAGGCCGTATAAAGATAATGTAAATATTAAGAATATCAGATAGAATTAAGTATTTCTTATCCCGTCTTAAAAAAACTGAGACGTACATGCTTCTTCGACACGTTTCAAAGTACGTCATGGTGAACATTAAGAGCACCTGACACCTTAATATTTAGAAACCATAGCCACAGAACATTTGAGTCTAGCATCACCACAAAAAGTATAGATTTTGCATGTCTTATCAAAAATTTTCTTGTGTAATTTCTGAATATGATAATTTTTGGATATGAAAAAATATAGATTCCGATGGACTGCTTCTTAAATTGCAAACTTTGTGTTGCTGTTTCGAATACTTCGTTTTATTCATGCTTTTTTTAAATAGAAACATATTTTGCATTACTTTTCAATTGAATATCCGATGGAAGTTGGATTCATTCATTACTTTAGTTTTGGAGCACTTCATGGTTTGAACATTTTCGCTATATATAGGGATTACTCTTCCATCAAAATCCTTCAATACATAAAATTTTATGACATATTGGAGAAAAAGACACTGTTCTTATTATTGGTTCCAAAACTGTATATTTATTACTACCCTTTCCATTTCACTTAAATTCTAATATTGTTGCCACACATAGTACTCAAAAGAATCCAATAGTATCGATAGTATCGACAGTTTTTTTGCAAACTATCGAAACTCTCGAATGGGCCGACTATTGATAGTTTTGCAGCTCTATCACTTACCCGAAAAACAGTATCTAATAATTTGTTTCTCTTCAAATTAAAGTTTTATAGGTAAAATTAATATTTTTTATTTTAAATTTAACCAAAATTTTTTTAAATATTTCTTCTCTTTAATTGCATTTCAAAAAAAACCATTTTCCATATTTTCACAAGAAAATAGTGAAGAAAAATAAAGACTTATCTCAGATAATATGATAATTGGCCCAAGGCAGATGCATTAAAACTAAACAAAGAGAATCAAAAGTTTAAAGGAAGCGAAAGGCAAAAAAAAAAAATTGAATCAAAATAAACAAACAAATGAATGCAAGAAAAACAAAACAAAGCAAAACTTACACAAACAAGAAAAAAATACTAAAAGAAAGAAATATGAACGAGGAGATAAAGAAATGAAAATAAATACAATATTACCATATAAATTACAAGTAAACATGATCAAGAACAACAATTCAAGTAACAATACAATTAAAAAGGAAACAAGAAAAACAACACACACACACACACATACAGGGATAATGAAAACAAAAACAAAATAATTTGTTTCTTTCCCTTTCTAATGTCCTCATAGGCTGGGTTCATAGAAAAAATGTTTAATAGCCAGAGAAATTTAAAACCCATACTTACACTTAAACATGCCATCTAAAATGCACTCATACACTCATAGATACTTTTACTCTCTCACCCAGTTTATCACTCTTTCTTTAAAAGTATTCGTGTGCTTTATGGGTAACACTAACATATTTTATTGTTGTTTAAATGTCTCTGTATACATATATAGAGTATGTGTGTTTGTGTGCTTTGGAAAGTTTAATGTGAAGTAACAAAAGCATATTTATTGTAATTTTTATCTCTCAACATTAGTGTGACCAGATTTGAAAATAATATGAAGACTAAATCGCGTTTAGAGCAAAGCTAAAAAAAATTTAAGGTAAAAATTAAAGAAAATTTTTTAATCCTTCTTTAGTTGGATATTATTTATATACATGTGCATATGTAATATAAGGTAATATAGCACTGTAAAGATTTTTATTTTTTTCAATTCCTAAACACAAATAATCAATTTATTGAAAACAAATTCAAATATTTATTACACATTATTTTTTTCTGACTTTTTGTAGTTTTTCAAATATATTTATAATTCCATCGCTACGAGTATATAACTTCTATGGTTTGTTGCCGAAAAACCTGTCCAAATGATTTTCAGTTTCTTATCTTATTTTTGTAACTTTTTACTATTAAGACAGTTTATTGGATTTCCAATAAAAAGGTAGTTAGACAGTACAAAGTCCTGGCCGTAGTCTAGATACAACAAAGATGTACGTGGTCTGATATTATATATAGGGTGTGCTTCAAAATTATGAGGTCACCTTAATATTTGCTCAATTCATCCAAACTATAAAATATTATTATTCACAAAATTCTACGTTCAAATAAGCGAATAATAAGCCTGTTTTGCTCTTAGAGGTGTACCATTATATTGTGTTTATTTAAATTTATGTAAATAAGTGCAAAACTCAATGCATCAAAGTAATAAGGTCTGTGATTAATTTATCCAAACTTTTATTTAAACTAAGCATTAATCAATTATTTTAAATTTACGCAGTTCCCATTTCCTTCTATTGTCTTAAAAATACGGGATGGCATCGCACTTACTAAATTGTCCAGAACATTGGAGCGGATGTTGCGTCATCTGCTGCAGATTGCCACTTTTAGTTCATCTTTTGTCTAGTACTGTTTTTGTCTGCATAAACATTACGCACAAGCAGGCCCCACAAATTATCTATGTGGTTTAAGTCGGGGGAACGTGCTGATTGCTATTGTGCTCCTCAAACCATTGTCTGGTTGACTTGCTGACATGAATTGCTGCGAAATTCCATTTAGAAAAAAACAAGGGCTCCTTCCTTAAATTCGCCAATAGCAATTGAAACCATCTGGTCCTTCCAGGTTAAATTTTTTCTCATCAAAAAAAAAATTACCTACAAACCTAAAAATGTACGGAATATCTTATAACCATTTACCTGATGCCAATTAGTCGCAAACTCCTTACGCTTAATATTATGCTGCTTAGTTGGACAGAGAAATTTCTTTTATATTGCTCGAATAAGGTTTGGCTGAGCGTTGATAGCGCTTAGAACTGTGCTTTTTGAAGCTTGTAATTTCAATCCCTCTTTTATTGTTACAGCACAATTCATTTAATTCGAGGCCTTTCGTGAAATTAGCTGAGTTTCAGAGGCAGTCAGGACCTTTGGACGACCCGTGTTTAATAATTTTCCATAATTTTCTCTGTTTTTGAGAGCATTTTGCATAATACACAAAGATCGTCGCAGTTTTTTCGTCATTCCACGCATACTCAATCCCTGCTTATGAAGTGCCACAATTTTTCCTTGTTTATAAAGTGACAAAGGTTACCTGCAACCAATACCGCGCAGATATTATTTAAATTATAAATTAGTATAAAAAAAAAATAAATAAATAACAACTGTGATACCTTCTGATTACATTAATTGCTTATTAATCATTTTGACGCATTGAATTTTGCACTTATTTACATAAATTTTGAATAAATATAATATAATGGTACATCTCATCTTATTATTCACTTATTTGAACGTAGAAATTTTTTTTGAGTAAGGCGACCATACACAACATTTTATAGTTTGGATGAATTGAGCAAATATTACGGTGACCTTAACATTTTGAAGCCCACATTATATATTATTATCGAACACAACACGAAATATATTAGATTCTTGTATTTATCTCCCTTAAGCTTCGTTTAAAAAATAGTCCAATTTCATTGCGTTTCAATGTTGGTAGTTCAGTTAATCAAATTTTGGAGTAGACAGCTTTTTCTAAATGATTCCAAACTATTATGTAATTGATGTCCAGTGCATCTATAGCTTACGTACCGGTTGCACTTTTGACTTAAAATTTCCAGACAGAAATACAATATATCACGTATCCCATGAATTTTCGAGCATGTTTTCTCATATTCTCTACCTATTTTGTTGTAAAAAAATCATATTTTCGACCTGTAAATTAAATCGTTAAAAAAAATTAAAATAAAATATTTTTTCAATTATTTAACCATTTGATTTACTTTCGCTTAAGTTTGTTTACTCGCTTTAAAAACGATTAAAATTATGTAAATTCGGTTGAGTAAACACCAAAAATATATAAATTTGGACTGAATTCGAACGATGAATAAAACTAACTGCTTTCTATCGGAACACTCAACAGAGATATCTCAGCAGATTAAATTACCTGAATAAGGCAAAGTACTGGCGTACTCGTATCTGGCTCAGCATAAAACCGCAAGTCGCATCGTATGCGACTGTGTTGCGCTAACTGGGAGCAAATTGCACATTTCCAACTGGGCTCAATTAGATCTGGGTCAGATTACATCTGCTTCGATCAGGTATACTCGGTTTCATTCGAAATGGGAAAAATTACAGTTTGAACATGGCTTTCGGCCTGTGTTTTACTAAATTTCATGGAATCTTTTCATCTGCGTGCGAGGACGTATTGATGAGTGTACTATGTGTGTGTACTAGTATGTGTGAATACAGTAGAACGGAAAATAATTTTCAGTACGGACTGTCTGCTGTTGAACAACCTACTGACTGAGAATAATAAAGCTGATGTACGATGATCCACGTATTGTCAAAACCCCTATAAAAAAACTTTAAGTCTACTAATACTACTATGTAAGCTTTGCAGAAATTGTTATTTCTGTGATGCCACATTTCAAAAATTCATTTTAAAATTTGTATATAATTTCCTTTTATTTTTAATATATATACTTATATACATACTGCACATTTTTACAATACTTTTATTAGTTAGGAAAAAAAGAAGAATGTTAAATAGATTATTTGCTGCCAAATCGAAAACTAAAACTAAATTTGGCTTTAAGAAAAATATATTCACATTTCACAACATAATCTTATTTACCATTGTAAGCGTTTAAAAGTATACGTATGTATGGCTCTGAATTTGTTTAAATTTAGTTTTATTATAGTGTTGCTTAAAGGCGTTGCTTTGCACACATTCAAAACTATAGTGGAACAGCGAGTTATTTAAGATTTGAAAGTGTATTTTTTAAAATCATTTTACGTGGGTAGTTTAATAGCTTTATTGTAATAAAATTTTATATATTTGTTTCTTTACATATCCTTCTTTATATATCCTAAATTACGGAGTCTATATGAGTCTGTTATTGGGCGGTTTTTTAGAACTTTATAACTTTGAGTTGAAAACTCTGCTTTATTTGATAGCCAATTTAACAGCTGAGAGTAGGGAGATCGGACGATTATTATTCGACCGGTTTTAACCGGTATTTTTGGTTTGATCGAGTACGGTTTTTTCAAAATCTTCATTTTTCGAATACCGAATAAACCGGTTAATTTAACACGAATAACCGGTTAATTTAAATAAGTACAATTTTTATACGTTTGTATATATGTTTTATTGAAAATATGCGCATCGTTAAACTATTTGTATAAATTTAATTATTTTTGTGTATATGACAACCTTGAACGTCTCACAAAGAACGTGAAAACTAAGGTAGATCGAAAAATATATGCACTCTTGAGCAAAACTAACCTTTTATCATCTTTTGTAAATAAATATTAATTTTTATATATAGAGAATGATCAACTAGACTAATTGAAAGCCCACAAGCCCACAAACGCCGTTTCCGAAACGCAGATATAATAGTTAGTGAAGTTTTTCACAGCGTAGATATACCAATCGCTAGTAATGTTGTGAAGTGATATCGCTGTTGAAAATTGCCATATGGTGTGGCCTGGGATTGATCCGACGACTTCTTAATTGGAAGGTGGGTTCTTGCCTAACATACCACAGTGACACGCACACTATTAAATAGTGCATACATTTACATACAGTACTCTTCGAAATGTAAGCAAATTTTCTTGTCGAGGCAATTAATTTAATTTTTGTTATCTTGGGCATCTAAATTACAACTATAAGAACAAACCTATAATTCCATGCTCTACCAAGTAATACAACAAAAACGAAATTAGCTTCTTGAGTAGCTGTTCGAAACTTAAGCATTCTTTAGAACTTTGTCTAATAAACTTTGTTTTTTATGACCTCCGCACACCGTTTTGGCATAGTTTTTATGAGATTTGTTAGAATTATTGTTAGTATTGGTTGCCACTTTAATTTTAAGCTCTCTATCAGCGTCTGCTTATTTTTAAAATTACGTGGTCCAGCACTGCGCTTTAAGAATTAGGAACAATTTTATTTAAATAAAAGAACCGGTTAACCGGTTATTTTAATTATTATTAACCAAAAACCAGTTTTTTCAAAAGTGCTACTTTTCGAATTATTTGAAAACTGGTTTTTAAAAAAGTAGAATAATCGATTTCCCTAGCTGAGAGTTATTTTTTGTTTAGTTTGGTTTGACATTTCATTATGGATAGACTTACACCAGAGCAACGCTTGCAATTGTTGAAATTTTTTATCAAAATAATGGTTCTGTTCGTCAAACTTCAAAGTTCAAAATTTTGCTCTCCGATGAAGCCCGTTTTTGGTTGACTGGTTATGTAAATAAGCCGAATTATCGCATTTGGAGTGAGGATAATCCACAAGCTTTTATCGATACATCATTACATCTACATTGGTCTATATTTCTTTAAAAACGAAGATGGTCTGAATGTTACTGTCAATGGTGAACGGTATAGGAAAATGATTAGAAATTTTTTCGTACCTCAATTATTTGGCATTAATCTGCCACACGGCGCGTTGTACAATTGATTTACTCAAAGAAACTTTTGACGAAAGAGTAACTTCACGTTATGGTCCAATAAGTTGGCCACAAATATCGTGTGATTTATCCCCATTGTATTATTTTCTTTGGGGTTAGGTTAACTCACTTGTCTATGTCGATAAACCAGAAACAATTGAACACCTGGAAATTAACATTAGTAGAGTTATTGGAGAAATAAGGCTGCATCTGCTACGAAAGGTTTGTGAAAATTAGTTTTCAAGATTGCGTCTTGTACGTGCCAGCCTTGGCGGCCACATGGCCGAAATCATATTAAGACATTATATTATATATTAATTCCCATAACATTGCATGAAGGAATAAAGGGACCTTTCTCAGCCAATAAGCTGTACCCAATTCTATCTTTTAACTCATTGGAAGGGACCTACAGCTTAATGCCAGCTTCGAACGGCAAATAACCAGTTACTAGCTAATGTCACCGCTGTCAAAACACTTTTTTTCCTGGTATTGAACCGACGACCTTCTGGTTGGTAGGAAGGTGTCTTAACTTCTGTGCCACAATGGCACATTAATGCCATATAATTTTCTATCCAAAAAATTGTGCAACTGTAAAATATATCCGTTAGTGCTTTATTTTTACTCTCTATATATATATATAAGGTAGTTTGAAAGCAAATACGAAAATTTTAGCTAAAATTTAAAAAATATGAACTTCCTGATCTAATTGAACATAATTATTTACTTGAATGTGAAAGAACTTTATCCCAAACGAAAAAAAACTTAAAACACTTAAAAAATTTCTCCCATCGTCATCAATTATAGGACCACTCTAGTCGTTCCGGCACAAAAGGTGTCAAACATTTAAGACGTCATTTATACTGTTACGTTTTTACTGCTTTTTAGTTCGTTTAAATTGCATTAAATAAAATAAACGCCGCTTTATTTTGTTTTTTTCCAGTTTTTATTTTACTACTATAACTGTTTGTATTAATATAACACTTAATATACTTTTATACAACACTTTTATTACCGTTTAAACACAACTTTATTTATTGATAGCCAAACGATAACTAACTCACTTGTAGATAAAGCAAGCCCTTTTAATACCTTATTGCCTAGAGTTTGGAAAGTCCTGAATATATCGACCATCTTTTATTTTCATATCCATTAATTTAAATGTAACATAAAAATGATCGAATTGGCAGTGCTGCCAAATTGACAGGGTGACACAAAATATAACAAAATCCAACAACAGTTTTAAAGCCCTGATGTCACCATATCGAAAATAGTCGTTAAAATCCATCAGAGAAAAAAATTGCGTTGGTTGGCTAAGACTTTATTTTGATTGGCTGGAATATAAATGTAAACACTATCTCCAGTATAAGTGACACATTTGTTCAGAGTCGACTCCTAGTGCAACGGTGTTAATACTTCTGAGAAGTGATTGTCATTGTCCAAGAGAAATTAGAACGAGTTTTGCGCCGTCTTGTTACTTTTAACGAAATATAAATCTATCACGTCACACCAAACACCAAAGAACAATCAACTCAATTGATTATTTTGTGTTAATGTGCCTTACAGTTGCTTAGAATGCATTGTAAAATGACTACGTCTGTGGTCGCATTAAAGAAATTCATGAATTGGGCTACGAACTGCTACCAACTACAGCTTTCAAGAATGCCTCTAAATTGGGGTCAAAAAAATAAATCAAAACAAGCGCAATGTTTTTTAAGGCCCTTAAGAAATATTATTGCTTGCAAGGAATAATTAAGTGACGACGAGAAATTTAGTCACTATCGAACGTAAAAATGGATAAAAAGTAAAATCTTTTACGCAATCTAATAAGAAATTTTGAATGTAGTTTAGCGTTTGTAGAAAATGATTTTTATCTTCGTATTGTCCTTGTATTAAGACATTTAATCGGTAAGAGAGCATAATTCTAATACTCGCGAAAATTAAAAAATGTTGCGATTAGATTAAGGTGAATTGATTTGGTAAAAAAATTATTTGCAGTTTCGAGTGTTTCATAAATATTATTCAACCTCCCTCCAAACAAATCCTTCTAAAGAGGCCGACTTGACCTACCAGCTTACCTCTAAAGATGATGTTAAACATCAGATGTATGATCAAGAGAAAGCTCCACCTATTGGGCAAAAATTACAATACTTAGTAAGGATCACCAGAACTTAGCAAGGATCTTAACCACTACACACAATTATATGGAGGCGAGCTGTAGTAGATTAACCGTCTACTTAGTTTGGAAATCAACTCGATTACTGAAACTAAAACAAAGTAAAGGATACTTTGCAGAAAGCCACTTTGCTCCCGAGAGGAGTGTCGGAAATAAAAAGGATTAAGATGTATGGTATTAAATTGTCGCATTTAACCGACAATAATTTGCAAGGTTTTTTCTTTTTAATTTTTTGTTTATTTTCATGTTTGCAAGTTATAAATTTATGAGGGCGGTATTAAATTAAAAACGACTTTTATCCTTTTATTTATTTCCATTTTTTGTTGTACATTTATTTGGCATAATTTTGAAAATTGTTACCATTTGTAAGTTAAATACAATCTCGTCATGATATTCGTGTTGCATTTCAAGTGCAATGATTTTTTTAAGTGAACCTTTAATATGTCAGGCAGTAACTTATAATGGGGGCGGTTGTACACGACATTCTATAAAAATATGTTTTCACACTTGCAGCACAAAGAAGGCATAATAATGGATGCATGCAACCAATGATTAATAAGACAAGCAATTAGCGGATTAGGTGGAAATAATATAAAAATAATTTCTGAAAAATATTCAAAAAGTTAAAGCAATTTTATATTATTTTTGGGACTTAAACTAACTTTCAACTATAAAAATATTTAGTTTTAACTCTTTTTTTGTTGTTTGTTTGAAGACATTAAAAAAAATCAAAACTAGAATGCAGAAGATATGCAAATTGCAAAAGGAAACAAACATATATTCGTATTTTCTTGACTAGAAAAATATTTAAAAGGAACAAATATTGTCAAAAGGACGGAAGTTTATCAACGATGAATTTCAAAATATCCATCCATTTATAGAGCAATTTTTTGTCCATAACCGGAAAATCATTGTGTTTCAATGGAATTTTTGTTTATTTACACATATTGGCACACATGTAAAAGTGAATGTAAACTGTTGATGAACCATGCAACTCTAATTGGTTGGATGCATAAATTTTTATGTTTTTCAATAAAACCTAATAGAGAAAACCATAAAAAAGTGCCATTTATAGCAAAGTATATTCAATCTTAAACGTTCTTAAGCGAGCAAAAATAATTTAAGAAAGTAAAGCTCTGAGTTATTCTGTAGAAGGGGCAATACTTACCACCCATGCTGTTTTAAAATCAATGCACAATATGAGATACCAAAATCTTTGACCCGTTTGTAGTTCCATATTCACTTTAGTCTTTATTCTCATATAACAACTTCGAATCGTAACGCTAATGGCATATAATTTCTAAATAACTGCGGCTGGCAGACTTAAAAGCTAACTATGGATGGCAATTCCATATATTCCTCCGCTATATTTGATATTTGGTGACGACGAAAAGGTTCTCGATACCCTTAAGTACAGTGCCATATGAAAAGCACTTTGCTGTAAAGGAATACCAGGTGAAGTCAATGAGGGATATTATCTCTCCGCACAAAAACATAACCTGCCGCTTTGTACATAAGTAAGCAGACTGTGCATGTTTGCTTGTCATTGACAACATCATTGCAAAAGTAACATCAAGGACAAGTGGCATAATTTGGCGTTTTAACGGCTATTTTGAAAATCTGGACTAGCAGATGATATGTATTTACTGTCGCATTTGATGATATGCAGTCTAAACTGAGTGAATTAGATACCAAGGCCGTAAGAATTAATATGGCAAATACAAACAGTTTCACACCGCAACAACAGCAGAACGGAAACATTCAATCATTTCGCTACCTGAAAAGTATGATTACAAAAAACGGAGGTGAGAACCGCATTAAGCCTATGGCCAACCACATCCCAGCACAACTCGAGGTACACCAAACTAAACATTTTCAACAGTTGCGCAAAGTCAGTTGCTTTATAGCGATGCAAATCGTGGAATACAGCTCGCTGTGAACTTAGAGCAATCCTGGTTTTTTTAAACTGATGTCCAGGTTAAATCCAAAGGACTATCTGGACAACTACCAGCAGAAATGCTCAGATCTGGATACAAACTGAGCAGACTTCAATTAAGGCAGAAATACGAAGACGGAAGTGCAGATAGAAAAGCTCACGTTTAATAAAAAAAAACTTGTTTTACGTCTTAAAAAAGACCTCTCGGATCGGATTTAATATATCGTGATTCTACAAAATTAATATTTTTAAAACTTAAACTTATTTTCTATTTTATTTTTTATTTTTATTTTTGTTTCTCCCAACCTTCTGCTGTTATTGTAAATATTACTACAATATTTATAGCTGCTACTGCTATTTGGTACTATGACTTGCAAAAGATTTAAAGCCAACTGCATTCATGCACTTCCTTTTCCGCTTTTGTAAAACAAATTTAAATGGTCACGATAGCAGTTGAATAAAAAAAAAACAAAAAATCAAAAAAATAACGAAAATATGAAATTATATGCTGAACTCTGTAACACGATTTTTATTGTTCAAAAAGGAAAAGAAAAATATGAAAGAAAAAAACTTTCATTACAACAAAAATGTTATAATTCATTGTTAACTTTTATTTCTCCTTTTTATTATAATTATTCTTTTTGATTTTTTTTTCTTCAAAGTCACCATGCAATTTGACACGCCAGGAAAGCAGGCTAATTTTATATAATTTGGTCACTTGTAACACCAAAAAAAAATTCTCTTTTTCGCTCTTTTTACACTCTACACCCATGAATGTGTAGTTTATTGTGATTTAATAGGTAAATACTGACGCTTGTAACGCATAAAATAATAATACGGCAACGTAATTTTTGAAAACCAAATTGAGTTGCAATGACTACCTGTGCTATAGCTTTAAAGAAAAATCTAATCTATAAAATTTGACTTAAAATAATGGCCTAAAAAGCAAAAAATAAATACCACAAACAGTTTTAAAAACCATCCTTAGCCAGCAGTTTTATACCTAAATAGTATCCAATACTATAATCTGATCAAATTATGTTCAGACAGAGCCTTGATATAACCTATAACGAATTAGGTGGTGTCCTACAATCAGATGACTTATATATCCATTATCTATGCTTGAGTAGTTTACGAACTACCTACATATCGTAGTTGGTTTTATTTTAGTAGTTAAATTTTACAAATGATGATGAACGGAGTGTAAAAGAAATCCGAAAGAGAGCGGAGGACTTGAACTTTACCGATGGATCCATCCAAGACATGAGTTTCCATCGTGTAGCAGCAAAGTTGGTGCCAGAAGACCTCAATTTCATACGAATAAGATACCGTGTTGAGGTTGCAAAAGACATGATTTGCGAGGCAGAATCTGATCCCACATTCATCAAAAGGATCATTACTGGAGAGACGTGGGCTTATGAGTACGACACGCAATCCAGACATCAGGCAGGAAAGTAAATTGCATTCACCAAATGAGACGAGATCAAAAAAAAAAAAAAACAAGGCAATGCTCACGGTTTTCATGGATTACAACGGTGTAGTAATCCATCATGAATTTTTGCCAGAAGCAAACAAAGATTATTTTTTGGAGTTATGAGACGTTTGCGTAAAGAAATTCGCCAAAAGATCCCGGAACTGTGGGCATAAAATTCGTGGATTTTGAACCATGATAATGCACCGCCGCACAGTGTCATCATTATTAAAAATTTTTTGACGAAAAATGCAACAAATACCATTCAACAGACACCGGAACCACCTGATTTGGCATCCTGTGACTTTTTTCTGTTCAATGGAGTTAGAAACCCATTATGGGGAACGCGTTTCAGCAGCCGAAAGCAAATAATGGAAAAATTGCGGGAAGCACTGATGGACATACCGAAAACCGAATATAAAAAATGCTTCGAGGATTGGATCAAGCATAAGTGTTTGTCAGTCGATGTGGATCACTTTGAAGGGAACAATATGGATCTAGATAAATAAACTTGTATTTTTAATTTTCTGAATAAATTCCGGGGACTATTTGATCAAGGTGGTTTAGGCCTATTTTTGCTCTTTTTAATATAGTTCATTTTTGCCATAAAATGGTCTGATCAAGATAATTTTTTTTTATTTGTTCGCTTAATTTATCTATTCGGTCTTATATAGCCATCAAGTTTATTGAACTAGTTCAATAGAAACATCTAGTTCAAAAGTGAACTAGTCCTAAAATGAACTAGTTCAATTTTTTTTTTTTTTTTTTTTTTTGGGTTACATTAATGAAAGTCAACTTTGTTTTCTCTAAAATATACTACTTAAGCAGTTTAAGCTATTAACTTAATGAGTTATTTAATCCAAATTTTATCCAGCATTCTAAATAAACGATTGTTAAAAACTGTAACTTTTCTTATTTAACTGAAAATTGACAGAAATCTGTTATTAGATATTATCGTTGCTTTTGTCGGATTAGTTAAATATCAATTAAAAGCCCACGTATATCTCATTTGAGAAGTATAATTAATATCAGATTTTTAAATAATTGATACGTGAATTATAAGTTAATTCTAAAACGTAATTTTCTACAAGTGAAGGTGAGTATCTTACAATAAAACAAATATTTTTAAACATTTTTACAAAATTTTACCAACCGGTTACTTGGTTAGACCTCTGGTGAGCTAACATATCTTTGGTGTAAGCTAGGTGTACCTCCTAATAATTACAAATAAATTAAAAAAGATACCGCCTAGTCTGAACAGACAGCTAACTTTGATACCACCGGCACCGGAAGCTCTATAACTT
The DNA here is from genome assembly GCA_023159175.1 of Wohlfahrtia magnifica. Taxonomy (NCBI): domain Eukaryota; kingdom Metazoa; phylum Arthropoda; class Insecta; order Diptera; family Sarcophagidae; genus Wohlfahrtia; species Wohlfahrtia magnifica. The sequence continues at coordinate 9,610,436 of JAKWBJ010000222.1, forward strand.
CGGTTCTTACCCGCTTATTAGATGTGGACCTTTGGGTAGTACACTTGGTTAGGACTTAGAACTAAATTACAAGAATATCTTATTCGATTCGGTGTGAAGTTGTGTTGCTACTTAGGCTGACAATGCTGCAGCAAGAAAAGGGTGGCCATTAATTGCAGTATTGATTTCTCTTGTAATGTTGCTTTTTTTAACTATATTCCTATATTCCTAAGGTTGTGGAAAGGAGGAAAGAGGGAGTAGTGTTTATGGACGTTCGATTTCAATTTGTTCATGTGATAAGTAACAGGGAAGACTTTCGCGGGAGGATTCCACAAACTAACGGTGCTGCTAAAGTATCAATTCTCCATATAATTCGTTGTGCGATTCGTTGGACAATCAACTACCTAGGTATGCGTTATACTAGAAATATGGGTACCATGTCAGAATATGTGATCATTAGCAATTAATCCTTTTATTTCATTAGAACACATTTCGTTATAGTACTGATAGACAGAAACCACATTGCGACGATATTTTAATAAATCGATAGTATTGGCTGCCTGCCATCATTCATAACCATCTTCTTGTTGCGGTCGAAAAGCTTCAAAATCTATTCACATATGAGAGCTGTATTTCACTTTAGGTCAGATATACATAGGGTTTGTAAATATCAGGTGGGCCATTCATCGGCTTAAATTCGACACAGAGGTTATTTCGAATCTGGCAATACTTACGTCATTCTATTCTGTCAAAAGATTTACCACTGAACGGAATGAATGGATTTACGCTTAAGCAACGTTGGTATTTATTGGAAACTTATTTCCAAAACAAAGACAATTGATCGGAAATTGTAAAAAATCGGATGAAGCTCTCTTTCATCTTTGTATGTACGTTAAAAAGCAAGATTGCCGTATTTGGGGCCCAAACGTGATCATACAGAATACAATGCACCCATTACGATTGACTTTTTGGTGCGGCTTCTGGAGCGGAGGCCTCATTGGTCTATATTTCTTTGAAAATGATGACGGCGCAACCGAAACACCTATCGCACCAAGATAACCGATTTTTTTGTGTTCGCTCTTCATGGTATTGATGTGGACGATGTTTGGTTTCAACAGGATGGTGCAACTTGCCACAATCGATTTAATATATCAAACGTTTGATGGCCGTTTAATTAGCCAAAATAGCGATGTCAGTTGGTCACAAGCTGCGATTGTACACCGTTAGACTATTCTCTGTAGGGCGCCGTTAAAGATAAGTGTTATGCCGACAAACCAGAGACAATTAAGGATTTGAAGGCCAATATTCGCGATACCATTGCTGAAATACGACCACACACGATTAAAAAAGTTCTCGATAATTGGTCTGATGGAATTGGGGACTGTGAGGCCAGCCGTGGCAGCCGTATGAATGAAATAATATTTCATTTCTAATCGTAACAATTTTATTTCACAGCAAAAAAATAAATTTGGCAAAATTTCAAGCCGTTTTTGTTTTATAGCATTTTTAAATTTAAACTTTTAAATGGCCCACCCTATATAAAAGCGAAAATAAAAATCCGATCCTTTACTGACACATGATACTACACTACCACGTCTGTGTGTCAAAAAACAACACTGAGCCTTGCGGGCATTCAAATCAACATTTTTGCACGATTACAAGAAGTTCGGCCTACGATCAAAAGAATGTGAATGACAAATATTGCTGCCACCTGCAATAGAGTAGATTGGATTGGAAGTGAGAAGAAGAAACTCTATTTAGTACGCTCAGTGGTTGAACGTTCTCCGGCAAGTTTAAATTACTTGCTAAAATTCAGCTAGAAGGTTTGACTTTTTAACCGGGTTAGTGAAAGCTTGGTCATTCTTTATAAGGACTGGAATCGAACTAGAGCTTTTTAATGCTTTTAATGAATTGTCAAAAGCTTTTATTTCCTCGCTGAAAAGTAAAGAACTTCAGCATGAAGTCAGTGCTTTCGATCTCGCTGCTGAAGTTCTCGCTTGTATGCGCAGCGAATCAGTATGATCATATTTTTTATTACACCAATTTTTGAATGCTTCCTCCCTGAATTACGTCTGATTAAACCATAATTTATTTCTTGGTTTAATCGAAAACTACTTCGATGGGATCCATCCCCAGTCTTACAATATTTACAACCATTTCGGTCATGGTATTGATATTAGAGTCAAGGACTTAGGGGTGTGTGGGTACATATTTAATGTTTAAAAGGTAAGCATGTCCAAATATTACTATTGAAGTTAGATTATAGTGTAGGGTGTTTAAATAGTCGAACTTAATCAACTACTATTTTTTAATTGCTAAATATGCAAATATTTGAATAATTTACTGAAATCATTCAACGGATATATTTATAAGTGAAAAACAATTTTATGGCTTTAAAAATATTCGAGGGGGAAACAACTGAAGAGGATGAAAACAAAAAAACGAAATATAACCATAATTATTAAACGGAAAACATGACATAGACATGTTTATTTATGTGTAATAAAGTTAACAATTTACAAACATGAATACACACGAACAGGAGGATAAATTACAAAATTGATATTAATTTATTAAAAAAAAGCGGCAATTTTTTTTAGCTGCCCTCAAACAAGTTTTTGCAAATATTGGTTAAATAAAAATTAATAAAATATTTTATAATTTTTTGCAATAATTTCAAATATTTTAGACATCCAAAAGTAAAATGAGAGATTATTGTTAAAGAAGAAGAAGAAAATCTTCAAAGCGAGAGAAAAAAGGTAATACGTAACCTCCAAAAGTTCCTCAAGCTAGACACAGTGTTGTTGATATACAATCAGAATGCGGTTTAGCTCTAACTTATATAAAGAGGGCAAAGGTATCAGAATCACTTTCGACTAAGGATGATGATTTTTGGTCAAAAAATATATTTCCTGAGCATAATTTCACTGATTGTACCAATCTGTTTGCCCACGAGCAGTTCGAAAAGTATTCCGGCGATGTTGTGTAATGAAAACAATAATTATACTGTTTTCCCTGGACAAGACAACCCACACATAATGAAAGAAAAAATGCGTATTTGCCTTGGCATCCTCAATTACTCATTTGTTTCTTCAAAGAGGGATTATTGGTCAAATAAAACTGATCTTAAAAATAAAACTATCTTTAGTACTATGCGTCGTAATCGTTTTGACACAATTTTTCTTAGCGTTAGAGCAACAAACAGATGATAAAATTTGGAAACTGCGGCCATACACAGATGCCATAAAAAAAGGTTCTTGAAACATTTTCATCCGGTACAATATATGTCATTTGATGAATATGTTGGTCGTCATGGGTGCAAGCAGTTGATAAGGGCCTACGTTTTGTTTACAAACTTTGGTGCCTAAATACGCCCTTGGGGTGTCTAATAAATTTTGAGATGTATTAACTACCCAATCCTCGATTGAAAGCTGAATACTATATTAAGTATGGCACTAATGCTAAACCATTATTTTGAAGCGTTTTAATGCATCTTGAGTTTTCTTTTCACTTGGAGAATATGTTTACAACACCATCTGTTTCAATAGGACTAAGACATTTTACCCTCCAAAGAAAGACTTCAAAATCTAGAACGTGGCCATATTGTAAATGAAACTAGTCGATAACGCTATAAAAATTACGAAATAAATTGACAATTCGGTAGAAAGTCTAGCTTCTATTGTACACGGAGCCTTACTAATAACAAAAGTTGAAAGATTTTCCCGAGATGAAAAAAATAAAATTATGGCACCTATGACGCATTCTATATTTGATTATAATCAAAACATGGGCGGTACAGATAGAATGGATCCGAATGTAAATACATACAGAGTTGGAACACGTGGTCTTCGATCTCTACAAGACGCTTTGATTTTGCACCACAATGGTTTTGGTAACTTATATCCGATTAATTTTCGTCGAACAAATGCTGTTCGATATTGTATATCTTATAGGAGCGAAAAGCCACCACAAAGTTATCGTCGTGTAGCTACAGATGAAAACAAGTACTCAAGCAGATATGATGGTCAAAATCATTTTATTGTAGTCAAAAAAAAACCGCGCCATTAAGCTAGTCTTAACTGTCAGTTACACCCCCTCTGGGATGTGTGAACGGTGGACTTAGCACCAATTGTTTTAAAAAATACCATTTTTTCGCTCAATCTTAATAAATTATAAACTTTTTTCTACTTTTTTATCCCATTTTATTTTTATTAGTTTGAAATTTTATATTTTTTAAATCAAATGAATTAATTTTAAGTTAAAATTTTATCGTTTTTTTTTTTTTTTTTGTTATGAAAAATTTTAATTTTACTTAGAAAACATAAGGTCCGAAAAGTTGTTGAAACAGCTCACTGTCACCTATATGTAAAGGCTTCTTAAACTCGTTTCAATCCAGAAACAACATCTTTTAAGGCGTCTTAGATTTGTAGGCCAAATTTACCTAACTGCTTCAAATTTTCGCACTTTTATTTTATCCAGATTGCTGTGGGCATTAATGTTTAATAGAAGACAAATTCTACAACGAATCTTAATTTGTAAAACTGTAAATCGTTAATATACAGCCTGACTCACGAATCGAAATAAATAACTGGATTAGCATATCTTAATTCCACAAATAAATCACCAATATACAAAACAAACACTTAAATGTAAAAATTGTAAAATAAAAAATGTAACTGTCCAACCACTGGAATTAGACGGTAAAAAATATAAGCAAACTTAAATACACTATACAAAATCCGTATTCGTAAAACCTTAAAATTTTAATGACTTAAATTTTGTTATTATTAAAAAATATATATATTATTTACGCGTCCTCTTTTATTGGTTTTAAGAAATAACGCCGCTTGTTTTTTAAATCGTATAAAATATTATTTTTAATTATTTATTTTATTCATTAGAAAATTGTTTATGAAAAGTTGTAGAAATATTGAATTTGCATACTCTAAATAAATGAGAATAAACAGATTAACAAACAAATTGAAGCCTTTACAGAACCACAAACCTAGCAACGAAACTACGTACAAAAAAAGGCATATCAGAGCGCTACAATGAGCATTTTAAAAAACAAGTAAGTAATCTTGACGAACATCAGAAAAACGATACAGTGAGCCAAAATTTTGTATTCAAATGCTTACGTTATCGTTTGCACTCATTTGCTTTCGACTAGAAACTATTATTATTGCCACAAATCAGCTGCTTATTGATCGAAACGTTAACGTTCGACAGCGCTAGCTAGGCAGTTAAAGTTTAGATAACCGTTGAAAATCGACGGAGTTATTAAATTTTTAGTAAAGAAATTTAAGAAAAAATCATACTATTATTACTAAGTTTTAAACTTTAAAAAAAATACAGTTTCAAAGAAAAAAAAAGAAACTCCAGTTTGCTGAAAACTTTATGATTTTTTTCATGAATTTCTTTACTAAAAAGCTTAATAACGCCGTCAATTTCCAACGGATTTCTAAACTTTAACTTAACTTTGGATGAAAAATTTGTTTTCTCGAGAAATGCACCCGGATTCTAAAAGGCTACTTAAACAACATATACATGATTTAAAAGGTCTCTTTCTCTTCTTTCCGAAACTTAAAAACGGGTATTGTTCAACTAAGTTAATGGCTAAAAAGTTTTCTTTTCGTTTTTATCCGTAAAGCCTAGCACTCTGTTTAAATTTCTAAAATATATTGTGCAACATTAATTTTTTCGTACGAAAAAGTTGAGATGCAACCAAGTCAGTCATCTAGCAATTTTTCAAAATTTGTCACTTTTATCCCTTAAATATGCTACATTGTTTTACATTTGTAAACAAAAACCATATGTTTACTCCAACAACATAAAAAACAACAGACAGTAGGGACATAAATATTTTTACACATATAAAAATAATGAACATTTTTAGAACAATATTTTTATTTACTTATTGATATAAGTTCTATTCAGAAAAATTGAAAGGATTTTAAATTGTCTTGAGAGTAATTTTGATCTGCAGTAAGATTCTGCTCCAAAGTACATCTTAAGAGATACTCTCAAATCATGACTGCAGCTAAATGATGACCACATTCAACTAATGGGATAAATTTAGGGGATGCTTCTTAAGATGGCCTTACACACTGTGTGGTACAAATTTTATAATCAGTTAACCATATTTTTCTGTTGTTAAAAAGCACTAAAACAACGATACGATTTACATTTTCTAACCAGTCCATGGTGAGTGTTGATACAATTTGGAATTCCCGTTGTAGACTAACGATGGAGGGGTTAGCTTGCATTAGCTATATAATAAAAGACTTTATTCTGTGTTATAATAGTATTTATTTCCCTACTGCTGAGCCTCTATTTCGAAATTGAAAAAATGTTGTTAAACATTTGTTGCAGTAAAGAAATAATGGCGATTTACACAGTTTACATGTTCTTCGTAAAAGAACAAAGTACTATTTTCTCAGAATTATTTCACAATTATGTCATACGAAATATTTTTATATGTAATTTGACAGAATTTCGCACGAAATTTTGAACACAATACCAGGCTTTATAATATTATCGAAATTTTAATATTTAATAAAAATTAAATTTAAAAATATTTTTTGATAAGCATGTTACTCAGACCAAGATTGTTTCCATAATGTATTATGATTTGCTTTAGTACAGTTAACTATGAGTGTTTAAAAGTTTACAATTAAAATCTAAAATATAGTTGTGTTTTAATAATAATAAATATAATTAATTTTTTAAAATTTTTTCTATTTCAGTCTCTACCACACATGCCTTGCAAATAGAGATGCTTAAAGCATTTAGCAATCGCTGCTGTTTTGTGTTACACTGTACTCTTCAAAATACACTCAGTAAACTAATGTTATCATCATATGTAGAGTATATATGTATCTGTGAGTCCTCTAGTAGATATTTTTCTATATTATATTTCCTTTAAATATAATACTTTAAGATACCTTACATATCTAGCACTTACCAAAGTTGTTTTAAGAGAGAGAGAGAGAGAGAGAGAGAGAGAGTTTTAACATCATTGGTGTTGATAGAGTAGTTGGTATGTTGATTGAAGAAATTATTGTGGTTTTTGTATGGGGGAGCAGGAATATTTGCTTTCCTTTTTTTCATAACAAATACTTAATTTCAAAATTTTAAATGGCAAAAAATTTACTTAATATTTAATAATTGTTTATTTTTTATTTAAAAAAATTTAAATCAATTTAAATATGCATTTTGTTAAAGCAATTTTTTTTTATTTTTTTCATTTTAAAATATTATGGCAAAAATAATTAGCATTTGTTAGTTAACTTTATGAGCTTATGTATGTAATATATTTATGTATGTTTTTTACTTAATTATTTTATTTCATTTAATTTATTTTTTTTATTTTAATAAAAATGTAATTGAATATATAAAAAACTAAAGTGTAATAATTTTGATTGGTTTTTTTCTGCGACTTATGGCTACTTTTAAAAGCGTTTCTTTTTTCTGCTATAGACCCATAAATGTATGCTATAGTTATTTATAAATTTAACACTACCTTTTATATCTACTAATGGTTTTTAACTATTTATTTTTAATATTATTATATAATAATATGTTTAAATTACTTTAACTATGAAGTTAGTTTTCTATATGTGTTTTAGTTATATTTTCAAAATGGTTTTTCAACTTACACAGGAAAACAGGAACATAAAATTTTTGGTTTAGAGAAGTTACTTTGTGATGATTCTACGAATCGAAATGAAATGGTTATCTTAACACAAAAGTAGTCGGAAGGCCAGCTGCAGGATGGAATATTCAACAATAGATCCAATTTTTGAATTTCGACAAGTATTAGACAAATGCGTCCAATATGGTGTGAACGCCGCTCACCTTTTCATTGATTATTAACAATTGATTGATTAAGTCTACAGCTTGAAAATACCAACTTGATTAATTAAGCCAGTGATATGCAATATTAAAAATATAGTTGTGTTGATGTTTTAAAAATATTAAAAAAAATACATAAATCAAGTGCACAGTGCACTTGTCGCTGTTTCTGTGACAACAAAAAGCAAGATCGTAAGAAACTTTTTTGAATTAATTGTCTGTGCCTTAAAAAATGTGCGTGTATTCACTTTACATCAGATTCTCGCAAAGAGCAGCTTTTCTCTTTTGTTTTCACACGTACGTACTCACACGCGTAGTCAAAAAAAGCAAAAAATAAACAAGGAGAACTAAAGAGCAAACAAATGGAAAAATACAGTGCAAAATGGCCTGAGTGAGAGCTCTCAAATTACTACACAATTGTAAAATGCATTAATATTAGTTTGCCGGACGCTGCTATACATGTGTATTCGTCGCTGTTCTCATTGACGACTAAAAGCAAGAGCTTAAGAATACGTGTGATTTGATCGGGAACAAAAGTCTTATGAAAAGCTTATGCCTGAATTAAACTGAAGCAAAGCAATGGATGCTTTGTGAAAAGCCAATATGCTATCTGGAGAAGTCACGGAAGATAAGACGAGACCGTAATATAGAAAACGTGCTAACTAGAAGAAGAAGGTTATGATTTATTGAAAAGCAGAACTTGTGTAGTATTATATAAACAAGATAGAATCCTAAATAGAGACGAGGAAGAAGATAAGTTCATAGAGGAAATAATTTGAATAAAAAAAAACATCTTCAAATTAAAGATTTGTAAGAAAGCAAAGTAATTTTGAATGGGAACATCCCTCAGATTCTGTTGATCTCACAAAAAATGTTTAATAGAAAATTATTGTGACTGTAACTGAAGCATAGCAAACTGTTAATATTTCAGACCGCATTTAGTTGCCATTATACGATATCAATTATGTTCATATTACATTATCATGTTACAGTAAGTAAATATGTATTTACCCGCCATTGGAAAAAAATGTTTTCCTGTGTTATTTTAAAAATATTCAGTGGTTTTAATTGCATTTAATTACTGTATGATTTTTAATTAGATTTTTAAATATTTCTACTCTATATTTGTATAATAAATTTGTTAGAGAGTATGTGTGCTTTGGATTGTTTTTATGAAAATATTTTAAAATCAACAATTAGAGATTTTATTATAATTTTTATGTGTAAATTTACATAAACAAAAAACAAATCTGATTAAATTTAATTAAATGGTTGTTATATGTATAATAAAAATGAGTTTTAGAAATTAACTTCTGTTTTTTATATGTGTTTAATACAAATATTTATTTATTTTTTTGTTTATATAGATTTAAGGTCAGACTATATTTATCAAGTAAAGTTACATAAATAGTTTAAATATACTAATGTTTACTAAGTAAATAATGTAAAATTCTGGTTTATTTTACATTTTACACGCTCATTATTATTTTTATTTATTTATTTTTATTTTTTTAATTTTTAATAAAGTTATTAGAGTTGCTTTAAACACTCACTAAATGAGTAACTGTTGTCTGTCTAGTGGTTTGTCTAAATTATTCATTTGATAATTATTTGTCGACAACTTATTTTAATTGTGATATTTAACGGATGGCTGCATGATAAATATTTTCTTTAATTGTTCTTGTTTTTAATACAAAATTTACATTTTTTTATAAACTACTTTGAATATTAAAAAAATTGTTTTTAATATACTTTTCCGATATTTTTTTTTGCTTTTTAAGAAATGCATTTAAAGGTTTGATTTTTTTTTTTTTTTTTTTTATTTATTTTTGTCAATTTTAATGTTCAATAATATGGAAATGTTATAATTTTCAAGAATTAATTGTTGGTGATGATTCCATTGGGCGTATTTTTATTTGTCTTTTGTACTCTCGGTCAAAAAATGCATTTTACAGGGTGCTTTACTTTGGGGGGAATGTTTTAAAATTGTTTGTTCAACTAAAAAGTTTTTTTTCGTATCTTTTTTTATAGTATTTTATAGAGAACCATTATGGGAGTTTTAACAGAAAAGGGGTTTTATTTATAGACTTACACTTACTAGTTATTCTACTTACAATTTAATATCAAAATATCACTACTTTTAAAATGTTTTTAAAATGCTAATAATATTACTTTAATACAACACTATTTCAACTATTTTCTTATAATATTTTAAATAATTTTAATAATATTGTTAGCACAACGTATACTTATGTTTTTTTCTTTTATAATTTAAAGCGTTGCTACTGTTTTCTATAGATTTAATTTTAATAAATATTTTATTTTATTAAATAAAGTATTGTTTTTAGTTGTATTTGCTTTCAGTGGGCTATATGCTTCTTTTCATATTGAGTTTAAGAGTCGATTACTTTTTATTAAATTTATTTCTCCCTTATTAACTATGTAGTCTTTTAGAATTAATAGTTAGAATATTCGCTTTTATTTGTGGTGTTTTCTCTAAAATTCTATTGAAATTAAAAAATAATAATTAATTAAGCACATTAAACTATTAAATATTATTTAAAAAAATCACAACTTCATGACATTGTAGGGCAGTCAATATGTTATTTTTTTTAATTAATTTTTTTAATAAATAGTACGAGTATTTTTGTAATGTTTATTTAGTAACTACAGATCAATTAAAAGTGTTAAAAATGCTTGTTCTGAAATCAAAAAAAAAAAAAAATTTCAATACTTATAACTTCGCAATTTCACTAAATTATATTTTTTTTAATGGTTAAGAAAACTATTGTTGAAATTCAAAAATTTTCAAAAAGTTTGGTTTCGCTAGGGTTCTTGTTTTCTGGAACTGGAAATTACAACAGCTTTTAAAATTTATTTTTGGTCTTTGTGATCGGAACACAGTGTTACAAAAACTTGTTTTTAAAAAAACTGATGAATTCGAGGAAGAAAACTGATTTTCACGCGAAAAACTGCACATACTTAAAAAAGGTAAAAATATACATACATATAGTATGTATAAGGGTATGTTCTGTAAACGATTTCAAATTCACTCGATTTCGGTTTACAGAGCACACTTAATAATTTATTTCATGTTGTATTTTTTAAAACATAATAAATGTGATATTAATTTTTAAAATGAATGTGCTCAAATTCGACATGGTTTCCGACAAGCTGGCCATTCAGCAAATAAACCCGATTCGAGTACGCCAAATTTAGTAGTGCTAACCGTTTTTTTAGGTTAGCTCCTATTTTCGAGATATACTGTTCAGATATACTGTTTCAGAAATGAGGTAGGTTAGACAACATACATATCATATTTCTAAAACGACTGTGAAGAAAAACGCAACTATCTTAGATCTAAATGTGAGTACCACACACTGTGTTAATTCTCTCTATCTGTGTGATCAGTGGTCAAAAAATCGCTTAATACATTGTCGTATTAAAAAAGTACGAATAAACCTCACCATAGTTGTATTAAACAAATAATTAATGTAACATTAAATTTAAAATTTAATTAAAAGTAAAAAAAAATAAAATGTTAAAAACTGCAAATCTGCACAATTTACAGAAAAACTTATTTTTAAACAAAAAACTACTCAATTCTTAAAAAAAACTTTCAAATACAGATAAATCTGCGCATTTGGCAATGCTGTCGGACATAAACCTTTTCCCTTCTAAGGCAGAGGGAAAATTCTGAGCAGCAGTTTCGAGCTATAAAATGAGTAATAATAAGTATTATGGTAGTTATCTGCAAAATTTTACAGCTGTGCAATTCATGGCAAACATGGTCATGAAGCTCCACAAGTATTTGAAGGAGTAAAAGTTTTGAAATTATTATAGAATAATTATCGATCAACCTTTATTGCTCTTAAAACTGCACTTTATTTTTAATTATTGGTTCTGATATCTGATAGGCCAAAGTGGAAAATTACTGGAATATCCACAGGGTAATATAAGTTGTAAAAGAGTGTTTATGCTTATTAATTGCTAAACTAACATCTGTATAACCACGATGTTCTTGCGAATTGCACAGAACTGAAAAACTGAAGATACCACGATTACGTTCCGTTGGATATGTGAAAGAAAGTTAATGCAGAAAGTTAAGACAGAAAAACTGAAAGATAAAAAATTTAGCTGATTCTGGACGACACTATACTAAATATAGCGAATGACAAATATGATGCGTAACCAACTTTCTATTTAAACAAAAGAATCGGAACTCTCGTCTTCAGAAGAAAGCACATCGTTTATATTACAAGACCGTATGTTCTGGATATAGTGGAAATAATTAGTTGACATAAGTCTTGACATGCAACTAAGATGTCATTGCCTTATAGAAAATTCTGTTGAAACTGTGAATTAAGACGTCCTAAAATCTTAGGGACGAAAACTTTTCCTTTAAAGGATTTTAGAGAAAGCGAATTGGCTTTTTGATTTCGAAAACAGATTAAGAAAGATATACTTTCAATAACTATTATCTTTACGTTTTATCGCCACTTCTGTGGATTGTGGTTATTGATGACCCATTCGGATGGGAGAGCGAAACTATATCGAAACGGAGGAACCGGTATTTTGTACAGCCTTGAATTGTTGCGGCTGTCAAATAATTCTAAGAAGACAATGACTTACTAAACGTAGAATTCTATTCTATTCTATTGAATATTTAGAATTTGATAACTTACTAATCGCAGGACTCTGAGACTTTCATTACCGACGACGGCTCTACTCTAAAATATTCAAATGAGTTGAAATATCTGGCCATCATTCTCTATAGAACTCTTACATGAAATAATCTTTTGGCGATTATGGCACTGCGAGTGCTAGTCTACTGGACAGCATCTATCGTTTCACTTGTGTTTCAATAACAGGCGCAATGAAGACCTATCCCCTTGCCCTTCTTATACTTCGCATGGCATACTTCAGCGGCGGAGAAGGCCTGGGAAGTGCTCCTAGAATAAGATGTATCTCCAGCTTACTGGTGACCTTACGGGTGACATAGTGGGGTATATGCAAATATTGCTTTTATCTGATAACGTTGGCTTCAAGAAGATCGCTGACTACATGTCGCTCACTTTAATAGTGGGCAAGAAGTTTTATGTACTTATAACCGAAAGAAATTTATGGTTGGAGCATCAATACCGCAGAATAAAGTTTATTCGCGCCAATAGAACAAAACAGACTGAATTAAGTATTGGTGCTGGTGTGGTTGGTTTCAAATATCAAAGGGCAATGCCTATATGAAACTACCTTCTTTCTTTTTAGGCCTATATTTGTGACATCTGCATTAATGTTAAGAAAATGTAGAAAAGGAAAATAGAATAAAGTCCTATTGTAGACTGTTTCACTGGCATTAAGATCTCCCTACAAACGAAAGAGACTTAGCAAACAGAGGAGCTTAATGGGTTTTCGTCAGGGTTGGCAAAAACCCGGATTTGTTTTAAACCTAACCGACCGGGTTTTATAGGGTTTCTTGGTTTTATTGAGTTTTATAACTGCTTCCATATTTCGTTCAATTCGACAATATTTTGTATTTGTTAGTAAAATTACGTTGTTTTAATACTTATAATGCAATTTTGCATTCTTGGTTGAATCAAGGCGGCCTTGTGTACTGTGGGTTGGTAAAGCACACTGTAATTACTTCGTTTGTACTGTGCATTATGACAAAAATGGCCGGAATATAAAGACAGACATAATTAAATTATTCTGTTGCACGACAATGCTTAGCCTCACTTTGCAAAAGTTGCCAAATGATTGTCAGAAACGGTCAAATGCACTCACCGAACATTGGTCCCTCTGACTGCTGACTGTTTCGATGAATATAATATCTTTTATGCATGTTACAGAATTATTTCTTTTGAAGAAATATAAAATTGGCTCAAAAAACGAGAAGTTTTTTAAAAACGGGATTTTGAATTGGGTAAAGATTTAGGCAGCGAATACATACTTTTCTATTTTGATAAATTTGTTAATGCCTTATCTTTTTAAGCCAAAAATGATGGCGGAATTCATTTGTACTCCCAATACGTAAATTATACTTATTTTTGTTGTGAGTAAGTTGTGAACTACTTTAAATAAAAAAACCCACCCGGGTTCTTTTAAATATAATACCCAATTATTACCCAGTGGGTTGGCAACTCTGGTTTTTGTTGGCCATGTGGGATACTTCAAGATTAAGAATCTGCTACTGGTAGATTGCTCGATTGCTACTATTGCTCGACAGATGAGAACTTTTATGCTTCCAGATACCATCAACATTTTTTAGAAAATGTTAAAACTAATCAGTATAGATACTGCACAATGTACGTAAAGACATCTGAACACTTATTTTGTTGTCATCCAGCTATTTAAGCTCAAAAGACAAAGTTTCTGTGTGAAGCTATAGTAATTCCAATAAATAATAAAGCCAGTTGCTCCATCACCAAATAAGATAATTGGCTTTGTCCCAAGCCTCAATTTAATGAGGTGAAATTTTAAAATCTTAACACATTTCATTTATTTATAGTTAAGGTTAAAACTAATAATTAAAAGATAAATTATTTAAATAATTTCAGTTTCAAAATCTATTTCAACTCTGCCATTTCTTTTGAATAGATATTCATTTGTAATCTACTGCTATGTTAACTATTTGGTATTAAAAAAAATATTTTCAATACATTCTCATCAATAAATAGTTGATGATTTTTTATTTGTGAGTGTTTTTAATAATCACACAATGTAAGAGAAAAATCTAACTTATTCCCTAAATTATAGTCATGGTTTATTTAGTAATATTATGCTTATGACTCTATATATCATATGTACTAGTTGCCTCTAAATTTATAGTTTACAAGAATATTCAAAAGTGTTTCTAATGATATGAAAGATTTTCTATTGAAATGTAAGTATATTTTTATATTAAAAAAATTAAATTTCAAAAATATTTTTTATATAGTAGATACAGTATATTATTTTAATAATTATATCATTTTATAATATAAGTATTTGTTATTGTATGATTAAAAACTACATTGTACCCATAATTAGCTAAAGTATTCAATACAAATTCACTTACAGATTTCTATTTTAATCTAAACTTACTCCTTATAACCTATTTAATGATGTAATTTTTTATTCTTTTTATTCGTATTATTAAAGAAGCTCTGCAATAGCTTTTTTTGATTTTCGTTATATTTGTTTTTTAATAATAATTTGAATAAAATTCTTAATTAATTTTCAATTAACGATTAGATAGGATTTTCTGTGGTAATATTGTATATTTAAAAAAAGAAAATATTTCTTCATTATTATTGTAAAGCTCAATAACTATAGTATTTTTTAAAAAGTTTTTTTTTTTTTTTTAACGTATACAAAATGTTTTTAGGTTTTTCTTTGTTCTTAAAAAATATTTTTTTTTTTTTATTTAGGACTTTTACATTTAAAACTGTTTATAGTTTTGGCGTTATTTCTTACACTGTGTTTATTATAATTTTTATAGATTTTCTTTTTATATTTCTCAGTTATTTTGTGAACATTAAAAAAGTATTATTATTTTATAAACTCTAATTAGAAAAGAAAACTACTGAAAAGCTTTAATTTGATTAAATTTTTAATAATTTTCAATGTACGAGTATGATTGATATCTTTTACTTTATCATACTTTGCTTTTTATAATAAAATTTAATAAAAAATTTTCCACTTCGACTATAGTTGGGATAAAAGTCCTTTTTGTCAATTTCAAAATAAATAACTACTTAATATCTACTTGTTTTATATCTTTGTTACTAAACATACCTAAATATCTTCAAATCTTACTCTAAACTCTTTGCCTTAAAATTCTTTAAATAAATAACTAATCAGCTACCCTACACCAAATTAATTGAATACCAAATATGCTACATTGTCTGATCGTTTAATAATGTATTCAGTTATCATAGAATACTGAATACGTATTCTTTCGTTCACTGCTAAATTTAGCCACCTTATTATGCTGCCATTAATTAATTAAGGTCTGATTTAAAGCTAAGTCCTTATGCCACAAAATCAGATCGCTTTAATAATACCAAATCAGTTTTGCTGAATAGGTACTTTTTATTCCAAGTGCAAAAAAGCACTGTTGGCTATTGACCTCTTTATTATGTACGATAGTAAGATTTTAAAGATTGACACTTCGAAGTAATCAATTGTAAATTGACGTTGGTTCCCGTTGTAAGTATTTCAGTGACCAAACAGAAATTTGTTAAGCTATGTTCTCACATACCGCATTTTATTTAGATCCAAATTTTTCTGCATCAAATTTGACATTATGCATAAGTGTGCAGAGTTTCCTCTTTACTCGTATAAAGAAAGAAAATGGTCGAAATTAAATAATACGGCATATCTGTATAATTTTGTATATAACAAATTTAGAGAAATTGATTATACGATAGTCAAGCTTGATTGATAATAATTACCTCACGCGATTTTTCTTTTCAGATATTTTCTAAAAGTACTGAAGTAGTGCACTGCATTTTCTATACAAACCCATATTACAGAATCTACTTGAGTTATAATTTTATAACCTACTCTAGTCTAATGTTATCATGGCAAGTCTGGTAAAATATATATAACAATTTTAGAAGTTTTTAGAAAAACTACGTTCACATGGCACCGTTATTTCGTAATTCGATCTCTCATTCTTAATTCAACCCTTAATTATGAGCCGAATTACATAGTTCCCATACACAATTTTAACCCTACAAAACTTAACCCTGCCTGTGAGGCATAACGAATGAGTTTTTACGCATTTCGATTTGATCGAGTGCAAGTAACAGCAGTCATCGTGTGACCTTGAGAGAAGAAGTTCATTTCACACAGGTTTTTTTTACGGAGATACACTATTTCGTGCTTTTTTTTTTGTAACAAAATTTTTTTAAATCTATACCGTTTCATGAATTTAGAGGCTCTGTCCATTAAGGAAGAGCGTATGAACGTTTATTATTGTGCAAAATGCTATAACACGTATTTTCTAGAATATCGATCTCTAAATCGCTATCAATGTGACGTTGAAAAGAATGGAAGATCTAATTACTATGTACAAAACAAAATGTAAATGACATGTTAAAGCTTTTTGTTTTAATGAAACTCATTTTGTAAAATTATCTCTTAAAAATTATCTCTTTTAAGTTTGCATTCTAATGACTTCTAATAAACTGTTTTTTCAATTAAAAAAACACAAAAAAATTAAAAAACAATTATATACAAAAGGGAGTCTAATAGGTTAGGTTTAGTTAAAAACGTTGAAAATAAATGTTTAGTTTTCTAGGGTTAAGAACGAATCAGCTATTTTGTAAGTAATTCAGTTTCAATTAATCTGTGGATTACTAAGAAATCAAATTCATATCTCTTTTATATCTGGTGTTTGTCTATGCAACATTTTTTATTGAATTTTCTAATCCTTTTTGTCCATTTTTACAGCAAATAAAAAAACAAGAAATAAAAATAATAATAAGAAGAAGGGGAAGAAGAACTCTCCACACGAATTAGAAATGTGCCATGTGAACAGGGTAATTCATATCAGTGGTTAAAACAGCGACCAAATTAATTGAAGGTGCCGTTGTTTACAAATTACAAGTAAAAAACAAGAATTATCAGCACAACACAGTTGATTTTCTAACGAAATTGCAGCTGATTATTGTAAGTTAAGTGAAGCCGAAATAGTTGTATTACTGTAGTAAGCTTTAGTAGATCTAGTACTAACACAAAATGGGAATTGTAGTCATACCCAACCTGCTGCATCTCTTTGTAGTACAATTCCAAATATGGGAGGTTCTAAGTACCTAGTTTGGGAAGATAAAATAATTTTTCTATATTCTTCTGCATTAGTTGTACGAAGTTTTAAACATACTGTGGTAAACATGAGTTCATATATATATAGATTGACTGAACTGGGAATTAGTTTTGCTTACAGTATAATATCTGATTATATCTTGCTTTTTTGTAGATTTTGTTTCATTATTTTCAATCTCATTTCTGCTTTCGTAATTCCATTTAACTCTTACTTAAGTAAACTTGAGCAAATGCCTTTGTTATAGACACCACTTTTACTTCTTTGATTTGTGGAACACTTCGATCATGCTTTTCTTGTCTGTCGTTGTCTCTTTTTTTCAGAAGGGGAGTAAACCTTAAGGGCAATTGGGAACTGCAATAAGAGTGTACAATTTTACCATGCTGTCGATAAATTAATTTGCAAGTTAGGCACATATTCTACCAGTAGGAACTTATTATTTATCTGTTGCCAGTGTCGCTAAATCACGATGGTTTGTCAAAATATTTGAAATCTTTTCTGTTAAAGTGCAAACAAGTTTATTTTTTTAACAAAATTTATATTCCACAAACTAGTTAATTACTTTTTAGGCATCCAGCTGTATTTAGTGTAGGGTGCTTTTATATTTCATTAACACACTTCGTAACTGTTTTTCAAATACTCATTTACATGATTTTCATACAAAATTCATATTAAACATTTCAATTTTTGTTTTTAAGTTTTCTATTTTTAAAATTAGAAATAATTTGCATAAACCAATCAAAATTATGCAAAAATGCATTGTAAATTGCATGTATTTGTTGTTAACAGATACATATGTATGTATGAATATCTGCATATATATAATTCTTCTTTAATATTTTCAATTCTAAAATTATTTTTTATTTTTTACTTAAGCAAAAAATATTTATTTATATTGATTAAAAATAGAAGTTAAAATCACTAAACATACATAAGCAACATAAAATTATTCATTTTTATTGTATTAATAAAAAAAATATCTTTTACATTTAGATTTAAATAATTTAATTAATACGGCATTTTAAGCAAAATAATATATTTATTTTTTATGTTTTAAGCCAATAATTCAAATATAATTTTTTGTATTTTTTTATATTTCAAAAGTCCTTTATGATAATAATTTAGCAAAATGTGTTAAAAAAAATTAAATTGTTCTTTTGTTTTATTTTATCAATAAATTTTTGTTTGGCTTTTAGTTTCCTTTTTTTAAGCATTTCATGTTGATTGTAGTTTTGCTTGTTCGTTACTTTTGTTGATTGAAGAAAATACTTTTGTTTTGGCTGGCCAACATCCTTTAATCTTACTTTGATTTTAGTGGTGGTTAAATAAATATTTTATAAAATTTTAAAAAATTTTTCTTTCTCTATAAAAATTGAAAATTGATATGTTGATTGTTGATGGAGGAGGGTGATTTATTTATTTATTTATTTTTTTTTTTTTTTTGTTAATCAAAGAAAATTAATTTAAATTTTTTTTCTTAGATTATACTCTTTTTGGTTAACCTTACCTAGGCGGCGTTGGTGGTGGCGGCGGCGTATATGGCGGTGGTCTTTCATCTCTTTCTAATGTACGCGGTTTTGGTGTGGTGTGTAAGTCGAGGGCATAATTGTTGAGCGGCGATTCGGGTGGTCCCATTTTCGTTGGCGGACCGTGAAATATTGCGTAGGGATTATTAAAGAAATTATGTGACGTCGTCATCATGGCGTTTTAATTTTTAAGTTCGATTTGCTTCTAATAGTGAACTGTAAGTAAAATATAACAAAAATATAATATAATATCGATCAAGTTAACAAAAAAATTAATATGAGCATAGCTTCCAAATGTTACAGTTAAAAGATTTTATAAACAGATTTTAAAAATTACTACAGAAAATTCAAATTGTCATAAAACTAACAGATTTACTAACTATTGCCTAAACCAAAAATTACTTCATTAATTAGAAAAAAAGTTGCACGAAAACTGAAGACAATTATGAATGTGACAAATTCACTACGTTGAGCAGTGGTATTTTGATGGCAAAAAAGCAATTTTTTGACTAAAATCTAATGATACTATATATTCTCTAGAGAAGTGTTAACCTACGAAAAAGCCATAATTTGTTTTAAAATATATCACTTTGTAATTAATAAAAAAAAAATATATATATATACTCGTACATATATACACTACGCGTCATCAGGATAGCGTCCCCCTTTTACTTATGGTTAATGTTACATATTATCTGAACCAATTGAGATATGGCCCAAAAATTTCAATAAATAATAAAATAAAACAAGAATGACTGTTGTACAATTTGAATTTTTTTTAGAAAAATTAAACTAAAAACGTATTAGAAAAATTGGCCATCAGCGCCACCAACTATAATTTCAATGTAATTAGTATTTAAAATAACTATATAGCATTTTAATTCTTAAATACTATATTTTAAATAGTATTAAGGATAATTAGCTCCTTTGTCTGAAATATCCACGAAAATTCGATTGGGAATTGAATTGTAAAGTTTTTTAATATAATACAACGAAATAGTGGGCCACGTGTGTATGACTCCTTCCACTAATTCCATTCTTATGCATTATTGTCTTTCAGGTACGTACACTTTCTCAGCCACCCATCTCCATACGTTTTTGATTATATTTAGGCTGGGCAAATAACGTGGCCATTCAAGGTCGTCAGGTTTTTGGCTCTGAATCCATGATTTAACTGATTGGACTTTATGAAGATGAATATTTTAGATTTCCTAATATGTCTTGCAAGATTCCTAAATAAGTAGAAATATCGTCTTGTAGTTCTCTGCATTCATACGCTATGTTAAAAACTGTAAAATGCAGTTGCCATAGTAGTATATTGCATCCCACACTACCACAGAACCCTATTTTCTATTGCATTATAATTTCTTGTGAGAATCATTATGTGAGATCGCTCCCACATGAAATTTAAATGCTAGAAGATAGAGAGGCTGTGATAGTGTGGGAAGCAATGACACCTGTGAGTTGTTTAGTGGATATGAGCGATTAAGAATGGCCTTATAAAATTCAGCGTTTGCTGAATCCGTCTTCTTACTGAAACTAAATGAAGGACAAGAATGTATTCGATTTGGATTGTATAGACAGTGGGCGTAGCTAATTTTAATGAAATTCCATTTTTTGCTTAATTTAATTAATAGATGACTCATTCAATAGAATGTTAATATTTCTTACACAGAAATGTGTGAAGCAACACCACTGTGCCTTGTAAAGCGTTACACAAGCTATTACTAGAATTTGCCGCTTTTTAGTTTTTTTTTTTTTTTTTGTGAGTAATATACATCATATGTGGAGTAGCAGACTTATTTATTTTTTCTAAAATCTGAGTAATCTATGTACGTATATAATAAAATGTGTGTTTGAATGTACGTATGTATTTATGTTTGTTTAAAGTCTATAGAGAGCCAAACGGCTAAACAGATTTTGTTGAAATTTTTTACTGTATCCCTCTGCATAGGTGAGAGGAAATATAGGTTAAATATATTTCAAAAATTTCAACTGGGCCATGCTAAAAACTTATTTGTCTTTATCCTTTAAATGGTAACCGTAATATTTCGTGGTTAATACAAATCATCAGTCAAATAGTGGGCAACATTGGATAAGTGAATGTGGCACTTTCTATACTTACTAAATAATTATTTTTGCATATCTTGAAAAGGGCAACAGCAGAAGTTTCTGAATTTGATTCAAGTAATCTTGTGATCAATAGAAACCAATAGTTAAAATAGAATAGAATACTTAATGTACGTTCAGACCTGTCTTTGTCATAGCCTGAACACAAAATATTTCAAAGTGGCCAAATATTTGCTGTATGTGAACGTAATGTGTACACTAAATAGACAATATTTTCGTTTGTGTTTGGTAAATAATTATTTGATCATACAAAACTTTTGTAAGAGGAAACAAAGTCAAATAATAGCTGCTTCAAGTCGAGTTGTCATCACATCAAATTTAAGCATTTAAATTAAATAAAAAACTGCCAGATAGAGAGATAAATGTCAAATCTGATTGTATATTAGTAAATAGATTTAACTATAACGTGGTATCATATATTGGATATTTTTAACGAGTACATAAAACAAAATATTAAAATGCTTTTTTGGTTATTAGATTTTAGATAAATAAAAGCAGGTTAAAAATATATATATAAAAAAACAAATACTGTATACTGTAATACAAGTAAATAGAAGAGAGTTAGCTATATTACAAAATTGTGGGATTTGTGGGATTTTACAGATTTTGGGATTTTACAGTGACAAAGTGACTGAGAACCCCTGACAATGCGCTTATTCAGCCAAATATACTGAGAAAATCCAAAATAACAACATTTTAGAAGAGAATTAGCCATATTACAAAATTGCGGGATTTGGTGTTACGAGTAATGTTACGAGTTTCTTTCCATTTTTTGAACTCAAAAGTCATCTCGTACCCATTATTTTAACGTTAAAAAAATGTTTAACAAAAACCTAACACAAATACAAATTGTGGAAAAATCAAGTATTTTGGAATAAATGAAAACAGTTGGTTGTACCAGACGCTGCTTTAGGTGTAATCTGTTCCAAATAAACCAAGTTTTTGCAACTCTCGAGTTAAGTTATCACTTCTAGTCCTGAAATAGCTTGAAGAGAATAAATATTTCAATAAAAATGAATAAAAATTCTATGAGAAATATATCTCATCAGCAATAACTATGTGATAAAATTTATGGGAAATGGGAAAAAATTTGAAGGAAAAAACTATTTACGATAAGCAAAATTTCTCTCGCTGAATAATCAGAAAACGTTTCATGTGAAAATTTATTCATGATAGTAATTATTTAAAATAGGAAAATATTTCGAGTGAAATATTATTAACGATAGGGCTGATTAATTTTTGTATGTCTGAAGAAGGGCAACACTATGTATTATCTATCAAACTCAGCCAAAAAGCGGAAGAGATTGTATAAGTGAATATTGTTATTTGCTCTTTTATAAGGCTGCAGCGAAGACCTCCGGGTAAAAGTTTTTTATATAGACTGCATATAAAAAATAATGTATATATTTTATGTTTCTTGGCATCTATAGACAGCTAAACGTTTCAACCGAATTTATTGAAATTTTTAAATTGTCTTCCTGAAATGGAATTGTAGTCTATCTTATAGGTTTAAAAATATTTTTCACGATATTTTAAGTATCAGCAATATTATACATTTTATATTTTTATTAGTAACTTTAATAACACTGGGCAATAAAATGTTGTAACCGGAAAGATATTTACTAATTTGGAACTACCTACCAACGCATATTCGAACACCATATTTATTTCCAATTTGAATGCATTGGTCTAGTTTTTATATGACAGTCATTGCTGCCATACGCAAAGTTTTTTAATTGTCCCACACATGCACCAGTAGAATTAAAAGAATAAATAAAATGCGGAATACTAAAGGGTCCGCCATATAATTTTTTTTTTCGAAAATGCTATAAAGAAACTACTGCATATTTTCTCAAATTTCTTTTTTTATTTGAAAGTACAATCCTTCCGGTTAATAATGGAAAATAATTTCATTCAAATAGCTGCCTCGGCTGGCCATGCAGTAGCCTACACGATCGGTCCAATTTTTAAGCACATTATCGATTGTGTGCAGCTGTATTTCACCAATGGCTTCACGAATATTGTCCTTTAAAGCTTTAATTGTCTTTGGCGTAAAACTTACCTTTGACGGCACCCTACAAATAATAGTCCAACGGTGTCAGATCGCAGCTCCGAGGTGGCCAAACGACATCAGCTCTGCGGCTGATAATGCGATCTTCAAAAACAGGGCGCAAAACATCGAGTGTAGCTTCGGCTGTGTGGCACGTAGCGCCGTCCTGTTGAAACCAAATGTTGCTAATATCCTCCTCTTCAATTTTTGTGAACAAAAATTCGTTCAACATGGCCCGATAACGATCGCCATTGACTGTAACCGTCACTCCTTGCTCATTTGCGAAGAAAAATGGCCCAATTATGCCTCTGGACCAAAATCCGCACCAAACAGTGTCTCGTCTTGGGTTTATCGGCTTTTCAATGTATGCGTGCTGGTTTTCTGTGCCCCAAATGTGACAATTTTATTTGTTTACATATCCGCCAAGATCAAAATGACCTTCATCTGAACATATTGCACAAATTCTGCAACATTACCATGATTTTCAAAGTAATGTCGCAATATTTCCCAGCGTTGTTCAAGTGTATACACAACCATATTCGTTCAGCGGAAGGATAAAACTAATTATCTGTCAAATCAGACATGAGCTAAGTGTTACCATTCACGAAATAAGCAATAATTGAAAAAAAAACGTTAGATGGCGGACCCGATAGTACGTGCAAAAACTTTTTAACCCTAGTCATATGCAACAGGTTCAATTGTACCTTTTTCGTTTTTAAATTACAATCATTTTTTTCTGGTTCTGTACCATATTCGAACTTTTCATTACGGCCAAATTTTTATAATTTCCGGACATAAAAAAATTGTCTTACTGGCTTATTAAAATCAAGTTGGTAATGAATGAATAATGCAAAGGAGCTATCGCCTTACTGTGTTTCTGCTTTAGAATTGTTTTATAAAATTTAGGAGTTGGCTAATTGGTTTTTCTCAACTTCTCCTGTCGTATGCATCGTTGACAGCAGAATGATTGCTTTGTTCTTCTTCTAAACACATGATCAGATTGCGGGTCAGTGTTATAGACAAAGTTGTTTGAATAAACATGCCGGTCTTTTATAACAGAGCCTTGTTTTTGGGCAAAAACTTTTTATTTTCATATTCCAAGAATTTAATTTCTTGGCAAATTCGTAGGACGTAAAATATGAGATGTCATTACCATATTAGCTACTAGAGGGTGGTTCATTTAAAAGTTTAAATTTAAAAATGCAATATAACAAAAACAGTTCAAATTTTACAAAATTTATTTTTTGTTGAGAAGTACAATTGTTCGGGTTATAAATGAAATATTATTTCATTCATATGGCTGCCACGGCTGGCCACACAGTACGAATGTTGGCCTTCAAATGCTCAATAGTCCTTGGTTTGTCGGCATAACATTTGTCTTTAACGGCAGCTTCTTGGCAGCCAACTGACATCACCATTTCGGTTTATTAAACGGCCATCAAATGTTTGACGCAATAATTCGATTATGACATGAGATATGTGGCAGGTTGTATCATCCTGTTGAAATCAAACATCGTTTAATCAATACCATTAAGAGTGGGTACAAAAAAATTTGTTATCATGAAGCGATAGGTATCTCCAGGTAGGTATTCGGAAGTCACCGATAAAGTGGCTAAAAGTAGTGTCGCGGGGCTGTTATCTACTTATAAGCATTTCGCTGATTAAAAATACATTTTCTACATTCACATTTAGATTTGTTTCTTTATTACTTGGGAATAAACATAGTAAATGATTGCACCAAGCCTTTTCTATGATAGAAAAGAGATATTATGGAAAGTGCAGTCCACAAATGCTGGTGGACTAATGCTGGACAAGAAGAGATTCCTAAAGTAATCCGAAATACATATACCGTGACTTTCTAACGTACAATATTATAAAATCAAATTATTAAAAAAATATTCATATTTAAAGCACTGTTTATCCTTCTTCAAAGCATTCCTAGGCAAAACTCTTCCCTCTCCCTCTCACTCTCTTGTTACATGCAAAAAATGTGTGTTTTTTTTGTTGACCAGTGTAATCACTTTAAATTATTTCAAATGTTATTTTTTTTTATATTGAAAAACTTGTCAGTTTCCGCCAATATGTGTAACTAATAAAATCAAAATTCTTTTTAATTTCTCTGAAACTTTTTAACCAGTTTTTGGTTAAATCTCATGCCCAAAAATCCAATTCGATTTACAAAAAAAAAATCTAATTTTTATTAGAATTTCTTATTGTTTTTTTGGTTTTTTGTAAATTTCATTAAACAATTTCAAATCAAACCTGCTTCAGTAATGCCATTTGTGTGTGTGTTTATTATTAAAATTGCAAATAAGTTTTCATTTAACTGAACACATATGGAACTCATTGGGTAGGCAGCGCTCATACTGTCCAATTGCCATAAAAACTTTTGAAAAAGTTTTCTACCATAATACCTGGTGCTTGTTGTTGTTTCTGGGTTTTCCAACAATTGTTTTTTGTTTTTTTTTTCAGCATTCGTTTTATTACTTTTCATACATTTTTGTAGGGAAAATGATTAAAATCAAAAAAGGTAATAAATATTTCACTTTTCATTTTTGTCTCTGTAAAAAAAAGACTGGTTTTTAGATGGTGATGCCTACACGTTACTACGTGCAACATACTGGATTCTTATACACACATGCCACAAATTTTTGTGCACTTTTTTGAAGAGTTTTTTTTTGTGTTTTTGCTTTTACGTTTAATACTAAATATGCAAATTAGTTTTTTCTATATTCGTTTATAGAATTTACTGGGTTTTTATTTCATGCCTTCATATTTATACGTTTTTATATGAAAACTCATTTTTTCTCTAGTTTAACACCCTATGAATTGAAATGATATATAATGTTTGTGCTGTTGTTAGTAACGAAAAAATTAAGTTTGTCAATACGATTTTGTACTCCTTTAATATTATTGCAATCAAGGCTGTCATGGAAAAAATATAGCGCAACTTACATATAACAAACTTCGTTATAACGTAGACTATTTCATACAAAAATGAAGAAATTCTGAATGGTAAGACCTGTAAAACGATGTCAGAATGAAGAAAATTTAAGTTTCAAGCAAAAAAGAAAACCTTGTCAGTAAAATGTACAGAAAATGTGAATCGTGTCAACTTACAAGTTTTGTCTTTCAACATTGTCAGATGCCAGATATTTTAATATCTGAGAATGACGTCACTGTCAATAAAACCGTGTGCCCAATAAAATTGCCAGATTTCCTGACCAATGTCTGGCAACCATGTGAACTTTCTCATCGTTTTCAACAAATTGACAAGTCAGACAATAATGTTAAATCTGAAAATCGTCTGAACAGAGCTTTATTACAAAATTTATTATTATATTTTTTCTTAATTAAGCAAACTCAACAAAATTTCCCAATAAATCCTTAACATATTTTATGATGAGTTTTTAATACTTTATTTATTACAACAAATTTATAGCATTACACGTTGGGGCAGCCCGAAATAATTTTGGAATATAAATCCATTTTTAAAAATGAGAATTGAGGAAAAATTTTTATTGGCTTTATTAGCTTATACATTTCTAAGATGAACTGCATTTAATTTATTATTAAATTATTTTGCGTTTTACGAAGAACGAGCCCTCAAATTACAAACTTTAAACCAAAACAAAAATTTTTATAAAATTTAGCTTTTATTCCACCAACTTTAAACGGTTATAAAATATGAATGTTATAAACTTTCTTGTTATTATGTTTTACGTTTCGTCATTTATACGTGTCGTTATACTAACGCTAACTAAAACTACATGAAAATATAATTTTTCTTACCAAAAAAACAAAATTTCATTTTTCAAGGCTTGGATATATTTCTGGCAAGAGTAGCCAAGCGTATTATTATATATAGGTTATGTAATCCAAACTGTCTAGTTTCCAGATATAATAATTTCGTTCAGTCCAACGCTGCCCACCAAAAAACTTTTTTTTGAAATTTCAGATCTGCTTTATTAGGATTTTCTTTTTTGTTTTGCGACAAATAAACACCTGGGATGTGATACTATTTTTCTGATAGGCGCTAGCTTGTACAACAAGAATCTGTTTATGAAATTTTTGAAACATCTCTAAAATTTTGAAATCCGTATAAAAAAAACGTAAAATCTCAAAAACCGTAAATCCTATTACTTTTTACATGATTATATATGTTAAAGCAGTCGTAACAAATTATCGGTGGTTTTAGACGTAGCTTACACTAGACAAATTGTTGATTCACAGTTGGGAAGTAGTTCAAAATTCAAAATTACCAATTGGGTCTTCGTCAGAAGAAGCGCAAGAATCTATTAATAAAATATTCGAGAAAGATAGAGAGAATAACACAAGAAAATTTAGAAGGATTAATAACTTAGAAGACGTCTTTAACTTTATTTTAAGGAATTCATAACCGGTGGTCACAGCAACTCGCAAGATTCCCAAGGCAAAACAAATAATTGTGCCTAAGGAAGCAAAATGTATGTTTCTTCCATCATCTGATAAAGTGGATTTTATCGTAAGCAGTAACGAAGATACTGATGAAACACAAAGTGATAGCACATAAATACATAATAATGTAGCCTCAAACTAATAAATGACTGTTGTAACCTTCGAAATATTTATGATTTTTTGCATCAACTTAATTATTTTAATAAAACAAAATATTTTTTTTATTTTATCTTTTTCTTTATATTCTTCAATAAAAATGGAATTTTTTTGACTGATTCATAATATCAAGACCACGACTTTTCCAAAGATACCAATATCTTATATCTAAACTTAGCGGTTAAATTGATTCCAAAAATAGTGCACTCCTGCCCCACAGTGCATCGTAGATAAGAGCTTAACACGCTCTATACCGCCTGTGCCATTTTCAGTACATGCTTAAGTGCATTCTTACGCTAAGCTATTTTTTTAATTAAAATTGTTTTCGTTTAAAAGTAATTGTCCCATGTGATGTAAAAGGTGGTCCAAGCATAATGCACCCTGTTAGTTGTGAGTCACGCCTTAACGTCAAGTTTTTTCCCAACTTAATTTGATATTTCTTTGTTTCAGTGCTTGAAAAATTCAATCATGTAGAGGTATAAAGGTGAGCTGCGCGTTAAGATTGAAT
The DNA here is from genome assembly GCA_023159175.1 of Wohlfahrtia magnifica. NCBI lineage: Eukaryota > Metazoa > Arthropoda > Insecta > Diptera > Sarcophagidae > Wohlfahrtia > Wohlfahrtia magnifica. Next base: position 9,638,881 of record JAKWBJ010000222.1, read on the forward strand.
GATTTTAAGAAAATGGCCATTCAAATCAAAATGCATTTCGTGCACTTTGTGATTTTTTTGGTCAGTATAATCGACCAAATGTGTCATTAATCAGGAGAATTGTGCGCAAAATTCAGCACTGCGGGTCTGTAGGAAATGTGTGGTCACCCGTATATACTCTCCCATTCATTCCGCAGAAAACATTTCTGTTGTTCGCTATAGTGTGGCAAAAGAGCCGTCAACCTCGACTCGTATTAGTACACAACAATTGAACATCTCACGAACATCACTGATGAAAATTTTGAATAACGATTTGAAGTTACACGCTTACATAGTTCGGTTGACTCCAGAGCTAAAGCCTACTGATCATTTCAATCATCGCCGAATGGTTAGTTGAACAGACAGAAGTGAAATGTGACTCTACAAAGAAAGTTATCTTCAGCGACGAGGTAAGCTTTCACTTCAGTGTATTCGTTAAAATGCAGAATTGCTGCATGTGGGCAAATGAGAATACACGAGTGATTGTTGAAAGCCGATGCATCCAAACAGAGTGACTGTTTGGTACAGTTTATTGGTGACGGCATCATCAAGCCGTACTTCTTCGAAAATGATGACGGCCAAGCAGTTACCGATCGCTATTGCGAGATTATAACAAACTTCTTGTAGCCAGAAATTGAGTATATGGACCTGAACGACATGTGGTCGCAATTGCCGCACAGCCAACGCAACAATGGCCCTTTTGTGCGATAAATTCAATAGCCGTGTTATCTCATGTCGTGGCGATGTTAATTGGCTGCCACGATCATGTGATTTGACAACGTTAGACTTTTTTCTTTGGGGATATTTAAAAGAAAAAGAAAACGTCAATAAGAAAAGAACAATTCAAGAGTTAAAGGATGAGATAATTCGACAATTATGTCTCAAAGCCATTGAGTGTATGGACCGAGGGATAGATATATGCCACCGAAGCCGTAATTTTTTTTCTTACATAATTGTCATAAATTCTTAAAACAAATTTTTAAGTCGTTTACTGACAACTATACATACAGCGTTGTACAAAATTATGAAAGTTGTTACTCTATACCAAGCAATAGGACTGTTTATTGAGTCATTTCGTAGTGTATAGAGTGTACTGTACTCAGGTGTGACCGACAAAATACATATTTTTTTAATTTTTATTCTCTATTTTATTTTCATATACATATGATATAAAACAGTAGAATAGAATTTGCTATGAATTGCATCCGTATCATAAATTTATCGCATTTATATGAATGAACGTTAAAAAATGACCAGAATTTGGAAAAAAAGTGCCAAGAGAAAGAAAAAACTGGGACTGGCAAAGCTTAAAATACAGAAAATATTATGAATTTAGTTGTTCATATACAGCCTTTTAATTTTTTTCCAGGTAAATTTGCATTTTTACATTGTGTTGCTGTTTTATTAATCAATTAAAAATATGTGATCAACAGGAAACCAAAAGAAAGTAAAAAAAAGTATTTGGATATAAAAATAATAAATATTTTTTAATGAATAAAGCTTTTTTTGGTGAAGTTTCCAATACGATATATGAGGAGTAGTGTATACAACATTTTTTAAGCCACAAAATATTTGAATATTACAAATGTGTTTTGTAAAACTATGTATATATAGAACTATAATATATATATAGTTTTACAAGCCGCACCAAATAGTCACTCGTAATGGGTGCATTGGCTTCTGTAAAATCACGTTTGGGTTCTCTGAGCCCCAAATACGGCAATTGTTCTTATTAACGTACCCACAAAGATGAAAATCAGCTTCATTCGAAAAGCTTTTCTTTGCAGTTTTTGTTTTTTTTTGCAATTTCCGATCAATTGTCTTTATTTTAGAAATAAATTTCCAATAAATCCCAACGTTGGTCAAGCGTAAATCGATTCATTTCGTTCAGTGGAGTTAATATACTAAATTTTGTGACAGTATAGAATGATATAACTATTTCCAGATTCGAAATAACCGCTGGTTCAAATTTAAACCGATAGATGGCCCACCCGATAGTTTGTTTTTGGAAAATAAATAGAAATATTACAAAATTTATCAAAACAATTATTTTAGCAAACATATATGTACTTATTTATGTGTACATTGGATTCAACCCAAACTCGGACACTAACCAAAATATTTTCGATCGCTTCAAAATCATACTTTTTAATTACTTTTGGAAAAATTTAGTTATTTTCTTATTTGTGTATATCTTCCACGTACAAAAGTAAAAATGAACTCAGAACTTCAATAATTGTACGTAAAATTGAAGTTGAAAAGGCTGTGAAAGTCAAAATGACTTACGCAAGCTTAAATGCTGCAAGCTTCACTGATATAATTTACATATTTAGGGGAAAACCCTTTAGTTCAATTTTCGAAAATTGTACGGAATAAGCAGAACTAAAATCAAGAAGATGGCTAGACAACGGGGAAAAACTGTTGTCGAAGTAAGAAAGCTTATTATTGAGCATGCAAGAAAAGGAATAAGTGTTCGCGAAATTTCAAAAATTGTTGTCAGGAGTCATTCAACTGTGCACGACATAATAAAACGTTTCAAAGTCAATAAAACGGTGCAAAATAGACCAAAACATGCCCGCAACAAAATATTTTCTGAGGCAGAAGAACGTTTTTTTGTCAGAAAAATAAAAGTAAATCCCTTCCTAAGTGCTCCAAAACTTGCTGCTATTGCTGAAAGAAACCTTGATAAGAAAGCAAGCCCATCAACAATAAGAAACTTGCTTTACAGAGTTGGTCTTAATGGTAGAAGAGCTAGACAAAAACCTCTTATTAGTGAGCGCAATCAAACCAAAATACTTAAATTTGCAAAAGAGTACCAAACTAAGGTTTTTTATTTTCGGAGAAATATTATTTTCACCGACGTAACCAAATTTAAAGTGTTTGGGTCGGATGGTAAACCAATTGAATAACTTGAAACCGAGAGTAAAGCATGTGGGTGGTTCAGTGCTTGTCTGGGGCTTATTTCCTGCATCAGGTCCAGGGTTTTTGCATTTTATTGACACTATCATGGACCAAACTATTTACTTAAACATTTTAAAAGAAAACTTTCCAAAAAGTGTGGATAAGCTTGCTGTGGATAACGGTTGGTACTTTTACCAAGATAACGACCCCAAACACAAGTCCCACAAAGTAAGATCTTGAGTGCTATCTAATGTACCACACGTCATGTAAACACCGCCCCAGAGCCACGACATATAATCCTATTGAAAATTTGTGGGATTATCTCAACAAAAAAGTTCAGCATCAGCCGGTTTCCAGCAAGTCTGAGTTAAGCAGGGCTTTATTAGAAGAATAGGAAAAAATACAATTTGGTTACTGCAAAAAATTGGTCGAATCTTTTCCCAAGCGAGTTCTTATGGTTATAAAAAACAAGGGTCTGTACACAAAATATTATTTTTATAACAATAAGTAATATTCTCAGACATTTCGAGTTTCGCTTGTGTAAGTTTTTTTAACAAATTGAAGTCCTTTAGTTTGTTTCTACTTACAACTACTGAATTTTAATTTTTTTCTATTCTTAATAATGTATAATAAAAAATTAAACAAAAACTTTCCTCAACTATTTCTTATTAGTTTGATTTTTATCAACAAAATCAATTTATTATAGTGTACGAGTTTAGCTTATAGCCACTGTATAGTACATAAATATTCACTTGTATGTTAAATTAAAACAGTCAAAAATAATATACATTTGTATGTAGTAATGCAATATTTTTTAGTTTTTCATGTTAAGAAATCTGTTAATTTTGATTTATTTAATTTAACCGCATTTGTAAGAACTTTATCCTTAACTTTTTCAAATATTTTGTCAAAATCTACGTCTTTCTCTAAACAAAAAGCTCTTAAACTATTTACAGATTTCAATACTTGAACGTTTGAAAGAAAAATTGTATTTGCTTCTTCGAGTACTTCCTCATTTAGGTCTACAACCGGCGTTTCTAAGATTTTGTTATTGATACCTTTTAATATTTCTTCTTCAGCAAAAGTCCCAAAACAGGCGAGATCATCATCGCAATGTAAATATTTAGCAGATAGCGTATTTACTTCGAATAAAGTGGCGTCACTGCTTAAAGCCAACCTATGCAAAATATATGAAAATTTATTTAATATTTTACTAGAGTAATCCCTCCAACGTTGGTGGGATCCTTTGTGTTGTCCCTACTTTTTGACTGATGTGGATGGATACAGAAAGCTTTAACTATTACCGTTATGTACACATGCATAATTTCATATGATTTTTTAAAATGATGGTTCCTATTGAAAGCCATGCTATTTAAACCAATTTGAGAAATTTAAACTCTAACCATTCTAAAGATATAAAAAAATCACTTTTTAATTTGTATGAGAGGTACCATGCCCACTTATCTGATTCAGCCCACTTTTTAACTGATGGTTTGTACTATCTTAGAAGTCATTTAGACAAAATTCAAAATCTTCCATTCTAATCGTTCTCGCGATATACAAAATTAATATTTACTTTGTATGGGAGGTATCGCACCCACTTTTTCAATTCCACCCAAATTTTGGCTAATGATGTGTATTGCCCACTAATTTATGTAGATCAAATTCAGAATCTTCCACTGTTGTAGTTTCAAAGATATACAAAACAAATCAATGTTTTATCCACGACGTTGTTTACACCAAACTAAGAAGCTTCTACTATTACTGTCTACTATTAAATAAAAATGAATGCTTGCTATGTACGTCTGATATCACGCCCATTTATCTAATATCGCTCACTTTTTGACCGATGATTTGTATTGAATTCGAAATTGTTTAAACCAAATTCAAAAACTTGAGCTATAACCGTTTTCAAGATAGACAAAAATCAATATTTACTTTGAATGGGAGGTGCCACTCCCCCTTATCCATTTCCGCCTACTTTTTGAGTGATGATTTATGTTGATCACAAAATTATGTGAATAATTCAGAACCTTATACTATCACCGTTCCGAAGATACACAAAAATCAGTGTTTACTATGTATGGAAGGTGCCGCTTCCACTTATACAATTCCTCCCACTTTTTGACTGGTGATTTGTATTAACCACGAAGTTGTTTAATCCAATTTTAAAAATATTTTCTAACTCACACAAAGTTTAAATGCTATAACAAATTTCGTTTTCAAATAAAGCGTATGCACATATTAACGTGAACAACTCGCGAACCAATGCACCAACAAAAACCGCATATACATAAAAACCTTGGTTTTGACTTCACCTTTCGTTTAATTTACAATTGTTTCTGGCCTATCTAGCCACCACGCCCTTTTAATAGATTTAAGGTATTATGGTACTGTTTTCGTACAGTAGCCTCAAAGTGGTCATCTAATTTATAGAAAACTCTTCTGCTTTGTAAGACTGGTTATGACAGCGTTTTGGCCACGCATATCGTTAAACCATATCGTCAAAGCTCTTTCAATATTGTGGTAAATTCCTTTTCTTTAACTCATTTCACTTCGTTCCTTATTATTTTATACACTGTTAACATTTCAATTTTGTATTTAGTTCATATTTCCTTATGTGTCAAAGAATTGCACTTAAAATCAATAAATAAATTTAATTTTAGAACATTGATGTTCATTTCATCGGCCTTCCTTCTCATTTTAGATGTATTTCTACGCTCTTACCTTAAGTCGTCAATGAGACACCGACGAAAGCAGATGTGCAAAGAATGTACGCATATTTTTTTAGGCACAGAAAAGTAATTTAAAAAAGTTCTTACGATCTTGCTTTTAGTTGTCACTGAAATAGCGACGAATGCACATGAGTGGCGGATGCATGTTAAATTTTTTTTTAAATTTTCTTAAAACATCAACTTTACTCTCTCTCTAAGACAGCAATTTCCATGTTCTCTCAATTACAGACCAAGCTAAATTAGAGCGTAAAGCGTGACGTAATTTAGCGCACAGCTTTTACGCTGTAATGAGTAACTTAAATAAAAGCGTCAAAGTTGTGCCAAGACAGTAATGTTTACTTACCATGTTTTTAGCTTTTTTTTGTAATGGACTGAGTAATGAATATTGTTACGAAAATAAGGTTGGGCATCACAGCGTTTATTACATCGCTAAAATAAATAAACAAAAGCTGCAAGAACAAATATACGTGCTATTTACAAATACCCAAATCTACAACAACAACAATTAGCAGAGACAAAGTAAATAAAAATAACACGGCAACAACAATAATTAAGCAGCAAAGAAAACACAAGTAACAGACAATAAACAAGCAACAACAAACACTAAGCGCTGAAAGAGGTAGATGTTACATACGCATGGCTACAAAAGAACTAAAAATAAATTTAAAGAAAGAAATGGAATCTACCTGAAATATCGAGAGGTCCGAGAGCTTTCGATGTGTTGTTTATTCAGCCATATAAAAAGCACATCGATGCGAACAGCAATCAGTTTATTTGATGTAAACTCAGTGAACAAGTTGATGTGTCGTAAACTCAGCGAGTGCAGTTTGTGTGAAGAGAGTTTATAAGGAGTAAACTCGTGAAGCTAGTAGTGAAGCAGTTTTGTTGGAGCTAACTCAGTAAAGAGAGTTAAGTGTGGATAACCTCTGGTTGAAAAGGTTGTGATCGAACCTAAGTTCTAACTACGATCGGGTTGGAAGATCTTTAGGTAGAAAGATCTGTCGAGTAATTGTTGTTGTTTACAAGATTGTAAACAGACAGAGTAATTAAGAATAAAAATTGTTATTGCCTGTAAAAAGATTACAAGCAGTGGTGCACATAACTGTGTTGAATAGAGGATTTTAACTAAAACCAAACACAACATTTATTTTATTTTAACTACAACCTACGAACTCATAAAAACACGTTTTTATAAAGGTAAAAACGTTTGTATGAACTTTACTAAGAGATCGCAGAAAATAAATAATTTTTCTACTTTAAGCGATGTTGCTTTTAAACATAATATACTGTAATTGAGTAGTTTTATTTCATATATCGCACACTAAAAAATGGACAAGCACAACTCAAAATTTATCAAAATCATTTTTTTTCCATAAATCAATTCACAGATTAAGTCCCTAACCACCACGAAAATTTCGTTTGCATCACTATCTACCTGATATGAGAAAATATTCTTGTGTCTGCTTGTACGTTATCAACTAAGGAGTACTATTTTCAGTTTTAACAGTCAGGTTATGAGTTATGGAGTAGATTTTCTTCACATTAATAGTATTATTTTGAGTTGTGACGCTATTAATGTTAAGCATCTCAAAATTATTTGAGATCTAGTTAAGGATGCACAATTTGATATAATACCCACTACTTACGAGTAATAGAACAAATTCAACTAAACTTTTAACAAAACAGTCACAGCTCAAAATTACCTATAACTTAACTAATTGTCTTTTTAGGTATTTTGCTATAATGTGGAACTTAACCACAACCTTAATAGCAACCACGCTATTAGAAACAGTTTTTTGCCTCTCTTGAACATTTACAAATTGTGAGTTGTGACGACTGTTCGTGATTTAGAGTGCGATATATGGTATACAAATTTATTTTCTTTTTTTCCTTTAAAACATTATTTAATAATTTTAAATCATGAAAAATAAATCCGTAATGAAATAGCTTTAAACTGTTTATATAAAATATTTTATCACTTTTATTTTTGAAAACATCAAAAATAACACGTTTCGATGTAATGCCTTGCCAAATAGCCAAAAATATTTACTAAATGCCTGTAATCTTTTAAAAGCGCGTAAATCATAGAAATTTTGTTGAAATAAAAACAAAAACAAAAATACAGGCATAAACACAGTCTAGTTATGGTTTAATATTTCATTTAAATACCGTCATCATCATCATCAGCCAGTATCAACACCATCTATATCATGCATGGCCTTTATAAGAGTTTCGTTGAACATCAACATCAACAGCATCTATAGCCCCTCAACGGTTCGCGTCATCAATATCGTAAATATTGAAAATTTTTGTAAAATTATTGTTATAAAATACAGTTTTTGTTTTACACTTTTTTTTAATTTTTGTTATAGTTGGCCAAACAATTGCTAAGGGGTGACCAGAAGAGAGCGATATTGTGGGTTTTTGTATATCAAAATCGTATGCAATAAATATTAAATCTATGACCGCAAAAATAGATGACTAAAATACAATAATAACAAAATCATTTTCAAATAATATAAAAAAAAACAATATTTGTTTATATGGAGGCAGACAGTTGTTAGATAGGCAGATAGACAGATATAAACAGCCATCCAGACAGACAAACAACTACACAGTTAGACAAAACCATTTCTAAATTGTTTTAGGAAAGCATTGTGTAATACGAGTCTGGAGTGTAAATGTCTCTCTACGTTTTGTATGTTTTTATACGTTTTTAATGGATTTTGATGTAAAATATGCCCAGTGGCTGCGAACGGGAAAAAAATGTATGAAAAAAATTTTAAATTACAGGTTTTGACTATGATCTAAACAACGGATTAAATGTTTTAATAAAAGGCCTTAAAAATTTTACAAAACGAAAGAGTAAGGCCGGCTTTAAGTGTAAACAATATGTCAATCAAAGATGTTTTAAGCCATTTAAAGGTCATTATTGTAACACATTTTAGGCTCTTACTTTTAAAGCTGAATCGTAAATTTTTTTTAGTTATTACTTCACAGTATATTCACCGCAATTTTTAACATATGTCATGTAATAATAAAATCTATTTAGAGTGTGATTTAAACACGTATTTTCCCATTTCTTTTTTTTTGCCTATTTTTAGCAAAATCGAAACATTTCAAATTAAAATTTTTTTTGTTCTGCTTTTCTCCATTATTTTATTGTCCAATGCATCAATAACATTTTCAATACAATTTTAATTTAGATTTTGTAAAAATTTTATTTTATTTTATTAAAAAAATAACATGCAATCACAACTATTTCCCTTGCGGCCAAATTGAATATTTTTCTAACAATTATATATAAAAAATAGGCGGATGGACGGACAAATATGCATTTATTCATTTCTATATACATTTATATGTATATTTAACAAATTAATGTAAATATATTGCATATGACAAATTTATATGAAATAAAAAAGGAGCAAATAAACGAAATATTATTTATTATTTTTAAAAGGATCTTAAATACAATCAGAAAAAATTTGTAAATTTATACGGTTTAAATGATATTATCATGTAATTTTGTCAAGTTAAAATTCCATGCTTGAAATCAATAATTTCCTTACATTTTTTCTGATGCAATTTTTTAGATGGGACCGTGCGTAAGACTAATAATACTGTGTTAGTTTAAAAACCTGAGAAGCGTGGCATCCGGCGAGTAAATCTAATTTGGATACGCTGAATCCAGCGTTGCTAACCATTCTTTTAGGTTAGTTCTTGTTTTCGATAACATATTTTTCGCTTACCTCAAAACCGATTTAGTTTATTGAAGAAATAAAAAATACTGAAATTCTCCAAAAAACAATTTTGTGAGTGATAAAATAAAGACATACTATTAATAGAGTTTCCTTTCGTTTCGATATTTATCTACTAATTTTTGAACGTATTCTTCTAAAACAAATATTATTCGAAATAAAAAACAGTTTCTGATATGACTTTCATATGGATCGTTTTTTTTAGAGTATCATAACTTTGACTTGGCAGCACTATTGTATTTGATAAACGATTTAACATTATGGATAGACTTACACCAAAGCAACGCCTGTAAGTTGTTGAAATTTTTGAATTGATTTTCTTTTTTCGAAACATCATTACCACAGAAAATTACAGTTTGGTGTACTTTATGGGCTGGTGGAGTCATTGAACCATATTTCTTCAAAAACGATTCTGGTCAGAACATTGGTACGAAATTAAAAATGCCTACATTTTGTATATTTGGCAGTTATGTGTCACCCTGTCAATACCGTACTTATTTCCATATTTGGCAGCACTGCCAAATCGACCATGTTTACGTTACATTTGAATTAACGGATATGAAAATAAAAGATGGTCGATATTTCCGGAACCTTCCAAACTGTAGGCAATTAGGTATACAAAAAGGCGGCTTTACCTACACGTTAGTTTAGTTATCGTTTTGTTGTCATAAAATAAAGACGTGGTTAAGCGGAAATAAAAGTGTTGTATAAGCGAATATTAAGTTGTTGTATTATGATAAACTATATAAGCGTTATATTGTAGAAAATAAATAAAACTGTAACAACAACAAAGTGGTTTAATTTTATTTTAACATAATTTAAACGAACTCACACGTTTTAAAAAGGTAAAAAGTAACAATATTACTATCAATGGGGAACGGTAAAGGGACAAGATGAGAAATTGTTTCGTATCACAATAAGCTGACATTAACCTTGCTAACGCAACATACGCTAAATTTACTCAAAGAAACTTTTGGTCTAATTGATTGGCCACCAAGATCGTGTAACTTAACCCTACTAGACTACTTTCTTTGGGGTTATGTAAAGTCACTTGTCTACGTCGATAAAACAGAGACAATTGAACACCTGAAAATCAAAATTTGAGGAGTTATTGGCGAAATACGGACGCATATGCTGCGAAAAATATTGCGCCAGCCGTTGCGGCCATATGGCCAATATCATATTTAGGCGTTAATGTCATAAAATTTTCTATCCAACAAAGCCCGTATCATTAATATTACGAATACATTTCTTTGCTTATTAAGGTTTAAACTTTTGTAACTGTAAAAAGAACCAGATGTGCACAGAAGAGTTTTTTTTAAGGTATCCAAGTAATTCAGATAAGAGCGTATAATTAAAATCTTGACCTTCTAGACCAATTACTGCTGGTACCTTGTTACTTCCTTAACCCATTAAAGACTGACCCCCAATTTCGTGGTCCAATTTTGATGAAATTTCATACATTTGATGTTATTGGCATTTTTATTGCGTGTTTTGCTTATTTTTACCTGTCAAACCTTGGTCCATAGACTATGGGTATTTTTCTACCGAGTTCGCTATTAACGACTTCTAAAGCACAAAATTTTTTGAAAACAAAAAAAAATTATAAGATGTATTGATATGAGTGATGTGTATTTATTTCATTATTTACGGTGATTGTATACCATGGGCGCCACTCTTTAAAAATGTTTTTCAGAGGAAAATAAATAAGATTTGGTTACAAATAGTGGCTCATAGCTTCTGCTACAGGATATTGCTTCAACTGCTTATACCATATGCTGATGTTTCTGCAAACAATAGTGCTAATTATAGTCTTGGAGAAAATGTGGTCTTACAATTGGTACAGATTATATTAGATCCACCCAAATACTCAGCCACATTCGATAACTTTTTTTAAGCCATAATTCTTCTGCATATTGTCTGATAAAGGATATTTTGCAAACGGTACCATTCGCGACAATCGCACTAATCATGCTGCGTTGAGAGATGTCAAATCGATGAAAAAGATGCCTCGAAGATCATATGATTTCAGCTTTGATAAAAACACAAACATTATATAAGTTCGTTGAAATGATAACTTGGCAAAAAACATATATTTTTTTGTCCACAGCTTTTTATTTACTTTACTTATTTGTTTAAGGTGGTCACTATAATAACGAATTTCTTGGGTGTGGAGCTAAAAGATTTGATCGTAAAATTCGGAAAATGACAATGATTGAGCAACCACATGTCATATATCAATATAATCAACGAATGGGTGGAGTAGACTTATTCGACAGTGAGTGAATAATTACCGCATTAAAATTCGTGGTAAGAAGTGGTACTAGCCGTTACTTACTACTTCTATGGATGCTGGTATGAATGCCTGGAAATTACACATCATGTTAAGAAAAGCTGATGAAACTCCAATCATGAGTCAATTTGATTTTCGTGTGAGCGTTGTTGAGATATTGGTAACACTTCCTGATAATCATGTACGTATAAGAGAATAAGTTGTCACAAATTCACAAGAAATGGCAAAGCGCATGGATTACCTTGACCATATAACAAGCAAAATTGAAAAGCGTGTCCGGTGTTGTCAATATGGAGGTAAAACTGAGTTTGGTTGTACAAAATCTAAATAAAACTTACCCTCAAAGGCTTATTTTGCACAGTTTCCTGCAGGTGTCCGAAAAAACATTTAAGAACTAAAATTATATCAATAATTAACCAAAGTTGTGATTGTTATTTCTATAAGTCACCAAGAGGGCTTTCCAACTTTCTAGTGTTGTTTTCGTTTACTTCTTCTAAATGCTGCAAGCTTCACTGATATAATTTACATATTTAGGGGAAAACCCTTTAGTTCAATTTTCGAAAATTGTACGGAATAAGCAGAACTAAAATCAAGAAGATGGCTAGACAACGGGGAAAAACTGTTGTCGAAGTAAGAAAGCTTATTATTGAGCATGCAAGAAAAGGAATAAGTGTTCGCGAAATTTCAAAAATTGTTGTCAGGAGTCATTCAACTGTGCACGACATAATAAAACGTTTCAAAGTCAATAAAACGGTGCAAAATAGACCAAAACATGCCCGCAACAAAATATTTTCTGAGGCAGAAGAACGTTTTTTTGTCAGAAAAATAAAAGTAAATCCCTTCCTAAGTGCTCCAAAACTTGCTGCTATTGCTGAAAGAAACCTTGATAAGAAAGCAAGCCCATCAACAATAAGAAACTTGCTTTACAGAGTTGGTCTTAATGGTAGAAGAGCTAGACAAAAACCTCTTATTAGTGAGCGCAATCAAACCAAAATACTTAAATTTGCAAAAGAGTACCAAACTAAGGTTTTTTATTTTCGGAGAAATATTATTTTCACCGACGTAACCAAATTTAAAGTGTTTGGGTCGGATGGTAAACCAATTGAATAACTTGAAACCGAGAGTAAAGCATGTGGGTGGTTCAGTGCTTGTCTGGGGCTTATTTCCTGCATCAGGTCCAGGGTTTTTGCATTTTATTGACACTATCATGGACCAAACTATTTACTTAAACATTTTAAAAGAAAACTTTCCAAAAAGTGTGGATAAGCTTGCTGTGGATAACGGTTGGTACTTTTACCAAGATAACGACCCCAAACACAAGTCCCACAAAGTAAGATCTTGAGTGCTATCTAATGTACCACACGTCATGTAAACACCGCCCCAGAGCCACGACATATAATCCTATTGAAAATTTGTGGGATTATCTCAACAAAAAAGTTCAGCATCAGCCGGTTTCCAGCAAGTCTGAGTTAAGCAGGGCTTTATTAGAAGAATAGGAAAAAATACAATTTGGTTACTGCAAAAAATTGGTCGAATCTTTTCCCAAGCGAGTTCTTATGGTTATAAAAAACAAGGGTCTGTACACAAAATATTATTTTTATAACAATAAGTAATATTCTCAGACATTTCGAGTTTCGCTTGTGTAAGTTTTTTTAACAAATTGAAGTCCTTTAGTTTGTTTCTACTTACAACTACTGAATTTTAATTTTTTTCTATTCTTAATAATGTATAATAAAAAATTAAACAAAAACTTTCCTCAACTATTTCTTATTAGTTTGATTTTTATCAACAAAATCAATTTATTATAGTGTACGAGTTTAGCTTATAGCCACTGTATAGTACATAAATATTCACTTGTATGTTAAATTAAAACAGTCAAAAATAATATACATTTGTATGTAGTAATGCAATATTTTTTAGTTTTTCATGTTAAGAAATCTGTTAATTTTGATTTATTTAATTTAACCGCATTTGTAAGAACTTTATCCTTAACTTTTTCAAATATTTTGTCAAAATCTACGTCTTTCTCTAAACAAAAAGCTCTTAAACTATTTACAGATTTCAATACTTGAACGTTTGAAAGAAAAATTGTATTTGCTTCTTCGAGTACTTCCTCATTTAGGTCTACAACCGGCGTTTCTAAGATTTTGTTATTGATACCTTTTAATATTTCTTCTTCAGCAAAAGTCCCAAAACAGGCGAGATCATCATCGCAATGTAAATATTTAGCAGATAGCGTATTTACTTCGAATAAAGTGGCGTCACTGCTTAAAGCCAACCTATGCAAAATATATGAAAATTTATTTAATATTTTACTAGAGTAATCCCTCCAACGTTGGTGGGATCCTTTGTGTTGTCCCTACTTTTTGACTGATGTGGATGGATACAGAAAGCTTTAACTATTACCGTTATGTACACATGCATAATTTCATATGATTTTTTAAAATGATGGTTCCTATTGAAAGCCATGCTATTTAAACCAATTTGAGAAATTTAAACTCTAACCATTCTAAAGATATAAAAAAATCACTTTTTAATTTGTATGAGAGGTACCATGCCCACTTATCTGATTCAGCCCACTTTTTAACTGATGGTTTGTACTATCTTAGAAGTCATTTAGACAAAATTCAAAATCTTCCATTCTAATCGTTCTCGCGATATACAAAATTAATATTTACTTTGTATGGGAGGTATCGCACCCACTTTTTCAATTCCACCCAAATTTTGGCTAATGATGTGTATTGCCCACTAATTTATGTAGATCAAATTCAGAATCTTCCACTGTTGTAGTTTCAAAGATATACAAAACAAATCAATGTTTTATCCACGACGTTGTTTACACCAAACTAAGAAGCTTCTACTATTACTGTCTACTATTAAATAAAAATGAATGCTTGCTATGTACGTCTGATATCACGCCCATTTATCTAATATCGCTCACTTTTTGACCGATGATTTGTATTGAATTCGAAATTGTTTAAACCAAATTCAAAAACTTGAGCTATAACCGTTTTCAAGATAGACAAAAATCAATATTTACTTTGAATGGGAGGTGCCACTCCCCCTTATCCATTTCCGCCTACTTTTTGAGTGATGATTTATGTTGATCACAAAATTATGTGAATAATTCAGAACCTTATACTATCACCGTTCCGAAGATACACAAAAATCAGTGTTTACTATGTATGGAAGGTGCCGCTTCCACTTATACAATTCCTCCCACTTTTTGACTGGTGATTTGTATTAACCACGAAGTTGTTTAATCCAATTTTAAAAATATTTTCTAACTCACACAAAGTTTAAATGCTATAACAAATTTCGTTTTCAAATAAAGCGTATGCACATATTAACGTGAACAACTCGCGAACCAATGCACCAACAAAAACCGCATATACATAAAAACCTTGGTTTTGACTTCACCTTTCGTTTAATTTACAATTGTTTCTGGCCTATCTAGCCACCACGCCCTTTTAATAGATTTAAGGTATTATGGTACTGTTTTCGTACAGTAGCCTCAAAGTGGTCATCTAATTTATAGAAAACTCTTCTGCTTTGTAAGACTGGTTATGACAGCGTTTTGGCCACGCATATCGTTAAACCATATCGTCAAAGCTCTTTCAATATTGTGGTAAATTCCTTTTCTTTAACTCATTTCACTTCGTTCCTTATTATTTTATACACTGTTAACATTTCAATTTTGTATTTAGTTCATATTTCCTTATGTGTCAAAGAATTGCACTTAAAATCAATAAATAAATTTAATTTTAGAACATTGATGTTCATTTCATCGGCCTTCCTTCTCATTTTAGATGTATTTCTACGCTCTTACCTTAAGTCGTCAATGAGACACCGACGAAAGCAGATGTGCAAAGAATGTACGCATATTTTTTTAGGCACAGAAAAGTAATTTAAAAAAGTTCTTACGATCTTGCTTTTAGTTGTCACTGAAATAGCGACGAATGCACATGAGTGGCGGATGCATGTTAAATTTTTTTTTAAATTTTCTTAAAACATCAACTTTACTCTCTCTCTAAGACAGCAATTTCCATGTTCTCTCAATTACAGACCAAGCTAAATTAGAGCGTAAAGCGTGACGTAATTTAGCGCACAGCTTTTACGCTGTAATGAGTAACTTAAATAAAAGCGTCAAAGTTGTGCCAAGACAGTAATGTTTACTTACCATGTTTTTAGCTTTTTTTTGTAATGGACTGAGTAATGAATATTGTTACGAAAATAAGGTTGGGCATCACAGCGTTTATTACATCGCTAAAATAAATAAACAAAAGCTGCAAGAACAAATATACGTGCTATTTACAAATACCCAAATCTACAACAACAACAATTAGCAGAGACAAAGTAAATAAAAATAACACGGCAACAACAATAATTAAGCAGCAAAGAAAACACAAGTAACAGACAATAAACAAGCAACAACAAACACTAAGCGCTGAAAGAGGTAGATGTTACATACGCATGGCTACAAAAGAACTAAAAATAAATTTAAAGAAAGAAATGGAATCTACCTGAAATATCGAGAGGTCCGAGAGCTTTCGATGTGTTGTTTATTCAGCCATATAAAAAGCACATCGATGCGAACAGCAATCAGTTTATTTGATGTAAACTCAGTGAACAAGTTGATGTGTCGTAAACTCAGCGAGTGCAGTTTGTGTGAAGAGAGTTTATAAGGAGTAAACTCGTGAAGCTAGTAGTGAAGCAGTTTTGTTGGAGCTAACTCAGTAAAGAGAGTTAAGTGTGGATAACCTCTGGTTGAAAAGGTTGTGATCGAACCTAAGTTCTAACTACGATCGGGTTGGAAGATCTTTAGGTAGAAAGATCTGTCGAGTAATTGTTGTTGTTTACAAGATTGTAAACAGACAGAGTAATTAAGAATAAAAATTGTTATTGCCTGTAAAAAGATTACAAGCAGTGGTGCACATAACTGTGTTGAATAGAGGATTTTAACTAAAACCAAACACAACATTTATTTTATTTTAACTACAACCTACGAACTCATAAAAACACGTTTTTATAAAGGTAAAAACGTTTGTATGAACTTTACTAAGAGATCGCAGAAAATAAATAATTTTTCTACTTTAAGCGATGTTGCTTTTAAACATAATATACTGTAATTGAGTAGTTTTATTTCATATATCGCACACTAAAAAATGGACAAGCACAACTCAAAATTTATCAAAATCATTTTTTTTCCATAAATCAATTCACAGATTAAGTCCCTAACCACCACGAAAATTTCGTTTGCATCACTATCTACCTGATATGAGAAAATATTCTTGTGTCTGCTTGTACGTTATCAACTAAGGAGTACTATTTTCAGTTTTAACAGTCAGGTTATGAGTTATGGAGTAGATTTTCTTCACATTAATAGTATTATTTTGAGTTGTGACGCTATTAATGTTAAGCATCTCAAAATTATTTGAGATCTAGTTAAGGATGCACAATTTGATATAATACCCACTACTTACGAGTAATAGAACAAATTCAACTAAACTTTTAACAAAACAGTCACAGCTCAAAATTACCTATAACTTAACTAATTGTCTTTTTAGGTATTTTGCTATAATGTGGAACTTAACCACAACCTTAATAGCAACCACGCTATTAGAAACAGTTTTTTGCCTCTCTTGAACATTTACAAATTGTGAGTTGTGACGACTGTTCGTGATTTAGAGTGCGATATATGGTATACAAATTTATTTTCTTTTTTTCCTTTAAAACATTATTTAATAATTTTAAATCATGAAAAATAAATCCGTAATGAAATAGCTTTAAACTGTTTATATAAAATATTTTATCACTTTTATTTTTGAAAACATCAAAAATAACACGTTTCGATGTAATGCCTTGCCAAATAGCCAAAAATATTTACTAAATGCCTGTAATCTTTTAAAAGCGCGTAAATCATAGAAATTTTGTTGAAATAAAAACAAAAACAAAAATACAGGCATAAACACAGTCTAGTTATGGTTTAATATTTCATTTAAATACCGTCATCATCATCATCAGCCAGTATCAACACCATCTATATCATGCATGGCCTTTATAAGAGTTTCGTTGAACATCAACATCAACAGCATCTATAGCCCCTCAACGGTTCGCGTCATCAATATCGTAAATATTGAAAATTTTTGTAAAATTATTGTTATAAAATACAGTTTTTGTTTTACACTTTTTTTTAATTTTTGTTATAGTTGGCCAAACAATTGCTAAGGGGTGACCAGAAGAGAGCGATATTGTGGGTTTTTGTATATCAAAATCGTATGCAATAAATATTAAATCTATGACCGCAAAAATAGATGACTAAAATACAATAATAACAAAATCATTTTCAAATAATATAAAAAAAAACAATATTTGTTTATATGGAGGCAGACAGTTGTTAGATAGGCAGATAGACAGATATAAACAGCCATCCAGACAGACAAACAACTACACAGTTAGACAAAACCATTTCTAAATTGTTTTAGGAAAGCATTGTGTAATACGAGTCTGGAGTGTAAATGTCTCTCTACGTTTTGTATGTTTTTATACGTTTTTAATGGATTTTGATGTAAAATATGCCCAGTGGCTGCGAACGGGAAAAAAATGTATGAAAAAAATTTTAAATTACAGGTTTTGACTATGATCTAAACAACGGATTAAATGTTTTAATAAAAGGCCTTAAAAATTTTACAAAACGAAAGAGTAAGGCCGGCTTTAAGTGTAAACAATATGTCAATCAAAGATGTTTTAAGCCATTTAAAGGTCATTATTGTAACACATTTTAGGCTCTTACTTTTAAAGCTGAATCGTAAATTTTTTTTAGTTATTACTTCACAGTATATTCACCGCAATTTTTAACATATGTCATGTAATAATAAAATCTATTTAGAGTGTGATTTAAACACGTATTTTCCCATTTCTTTTTTTTTGCCTATTTTTAGCAAAATCGAAACATTTCAAATTAAAATTTTTTTTGTTCTGCTTTTCTCCATTATTTTATTGTCCAATGCATCAATAACATTTTCAATACAATTTTAATTTAGATTTTGTAAAAATTTTATTTTATTTTATTAAAAAAATAACATGCAATCACAACTATTTCCCTTGCGGCCAAATTGAATATTTTTCTAACAATTATATATAAAAAATAGGCGGATGGACGGACAAATATGCATTTATTCATTTCTATATACATTTATATGTATATTTAACAAATTAATGTAAATATATTGCATATGACAAATTTATATGAAATAAAAAAGGAGCAAATAAACGAAATATTATTTATTATTTTTAAAAGGATCTTAAATACAATCAGAAAAAATTTGTAAATTTATACGGTTTAAATGATATTATCATGTAATTTTGTCAAGTTAAAATTCCATGCTTGAAATCAATAATTTCCTTACATTTTTTCTGATGCAATTTTTTAGATGGGACCGTGCGTAAGACTAATAATACTGTGTTAGTTTAAAAACCTGAGAAGCGTGGCATCCGGCGAGTAAATCTAATTTGGATACGCTGAATCCAGCGTTGCTAACCATTCTTTTAGGTTAGTTCTTGTTTTCGATAACATATTTTTCGCTTACCTCAAAACCGATTTAGTTTATTGAAGAAATAAAAAATACTGAAATTCTCCAAAAAACAATTTTGTGAGTGATAAAATAAAGACATACTATTAATAGAGTTTCCTTTCGTTTCGATATTTATCTACTAATTTTTGAACGTATTCTTCTAAAACAAATATTATTCGAAATAAAAAACAGTTTCTGATATGACTTTCATATGGATCGTTTTTTTTAGAGTATCATAACTTTGACTTGGCAGCACTATTGTATTTGATAAACGATTTAACATTATGGATAGACTTACACCAAAGCAACGCCTGTAAGTTGTTGAAATTTTTGAATTGATTTTCTTTTTTCGAAACATCATTACCACAGAAAATTACAGTTTGGTGTACTTTATGGGCTGGTGGAGTCATTGAACCATATTTCTTCAAAAACGATTCTGGTCAGAACATTGGTACGAAATTAAAAATGCCTACATTTTGTATATTTGGCAGTTATGTGTCACCCTGTCAATACCGTACTTATTTCCATATTTGGCAGCACTGCCAAATCGACCATGTTTACGTTACATTTGAATTAACGGATATGAAAATAAAAGATGGTCGATATTTCCGGAACCTTCCAAACTGTAGGCAATTAGGTATACAAAAAGGCGGCTTTACCTACACGTTAGTTTAGTTATCGTTTTGTTGTCATAAAATAAAGACGTGGTTAAGCGGAAATAAAAGTGTTGTATAAGCGAATATTAAGTTGTTGTATTATGATAAACTATATAAGCGTTATATTGTAGAAAATAAATAAAACTGTAACAACAACAAAGTGGTTTAATTTTATTTTAACATAATTTAAACGAACTCACACGTTTTAAAAAGGTAAAAAGTAACAATATTACTATCAATGGGGAACGGTAAAGGGACAAGATGAGAAATTGTTTCGTATCACAATAAGCTGACATTAACCTTGCTAACGCAACATACGCTAAATTTACTCAAAGAAACTTTTGGTCTAATTGATTGGCCACCAAGATCGTGTAACTTAACCCTACTAGACTACTTTCTTTGGGGTTATGTAAAGTCACTTGTCTACGTCGATAAAACAGAGACAATTGAACACCTGAAAATCAAAATTTGAGGAGTTATTGGCGAAATACGGACGCATATGCTGCGAAAAATATTGCGCCAGCCGTTGCGGCCATATGGCCAATATCATATTTAGGCGTTAATGTCATAAAATTTTCTATCCAACAAAGCCCGTATCATTAATATTACGAATACATTTCTTTGCTTATTAAGGTTTAAACTTTTGTAACTGTAAAAAGAACCAGATGTGCACAGAAGAGTTTTTTTTAAGGTATCCAAGTAATTCAGATAAGAGCGTATAATTAAAATCTTGACCTTCTAGACCAATTACTGCTGGTACCTTGTTACTTCCTTAACCCATTAAAGACTGACCCCCAATTTCGTGGTCCAATTTTGATGAAATTTCATACATTTGATGTTATTGGCATTTTTATTGCGTGTTTTGCTTATTTTTACCTGTCAAACCTTGGTCCATAGACTATGGGTATTTTTCTACCGAGTTCGCTATTAACGACTTCTAAAGCACAAAATTTTTTGAAAACAAAAAAAAATTATAAGATGTATTGATATGAGTGATGTGTATTTATTTCATTATTTACGGTGATTGTATACCATGGGCGCCACTCTTTAAAAATGTTTTTCAGAGGAAAATAAATAAGATTTGGTTACAAATAGTGGCTCATAGCTTCTGCTACAGGATATTGCTTCAACTGCTTATACCATATGCTGATGTTTCTGCAAACAATAGTGCTAATTATAGTCTTGGAGAAAATGTGGTCTTACAATTGGTACAGATTATATTAGATCCACCCAAATACTCAGCCACATTCGATAACTTTTTTTAAGCCATAATTCTTCTGCATATTGTCTGATAAAGGATATTTTGCAAACGGTACCATTCGCGACAATCGCACTAATCATGCTGCGTTGAGAGATGTCAAATCGATGAAAAAGATGCCTCGAAGATCATATGATTTCAGCTTTGATAAAAACACAAACATTATATAAGTTCGTTGAAATGATAACTTGGCAAAAAACATATATTTTTTTGTCCACAGCTTTTTATTTACTTTACTTATTTGTTTAAGGTGGTCACTATAATAACGAATTTCTTGGGTGTGGAGCTAAAAGATTTGATCGTAAAATTCGGAAAATGACAATGATTGAGCAACCACATGTCATATATCAATATAATCAACGAATGGGTGGAGTAGACTTATTCGACAGTGAGTGAATAATTACCGCATTAAAATTCGTGGTAAGAAGTGGTACTAGCCGTTACTTACTACTTCTATGGATGCTGGTATGAATGCCTGGAAATTACACATCATGTTAAGAAAAGCTGATGAAACTCCAATCATGAGTCAATTTGATTTTCGTGTGAGCGTTGTTGAGATATTGGTAACACTTCCTGATAATCATGTACGTATAAGAGAATAAGTTGTCACAAATTCACAAGAAATGGCAAAGCGCATGGATTACCTTGACCATATAACAAGCAAAATTGAAAAGCGTGTCCGGTGTTGTCAATATGGAGGTAAAACTGAGTTTGGTTGTACAAAATCTAAATAAAACTTACCCTCAAAGGCTTATTTTGCACAGTTTCCTGCAGGTGTCCGAAAAAACATTTAAGAACTAAAATTATATCAATAATTAACCAAAGTTGTGATTGTTATTTCTATAAGTCACCAAGAGGGCTTTCCAACTTTCTAGTGTTGTTTTCGTTTACTTCTTCTAAATTTGAACAATTACCAACATTTAAACCGCTAACTTCCCCAATAGAAGTGGGTAAAATTTTAATTTAAAATTTTTTATGTCTCTCTAAAAACCGATTTCCGATACCTCTTACCTTGGTGTAGAATCATGTTTTTCTTGCTGCAAAATTGAGTCAATCTTATAGACATATTTAAGGTGGTTAATAATTCCAGGTGTAGATGAACCTAATCAGCCAACTATTTAAGGACACGCAGTTTAACTAGACTTATTCTTTCCTTAGATTCAGAAATATTTTCACACTTCAGATGACATCTTTAGAAATATACCATAGAAACGTAGTATGTGTCTCTGTGGTATGTTATACATGCCCGTATTTAATAGTATATGCTACTGTGGTATGTTAGGCAAGACACGCTGAAAAAAACTTGACTAATGAATACATCTGCCGCTCGGAGCAGGCGTTTATAGGTCCTTTTCAATAAGTCTAGTTGTTCATCATTCTCCAAATATAAAAAATTAATAATTATTTACAGAAAAGGGTTTCCCCTTTTTTTTTTGCTCAAGTGTGCATACCTTTTCCGACTTACCATGGTTTCCACCTTCTTTGTGAAACGTTCAAGGTTGTTATATAAAAAAAGAAGATGTTATATATTAAATTTAGATATTAAAACATATAAAAATTATACATATTCAAATTAAAATGGACATTCGAAAAATGAACATTTTAAAAAAACCGTATTCAACAAAACCAAAAAAACCGGTCGATCTCCCTAGTACATACATATGGGTGATATTTCTGCTTCACTAATAAAACATCCATCTTACATACGTACTTACGTAGTAATGTGTTCTAAATGTTATTGTGACAAAATCCTCTCAAAACTTTTGATAATTTTAAAGGCCAGCTTTGGTTTGGGCCCACAAGCATGGCGGGAAGTTTATTTTATTTTTGTATCAAGGACAGTTAGGCTTAGTGACAAATGAAATTTAGATCAAAGCCTTGTAAGTAAAATCTTGCGTAAGCTACACTTATTGCGTAGTCAGTAAGGGTCTTTTTTATCTGACTGAAATTACGATTAATTTGCAAGATATGTGATCGAAATGTTGTTTATAAAACCAGATTGGCAGACTCTGATTTACTTGCTAACTTGTATATCAATTAAAATGAAGCCATTAACTATACCGTGCTCAGATATTAAGAAGATAGATGGGCGTTAATAAGTGTAATGTTCCTTTTCTGCAGTCCACCAAAAAAGTGTCAATTTAATAAGAAAATTTCTAAAAGACAAAAAACTTTTTAATAAAGAAGGTTAGACCAAACAGAGAAAATAAAACACTAAAGTTAGAAAAAAAGCCTGTACAATTAAAATGTTTTTCTTTCTTCTTAGGCGCATAAACTGGAATTCAAAGGTAAATTATATTAAAGACAAGAAATAAAAAGGACAAGAAAAAAAAAACAAATTAAATAAAATACATTTTGTTGCAATAAAAACTTAAAAAGAAAATGTTTGCATTCGCAACAATAATGTTGCAACAGCTACAACAACAACAAAATTAAAAAAAGGATGAAGTTGTCGAAGGGAGTGTTAGAAAACAGAAAAGTTGTTGCATAATTATTACGGTCCACATAAATTTAATGATTTCAAGATTGTAATTAATTTGATGAAATTTAAAGGTCTTTTACAATTCGCGTCTCCTAGCATTGGTCTCACAGACATGGTTTTGCTGGACAGAACGAGTTCAAATAGTTTTTTTTTTTTAATTTCCTTTGCCTCCGTAATGTTGTTTTTTGTGTTTTAAGTATTTTTTTCCTCAAAAGGATTTTCTGTAGTTATAATTCTTTAAGTTAAAGTTTTATTTTTTGTTTTAGTTGTATTTATTATTGTTTTAATTTTCTTAGGTTGTTCTTTTTCTCAAGCAAGTTTCTTTTACAGACGCCTTTTGCCCATAGAAAGATTTACTTTATCTTATTAAAGTTAAAAGGAAAAAGTGGGCAAAGAAATTAAAAGCACAAAAAAGGAAACACTTTTTAAGTCTTTTTTCTCTCTAGATGTCTATTTCAAGGGCCTACTGATTAAAATAATGTCTGCTTTTCTTAGCTGGGCACAGATTTGCCATAAGATTTTCGTTAAATTAATTTTGCTTTAAAGCTGTTTATTTAAATAGTGTTTTGGAATCTTAAATTTTTTGTGAATAAATAGTTTAATTACCCAATAGGTACTTAAAAAATTTAAATTCAAGTACTTGAAATTTTACTGGAATTCAACTTGATTACAATAATATTTTCAAGTAAGGTTGTTTTAACATTATTGTTAGAACTTTTATGTAAATGAAAACAATAATTTAAAGAAATGTATAACTGTTTGTTCAATTGGCGCGTAGCCGCTAGTCTGCACAAAAATCCAAATGGAATCAATGCTATGGGCGACAGAAACATACATATCAGCATTTGTAGTAGTAAATTTTTGCAGTGTGCGTTGAAAAAGAAAATTAAAAAGGCAAACAACAAATCAAATAACATCAAATTCTTGTTAATTTCTGAAGGCTCAATTAGGCGTGAGTTAACATAACATCACAAACGTAACCATACTCGCGAGAACTCATATTAAATTTGTAGGTTATGGCATTACGGTATGTCACCATTAATCGAACACATGTATAGTTGACCATAACTTTGGTTGATGGTGTGTTACAACTATGGCGTTAAGTCACGTTTTCGTCTTCGTTCGGGTATTTACATATAGGGAGCCAATTAAACGTGTGTATTTCATAAATAATTACGAAGGAATCATAAAGCGAATTTTCATACAAATGAGTTTTTATGAACCTTTTATAAATCGAAAATAATTTTTATGAATATGGGGGTAAGTATTAAGAAATTTTACATTTTTTATACATAGTTAATGCCTTTTGTGCGATGCTTGAAATTATTTTAGTTTTAAATTTGTTCTTTTTATTATAATTTAAAGCAAAAAAATATATGGCAACAGCTTGAACTACTCTTTTTTATAAACTTAAATTGGGTTACATTTGAAAGCTTTAAAGTTTTCTTTTCGACTTGCATTCCACTTTACTTCAATTCTTTTATTAAACTGTTTTAACACTGCAATTCAAGCCTTGTTTTTCCTTGCATATGCTATTGAAATATAATCTAATAAAAGTATATTTCAACATTTAAGATTGAAATTTTTGAATGGAAATAAACTTTGTTTACACTTGAATTCCAGCAAAATTTGTATTGGATAAATGTTCTTCAATTTTATAATTTAAAGGTAAGTCATGAACTTTATATAGAACTCATGTTACCCATATTATCTCAGAATCCATGGTAGCTCATATACGCAGCTAACAAAACCATTACTATTTTTCATAAAAGGTGAAGTCTTAATAATTTTATAATAAAATTTTCGTTTTAGATGGTTGTGTATATTAAAAAAATATTTTACTATTTATAAGAATTTAAGGCATAATATAAAGCCATTGAAATATGGTTTACTCTACATTAACATAGAAGCAAAAACAGGTTCAATATTGGCACAAAGAGCTTTACACAGGCAATCATGATACACACACTGCAGTACCATTCAATTTTTTCAATATATTTTTACTATAATTTTTATAAAAAAAATTAATTAAAATACTATCTTAAATGGCAAAGCAGTCGTTGTTATTTTATTTTAAAGGCAAATTTTAAGGTCATAACTCAAATGGTTCCAATAACATTTAACATTAACCTTCAGTAAAAAGGGTGGTGCTATACTGATGACGCGCAGTGTTTATATTACTATTTTTTCAATATAAAAAACCAGTAATATAGTGGTTCCAAAGCTCTGATTCGGATCCAACTACTCTAGTACACGTTTAGTACCAAGGGTACTAGTAACTTTCCAAGCACATTCAGTGCTAATTTGAGCATTACTGGTGATTTTTATTCCAGTTAGGCACTCTTTTAATCTCCTAGAGGGTTATAACAAATCTACATATTGTTACGAAAATAAGGTTGCGCACCACAGCGTTTATCACATCGCTAAAATAAATAAACAAAAGCTGCATGAACAACTATACGTGCTGTTTACAAATAACCAAATCTACAACAACAACTATCAGCAGAGACAAAGTAAATAAAAATAACACGGCAACAACAATAATTAAGCAGCAAAGAAAACACAAGTAACAGACAATAAACAAGCAACAACAAACACTAAGAGCTGAAAGAGGTAGATGTTTACATACGCATGGCTACAAAAGAACTAAAAAGAAATTAAAAGAAAGAAATGGAATCTACCTGAAATATCGAGAGGTTCGAGAGCTTTCGATGAATTGGTTACTCAGCCATATAAAAAGCACATCGATGCGAACAGCAATCAGTTTACGTGTCGTAAACTCAGCGAGCGCAGTTTAAGTAAAGTAAACTCAGCGAGTGCAGTTTATGTGAAGGGAATTTATAAGGAGTAAACTCGTGAAGTGAATCGTGAAGTAGAAAACCAGTTTAGTTGGAGCTAACTCAGTAAAGAGAATAAAGTGTGGATAACCCCTGGTTGAAAAGGTTGTGATCGAACCTAAGTTATAGCTACGATCGAGTTGGAAGATCTTTAGGAAGGAAGATCTGTCGAGTAATTGTTGTTGTTTACAAAGTTGTAAACAGACAGAGTAATTAAAAATAAAAATTTTTATTGCCTGTAAAAAGATTACAAGCAGTGGTACACAAAACTGTGTTGAATAAAATATTATTTTTTTTTAATTAAAACCAAACAACATT
Source organism: Wohlfahrtia magnifica (assembly GCA_023159175.1). Taxonomy (NCBI): domain Eukaryota; kingdom Metazoa; phylum Arthropoda; class Insecta; order Diptera; family Sarcophagidae; genus Wohlfahrtia; species Wohlfahrtia magnifica. Next base: position 9,665,714 of record JAKWBJ010000222.1, read on the forward strand.
TATTTTATTTTAATTACCATCTACGAACTCATAAAAACACGTTTTTAAAAAGGTAAAAACGTAACAGTATAATCAAAGAATATACTCAATATTTTTGTAATTTAAACTTACTTCAAGACTTTGAGACAGTTTCTGTTGTACTTAAAATCGCCTATTAGAAAACTAGCATCGCATCCCGGGTGTTGAGTTGTCCCACCGTATTATTTACTTGTATGAAACAAAACAAGAAAATTCTAAAATAAAGCAGGTCTGAAATTAAAAAAAATTCTGGTGGGCAGCCGTGGGTAAAACAAAATTACCGTTAAAAGACCGTAGCCTTGAAATAAATATTACAAATATTTTTTTTTTTAGTTTGAAGTTTGTACTTAAAATAATTAAAAAAAAATTAAATCCAATTCAACTAAGAATAAAATATAATAATACATTTCCTCAATATTCATTATTTAATTAAACTTTTTTTTCCAAAATTTGAGGGGCACATGTTGACTGCCCAAACAAAGTTTGCTGAATGAGGGGGTTTAAAATATTAATAACTTTGACTATACGGTGATCACAACCATTGACTGAAATAAACATTTGGCGATAAGTCAATTTATAGAAATTGGCCTCCAAGACCGTGTGATTTATCACCTCTGGATTATTTCATGTGGGGCCACGTAAAGTCACTGATTAATACTAATAAACCAGCAATAACTAACGCCTTGTTTCTGTAGTCGTGACATAATACCAGAAATGCTCGAAAATGTGTTCACAAATTGGTCTTCAATATTTTGTTTCGTTAGGAAGATCAACTAACATTCACACACATAAACTAAATTATATACTTTTCGCGAAATATATAAGATTTAGAAAAATAATATAAAATATGAAATTTCAGAAGTACCGGGCCTAGCACATAGACGGCGCTAGTTTTATTGCATTCACTTCTTTTTCAACTATTGCTAGCCTCCAAGGGACAGCTGTTAAAAGTTCATTATATTCCATTAATTACTTTGTGAACTATTGTGCTAAGAGTGACACTACTTTTGTTATATTCGGAACAATGCTTCAAAAACAATTGCGTGTTTTAATTCTACACTGCTTCTTGATGGGGAAAAATAGCGTGTAAAGGGGCTATTATACCATATGTATTGTCATCTGATTTCTTAATTCTATTACACTTATGTTATATCAAAATTGTCTGTCTGTGTGTCAAGATTTTAGTTTTACAGACACTTTATCGTATTTACTTTCGAACGTATAACATATGATCAATAAAATCAAAGCTGACAACAGCTGTTATAAATTTATGAATTTATTAAAGCAGTTGTTAGAAAAAAATATGTTTTGAAATGGATAATCCAAAACGTAAAATAGTTGCAACTTGTAGTATTATTTCAATAAAAACTGTTGTAATTAAATTGAAAAAGAAAAAATAAAAGATAAGAAAAAACATAATATATGGAGTAAAAATGATTACTTCGAAAGGACACTGAATTAGGTTTCGCTTCTATGGCAATAAAAGTTACAATTAGAAGATCCGAAAGCATTCCAAAATTTTTCACGAATTTTCTATACGCCGCCCATAAAAATCTTGATTATAGATGCCGCAACGGCGACCGCTTAGAAAAATAACAAAAAAAAAATCATAGATTTTTTCAACAAACATATATATATAAAAAGATAAGCTAATATATATGTGAAATATATTATAAAAATCAACTAAAAACCGATTCTTATTTATTTAAAACAATTATACAGAGTGTCCGCCGGGATGGTATACTACTTTCTTTTGCCGCCATTTTGGTAAACATTAGTCTTGACAATTCATATTTGGCAGTCGTAAAGTCGTGAAGTAGAGCCGTGGCAAATTTACTATGGAAAAATATTCAGTAAGTCAACGTGTTTTAATCGTTAAAGCATTTTATCAAAATCAATCATCGATTTTCATTAAAAAATCATAATGATTGTTATTTGTTATGTGAATAAACAGAATAGTCAGTTCTGGGTAATGAAAAACCCTCAAATTATTCATCAGTCACCTTTGCATCCATTAAAAGTGACAGTCTGTATTACAATTTGGTCAGGAGGAATCATTGGACCTTACTTCTTTGAAACTGAAAACGGCGTAACGGTAACTGTCAATGGGGAGCGATATCGTGATATGATTGAAAACTTTTTAACGCCACAACTGCACGCTTTGGGCTTGACTAACATGTGGTTTCAACAAGACGTGCCACATCACATACAGGCAGGATTACAATGGAATTACTGCGAGACCTCTCTCCATAACAAATTATTTCAAGAAATGGTGATGTTGATTGATCTCCACGGTCGCCTGATTTGACTGCTCTGGACTTCTTTTTGTGGGGATATCTGAAAAGCAAGGTTTATGCCAACAAACCAGAAACGCTGGAGCAACTCAAACAAAATATTCGTGATGAAAATAATGAAATACCGCGTGAAATGTATGAGAATGTAATGAAATATGTTCTCAAAATGGCTCGCATATGTGAGACTAACAGAGGCGGGTGTATATCTGATATTGTATTCCATACATAATTGCCGACATTAAATAAAACATGTTAACATTTCGCAGTGGGAAATTTAACGTGTGAGATGACAAATATATATCCTGTAATACCCCCTTAAGCTCCATCAGAAACCACAATAAATCGTTGGTGTGCTGACTCCTAACGTGGTCGTAGAGACAGCGATGATGCAGATCGTAGCGGACATCTAAATGAGGCGGTAACAGCAGAAAACATCAAAAATCCGCTAATTCGTTTTGAGTGATCGAAAAGCAAAGTTGAGTGAGTTAGTTAACATCGTAGAATTATCAAAAGAATGTGTTGGCTTTACATTGCATGAGCATTTAACTATGAGAAAGCTCTATTCAAAGTGGGTTTGCTGACCTTATTGACCAGAATCAAGAACATGTTGATGATTCTGAAGCAATGGTAAAACTACACAGATTGAACTTCAAATTGCTCCCACATCCACCGAATTCGCTGCAATTGGCGTCCAGTGACTACTGGCTGTTCACAGACCTCAACAAAATGCTCGCCAATAAAAAACTTCGCACGAATGCAGAGGTTATCGCTGGAACTGAGGCCTATTTTGATGCAGAAGATAAATCGTTCTAGGAACGTGGTATTGAATTATTAAAGCGGCGCTGGAATGATTGCTTTGCTCTTAATAGAGATTACGATGATGTGTAAAGCTAATTTCGGACAACAAAAAATCCTTTTCTTTGTTCGGTCCGGGACTTTTCAGCCCATGTGTTAATCGAATCATTGATTGAGGTTTTCAGAGAATATTTCTAAAAGATCGTTGAAATAAGACCAAAGCTTTATATAATAAATTATGACTGATAAGAATTATGCTATAGCCACTATTTTCCCAACAGATTTTTTGTTTTGTTGCAACTCAGCTGTAAATCGAGTACCGTAACATTAATTCAATTTTCCATTTTCTTAAAAAGCACTAAAAGTAAAATCAAAAAATAATAAAAACAACACAGTGTTTAATTGCTGTTATCCCTTAAGCGGAAACATTTTCCCATTTTTTAAAAAATTTTTTTTTTCATCTCTTTCAAGATTTGCTTTTTCGTTTTAATCGTTTCATTTCATTTTATTTATGCAATTTAAACAGTTTCGTTTCTGTGTTGTCAGGGATTTTTCCTATTATTTTTTTTCCATTTCTTTTTCTCTATTTTCCAAGTAAAACGCATAACATGGCCAAGAAAACTGATGACTTTTGCGGATGCTTCTATTCTGTTTTTGTTACCTTTTTCTTGTTTTCTTTTTTCCTGTATTCTTCGTTGTCTTCTATCGCCTGCAGTTTGTGGTTTTGCGCTTAAGGTTCTCTATAAATCTAATTTGTAAATCTCAATGTAAAACAAGTTTAACACGATTTTAAGTTAAACTACTTGAGAAGAGTAAGTTTGAGTTAAAGAATTGCAGACCGAATGCAGCAAAAAAAAAGAAGAAAAAATACAAAAAAAGATTGAATAAAAATTGAAGCAAAAAGAAAAAAACTGTTTTAAAGTAAGAAAAACAACAAAAACAAGATGGATTCATTAATTTATGGTTTTGTGTCAAAGTTTTAATCATCAACACCATTTTTTCAATTTTTGTTTTTAAGATGCATGAGTTTATTCTTTTATGCCATAGGGATGACACTATTTTCAAACAATTTTTCTTTTTACTTGAAGTACAAAGTGATTCGTCAACAAGTCCTTAGAAAAAAGAATAATTGAATTTTAAAAGAAAAGTATGAGAATTTCTTAGAAAAGTTATTAAATATTAAATTGGTCGAGCTAGAAAAACAATTTTTTTAATTATTTTTTTGGGACTTGATTTCTTCTCTTTTTGCTTTCCACTAGATTTGGTGTAATCATAAAGGCATTTTAGAATCCTCAGTTAGTTCATGAAGAGTTGCATGACAAGTTAGGTCTCCACCCAGAGACCGTTTCTTCTGAAATATGAAATCAGAAATGAAGTTAGTGGACCAATGGGTCCTGGTCCATTTCTATTATTAGTTAATAATTTTTTTCTTTTTCTAATTTCATATTTCTGAAGGGACATATTATGAACACTAGCCAAGGATTTTGCCGGTAACCTCATCTAATACGCCCAGTGTGTAACACCTAAATCACCTAAGCGTACTGCGCTGAAGCTCTGAACAATGGCACAGTAAGTGTTATACTGTGCACGGCACACCATTTTTCTATTTACTCATCATCTTCTGTAACAAAAAATGACCAGTTATAAGACTAATCCACAATGTCCTTAATACTTTGCAGATCAATCTGCTCTACCAAGCATAATTCTTTTTTACCCATCGGAATCAAATGTTTTAGGAATCTATTAGTCTTGTAAGTTTACTTATACACTCAATTACTAGCCCTGACCTGACAGCGTCCTATCAATGCCAATTCTGCCGCCACACTATCCACAGATATTTACTCCTCTCTCTCTCTCATGACCAGTCTCAAAAATCTCACCCTGAAGACAGCTTTAATTATCTTGTAGTCTATATGAAGTTCTGATAAGAAAGAAGACTTACTTATACATAATTTTTCTACCACTTATTACTGCCAAATTTTCTATTACATGATATTAACCTTTTCCAATGAACAACATATTCAATGCCTATCATTAATGTATTAAATTGGAGTTGCAATTTAGGGTTACACTCTTTGAGTGTAGTACTCTCATCTTGCTCAGGGAGTAAAGCCTATATAATCCTCAGTTGAATAATTAATAACATTAGTTGCACTACAACTTTAAAAAAACGTAAAAACTACAGACAAAATGTGCAATACTAATCAGAAGCTAGTCACTCTGCTCAAACCTCGTATGTTCTTTTTTCTTTTTTAGGTACTATACTTCTTAAGAGAGTATAGAGAGAATCAGTGTGTAACATTGAGAAGGAGGGTCCAGTAGGGACCATATAATAATTTTTAACTACTGAAAAATAAATAACGATTAGGATGGAGGTAGCGAAGCACTCCGGGTTTTAGCTAGTGAACATTAAAAGAGAAGATATTTAATAATTTAACACGCTTTAAGTAAATGCGACCGTCCATCTTTCGAAAAGTATTATTGAAATGTATTTAGTAAAAAAGTTACAATAGATTTAGGTGGTCTATTTAAACTACAAATACAATTTACCTTCTCATGCTCCTTAGATTGGGATCAGAAGTAAAAAATCTAATATTTAACTTCCATTACTATTTAAGTCACTTGTAGTATATTTATATGAGACTTCGAATTATGTACTTTATTTTCTATTTGAATAACTTATACGAATTACACCATTCACAAGGCACCTTTGTAATTCGTTTTGCTAGTTCTTCTTTTAATTGTATTTCATATTTTTTGATTTTCCGGTAAATTATGTTTTGGTAGTGAAAAAAAGTTAGAAAATTAAAAAAAAAAAAAAACTTAGATATACACTGGAGCATATTCCTATAAACGCACACTACTTTTTTTAAAGAAAAGGTAAAAATAAAACAAGAAAATATTTAGGGGGCTATAAATTTGTGTATTAATTTAGTTAAGACTTCACTTAAAATATTGTTTACAAAAAAAATTCATTCGTACTTTAATTATTTTTTTTACTTAATTTTCGATATTAACAGCCATTTTTAAGGGTATTTTCCTATAAACCCACTTTAATGTTTGGGCCATTGCAGCATTATTAATAATGTGTGGATGATCCTTTGTTATGAATTGTTTCAAAAATACTGTCTGGCATTGATTCCACTAATTTTTTAAGCAGATCGGAATCAATTTCCTCCCAGACTTGTTTAATTCTTAGTTTCAGCTCTGTCACAGTCTTTATGCCTTCATTCTGGACATTATTTGCATAAACTTTACGGGCCATGTATCCCCACAAGTTTTTCATTGGGTTTAAGTCCGGACTACAAGCCTTTGTTGGAATGCCATGTTCATTGAACCAAGATTTCGATTGCTTAGAAACATGGATTGCAGCATTATCTTGTTGGAAAATGCAATCTTCATCCATTTTTTCGTCCATAAAAGAGAGAAGAGCATCTTCCAACAGTTCGTTATAAATCGAACTATTCATTTTTGTCGGAACAAAACAAATTTTCGACTTGCCAACTGCAGAAAACGCTGCCCAAACCATAACACAGCCACCACCGAAATTACGTTTTGACATCCGAACATCTTTAGATCTCAAGTCGTGCCAGTAGCATGAGTATGAGTCTGGACCGTCTAAATTAAATTTTTTTTCGTCAGAGAAAATTACTTTTTTCCACTCATCTGTCCATTTCATATATTTTCTTGCGAATTTTAGACGATTTTCTTTATGGTGTTTTTTTAGCATTGGTTTACATTTCGGCTTTTTCCATTTTATGTTTTCATCGTTTCGTAAAATGTGTGCAACGTGTTTGGAAGTCACAGGAAGATTTAATTTATTCCTTATTTGTGTGAAATTCAATTTGTTGCGGGTTGCTTCTTGTTTTATTAGATTAAGTTGTCTTCTTGTTAGTTTTGTATTACTTTTTGTTGATTTGCGAACTCCATAATTTTGACCTTTCTTAAGGAAATTTCGCACCACACTTTCCGAACGACCGATTTTACGTCCAATTTCTCTATTAGAGCAACCTTGGTCGTGAAAAAATTTAATTTGAATCTTTTCTTGATCGGACAAAAAAGTTCCCTTAGGCATCTTTAAAAGTGATGAAATTTATTGATTAAAATAGGAAAAGTTACAGTAAATTGAGATATTACTATTAGAAACGTACCTTTGGTTGAAAAAAAAAACTAAAATTGGTAATATTTTATTTTTGGTCACTTTTTTAAAAACAAATTTCGAGTGTGCGTTTATACGAATCTTCCACTTAAAATAGCACCAAGAACATTTGATCGCATAATGAAGGCAAACAACAAAAATAAGAAAAAAAAATTGTTTACTTTTAAAAAGTACCGTTAAGTTCTCTTATTAAAATAGTTAAGTTTTGCTTTTGGATGAGAACAACAAAGATTAAGTGCGCTTATAGGAATATGCACCAGTGTAGTCTAGGCAAACATTCGATAAAAATTAGAAATCATATTTATTTTGAACTAATTCACTGAACAACTTACGGTTTGGGTGATTCGCTCTTAAGATTTTGTATGGGGAATTATGTAGCATTGCTTTATTTGACAACCGATTTAACAGCTGATAGTTGCTTTTTTTAGTTTGGTATGACATTTCATTATGGATAGACTTGCACCAGAACAAGGCTAACAACTTGTTACCATTTTTGAAATGAATTTCCATTCAATATTCTGTCCTCCCATGTAGCCTAGTTTTTGTTGAATGGGTACGTAAAAAAGCACAATTGTCGCACATGCTTTCGTCGAAACACTATTTCATATACAGAAAATTACTGTTTGGTGCGCTTTATGGGCTGGTGAATTCATATGTCTTCAAAATCGATAATGATCACAATGTTATTGTCAATGGTGGACGCTATAGTGACATGATAAGAAATTTGTTCGAATCTTGATAAGCTGGCAATGGTTCCAATAGAATGAAGCAACATGCTACACAAGGCGCGCTACAATCGATTTACTCAAAGAAACATTTGATGAAAGAGTTTTTTCACGCAGTAGTCCAATAAATTGGCCTCTACGATCGTGTGATTTAAACATATCTAAAGTCATTTGTCTATGTCAATAAACCAGAGACAATTGAACACCTGAAAATCAACATTTGAAGACTTATTGGTGAAGAGTTATTGGCCGTATATGCTGCGGAAAGTTTGTGAAAATTGTTATTTCAAAATGCATCTTTTTCGTGCCAGCCGAGGCGAACACATGGCCGAAACCATTTTTGAACATTAAATTCATAAAATTTTCTATCTAAGAAAACCCGTTTCATTTGTATACAAAATATATTTCTTTGTTTTATTATGATTTAAGCTTGTGTTATACCCGATATAATATTTTCTTAGTTTTTTTTACAATAGCAAGGCTCATATCTAATTTAATAAAAAATCAATATTTTATTGTCTTAAAATGTCTTAAAATTTGTCTTAATTTTATTAAAATTTCTTTACATTTCCCATATTAAAAAACGCAAAGGCCTTTTCTTGCAGAATTGTAACAAAAATGAATCTGTTAAAATGAAAACACTTTACGCTCGAGTGAAATAAAAAAAAATTCGATTAAAAAAAAAGAATCAAAAGAAAACTCTCAAATGATATTTCTATTTATCTGCTGCAGCATCATCATCATCGCCATAGTTCATAGTCATCGTTGTTATTCCATTTGTAACTTTTCGTTTTGCTTTTCTTGTAAAATTATAATCTGGAGTAGCCAAAATACACACTAAGTTCTGATTCGGAAACTAAAAAATGTAAAAGAAATTCATAAGAAAATCAATTCATAGCCAATAAATCAATGCTTCTGTAAGTAAGTATCAATTCATCCTTGTAACCATGAATGCTTCTGTAAGTAAGTATCAATTCATCCTTGTAACCATGAATATGCATTATATGTAAATAAATTGAACATTTTATTTAAAAAAATAATATTTTTACCCTTTAATGCTGCTTTAAACTTTTACATAAAATAAAATATTGAACTGGCTTTTCAACATTTGGTTTGAGAAAAGCCATGAATTAATGTTTAAAGTTAGAGAAAGAAATTAGGACAGCGAAGATAAAAAGGAAAGAAGGAATTGAAATATACTTAAAAATATATTGGCTTGCAAAAATTAAGGCTGCTTACTCTTAACTAAACAAAAGATACAGTGTAAGACAAAAGTATTGGAATTATTAGGAATTAAATTATGTAGTATTTCCCCAAAAACTATGCAAGTAAAAGCACAATTTTGAAAAAATGATATATGATTCTCGAAAAATTTTATACTGTAGGCCTATCATTGTAATTTATTAAAATGAAAATATAGACTCCTGTATTGTCACATATCATAAGTACTTTTTGTTCAAAAAATGTGTTCAGCAGAAACTTCATGTATTTATTTAACCAAAATTTTTTTTCTTCGACACTCTTTTATGAAGCATACTGACTTTCCATAAAGCATACATTGCTTTGTTTTAGTTGATTTTTGCAAGCTAAATAGATGATTAATCTTCTGTAGCTCGCCTCCTTATGATTGTGTAGAGGTGAATATTCTCGGTAAGTGGTGGTAGTAACCCTTACTTAGCATTGTAATATTTTTCTAGTAGATGTCGTTTTCTTCTGTTCATTTATCTGATGTTTGTGAGGCTTCTTTTAGATTGATTTTGTCTGGAGAGAGGTTGAACACTCGAGAAACCGCAATAAAGTTTGTTTTTCATATCCTCTGCTGGGGATTCGAACGTGGGTCGTATGTGCTGCATGCCTGCGCTCCAACTACAATACCACGTCACTCTTCAACTTGAAATTACCGACTTCTAATGTAGGTAGTCTTTCATTTTTATATCATCGATATTTTGTATTCGTTTGAAATACCTGAGGCTTAGCTGGATGTTGCGCATCCGAAATGTTTTATTGCATATGACGTTGACTTATAAATCAGACTTAATTTGCATGATAACATTGGTCATGTTGGCTTTAAAGGCCGCTTTAATTTTGGTTTATTCGCCTATGCGACTTAAGAAAAAAAAAAACATCAAAAAGTCTAATGGGGTGAAATCACACAATTTCGATGGCCAGTTAACATCCCCTTCATGTATGATGGCCAAATACTCTAATCGGCCCATGTGTTATGAGCTATGTGGCACATGGCGTTATAATGTTGAAACCTCATGTCGTTGGTATACATGTCATCCAATTCAGATCACAGGAAAGTCGAAATCAATGACCTGTAGTACTCGCTATTGGCGGTGATCGCCTAGCCAATTTCGTTTTTAAAGAAATATGGACCTAAGACACCGTCAATACAAAATCCACACCAAACATTCTTGTTATTCTTTGTGCGTTGTTGGATCTAATGTGGATTGATATCGTGCCATATGTAACAGTTTTGTTTTCAACGTATCCATTCATCCAGAAATGGGCCTTAGCGATCATACTTAGTTGTCTATGGTCGCTTATCTTCAGTCCCTGGGTAAGTTGAATTTTTTACAGATAGAGACCAGTCACGAAGCTAAATTTATTAACTTTTAGTCTGTGAATGGCAAAATTTTTGAGAATGAAGCGAATTCGACTGTCTCATATTTTTCTATTCTCTCTCATGTGGAGCGGCAATGTTTTCATCAGATCTTACACTTTTTTATCTTACGGGTATTGTTTACTGAACCAGTAGATCAAAATTTATCTATCACATTGCAAACAGTCTTCTGAACAGCATGGTTAAGGCGACCGTAAAATGAGAGGAGAGCGCGTGATTAAGCTTTGCTTGCAGTAAATTATTTTTTTGGTACTTGAGCGAAATGTGGTACCATTCTGTTGAAAAATCAGTACAACCAGAAAAAAAATTCAGTACAATTATTAGAAAAAACAGTAAATTTATTTCAATATTGTTATGTAACGGAAGAATTTAGCCTATTTGGTTTTTCACAGTAAATTTTTTCATTAAAAAAAAAAAAAGGATTCGTAACATGTGGTGATGGTAAAAATGCCCAATAAGGCTTGCGATTTCATCATGAACAAGCTAGCAAACGAAAAATGATTGCAAATCACTGAATTTTGTTAACGAAATTCGTGCCATGTGAGAAATGTGTTTTGTAAATTACGTCCATTATATATGGTCGTCATAATCGAGGCTATTCAAGCTGTTGTTATAAAATTTTGCACCAGTTTCATTCATTGAACATTAATCCACCAAACAGTATGCAAAATACGTGTACCGATTAGAATGCTGCTATTTTATTTATTTATTTATTTATTTATTTTTTGGCCGGTGGTAAAAGAGATCACGATATGTTAATTGTTTTCAGCGACAAAGCTAATTTTTGGGTTATTTGGTACGTCAATAAAAAGATTGATGAATTTTGTGTGAAACGCAGTTAGACGCAATTCAAGAGCTACCAATGCACTGAAATATACACAGTTTGCTGAAGTTTGCGGGCCGGCGGCATCATTGGACCATACTTTTCCATCGTTTTTGATGGCCATCGCAATGTTACAGTCAATGAACCAAGGTACCGTACGATGAGTGCCGACTTGTTTTTAGCAAAATGCAAAAATTGGTGAATTAGGGCAGCGCTTTTTAGTGTTTTGCAAAAAAAAAAGAGTATGAAAAACAGTACAAAGAGTGAAAATCAATATATTTTGGTACTGTTTTAAATGTTGTGCATAAAAAAGTACATTTGAAAAAAAATCTTTACTGATATTGCTAAAAACAGTACGCCTAGCATCCCTACAACCTGTTAACAGGGCAAGTCCTTGCCAGTGAGATATATTATATTATATTACCAATAATAAACCAAAATTTAGCTGTTAAAATCTCTCAGTAGCGTAATCCATTCAAACTTATTGCTTTATCTGCCGCATTTTTTAATAACTAATATCTTCAACATTGGGGCTCTCGAGGACGCACTTGTCATTGCATTCTAAGTAGAGACACAGTTCATTTAAATTTTTAATAGATGTTTCCAAAGACCCACATTTTCATGATGTATTCTTAAGACCTTAATAAGATTTTTGAGCGTAATTGATTTCATTGTAATCATTGGTTAAGCTTTTATAGGGTGGGCCATTTAAAAGTTTAAATTAAAAAATGTAATAAAACAAAAACAGTTTAAAATTCCGGCAAATTTATTTTTTCGTTGTGAAGTGTAATTGTTTCGATTAGAAATGAAATATTATTTCATTCATATGGCTAACGCGGCTGGCCTCATAGTACCCCATTCGATCGGATCAATTTTCGAGAACTTTTTGGAGAGTATTGGGTCGTAAGTTGGCAATAGCATCACGAATGTTGTCGTCACACAAAAAATAATCCAACGGTGTCAAATTGCAGCCTCTTGGTGGCCAACTGACAAAACCATTTAGGCTAATTAAGCGGCCATCAAACGAACGGCATAAATCGATTGTGACAGGAGATGTATGGCAAGTTGCACCATCCTGTTGAAACCAAACATCATTCACATCAATCCTATGTAGAGCAGGCACAAAAAAATCGGTTATTATGGTGCGATAACCATAACCGTTGCGAAATATGAAATATGACTCAAGGATGCCTCCGCTCCGCAAGCTGCACCAAATACTCCTAATGGGTGCAGTGGCTTCTGTAAGACCAAGTTTGGGGTTTCTTATTAACGTATCCACCAAGATGAAAATGAGCTTCATACGAAAGGATGATATTCTGCAATCTTTTTGATGTTTTTCTTATTGTTTTGCAATTTGCCACCGATTGTTTGTTTTGGAAGTAAATTTCCAATAAATCCCAACGCTGCTCAAGCGTAAATCGATTCATTTCGTTCAGTGGAGATAATATACTGAATTTTGTGACAGAATATAATGACATAAGTATTGCCAGATTCGAAATAACCGCTGGTTCAAGTTTAAACCGATAGATGGCCCAACCGATACAACTGAAATCAAAATATGTCCATGTGGAAAAATAAGGTTCGTTTTGAAAACCCAGACATATAACAATTTTAAAAAATTATATTCTAATCAAAACTAAATTTCCAACATAATTCCTTAACATTTGAAATTAATTTCGAAAAATTGGTTAATACCCGATTCTACTGACTTATAAATTAGAATCTGTATTAAACCTTATTAATGTCTATGTATTCCCAAGTTATTTTCTTACTTTTAAATTCTTATCTAATATTTGTTACAACGCCTGTACAGTGTACACTCATGCTCCTTATCCTTTTTAAGTGCCAAAGTTGAGTAACAACTTTTGGTTACATTGTTTGTACTGGTCATGACATGATGGCTTTAAAATAATTTCAGTTTTAATTTTTTCTTCTTTTTATTTACAATATTTCCTTCTTCTTCTTTTTTTGCTTCTGCTATTATTGGTAAGCCAATGTTATTTTTTGACCAACCAGTCAGCAAGGATAGTGTCGGATAGCCGGTCTCCCCCCAAAGAGGAAACTGAAGGAAGAGTGTAAAAGAAAAGCATGAGTGGGTATAAAACCGAAAAGAAATCATGGAAGTATGTACTAAAGATGGGGGTGCTTAAAGAAGCAACAGTAATTCATGACGTTTTTCTTTTTCCTCATTTTTTACTTTTTCTTTTTAAACATTTTGTTTTCAGATGATCTGATTTTCTTCAGCAAGGGTGTGTTTGCCATTAGAACAGATTTTTTGTTAACTTTTTTTTAAATCTTGTATTTAAAAATTAAAGCAAGTAAAGATTGTAACAATAAAAAACAGTTAGGAGAGAAGTAAAAGATTGTGGAAGGGAAGAGTTGGAAGTTTAGTAAACAAAAGGCACTACATTTTCGACCAATTTTTATTTTGTATTTTCCTGTTTTTCCCCCCTCTTAGGTTTTTTGTTTCTTAAATACTTTAAACTGTTTGTGAAAATTTAATTTTATAGTTGGTTGGCATTTTCTAAGAAATTGAAAAAGCGTTTTTATTAAACAAGCAAGACAGTGCTTTTTTATTCAATATTTCCACTCTGGAGCATTGAAAATCTTTGTCTATTGTTTCATAAAATGAATTGTTTTATCGCCTTAAAATTTAATAAAATTTAGTTCGTGTGTAGGTTTGGTTTTATATTTTCGATTTTTCTTTGCCTAGTGCACTATTAACTCTTAAGGGCTCTGAAGGCATGTTAAAAAGGATTTCTTTGTTATTCTATACTTTTTTTTGGCGAAGAAAAGGAGTTTAAGCTTAAAACAACTTTAAACATGACATTGGAAAGTTTAATTAATAACGAAACTACGAGTATATATTGATTTCTTAAACGAAACTTAAACTTCTTAACGTGGATACCGATATGAACATTAAAAATGTTCCTTTACATTAGGCCGAGTTATTTATCAGTATAATTCTTTAGTATTTGAAAAGAGTAACTTTTATAAAGGGTGGGCAAATTAGAGGTTGGCAAGTAAATTGGCTTAAAAACATATTTTCTATTTTGACAAATTCAGTTTTATTCATACCAATATAAAAAAAATTATAGGAATTAATATTGGAATATGATGTCAGGTAAATATCCACCTCTAGCACGTTGGCAGACGTCCGCTCTTTTCACAAAACTTGGACCACATTTTGCTTATCTCGTCAATGCAGCGCAGAATTTAATTATTCAGAGTGTCAGTTGTTTGCGTTTTGGTCACGTAAACCCCCACCGGCGTTCAATTACACCGCCAAATCGAATAATTATGTTTGGCTGCCTGTGTGGCTTGTGGCGCCATCCTTTTGTAACCAAAGGTCACTGATGTCAACATTATCCAATTGTGGCCGCAAAAAATTGGTTATCATATTTGGTTAGTGCAGAGAATTCACGGTGACGGCGTTTCCTTACTCATTGTCGAAAAATGCGGGCCGATTATGCCGCCTAATCACAAACCGCACCATACGGTCACTTTTTTTGAATGCAATGTTTTTTCTAGAACTGTTTGTGGATTTTGTGAGGCCCATGTGCGACAATTTTGCTTGTTTATATAACCACCTAATGAATATGGGCCACATCACTAAAGATGCTTTTGTTGAAAAATGTGGTTCAAAACTTTGTGAAAAAAAATAAAATAAAATGAAATAAATTTGTTTTTAAGCCAATTTACTTCCTAACCTCAAATTTGCCCATCCCTTAATTGGAGTAGAAAAGCGATTTTCTTCTTATTTGTAGATTAAAGTTTTATTTTAGAGACTTTAACTTATTTAGCTAAAATTAAACGCAGTCTTTGTTTTGCTGTCTAACTTTTATCTTACTTTGTTTCCTAACTTACTATTATTATTGCGGAGAAGTGTTGAAGTACTGTAGCCATTTGGTCTATTGTAAAGCTCACCAGCTGGGCAGGGACAACAGGGTTAGCTTATGCTGGGAGACAGCTCATGTAGTTATTCCGGGGAATGAAAGGGCCGATGAACTGGCTAGGAAAGGAGCTTTCGTTTTACTGGTGGACTGGGAAGGGGGACCCAGAAGACCATACTCAACAAAAAATGTCGATAATGTGAGAAGGGTACTCTTTTCCGGTCGTGCGGATCTTAGAGAGTCTAAACTTTTGTTGGGTAACTACAACAGGAGAAGATTCCGATCCTGCATACGAATGTTCAGAGACAACCTGTGGATACTGACTTGGCTTTCGATCGGTCATTGCAGGCTAAATGAATATCTGAGAAAAATGGGAGGAGTTGTATTTTTACTGAGGCCATTTATATATTATTTGTAAAAGAAAGGGAGATATCATCACTAGCATTGTTTTCAAGAAAATTTACAAGTGCGATTACCTTGCCATCAATTGATCCGGTCAAATTATCCATTCAAGAATAAGCCCTAGAAAACTGACTAGCAAGTATATTGGCCTTATCTAAATTTGAAAATATTAAATTATCGCCGTCTAGCCAAGTGCCGATGGACTTGTTTGAACCCTTGATTAGTCTTGTTAGTTTCCAGAACTTAATGCTACCAAACGGCAAACCTGCAAGCAGTTTTGACCAATTTTCATTTCTAGTGTTGTTTATATGGGTGCTAATTAATTTGTTTATCTCTTTTCTTGCGGCTTTTAGAGTAATTTTAGCAATAGGATCAATACATCTCTGAAATTGTCTTCTATACTTATTTTTCTTTTTAGTTTCATAATGATGAAATTCTACTTGTATTGGACTTAGCACGATTGTGTGGTATAGTTTCAATACAGACATTCGTTAATATTTGTGAAAACTCATGAATACAATTTTCAAACTTTGGACCTACTTATGTTGAAATTTAGTAAAACGGAAACTCAATTCTGTTATTTATCGACCTACGAAAGAATTCCCAATTTGATTACTTTTTTTAATTAATTTCTTTTCAATCAACCCAAAAATAATCCACACTTTCTTTTAATTAAAAGGCAATTTTTTAAATTTTTTATTGCTTTTTTTGTTTTGATTGCTACTATTGTACTTCGAAACGATAAAACATTGGTGTAATTGTTATTAGCCCATGTTATCGTTATTTTTTATTGTCGCATAACATTTATATGCGATTATTTTTGAAAAAAATAAAAATAAAAAAGATAAAATAAAAGCATTCAAATAAAAATGAAATTAAACGAAAATAATTATTTTCCATTGTTAGTATCCGTTGTATTCAAAAATGTAAATTTTGCTTTTAACACGGTTACATGCACTTGATTGCACGATTATAAGCCAACTTCTTTCCTTCCCATCCTTTTTTTACCTTCATTATCATGCGAATCATTTTAGCCATCCTGGTTTTAATATTCAGATAAATGGCAGCAAATTATATTGTTTTTCTGACCATAAAACAATAATTCCTTGAGTAATTTTTTTTGGCTTGTTTGGCTTGTGTGACATTGCTTTAAAAGCTAGTGTTGTATGTTGTAATGATTTGTTCTGTTTCTTTCGCATAAGTGGTCAAAGTCAAGAGAAAATTTTAATAATAGTAAGAGAAAAGAGTTTTAATAAACAATAGGGAAATAAACTAAGACAAGCTCTCGTGTATACCGACAAGGAGTTTCTATAGAGAAGATAAATTATAGGAATCAAAATTTTGTTCTCCGTTGAAGCTCATTTTTGGTTGCTTGGATATGTAACTAAGCAAAATTATTGCATTGTCACCCACAAGCATATGTCGAAACACCAGTATATTCACAGGAAATTACAGTTGCTGTGAGGGTTTGGCCCTAGAACGGAATAATCCGATCCAGCTTAATAGGGATAGTAACGTCTATTTATGCGGGCAGTTCACGTTGAATTCAGCAAAATCAAAGGGCTTATGATGATGATGAAGATTTAATGCACTTAATGTGAACAGGGAAGAGTAGATTGGAAGGACATATTTAGTGAAAGAGGGGATAATGAGAGGTGTACACTATTCTCAAGCCAAACAACTTCGAGACAATTTTTTGCTAGGCAACTATAGTAAAAAAAGATTTGATATCTGCATAAGGTTATCTAGGAACAGCCTGGGCGTATTAACCAATCTTTTAACCGGTCAATTAATATTGTTACGTTTTTACCTTTTCAAAAGCGTGTTTTTATGAGTTCGTAGATTGAAGTTAAAATAAAATAAATCTTGTGTTTGGTTTTTAATTAAAATTCTTTGTTCAACAAAGTTCTGTGCACCACTGCTTGTAACAGGCAATAGCAAATTTCTACTCTTAATTACTCCGTCTGTTTACAATCTTGTAAACAACAACAATTATTCGACAGATCTTTCTACTTTAAGATCACAACCTTTTCAACCAGAGGTTATCCACACTTAACTCTCTTTACTGAGTTAGCTCCAACTAAACTGGATTTTTACCTCACGATTCACGTCACGAGTTTATTCCTTATAAACTCTCGAATGCTCTCGAACCTCTCGATATTTCCGGTAGATTCCATCTCTTTCTTTTAATTTCTTTTTAGTTCCTTTGTAGCCATGCGTATATGAACATCTACCTCTTTCAGCTCTTTGTATTTGTTGTTGCTTGTTTATCGTCTGTTACTTGTTTTCTCTGCTGCTTAATTATTGTTGTTGCCGTGTTATTTTTTTTACTTTATCTCTGCTAATGTTTGTTGTTGTAGATTTTGTTATTTGTAAACAGCACTTATAGTTGTTCTAGCAGCTTTTGTTTATTTATTTTAGGGATGTAATAAACGCTGGGGTGCCCAACTTTATTTTCGTAACAGTATTTTAACAGAATGGGAATTGTCTCAAGTCCAATGTTCAGATTCTGTAGCGAAGAAACCGAGTCATCATAGCACATAATGTGCGGCGCTGATGCATTTGAGGAAGAGGGCTGTACAATAAATAAATGGAAGTTTACCTATGTAATAAAAGGTACGTATCCACCATAATCACAGATTCTTAAATATCATCCGAATTTCTCGTAGAGCGCCTGTCTTTTTAATTGATTGTATAACAAATTGTACAATGCTTTATAGGGAGAATTCGTACTTTTAAAGCACTGCTCGTTTGTGGAACAATCTTTCAGCAAAAATTTTGTTTGCCACTTAGGGCATGAACAAATTTTTTTGAACGTCAATAAACACTACTCCCTCTTCCTCCTTCCCACAGCCTATTTGCCTAGTACCAGCACAATGCTCTGCATATTCCTATGAAAAGCTTTGTAATCGTTACGGTAAGAATCCAAGTAAAATCTTAACCCAAACCAGCCCTTTGTCGAGTGTGGCTCAGGTTATATTTCTTAACGCAACTTGTAAAAATAATTTAAATTATCAAATTGATTTTTTTTTCTAAATATTTTTTATGCCTTTTTTGTAAATTAATTAAGGAATTTGTAGTAGGTAATTAAAAAAATAAAAATAGGAGTTCAAAGGTTTGATCTCCTTTTACACCTTAAGAAATAGTTTAACTTATTGGGTTAAGCATCATGATATTCTAAGTTGTTTCACAGGTCCTCAAATGACTCATCCAAATAAATCTTATGCGTGAAAATAATTTTTTAGGCACTAATAGTGTGTGACGCTTAGGTGTGGTAGGTAAGGCTAACGCCTACCGACCATGAGGTCATAGGTTCTATATCAGGTCAGACCATTTGACAATTTTTAACAGGAGCATTATCTTAGTTAGCGACTGGTTATAAGTATTATGCTATAAATATCGGGTGATTTTTCAGTAACTTCCTTTTTGGCAGCACTGTTTTTGGCAGCTCAGCTGTTTTGATAACATGTTACTGTCAAAGATGTTCCGTTTTGTCTATAATTTAACCAGTAATCGACTTACAAACGAGCAACGCTTGCTGATTATTGAATTTTGTTATAAAAATTAATCCTCGATTATGAAAGTGCATCGTGCACTTCTTCCACTTTATGGTCAGGTTCTTTCTGTTTAAATGGATGAGAAGATTAGACATAAGTATTGAAAGAACTACCAATGCATCTCGGAAAATGCACTGTTGCATTATTGGACCCTAGTTTTTTAAAGAGGACGAGGGTAAGAACGTTATTGTGAAAGACAAGTGATGCCGTGCGATGATTACAATTTTTTCTTTTTTTTTGCCCAAAATGGAAGAGCTGGACTTGGCTGACATGTGATTAATTTCAACAAGACGATGCCACATGCCACACAGCACTCGAAAAAATGGCCCAATTGAGAGACAGTTTTTTCACGTTTGTGGCCAGTCAGTTGTCCGCCTAGATCGTGCGATTTAATGTCTTAAGACAATTAGGGACAAGCAACGGTTGGCGTACACGTTTGTGGCCGGCCAGTTGTCCGCCTAGATCGTGCGATTTAATGCCTTAAGACAATTAGGGACAAGCAACGGTTGGCGTACTGGAAGCTAAAATTGAAGAATTTATGCGTGAGATACCGGCTGATATGTTGGAAAGAGTATGCCAAAATTGGATGAGCCCAGCTTATTTGAAGCGTAGCCGCAGTCAGCATTTACATGAAATCATCTTCAAACATTAAATTATATATCGACTCAAACAAAGATTTCAGACATTACTCTGAACTTTATTTGTTTTTTTAAATCGAATCCAAAAGTTCTTAAAAAATCGCCCAATATTTCTATAACTTTGGCATGTGGCTTTCGGAATCGGCGCTAAGCTGAAGCCTTGCAGTAAAGTAGTAGGAGAACGTTATTATTCCTGAAAAGTATCTCTTGTTTCCTTTTGAAATTATTTACTCAATGTCGATGACAGGGTCTTCGAAAGAGCTTATAAATAAAATGCAGTTGTTACATAGCTGTTACAAAATTCTTTTATGCATTTTTTCTCTCATTGTAAAGCTTAAATCCTTTTTTGGTTGCATCATAATATTAAGGCGATATCTTAAAACTAAGTTCTCTTAAATGATTAAAGAGGATTTATTTTTTAATTATAAATAAATTCTTTGAAAACATCCTTCATGTCTGTTGCATCCTTTAGTAACTGCCCAAAATTCGCTTGGAAAATTTGTATTTTTCGTATCAAAACCATTTTGTTGACAACCACTTAACCACTTACAAATTACATTACGATCATCCTAATCAAACAGTTTAAGTACGCTTTTCTCTTTTTTTTTGCTTTTAGTTTCCGTTTTTTTTTTCGAAAATTACCTCAAAACACGTGGTATTTTTCCACTCAAAGTCTTTAAGTATTAATGGCTTTAATGTATTGCATGGCATGCTGCTAGTATTGGCATGTAAAGTAAGTTTAAGATCCTTGTAATTGCTGTTGCCAACCTGATAATTCATCCAAGGTTCCTGTACAATTTGACAGTTCAACGTTGGTGACAAACACTACTTACATACGCTTAAACGCGTGTTGTATCTCATGTGTAGCTTAATAAAGCCACAGGTTAACAAACAAATTTTTGTATGGCATGCAATTGTAACAGCCAACAATATTAACAGCAACAATAACAATAACAACAATTGAGGTAAAAGTAGAAAATACCAGAAATGTGTAACTATTAACAAAAACAACAACAGCAACAACAACAACTATATGATGACGGCTTGTATATTCCCTGCGGCGGTATTTCTTGAATAAAAACGGCAACATTAACAGCAACAGTGCCAATGCCTGTGACATTAACAATGACGGTTACAGTAACACTAACTACATCAACAATAACAACAAACAGAATGCTGTTGTTTTTCGCACTTCAATTTCCAAATGTCGGTTTTTCGCAAATGATTTTTCGTTTTTCTTTTGTTTTTACCATCTGTTGGTGTGATTGTGTTTGGACGGTATTTATCAATGGTTTCATTTCCTTTTTTTTCTTCTTCTTTTTTCTTTTTTCTCAGCTAGTTTTTTAAGCTAAACTTGTTGTTGCTGGTGTTGTTATTCAGGAACAACATGTTGTGTTAACAGAAACGCCTCTTTATGACAACCGACTAATTCTTTAGCATTTTGTATACTTTCATTAACACACATTTCCTAGTCAGCTTATAAAAACATACAAACGCACACACACACACACATACGCACACACGTGCATATATACATACATAGACAATAATATCTATACAAAGAGTTTTGCATAGAGATAGTACCCACATAGATTATTTCCATTTCGCCAAGCTATTCACACCAGATAGCGAAAAAATGGAAGCAAACTGCAGATAAAAAAGTACGAGAGTTGATAGGACTGTTGTTGCTTTAATTAAAAGGCAATCTTTTTAGTATGAAAAGTAGGCACATCAGGAATTTCCTACATAAGAACAGAGAGTCAATTAGCACCACTGTATTGTTTTGGTACTACAAACGACACCCATAAAAATAAAGAAAAACCGAGGTCAGGAATTGTCACCAGCAGAATACATGGCAAAAAATTTAATTGTGATTTCAAGCGCTTAATAAAGAGACTTTAACCATTCTCCAAACAATTCCCAATTCCAATACATCCCCCTGACCTTCCAGGTTACCCCTGTTGCCGATGACAAACATCAGACGGATGATCAGAAGAAACATCTTCACCACTATACACAATCATATGGAGGCGAGCTACAGTATACTAATCATCTACTTAGCGTTACAGGTTTAACAAGTTTCATATTTCTGCGCAAGATATTGGCTATATAACAGCTAGAAACTCATATGTTAGTAAGTTGCAGCCGACTATGCATCTATACGTTTTAAGCTTTCAAGCATATTGCGGTTTATGAAGGTACTATAGGATATTATTTAACTTAAACTAATGAATGGACATACTACCGTCAATAGTTATCGACTTTATATGCTCAGTGCTCAACAATAATCTGAATGCTATACGCGCCTCGTATTATGCGATTTCAAATTTATGTGAATTCAAATTTATACTGCTACAAAATTTTCGTGTTCTTAAGTGAACTCTGTTACATTAAACAAAGTATGGAAAAAAATCAGCTAAATTGTAGGCGAGGGATTTCATTCTTTAAGCTGTGATTAAGCAGAAATACCTGTAGAAGTGCTATTGTCCGATGACAATATTATAAGTTAAACTATAGATTGATTAACGATTGCGAAGAAATAGTTGAACCTGTTTTTAACAAAGCTAATACTTTTTAGAATGAAATATTTAATGTGGATCCAGATAGGGAACGAGCATAGCTTCAGCGTAGTTTTAATGATCTAATCTTTGGATATCAGAAGCTGTATAAACATCGGAAAAGTTCAAAGTCACAAAGTTTGATGGTAAATTATTTTGCACGTGATAAAAAAAGATGAATCTGCTGAAAACTTTTTGACAGTTTCTTCCAGTCATAATGGAAATATTTCTACTGATGATAATATTTCTTAAAATGACAATCTGCCAAATGGTGATAAAAAATTAAATGCTTCCTCAAAGTGACATGGAACCAATTGAAAAACGGTGTACTCACACACATAATTAATGATTGTAATAAAGGTATAAAATATTGTTACGATTTTACCTTTTTAAAAACGAGTATGTATGAGTTCATAGATTGTAGTTAAAATAAAATAAATTTTGCTTTTAGTTTTTAATTGTATTCCTTTATTAACGCAGTTTTGTGCACCACTGCTTGTAACTTTTTTACAAGCAATAACAATTTTCTATTGTTAATTACTCCGTCTGTTTACAATTTTGTAAACAACAACAATTACTCGACTGATATTTCTACCTAAAGATCTTCCAACCTGATCGTAGTTATAACTTAGGTACGATCACAACCTCTTCAACCAGATTTTAACCACACAAAACTCTCTTACACTCTCTTAAAACGTTCGCTGAGTTTACACCAAATAAACTGATTGCTGTTCGTATCGATGTGCTTTTTATATGGCTGAGTAAACAACACAACAACACACTGTAGGCTAAATTCGATTTAAATTTATACGCTTTTTTTTCAAATTCAGAAACGCTACAATAGTTTTTATGTAGAGTTAATGTACCGTGTACCGTTTATGCGGATTTTCGAGGAACGCATTGATTACATAAAACCAGGTGTGAGTGTACATACACTAGGCTGAATAAATATGCGTACTGGAGAGATCGGACGGTTATTATTCGACCGGTTTTAACCGCTCTTTTTTGGTTTTGTCGAATACGGTTTTTTTAAATCTTCATTTTTCGAATACCGAATAAACCGGTTAATTTTACACAAATAACCGGTTAATATAAATAAATATAATTTGTATACGTTTGTATAGTTTTGTTGTTAAAAATATTCTCTTCGTTTAACTGTTTTTATAAATTTAATTATTTTTGTATATATGAGAACCTAGAACGTCTCACAAAGAATGTGAAAACCAAGGTAGATCGAAAAAGATATGTACTCTTGAGAAAAACTAACCTTTTATCATCTTTT
Organism: Wohlfahrtia magnifica; assembly: GCA_023159175.1. Taxonomy (NCBI): domain Eukaryota; kingdom Metazoa; phylum Arthropoda; class Insecta; order Diptera; family Sarcophagidae; genus Wohlfahrtia; species Wohlfahrtia magnifica. The sequence continues at coordinate 9,689,484 of JAKWBJ010000222.1, forward strand.
GTAAATAAATATTGATTTTTATATATGGAGAATGAACAACTAGACTCATTGAAAGGTCACAAACCCACAAACGGTTCCGAACTGCAGATATATTAGTTAGTTAAGTTTTTCACAGCGTAAATACACATATCCAGCCGCCAGTAATGTAGTAAGGTGACGTCGCTGTTGAACATTGTCAGGTGGCGTGGCCTGGGATTGAACCACCGACTTCTTGATGGAAAGGTGGGTTCTTACCTAACATACCGCAGTGACACACCCACTAATAATTACGTGGTGCATAAATTTACATACAGTGCTGCTCGAAATCGAAGTAAATCGAAGTAATCGAGGTAATTAGGAACTCGTATATTACTAATGGATTTATTCAAAGTAAAACATTTAATTTTTATTATCTTAGGCACCTAAATTATAACTATAATAACAAACCTATAATTCCCTTCTCTACCAAGTAATACAACAAAAATGAAATTAGCTCCTTGGGTAGCTGTTCGAAGCTTAAGCATTTTTCAGTACTTCTTCATAAACTTTGTTTTTTATGGCCTCCGCACACCGATTTGGCATAGTTTTAATGAGATTTGTTAGAGTTATTGTTAGTATTGTTTGCCATTTTAATTTTTAGCTCTCCATCAGCTTTTGCTTATTTTTTAAAACGATGTGGCTCAGCTCTGCGCTTTAAGAATTAGAAAAAGAACCGGTTATCCGATTATTTGAATTATTATTAACCGAAAACCGGTTTTCTAAAAAGTACTACTTTTCAAATTATTCGAAAACCGGTTTTTGAAAAATGTCGAATAATCCACCTCCCTAATGCGTACAGGGTTCTTAGTATACTTTAAGGTCAGATTGTGATGCTAACGAGCAACTGATTTTTTTTTTTTTGTTAAATTGGTTTTATTTTACAAATGAACTTCTGAATATAATGTTAGGGGTTTTCCTTCTGCATTTACATAGTCTTAGAACAATTACACTGATCTACAAAAAACAAAAGATTTTCTGGTCTCTTTTTATGAGCGTGGCAAATTTTTCAATATATTTCATCATAACTTGAAAACGACTTGACCGATTTTAATGATTTTAGGAATAAAATTCCCTATAAATCACCTGAATAACATTTTTTGTATTTTCTACAATTTCGGAATTATTCGTAACTTAGTTGCGAAAAATTAGTCCAATTTGCAACGACCCTAAAAAAAAAATTAAGCCCGATGGATAAAATACTGAAAGCGGATTTGAGTTCAGCGCATCAAAATCATCATATTACGTATAGTTTTATTTAAAGGCTTTTTTTGCTGTAGACCAATGTCGTCAACCTCAAAACAATATTATGAGATATTTGTACGTATGCTTACTTACAAAACTAAACGGTAATTCTTAACTGTGTTTTGTCGTTGAATGACGCCATAAAACTGAAGTTTTTGTTCCAAGTTCATTAAAAACATCTATATGACGGTTTTTAGAAGTTTTTTTGGTTTAAAGTGCATTAATATTCGAGAAAGGCTGATAAGAAACGTAATTAATATTGCTGAAAGTAAAATTATAGTACATTTATGGAAACAAGAAAAAACTTGAAGCGAAATAATCCAGTAGTTGAAGAGACTCACTCCTCTATACAGAGAGTTATTAAAAAGTGTTTAAACCTCAGAAGTTTTAATCTTGTTCTGGTTGCCCAACGAAATTATCTGAACGCATTATATGAATCAAAAAGTGCTAAAAACATATATACACAATCTGATAAACAAGTATTTACAGATACTACCCACAGAACTTTATAATAGGTCTACTAGGGAAGCCATTAAGTACGGAAGAAGTCACTAGTGTAACAAAAGACAAAAGCGAATTGCTTTCCCTGAGACACATAAATAAGCCTTCAGAGTCTGTGAAAAGCTTGTATTTAAGGATAAAGTCAAGTACTATGTATTTTTGGCATAAAAGAATGCTACCTTCTGTTGAGAAAGCCTTGAAAAAAAGCCTTGTAAGCGCTGATTGCGAAAAATATAAAAGCAACAGCTTATTATACTGACAGAGACAGACAGAGCTTATTATACTGACAGACTGTGTGGCAAGGAAAGACGTAGACAATGTGGAGTTTATTCCATTGACAAGGGATCATACTTTGGGTTTATTAAGACGTTCTGTAAAAAAATTGGTCATTGAAGATAATTACAGATTCTAGTAAGACAACGCTTGCAAACATATGGCATACAATACAAGGGTTTTGATTGTTGTATGTTATAAAAAACAACTGAAATAAATTTCAACTTCCCACTGAACATTTATGGGATTTACCAGAAAGGAGGATACAAACTTGGGTAAAAACATCAAAAAAGATTCTCTCAAACGGTACTAAATTGCGAATGAGAAATAGTCAGCTCTAACTGCACTAACAAATTGGTTGCATCAATGACAAAACTACTTAATGAAAATCTTACTTGTTGGTGGTATTTCTTTTTAGTTCATTCTATGTACGCTACTTTTGCATACTCTAAAAACTGACATACCAATTTTTTAAGGTTGCTAATCATTGCCAAGCTATGCAAATGCAAATGGAAAACACCTAACTTAGTTTTCAGATGTTTATCTGTAAATAAAACCAACATAATCAGACCTTAAGGAATACCAATTAGTCTGTACGCATATATATGCAGCCTATGTAATTTAACATCAAACGTTTATAAATCCTACAGGCTACAGGTTAACGAAATGAAGTCTCTACTTAATTGTTTGCGTGCAGTGAACGACCATGAGAACCAAAGATTTTGTTTAGAACTTAGATTTCTATGCAAAATTATTTCCTATAAGTACAAGAAAAAGTTTCTGCTTACAGTGTTTCAAAAATACCAATAAAAATCTAAAGTGTGTATCCACATCACCAATTCAAGAAGTTTAAAATCCAAGTTGAGGGAGAAATATTTTCGAAATATTTTTGGTGAATTTCTAAATACACTTTTTTTGCTTAATTTATTTTAAAAGACGTTAAATCTAATTTAAGCAGTGTAGTTTAAAAGTTTATGTTCACAGTTTAAATTCTTTTTAAGGGGCAACTTAATGTGACCCTCGTAAAAAGAATACCTTAAAACGATAAAAAGATATTCGCATTGTATAAAACACATCGAAGTGCACAAAAATATGCAAGTAAATGTATTCAATATTCACACTTGCATACTATTCTATGTTTTTATATATATATGTGTGTGCGTGTGTGTAAAGGGGTTTATACTATTTTCCCTTTATTTTCTATATTTTTTTCTATTTGTTGGTATATGAGTTACTGCTGCTTCGAGTATATTGTGGTTAAAGGAAACATCAGTTCATGGAATTGCATAAATATGTGCATATACATATGTATGTATGCATGTGTATGAGGGAGTGAGAGAGAGAGTGAGAAGGCGTAAAATATACTATAAAAGAACTCTCAGCAAAAAAATGTTTGTAAAAGTAATTAAGACAAAGGAAACGTAAACTATTACACTATTTAAGCATTTCATTTTGAGTGTATTTATAAGCACATATCTTTTCGTGTGTGTATGTGTGTTTGTTTCTCACTTTTTTCGTGTTGAGCACTACTACAATGAATAAGTTAAGTTTCCGTTTTGGTTAGTTTACGATATATCCGTGTACGTTGGAAATTTGTATTGTTTTTTCAATCGTTTTTGTTTGTTTCTTTTCGCTTTTATTCTCACACTTAACATACACACATACACTCTCAGAGATATTTTGTAAATGCATTCTCTGCGAAATATTCGAAATAATTCAACCACATGCACTAAAAAACACACATACATACATTCATATACAGATTTCCTTTCTTACACATGCACATTCCTCTCAAACAAAAAAAACACAACTGTATTTTATACGATGTTGTTGTTTTTTGTTTTTGCGTGTGCATTTTTATTGCTACTGATACTCGTATTGTTTTCTTTGCCTTGCCATTGTTGGTGGTGTTGTTGCTGTTGTTGTTTTTAGAGTTCTATCAAAATTAAGTCATGATTTCTTAACCGTTACTTAAGCACTTCAATATAGTTTTGTTGTTGATTTTTTCACTTTTTTATTTTGGGCATCTCTTTAATTTGTTTAGCGTTAATTTTGGTTATTCTATTCAGTGTTGCCAATTTAGCAAAAATAAATAAATATTTTAAAGAATACTGAACCAAACCTACTAAACTTCTAAGTTATTATTATTGGATTCTTTAAAGATCCCAAGGGAATCATGAGGCCAAAACATATTCTTTCCATCTAAGCCCACCAAAAAGCTAATCTGGCTTTTAGTCATTCTGTGTGAAGGAGCTTCTCTCGCAATTTGTCATCTCTAGGAATGTGCTGGTATTTTCTTTACGTTACACTTGAACCCAAAAATGAAAAAAAGTTTTTAAGTTTATTTAATTTCATTTTTTAAGCAATCTTTCAAATTATTAACAAATCTTTGTAAAAATGGAAATTTTATTAACAGATTTTCTTTTTTATATTTTTAGTACATTATTCTGTTGTCAAATATTATTGTTACGAAAAGAAACAATGCCTAAAAAAGAGATACACCACATCAGTGCCTTTAAAATTGTATTGCGGGATTTTGGTCTACTGGGTTGTGCCTACTAATGCCGTACTTATATGTGTATTTGGCAGCATTGCCAATTCAACCTTTTTTGGGTGTTACATTTGAAATTAACGAAAATCAAATGTTGTTGGAAGTACAAGAATATTCGGCAGTATAGTCAATTGTATATAAAAACTGGCGCCCTATGCAGTAGTTAGTTCACTTATCATCTTACAGTCATAAAGTAAAGTCGTATTTGGGCGTAAACAAAAGTGCTTGTGTATTAAGAGAATATTAAGTGCAAGATAAATAAGTTGGATACTCTATAGTTATAATTGTATACCGTAAAAGTGTGGAAATAAATAAGTTCATAAAGTAAAACAAAAACATACGTTTTATTTATTTTATTTAACGCAATAGCGCCATTTGAGTCGGAAATCTGCACGTCTTGATCATAAAAAGTTGACAACACTTATTCTATCGCTGTGAGAGTGGGGAGGGAGTGAGTTTTCTTGTTTTGTGTGTGTGTGTGTTTGGAAGAGAATGTTTTTTGGTAAAATTTATATCCATTTAGGGGTAGAAATAGAAACCTAGATTTTTATTATTTAAAAAATCAATATAAAGCTTTGCAAAAAATTATGGTCGAATAGTAATAATACCTTATATTCTATTTAGAACTGAATGCGATTTTCTTGACTTAGCCCAATCTACGTGGTTTCAGCTCGGATAAGAGCTTCAATATAGCCCACTTTTAGAGTTACCTTTGGTATAGCTATCTCTAGAATACTGTCGCAACTGGCACTTCACAAGTCTAAGCTGAGCTTAGATCCTTATGCAAACCTAGACGTTACCTGTATTCTTATCAGAAATAGTTATGATTTTTTAAGAACTGCTTGTAGTGGACAAGGCTTTAAAATCATAGAGACTTTAATACAAATTCTTTTTCACTGTTGCAACGATATTCAATATAGATTTTAAAGAGTAGCTAAGAGCACTTTAGAAAACCATAATCATAGCTAACGTCATTCAACAGCTCTTGAGCGATATCTACACCACTATTATTTCAGCCATAACTAAGAAACAGACTAACATTCTAACATTTTCGAAAGCTTGTCAAACTTTAAAACATTATTTTAGGATAACACATGGGCTGAAAAGTCCCGGCGCTAGTTTAATTCCATCTACCTCTTTTTCAGTTAGTGCTAACCTTCGAAAGACAGCTGTGGGTTATTGTGCTAAGAGTGAGACTACTTTTGTTATTTTCAGGACAATGGATCAGAAACAATTTCGTGTTTTAATTCTACACGGCTTCTTAAAGCGGAAAAGTACCGTTCAAGCGAAGCATGGGCTTGAAAAGCATGATGGGGACTCTGTTAAGTCAGAAGCAATAGTAAAACGTTGGTTTGCTGACTTCGAACGTGGTTGTAGATACAACGATGATGCAGAATGTAGTGGATGTCCAAATGAGGCGGTAACACCAGATAACATAAAAAATCCATAAAATCGTTTTGGATGATCGAAAATTGAAGTTGCCTAAGTTAGCTGAAATCGTAAAGATATCAAAAGAACGTGCTGGCTTTATATTGTATCAGCATTTGAATATGAACAGAGATTTCGTTCAAAACAAGAACGTGTTGATGATTCTGAAATAATAGCAAAACCATAGGGTGAACAAATTTGCGATTAGGAACTAAATTGGGTGTCAAATGATGAAATGTCAAGAATTGAGCTGTCAACCTTTGACACTTAATTAGTAAAATATTGGAAAATTTTAACTATGGAACGGTACACTCTTGAACAAAGAATTTTAATTGTGAAAATTTACTATTACTGTATCACATCGAAATATTTTCCTCGTAATTAGACTCCTTCTGAGACCGCTGTGCGTAATGTAATCGTTAAATTCGAGGCTCACGGTATTGCTGCTGACAATAGATCAAAACAATATGCTCGTAGTGGCCGTAGTACATCAGTGTTGAAAATGAGCCTGAAACATCAACTCATCGACGTTCGCAATAATTGGACTTCACCAACATTTTGCACATTTTGCGCAACACTTTGCATAAAAATCTTCATCTTCATGCTTATAAAGTTGATATCATTCAGAAATTAAAGACAGCTGACCATTGTTGGCGTCGAACGAAAATAACGTATCTTTCGTAATGAGCCCATTAGGCTGTTATGTAAACAAGCAAAACTGTCACTAAATCCACAAACAGTACTCGAAAAACCATTACATCCCAAGAAAGTGACCGTATGGTCCGGTTTGTGGTTAGGCGGCATCATTGGACCGCCTTTTTTTCTAATATGAGCAGGGAGCTGTCACCGTGAATTCTCTGCGCTACCAAACCATGATAATCAATTTGTATGGCCACAATTGGCTAATCTTGACATCAGCCAAACAATTTCGTAAAGGCATGATAAATTTTCCGGTCGCGTAATATCTCGATTTTTTTCACGAATTATTGAAGGTGATGTCCGAGTACTTTGATATTAATCTCGTCTGGGTACCTGGACACAGTGATGTTCCGGGCAACTGTGTGGCGGATGAGCTGGCTAGGCAGGGTACTGCGGCCGGGATGAATTTGGCGGTGGAGATTTGGTATACCGATCTCTACCTGCCGGCTGCGTATATGAAAATATGCTGATATTGTATTTAATGAGAGGTGGAGACGGGCTCCAACTTCTAGACAGGCTACAACTCTTTGGCCAATGGTGGACGGGAGAAGGTCAGAGCAACTGCTGAACTTGCCGAGAGGCAGGATATCTGCGGTAATAGGGGCACGTAAAGGTCACTCCTTAGTGGGGAGACATGCCATTAAGTTGTGCGAGAGAGACTCTAATATATGTAGGTGTTGTTTCGAAGAGGAGGTGAAGACTACGGAGCATCTGTTGTTGGAATGTCCGGCGTTGGCGGGAATTAGACACAGGTTTTTCGGTGCGCACGTTGTTGGTATTTGGACTCTACTGGAGACTCCTGTAGGGCTGATCAGCAAATTTATTGGGAAAGCTAACTGATAGGATAACTGACCAGGCTGTCGGAGGAAGTTTGTGGGTATTGCAATGGGCCCTATGGGCCTAAGTGTGCCAGGCATGTCTGGCAACCCATTTAACCTAATATAACCTGTGGCCATTTAAAAGACCGGATTTACGTGAACAAACCACAAACAACTGACACTCTGAAAGATGAAATACGGCGCTGCATTAACGAGTAAGCGAAGTTTTGTTGCAAACTGTAGTTCAAAATTTTGTAAAAAGAGCGGACGTATGTCGATGTGCTAGAGGTGGACATTTGCCAGACATCATATTCCATTAATAATTTTTCAAAAAAAAGTGTTTTTTTTAAGCCAATTCTTTTCCTAACCTCAAATTTAGACACCCTTTACATGAATTGAACTTCAAATTGCTCTCACATTAACCGTGTTTGCTAGTTTGTTCGAGGTCTTAAAAAAAAAAATGCTTAATTGCTTAAACTTGGCGCGAATGAGAAGGTTATCGCTGAAATTGAGGCCTATTTTTGGGCAAAAGATAAATTGTTCTAGAAAAGTGGTATTGAAATGTTAAAGCGGCGCTGGAATGATTGCATTCCTCTTGATGGATATTAAATTGGTGAATAAAGCTATTTTTGAACAAAAACAAATGTTTTCTGTGTTATGCCCGAGACTCTTCAGTCCATGTGTTAGACGCTCCGTGTGCCATTTTAGTTATTTTTTCTCTTAAATCACCAAACATATGAAAAAGTTCTAGAAGTCCAACTGTGAACATATTTTTGTTACAGGTTTACTAACAGAAGAGAAAAAGAAAATCAAATACAACGAGGAAAGGTAGTAGTAATACCCTTTTAAAAATAAATATTTATGCTGCCAATATTGTTTAGAATCCACTACATTCCGCTTCAAACAGTTCCTTAAACAAAAACAAAGAAAACTTCCTTCTAACGTGCCCAAGCAACTAAAGAATTGAAACAATTGCCGTAAAACTTCATATTACGTTAACCATTTGGTAACTTCAATTGTGGCCAAATAAAACTTTTCGAACAAGTATACTACGTTAAAAATTTTTCGACATTTTTCATTTTCCAATTTCATTTGGCTCCTTGAATATAAATTTGTTTGCCATTATTTCTGGCTGTTGTTCTTCGTTTATTGTCGAAAATTTGTTGGTTAAGAACAACAAGGCCTTTTCTAAAGTATCGTAATGGGAATTGTTAGTTGGTTTTTGTTCGTTTACATGTATTTTGTAGTTGTTTTTCTGGTTGAACACTTCGTTTTCCTCTTTAAAACTAAAAAAAGAAAGGTAAAGAATAATTAACACCAAGACAATAGTAGGCCAGAATAAATTTTAAAAAGATAATGAAAATTCGTTATTTAAAGAGAATTTCACCTTTTTTTTAATATGAACTGCGTAACGATTTACTTTTTTGGGGGAATATTTAAAAGATTTAAATTAACAGAAATACCATACTTTTTGTCTAAAAAAATATCGATGATTTTTTAAATCACTGACCTAATATACTTGGGAAGTTTTGTAATGTCGCAGGACAACTATAGAGTTGGCTTAGCCGAGCTGAGAGACAAATTTTACTTTAATTTACTCTCATTGGAATATCCTTGACTAGAGAATCATTTCAGTATCCCTATCTACTGGTTTAGGATAGAGGAATATAACCTCTAGAGCAGAAAAGAATGGGATTTATTTCAACACATAAAGGAATCTAAGGATGGTAATATAGGGTCCGCTATCTAACATTTTGTTATTCAACTAGTGCTTATTTCGTGAATGGTAACACTTAGCTCATATCTGATTTGACAGATAATTAGTTTTATCCTTCCGCTGAACGAATATGGTTGTGTATACGCTTGTACGATGCTGGGAATCTGGGCCTGCGATCGACGTACAGAAGATGTCGATTTTGCTCAAAAAAAAAATCATCTTTTCAGATGAAGCTCATTTTGCTCTTGGCGGATATGTACACAAGCTAAATTGTCGCATTTGGGGCACAGAAAACCCACACGCATACATTGAAAAGCCGATACACCCAAGACGAGTCACTGTTTGGTGCGGATTTGGTCCAGAGGCATAATCGGGCCATTTTTCTTCGCAAATGAGCAAGGAGTGGACGTTACAGTCAATGGCGATCGTTATCGGGCCATGTTGAACGAAGTTTTGTTCACAAAAATTGAAGAGGAGGATATTAGCAACATTTGGTTTCAACAGGACAGCGCTACGTGCCACACAACCGAAGCTACACTCGATGTTTTGCGCCCTGTTTTTGAAGATCGCATTATCAGCCGCAGAGTTGATGTCGTTTGGCCACCTCGGAGCTGCGATTTGACACCGTTGGACTATTATATGTGGGATGCCGTCAAAGATAAGTGTTACGCCAACAATCCAACAAAGACAATTGACGCTTTAAAGGACAATATTCGTGAAGCCATTGGTGAAATACAGCTGCACACGATCGATAATGTGCTTAAAAATTGGACCGCTCGTGTAGGCTACTACATGGTCAGCCGAGGCAGCCATTTGAATGAAGTTATTTTCCATTATTAACCGGAAGAATTGTACTTTCAAATAAAAGAGAAATTCGAGAAAATATTCAGTAGTTTTTTTTATAGCATTTATTTGGTGTACCCTATACTTAGAAAAAAGCTGGTTGAAACAACATGGGCTAGGACTCTCTACGAAGATGAAAAAGCTCATACAATTGAGAAGGAAACATATACCATACACCTGGTAATGGACCTGAACGATCTATGTACAATGATGACAAAAATCAGATAAATCCGCTGCAAACGAAAATAGAGCGAAAATGAGAGTTATGAAAAATCCGGAATTATATGAAATGTGTAAGCTGCTATTGGACACTTCAAGCTCGGTAGTTTTCTGTGCAGGAAATGCTAATGCATTGCTAATGTCTAGCAGAGTCCTTGGTCTGACATGGATATACCCATAATAATTAGGGCAGACAAAGGACTATGCTAGACATAAGCACTGAGGGAGTCATTGGCTTACCTGACAGTGTTTCAGAATTCCGTAATTATAATGATTCCTTGATTAAGAAGAGATGTAAGTTTTACGCCGAGAGCAAACAAAGCAATGAAAGGAGAACAAAGGCAGACTACTAGGAAACTGCAGAAAAAGTTGAGCAGCTTCTAAAATGGCAGATATACTATATAGCCAGGCTGATTCTGAAAAATTAATGTATGGTACGAGGGGTACTATTTATATTTCGGGAATATTAAATAATAATAAATATTTTAAAATTAAAATGGCTTCATCATTTTTCAAAATATTCCCCTTGATGATGATGAATACACTTTGCATTCGTTGAAACCATTTCTCAAAGCAGTTTTTCCATTCCTCTTGAGACAACTCTAAAACATGGTTTCGTAAATCGTTGATCATGCAGTTTACCATTGATTTTGGAGAACAAGAAGTTATTGGATGCCAAATCAGAAATGTACGTAGGATGAGATATGAACTCGATGTTTTGACTGCTCATATATTCACCTGTTTGACGAGATGTGTGAGAGCTCGCATTTTCATGATGGTTGGTTTTACGAATTTCTCCGAAGACTTCCGGCAAACAAATGGTCGTGTACCACTCAGAATTGACCGCCCTACGTTGCTCAAGCGGAACAGGCAACCATTTGATTTGCTATGCTTTTTCCACGAACAACTTTTGTTGGATTTAACTCGTCTTAGCCTACCCACACGGTCGATTACTGTTATGTTTCCGGCTCGTATGAATATATCCATGATTCGTAACCTATGACGAACACGGTCCAACTTTTCAATCATTTGTTTACACCAATGGTCGCGAGCTTTTTATTGAACGATTGATTTATTATGTGGTATACAACGAGAACAAATTTTTTTACAACTTAGTATTCATGCGAAATCGTATGTATTGAAGCGGGACTAAAGTGAAAGGATGCCTCTATCTCACAATATGTCATATGACGTATTTTTGTATATTTTATAGCACAGCATCCGACTTAGGACGACCTTTACGGAATTAATCAGCAACCGAACAATATACTGTGGTCTATGATGGTGCTTTAGAGCCATACAAAGAACTGTGAATGTGTCGATGAACTACACATTCTTGTTGAGATGATAATCCACGTTGAATGTTGTGAAAAATAATTCAACGAAGACCTTCTCTTGAAATTTCCATTTTTTGGCCAAATTGATTTTCTTAACTCACTGTAAACAAAACAAATAGTACATCCAAACGTTATGAGTACGTTTATGCTAAAAAATACCAAGCTTTGACATTAGTGTTGCCAGTTCCCGAAATATAAATAGTACCTCTCGTATAACAGGAGAAAAATTGAGATAAACTATTATCGAAAACAAATGCTATCGGCGTAGCGGTATTTTTGAAAATATTTCTTTCGAGTCTGAAAATTGGCAGTTTGTTTGCACATACGCAGTTGGCCAGCTGTTTAGGGACAAAAAGTGTTTACATACTGATATGAATAAAAATAATTTTTTTTTTGTTCGAATTGTAAAAAAGTAAGTATGGCGCCCACCAAACCAGGAATTTTACCTTTGGAAAATTTTGTCTAGATTTTTTTAATAGTCATGTTAGCATACAAATAATTGATGTCTCAAATTGCCTGGCCACCAGTGTATGTAGATGGAGCCATCGACGTTTCGGAATAGACATTTTTTGAATGCGGACGATGGAAATGTAAAAGTTCCAGACTGGAGGGCGAAATCAAGCCCATAACCCTGAATAATATATATATATAGTACGATATATAGACAATGATAAATGGAAGCCACTGTTGTTTTGGCGAGATACGCTAAGAATAACATCAAAATGAAGATGGTAGGTATAATAGGTCAGTAGCTCTGTCTAAGAAGGAAGTTAATTAAGGATCTATCCAAAGTAATGCGAACGCAGTCTTGAATGGACAAATCCTCAGGAGAAGGTGGGTCTTTAAGCAGGAACATCAAATACCGTAAGTTAAGATTATCCATAATTTGAAATCGCTTTTGTAGCCATATTTCTAATACATTTGAAACCTGTTCTGAACAGAATCATTTTAGATGGTGGCATATTTAAACAATATGATTCTTCTAAAGAAGGTTAATCTTTTTCTTCAGTTTTAAAAGTTTTGGACGTTAAAAAAGCCATACGATCCTGATCGGACCTTTTTTTTAGCACAATAGTTTGTTAGTGCTTTCGGAATAAGGAGTATCTTCTCGCACATCGTAAGCGGAATTGAAACTGCGCTAGTTCTGACGAAGCTGAAAATATAAATCAAAAAACTTAGTGCACAGCTCAGCTGAGAGCTAGAGCACACAGTCTTGAATATCATCCTCAATGACCTGTAATAGTAAAAATCCAAATACAGGCTTTGTTTTTCTTTTAGGCGAATCACAGAGAATATAGAGCCAGATTCTGAAGTGATCTCATATGACTGATTGTTTGCTATTCTGCAAGCTGAGACCAATGCTTTTGGTAGAGCTGAGTAATTAGATTAGAGAATTCATGAATATAAAATCATTTATGGGCCTGCTTGATGGCTTAATAATGACAAAATAATCCGAAATTTATACTGTCGCTTTTAAAAGTAATTAAACGTCTAGAAAAGAGTCTGAAAATAAAAAATTGATATAATTACTCTGAGTTAGTTGATAAGCTGTAGAAGCAAGAGTTTTTAAATTTAATTTCTATGGTGTTTTTCAAATATTAGAGAAATAGGTGTATAAGTATGTACTATTCATGCTAAAGATTACTGTAAAAGCATAAAAAGGAACAATAAAACTTTTATTTTCTTCAATATAAGCTTAGTTTGATTTTTAATTACAAAGTTCGGTAGCTGCTCGTTGGTTCGATTTCCGCCAGAGACTCTAATCATCACGCCGAATATATTTCTTTAGTTAGCCTTTTGTAATATGTGGTATAATATAATTATATTCTAATTTAAACACTGTTACGTTTTTACCTTTTAAAAACGTTTATTTATGAGTTCGGAGATTGAAGCTAAAATAAAATAGTTTAGTTTTAATTAAGTTTTGTTTAGTTTTTAATTAAAATCCTTTATTTACACAGTTTTGTACACCGCCTTTTGACAAGCACTAAAAATTTCCTGTTCTTAACTATTCTCTCTGTTTACAACTTTGTAAACAACAACAATTACTCGATAGATTTTTCTGCCTAAATATCTTCCAATCCGATCATTGTTACAACTTAGGTTCGATCATAACCTTTTCAGCCAGATGTTATCCACACTTAATTCTCATTAGTGAGTTGGCTCCAGCTAAATTGGTTTTTTCTTCACGACTCACTTCACTTATAAACTCTCTACTCCTTATAAACTCTTTTCACGCTGAGCTTAAACCAAGGCTTTTCAGAAGTACTACGCGGCGTAAATTTATTCTGTTGCTTAAACACTTACATGTGCAAAAATAACAACAAACTATCAGTCTCTCAAAAAAGTGTTTAATTAAATGTTTTTCGGTAAACGCAAATGTTTAGTTTTCCAACGCACCTTGTCATGCTACACTACGTATGGCTTAGCAGGGCATTGTAACTCATTTGTAAGGAATACAAAAATATATCTAATTTTTATTTGTTAAAAATAATGCTTAAATTTATACCAAATATGTTTCAATACTGTAATAATATACCATCTTGATCAAATAGTTCCCGGAATTTATTCAGAAATTTGAAAATACAAGTTTATTCATATAAATCTATATTGTCCCCTTCGAAGTAATCCCCATCGACTGCAGGACACCTATGTCAGCGCTTGATTTAATCCTTGAAATATTTATTCATTCGGTTTCCTGTTCGTTCATCAGTGCTTCCCGCGATTTTTCCATTATTTCCTCTCGGTTGCTGAAACGTGTTCCCCGTATTGGTTTTATTTAGCTTGATTCTTGTATTTTTCGTCAAAAAATTTCGAATAATGATGGCAGTATGCGACGATGTGTTACCATGGTGCAAAATCTACGAACTTTCTGCCCACAATTCTGGTTAATTTCGGCAAATTCCTTCACGCAAACGCACAAATAATACTCTTTGTTTACTGTCTGGCCTTCTGGCAAAAATTCATGATGCACTACAATGTTGTAGTCCATGAAAACAGTGAGCATTGCCTTTTTTGACTGAAAACAAGGTGGTGAACGCCATTCACTTGCCTGATGTGGATTGCGTGTCGCACTCATAAACCCACGTCTCATCTTCTGTAATGATCCTATTGATGAATGTAGGATCAGATTTAGCCTCGAAAATCATGTCTTTTGCTACCTCAACACGGGCAAACTTTTAAAAAATCGTCAACACACATAGAGATTGATGTACTCTATGCAACGTAGCTTTTGCAAATGTTAAACTAGGACGCAAAGATGTACCAACTTAACAAAAAATAAAAAAAAAAATTAAAAAATTCGGAACGATTGGACCGCCACATGGGGGTTATTTCGGATACTTTTAGATCAATTTTCTCTGAATGCATTGAGTAAGACAAAACTCACTCAAACAATATATAAGATTGACAAGTTCTGGTTTAAGTCATCGAGAGGCATATTAGGACAATTTTCTCTTTTGTTTCAGACGTACGTTCTCACATACTTAGACAAAAAATAAACAGAGTGGCATAATGGAAAATAAGCAGAAAAGTACACTGAGAGAAAAACTGTTTAATTGCTGACGATAATAAACATTTTGTTTAAAATGTTTGATTTATTTTAAATTTTTTCTCAATTCGGTTTTCTTCTTATTTTGTTGTTGTTGTTGTTGCTCTTTTCTTTTTGTTGTTTTGTGTTACTATTTTTCTTCTTCCTTTTTTTAGCTGTTGCTTCGTATTATATTTTTTTATTACTGCTTTTGTCGTTGTTTTCTTATTTTCCTTTCAAATTTTTTGTTAAAAAATGTATTATATGTTGTCAAAAGTGTAAAAGCACCATGTATTTTTGTAAGATACAAATACAATTTTTTCTTACAGTGTGGTCTAAGAGAGAGGCTCTAAAATTACTACCAAAATTGTAAAATGCACTTATATTAGTTTGCCAGACGCTGTTATAGACATAAACTGATTGTCGTTCGCATCGATATGTTTTTTATATGGCCGACTAAACAATACTACGAAAGCTCTCGATAGGTCAGGTAGATTCCATTTATTTGCTTTACTTTGTTTTTAGTTTTTATGAAGAATTGCGGATGTAAACATCTACTTCCTTCAGTTCTTTTTGTTTGTTGTTGTTTGTTATTGTCTGTTACTTGTTTTCTTTTCTGTTGGTTCTTGTTGTTGCTATTTATTTTTATTTACTAAATTTCTGGTAATCTTGTTGCTGTCGATTTGGTTATTTGCTAACGACACGTATAGTTTTTTTTGCGGCTTAAGTTTACTCTTAATAGCAATGTAATAAATGACAGAGGTGTCAAACCTAATTTTTAAAACAATGCATAAAGAAATAAAAACATTGTTTAACTTTAAGTTATGTTTCGAAGACAATATCCACCACCTAAACAACATCCACCAGTTAGCATTTACAAATAATTCATACTTTGTCCCTTTTAAATTTGCAGATATGTTT
Source organism: Wohlfahrtia magnifica (assembly GCA_023159175.1). Taxonomy (NCBI): domain Eukaryota; kingdom Metazoa; phylum Arthropoda; class Insecta; order Diptera; family Sarcophagidae; genus Wohlfahrtia; species Wohlfahrtia magnifica. Next base: position 9,705,580 of record JAKWBJ010000222.1, read on the forward strand.
TGGTGTGGGGTAAGAGATTTGAGTCAAATGAAAATGTACTTGAAAAATCCTATTGCTTAGGAAGAATAAAAATATCAGATAAAAGTTATAAAATGGTACTAAAGCCAAAATATATCAACTAGAAATCATCATCGGAAAAGTCACTTAAGCAACTTCTCGAAAAAAATGAAGGAGTATATGATGAACCGGCTGCAACAAGGTTCCGAACCAACACTACATAAAATATACAAAATATTGATTGTATATTTAAGTTTTTATAGGAACTTTTCTGTTTATCTTTAAAACATGCACTTGGTTTTGTACCCCACTCTATGTATATAATATTTTACACCCACTTTATCGTCCCCAGCATTATTATTTTTTTTTTTTCTTTCTAAACAACGAAAGGTGGCAGCACTAACATCTATTGTATACACCTGCTTTCTGGAACACATATGCTCCCAAGAGGAGTTACAAAAAAAAATTTTAATTGTATCAGTAACTTTGGTAGCCTTATAAAAGTTTTATTTTCTAGGCGCCACGTAGTTTCGTTTATTCTTACACGGAAAAAATTGGTCACAATAATGTAATTCAGTCCCTTCATTACAAACGTCTACGCTGGGTGAGTCTGCTCCTTCGTTTACGACTATAATATATTTATTGACACAGTTTTAGCGGACTCAGTTCAAACAAAATTAACGCCGAGTATGATTCTTCTCTGGGAGTGTTTGTTCCTTTGTTTACAACTATAAAATGGTCAAAGCTTAAATGAGACCATACGGGTTGCTAAAACAAAAAAAAAGTAATGACCGACCAATGTAGATATTCATGCGAGAAACGGTAAAGAAAATAAAAACGATTAATCGCAGGCTGAAGGTGTGTAAGTTAGCTGAAACGATAGGCATTTCACAAACTGCTATACACTGTAATACTGAATGAAAATTCCTTTCACACATTCACTATTGTGACGGCCAAGATCGTTGAATTAAAGTTCTAATTGCTTCTTTGCTTATCTTTTTCACCAGATTAAGGTGTTTTAGAATATATTCTATTTCCAAACTTGAAAAACATGGCTAAGTGCCAACGTAAGATTCGTGATTGATAGCTGTTTTAAGGATCTAGACAGTTTTTACTTACAGGGTATACATATATATATTTTGATATTCTATCTTCAAAAATATTAAACGCAAATATTCATTTTACGATCTGTTCTATAATGCTGTTAATTATTTTTTAAATAAATATCTGAAGTATTTTATTCCCCCCTCAAAACTTGTTAAAATTTAAATCGGAAAATTTATTTGTTTAAACAATTAAACGTTTTTATTGTGCTGCCTTTAGCAGTAAATCACGGACGATGGTTTTTTATTTGTTTTTTATTTCTCTCTGGTCATAAAACTGGAATCAATTTATTTTGAAAATCAATTTTTATTTAAAAAAGAGAAAAAAGCTTTGCTTTTGTATTTCAATTACTTGATAAATTGATTGCGTCAAATTGTTTTGTGGAGGTGTTTTTGTAATGCGTTAAATTATAAGCACACATACGCGCGCAAAAGCAAATAACCACACTCACGCATACACTCATTCACATACATATATGGTTATATGAAATGACATCCCCAAACAAACCTTTAGTGTTACATATGCACATAAGCACCTGTAAATATGCAACACAAATCGTGGCATTTATTTCTGTGTAATTGAGAAAGTGACAGAGTGCAAGTGGATACGGTTATGTATGTAAATATGTGTGTGAGAAAATTGTGCATTTATGTGTATATTTTTAATAATAATAAAATGAAATTAAAAAAGAAAACGACAACAACATAAACATCAAATAAAACAAATATATTTATTTATTTAACAATTTTTTTTAATTTTGTTTATTTTTACACAACACAACAGGAATACACATATTTCAGCATTGATTTGGTTTGTGCGGTATCGCTGCATTTTGGAAATGTCCTGGACATATTGAAAGGCAATATGTTGTTGTGTGGTGATGACTGATAAAATGCAACATCAATTTGTTGACGTTAACGTTATTGTTGCTGCTGCAGCTGCTGCTGCAGTTGTTGCCGGTCAGCCACAATGGCCGTTCGTCTTATTGCCGCTGTCACAACTACTACTGCCAATGACTGAGTGGTTGTTGGTGATGGTGATTTAAATGTGATTTGCCAGAGGTTTGCATTTTTATATATTTTTTTCATTTTTGTTATTGTTTACTTTAATAAACACCAACTACAAGAAGAACAATATCGAAATGTAACCCGAAAAACAACAATAGCATAATGGAAATTATTGCGGCAACAATAACACCACTGTGTCAGCATATTATTAAACACTATAAATGCGAACTGTGCGTGCACTTATGCAACTCTTGCAGCTCAAGCAATTGTCATGAAAATTGAATTTTTTGAGATTATAAAGGAACATTTTTTTTTGCATTTCAAAGTGTTTTTCCATTTTTGCTTCTGGTTTTACAATTTTCATACACACATCTATTGATATGTGTATAATACACATTTTATATTTATATGTATATGTATATGAGAGACCCGTTTGTATTTTTATTTTACTTCATACAATTAAAATTAACATTTATGTTATAAAGCAGTGTCGCTCAAAAAGAGAGCCACACTTAAAATGAGAGAACCACACTGAAAGAAAAGTTAAGTTTTTCGATTTATTCTTTCTTAAAAGACTTGTTTAATTTTGCGTTATAAACACAAAATAATTTCAAAAATAATATGTACATCTGCCAAACAGAAAATATGTGAGTATATGCAGTGGGATACAAAATCGCGCATTAAAAAAACTTCATACTTTTCCGTGAGTTTATATGAATGTGCGGAAAATCAGAACCTAGATTTTTTTGATTAGCTGTTTAATAAAGTACTGTCATATAAATGCTTTATTGATTTTCCATTCACTGTGAAAGGATATATTGCACTAGTACTTCTAAAGCTGTATGCTTTTTTGCAAAAAAGAATGCAATTGTATCTCTCTTTTTGATAAAGATGTGAATATAAAAAGAAATAGCATTAGATTGTAGAGCTTTCAAAATACGAAAATATTTATTTATTTCATTTAAAGAAGAGTGGATGTAGTTAAATCATTTTTCTTGTGTTTGATAAGATCCATCAACTTATCTATATCAGTTTCCTTCTGATAGCATTTGATTTTTAGCAATGTCTCTGTTAGCTTGTTTCTGATTTGTTTTTACTGCGACATTGATGAAAATGCAGACTCGCAGATATGTGTGGTGCCAAACAGGTTTAATATTAAACAACATCCTAACAGTCAAATATTTTTCCAAAAGTTAACACACATTTCCCTCTTGTGTCATCAGTGTCAATTCCTGTTCTATATTATGTTGTTAATTTTCTAACAAACACATTAAAGGATTATTAAAAATATGTTTATAATCCATTGCAAGCTCAAGAAATCCTCAAATCTGCCTTGAAAGTTTTCCAAAAATAAATTTATTTCTTTTTTGATTTTTTCTAATTTTTCTACATTTGGAAATTGTGTAAAAATTACCTAAATTTTTGAAAAATTGGATAAATCTTGGCATTGAATTTGATTTTTCAAAATGAAAAGTTTTCTTGAAGACTCATTTATTGTATGCATAAGTTCTGTCATATTTTTAACTTTGCCTTGTAATACAAGGTTTAAACTATTAATGTGATGGGTTATGTCAGCAAGGAAGGCTAAGTCGTAGAGAAAATTAAGGCATTTTAAAACATTTAAAATGTCTGCATCGTTGCTACAATTCTGTGTTTGGAAACAAAGTTCTAAGTCCGATCTAAGTTTGTAACACGTCACCACCATTTATTTCTTTCTGTGAGAACGTGCGTTGAGGCCTCCTCTTAGGCATTTGAAGATTTCTCCTCTTAAGCAAATAATCTTTGACTGTTATCGGATATGACTATACTTTCATTAAACACACGGACAAGTAAAGGGTCCGCCAAATAATTTTTTTTTTTTTTTGAAAATGCTATAAAAAAAACTACTGAATATTTTATCAAATTTATTTTTTTATTTGAAAGTACTATCCTTCCGGTTAATAATGGAAAATAATTTCATTCAAATGGCTGCTTCAGCTGGCCATGCAGTAGGCTACACGATCAGTCCAATTTTTAAGCACATTATCGATAGTGTGGAGCTGTATTTCACCAATGGCTTCACGAATACTGTTCTTTAAAGCGTCTGGCTTGTTGGTGTAACACTTATCTTTGACGGCACCCCACAAATTATAGTCCAAATCGCAGCTTCGAGGTAACCAAACGACATCAGCTCTGCGGTTGATAATACGATCTTCAAAGACAGGGCGCAAAACATCGACTATAGCTTCGGCTGTGTGGCACGTAGCGCCGTTCTGTTAAAACCAAATGTTGCTAATATCCTCCTCTTTAATTTTTGTGAACAAAAATTCATTCAACATGGCCCGATAACGATCGCCATTGACTGTAACGGCCACTACTTGCTCATTTTCGAAGAAAAATGGCCCAATTATGCTTCTGGACCAAAATCCGCATCAAATAGTGACTCGTCTTGGGTGTATCGGCTTTTCAATGTATGCGTGCGGGTTTTCTGTGCCCCAAGTGCAACAATTTTGCTTGTTTACATACCCGCCAAGATCAAAATGAGCTTCATTACCATGATTTTCAAAGTAATGTCTCAATATTTCCCAGCATTGTTCAAGCGTATACACAACCATATTCGTTCAGCGGAAGGATAAAACTAATTATCTGTCAAATCAGACATGAGTTAAATAAGCACTAGTTGAAAAAAAACGTTAGATGGCGGACCCTTTATTTACCATTTTTTATGCGTTCTGTCATTTCCCATTGCATACATAGCCCTATATCATCCTACCGGCGTACCACTGTTTCACGAGGTAAAGTCATTTCTATTTATAATATTCCCTACTTTTGTCCCTATTTCTCCTAACTAATGCATTATGGATAAGCATAGTTTTTTGAAAAAATTCCATCTTCAAAAGTGCGAGATTTTTTTGCTAAAGCTAAACTAATAATATATGTAGCTTTCATTTGAATATCAGTGGTGCAATCTAAAGAACTACTCTCATGTCCACTTTGAACATAAAGATTCTTAAATCGAAAATATTCTTCAAGTTTTTTTTTTTACTAATTGGCTTCTATCATTTCCAGAAACGCAATGCAATTCAGGATGTATTCTATCATAATGTCGCATAAGACAAGATGCAAACATATTTTTTATTACTTGATAACATACAAGGCATTCAGCTTCATTAAATGTATTGATAGAAAATAAAAAATGTGTTTCCCACTTAGCATTCCACATTCTTACTAAATAATATTTTTCAAGGTCCTGTAAAGAAATATATACGAGTATTCATACAAAGTATAAATAAACATTCATAAATCTATGTAGCTTGTTATCAAACTTCTCAGTGTAATAAGCAGAATTTTAACTGTCTTCTATATCACGTGAAATTAAAAAAAAAATAAACTGCGATATAGTCCTCCTTCCTTGGCAATAAGCAAGACACTGAATTAAAATTGTGACGCACACACATATTTTTTGTTGTACATATGGTTGCCATTAGAAATAATAGTTATAAACAAAGCGTATGAATTTTTTTATACAAGATTTTGTAGCATTGTTTACTTATTACAATTCCTTAAGCTTTTAATAAGAAAATAAAACAAAAATATTTTTTAAGGATTTAAAAAAGCAATATCCAAAAACAGAGTGCGATATATAATTTGAAAGACTATGTGATAAAGATTAGCGGTAAAGGTGAGTTTGGTACATTTCAGGAAAATATTTGGTATGAATTTTTTTTCTTTTAGCAGCACTGGTTGTAATATTCACGAAGAGAATAAAAGAACAGCCCAAAAATTTCGTAATCTGAACAATATGGATGAGCGTCGCTGTTATAAAGTATATACAGTGCTAACAAATTTTATCGCTACACAAAAATGTTACCATATTTCTCAAAATTTATTTAAAATCGTTTTTTTTTTAATTTTTACTACGAATATATATTAACTTTTTTTTTTTCCAAATGAATTTTGTTCACAATCTATCAAAAAAAAAGATAATAAGTAAATTTTATAAAATAAATAATAATTAAATTCCTTGTTGCTCTCCCTCGAGAATAGCAACACATCTAAACATTATATATATGTATGTTATATATTGTAAATATATCAATATCTTAAATCTAATATAAAGAGATATTTATTTACAGCATAACCAACTAGAAATATGTACAATAAATAGATGCAAAATATTTACATTTTTTAGAAAGACAAGTCTAATACGTGACTTCTTTTGAGTCTACAAAATTCGTTAGTATCGTGAAATATCATTATGGCTAAGAAATTATCATGGTTGCTTAATCTGTCCAAATAATTCTTGCTGAATCGTTAGACTTCATCCTTAACCGTAGGTATTGCTAAGTCGTCGTGAATAGTTCTGTTTGTTATATACCATGGGGTGCTAATAAAGGATCTTAACATTTTAGATTGAAACCTTTGTAACATTTCAATGTTGGAGTTACTGGCACAATTGTGTACCATACGTCCAAACTGATTTTAGCATCGCCTTATATAGACTTAATTTGTTCTCAAGACTAAGATTATTTTGGGACCCCGTATGTCTTGAACCGAGTAACCACGATAAGCGTTTATAATTTAGATTTAAATTAAGTCTTTTTGCTTTAATAAGATTATTCCAAGCTAGTCTACGATCGATGTGCAGTCCTAAGTATTTGACCGTTTCACGTTGAGCTATTTAGTTGTTATTAGTTAATACATTAGAACAATTTTCAAGGCGTAGATTGAATGTGACATGTGACGACTTTTCTGTGTTTACTTTTATTTTCCATTTAGTTAACCAATTTTCAATTACTTTAAGTTGTTGCTGTAGTTGTGTAGAGGCATCGCTCGGATCTGTGCTAGCTGTTAATTTGTAGTGTCGTCAGCGTAGGTTGCATCGAAAATATTCACCCCTATCATGAATAACATGGGAAATTTCTATATCCATGAAATTTTTATTCCCCTCGAAGGGTAAATTTGTTTTTTAAAAGCTATCATTTTACGTTGAATGTTAACAAAAATAAATAGAGAAAAAATGTGTGAATTGTTATTAAAAATCTGGAAGAGAAGAAACAAAACAAATTTTTCTTCAGCAAATCAGGCGGAAAGAAATTGGTGACTATGGCCAAACAGTAATAATTTAAAAATGGCTTAAACGCAAAAAAGAATAGAAAAATTAAACTGAAAGTGTATATTTATCCCGATGACCTACCTATCGATTAACTATCAAATAAAAATAAACGAAAATAACTAAGTGGAACCGATGAAGAACAAGGTGAGGATTGATTTAATATCATATTCGGTAGTGGCGAAGAATCTGGAGGTCGTCGATACCGTTGTTTTCGATATTTTTTTTTTGTGAGCGAATTTAAAAATTCAGCCAACACGTCTCTTAAATTACAGGAAATAAATCTTTTACTCTACATTTTATAGTGAATTGTACGTTTTGCACTTTATTAACACTTCCAGTTCTAAGATAAGTTGAAAAAAACTTTAATTATCCAATAAAAGGAATAAATACTTAAATGATAAATGCAACTCCCCAGCTAAAATTATCTGAACAAATCAATGGGAAAAGGAAACACATTTCGAGGAAAAATACTATTCACGATCAGGAAAACTCTTACAGGGCTATCATTCCCCACTGAATAATCAGAAAACATTTCATGGGAAAATTATTCATGATTGCAATTCTGGGAAAGGGGAATATATTTCGAGGGAAAAAATTAGTCATGATAGGGGTGATCATTTTTAACTGGCATGTCACATGTTGCCTTAAGGATATTGAAATTGTCTATACAAAAATTAAAAATATTTTGTTGAATTCTGTCACTTAACCAAAAAAAAAAACCAAACAATAAAAAAAAATAGTAAAATATAACCAACAAATCTGTAATGTGAACCTTTTTAATATTTCGAAGAACAAGTGCTTTTCAGTCTTTTCATAGTTTCCGAAGCTTCATACAGATGCCATAGAAAACGCTTTCGTCACATGTTTGTTTACTTTTATAAATAACATTTTGCTTTCACGTTATTTGTGTATTTATTTCTTGAAAGCAATTTAACTGTTAAAGTCTAATATCATCTAACACTATATATTAAACAACCCTGTATTAATACACTTGATAAAACAAACACTGCGTTAGCAACAACTTGCAATACTTAGTGAGGAAGGTATTTGCAACCGACAAAAAAAATTTTTATTAAATTATATGCATGAAAATGAGGTTGGTTTTGATAGCAAACGACTTTTAAAAACAATTACTTTTTAATCTAAATAATACGTTGTTTATGTACAGGGTGTCAGCCGGGAAGGTATACTAAATTGTTTGCTTATAATTTTTGATCATATGAAAAAGAATGGATCTTATATTGATAAATGTTTTATTTAAAGTCGGCAATTATGTATGGAATACAATATCAGATAAATTCACGCCTCTGTTAGCCTCACAAATGCGAGCCCTTTTGAGCATATTTTTCATTACATTCTTACACACTTCACGCGGTATTTCATTAATTTCATCACGAATATTTTGTTTGAGTTACTCCAGCGTTTCTGGTTTGTTTGCATAAACCTTGCTTTTCAGATATCCCCACAAAAAGAAGTCCGGAGCAGTTAAGTCAGCCGACCGTGGAGGACAGACAACATCACCATTTCTTGAAATAATTTGTTGTGGAAAGAGGTATCGAAGTAATTTCATTGTAATCCTGGCTGTATGCGATGTGGCACCGTCTTGTTGAAACCACATGTTAGTCAAGCCCAAAGCATGTACTTGTGGCGTTAAAAAGTCTTCAATCATACCAAGATATCGCACCCATTGGCAGTTACCGTTACGCCCTTTTCAGTTTCAAAGAAGTAAGGTCGAATGATTCCTCCTGACCAAATTGCACACTAGACTGTCACATTTAATGAATGCAAAGGTGACTAATGAATAATTTTAGGGTTTTCCATTGCCCAGAACAGACTATTCTGTTTATTCACATATCCATTCAAATTAAAATATGCCTCGTCACTATTATTATGATTTTTTCATGAAAATCGATGATTGATTTTGACAAAATGTTTTAACGATTAAAACACGTTGGTTTACTGAATATTTTTCCATAATAAATTTTCCACGTCTCTACTTTACGACTGCCAAATAAATATGAACTGTCAAGACTAATGTTTACCAAAATGGCGGCAAAACAAAGTAACAAACCTTCTCGGCGGACACCCTGTATTATTTACATAGGTGCTTGTTTTCTTGAAAGCTCTTTAATTTTTAAAGTTTTGCATCACTTGGCCCTAAATATTAAGTGGCATTGTATTGTTACGTTTTAACCTTTTTAAGACATTTGGGTTCACTTAAATTACGTTAAAATAAAATAAAAACCGCTTTATTTTGTTGTTTTACAGTTTTATTTATTTGCTTTACTATAACTTTTATACTGTTTGTCTTAATACATCACTTAATATTCGGTTATACAACACTTTTACTTCCGCTTTAACACAACTTTATTTATTGACAGCCGAACGATGGCTAACTGACGTGTAGGTAAAACAGACTCTTTATATACCTTATTTACCTACAGTTTAGAAGGTTTCGGAAATGTCTCATATTTTCTATTTTTACAACCGTTAATTCAAATGGCAGTGCTACCAAATACTCAAATATGTACGTCATTGACAGGGTGGCACGTAACAGTATTAATATACTTGGCGAAACAAACACTGCATAGCCGAAAATAGTGAGAAAACTTCGCTTAAAAACAATTACTTGTTTTGCTTTAAAATACACTTTGATTATACGTTATTTATGTGCTTACTTTCTTGAAGCCTTTTAAACTGTTACATTTTGGCACCACTGGACACTATAAATTAAACAGCCCTGTGTTAATACATTTGACAAGGCAAACACAGCATAGCCGATAACAGTATTACCAAGAATGGTTTTTGCATCAACAAAATTTGTTATTTTAAAATGCAATACAGAAAACTATGAACCTTAAGACTTTAAAATGGCATTTTTTTTTAACGGAAACATTAACTTCAAGATTGTTTATTATTTTTCGTCATTAGAGTAGAAAATTATCTTTAAAATGAATCATCAATCACTAATTTTGATGCAGTACTATGGAAGATATTGGCAATCGACAAAAAAAATACATTTAAAAAATAATATATATATATGAGACATTTACGTAGTACTAGTATTTCTCGTAGAGCGAATACCTATTGTAGTTAATTGTCCGGTGAATCGCACAACGCATTATTGAGAGGATTCGTTTTTTACCGTACCGTTCATTTGTAGGATAGTGTTCTCGCGAAAGTTTTTCTTGCCTCCAACGATGTAGGTAATTCATATCAAACATCCATTAACACAACGTGTTTTCCTAGTACCTGCACAATTCATTTCATAAGTAGAGGTCATCCCCTGAGTACTGGACTCAAACGAAAAAAAAAACATCCATCTCATAATACATTTCTCCTCTACTTAATATCGTTTATTACAAGTGTTTTATTGAAATTTTATTCTGTTTTTTGTTATCTTCTTTATTCTAAGCCCCATGGATAAATGAGTTGGTCGGTTAATAATGAAACAATTATGCTGTAAATTGTTGAAATTCCTGTTGTATTTGTCATTTACGCTTCATTTCTGTATTTAAATATTGTACTCAACCACACTTTTCACTTCTCTCCCTTATCAGGAGAGACCACCACACAGTTAATTTTCAATAAACCAACAAAATGTTTTGAATTAATTGTTGGGGAAAGGGGTACAAAAGTGTGAGAGAGTTTACGATTTTATGCGAATTTCATTGAGAAAATTGCATTGACACGTGCATTTAGTATTGACGTTGGTTGGGTTAAAAGAGATCAGAGAGGGTTTTGCGCTTTCAAATTGTATATTTTATATTTAAATAACAATTTTACATTCCATCCAACCACTCATCATCTATCCAATCATTGAGTATTAAGCACATCAAATACAATCAGAAACATGGTGGTGGGAGGGGGATCTTTTGAAATAGTTAACAGTGAGTGTGGCAAAGGCGTGCGTGTCTGTTGTTGAAATTTAGTGATTTTCTAAAAATATAACCAAATGGCTATTGTATGTAATTTTGGTTATTTTATTTGATTGCTGTTGCTGTTTTTGTTGGCGTTGTATTGATGGCATAAAATTTGTTTGCATTGAATGGGAAAGTGTGAACATTAAGTGTGTGTTTGATTGAGAGATTTACACTGCGTGTACAAGTGCGAAAAGTATTATAGTTGATGGCAAAATTATAGCATTATTCCTGTAATGCTTTCCAATATAATTTTTATTTCTTGAATTAAAATAAGAACTTTATTTATTCTTGTATTACAAATCAATCACCTTTACGAGATAAAACGTATTAGTACTTTTTTCTTGATTATATGAGGTGGACCATTTAAAAGTTTAAATTTAAAAATGCAATAAAACAAAAAAGGTTTGAATTTTGCCAAATTTATTTATTTTTTTGTTGTGAAGTACTATTGTTCCGGTTGGAAATGAAATATTATTTCATTCATACGGCTGTTGCGACTGGCCTCACACTACTCTATTCAATTTTCGAGAAGTTTTTCGAGTGTATGGATTCGTATCTCGGCAATGGCATCACGAATGTTGGCTTTCAAATGCTCAATTGTCTCTGGTTTGTCGGCATAACACTTGTCTTTAACGGCGCCACACAGAAAATGGGCCAACGGTGTCAAATCGCAGCTTCTTGGCGGACAACCCACATCACTTTTTCGGCTAATGAGAGGCCATCAAATGTTTGACGCAATAAATCGATTGTAGCACGAGATGTGTGGCAAGTTGCACCATCCTGTTAAAACCAAACATCGTTCACATCAATACCTTATAGAGCGAACACAAAAAAAAACGGTTATCGGTGTTCGATAGGTTGCGCCATCCCCAATTTGGACCCCAATATGGACCAATGATTCCTCCGCTCCACAAGCCGCACCAAACAGTCACTCGTAATGTGTGCATTGGCTTCTGCAAGATTACGTTTGGTTTTTGGAGCCACAAATACGGCACTTTTGCTTATCAGCGTGCTCACCAAGATGAAAATGAGCTTCATAATAAGAAAGTGCATCATCAAAAACGGTTAAGGTGGAACAGATATTCACATCGTTTACTTTGAAAGAAATAAAATAAAATTACTGGTAAGTATTTCACGGAGTTTCTGTATAGGTTCAAGAAGAAAGTAGTGTTTTAACAACATAATGCGCGGGAGCACAAATGAGTTTTTCCACTGTGACAAAATTTCATGGATAAAACTGCTTCTCAATACAGTCTTAGATTTAGATTTAGCCCCATAGAACATTTCGCTACGCTATCTATCTTAAAAACAATGGTTAAAACGAGAGATAAACATTGATACTGTTCATCCAGATAAAGCAGTGCTAAGAGTTTTTGAGAGGAGAATTCTTCGAAAATTATGTATCCTGATTAGTTTTTTTTCCTTTATTTAAGATTAAATTATAAAAAAGACTAAAGGACATCAACGAATTCTCTTTACTTAACTCGATCATTTGCCAAGAACTTTACATGGTTCTATGCCGTGTTACGAGATGACCATTCGTTTTTAATCATTCGCACCCATGTGTTACGAGACTTTCCAGAATTTCTATGGTGCTGTGTATTCCAGTCAAGCGCTAGTCTCGCAATATCACCAAATGGCCCTCGAAATATATTGCCAATCCATGTCCATTTACGTCTGCGATTTTCGTATACCATTGGCCTACGGTTAGCTTCAGTTCTGTATTACTCAACACGATGCTTGCACGCCATATTCCGCGAAGAGTTTGAAATGCGTTTCAGAATTTATTTATACAGGGACGTCTTTCTTGGCCTGATTTGTGAAGAAGGAGAATAGTGCCATCTTATGAATTATGAGCTACAGTAGTCCCCGCCTAAATGTGCATATTAGAATGCCAACCTTTTTCCTTTATTTGTATAAACTTTATCTTTCTCTTGCCAAATAATTCGTTTGTAAAAAGAGCTATTAAGCTATTAAGTAGTAAAGCGGGAACTACTATATATTCCGACTGTGATGTAATAAAAAGCATAAAAATACAGTGCCTACGTTGGCTAAGGCATTTCTTGCAATTGGATTAAAAGATTTTGTATCTCTATTCTGCGTTCTGCCTGGATTTGAGAAACTCTATTAATTGGAAAGATTAATGAGTAATTTTATATGTTGAACTTAAAGAAGGCTTTCAGTCGAAGAATACCAAAACTTAATAAATCCTAATGTTACTGCTACAATTTTCTCCTTAACTATAGACGCATGTGTCCTTTTTTTAATAGTTTGCATTAAAATAATTTTTGTTGGTCCTCTACATAAAATACTCAAACACTTATTTCTGCTAATACAATATAAATGCGTTTGTGTGTGCATATTAGTGTGTGTATGTCTGTGAGTGTGTTTTGTTAACATTAGTAATTGTATTAAAATTGTGATTTTTATGCATATGGTTGGTTAAAATGCAATTTTACGATTATTTGCCTTTCAACCCCAATTTACATAATTCTCTTTTTTTTGTTGCCCTCTCTAAATAAACTATTTAACAATAATAACAACACAACTGCATAAAAATATAAAAAAAGTGTTTATATACTAAAACGATTTATGCTAATAAATCTTCTCCCTTTCTCCCTCTCTCTCTCACTCTCACTGTATCTTAATATATATTTAAACATAATTATTTGTCAATACTTTTAGGCCATTATCGATGATGATTTTGGCCAGTGCCAGCATCATCAGCATAATCGTCAAACACTATTACCAATTGTTGTGTACAACTATTGCTATTTTAAATACATATCCTATGAACTTTATAATATTGACACAGAAAGAGACAAAAAAAGAAAAACAAAAAAGGGAAAACAAAAAAGATTTTCTATTTTATGGCCAAATTCTGTTTGGAAAATGTAAATCAGCTTTTGTGTGCCAGATTGTACACGTTTAGATGGTTTGTGTTGCAAAATTTATGTTGGCAATAGATGGATGAATTTGTGAATAAAAGTATTACTTGAACGATAAAATAAATAAATAATTGAATAGAAATCATTTTAAAGAATATTTTATTGGAGGGATTTTCAACATTAGCAAATCGTATAATATTGAGGGGAATAAAGTATGATTAATACTCATTTGTAGTTTTTATAGAAAAAAAGTGGGATAGTGTTCATTAATTTTAAAAATTTTATAAAAGAAAAAATAGATATATCGTTAGTGTCTATACTTAATTTTCGACCTGTGGACAAAAAGACATTCTGAAAGTTATTTTAAGGTCAATTTTTAAACATATTGTTACCTTTTAACGTTTTTAAAATGTTTGAGTTCTTTTAATTTGCGTTAAAAATAAAATAAAGACCACGTTTATACACTTTAAATTAATACAGCAACTTATTTATCTTGCACTTAATGTTCTCGCTTATACAACAATTTTATTTACGTCTAAACATGACTTTACCTTATGGGTGCAAAACGATAACTATATCAACGTAGGCAAAGCAGCTTAATATATACCCGATTACAGTTTGGAAAGTTCCGGAAATATATCAAACGCTCTCAAATATTCTATTTTATGTCTGTTAATTTTAAATATGTAAGATTGTGTAAGTTGTAATTCACAATTAACAACGTGCATTATGGTTGGCAACTGTTTGCATGGCGTCTGCAATGTCCGGTTAAAAGATTGGCTATTTTCAGATACAAGACTCAAATCTTTATCTATCATTGTTGCTTAGCAGAATTTTTGACTGTCTTAAACCAGTTTTGCCTGAGAAGAGTAAAAGCATGTCGTTCCAATTTCGTTAAGCAGCTGTCTCTTCTTACACAAACATTGTGACAAATCAGTGGTGTGTTAGCTCCCTTACTGACCTGGTCAAAGTTCTACATGACCTGAGACTAATAGAGGCTGACTATATTGTTCCTTTCCTATCGGTTCAATTTAGTCAGACACACTAACATTGAGTCAATTTCAAAGGAGATGAGTGCTCGAGTGCCTGCTTGTCATTCAGGTAGTGGGCTATGCCCTTCCTGTCCAAGTTGAACTGTTTACAACTTTCCATAGATTGAACATGCGATCGGAATATACTTGCGTGGGCTTTTAATATTAATCTCTGGACCAAATATCCCCGCTCTTGAACCAATTTCCGTCTTTGACCCATCCGCAAACCAGACATTCAGCTTACTGACATATCTCCTGGTTTGACTCGCACTAGATAAGGTTAAAGCTCAAGCTCCTTAATAAAATGCTGCATATGAAGTCTAATCAATTCAAAAGGGTCCTTCAGAGTAGCAAAATTGCTTTTTTTTGTTGTTACCATACCGAGAAAAAAATAGAACTTGGCCTAAATCATTTTTGGTTTTTGTCCCTCATTTAAGGGGACATATAATTTAACGACATATTTTTTTTTTTTAGACGGTCAGGCCTGAGATTGAGTCGAGGTGCTTGTATAATAATCCGGTGTCTTATCTACAATGCCACAACGGCACAGATATGGGAGTATGAGCTGATTTAGATTTAGTTTTGTACAATGAAAAATACGAATCCATTCACTTGAAGTATTAATGCAGAATTTATGTCAATGACCTATTTAAAGTAAAGGACTAAAGCGACTTTAGATCGATCAAAATACATTTTGTTTTTGAGTAAAATAAAAAACTAACCCTTGCTAAATAAATTAGGTGTTCACAACTGTTTATACTAAATAACCATTTAGGAAGGCATTTTTCAAAAGGCCCTGTAAGACAAATGAACAATTACTATTGGAACAAACCAGGGTTGGCAACCCACTGGGTAACCCAGTTAAACCCACCTGAGTTTTATTGGGTATTATATTTAAAGGTTTTCGTAGTCTATTTATGTATTAGGACTACAAATTTATTTGTTCCGTTTTCGGGCTCAAAAAAGATAACGCAATAAACAAAAATATTGTCGACCTGAACGAAATTTGGAAGCAGTTATAAAACCCAACAAAACCCATCAAAAACCCCTAATTAAACCCGGTGTGTTGGGTTTTAAAAAAAACCCGGGTTTTTGCCACTCAGAAACACTCAAATATAAACTTTGCATAAAAATAAGGCGGGACAAATGTTTAAGTAGATGGGGACTAATATTTTTATGAAGGGAAACTACAATGGTGTTGGGTACAAATAAAAGATTTATTTTTTGTAATATAAGGCATTGGTGTACAAAACGTATTTTGTATAGACGTCTTTACATAATTCGTTAAAAAATTATAAGTTTCCATTATAAACTTTATAAATTTTCATAGCACTTGTCAAACTTTCTAATTTAATAATTATTTCTTTAAGTGTACATGTATCTTTCAAAAGTTTCGCAATAATTGTACGAATGTGTTGAAAAAGCTAATGTCTTTCAACAGCAACAATAAAAATAAGCAAAATAAGATTGTTTAACTTTATTTGCATCACAAACAAAGAATTTAAGAAACAACACAAATAACTGCTTCGGGGTTACATTCGATAAACTACCACTGAAACTTTACAAATGAAAAGTGGCAACAAAAATAAAAAATAAAAAATTTGAAAAATTTACAAAAGACAAGCATAGCAGCAGCATCGAATGGCAAGACTTCAGAAAAGCCAACTACTTTTTAATATCAATATCGAAAGTTAAGTTTATATTTCTTGGAAAATCCTTTATTTATTTTAAATCACTTTTTTCTCTTGTTTAAATAAAAAATAAATTTAAAAAAAACAACTGAAAATAGAAAAGAAAAGTGAATTGATAGAAAAATTTCAAGTGTAAGCCAAAAACAAAAAAAAAAAAAAAAAACGAAAACAAAAAAAGTAAAAAACAAAAATACATATATTTTGTGTCTTATAAGAATATTTACAGATTCGAGAAAATCTTTTACATATAAAATGTAAAGTTATTTAACGAAATCTCTTTCATTTACAAATAAAACTAAAGTTTGTTTTAAGGAAGTTTTATTACGTTTTTGCCTGCTATCTTTTCATAACTTGTGTTACATTTTGCAATTGAAGTTTATGCTTCTTTTCTACCTCTTCGGTAAAAGAAAGTAAGACTGGATTAAAGTAAAGTAATAGGTTTTTCAAACAAGAGATGTTACTTTACTTTATAGCATATCTAAGGCAAGATACGTTAGGTTACTAATATATGTGCCGTTTATTTTATAAGTTGTTTAAGTCCATTTTTGGAAAAAATCAAATTTTACACCTAGTGGAATACCAATGAAGGCATTTTGAGAGTTGAGCAGGGCCATAGTGCTAACATTGAATAAAATATATTCTAATGTATCGTGTGGCCCATCTATCGGTTTAAATTTGAACAAGCGGTTATTTCGAATCTGTCAATACTTATGTAATTCTATTCTGTCACAAAATTCAGTAAATTATCTCCACTGAACGAAATGAATCGATTAACACTTGAATAACGTTGGGATTTATTGGAAATTTATCATCATTTAAAATCATTTTTTCAGATGGAGCTCATTTTCATCTTGGTGGGTACGTTAATAAGCGAAATTGCCGTATATAGGGTTCAGAAAACCCCAACGTAGTCTTACAGAAGCCAATGCACCCTTTACGAGTGACTGTTTTTTTTTCTTTTTTAGCACAAAGAACGCTTTTAATAGAAAGTACAAAACTCATTCGTTTTGCCGAGATAACGGGATCAAAAGTCACGAGATCTGGTAGCACTTGACGCTATGACACTTTGGACACTCGACAGTGTTTGGAGCCAGCTATCTACTCCTTTGTAATCTAATGCATGAATTTAAAGAGAAGAAATTATTATTATTATGCAGAAATTCTTATAATACAGATGCTTGTTGTTATGTATGCCTTTTTCGCTAAAAATGGCTTTTGATTCGGAGTGAGTTAAATTGCAATCAAAGCTCTCACAGTGGTTAATTTTCATAAAAACAATGACAAAAGTACAAAAAAAAATTTGATGACTAAGTTCTGTGAAATTAATAAATACATCGTATAAAAAACTTCTCGCTGACCTTGAATCAAATCCGTTATACCTAATTAGATCAAAATTATGGGTGGTAGAGTTGCTTAAACAGTATTTGTTTTAAGAAAATTAAGGATGTTTTTCAAAACAATTAAACTTTAGAATTGAAGTGACAGAATTATTTTGATTTAATATTTTTTTAATTGTGTACATTTGTTATTAAAGAAAATAAGAATATGTTCATTAGGTACCCTACATTTTCGGCAGTAGTCATTTTTCAGACACCCTATATCAGGTATTGTAATTTTTGCAAATTAAGTAAGCTTTTCTACAACGAATGACCATTAATCACGAAATACAAGTAAAAAAAACTGGGACAATCTCATAGCGAAAGTTAGAAGTATTTTTCTGATATTTTTAAGTTATTCAATAAGGATGTGTTCAAAATCTGGAAAGAAGTAAAAAAAATCTCGAATCTTTTTTCCCTATTCAGCGGCGCAGGTTAACCGTTTTAAGAGGGTGCTCACACAGGCAAACCTACACTAATGGTGTTTGTTTTTCTACCCCAAAATGTGAATTTTATTTAAAAATGCAATTTTGAGATTTTCTCTTAAAAATGTTTCACTTTCTGAAAGGGTGGAATGTCTCATTCTAAAAAATCACACTTGCCAATGGTGGAAAGCATTGCATTTCATGCCATGTATAAATCGAAAGTGCTGATAATACCCCAAGGCAGAAGGCTTTTGTTTATTTATAGGCCTATAGATGAAATTAAAAAAAATCGCCTGTAGTGCGATTCAGTAACTTTAAAGGATACGACAATCGCAAAAGAGGTCGGTATTTTTTGTCGTTTGCAATAACGATTATGTGTTTCATTATTTACACTTTAGCGATAATCGACAATTCGTTTTGTTGACTGGCAACTCTGTCAAAAAAGCGAAAAATACAAAGAAGAATTGAAAAAACAAATTAATTTTGAGGTTTAAAAGCATGTTTTAGCAATTGTGCACAACATGTGTTGAATAAGATGTTTTATTATTAATTTTATTCATTACGGATACCAATGCTTCCAAAAAATGCAACGCCACAGATGAAGAACAAAATCAACTTTAAATTGTACTTTTTGTCATTAGCTTACGACAAACCTCCGTCGAATATCGTAAATAAAATCTGGCAAGACCTTTTTCATATTCACACATTTGATTGAAAGCAATACAAAAGATGCATTCATATATATTTTTAAATCTAAAAACTTTTTTGGAAAGGGCATTCCCCTTTTTAATATTTGTGTTATGTTCTTCTCAAATAAAAATTACATTATTACAGGGTTGGTCAGCCAATTTTTAATGCAGTTTTTAACAGTGACAATTTTTGTAGAAAAGAAAAGATCATAAGTGTTCTATGAAAATGGCATCCTTATCTGAACCTCAAATAATCATGCAAAATGAACACTAGGAAATATGAAATTGCACTGTAACTTCCATCAGAAATGATTTCCGTAGCCAAAAAATAAGTTATGAAAAGTTTTAGACGAAATTTTGTTTCATAAAAATTTAACATAATTTCAAAGCTTGTGGGCGGATGCGGCACACCTTCCATTGATTTAAACTTTTCCATAACGCTTTTCTTTGGCTACGGAGAACAATTCTGGTGAGAGTTGCGACCCAAACTTTTTTTTGTCCTTTTATATTTTTGTGTCCTCTTATATTTAAGTTCAAAATATTATTAACAGGACTTAATTTTAAGTAAAATTAATTTTTTTATTATGAACTTTAACCATAACGAGAAATAGAAATACAGTTAAAGGTTTTTATTACTTAACTCTAAACTTTCGAATTTATTCGCCATTTACAACACCCTTTATGTTTATTATACAAAAATTTTCCAACTAAATTTCTTTTTTAATTATATCCATCCACTTGACTACATTTTCGTAATTATTTTTTAGTTTTTTAAATTACTTTCTTAATTGTTTTAACACTTTTAAATTTGCATAATTAAGTGTTAACACTTTAACTTTGATTTAAACAGTCTAAAGTAAACCGTAGTAATTTAATTAAAATTAAAAAAAAAAATATTACAAAATTAATGGAAATAAAATAAATGGTAAAATGAAACAATGAACAAAACGGCTGACTTTAAAAAGGTGGTGAAACTGGCTAGTAAAGTACTTTCTTTTTAGCACTGGATATATAAGGTATGTCTGCCAGACCTATAACTTTTAAATTTTGTATTACATCTTTGTCGTTTGTTATGAGAAAGGATTGTTATGCTCAGTACTTACAGCCATTATCAGTAGCTTGCTAGTGGTCATTATTTTAGTTTTGTGAACCATATATCTCCGAGACGTAATGTTCTAAGTTTATTGTATTCTTATTTTCCTTGAAGCTTTTAGTTCAACTAATTTACAATAAAAAATAGAATGTAAAAAAGGGATTTTAGGTGCTTCAGAGAAATAGCTGTAAAAACTCTATTTGTTTAAGAAGGTTTTGGAAGTCTGGTTTTTTTTCATTATTATACACTGTTTTAAACAAAAGAGAGAAAAAGTTTTAAATTTTGTTTATTGTTTTCATTTCTTTTCTACTTTGAAAAACGCACTAATTTCAACAAGAAGCTTAAATTTATCAAATTTTGAATAAGTATTAAAAACAATATTTAAAAGAATTTATATTTTTTATTTCTCTTTTTGAAACTATATAACATATTCTATCAAATAAAAAAAATTAGACCCATCTATATAACGCAACTTAAAATATTTTGAATATTAGAAAATATATAAATTTAGAGAGTTTTTCTTAAATTTCACTTATTTTAAATAGCTTGAGGCGTATATAAAATTAAAAACACTCAGATCTACAGAGAATACTTGCTGGAAAGATATTTAAGTTCATTGATGAAGTAGTCGCTGAAACTGAGAGAAATCGTACCATAAAACTAGCATTGAAAAGTTGAAAAATCACTATACTAGTTAAAGGCAACTATGTTGAATAATTAAATCGAGTTTTGTCAAAAGTTTGTTTCTTCTTACTTATCCTACGGACTGTTTCTTTTAAAATTTCTAGAATTTAGTTTTGAACAAACAGCGGAATAAACTAAGCCTATAAGTTGGTTAAAAGGAACAAAACCAATAAGCTTTTAAACAAAATATCTTTTATGTAAAACTAATCTTAAAAATAATAAAATATATAAGACTTTGTGTGAATTTTCGTTAAAAACCCATGTATATAATATGTACTCGTACATGAACCCAGAAATAATTGGATAATAATTTTTTTCAAATCCACAATCCGTAGTACAACATCAAATTTTGGCCAGAATGCAATATATTTTTAATTTTGTTTTGTAAAAGCCACAAAATTACATGCGTTGAAAACGTGTTATTTGGAATTTTTTTATTTATATCAGAATATCATTTTTTATCAAAAAATTTAAATTTGGTGTTAAAAGTTTTGTATGACAAATTATGAACAATAAATTGAAATCTCGACTAGTCAACGTGCTTTGGTTATCTTCAACAACTAATAAGGTCATGCTTTGTTAGGTCCCGAGTCATTCCGGTGTCGCTGGTACTGAATTTGGTGACGGATTCACGAAGGCAGATAGGAACGCTCTATCAGGGTTGCATTTTGGGAAGGCACCTAAGAACTGCGACAGGCCAAACGGTTGGTAGGTCCTTTCTTCTATGAAAAAGAGCTGTGTAGATAACGTAGGCTTATATTGGTGGACTAGTGGGTTTTCTATCGGGACACTGATTGCGCCTCCTCAAAGAGACAGAATGCCCACTCTATCTAGAGAAGGATGAAGCTACTGGGCACATTTTGTGCGAATGTGTTGCTCTAGTTTGGACCAGATTGCACGTTTTGGTACGTGGTCACTTCAACTCGGAAGAGATCAGATCTTTTTCTAACATGGATTATGCTGAACATCATCTGTAGGAGAAAGCACACTGTAGGGTGTGTGGGAGTAATCATATGGGTCATCTTTCGTGACTACAGTAGGACACAAAAGATCTTTTAGGTCGTGGTGTCTGCCTTTATGAAACCTACTGGCTGATTATAATAATAATCTTATATAAGAGGACTATAAAATGCGTTGTTATTGACGTTCTTTGAAATGCAGCAGGGTTTTTATGTATACCAGGTTTTTGTAAGTCCATTGGTTCTCAAGTTATCAGAGAAGACTAACAGAGAAGACTAACAGTCAAACAATGCATCCGGATAATTCAGCATACCTACCGCCATCGATTGAAAAAGTTATGGTTCACAATACACGGAAAGATACGATTGTTTTAACTTTGCCTTGATGTGTGATAAATTTGGTATGCCTGATAGAGTAGCATCAGCATTGGGAACTGCTCTTTTCTAAGATTTTGAAATGAAAGATCGGCATAGCGAACCTCTCATCTTGGATATCTCGAAAGTTTGCAGAGAAAAAGACAAATGCAAACGATTAGACAAACGGTCAGACAATACCAATTTGTTAGCGTTTTCATTCGATGGTAGAAAAGAAGATACTGTAATGAGAGATAAAACTGATGGGAAGTATCATACTAGGATGGTAAAAGAACCTAATCTTGTCATTTTGAGAGAACCAAGTTCTCAATTGATGGCTTATGTAAGACAGGAAAATGAAACGCCTGAATACGAAACAACCAAATTAAATGATTTCTTCAGCGATAAAAATATATCACTGCAAGCATTAATTAATATATGCACTGATGGTGAGCCAACAAACACTGGGTACACGGTGGAATTATATGACGATTTGAATTGCTGTTAGAAAGACCATTGCGTTGGCTGGTTTGTCTTCTTCACTTCAACGAACTTCCGTTTCGGCATTTGTTTAAAGCTTTGGATAAATCAACCAGCACTGGACCAAAATCAGCAATCGGAAAACTGATCAATCAAGTCGAAACTTGTGAAATTCTTCCGGTAAGTAATTGCTATCACTCATTTATAATAATTGTTAACCGTTTTTAATTATTTGACTACTTTATTTTATTATTTTCAGGTGATGGACGGCTCTGAGAAAATTTTGTAGGAAAATTTGCCCCCTGCTCCAGAAAAATTAAATTTTCCACCGATTCGATTAATCTCCTCTTTTAGTAAATATGTGTAGCGTTTTATTTTGATTATAAAATCAGTTTTTTGCAAATGAGCATCGAACAACAAACTCGTAAGAAAAAATTGAAATTTTGAACCAAAATCCGTTTCGTCCACGAAAAACAAATATTCTATCTTGCAAATTCAAGAGGAAATTTGAAAAGCTTCGTTAGCATAAAAACGAAATACACTAGTACAGCAAGCAATTTACACATGTGGTAAAAAAAAGCTCTTCTTTTTTTACAAAAGTTTTTAACTAAGCAAGAGGTGTCCTCATTTCTCTGGCCAGATCTTGATTGAAATAATTTTATCATTAAGTTTAGTTATTATAAACACTATTCATTTTTAAAATAGCTGTTTCTATTAATAGGTTTTTGTCAGTTATTGGAAAAAATATAACCTTGTTAATGTTAACGAAAGTGGAAAGTTAAGTTCTTATGCTAATTAAACTTCAACTTTAAAGCCCAAAACATTATTAAGAGGACAAAAAGCTTGATAAGTACGATGGGCACTTAGCACAATCAATTAAAGAGTTAAAAAGTAGTTTACTAAGTTCCATTGCAGTTATACCATCACAAATGAATGAAGCAAA
The DNA here is from genome assembly GCA_023159175.1 of Wohlfahrtia magnifica. Taxonomy (NCBI): domain Eukaryota; kingdom Metazoa; phylum Arthropoda; class Insecta; order Diptera; family Sarcophagidae; genus Wohlfahrtia; species Wohlfahrtia magnifica. Next base: position 9,729,319 of record JAKWBJ010000222.1, read on the forward strand.
GCTTAACGAGGTTGTAGAGATAAAATGTATCTACCAATGTCTCTTATAGCTGTTCCATAATAGAAATCCGAGCTGATACTTAGAGCCACATTGTCCAGATATTGTACCATCTGCTTGCTTAGGAGCTCAGAACTACAAATAACGTCTACTACTCTTTTAGCAGCAAAGGTTTCTAAAAAATCAAATTTGAATTTTTTCTGAAATTTACTAAGATCCTGCTGACGGTAAGCACGCCAATGGAATGAATTATCTTCTCAGACCTAAAAGTAAAATTCTTCCAATTTATTTACCAAATCTAAGGAAAGAACGGCTTTATCTTCGACATAACATATGTAATTCAACTTCTGCTGCTATCCGACAGACAATCTTCTTGTTTAACCATATTTTCTTTGCTTGAAATATGAAAAATTTTAAAATGTCTGTCTATGCCCTAAATAACTCTATAATGGAGTGATTTAAGTAGGGTTACAATAGGTCTACTCAAATAAAAAAAGTATTCTATATGTGCGTGTGTGTGTGGGTGTGTGTTTGCAAGAATTGTAAAATTTTCATTGCGGAACGACAAAGAGAATAAATCGGCTTTAAAAAAGTGTGTGCGGGCATGCACACACATACAGATTGGGTGTTGCAGAGTTAAGCGTTTAGTTGCTGTGGATCGTAATAAAAGCAATAGAGAATTCTTCGGAGTAATATCACGCAATGCAGTTGTGTTTTAATTTTTTTTTCTTTTTTTGTACAGATGCCTTTGTTGTTGTTAATTTACGTGATTTTTTCTTTGTTTCCCTTCATCATCTCCGTAAGCAGTGGGAATAAGTTGTTAATAATTTTATTATTGTTGTTGTTGCTGTTACTAATTATGCTTTTGATAAGTTTTTATTGCATCAAATATGCCAGTTAAAAATTCCTTTAACTGAAAATAGAAGGATTTTTTTTCTCAAACACTCAACTAGTCAGTCAGGCCAACCATTAAGACTTCCTTGCTTGTGCGTATGTTGCAAAGCGTATGCCATATCCTTTCGTCTATATGTATGTGATATGAATGTGAGTATATGTGTGGGAGTAGGTAGGTAGTATTTTCGCTTTATTAGACTGTAATAAGACTGACGTTAATCAGGTAACTTTCTACAAAGTAATCAAATATAGTATAGACTTTATTGCAACTGCTGTGTAGGATTCTTCAGTTGCCTTAAGCATTTTAAGACAATTTCAAGTAAAGGTAGATTTCTTAACTCTGGTTTTTATAATGCCTTTTTGTGGGTCTATGTTTTCTTTAGTTGGCAGGACTATTTATTTTGCATCATTTTAAAGTATTTACTTTAATTTGTCATAATTTCTGTGTAAATATTTAATTTGTAGAAAGACGGAAAGATTTTCAAGAAAAAAAAAATCGGAAAAAGTTTTGTTTATTTAAAGAAAGAATATTTTTTATATTAAAATTATTTGTTCTCCCATACTTTACTTGAATACTTTAATTAAGAAAAATTTACCAAATATCCTTGAACTAACCATTATATCTATTATATACTGCAAATATGTATATAATTTAATTGAATTATTTTGTAAAAGCAATTACCATCAGATTCGCCACAATGTGAATCGTAATTTACTTGAATTAACTGCAGTTCAAACAAGGTTTGTGCGATTCAAAAGCTGTGATTTTGACACAGGAACACAAGGAACGCTTATGTCAACCAAACGGTCCGAAGATGATGAATTGGAAGCACTACTCCATGAAGATTGTTTTGAAACTTCAGCAGAGTTTGCAAAACCACTGTGTACTAATCTATCAGCAATTTCAAAATATGTGCCGTAGGCAGGATTCATCCATCCAAAATAGAGGACCTTGAAAACGATTTTAGATATCAAAAATGATTCTTAAATGTAATTTTCGGATAGTAGGAAGTGGTAGCCTCGCTAAACAAGGCGCACTTGGGCACGCATAATGGCCTGTTGTGATACCACATAACACGTTGTCCCCCTTCTATTCACAATAGTCCTGGCGCCGAAGCATCGGAAACCAGCCCGACATTCTAATGAATCTGGCTATTGTCCTGATGTCAAGGATCGATAGCTCCAATAAGCCATCGAGAAAGGCAGAACCCAGTGTAAGAAGTCTCCGCCATGCAAGAGACGGACGCTGGCAGATAAAGTAGACCACGGTGTCATTCTTCTCAGCCAATCCACAGCCACGACATAAGTCATTTGCAGGCAAGCGCAGCCTTTGTGCGTGCCTGCCCATAACACAATGGTCCCTGAAGATGAATATAACTGAAGCTTCGGCGGTCCAGTTTAAACAAGTTATTAGTACGCTTAATATCTAACCTGGGCCAGATGAGTCTGACATATTACTAATGATGAAAAATGCGTTCAGCCGAATGAACGCCACCTGTTATAGCCACTGATACTGGTTGAAAACCCCGGGATAATGCGATCAAATATGAAGCCGTTTTATTCGATCGCCACGACGCTCGGTCACATGTTACAAGACCAGTTAAGAACTATTTAGAAAACAATCTGGTCTACCAATTACCTAAAAATTCAATGAAATCATGGAAAAAATTTAGAAAGACCGGCACTTAAGCAGCGTAGATGTTACTAGAAAACTAGCATTCATCAACAAACAATTATTAACCATTTGAAAAAAGCTCGACGTTCATTAGGGAGATCGAGTGGTTATTATTCGACAGGTTTTTTCTAAATTTAATATATAACGTCTTATTTTTATGTATATGATAACCTTGAACGTCTCGCAAAGAGCGTAAAAACCATGGTAAAGGGAAAAAGCTATACTCACTTGACCCCCAATAAATATTTATCATTTTCTGTAAATAAGTATTAATTTTTATATATGGAGAATGACGATCAGCTAGATTCATTGAAAGGAACCTACAAGCGCCGGCTCCTAATGGCAGATGTGAATTCGTGAAGGTTTTCATAGCGTAAGTGCTCATAACCAGTCGCTAGCAATGTTGTGAGGTGATACCGTTGTTGAAAATTGTCAGATGGTGTGGACTGTGATTGACCCGAAAATATTTGGAAATCGATGGAAAACGTAAGGTATATTGAGTATTCTTAAATACTAAGCTGAAAAGGCTCTTCGACACCTTAAATATATCTATAAGATGGACGTTATTGTGCAACAAGTACAACTAAATTCTATACCAAGTAGTCTATAGGCGCTAGAAAATTAAACTCTTGCAAAATACTTTGTAACAAATGAATCACTGGATGAAATACAAGGAAGTTGTGTTGTCGAGGAAGAAAGGCTATCATAAAAAGCCGAACGTTGTATGCTAATACTTACTTGCTAGAAACTACCATACAACATGGGACACAAATCTATTAACTTTATTTGTGAATGTAACAAGAATTGAAAAAAAAAATATTTTAATAAAGAACCGGTTATTTGATTAATTTTTAACCGAAACTCGGTTTTTTTAAGTTAAACTTCTTCGAATTATTCTAAAACCGGTTTTTGAAAAAAGTCGAATGATCGATCTCCCTAATGTTCATATTCCATATACATTAACGCTGAAAATATAATCGACCAGACATCCATTTGCAATTCATTGATTAAACGGAACAAAATCGAACCATTTCCGATGGGAAGATTACGGGCCATGAAAAGTGATTCACATACGAAATCAATGTGTAGAAAAGTTAATGAACGCAGCAACGTGAAGCTTTGCAGACGCTGGCAAAATCTGAATAAACACGAAGAAAGGTAATGCTGTGCGTCTAGTGGGATTGGTACGAAGTTGTTTATTATAAGCTTCTATAACCTGGTCAATCGATTGATCCTGAAAAAATTAATGAGTGTAAACGAAACAATTTAATTAAAGAACTGATCAAGAGAAAAGGTGATGTGTTCCATCGTGACAACGCCAAACCACACACAATTTTTATAACCGAACAGAAAACGAAAAAGCTTGGCTGTGTAGTTTTGATATTATTGGCCGAACCCTGCACCTTCTAAAATCTCTCAATGGTGTAAACTTGTATTGCATGGTTCCATGTAAAACTCAATTGGATCAGTTTTTCAATCAAAAAGCCCAGAAGTTCTACATTGATGGAATAGTAGCTTTACTTCAAAACTGGCAAATAGTTATCGATTGGTTTAATGAAATTCCTGTCAAATTCAAGAAAAACTCATTTCATTTTTCGTTAAATTTTTAACCGAGCTAAGCACCCATTACGTATAATTTTATTTATTTATTATTTTATAATAGACACTTCAATAAGAAGAAAATAATATTTGCTTATGAACAGGGCGAATTTAACAAGGTGGTCTCATTTGGAAAACGAATACAACACTGTAAACAGACTTTAACGTTGTTTCAAAATAATGCAACACTATAGTAAGCAAATAGTAAACAAATTAAGTGTGTGTCACATATATTTGTCGTAAAAAAATTGTAATGGCGAATCGTTGCTTGCGTAGCAAGCCAAGGTGACCTGATTTGAATTCGCCTTGTTTATGAAGAGAATACTTGAAATTATAAATTAATTTGAAAAGCAGAAAGTTGACTTTACAGCGAAAATTTGTTTTGAAATACACTAATCCTGATGTCGAATTCAAGTAAAATTGATTTATAAAACTTGAACACAATTAGTATAGGGTGGGCAATTTAAAAGTTTAAATTTTAAAATGCAATAAAACAAAATTGGTTTAATATGTTGGAAAATTTATTTTGTTTCTTTTAGATGGTGTATCGGCATAGCACTTGTCTTCAACGGCACCCCACAGAATATAGTCCAACGGTATCAATTCACAGTTTCTTGGCGGCGAGCTGACATTTCGGCTAATTAAACGGCCATCAAACGTTTGACGCAATAAATCGATTGGCGCATGAGATGTGTGGCAAGTTGCAACATCCTGTTGTTCATTGGCTTCTATAAGACCACGTATGTGTTTTCTGAAACCCAAATACGGAATTTTTGTTTATGAACGTACCCACCAAGATAAAAAATCGAGATCATGGTGCAGTTTCTCGTTGGCCCATCTAGCGAAGCGAAAACGAAGCGGCTTTAACTCTTGAATAAATTGAACTTTGTAAGGCGTCATACCAAGATCTTCTCGCAAAATTCGACGTAAGCTGGTGCGTGAAATGTTCAATTCTTGAGAACGACGACGAGTTGATGTTGATTGATTCTCACGCACACTCTCAGCCACAGCTTCGACATTTTAGGTTATAAGCACTTTACGAGCACGCTAACGTCTCGACGCATCAACAATGAAATCAGTTTCACGAACTTTAGCAATAAAGTTACGTAAACGGGGCATTATAGGTCCTTCTCCGCTACCAAATATTGTACGTTATTTTCGTGCAATTTTTGACTAATTCTCTTTGTTTCGGAAATAAATTTTCAATAAATGCCAACGTAGCTTCAGCGTAAATCGAGTCATTTCGTTCAGTGATCGATAATACACTTAATTTTGTGACAGAATAGAATGACATAAGTATTGCCAGATTTGAAATAAGCGCTGGTTCAAATTTAAACTTTTATATTGCCCATCCTATACATTTTTTAATTAATTTAGTATTTTTTGATGCTATTATTTAAAGAAATTTTGTATTTTAATTAAACTGTTTTCTTGATTTGTACCCCAAATTCATTAAAAATATTTTTTCCTTCATGCGAATTGCACAGACACAGATACTGTCATATACAAAATGTTTGTATACCAAATTATATGTTTTGTATATATATATATATATATATATATATATATATATATATATATATATATATATATATATATATATATATATATGTATATATGTGTGTGTGTGTGTGCATATGTAATTATATTTATGTATAGAGTATGTGTGCCTTAGTGTGTGTAAATTGTAAAATTAACTAAAACAATATGTTACCTTACATGTATCCTTTGCATGCCTATTTAGTTATTCAAAAAGCCTTAAGAAGTGCCACAAATAACAAAAAAAAAAAAAAATTGGTACTGAAAGGCTGATGGGAAAGCATGGATGTTGACGTTAAATAAGGACAGAGTGTAGAGCAGGAGTTGTTGAAACAGTTGAAATCCACAAAAGTGAGTCAAAGGGTGAATTTGACTAATTATAATAACATGGAATAACAACATGAATTATAACATGAAACTGATTACAACATGCAACAATGATTTTGGTAAACACAAGTAAGTATGTTTATGCAATTGCAACATAAAGGTGTTGTTTACACTGTGCTACCATTAGCAATATGTGAATCAAAAGAATTAAGAAGCTGTGGGTAGAGTGAGTAAAGAAGTGAATGAGGCTAATAAGAAATCTGAAGTTTCTAAAAGACTTAAAACCAAAACAAAAAATAAAAGAAAATTAATTTCAATAAAAGAAAAATAGAAAAATACTCAACAAAAAGTGGCATAAAAGCAGTTGACATTTATAAAAGAGGGCAATTATGCTGTTAAGATTTACAAATTAGCCCTTAAGCGTGAATGGTGTTATTGAGGAAATATGAATGGAACAGAATTTTGAGTAAATGAAATAAAATTAAAATTACAAGTGGATAAGAAAGTTTTTCGAGTAAAATTATACGCTTCAATATCATATGATTTTCAGGCAAAGCTATATAACAGATTAACAAAAGCGATATTAAGAAAAAGTAAAAATTTAATGATCAAAACGTGAAATTCCTATAAGAACTTCCTCACTTTGCTATAAAGTCAAGTAAAGAAATCTTCAAAGGTAAAATGTATCTGTTTAACATCCTGCCCCGAGTCTAATAACGATTTAAACCTACACACCCAAACTTCAAGTAAAACTTTTTTTCAATTGTTAGAAGCAGCCTAGCTTCGAACCAAATTCCGACAATTTACCTTTGAGAACCAAATATTAACCGTTTATTATCAATATCCACACTACAAAAAAAAACTCACTTAATTGTGTCAAAAATGTTTTGATTTTATGATTTTTTTTAAATGAAATTTAAGTTCCTAAGTAACTAACTTGTCAAAAAAAGTATTTTTAATCAATTTACTTTAATTAAACCGGGGCTAACATTTTGTCTATTGCCAGTTTTTTAGTTTTATTTTTATAAAATTTTCAAACTTTTAATTAAAAATTTGTTCGAAGGCCAGGGTAAGCTATAGATTAATCTTTATCAAATCTATATACAGTGGTGGAACAAATAATAGGGACACTTCAATTTTTTTCAATAAATAGAACAACGCGAAATGGTCTGCAGTTTATTTTTTTTTTGGGTCAGATGGCAAATCATATGTACGCACTTCTTTGAATTACAATGCATTCTTTAATTGATTTTTGTAATGATAAATGCAAATTTTGATGTGTCCCTATTATTTCTTCCAACACAGTTTTTAAAAATAAGTTGTCCTATATTCGTCATTTTATAACTCGAGAACCACTAAACCGCTTTACAAAACAACACATGCGTTATAAAGGTTTACTTTCACTGATGGTTTTGCTAAAACTGGACGGTGTCACGCTCATATAAAATTTTTATTTATGTGTCTATTAGAGAGATCGATTATTTGACTTTTTTCAAAACCGGTTTTCGAATAATTTGAAAAGTAGCACTTAAAAAACCGGTTTTCGGTAAATAATAATTCAAATAACCGGTTAACTGGTTCTTTTATTTAAATAAAATTGTTACTAATTCTTGAAGCGCAGAGCTGGACTAAGTCTTTATAAAAATAAGCAAAAGCTGATGGGGAAGATGGAGTGGCAATCAATACTAACAATAATTCGAACAAATCTCATAAAAAATTTGCTAAAACGGTGTGCGGAAGCCATAAAAAACGAAGTTTAGTACATAAAGTATTGAAAATTGCTTAAGTTTCGAACAGCTACTCAAGGAGCTGATTTCGTTTTTGTTGTTTTCGTTGTATTAAAATTGAGCATTACTAAATTATTAGTTGAAAGCTGAATACGATAAGTTATATGTCGTTCGTAATAACTGATACATATGAATTCGAAACAAAATTAATAAATTTTTGGCATTGAAAGGAGTATAAAATTAAAAAAATCTCAAAGTCAATATACGCATATATTTTCGTTTACTTTTTTAATTTTGATAATGTTTTATATGGCATTGTGTGTGGAGTGTTGCCACTCCTCACTGAACATAATACATCATATAGTGCTCCCACTCACTCAGAATTGTATTTTGAAAACAACTCAATTAATTGTGCAATTAAGTACTAATGTTAAATTGAGCTCAATGTTAAATTGAGCTCAATTAAAGCCTTAAATGCTTAAATTTCTATCACTGCGCTATTAAATTTAATGTGTAAATATTCTCCCTTATTGATGCACCTTCTTTTAACATATTTATTCATCATACCTAAGTTAATCGGTCAATAAATTTAAACATTCCTCGAGTTTCTTTATTTTTATTTTTTGTTCACAAGCATTAGAATGAAAATCTCATTGAAAAAATGTAAATCACAAAAGAACAGATGGTATCCAAATATTTGTTTAAAACATTATTTGCAGACAGTAAATAAATTACTTTAAATAATTCTGTCACCATTAATCACAATCTCGTGTAATTACACTTACGAGGGCGAACCTAAAATTATATGACCTAACGTATAGATGGCGGAATTAGTTAAGAATAAAAACGAAAAAAATACTTTGGTAAAATGTGTCAATCTTATAAGAAATATGTTTTAATTTTGGTGCCAGGTTTGTTAACTTTTTTAGTATTTTTTTATTGTTTTGTTATTTTTTGGTAAATTGTGTGTTTTAAACGGGAAAAGGATTCAGTATGGGTAAAATGTAGAGATCGGAGGTAATTGACACAGGATTACTTAGAATTTGGGTAATTCGCTCTTAAAATTTTGTATGAGGAATTATATAATTCAGTTTATCTTTGGGCGGTAAGTTACGATAAAACGTTGCAGTGCAAACATGGGCATAATGTCCAACCAATATTAAAGTCGAGCTAAGTTCTGCTCTTGCAGAGACTACTTATTAGTTTGCAACAATAAAATGAGGAAACGAGACCGTACAAGCTGTCAAGTATTTAAGAAAATGATGAGTGAATGAAGTAACCAGCGTTTGATCACAATTTAACAAAACCATAAGTGTTTAGCGATGTTTCACCGCAATAAAAGAGAGTTTTGGCATCGGTACGTAACCATTAGGATGCTCCTTGTTTTAAAAATGCAAAACTGTAACTACCTCAGAAATATTTTTCGTTATTGTTACATGTTAAGTTAAATTTATATGAAACAAAATTTTGCCTATACATATAAGGTACACCCCATTGTGGGCGAATGAGGCACGCTTTTGCGTGATACAATCTGCCTACAATTTTCTACGACGTATTTTTCTGATACAGAGAACATTTCTCGCACAGCACATATAAGGAGCACAAGAGTGGTTCGCCTCCCATACAAAAAAAAAATTTCGTGCCATTCACCCCCTAGGATTAAAGATAATGTAAAAACAATTCCAAAAATAATTTTTTAAATTTTTGCCACGCCTACAAATACCGCCTTTTAGTATTTTGTTCACTGTGTCGCAATTTCTAGTCTAATCATATCATTTTGTATATCGGTGTTCATGGTTCTGTAAGGGTTACAATTCTCTTTTTCATAGTTTTTTAATATAACGTCAAATTCTAGTAATGGCATTTAAAAACTCGGTTCGTACCCATCCTAATGCTTAATATATTTGAACGAAAATAAAGCCGTGTTATTTTGATGAAACTTTTGCGTTGAAGCTATTTATTTTTATCAATAAAAAAAAAAGTTATAGGAGTTGAAAAAAAAAAAAAATAAATACCCAAAGTGTTTTGAGATATGGTAACACTTTTGACAAAAAGTGATGCAGTTGACATAATTTTTACGGCACGATTGAAAAAATACGTTTAACTTAACTTTTTTAGGAAAATTTTGGCCTGAATTGAGGTTGCTATACTGTTCGAGACTTCTTAATTTAGCAAATATATAACCTATGCGCCATTCTTCTACAACCTTATTAGCGGATTCATTAACAACCCGTACAAAACGTTCAGCATTTTGAGAATGAGAGGGATATTCTAAAATATATCATTATTTTTATTACAAAGTAATTTTTAGGTGTGTTTCCAAATTCAATTATTTTATAATATAAACCATAATTAAACCAATCCGTTATCAATATATTTGCATAGTTTTTTTAATTTTAACAGTTTTCTAATAATAATCCAAAAGATTTACTATCAATTTTCTGATAGATGTGTTATTTAGCTAAACTTTCATTTTTGTAAATTCATTGTCATTTTTTTAAATATAAAATATATGAAATAACCACTCTTTTTGTCGGAAATTTAATTTTTCCAATATTACACTTTGAAATGCATTTTTATACTATATAAATATGTATATATTTAAGTTAGTTTTTATAAGTTAATTTGAAATGCCAAATATGAGAAAACGGCATTTTTGCCAAAAGTGTTACCATATCTTAAAACTCTTTAAGTATATTTTTTTAACTCCAATAACTCTTTTGTTTATGAGCAAAAGTAAATAGCTTCAACGCAAAAGTTTCATAGAAATAACATGACTGGCACAATTGTTTTTTTGACCGCTCTAAGAAGAGCTTTAGTAACTACTTTTGAAATATGGGCTCTTTACTTCACACCTTAGACAAGGGAATAGTTAAAATAATAGAACTTGACAATTCGTCAAAACAAAAAAAAAAACAAAAAACAAAAAAAAAATCGAAGCCAGTTCTATCGGCAGAAAAAGAAAAATCGATCAACGGTATCATGATAAAATTAAGAAACAGTAGTCGCATTTAAAGGAAGTATTGTTTCATCAATACAATGCACGAGTACATACAGTAGCGAGCACTTGTGAATACATTTTGTTTAGAAAGATTTAGAACTGAAATGAAATACGTAGGAAAGCCATTTCAAATTTTTATTTAAACTATTCAATAAATTAATTATTAAAGAAAATAAAATGAAATTCAATAAAATAAGTCCCAAGTATCGACTTCTGCACGTATAAAAACAAAATATTTTTCTTTTAGTTTTTAATATATTGTCCAGAGCCCTTCTGCTTTTATCACTCTTCTCACACGTCCTGGCATATTTGCGACCAAGTTTTCAATAGCATGCTTGGGAATATTTGACCACTTAGTTTGGACTCGGAACTAAAGTTAATTTATTTTACCACTAAATCAAGTTGTCACCAAGTAAAACAGGCTCTAACCATCAGCCCTCCACCTCCGTGCTTCAAAGTTTCTTTAACTTGGTGTTTTTATAGCGTTTTATAAGAACGGTGCCAATAGTATTCTTTGCCATCCGACTGAAAATGATTTGTTTTAGTTTCATCTGACCATGGTACCCGTTTTCAGTCTTTGACATTCCAGTTTTTGTGCTATTTGCAGAACTTTCGGCGTGCTTTTTAATATTTCTCCGACAGTGCTGCTTTTTTCTTGCTTTACAGCTAAATTGAGCCCGATTCTTTTAAACCCTGCGTGTAATCCACACACTAATTGGCTTGCTTATGGCATATGCTGTCTCTTTAAGAGTTTCTGCCTGTTTCATAATCAATAAAAGTTCCATGGCCCAAGCATCTCTCTCAGCGAGCAAACTTTGTTGCGAAATTTTTACGTTTTGACGGCTAATACATTTTTTTCTTGCTTAAAGCACTGTTCGGTGGCAAATTCCAAATATCCTGGCAATTTCGTACGCTGACTGTTTATTTTAACACGAATAACCGTTATATTAAATATGTATAATTTTTACACGTTTTTATATATTTTTTTCTTTTTTTTGCAAATTTGCTCATCGTTCAAATATTTTTCTAAATTTATAATATAAAGTTTTATTTTTATTTTTATGACAACCTGGAACGTCTTGCAAAGAACGTGAAAACCATGGTAGATCGACAAAGATATACACACTTGAGCAACAATAGCTTTTTCTCATTTTCTGTAAATAAGCAATTAATTTATGTATGGTGAATGAAGATCAACCAGACTCATTGAAAAGGACCTACAAACGCTGGCTCCGAACGGCAGATGTAATAATTAGTGAAGTTTTTCATAGCCGAAATACTCATAACCAGTCGCTAGCAATGTTGTGACGTGATCCCCATAATAAAAATCGTCAGATGGTGTGGCCTGAGATTGAGCCTAGAACTTTTTGGTTGGTAGGCGGATTCTTCCCTAACATACCGCAGTGCCACACACTACTAAATACGTGATTTATGTTGCTACAGACGTCCTCTGAAGTGTGAAAACATTTGGAAATCGATGGAAAGGATAAGTCTAGATATTTTGAGGGTCTTTAAATACTAAGCTGAAAATTAACCATCTTAACTACCTTAAACCATCTTAACTACCTTAAATTGACGTTATTGTGCAGCAAGGAAAACTTGATTCTGTATCAAGTAGTCTCTCTCTGTAAAGAATGAATCACTTGGTGAAGTATTAAGATATTGTGAGGTCTAGGAAGAAATGTTCTTTATGACCCTAAAAACGCTGAACGTTGTTATATCATACTTACTTGCTAGAAACTACAATATGCCGGCAGACTCAACAATGTATATGAGGGAAATGGATAGAGACAAAAGAACCGGTTAACCGAACCGGAAAACCGGTTTTGTAAAAGTTGTAATTTTTCGAGTTATTCGAAAACAGGTTTTTGAAAAAAGTCGAATAATCGATCTCGCTAGTATCTACCATTCCCTACATACTTTATTCGCCAGATTTTGCTGCTATTGATTATATCTAATTTTTAAAAGTAAAAAAATGGTTTGGTGCAACAACTTTTATCAAACAATGAAGAAAAGTAGCTTACAGTTAATGTAGCTATCGGATATCGCTAGGAAAACTGTACCGAACTAAAAGAAGATTTGTAGTGTTTTCTACGTTAGATCGGCTAATTTTGAAACTGTCCTCGTACATTTACATTCACAATAAACCATATTACTGGTCCTATTGTTGTAATAACCATTTACCACAGCATTGACCTTTAAACAGCAACAACAACAATATTGCAATGACTGAAAAAAATTGTGTATCTCTGCACAAATCTGGTAATAAATGGTTATCGACACTTAATCATACAACGCGTTAAATATACAATAATTAGAAATAATAAAGAAGAAAAAAACTGCAAAAAAGATTTCATGGCTTTTTATCAAATCATTAAATGTGACCGACCGACCATCTCTGAACTGAAAATTATAACCCAAAATATAAAATAACAGCGTTGAGCCTAGATGGGAGGATGTGAACGCAGTTATAGAAAATACATGGCATAGAGGCGTCGGCATATTCGTTGGGTGAGTGGTATATGTTGCATGATGAATTGCACGCATGAGTGTGAGTGTGTGTATATGTGCTTATGTTTTCTATAGCAATTTCAGGCAATATTACGATATTGTAATTGTTGTGTAAGCTCATGTCACTAATTACAATATTAATAAGCTATTGTTAAATGCATACACATGCATTAGTGTGACTTTATTAGAGCTCTATAAATGTATGAGTGTGTGTGTGTGTGTGTGTGTGTGTGTGTAACGGAAACATTTCATTAAAGTCAATATATCTATGCATTACATATTATTTTATGAAAATTTAAATCATTTCGAAAATGATAAATTTACGGCAAAATATTAGAATTGATTTTGAAAATGAGAAAAATTAAAATTAAAATTTATTTACACACCATTATAAGTTAAGTAGAGGAGCGACAAGGGTACATGGCAGAGCTTTAGATTATTAATTTTTAAAATGTTTAAATATTTTTGAATCAACGAAATTCTTGGTTTTGATATAAACAATTATGGCTTTAGTTTTCTCTAATTTTATGCAAAAGTTCCCATTTTACTACTTACTCCCTTACCAATTAAATAATTCACTTGAACTTTACAATTTAATAAATGTTCGAGTTCATTATGTTTGTAAATTTATAAGCAATTATCAATTAAAGCGATACAAAAAGCTTAAGCATGCCTATGCCGATACTTGAGTACTTACCAAAAACATATATTATCTTTGGCATTATTTATTTGCCTTTGAAGTTACACTTTAAAATTCACCAACGCCCTTTCTTCCCTCCCTACTCAATCTTCTCATTCATATTAATTTTCAACCATTCAACACTGCAATTTAATGTTACATTGTTATTCCCTTAAGAATGCGTTTGAGTCTCTTATTCATACACAGCACATACACATATCTACAGAGAGAAAAAAAAAAGAAACAAAAGCCATGTTTTAAGTTAAGCAAGAAATACGCGTTTCCCTAATCAACAGCACATACGCAACATTATCGACAGATTTATTTATTGCAACGTTTTTTTTTCCTTCTCTTTTGCTTTCAACATCATCGTCATTATTATCAGCTTAACTAAGCAGAGTGATGATGAGTCGTCGCTAGCTTTGTGTGAACTTGCATTACTTGTAAGATTTGCTTTGAAGCAGGCAATGCGTTTGGCAGCGTTATGTTCTTGTCATTCTCAAAGGAACCGAATCAGAAAAGAAATCAACGAGAAACAAACTGTAGAGAAAATAATAATAAAAACAGAAATCAAAAGACATCAACATTTAATGCAAATACAACAAAGGCAACAACAAATATTTACTTTTTTTTAAAGTGTAACTGTGCATGTGTGTGCAACATGCCACACGCCCATACGCACTCTGCTCTACAATTCCATTTAGTACATATCCGTCTAAATGAGTAGATAGATGCGTTGTTGTTTATCCACTTGGTTTACGAGAAGTGTATTTGTAAGAGTAAGCGTGTTGCATAAACAAGTATGCGTATGTTATTGTTGTTCTGTTTATGATGCCGCATATTCTAAAGCAAATACTGGAAAAAAAACAAATATTTTTTAATGAAAAGAGTAGAGAGAATAGCATCACAAGTGTATAAGTATGCAATTTTTCTAAATTGTTGCAATTTTTTTATTTAATTTTTTTCATGAAAACGATGTTGTTGTTTTAGCTGTTTTTGTTGTTGTTGTTGTTGTTGTTGTTGCATAGAGCAAGTGTGTAAAAATGCAAATAAAGAAAATGAAATAAAATCAAACGTAATATACGCACAGATTTATTACGTTTGTAGTCATCAGTCTTTAAAGAAAAAAAAAATCTTTTTGAAATTTTACCGACAACATCAATGATGAATATAAATAAACATGGCTACGCACATTGAATTGCATTTTAAACAGGAGCAAAAACAACAAAAATTTGTTATGTAACGCTTGTAATGCTTGCAATGCTTTTTCGGTACAGTTACACTATACAGTAGAATACAAACTGTTTCCATAGACATTGTTTTTTTTTTTTTGTTCTTACACTGTTTTATTTAAAACAAATTGCTTTGATTCTTAAAAACATGATCCTCGCCACTCCCTCCAATGTCCTTTTCTCCTACAGCCGCTCTCTTCTGCTGTTTGTTAACAAACGCTTTTCTTTTTTCTTTTGCTGGCTGTCAGGCGCTAAACCCCTCTGGTATGTTATAAGAACGTGTTTAGCATTTATTTTCGTTTTCCGTAACATCAGTAACGACATTTCATCTATTTTAACGCATCATGTCAATTCCGGAAGTCAATTTTCACATGCACCGCTTTCTCTGACATACACGCATGCACCCCACATACTCCCACATCCTCATGCACTTATCTGCACTATAAAATAGTTATTGTATAGTGTGTGTGTGTATGTAGTATGTGGCATTTATATTGACTTGCCACCACATGCATTTTGTAAATGGAATTTAAAAATAAAAGAAAATAAAAAATATTAGAAGAATGGAAGGAAAATTCAATTACTACTTAACAATATAATGCAATTGTAAGCGTTTCAACACGTTTCTAAAGGCTAATGTGTATGTGAATGCGTATGTGTTCATGTGTGTTGGTATAATTTATTAAAACGTGGCCATATTATTAGCTTAATAATATATTTAATCCTGAAATTAAGGTTTAAAGGCTGAATATGTACTTTCGAAGAGGCATTAATTTTATAACATAAGCAAGAAACAATTGCTAAAATTAAGACGCTTTAGATTGCCTATCTTTGGGTCTCATAGAGCTCAGTTTGTTGTCAAATTTGAAGTAACTGAAAAGGTTCTTGTATTATAACATAGTGTTTGTGGTTTTGAAAAATAAAACACAAATTTGTTTCGCTTGTGGCTATTGCAGTAAGCAAGTGGTCAGTCTGCTAGTCTCTCAAGTGCAGTCAATTCCTGGAAGCTAATAAATCTCATTTTCTTTATAGAACACAACACTTTTTCTGTTGGTCAATTGTAGTAAGTCCCTCTCAATTGTTTAGTTAAAACAGTCGAATTGTGAGCTGTAGGATTACAATTGAGCATTTTAGAAGGTTCTAGCCATCCATTTTTTCCACTTCATCTCAAATGCTCTTCAAAAAGTATCCATTGCTCTTGTTTCAGTTTAATTAAACAGTTGATTTTCAAACTAAGAAGACGAGTCTGCTGTAGCTCATCTCCATATGATTGCGCAGTGGTGATGACCTTTGCTAACTGGTGGTGATTCTTACTAAATATTGCAATTTTTTCCCCAGTAGGTGACGATTTCTCCCGATTATTCATGTGAAGTTTGCCATCATCGCCAGAGTTAAGCTGAAATGTCAAGGAGCGTCTAACCTAATTTATCCTTTTTATGAACGCTGTAGATCAAATAAATCAATGGAAGGTACTTTTCGACATAGTGAGGTATGTTGTTGGTCCGATACAAAGAAATGGGGAATGGAAAAAACCGGCTTAGCTAATCATACCGACTAAGAAATTATGTCCTCTTACTACTAAAATAGAGTAGAGCAGCAGGAGAGGTCGGAAACTCACCAGAACCCCTTCAGACGACTTCTAGACTCATGAGACAAAAAACAATTATAACACTGCCAAAAAAAATCAAGTGGCATGTTTTCCTCTTGAAATGGAGTTACTGTGTTCAGAAGTATATCCTTTTAAGCGTATTTCATTCATTTACGTACATATTCTGATTATAGGACTAACACCGTATCTAGAAAATACGACCCAAACCATCAGATTTCCATGGCACCATGCTTTACTTTCATTGTTTTGTACCTGGAGTTGCGTTGCATGCTTGAAGAAAGCCATATAAGTAAATCATTTCCCATTAGACTTAAACCGAAAAATTTGATTTGTCACTCTAAAGTATATTTTATCAAAAGAGCGGTTGATTTACTTTATGCTCAAGCAAAAAAAAAAAAAAAAAAAAAAATCGGGACTTCAAGTTCTTTTTAGATACACAAGACTTACACAGCCTGCATATCTTTGGTAGATAAAAACAATAGCATCTAAGTTGTTAACTGGCATGCTGTAATGAACTGGACGAAGTCATCATCGTGTGGAATAGATTGTAGAAGTAAAAGGGGATCCAGCCATTTGTATGCAGTAAAACTGGCTTTGGTTTTATGTTAGTCAATAGTATTTACTGGCTTGTTTTTTTCCAACTCCATGAAGAGAAAATCTAGTTCTTGCAACATAAATCTCGTTTCAAAATCCATATTTGTCTGACTTTGATGGAATATATTGGCGAAACGACTCTTGATCGCTGAACACCACCAAATTCTCGTCAGTTGTTAAGTAAGCTCCAGGCATTTACGACTTTAGCAAGTTCTTATTGATGTGTTCCCAAATATCGCAAAAAGGTGCAAATTTGTCCTTTGCTATCTAGTGACAGAGTAGACCTGTTACAAATTTAAATTTTGACATGCAGTCTCGAAATCTCAGAATGTTGCATCCATATAATGGGTGCCAATGTACTTCGTAACTCATAATACTTTGTTAATATAGACCAGCATTCAACAAAAGCCGATTAAAGTTTTGAATTCAATTTTGTGTACTAGCTGCGCCATTTCATTTCATGTGTGCCCCTGTCCAGAGGATTAGTGTGCATAACAATTATATTGACGATGTCATCATCAAATATGCGGTTAAATGCATTGTGCACAGAGCTAATCTGTCTTCCAATTGGTAAAACTACTTTATAAAGTCGAATAATGTTTTTTTTTTTGCACTATTTTTCAATTTTTGCGTTAATAGTAGCATTTATAGGCAATGAATTTTATTCAGTTTCATCCATTCCGATATAAGCAGTTGTAGTTTTTTTTGGCTCCATTTCAATATCATCATCACTTTCGAATTTTGTAGAAGTCACCTCAAATTCTGAGAGAAAATCCCCATTAGAATTTGCTCTAAATAAATTTCTTCAGTTATACTTCCAATTTCTTCTGGTCTACTTTCTAATTCAGAAGTAGGCAACAGCTGAATAACTACATTTTATTTTGTTGCTTACTATGTAGCATATTTTATAGCCATCAATACCGATACACACATAGCATGGATTTATCATATTTTACACTGTATAAACGGCTAGCACTTGACACAATGTACTTCACCGTTACTGTAACGTATACCACACTGGTGTATACCAGGGTTCGACTTATTTTTCAACTTGCGAAATTGTACCGTAACTCCCCCTAAAAATGTTCTTCCCATCAAAAACCTATATTTCGCCAAGAATTAGGCTGGTCATATATCGGGAGGGCGTGGCTCATCCGTCCTTATGTTGCGATAAAATGTCAATTCAATTTCAATTTTCACATATGTTTATTTCGAGTTAAACTTATGTAATACTCTTTACTTTTCCAAAATAGATCATAATAATATAGGAATTTGAATTCATCAAATGGATCAGAGGCGGCCCAAAAAGGTGGAGGGGTACTTTTTATTTACCCGTCGCACCAAAAGGTAAACTTTCGAATTTTCGAAATACTGACTTCCAAAATTTCTGTAATTTCTTGACTTGGGGTTTCAGCAGTAATTGGCGCTTTTATTCAAGCTTTTACATATATTTTCACTACAAAAATACATACTTCTCTAACGTTATCCTTTTTAGAATCACTTAAGGTGAAGTGTTCTCTAAATTAAAAATATTTTTAATGCATAAATGGCCTTAGACATCAAACGCGCATGGTTAAAGGCATTCGGAAAGTAAACTTTGGAACCGACTATCCAAGGTAAACTAAAGACAGCTGGAGAAGTTCTTTGAAATCGACTTTTTTATTTCTGCTCACTATTCTCTAAATTTGTTGAATATTTGTACACTGTGGCCAGAAGATTTTTTCATGTTGTCATTAAAAACGCTCCTCAACAGATATGATGACGACATGGAAAATACAAAAATTATTTTTAATAGATCATAGATGATGGTAAGAGAAAAGAAGAATTTAAGCATGGATTAGCACTGTGTGTTATCGGGGCTACAAAAACGATTTCTGGAGATTTGCTATTTTTAGTATGTTACACCCTATAAACTTTGATTTTTCGATCGCTTGATATCATTCCAATGGAGTTTTTCAATTAATTCTGCTGACACGCATCTTTTGAGTGACCTAAACAATTGACGAGTTTTGTGCTGGTTTGCAACGACTTAATATTATTCGCTGTCTTTAGCTGTCGAAAACAGGCTAATGAGCATACGTTGTTTAGAATTTTACAATACGAGTATTTGATTCTTGTGGCAAGAGTTGGTGAGAAATGTTCTTTTCCTTATTATTATTATTATTTTTTTAATTTTAAATAATTCCAAATTCTATATAAATAAAATCTGATTATATTTTCTAAATAACAATATGGCTTAAAATACTCGTATTTGTAACCACTTGCTTTATTTAATTAAACAAAATAAAAATTCTTATTTTTCTTCTGACAATTAAAAACTTGATCACATAAAATTTCAATAAAAATGTAAAAAACAAAAATAAAATATTAAATGTAAGTACTTTTCTTAGAAAGAAAACATATTTCTTAGAAAATGGAAAAACGAAATTGACAAAAAGAATTTCAAGTGCTATTGTAAATATCATATTATTTTAAGTTTTAAATAAATGGAGTGTTTTAAGAACGGAAACCATATGCAAGATATTGTTGTTGCTTTTTTATTTTGGTTCTTGCAAAAATATTTAATAAAATCTCAATTACATATCAAGACAAATAAGAAAATCAAGTGCTTTTTTTGTTTTCTATTGGCTTGACTCAATAAATCTTCTTCAAATGCTAAAGGAAATACTAAACACAGACTACAAATTTATAAAATAATATTCGAAGACTGCATAAAAGTAAAATATAATTTATAAAAAATTCTATACAACAACAGACTTATAAATAATAACAACTTCTTGTCAATATAGTTTTTAATTTTTCTTTTTTATACAATATTTTTATTATTAAAAAAAAGAAGAAAACTGCAATAAGACAATTTAAACAAGTTTTTATTACTTTTCCATGAGTAAATGAAAATTTTATTAAAATATTTTAATAAAAGAATTTATAAGAAGAAGACGTTAAAAATATGAGAGAAAAAAAAATTAAAAAACCAGCATATGCACGTTGAATATTTTTTAAAAGAGAGATACAATATAAATAAGAGTCTTCATAAGAAACAATATAAATGCTTACAAAAAAAGAAAAAAAATCATATAAATATGCAGTTGACATATAATATGTATTAAAAACCAAGAAATTTATAAGAGATCAGGCCCGACTACATGATATACTACACCTGTTTGAAAGAGCAACATACACAACAAGTGTGTAAGTGAGGGAACTAACATACAAAGGTTGCTATAATCCAAACTCAAAGCAATAACAGCTAAAGGTTCAATTTCATAACATCAAATGATATATCGTCATAACAGTAACTATTGTCGAAACAACCATCCACTAGACGAACATATTGTTGCCTATAAGATTGGTTGATTGGGTTACAATCAGGCCTGCCATATTTGCCGTTTTATCGGCATTTTGCCGATTTTTTGCCTTTAAATTATCAAAATGCCGGTTTTTGCTCCAAAAATACCGATTTTTCAAGGAAATCTAAAAACAGGGCAACTTTATTTGTTTTAGCAAAATTTACAATTTTTGAGAGCACTGAAGTACTTACTACATATCGTAACCTAAAACGCAAACGGCCATTTCATTTTGAAAATTTTACAGGAGAGGCAGAAAACTATTTAAAATAAAAAGTATAGTTTTAATCAGCGAGATTTTTTTTCAATATTTGAGCTACAATTTTTAACTTATAAACCAATATCGCGTTTTGACAATTCACAGTGTTGCATATTATACAAACGTTTAGTTAGGTCTTCTTGAGTTTATTATATAATCGCTTTTGTGGATAGGGCCGTTCGTTTTTTGGTAACAACTTCGTTAATTTTAGTTGGAGGATTCCAAATTTATTTGTGGACCTTTGTTTTGATGAAATACATTAGGATTGATGAAAACATTGATTTTGAATTTTTTGTTAGTTACGGCCGTTTGCGTTTTAGGTGACGATTTATAACCAAATGTTTTTAATACTCAAAATCAGGCAATTAGTAACAATTTTAATATCCTGTGTAATCTAGAACAGACAGAAAGAAGGCTTCTTAAAATTGGTTTTGACGAATTTTGCAATACTTCTGGCTCTGTGGAGTTCATCATTTCTATTAAAGACACGTTGAGTCATCGTTGGCAGCCCACTGCTTAACACAATTAAACCCACTGAGGTTTTATTGGGTATTATATTAAAATAAAATCCGGATGGGATTTTCAGTTTTTTTTGTAAAGTCAGCAAAACAAATTTAATTTAAATATTTTTACGGTATATTTACAAAAATGTAAACATAATTTGTATATTGGGTGCACAAACTAATTAATTTTTTAGCTCCAAAAATGATTCTTTTTTTAGAGCTAATGAGTTAGTAAGTAAATCGAAATATTGTCCATCATTGCTACCAACTTTTCCTCACCTCGTCTCGAAAAAACATCTCGGAATTTGAGGCGATAAAATTTTAAATCCAATTTTCAATTCATGTTGTATCCGTCAAAACTGCAGGTAGCAAGAAGAAGCAATGTTTACGCCATTCAGGCCGCACAACTCTAGAAGGTCAATACGTAGCGTTATTTGTCGCGCACAACCACCTTGCGCAATTAGTATATTGTTCCGAAAATAAGGTTGGGCACCACAGCGTTATAAATAAAACAGCTAAAATAAATAAAGAAGACCTGCAAGAACAACTATTCGTGCTGTTTACAAATAACCAAATCTACAACGACAACCATTAGCAGAGATAAAGTAAATAAAAATAACACGGCAACAATAATTAAGGAGCAAAGAAAACAAGTAACAGACAATAAACGAGCAACAACAAATACTAAGAGCTGAAAGAGGTGGATGTTCATATACACATGGCTACAAAAGAACTAAAAAGAAATGGAATCTACCTGAAGTATTGAGAGGTTCGAGAGCCTTCGATGTGTTGTTTACTCAGCCATATAAAACGCACATAAATGCGAACAGCAATGAGTTTAAGCAAAGTAAACCCAGCGAGTGTAGTTTGTGTGAAAAGACTTTATAAGAAATAAACTCTTGAAGTGAATCGTGAAGTAAAAAACCAGTTTAGTTAGAGCTAACTCAGTAAAGAGGGTGAAGTGTGGATAAACTCTAGTTGAAAAGGTAGTGATCGAACCTAAGTTATAACTAAGATCGGGTTGGAAGATCTTTAAGTAGAAAGATCTGTCGAGTAATTGTTGTTGTTTACAAGATTGCAAACAGACGGAGTAATTAAAAATAGAAAATTGTTATTGCCTGTAAAAAGGTTACAAACGGTGGTGCACAAAACTGTGTTGAATAAGATTTTTAATTAAAACCAAACACAAAATTTATTTTATTTTAACTACAATCTACGAACTCATAAATACTTTTTTTAAAAAGATAAAAACGTAACAATATGAACCGGCTCACATATCGTGTGTAGATTGGAACCGGAATAACACCCTCAACCGTTTCCTTACTACACACCCTCAGAAGTATGTAGTTGAGGTCCTTGCAGCTCTCGGAAATTCGGATCAGTGTACCATTTCTGCCTCTGTCCCGTTCTCCACTCTTCATAGCGCTTCACATACAGCTACGAACCGCTTGGTTTTCAATCACGGGAAAGCTTGTTGGGCTGAGCTTAACGATTTTTACGGGCATTTCAGTTGGAGACTTTGTTTCCTTGATTCTAGCGTCAATGTCTTGGCCGAAATGCTCAGATGCTCTTGGTATTCCGGGCATGAGAATTCACTGTGACGTTTGAGTGTTGAAAGAAGCATTCAAGTGCCTCGCCTTTTTAAGACGGTTCAAGTATTACTTCACTCCATCAGATTTCCTTAATATTTACAAGATCTATATCCGACCCAAATTGGAATACAACTCTCATGTATGGGCCGGTGCATCTCGACCGCATGCAGGATAGGTCGAAGACTCTAATTAATGACGGTAGGGTAGCCAACTCTATCGATTCATTAGAGGATTGTCGCAATGTGGCGTGTCTTTCATTGTTCTATCGGTACTATAATATATATACTATATTACGTACTCGTATTTATAGGGAGAATTCGTTCTTTGGTTGCACTATTCGTTTGTGGAACAACCTTCCAGCGAATGTCTTTCCTGCCACTTACTCCATGAGCAAATTTAAATCGTACGTCCACCGATACTACTCCCTCTGTCTCTCTTCCTACAACCTATTTTCCTAGTACCAGCACAATGCACTGGATGTGGTGCGCAACCTTATTGTCGTAACAATATTATTTTGTGTTATAAACATTGCTGAATTGTTCTATTGTGTTAGTTTTGTTAATTAAAATATCATTATCGTATTTCATTTTGTAAATATGGCGATTTTTAATCAAAATCATCTGACACACCTGGTTACAACTAATGCATTGCGTTAAGTCTTATCTAATTTTAGCTTAAAGTGCATTATATTGTTTATTAATTAAGACCCTTTAAGCGTCTACTAATAACAGACGTTCTTTTCGTTTGATCAAAATTTGTTACCACCCAGCCATCTTTTTTTTAATTTGACAATAACCAAATACGTTATTGAGAATTGAGTATTAATTCATAGCTCATTTCATAAATTTTTCTCAAATTGCCTTTCCCCGCTGTATGCTACATTTTTTTATTGAATCTGTTCAACATAAAATTGATGTAAATGACACCGTGCGCATCAAAAAAAAAGCTTCATAAAACATTAGCCTTTTGGTGCACATTTATCATATGAGATCCAATGTTGTGTTCATCCTTTGGCTTCTGGAGCTTAGATTAATGTTTCGTCAGCAATTACAAAACTGTTCATGAGCTCGTTATGACCTTATTTGAATATTGCCAAACACCTTGTAGTTAAGCTGAGGTCTCCATAATTACAACATTGATCGTATGGATAGCTTTTTCATATTATATTTTTCAGGTAAAATCCAACGCCATTATAAATTATTTCTGACGTGGACCACTCATTTAATAGACTTTATGTTTTGGCGTTATTTTAATTATTTTTTAACTATTTGTGGTGTGGAATTCTCATAGTATTTATTAAAACTTTTTTGGTTTAGCATATAGGCCATGATCGGCTTTGAATTTGTAATTAGAACTTTTCAACTGCATATACGAGGGTTACTATTTATATATGGAGAATAGCAGATAATAACAAATATTTTTAAATGAAAATGGCTTTATTGTTTTACAAAATGTTTCCCTTGATGCTCAATAAATTTTAGCATTCCTTCAAACCATTTCTCAAAGCAGTTTTTTCATTCCTCTTGAGACAAATGAAACAAATGGTCGTATACCACTCAGAATTGATCGTCTTATGTTGCTCAAGCGGAACAGTGGCCACATGACATACTAGCCGAAGAAACAGGCGACGAACAATTTTTGCTGGATTTAGCTCGCCTTGGAATACCCATACGATCTATTTCTCTTTTGTTACCTGTCACAATTTTATATTCGTCTTTTAAAGCACCACGGTCGTACTTTTGATTCATTTTTTATACCAATCGACGCGAACCTCTTTTGAGCGGTTAATAAATTTATCAACGAGAACAAATTTTTTTACAACTAAGTGTTCATGCAAAATCGTATTTATTGAAGTGGAACTAACGTGAAAGGATGCCTCTATCTCACAATATGTCACGCGATGATATTTCATTATCAGTTCGCGTACTACAACGATGTATTTTGGCTCAATAACCGATTTAGGAAGACTTACGAAATTCGTCGGAAACCGAACTATGACCACAATTGAATTTACTATATCAGTGATATACAGTGGTTGTTGATGGTGCTTTATCGCCATGCAAAGAACTGAGTTCATCAACACATCTTTGTTGAGATAATTCACGCCGAAAGTTGTGAAAAATAATACAACCAAAACCTTCTCTCGAAATTTCCATTTTTTGGTCAAATTGATTTTCTTAACTCATTGTAAACAAAACAAATAGCAATTGCACAATGTGCTTGTAAATACGTTGCTGCTAAAAAATTTCAAACTTTATTATGGTGTTGTCAGATTTTAGCTATTGACATTAGTATTGCCAGTTCCTCGTATAAAGCATGATTCAGATTAAGAACACAGATGTATTTGTATCAAATTTTACCAAAGGCTTTATTGAGAAGCTAAATATGGTTCCAACATAAACAAACTCAATATCACCCAGTCTAGTACAGGATATCGAGGAGGAGTCGTGTAGAAACCACTCGCTGAAGACCCTTCAGCTACTTCAGCCAATGCCCGGTAAGTACAGTTATCAGTCTGGGGCACCAGCGAGCGACAGAATGCGGCTCATGTCATACTCAAGCCAAGCTAGTTTAATCTGACCCGAATGGATCGCTTCGATTTCGTTTAGAATGGAAAGGATCCTTACCTCCTGACGAGTTCCTGAGTGCAGTAGTCGAAAGTAGAACGTATTACGTACAAGAATTCATTGAAAATCCTAGCATGACTAATGTCCTGACATGAACATCGCGCAGCAGAGCACAGAAGGGGAGATTCACATCGCCACAGAGACTCCAACACAGACCGATCTCTGCATCTTTTCCGGCATCCTAACGGTCGCTGCCATCTCCGTCGAACCACCCTACCATTGCGCCATTAGTAAGTATATGTTTAGCTATGTATCTGTACATCCAGAGCACAACCCGAACATTTTATAACAAATTAGTAAGTCACCATTACCAACGTTTCGCCTCCAAACACATAACATGATCCAAGAAATTCTATTCCTGCCCACATATTTTGGAGAGCCTAAATGTTGGAATCCTTCTTCTTCTAGTAAACAGTACCAGATCGGCCATGCCCGGGTTAATGCCCAGCCTACGTCCTGACACTCAGCTGTTCATTACCAAATACAGTACGAACGGAAACATGAAAAAGATAGGAGTAACGACATCATCGGCATAAGCTACTGCCTTAGTGTCAGTTTCCCCAAATTCCTTCAGCATTAAATTAATAACAAAAAACCAGAGAAGGGATGAGATAACTCCACCCATGATATTATTATTAATTCCCATAACATTCCATGATAGAACATGGGAACTTCTCTCAGTCAATGAGCTAGCTGCACCCGATTCTATTTTTTTTAAAGTCATTGAAAGGGACCTACAGTTTAACGCCGGATCCGAACGGCAAATGCATTTAGAGAAGTTTTCAATATTAGTAATACGCATAACCAGTTACTAGCTAATGCTATGAGGTGATACCGCTGTCGGAAAACATTTTTCTTTTTTAAGATGCTCTGGCTTGGTATTGAACCAACGACCGTCTGGTTGGTAGGCGAGTGTCTTACCTACCATACCACAGCGGCACACCCAAATTATATATTTAGATGAAAATATGTAGCAAGACCAAGGGTGCCAATGGGGACATATACACCATAAAGATTTCAGATTTGCTGGCTCATGGATCGCTGTGTCCTACAACTGTGTCCGATCTAAAAAGATATCGATACAACACAATATTAAATTACATATATTTTAATTATTAAGAGCGAAAAGCGAAATCTCATACTAGCAGACTAGCACACTAGCACACTACCAATTTGTCTATTGGGTAACCAGGCTTATTTCTGTCTAATTTTTGATATTGTTTTTAAGGGCTAAATTCAAGTACTTATACAAGAAGAACTTACTCGGGTTCTGTTCGGTGCAGTTAATTTCCAAACATGGATTAAATTATTTGCGCCCTATTTTAGCCTTTGACATCGCAAAATTGTATCATAAGAACTATAGGCGCTTTGTTGGAAATTGGAGCACTTTTTACTACCCATTTTAGCAATTGGCGCTAATCCAAATATAGATTGATTCCAATGAAATACAATATTTTTGGTAATAATGTTTTAGGTCTATTGCTACCTAGTCAACAG
Source organism: Wohlfahrtia magnifica (assembly GCA_023159175.1). Classification (NCBI taxonomy): domain Eukaryota; kingdom Metazoa; phylum Arthropoda; class Insecta; order Diptera; family Sarcophagidae; genus Wohlfahrtia; species Wohlfahrtia magnifica. The sequence goes on from JAKWBJ010000222.1 coordinate 9,756,528, forward strand.
TAGTTTAAATTGTGCATTGTATTTACCAACTAAAAAGCTACAAAACCTTTGTTTAACTGCTGATTAATTTATTTCAAAACAAGGTGTTTATACAATTCCATAATTCATTCCATATTTGTAAATAGAAAGGTATACAAGTTAATAATGTCGATTTGTCATAACTGTCACATATGGTTTGTGTCGATAATAATAAATTTGGTGTTTTGGAGACTAAATATCTATCATTATAATTCAGTATTCGATAGACGCCAAACTGTAAACACACACTGTTTTCAATCGCTATAATAATGTCGTGTTTTGTGCCTGAGAAAGATGTTTTCCTAGGAAGTTTGATAAACTTCTTTCATGTGAAGAAAACGGCTGGAGCATTGCACGACGAATATTGTTGTCAAATGGAAGAAGGACTTGCATTATCATTGGGAGTCATACAACAAGCCATCAATCAATCAAAAGCAAGAATTGAAGCCGAGAAGCGTTGAAAGACGATTTTGCATGTCGGAAATGATGCTTGAACGCTACAAAAAAAAGTAAGTCTTGCATCGTACTGCTACTGGTGATGAAAAATGGTTACATTACATTCAATATATTCAAGCACAAAAAGTCATATGTAAAGACCGCCCAACCAGTCAAATCAACGCCGAAGTCGAATATCCATGATAATGTTCTGTATTTGTTGGGAGCAGAAGGGTGTTTTCTATTACAAGCTGTTGAAATCGGGTCAGACGATCACAGGAGACCTGTAGCGAATACAATTGATTGGTTTGAAGAGAGAATTCAACCAGACACGAGATCATTACAACGTTCAAACACATGTTGGAAGACCGGTCAAAAACTATTTGGAAAACAGTGAATGAGAAGTTTTGGCTTATAGCCCCGCCTTACAGCCCAGATCTTGCCCCTTCTGAATAACATTTTTTTCGACCGATGCAGAAGGCCCTTAATGTAAAACGCTTTACTGCAGAACAGGGTATTGGAAATTGGCTTGATTCATTCTATACCTCAAAGCCGGATCAGTTCTTTTTGCGCTGAATTCATATGCTACTAGAAAGATAAGAAAGTAGTGGCTAACGATGGACAACACCTTGAGTAATGTATCAATTCATTTTGTTATAATAAATTCATTTTTCCAGCAAACAAATCGATATTATTAACTTCTATACCTAATAAATATGCTTTATTTCTTTAAAAAATTGGTGCCCGGTCTATCTGTCTAAGCAGTGAAATGAGTAATGACCTTTTATTATAATGTATTATATATATGTGCAACGGTGTAGGATATTAAAATACTTTACTAAAGTGCATATAATAAATAAATCATTTCATCAGCAGCTAAATGGAGAGATGGCGTATGATTTTTTTTTATAAATTCACAAAGAAAAAGTTCAAAAGTGAAAAGAATAATAAACAAGAAAATATCTTCATATACATACATCCGCATACATCTATATTGCAAATACGTACATATATATTTTGTCAATAAGAAACGAAACATACCATACACTCTTATTTACCCATAGTGCAAGAGCTGATAGTATTTATGTATGTGTGTTTCGACACTCATATCATTAAAGAAAATATTCAAAAAAGGAAACTTAAACTATTAGTGAAACATAATACTTAACCTAATGCAAATTGCAATTTGTTCAACTATTACTGCTGTTAGAATGACAGAGACAGAGAGAGAGAGCAATAAACGCAGAAGGATGGAAAAGAAAAGCTTTAAAATATGTGAATGTACACAAAAATGGATAAGCTCTTGCATTCATTTCTACATACTCATACAATACCAGCACACAAGAAATTATCCGCTTCCAAGTAAAATGTAAAGGTAAATGCATTTGTATGCGCAAAACGCAAATATTTACGATTTTCAATTTATTAAAGTCAAGTCCTCAATATAACCTTCAATGGCTTTATTAGCACTGATATAGAGAATTAATGTTCATTTATTGGATGCAAGCAGTTTATGCATTGAATTAAGAGTAAAATAATTTAACTTTTTTCGAAATTTTTTCAAATATATGCACATGTATAGTATACGTATTCCTAGTTCTGTGCGTTTTATTAATAAAATCTGCTAAAATGCAACGAATAGAAAATGTTTATCTTCTCGATTTTGTTACTTTTACTAAAGCAAAGAGCATAGAAATTGGCGAATATATTTTTGCATTTCTGTCATCAAATAATGTGCACGATATCTGGTTTCAACAGTCAATTTATTTCGTCAAACGTTTGATGGCCGTTTAATTAGCCGAAATGGCGATGTCAGTTGGCCGCCAAAAAGTTGCCACTTGACAACGTTGGATTGTTTTCTGTGGGGAGCCGTTAAAGACAAGTGCTATGCCGACAAACTAGAGACAACTAAGAATTTGAAGGCCAACATTCGTGATGTCATTGCCGAGAGACGGCCCTATACACTCGAAAAAGTTGTCGAAAATCGGTCCGATCGAATGGGGTACTGTGAGGCTAGCCGCGGCAGACATATGAATGAAATAATATTTTATTTCTAACCGGAAAAAACGTACTTTACCACCAAAAAATAAATTTTGCAAGATTTCAAAGCGTTTTTGTTTTATTGCACTTTTAAATTTCAAGATTTAAATTGCCCGTCCTATATAATGGTGTTTATAATTTGTATAATGAATTTCACTCACCAGCAGATAGTATATAACGTAAAATCGTTGTAGTCGTACAAGCAATAAAGTCAGCCAAATGTGGTTTTACGGGCATAAATAGTCTCGGAAAAATTCACGAACTGATAGTGGACAACGGGTAACGTAGGGGATGTTGAATACCAAGCAACGATCTGATTGGTTTTGACTGAGCTAAATGAAGTGCCTATCTTGGTTCCTCTTTCATTTCAAGCGCGGTGTCATATACCTTGAATGTCCGTAGAAAAAGAGTCATGCGTTCATCGAATGAGCATTTAAAACTGGTTGGAGCATTGGGCATGTAGTCCGCCTAAAGGCAATCAACAGGATAAAAATAAGAAAAAAAGGCTAAGAACAATTGTGAAAATTGACCTTTGACTAGGGCTGCCAAAAATCCGGTTAAAATAAAAAACCCAACACACCGAGTTTTATTGGGTTTTTTGATTAGTTTTTTTGGATTTTATGGGTTTTACACGAGTAACTGCTTCCAAATTTTGTTCAAGTCGACAATATTTTTTGTTTGTTTATACAATCACGTTGGATTAGTAGTTATAGTGCAATTTTACACTCTTGGTGGGATCAAGGCGGCATTGTGTATTATGAGCTGCTCAAATTCGGTGATCGGAGCAGACTGCAATTACTTCCTTTGATTTATGCATTATAAGAAAAGACGTGATTAAGTTATTCGTTTGCATGACAGCACCCGATTGATAGAAACGATCAAATGCCGCATCTGTTGTATTCTTCGGTTGTTGCGACGGATACAATATACTCACACCATTTTATACGGGCTCTCCTAACATAGCATTTCGTTATAACGGCCTGTTTTAATTATGGCACACATTCGCTTTAAGTGCAAATTAACTCTTTCTTTGGTTAAAAAACCGTGGATTCTTCGGTTTTTTACAAAAAGAGTAAGAGAAGCAAACGCATCGCATATTCATCTCGTTTAAAGGCATTTCGATTCTAGCCTACATAAAGAGTCATAGGTGTATCTTTCAAAATATCACCGAATCATTTCCTTTGAACAAATACAAAATCGGCTTTAAAGTTGAAGTGCCGAAAAAGAGGAGAGGTTTATGTGACGGAATTTTTAATTTGGCTCACAAGTGTGGAAAATATGTAAGCAGTGATTTGATAAGCTTGTTATTTCATTATTTTCTGAACTCAAAAATGAAAAAAATAAATTTGTAATCCCAAAACGTAAATTACACTTGTTTTGTTATAAATGAAATACGAAAACCTTTAAATAAAAAATTTATTTTTTATTGGGTATTACATTTAATATTATTTATTGGGTATTATATTTATATTTAATAAAACTCGGGTTTTATTGGCTATTATATTTAAAAAAACCTGCGTGAGTTTAATTGGGTTACCCAGTTTATTGCCAACCCTGCCTTTGACAACCCCCGTAAACAATACAAAGTTCACAATTTGATATTTAGCGCTTGAAACATTCGCACTCTGTAAAGAGCACGTGTATCGATCGAATAGGCCGATGTGTCAAATAAGTACAATTACTGCCATTCGGCAAATGCGACGAAATGGGCATAGTGTCAGCAAGACACTGAAAGCTGACAATATACTACAGCTTTTATGTCACGAAGCATGAGCTTGGATGCGGACTTGATGTTAGCAAGATGGACGAACGGCTAGCGACAATCCAAATTAAGGCGAACTATATTTACATCAAACAAGCGCCAACATCCCGACGGAATAAGGCAACGAACTAAAGACGCCTGGAACAACAATACAGCCGCTGCTATAATGATGACATTACTATTTTTCTAAGAGGTTTTAATGTAAAAATCGCATGGAAAATATCTTTGGTTCAACAGTCGGTAAATCAGTGTCCAAGATAATGAAATACGATTAAATGTAGCAGTCCATTTTCGCATCGAGACATCCATAAAGCAATATGGGTGTTACTTGAACAGTATGTAAGGAACTAAACAACGGACAAAACTCTAGCTTGTTAGACGTAACCTCGATTCGGGGTGCTATCATCCACTCAGATCACTACTTCGCAAACGCATGAGTACTGGTACAATCAGATAAAGCTATTTTTGGTATTTTCATGGAAAAGATACACGTGCATAGGAGGCGAGTACTCGCACCGGATGAACCATTTACTCTATGGGTTTTATGCCGATAATATTGTAATAAGACGCGCTTGTGCTCGTAATTTCGAATGCTTCTGCTAAGAAGTGTTGTTCCGTGTATGTAGCTGAGAGACTGCGCAAAAGAGGGAAGCCTTAACTCTAATAGAAGAATTAGGTTGAAGCTGATTTTTAAGAACTTGAGGTAAGACATTGGAAATAAAAGCAAGTGCTTTGAACTTTATTCGCATTAATGTTAAGAAACTTCGGTTTGTGATATAACCATTTACGTAAGTAAGATTTTGGACAATTGAAAAATGAATATGAGTAAAACGACTGAAACTGAAGAATCTAAATGGAAAATTTTGAAATGAAAAAACTATTCACTTGTTAAGTAAAACGATTGCTCACAGTGGGTCCACAAACATATCAAGTAACCAATATTTAGAGAAGTGTGTGTCCAACTTAGCAGACACCGACGAACAGCGAAAGTAGTAGTGCATGTGATTTGAAATAGCACAGTTTTTTTGACTATTAGCTGTTTCTGGAATAATATATTAAAGAATACTAGGATTTTTTAAGCAGTTTTCTGTTGCCAAGGTAAGAAATAGAAGGATGCCCAAATAATTAAATAGTGCCTTACATTTATTCAATACGAGCGCTAATATGTGGTAAAAACTCTTAGTATCTGTTTAATGACAGAACTAATGCCAATAATAAACCCTATTTTACACACCTCAGCCCCTCAAAGACCTGAATAAGTGAAAAATCCAACCCTTATGTGTGTGACAAAAAAAAAGAAAAAAACACTTCTAAGAGGCTGACAGGATACCCGGGTATCACAAAGAGAATATATGCAGTTTCATATTAGTATACTATTCATATATACGAAAGCTGCTTGTTGAAACGGGAAAAATGCTTTGTTTAGCGTAACATAAATAAAGATACGGAGATTCAGTAATTGGAGATGCAGCTTCAGATGTATCTGATGCATAGCATAGATAAATATCCAGAGTCTTAGACTTTAATTAGAAATATTATACGCTAACATTGTGGACCCGCGCCTGGTTTAAATATACGCACAATTAAACATGTATTTAAAAGTATATTATTCACGGAGATGATGTTTGCGCGAAAGTAATACAAAAGGAAAAAAATGGCTGATGAGTATAAAAGAAACTTGGAAATAGAGTATCCGAATCCCTGCGAACGTCCAATGGGGAAATTGATTATTCGACTTTTTTCAAAAACCGGTTTTCGGTTAATAATAATTCAAATAACCGGTTAACCGGTTCTTCTATTTAAATAAAATTGTTCTTAAATCTTGAATTGCAGAGCTGGATCACGTCGTTTTAAAAATAAGCAGAAGCTGCTGGAGGGCTTAAAACTAAAGTGTCTATCAATACTAACAATAATTCTAACAAATCGCATAAAAACTATGCTAAAACGGTGTGCGGAAGCCATAAAAAACAAAGTACAGAAAAATGCTTAAGTTTCGAACAGCTACTCAGGGAGCTAATTTCGTTTTTACTTGGTTGGTTGAGAATGGAGTTACAGGTTTGTTGTTATACTTATATGGTAATTTAGGTGCCTAAAATAGCAAGAATTAAATGTTTTACTTTGAATAAATCTATTAGTAATATACGAGTCATTAATTGTCTCGACAAGAAAATTTTGCTTAGATTACGAGGAGCACTGTATGTAAATTTATGCACCACGTATTTAATAGTGTGTGTGTTAAGTAAGAACTCACCTTTCCACCAAGAAGTTGTCGGTTCAATTCCAGGCCACACCATCTGACAATTTTCAACAGCGATATCACCACATAACATTATTAGCGATTGGTTATGTTTACTAACGCTGTGAAGAACTTCCCTAACTAATATATCTGCCGTTGGGAAGCGGCGTTTGTGGCTTTGTGGGCATTCAAAGAGTCTAGTTGATCATTCTCCGTATATATTTATTACTATTTCGTGCAGCAAAGTCCCATGACAGATTTAGACTATTTTGCGCTTTATTCTCTTTGATAACGTCGCACTCATTCAAGGCGTCTTGAAATTGATAAATATGCTGCCATTAGGGGTATTTGGATCATAGCTTATGAGAATTTATTTCAAATTTACAAGCCAGACAAGAGTATTACCGTGATAAACAATTGTTTGGGTATAGAAGACGAACTCGTTTCACACAATACATGCCTTCGAAGCCAGAAAAGTATTAAGATCTTTGTTGCGTGTGACTAGAGAAATTTGCCAAAAGTCAAATTTATATCGAGAAGCCATCTTATGATGATAGCCAAAGAAATGTAGGCAAAAAGTAGTCTTGGACCTAGTCAGTTATACAAAAACTCTGGCAGAAATATCGCCACAAATTATTTATTCTTTTCTCTGCAACTTGCCCAGGCGTTAAGTTCATGGAACCTTACACTGGTGGTAACAGCGAAAAAAAAAAAAAACATTTGTGCCGTAAAATATGTTGCCTCATAAAGATGCGTGGGAATTAGCATATTTGTTTATTTTTTTAAAACTATAAAGCTAAACTAAAACACATAAAAACGCTTTTCTTAAATATTTTGTATAGTGGTAACCGGGTAACCGGGTACCCTGTCACCCTGTTAGAAGTGTAAAATATAAATTGATTTATCACTTTCTCCCAGGCTTAAACACAAATGTCATCAATATAAAAAGAAAGTTCCAAGCGTCTAGGAATTCTGTGTGCAAAGAAAACTGCAATTACAATACAAAAAGGTAATCGGCTACCCTGTCACACATATGAGGGTTAGGGAAACAAGCTAGAGCACTTGCTAACTACAAAATCCGTTTATATTTGGATCTTATACAAGCAATTTCACCATAGTGCTGAGTAAATTGGATAAGTGTGTTGCAATAGATATATGGTGTAGTGCATCAAATAGTTGGGCCGTGAATGATTTTGATGCCTTAATACATTTTTTTCTTTTAATATTTTAAAAAATTATCTAATTGACTCCTTAACTGCTACTCACTATCTACACACTGACTAAACTTCTACACAAAAAATTCACATCTTAGTGAGAAAAGCAAAAATTAAAAAATTATTTTTTTTTTTAAATATGAAAAAAAAATATTCAGAAGAAAATAATAAAAAAATCTTTTTTATTTTTATCTGCAAATCAAAATGTTTCATACGCTCACACACAATCACTTGCAACAATATGGGCGTGCGTGCGTGCATACGATGAGTACTGAATACTCAAGAATGTAATTGTCTGCCTTAGGATATTGGATATGAAAGGAGATTGTATGTAGATGCGTGTGCTGCATAAAAAAGAACCGCCTGACTTAAAAAAAAAAATAATCTTCAAAGAGAAAGAGTAGAGTGTATACGGGGCAGAAGTGAGTGAAGCCTATAAAGCCAATTTAACTTGTTATTTCGTCCTCTCTTCTTTTTCTTTTCATCATCATCATCATCATCATCATTTTGTTGCAACATATCAAGTAATAATAATAAAAATAATCATAATAACCGACAAGGGAAATAAGTTGCAACATGTATGTATAATATACGAGTAATAAAATATATTATATTTTTATTAAAGTTTTCAAAGAAAAATCATAAAATCACTTGTGAAACTCAATTTAAGTCTCCATAATTGCAGGAATGCTTGGATTCATGCATGCACGCATTTACACCCTCACGCATGCCAAGCAACACACGCCCTCTTACATTTGATTACATTTGAGTACCAACTGACACCGGAAGATACTCTACATGCACTGAAACTATGAAACAAAGTTTCTACATTTTCATTTCATCTTTTGCCGATCTATTGTCTTTTGATGGCATAAGGACTTTTGTTAGACTCTTTGTACTCGTATGTGTGTATTATTAGGCTACAAAGAGGTCTGGTATTTAATGTCTAATACAATCTAAAGACTGACTATGTAATTTGTGTAATACAATTGCGTAAAATGTAAAGAAAATAAATGCATTTCTTTCTTGTGTTTCGTAACAGCGGTAAGAGTTACCAGACATAAGAATCTGTTATATTTTGGGTTTATTTTTATTAAAATAAGGAGGAGCATAAGACAAGATATGTAAGGATCTTGTCTGAGTCGAATTTTATGTCAATTGATACTTTCTCGTAGGCATGTTTTGTAAATTATTCATTATATCGGGTAATTTTTTAAGAAGCTTCGGGCTTGAAATGTGAAAAAATGAAGTCGTTATTTGAGTCATTTCATTCATAAGCTTCGTCGCTGAATACAATTTTTCGATAAAAAGAGTTCCTAACCGAGCATAAATTTTGATAATAAAATTCAATAAACTGATAACGTTGTTCGTTTGTAAGTCGAGTTATTTTTAAATAGTGTTGCCAAAAAGCAAGCATTCGTTCTCCTATTCATAGTTAAGTGCCTAATTATGAGCCGAATTATTTAATGTCCCATACATAATTCTAAGAGGGAATTCTTCAGATATAAGTGTGTTTTAATTACCTTATGGATTATTTAAAAAAATCAACGTGATCTCTAATGTCACGGCAATTTTACAAAAAACTATCTGTGATACTATTTTCCTAATAAGCGCTAACAACAAGAATCCGTTTTAAATTTTATGAAACACCCCCAAAATTAGAGTTTAGGGTTTTCGTACCTTAATGCGCTTATAAGCCAATAACTAAAAACTAATTGATTTCAAGTTTCCGAGCAGAATAAGCAAAGAAACATAACTTTTAATATTATTTATTAGAGGGTGCGTCTATTTTTCTGCTAAGCGCTGCCTAGCAGAACAGAAATCTGTTTTTGAAAGTTTCGAAATACCTCCAGTAACTCGAATTACGGGTAAAAACCTGTTTTTCAACCCCTCATGCGCTTAAAAGCTAATATAGTCTATTAATTCCCATAATATTCCATGAAGGAACATGGGGACTCCTGCACCCGATTCTATTTTTAAACTCATTGAAAGGGACCTACAGCTTAATGCAGTAATACTCATAACCAGTTAATAGCCAATGTTATGAGGTGATACCGCTGTCGAAAAACTTTTTCCTTTTTTTAAGATGGTCTGGCCTGGTATGAACCGACGGCATACTATAAGCTAATAACTTAGCTGAATATTACTCGATTTTATGTTTCATTTTGGATTTGTAGAAAAGAGAAATGAATCTTTTAAACGTATATATGTCGTTTAAGTAGCCTTCAAAATTCTGGGTGTACTTCTCAAGCAAACCCATGTTACATCCAATTTTTTTCACATTTTTTAAGTTTGGTAGCGTTTTTGCGCACAAATACTATATACCCAATTAAAAGGCCTATATCGCTTTTTTCCAAATCCGCTGAGAAACTTAAAATTGGATAATATACGTATAAGTTATAAGCTTATAAGTTAATGAATGTATTAAAAGCTGGTTTATTATTTGTATCTCAAGATTTTATAGGTGTTTCAAAAATTTCAAGCACAGATTCTTTTTATACGCGGTAGCGCCTATCAGTAAAATGGCATCACATCCCAGGGGTTTATTTGTCGCATCGTGTTATTTACTTGCGTAAAATAAAACAAAACAAAAACTCTAATAAATCAGCAAGTGCTATGGTGAGCAGCGTTGGAGAAAACGAAATTAGTATAAGTGAAAATTAGACCCTTTGGACTAAATAACCGATATAAATATACGCTTGCGAACCCTCGCCGGAAAAAGATGTAAGCCTTGAAAACTGAACTTTCATTTTTGATTGGTCCTACAGCCGTCGTATTATTTAAATTCATGTAATTTGAATTAGCGTAAGTATATTTATGTGAAAACGTTAAAAAAATTAGATTTAAGCTGATGGCCATTCAAATTTGGTGGAATAAAAGCTAAATTTTATAAATATTTTTTTTCATTTTCAATTACGCCAAAAATAGAAATAATCAGAAACTTTTGATGAGAACTTACCTTTGTATTTCCAAAACTGTTTAAAACTGGGTACATAAATACCCAGGATTGGAAAAAACCCGAAATTTTAAAAATAAACCCACTCCACCGGGTTTTATTGTATTTTTTGGTTTTAATTGGGTATTATAACTGCTGCCTAATTTCGTTCAATTAGACAATATTTTCTATTTCTTAGTACTATTACGTTGTCTTAATATAAATACTGAAATTTTGCTCTCTTTTGATGTAATCAAGGAGGTATTGTGTATTATGAACTGCCAAAACTTGGTGATCGAAACTGCAATTACATCGTTTCAACCGTATATTACAAAAAAAGGCCGGAATATAAAGACAGATATGATAAGGACATATTTTGCTTGACAACTACTGCACACAGAAAAAGTTCAATTTAAAATCAACATGAAAAATTGTCAATTTTAAGTCGTTAAAAATTTTGGAATAAAATTTTACTTCAGAATTAATCGAAGTATGACGTAAATTTTTTTCTATTCATTAATGTATGTATGTATGTTTGTATGTATATTTATTTTTTGTATTGTGTTTTCAACATTTGTGTTAAAAAGGCATAATCATTATTAAAAAATGTTGAATCAAACTTGTTTTAACTTACTTTACAATGATTTTTTTTTGTGTGCTTGTGGCCTCATAATGCGAAATTTGCCAAACAATTGTTTGGCGAACATTATTCCCTCTTACTATTGATTGTATCGACAATTGTTGCGTTTATATAATATCTTGTTATACATTATCTTTTGGCATGCCACAGAATTACTTCTTTAAAAAAATATAAAATCGGTTCCAGAGTTAGATCGTCTCAAATGACTGACTGACTCAAATACTGAGACGTGATTCAGAAATTGGAAAGATGTAAGCAGTGGTTTCATAAATTTTTATTTTGATAAATTTGTAAATTCATTGTCTTCCTGGAGATAAAAAAATGGCATGAATTTATTACAACTGCCAATACGTAAGTTATCCTGACTTTTTTGTAAATAAACTATGAACACCTTTAAATAAAAAAAACCCACCCAAAAGCGTTATTTTGTAGAAACGGGTTATTAGCAGGGCTGAAAACCTACTGGCTAACCCAACTAAACTCACCCGGGTCTTTTTTGGGTATTATATTTAAAAAACTCGGATGGGCTTTTTGTTTAAAGGCTTTCGTTATTTATTTACAACAATCATGAGTATTGGGACTACAAATTTATTTGTTCCGTTTTTAAGCTCAAAGAAGATAATGAAACAATAAATTTATCAAATCACTGCTTACATCTCTTCCCCACCTCTGATCCAATTTCTAAATCCCATTTTAGGAAAACTTCTCTTCTGTAAGGTACTCCAACTTTGAAGCCTATTTTGTTATCTCTCAAAGGAAGTGACTCGGTGACATGCTAAAAGATAAACTCATATTTCTCTATACGGCCTAGATAGTTTCTGAAAATGCAGGATGTAAGTCGTAATGCTTTTAAGTGAGATGAATATGTGTTGCATTTCCTTCCCTTACACTTTTTGTTAAAAACCGGGAATCCACGGTTTTATAGCCATAGAACGAGTAATTTGCGCTTAAAGCGAATGTTTTCCAAGCAGACTGTTATAACGAAATGCCATATAAAGAAATCCCGTATAATCCCGGATGCGGCATATCATCGTTTCTAATAGTTGTTTTGAAACAACTATGCAATATTGCAATCATGCAAAATAATAACTCTGTTTATATTCCCGTCGTTTTTATCAATATGCAATATTCAAACAAAGTAATTGCAGTACAAAATTGCACTATAAATACTATAACAACGTGATTGTATGTTTAAACAAAAAAAAAATATTGCCAACTTAATCGAAATTTGGAAGCAGTTATAAAACCCAATAAAACCCCAAAAAAAAAAACATCAAAAAACCTAATAAAAACCGTTGGGTTGCGTTTTTTTAAAAACACCCGGGTTTTTTGCCAACCCTGGTTTATAGAGTCTGTTAAATTTGTTTTTATATTTAATTTAACACAATTTATCGGCAAATAGCTAAACGGTAAGTCAAAATAATAAGAAACAAAAGTAGAGCTATTAAAACGAATTAAAAAGATTATATGTGAACAGTATAATTCAAAAGGTAATTCAAAAAGCTAGAAAATTAATTCAAACTCTCATGTAAACATGCTAGTTTACCTTAGAAATCCTTGAAAACCATTTAGATTATTTAGTACACGTCAGGTATTACTTAAACTTCATTTAAAAATATCCAATCGTGGCTCTGTGACCAATATAGGATCAAAAAAGAATTAATTAAAGAATAAATGCACTCAAACCGCAATTATATTCTGCCGTCCTAAAGCAACATTTTTATTTAAAGGAAAAACAGTTTTGGCTTGATCAGCTCTAATCTTTTGGCCAGTTTTATTTGCTTTCAAAATTATTATTTTTTTTTATTCTGATTTTACACATGTCGCTTCTTATGTGTGCTTACTGTTGAGTAAAAGTCCTTCACGTTAAAGTTCTTAACGTACTTTGTGGTTTGATTTTATCTTTCAACAACTACAGGAATTCAAGAACGTTTATGACAAAATGCTTTATAACTACTTGTGTCCTTCTTACTTACGGTAATGTAATAAACCCTGTTGCAAGCAACTATTTTCTTTATGGTAAGATACACAGACACATTCAAATGCACTCTGACAACAAAAATAAGAGTGTGATGATATACATACAACACATATGAACAATTTTATTTGTGAGTCTTTATGTTGGTTGAAGTAAAAGTGTGTAGAATTATTTCTCTTAGAAAAAGAAACTTTTCAGATCGCTGACAAGATGATGTATAAACTTCAATACCACAAAGATAAACACTCATATATACATGCAACAATAAAGATAACAACAATAACATGTTGCCAAATTGCTGTTACGAATATTGCTACACAGCACGCAACAAAACATAAACACAAATATTGTACGAAAACCCCAAAGTCATACGAGTACAACACGAGTATAGCAACAATTTAACTTTTTTTAAAATTTTCTGAAAAGTATATGCTTTTTTTCCTATTTTTGTTTTCTATTTCTAGAAAAGTTAAACTTTTCGTTTTAAAACCACAAAACAAATTGGTCATTTGCTAACCTACCGATATACAAACACAGGTAATGGACTTAAGATAAAAGTTAAGATCTCAAGCCCCCCTAACTGTAAGGTGATGATAGATTTTCTTATACTGACTTTATTTTACTACGTTTCAAAAGATGAAGATGGGGTTATGGGCAGTTGTCTATGGATTTTATTTAATAAATTGTATTTATTTTTTAAAAATTATCATTTGTTAGCAAGTATTTGAACAAATTTTTATTGTTACGTTTACATTACAGTTATAAATTGCATGTTGGCAGAGGAAGTGGTAGTGGAAGTATATTTCAGAGCAGACAATGAAGTGTAGGAAAGATATATCAAATAATTACACCTGTTGGAAACCAATGACATTATAAATACTGTGGCATAAAATGTGGTTTTAAAAAATTTCAAAAACCAATAGATCATAATAAATAGGTAAAGGGGGTGGCAAACAAAATTTGAACAATTAAAAAAGATTTAAAATACTTAATGATTTATGATAAATATGGACATAAGATTTCGTTTATTACGAACTAAAACACTGTTTTACAAAATTTTCTTTAAATACTGTTACTCTTCTCTTATTTCAAATTGTTCATTTTCAATTGGCCACCTTGTGTTCTCAACAAGTAAAAACCACAAGTTAATAGGTTTTATTATTAAGTTCATATATGACATGTTTCTATTCTTTTTTCCTATTTTTTATAATAGACTTACAACAATATTTGTGACTTTTTCTTTGGTTATTTTATGCCAAAAATTACAAATTGATAGACAAAATGTGATTAAAATGAAATTTTCCTTAAATGCTAATTTAAGATATTTTATGGTCTTAAAACATTTACCTTTTGCGTAAACCAAATGGCAATTTGTAACAATAAGTCAAATGGAATTACCTGTAAATAGAAAAATATATAGAAATTTTATTTAAATATGTTTGTATGGTTTAAAAGAAGTATTTTTAAATACTTATGGTATATTTAAGCACATAAGTACGTATGAGCAATATTAAAATCCAATAAAAATAATAGTCATACGCCGTGATGTACAAAACAAAATGAAAAATAAAAAACGAAGAATGGCTGTAATATATTTGTAGACGTTTTAAAATTAAGCACTAACTTAACCCATCTGGCGGTGTTTGGATATGTATGTATCCGCTTATCCAAATTCTCGCGGTTTTTGGCTGATGTGGACAGATAGCGATGCTTTAATTTTTGCCATTCTAATATACGCACACGCAAAATTTCATATATATTGTGAATGTGAGCTGCCTCGTCCCCTTATTTGAATTAAACTCGCACAATCATTAACTGATAATGTGTCATGTCCAAGAAGTTATTTTAACAAAATTTAGAAACTTACTATTATCGTTTTCAAGATATAGAATCAATCAATCAATCTTTACTTTGTGTGGGAGGTACCATGCTCACTTATTCAATCTCATTCATATTTGTTGCAGAGCTTAGAATATGTACACTGAATCGACGTACCAAATTTTATTCAAATATTTTTAACAGAGCAGGGATAAAGGAATAACCGTATACAGCGCCCTTTGTTGTGAATCTTTCGAGTTCCTTTTGTCCTAAACTTTCGCATAGCAATTACGAACAAAATCGCAGACGGAAATATCCTATTTCATCTAGTCGTGGCAAAGTTTTAAGCATCCGAAGAAATCACTAATCATTTTTATATATAAAAATTAGGTTTAAACATGCCAGGTTATTTTGTAGAGGTAATTGGACTTTTAAATCAGACTGAAAAGAGAAAGATATTTAGAAAAATATTCTAAAATCCTTCAATACAAATATTCTAAAATCCTTACCAAATGGGCACTGGATCAGTTGGAAGCTGACCTAAATTTTCTTTAGCGATGAGGACCATTCATTACTGGTTGAATGGGTTGGTCAAGCAACTAAATTGTTGAATTCGTAAAGATACTATTCAACATGTTACTCAAGAGCATCCAATGTATTTGAAAGGAAAAACACTTTTTGGTTTGAAGTTTGAACTTATGACTTCAATTGTGAATACATCTCTGAGATCGACGTTAGCCTGGCCATTATCATCAACGTCATCTTTATATTAATTGTTATGGACAATACTGATATGTGACTTCAACAGGATGGCACTAAGTAGCACCCAATTCATACCATAATGGTCATTCTGCAACAGCGATTTGAGGGTCTAGTCATCTTTGATTTGAAATGTTAGAATGCGAATAAATCACAAATCAGTGCGGGCTATAAAGCCAACATAACTTACGTCTGTTGTATACGCTAAATGAAATCCAAATACAGGAACGTAAATGCTGCTCTTAGAATGCCAGCAGATGGTATTGTAGTTCGCAGTGCAGTACACGTAGATGGCGATTTTCAAACACATGGAGACAGCAAGTCAAACTCTAAGCTGTAAGTTATAGCTTGACATCATTATGTAAAGTTATAATTTAAATGCCATAAAGTCGTGTTAAGGCGTTGGTAAAAGTGTTGGATAATCGTGTATTAAGTGAAAGTTAAGAAAGTTGCTGTATAAAGATAAAGTAGGAAATAAAATAAAAGACAAATTACGCTGCATTTATTCTATTCTACGCAATTTTAAAGAACTCAAGCGTTTGAAATGGTTAAACTGTAACAATATATAGGAATAAGTTGTCCTATGTTCGCCATCTTATAACGCTGGAAAGGTGTACATTAATAGATGGTATTTGTTCAACTGGGCGGTGCCACCTTTACAACTGTAATAGTAAGAGTTCTTAATTTCAGCCCAAATAACTTCGCGGTCAAAATAAATCATCAGTCAAAAAGTGGGTGAAATTGGATAAGTGCGAGTGTCGCCCCCCATATGTGTATAGTAAATATTGATCTTTGGATATCTCTGAAAAGGTAATAGAGGAAAGTTCTGAAGTTGTTCTAAACAACTTGGCAGTTAATACATATCATCAGTCAAAATCTGGACGAAATTGAATAAGTGGGTGTGGCACCTCCAATACGAAATATATATTGATTTTTTTATATCCAGAGAATGGTTAAAATGGCAGTTTCTGGTTAGTTTTTATGACTTGGTAGTCAATACAAATCATTAATTTTAATGCATTCCTTTGGATTTTTCTTATGAGGATTACATTTTATAGGTATACAATACAAAGGCTTTCAGCAACGAAGGAAAGGTTATTTGTATATTAAAATATTTTAAAATTTTTTGCTAATTGGCTACAAATTACTGTGAGAAATGCATCCCTGTAATAGAACATTTGATTAAATCTTTGTTATTTGTGTCGCTAAGCTTGGAGGTTGAAAAGGGAAAAATTATTGCTCACAAGGGCATGGGTATATTGAAAGCAGTCGGAAGGCTTACAAATTCGTCCTTATCTAATGAGTCCATACATGAAAAAAACAAAAAAACTTGGAGGCTATTACATTATGATTAGCTTTTAGCAGCTTATACTCCTGCCTTATAATCTAAATGCAATACTTGACGAACAATCTTTTACTTCTCGATACAAAATGTTAATATGCCATTGCGAAAAATCCTTGTACGCCAACGTAAGTAGGAAATATTACGTATCATTGCTGAATAAAGAATTTTGACACTTATTGTCATTCACCACGAAACCTATCTTAGACGCTTCTGCCACTAGACTTATCCGGTCGATGTTGGACGCACTGGGCCTGAAGCAGCACTAATATAGCCAGATCAGTCAGTTAATGATGGTCTGCAGTCTCGCGCACAATATGCTTAAATGTTTAATATTGAATAATGCTGTGTACTTTACATAATACAGTTTGCCATAGCTAAACTTGCTGTAATACTTGATTTTTGCGAAATTTTTTACAGCAGAATCCCCAAAGCTGCCTTCAATATCTTATGATTGTTCTTCTATCCGCTTTTGTTCTGCCTCTATGATTTCATGTTTTTTTCCATAATCAGAATTATTTCTTGTAAAACTGCTGGCAACAATTTGACACTGCCCATTTTTTTTTTTTTTTTTTTTTTTGTAATATCCCTATGAGTTACTCCAGTTTCCACAAATATTTACTTTTATTTCCCTTTTTTTCTTGGGTTAAAAAAATCTTAAGATTTGATCTTTTTTAAAAATGAACTGATTTCTTTTAATAAAACTAGTCAGGTGAACTGAGGAAGGCGCTACCCCTTAAAGTACTTATACATAACGCAAGCAGCCCCAGTTCAAATCTTAGCGAAAGAAAAAAAATAGGACGAAGTAAAATTTTAAACATTTAAGATCTTTCAGCTCATGCAGATGATGAGGCCAAGAACATCTATTACAAAACATAAACGGAAGGGTCAGGCAATGCTATCTCTCGCGGAATAAGATAGAGCCTGTGATGAGCAACAGCGAAGTCTTTGATAGCTCCGAACCACCACTACACTAAATATTCAGAGGGCGTTGTTTCTAGGCAACAGTAGATGGCAACACCGACATCTGTCCTAGATACCAGCTACAAAAGATCGATCATTTGCTTAGCTGGACGAAAAAATGGTTACGAAGAAACTGTAACTGGAAGGCGTGCGGAAAAAAGAAATTTATATTTGTTTTGACTGTATTTCAATAATAACTGATTATTCTATCATGAGTTTCTGTACAGTTACACAAAAGAAACATGTTATTAATATCAATCAAGCGAGCTTTGTTGGATAGAAAAGTTTATGACATTAAAATATAAATTTGATTTTGACCATGTGACTGCCAGGTCTAGCGTGTACTAGGCACAATGTGAAACAACAATCATCACCAATTTTTCGCTGCATATGTGGCCGTATTTCGCCAATAACTCCTCGAATATTGATTTCCAGGTGTTTTCGGGTTTATCAACGCTAACAAATAACTTTACATAATCCGAAGAAAATAACCCAATGGGGTTAAATCACACGAACTTGCTGGTTAATTAATTGGATTACTCTTTCACAAACAGTTTCTTTGAGTAAATAAATAGTAACGATTCACCATTGACAGTACCATTCTGATCATCGTCGTTTTTGACGACATATGAACCAATGACCCCACCAGCCCCTAAATCGCACGTAACAGTATTTTTCTGTGGATATAATGGTGTTTCGATAAAATCTTGTAGATTTTTGTCACTACAAATGCGACAATTCTGTTTATCTACTACCCATTCAACCAAAAATAGGCCTTATCAGAGAACAACATTTTAAATAGAAATTTAATATCAATTTCTGCTACAGCACATTCGCTGGATTCTCGGGGCATACGATGGTCGATTGGCTTTAATTCCTGCACAAGTTGAATCTTGAAAGCTTTTAAGCCAATTCATTTAGCAAAATCTTCCATAAAGTGAAAGGACACAACTCCAATTGCTGAGAACAGCAGTGCTTCCATGTATTTTAGTTAGAAATGTATAAATAAATAGTTTTTAAGCATACTTTAGTGGAAATTGTAAGTTTGTTTTAGTTTTTTAATATTTATTATCATGGTATACGAAAAAGACTTTATTCAGTATTATCGGACTTATCAACATCATCATTATCATCATCATCACTATATTGAAGATTTTCTGGACTTTGTTTAAATATTAATAATCTCAGCGCTTCTTTTGAAAAATTATTACTTTTTTTTCTTTAACTTCCTTATATTGAAAATAATAGGATCGGAAGTCACCAGAAGTCTTAATATTATATCTGTTGAACATTTTCGCAAAAAAGTTTCTTTAAAAATTTTAAGTCTCTATTTCGAGCTTCTTGGGCCTCTTCTGACAACTGTCCTAACGTTAATAAGGCATGATTTATTATTTCTGGTCCCTGAATTAAATATCTGTGAACAATTGATATTATACCAAGGACACATTTTCACAAAATACTTAGCAGCATCACGTGCAAGCTCCCGAAAATTTTCGATATTTATTTGAAAATGACTTGAAACTGTTACCATTATTATTACGTGCATTCTCTTTATTAAGTTGACGTCAAGATTTCTTATTTGTTCTGAAATGTGTGCATTTTGGAAGAAACGCCTTACCGCGTTGCTGTCATTGGTATTTCCAAATTCGGGTTTTGGTTAATCAATAACCAAACGCATTTAATGCCATTTTCTTATTGGAAGTTTATACAATAAATGAAAAAGCCATTCGAAGAATCGAGTCCATCCATGAAGGATTGAAAGGCAGGGCTTTTACTGATTTATAATAATATTATAATTCACAGCAAGTAGTTTTATTACATTCATACATATGTATCAATAAACATAAATCAATTTATTTTTAGAAGGAGCAAATATGAGCAAGATTTTTTTTCAGTACAGTACAGTAGTTGATTGAATGTTTGTATTTTTAGGAAAAACTAAAATCTTTGCCTTAACTCACTACTTAAAGTTCATACATTTCCCAAACAGGGTGAATTTTTAGCTTTTATTTCACACAACATAAAAATGTGTACATTGATTAAACATAAAAATAAAAATAGCAAAAGTTTTCTCATTAGACTGAAGTAAATGGTACGTATCATCACTACTTTTTATATTATTTATTTATTAAAAAAAAAACTCTTATTTTGCAAGAACATAGCAGTATAATGGAAAATGATACCAAAAATATTTCTAAGCCTAGTGATGTCGAATGTTATCTACTTTAACGTGATATAGTGACGTATTTACTTTACATGCTATATTGATATCACTTACATACTATACTTACATACATTCTAAACTAACATACATATTATACAGGGTGTCCGCCGGGGAGGTATACTACTTTGTTTTGCCGCCATTTTGGTAAAAATTAGTCTTGACAGTTAATTTTTGGCAGTCGTAAAGTAGAGACGTGGAAAATTTATTATGGAAAAATATTCAGTAAACCAATGGCTTTTAATCGTTAAAACATTTTATCAAAATCAATCATCGATTAATGTGACGATGAGAAAGTTACCTGAAATTTTTGAGAGAAACAACGTACCAACAAAATGCACTATTTATTGCGTAGTGAATTATTTCGAAGAAAGAGGAACTGCAGTTGATAGGGCCAAGCATGAATCACAACGTACTGCAAGATCGGCTGATAACATTACAGCTGTTCAAGAAAGTGTTCAAAACAATCTATCAACCTCAATTCGACGACGTGCTCAGGAGCTTGGTCTTCAAAGAACAACTTTGGTCACAATTTTGTACAAAGATTTATTTCCATTTAAGATTCAGTTCACACAAGAACGTCTTCTAGAAGACCATTTACGCCGCCCTACATATGCCAATAGGATGTTACATCTTGCCCATGACAACACCAATTTTTACGAAAAAATCATAATGAGTGACGTAGCGCATTTTCATATGAATGGTTATTTGAATAAACAGAATAGTCAGTTCTGGGCAATGGAAAACCCTCAAACTATTCGACAGTCATCTTCGCGTCCATTAAGAGTGTTAGTCTGGTGTGCAATTTGGTCAGAATGAATCATTGGACCTTACTTCTTTGAAATTGAAAACGGCCTAACGATAACTGTAAATGGGGAGCGATGTCGTAATATTATTGAAAAATTTTTAACGCCACAACTGCATGCTTTGGGCTTGACTCACATGTGGTTTCAACATAACGGTGCCACATCGCATACAACCAAGATTACAAAGGAATTACTGCGATACCTCTTTCCACAACAAATTATTTCAAGGAATGGTGATGTTGATTAGCCTCCATGGCCGGTTGATTTGACTGCTCCGGACTTCTTTTTGTGGGGACATCTGAAAATCAAGGTTTATACAAACAAACTCGAAACGCTGGAGCAGCTCAAACAAAATATTCGCGATAAAACTAACGAAATACCACGTGAAATGTGTGAGGATGTAAAGAAAAAAGTGCTCGAGAGGGCTCGCATTTGTCAAGCTAATAGAGGCGGGCATTTATCTGATATTGTGTTCCATACATAATTGCCGACATTAAATAAAACATTTATCAACATAAGATCCATTCTCTTTCATATAATCGAAAATTATAAACAAACAAAATAGTATATCTACCCGGCGGACACCCTGTACTTACGTAGTTATATTCTATAAATTAATACATTATTGTTAACATAGGTTATAAGCGAAAGTAATAAGAAAGTCAAGATAAGAAATAAGAAAAATTAAGAGCGTAATTAGGTTTAGTGTGATAAAAATGAAATAAAGAAAGTCTCTTCTGTTACAGACACTAAAGAAAGTGGTTGTTTACTTAAGTACATTACTATACGAGTATAAAATTTTTACTTATTTCTACAATTTTTTTAAATTAATTCCCACTTTCGGTATTAAATACCCCAATGTGCAACGGCTACAGTTTCTTTAGTGCGCACTGTTTGGCTTCTCACGGGATGAAGATTATCAATAAGAGTAAACGTGCTTCGAAAACGATTCATTGCTATTCAAATAAGCTGCTATGAATGGTGATTATGTGCGCCATAAAATTGACGAAGTGCACGGTAAGTTTGATGAACAGCAACATTATTTTGATAACAATATTCGATCAAATATTTTCAACCTTTGTTCTGGTCTAAGTCTATTTATATTGAAGGGTCAAACAAAAACAAAAAGCAGCTATCAGCTGTTAAATTGATTGTAAAATCATGCAAAATAAGGTGTGTCTCAAAATGATAAAGTCACCTTAATATTTGCTCAATTCATTCAAACTTTAAAATATTATGTATGGTCACCTTATTCAAAAAAATTCTACGTTCGAATAAGTGAATAATAAGCCGGTTTTGCTGTTTATTATGTTCATTTAAACTTATGTAAATACTAGCAGGGCAAACGCTGTTTTGACTTCGAATTTTATTTTCATTGTAGTCTGATTGAAATTAAGAAAAACAATGAAAGGTGCACTAAATCGACATAGTAATTATTGTTCAAATGGAATTATATATTTTTGATATCTGGGCCCGATCCGCGTTGCTGGCCCTTCTCTTGTGTCTGCTGTGTGCGCAGCACTCTCTTATAATTTGTGTGTCGTGTACGGCGACCAATATTTGCACGTGAGCGTGGCATTTTGTACTGCAATATACGTTTCTTATGATATTTTTTTTTTGTTATTGTTGGGGTAGAAATGCTGCTCTTTATTGTCTTACCTGTTGCTTATTTACTTCTTTCAATAGCTTTCAATTAATTTACTTTCACTAACACCTTGGGTTAATTTATTCAAATGTATTTAAATTTAATTTGAATAAATTAATCTTTAATTTAATAAGTTCTTTTTTCGTTTGATACCCACGAACTTTTTACGAAAAGAGGTTATGTATGAGTCGGTGTCGGGATAATTAACGCCGCTACACGCCGCCGCATGCCGATCAAGCACCTAACGCCTTCAGCAAACATAAAATAGGCTTATTGCGCAAATAGAGTTTAAAAAAGAGTGTTAGATATTTGTTTACTTTTATTAATATATTTTTTTCACAAAAAGATGTTAGGTTTCAGTCGGTATCAGGCTAATTAACGCCACTGCACGTTAATCAGAACCAACGCCTTCAACGAAACACAACATAGTGCAGTAGTTCTTGAGTTACGGTGCAAAAACACAAAAAAAAATATTGCGCCATCTGTCGGACGAACTTCAAACTACACTGTAACACTCCTCATGCCACATAGAACATGTATATTAAGTTTGGTCAAAATCGGTCTAGTAGTTTTTGAGTTAAGCGATCACGAAGATACACGTCACTTTTATATAAATATATAGAGAAGTGCAAAATTCAATGCGTAAAAATGATAAGGTCAGTGATTCATTTATCCAAACTTTTATTTAAACTAAGCATTAATCAATTATTTTTAATTTATGCAGTTCCCATTTCCTTCTATTGTTTTTAAAAATGCGGGATGGCATCGCACTTACTAAATTGTCCAGAACGTTGGAGCGGATTTCGCGCCATCTGTTTCAGAAGGCCACTTTTAATTCATCGTCCCCACAAATTTTCTATGTGGTTTAAGTCGAGGGATCGTGCTGGCCAATCAAGTACTCAATATTGTGCTTCTCAAATCACTGTCTGGTCGACTTGCTGACATGATTTGCTGCGTTATCTTGCTGAAAGATGAAAGTTTTGTCAGCATTTTGGGCCAAATAAGGCAGGAAATGTTCAGACAGAATGCCCTGGTACTTTAAACTATCAGTTCGAGTAGAAGCAAAGTAGAGCTCTAGGATACCATGTGAGCTAAAGCCAGCCCAAACTATCAAACTGCCACCGCCGAAATTCCGTTTGGAAAAACAACAAGGGCTCCTTCCTTAAGACTCGCCAATAGCAATTGAAACCATCTGGTCCATCCAGGTCAAATTTTTTCTCATCAGAAAAAATTACCTACAAACCCAAAAATGTATCGATGGCAATTAGGTGCCATGTTATTTTTCGCGTAATCTTATGCTGCTTAGTCAGACAGGGAATTTTTTTTTAATCTTGCTCGAATAAGGCTTGGCTGGACGTTGATAGCTCTTAGAATTGTGCTTTTTGAAGCTTGTAATTTCAATTCCTCTATTATTATTACGCAATTTTCATGAAACTACCCGAATTTCACGAGCAGTGAGTACATTTGGACGACCCGTGCTTTATAATTTTCCATAATTTTTTCTGTTTGTGAGAAAATTTGCACAACACACAAAGATCGTCCCGGTTTTTTCGCCATTCCACGCATACTCAATCCCTGCTGCATGAAATGCCTCAATTTGTCCTTGTTCATAAGGTGACAAACGTTTCCCATGACCCTTACCGAGCAGATATTATTTAAATTATAAATTATTACAAAAAAATAAATAAATAAATAAATAACAATTGTGATACCTTCTGATTAGATTAATTGCTTATTAATCACCAACCTTACCATTTTGACTCATTGAATTTCGCACTTATTTACATAAATTTATATAAACATAATATAACGGTACATCTCTGAGAGTAAAATCGGCTTATTATTCACTTATTTGAAAATAGAATTTTTTTGAATAAGGTGACCATACATAACATTTTATAGTTTGGATGAATTGAGCAAATATTAAGGTGACCTTATCATTTTGAAGCATAATAATTAATAATAAATCGAAGTTGTGTACCCCTAAAAAATCACCCGATACCATTAGTTTTTCTATGAGTTAGTGGCATACAAAATATCTTCTACTATTAGAGATTTATTAAAGCCAATATTTATGGAAATAAAAATGCAAAAATTTATTACCTCTTCTAGAGAGCTGCAGTGATTTTTTGTGCAAATTTTCATTGTTTGGCAAATGATATGGCAATTCTTTTAACTTTATTGATAGTTTGTAATTTTTTTACTTTTTGATATCTTTTTGATTCACAGGAATTACAATTTCATGTATTACCATGCATTTTTGTGTTTTCAGCTCTTTAAACCAGTATGAGTAAATGAGTGTTAAGAATAAAGTTCTAGAATATCTAATATATGTTTAATAAAAATCTAATGTTTCTTGTCCTAAATTTAAATAAAAGTATAAATTTAATGGTCTTCCTTTTATACGTAGACTATATTATAATTTTTTAGTTTTCTTAATAAAAATTCTTATGACGTAATAGAAAAACTATTATTTTACTTTTATTTTTCTACATTTACGTTTAGTTTTCTTAGCAATCGTTTTCATGTTTTTTTTTTGTTTCCAACAAGTTTATATTCCAACACTTTGCAACACAATTTTCTACCGAATAAAGGTGATGATGTTCGTTGGTTAGTGTAGTAGTATTGGGTACAGGGTGCATAAAACTGTCATTACTACTATCATGTGCAACAAATCTTAATTGTAATTAGTTTAGATAATATAAAGAAAAGTTTTACAACATCCCATACAAACACACAAACACGTTAATACTTTCATAAACACATAGTATTGACTGCCGTTTTCAATGCAACACATTTTATATGTGCAACCTTCTTCGATACAAATATAAAATGAAGAAAATTGATGTGAACATGTTATAAAAATGATTGTAAAAAAATTCATAGAAAAAGCAAAAATAAAGAAAACAAAAAAATGATAGTAAAAGACCATAAAAATAAGAAAATAAATAAATAAAAAAACAGTTTTGTTGCTTGCTATTGCCACTGCTATTCATAAGCCAGGCTAACTGGACATTCTCTTCTGCTAAAGAAAATTACAACCTTAAGTAACAGCCACAACAGCTATAAAAAAGGAAATTGAAAGAGGTAAAGTAAATACGACAACAACAACAACAACAAAAACAACAACTATAATAATATCATCATTCTTAAATACACACATACACACATATACACACACATACACCTACTTATATCCAGATCCATCTGTAAACACTTCACATACCAACGTTATATGACATCGTATATGAACTGTAAAATGTTACGGAAAACCCGTTACGTTTTTATGAACGAAACGTGCAAAATATACACATCGAAGTATTTGTTGTCGCCGTCATCGTCGTTGTCGTAAACATGTAAAAACAACAACAGCAACAATAAATATGAACAACAAGCATGAATTGAAGAAAATATATCGTAAAATAAATAAGATCATATAAGCGAGGGTTGTTTGAAAAATTTTTTTTTTTATAAAAAATTATTAACAGCCATTAAAAGCGCTGCATTAATTACGAAACAGTGTTCAATTTTACCCTCATATTTCAAGCACAAAAGACACTGGATACGTTACGAGGGTAGCTTAAAAATTCAATTTAAATTCAATACGTCTCTTATTAAACTTCTGTTAATTTTTTATGAGCTGTTAGTGTGATTTCAACGGACATTGATGTTTGAAAAAATTAAACCAAACTCAAGCCTTTGTTTTACTGATGGGATTTTCTACCCGAAATTGCAATTTGTAGCAGCACAGATGATGCCAAACGTCTATTCAGCAGAAAAGAGGTCATCACATCAAAATATATAATAAAATTCATGTCTACGTACAATAATTGGAGAATTAAACAGCTCAACTAAGTGGAGTACTTCACACATTCCATGAATATTTGTATACCATATGAAAAAAGCTATACACAAGAAATTTCTTTGCGCAATCCTCTGAGCACCTCTGAGATACGTTTGGTCATATCCACATACATTATGAGTGAGTTCTTACGCCATTTTTAAGTTCTAGATAAAATATAGCTCAACCATTCCCGTTTAAGTCTTCGGATTTGAATACCAATTGGCTGTTACTCTGCCATATTTGATGTGATTGTAGGTGAATTTATAAGGTGAATTTTTAGCAGCTTTATTTTTTGCATCACTGTTTTTGGCAGCTTAGCTGTTTTTGTGTAACGTGTTACTATCAAGCATGTTCAGTTTGTTCTATAATTTAGCCATGAATCGACTTACAAATGAGCAACGCTTGCAGATTATTGAACTTTATTATCAAAGTTCATGCTTTAAATTCATGCTTTTTTATTGGAAAATTGTGTACAGCGACGAAGCTCATTTCTGGTTGAATGGATATTTGAACAAGAAAAATTTCCGTATTAACTGGAAATATTGCAATAACTGCCAATGCATCCGGAAAAATGTACTGTTTGATGTGAATTATTGGCCCGTGACATCGTTGGACCGTACTTTTTCGTAGACGACTAAGTCGGAAATGTTACTGTGAATGGCGAGCACTACTGTGCGATGATGACAAATTATATTTGCAAAAAATGGAAGATCCGGACTTGGCTGACATGTGGTGTCAACAAGACGTTGCCACATGCCACACAGTACGCAAAACAATGGCCCAATTGAGGCGGCCGCTAGATCGTGCGACTTAACGTCGTTAGACTATTTTTTGTGGCTCATGTCTATAGCGACACGCCCGCAATGGTTGACGTACTGGAATCAATGTTCAAGAATTTATTCGTCATTGGTACGTGGTACTCTGCTCAAAACTGTCAACATCAATAACTTTTTTGTTTGCCTCATGGCGTTATAACTTGATCCTTCATACATTTCCAGCGCGGGATATGATCTTGTACCCGGCCCCGGAAACAATGTTTTGAAACTCGTATGAATGTTTTAATTGAAATATAGGGACACTTGCACATGCACGTTCGTTCAATTTTTTATTGCTGAACATTATATGAAGTCTTTTATATACGAGGACAATCATAAAAAGCCGAAACTTTTTTCATAAAAAAAACCAAGTCCCAACAAATTCCAATAATTTCGTATTTTTGAAAACACTATTTTTACATAAAAAAAATCAGGTAAAGATCTATTTTGTAATGTGTGGGTTTATTTTAGAAGTTGTGGCGTCTCGAAGTTGGTAAGAGGTAGCGGAATGTGTCAAAAAAATGTTAAGAATTTGTTGTTCTGGAGGATGCTACTTGCACTTGTTTCAACTAAGCTTACATATCCGCTAAAATATGTGTGAGTAAGCAGATTTATTATTTAAACAAAAGTGGCGATAGTACTGTTACGTTTTAACCTTTTTAAAACGTTTAAGTTCGTTTAAATTGCTTTATTTTGTTGGCTTACAGTTTTTATTTATTCCACTATAACTTTTATACTGTTTGTCTTAATACAACACTTAATATTCGTTTATACAACACTTTTATTTCCGCTTTAATACAACTTTATTTATTAACAAACGATAGCTAACTACGTAGGCAAAACAGTCTCCTTATACACCCAATTACCTACGGTTTGGAAAGTTTCGGAAATGTCTCAAATGATCTTATATTCTCTATCCGTTAATTTTAAACATGCAAGATTGTGTTACTCAGGGATGATTTAATTGATAGTGCCGGCAGATTAACAAATAAAAATGGCATTGAGAGGGAGACACAAAATATACCAAAATCCTACAATTTAGGCGTTTTTAATCTTGTAACAATACATTGTCTTACAGTACACCGGTTTTTTCGCTATTTGCTTACTCAGGAGACTTTCATGGAGTATGCATCCACAAAGAGTGACTATTTGGTCCGGCTTATGAGCAGGCGGCGTAATGAAGCCGTACTTCTTAGAAAATTAGGTCGGCCAAGCATTTACCGTGAATGGTGTTCACTATCGCATGAGAACATCGAATGGACTTCTTGTGGCCAGAAATTAAGGTTATGGACTTGGACGATATGTAGCCAATGAAGCAATAGCTCTTTTTCGCCAGAAATTATTTGGGTTGATTATCTCTTGTCATGGCGATCTTAATTCGCCACCACGATCATTTGATTCAACATCGTTGAACCTCTTTCTTTGGAAATATTTAAAAGAAAAAGTGTACGTCAGTAAGTTAAGAACAATTCAAGAGCAAAAGAATGAGTTTATTCGGCACATTTACATCATTAAACCTTAATTATGTCTCAGAGTCATTGAAAATATGGACCAACGGGTGGAGGTATATCACCGAAGCCGTGGCGAGCATTTAGCCAATTTTATGTTTCAACATAATTTTCATAGTTACCTCTTTCACAATAGAAAATATTCGGATAATTCTCTGAAAACTTTTTGTTTTATTCACAATTAACATCGTGCCCCCACACTTTAGTTCGCTAGACATACCGTAATAACTGCATACATCGTAGGAATGGACTATGAGCCAAAAATTCTACTTGTACCCCTTATTATCCCCTCGAAGTCAAACTTTTGAAAATATGTACACATTTGCACAACACAGTTTAGTGGATGATGAATGTTAGCAAATAAAAAATTTGCTTTAAGAAGGAATAATGCATGTTACTTCAGAAGAAAGTCACTTATTTTGATCGTTTTCCCAAGTTTTTAAATACCACCTTTTTACACTCTCATTAGCTGGATCTCTATATCTGTAATCCAAATTTCAACACAATCGATTTAGTCGATAATGCCTGATTGACTCATCAATAAACTACATAAACAAAATTATTTCTCAAATGACCTCCAATTTTGTCCTTATCCAGGTCCAAATTTGAAAAAACAAATCGGTCCAGTCGTTTGCACCTGATTTAATGACAAACTAGCAAATGTACTTACAAAGAAATTTATAGTATATATGTGGATTGAATATCAAATTTGTATTCAACACAACTTGAAGAACATGTTTCGAGCAGTTTTTATCAAAAACACTGCATGTTCACTTACGATAGAATATAGATCTTCACGTTCCAATTAATCATAAAAATTTTACTTTTTTTTATATGTTTGGCCATAAACACTCACCCCCTAGCAATTTTATTGCACAAAATAATATTTTTTTTCTCAGTTAGTTTTAGATTTTAATTCGAATTTAAAACATAAAAATTAATTATGACAGTTTTGTTACCATTAAGTTGATTTGTATTTTTATGCAACAACAGCAAAAATAGCAGCAGTAGTTATAGTAACAGCTACATCATCAGCGACAACTATAACTTGTGTGTGCAACTTTAAAAAGTCGGTTGTAAAAAGTTGGCAATTACATGCATGTTTTATGGTCTATGAAAATCAAATACATGGACACAATTTTACTGTGGGATAAAAGTATTTATGTATGTGTGGATGTGTGTGCAGTATTAAGGTGGTACTATAATATTTGGAATATTAGGGAAAGTAATTTGGGAACTAAATATAAAGTCCTAAGTAAGTTTTTAAAACGTTATGTATCTCACCGATAATGTTTGTTTGCTTAGTGATATATATCAATGGAAAAAATAAATAGGTTACTAAAGGCGGTTTAGAGGTTTGCTTTATGGAATTAAGGAAGCAATAAAAACAACTCCGATCAGAGCCTTGGTAGTTCTACTGGCTGTTGTACAATAAACATTCAGGTTAAGCATTCGCTACGGAGTGCCTAAAGGCCTAAGTAGAGCTATATACAGGGAGCCAGACATTAGGTTTTCACTATATTTTCGACTGGATTACGAAGAATATGGGGCCGGTGAAGTTTAGTATATCTATTATAAACTGCCTTGGCTGAGTAGATTCGAGTTGACGCAGAGCTATATATAACAAGCTCTGTTAAATTTGGCTATTGTAGACCACGCAAGGAGGATGTAGTGATTTTCGAATACTTCCTCTAAGGTGGTCAATCGTGCAATTAAAAATTTAACAGTATTCCTATTCTTAGAAGATTGTGGTAAAAAAGAAGGCTCTGACAGTTTGTTGGATGTATGAAAATAATACCAGAAGTTGAAATTTTATGTGATAAACATATCGATATATATGCTATATTTTTATTAAGATGGTTGTTTAGCGGGCCAGAACTAAATCGAAAGCTGACATTTTAACAGCGACGAGGAAAATCAGCATTTCTCTGGTTGAATTTAAGAGCAAGATTAACAGATAGTCGTTGAAGAAGGGTTTAAATTCTTGTAGACTGTATACACTCGCGTGGAAAACATGGCATGTTTGTCATTACCAGAGACCAAATTAAAAGTACTGTTCAGCCAGTGCATGTTCCTATTATGTAAACAAATAGTAGACGCAAGGAGACAAGTCTTGTGAATACGGCGGGTGGGGTAGCAGCTCTCCAGCTCTATGCGTTGATTGTATCCTGAACCGTTTTTGCTTTCATTCACTACCCTAATAATTTAAAACAAAAATTCCTATTTCACTATCCATGTAAACATTTACATGTATACGTCTATACGTAAATATATAAAAAGAGAGACATAAAACGCTATTTACCTAGACTAACCAAATATGCCATTACAAAAGCTTTAGTAGGCCATAATGAAGTGGTAGGCAGGAGCGAAAACAACACAATGGCTACCAGTAGTGGAATGTGTGCGTTTAGACGTAAATGAAATTGTTAAAAATTACAACAACACCAACAAAACAAAAAAGTAAGAATGCCTTCAAACTGGCAAAAATTGTACCCTACTTAAGAAATGTACTGATTTCTATAAAGAAATTGTTCGCATATTTTTTCCACAATTTTTTTAATTTTAATTTCATGAAAAATATTATTACGAAATTTAGTTGTGCACCTTGCAATTTATGTATATGTTAAAAAAAATAAACTCTGCACCAGCGTCAGGCAAACTAATATTTAAGCATTTTACAATTGCGGTAGTAATTTGAGAGCTCTCAATCACTCGCACTGTATTTTTCCATTTGTTTTATCTTTCGTTCTCTTTGTTTATTTTTTGCTTATTTTTGCCAATGCGTGTGAAAACAGAAGAGAAGAGCTCCTCTTGGCGGGAATGTGCTCTATACTACAATGACCAACATCCACCAAATGCACGCAGTAAAACAAGTGTTCATTTCATAGAGCAATTGTTTAAGCTCAACTTATATGTATTTTTACGCTCTTGGTTTTAGTCCTCTCTTTGTCTGTGTTTTTTTTTTTTCAAAAGCACTGGAAGAAATTTTCTTTTAGTCTTTACTGAAACAGCGGCGAATAAACACAAACACATTTTTAATTTTTTGCAGTAAAATAAGTAAAAAACGTGCTTATTTACGATTAAAAACAAACTCCAATAACAATAAGGCATGCAGACAATGAAACAAAGTATTGTTTACTTGCATCGATACGGACAGCAATCAGTTTATGTGTAAACTCAGCGTGAAGGGAGTTTATAAGGAGTAAACTTGTTAAATGAGTCGTGATTATGCTCAAGTTGTAAATAGCCACTTTAGTTGGATCTAACTGAGTAGAATAATGCATTCTGAGAATTAATTGTGGATATCCTCTGGTTGAAAAGATTGTGAGCGAACCAAAGTTGTAGCAATGATCGGGTTGGAAAGACTTTAGGTAGAAAGATCTGATCGAGCAATTGTTGTTGTTTATAAAGTTGTAAGCAGACGGAATAATTAAGAATACAAATTGTTATTGCTTGTGAAAAGGTTAAAAGAAGTGATTCACAAAACTGTATTAAATAAAGAATTATTGTATTAAAACCAAACACAAGATTTATTTTATTTTAACTGTAATGTACAAACTCATAAATAAACGTTTTTAAAAGGTAGAACCCCAACAATAAATTATTTAAAAAATTTCAAAGATAAGTGTTCAAAGGATAAGTGTTCATCCTTTCAGAGCTTTTCACGTAGTACTTGTACTTTTCGTGGAGCATATCCTTTTGTAGTTGATTGTCTCCAATGAATCGCACAACGCATTATATAAATAATTCGTTGGAGCACCGCTCGTTTGTAGAACGGTTTCTAGTGTCCATAAACACTATTCTTAGCACCAACTTAATGCACTACATGAATAAGAATCATCCCAGGAGTGCTGGCTTCATATGAAAAAAAAAAAATTCTTGGCAAAACTAACAGGATCTTTTATTAAGCAATGGGAAAATAACTTTAAAAGTATTTCTGCCCCCAAAGTTTTCTAATAACGAATTAGCCTGGTTCGTTCAATTTCATAGCCAGTTTTGAAAAACTTACTTTATCCAATAGTAAGTTGATTTATTTAATAAATTGAAGAGGACATACGCGTCATAAGTTAAAATTAAGGGTTCAAAAAAGCCTTGTCTTATTTGGAGAAAGAGCAAAAGCGTCACTAATATAGACTTCGAATCTTTAAATATGTACAACAATAGGATCTTCAAAACTATCTCTACAAGAAATGAATGACCGAAAATAACACAAAAACAATTTTTTACTAACACATTTACAACTATTTTATATTTAAGTATTTGAAAGAGTGAAACAACAAGAGCAAAAGTGAAACAACAAGTGTTGCAGAGTCATATTTTGAGACATTTGACGGCATACATATAAAACAATTTTTTTGTGAATTTTAGCAAAATTAAAAAAAAATATTAATTGAAATAAAAATATTGTGTGTATTATGTAAAAAAAACTGATAAAAGAACAAGTGTTTGTAATCAGGTTGCAGGAAATTGAAGCATATGTATCCAGTATCCAGTACTTTTAATACTGCTTTTAATATAAAATATTTTTACCAGATCGTTCCAAAACTAGAAATGATGGCTCAATCGAAATTCTTGATAAAATACAAGATAGCCATCAGTCTGTCTATTAGTGACTGGTGATATACAGCACAAACATCGTGACGAAGTCGCATGCATGCTGCAATTTATGATACTTGCGGATGGAAAGTAAAAGGTGGAACCGCCAGATTTTGTTCAGATAATGGTAACAAACACAAATGAATACTTTATTATTTTAATATTTATCCTTCTTTACAGACAACATTCGAGCAATGCTTGCAGACAACCTGCTTAAAAGTACTATTAGGAAAGGAGGCGGAGAGATCATGCACTAGGCAAGCTCATGTTCAGCAAGACTGAGAGGTTATTCAAATATATACATCTATAAATAATGAAGTAACTTATATATTTGCGCATATAATTAGCATCATTAATATATCGTTTCTATAAATTTCAGATCTCTTTCAACTGTATAGACCGATTTTAGTTTAAAACAAGTGTAAGAGATGCTGAAGAGCCATTTACTGAGTGAAAAAAAAAAAGACTAATTGAATGATGAACATTGTATAATTAGTTAATTACAAGATATATTTTTTTTACTAAATTATTAGTGTAAAAATAATAAATCGTCTTTTATTAAAAAAAAGTGTACACCCATCAGCTTTGACGGGTTTATACATCAAATATGATAAGTCAACTTTCACTAACATTTAGAAGCTCAGATATATGTTTTATAGTCGACAGAATTCATAAGTTGGAGAAGGATGGAAAATCACATTTTGCCCTTAATAACTTCATAAAAAACATAGATTGATATTTCTATCACAGTGTCAGTCAATTGACTGGTCAAATGACTGTCATTGTTCTTGTAGGGATATAAGAAAAAATTATAAAATCAATCTACTCTTTTTTTATAACCGCTTCTACCAGTATAGGATGTAGGGTGCAGCCCTAACTACTGTTAAGTTTTGTTTTCTAAGATTTTTATTATTTTGCATAATTTTTTTTCTTTTTGCAAAAAAAGGTAGAAAAACCACAAACTAACTTCATGTATAAATAAAATAAATTTTCCGGTTACTTTAGCTTTTAACTCCGTTAGGCTTCTTCTCCTTCCCCAACAATTTAGAAAATGGAGCAGCAAAGTATTTCCATGCTCTTTTAAATTATTTGCTTCCTTTTTTTGTAACGAATTTCTGGGTATGGTATGAATTAACAAAAAAAAAAAAAAAAATCATAATGAAGCTGAGGACTTAAAAAATTATTTTTGCATGTCCTGATAGCAGGTAACTTGCAAGGACGAATGATTATGAAATTAATACATTTTAAGATTAAATAGAAAAACAAATTGGTAAAGCCAGGGGGTAATTTATGTAAAAATTGTATAATAAATAGCTTTGTTAAGATATTTTTTTTTTTAGTACAGAAAATGAATGTTTTTTTTTTTGAGGCTTAAGTGTAAAGGTAAATTTAAATAATATATTGACCCGATTTTTACCGACAATTCAGTTATCCATCAATCAATTTTATTATTTAGGCAAAAAAATCATAGGTAGCAATGGCAGGTTGCGCGCTGATTTTCTCAATTCCACAACAATTTTTAAGGCATTAAAAGTAAATAAGTTTTTCTAGTTCATGTATGATTTTATGTTCAAAAATATAGTTTATAAAAAAAAATCTTTTCAAAAGAGAAATAAAGGTTTAAATCTTATATCCACTTGAGAATTCCAAAAACAAATTCTTAACATTTATTTTTTTTACACATCTCTGTACCTCTTAAGGACTTCGAGACGTCACAACTTTAAAAAAAACCTACACATTACAACGCTAACAACAAGATAAGTTCTTTATTAGAATTTCTTGTAATTTGGGTCTTTTATGAAAAAAATTTTGGTTTTTTATGAATGTTCTCGTATATAAAAGACATCACATAGTGTTTAGTAATTAAAAATTTTACAAACGTGCATCAGCACAGATCATCTGACGATTTTTAATGACGGTATCACCGTATAGCATTGCTAAAGCGACTGGCTATAAGTATTAGCATTATGAAAGACTTCTCTAACTAATATATCCGCCATTCGTAGCCTGGGATATCAAAGGAATAATAAAACAAAAAATATATTTTTAAGATCAATGAAACGTACTTTGTTGGCTAGAAAAATTTTATGACGTTAATGTTATGATTTCGACCATGTAGCCGCAGCAGTTGGCGGGTACAAAGCGCACTTCGGAACACCAATTTTCACAAAATTTTCGCAGTATATGCCGCCGTATTTTGCCAATAACTGTTCAAATGTTAATTTTCGGGTGTTCAACTATTTTTGATTAATCGATGTAAACAAGTGACTTTACATAACTTTTGAAAAATAATCAATGGGGTTAATTTTGGAGGCCAATTAATTGGACCATTAGGTGAAATTACTCTTTCACCAAAAGTTTCTTTGAACAAATCAATTGTAGCTTGCGCTATGTGGCATGTGGCTCCGTCTTGTTGAAAGCACATGTCAGCTAGATTAGCAACAGCTAAGTAAGGTACGAAAAAATTTCTAATCATGTTCCTATACCATTCACCATTGACAGTAACATTTTGACCATCATTGTTTTTAAAGACATACGGACCAATGATTCAGCCAGCCCATAAAGTGCACCAAATCGTAATTTTCTGTCGATATAATGATGTTTTGACAAAAACTTGTGGATTATTCTCATTCCAAATGCGACAATTCTGTTTATTAACGTAAAAAAATGGGCTTCATCGGAAGTAAGTTTAATCAAATATTTCAACCATTTGCTAGCGTTGCTGTAGTATAGGTCTATCCATAAGGAAATTTCAAACCAAACTTAACAAAGAGCAACAATCAGCTGTTAAATCGGTAGTCAAATAAAGCCATATTTCCAACTCAAATTTCTGAACCTTAAAAAAAAGCAACCGATGCAACAGTTAATGGTATTGAAAAGTTACTGTTCAAAATGCCTAACGAAAAGGGATCATCAATATGACGACTTACTCTTCCCATTGATAAGAATTCTGGCTCGACTTTTGTAGTGAGTTATGTTTCATGTAACTGTTATGTTATGTAACTGTGGACAACTTAAAATTGTATTGGTTTGCATTACGATTAAAACCCATAAAACAAATATTATAAAAAATGCCAATAAGTATAAATTATACTTTAGTAAATCGTGGTATTATAAAAAAGGGTGTACAAAATTGAGGTATCATTTGAATTTTAATAAAAAAAGGCTTCTTTTCAAATAATAAAAATATTTTTATTTCAGTTTATTGTAAACGGGTTCCGATTAAAAATTATGTCGATCAAGTGACTCCCTTTACTGGCTGGGCAGGCTCCCAATCTTTTTTTACAAAATTTTCAATCACGTTTTTCAATAAACTGTTGTCAATGGTTGTTATCAGTTCGATAATGTTAGTCTTAAGCTCTTGAACTGTTGTGGGATTATTGTTGTACACTTTCGAAAAAAACCACACAAAAAACATCTAAAGGTGTCATATCGCACAATATTGGCCAATTTACTTCTCCTCTACGAGAGGATTTTCGAATTTTTCTTTCAAAAGATCCATTGTTTCTCTTGCTGTGTGACAAGTGGCACCACCCTGTAGAAACCACATATTCTCTACGTTTAAATCATAAATTTTCCGCACAAAAAGCTTTGAATCATTTCAAAGTAGCGATTTCTATTGACCGTAATCGCATTTCCATTTTATGTTTTCCAAAAATATGGTCGGATGATTCCTCCGGACCACAAACCCTAACTTTTTGTGGATATAATGGTTGTTCTAAGATAACTCTTGGATTCTCTTCAACAAAATTAGGCGATTCTGCTTGTTGACGTACCCAATGAGCTCGAAATGGGCTCCGTTGTTGAAGATTATTTTGTCATTTTCTGCTTGTTTCTCGATGACCCAAGACACGAATTGTCGTCGTAATGTTGGGGCAGCTGGATGGTATAAGCCTTTTTAAATGGCGATCGCAATACAAAATGTTGAATAATGTGGATCGTTTGATATATAATTGCTGCGAACGATGATGAATAGATGTTTTTAGAACTTCTTCAACATTTCTGCGCACGGCTGCTATATTCTAGTTGATAAATTTTCTTTCTGTTGTTATGAACGGATCCATTTTCTTCAAATTTTTCAACCATAATTTTGATGGCACGATTTGATGGATCATTTTCATTATTTTCATCATTACCATTCTAAAAACTTTTGCCATTTTGAAAAAATGTTTTATTAATAAAAACATTTTATGTCATCGTGTGACTTTCTATATTAACTAACCGGAATGTATTTAGAATCTGGAAATAAAAATTTAGAATAAAAATTACAAGTAAAAAATGGCAGCAACATTAAAATGATACTACAATTTCGAACACCGGCTTTAGTATAGAGTACTTATGAGTCTGTCTTGATTTTTTTTTATCGAAAATATTTAGCACTTACTGCGCTTAAGTATATGAGCATTAATATGCCCAGTCCGTGTATAGAAGTTATAAATTTGTTACAGTTTTTTGAAGGAGAACCTTAAAGGAGGTTTTAGTTTCAACTCAATTTAAAAGTAAAATGAGTTTGACTTATAAAATATGAAATAGAAAGTTGTTTTCTCTAAATTTTTCTTTAATTTATTTAAATGATCATTATTTTACAAAACAAAAGTTTAAATATAAAAGAACAAATAATAAAAGTGTTCCGTTAATAATATTCCCTTACGGAAGAGGAAGTATTTTGTTGTTAAAGCTGTTGCTGTTGCTGTTGCTGTTGCTTTTTAAAATTCGTAAGCCCTTTATAAATGGATCTATTAAATGAATTTGCTGCACAAATAACAGCAAACAAAACAAATATTTTATTTCGTTTAATTTAATATTTTTATATTAAAAAAAAAAAAAACATAAAAAGTACACCCCAAGTTATAAACTTTATGACTTTTGTCGGCAAAACTTTACACAGAATTTTTTATTTTATTTAGTTTTTCAATCTTTTTTTCCTTTTTTAAAGTATTCTTTTCTTTTTTTTCATAGTTCGCCTTCGTTTTTACTCGTAGTTTCAGTCGATACATATTTTTAAAGCAGATTTAATGCTTTTTAACGTTGCAAGTTGCTATTGCAAAAAACATGGCAACGCTTTGCTCTGAGGTTAAGTTACTCGCATAAATTATTTGAGGTGATAAAAGGTGATAAATATGTATGTATGTATACATACATGTTGATGTTTGCTAAATGAAGAGATGGCAAGGAAAAATCAAAAAGAGAATTTGTATGTTCAAGCAGTTTAATTATAAATCTTTTTTTCTGAAACACTCAAGTAAGTAAGTAAGTAGTAAGTCAATAAAAATATACAAAATAAATTAATTAATACTAGTAAATCCTCAAAATTGTTTTTTTTTTTAATTGTGGGAAATAAAATTAAATAAATTTACAAACAATTTTTTGAAACCCGATCTTTCTAAAATTAATCATTATCTTAAACATTTTTTTAAAATTATGTAGTGTAGTTGCTATATAAGGACAGTTTAGTAATAACGTGTTTTTATGGAAAAAACTTTGACTGCTTTACTTCACTGCTTTGTTTGACAACCGATTTAACAACTGATAGTTGCTTTTTGTTGAATTTTGTTTGACATTTCACTATTGATAATAGAAGACTTACACCAGTACAACGTTTGCACATTGGGCTGAAGCAAAAATTGTTTACTTTTGTTCTTCAATTAGAACCATTTTTGGTTGAACAGATACATAAATAAGCAGAATTGTTGCATTTGGACGGAGAATAACCTACAAGCTTTTGCCGAAACACTATTACATTCAGAGTAAATTACTGTTTGGTGCGCTTTATAGAGTGCCGGAGTCATTGGTCCATGTGTCTTCAAAAACGACAATGGTCAGAATGTTACTGTCAATGGTGAACGGTATAGGGACATGATTAGAAATTTTTTTGTACATCAACTAGCTGGCATTAATCTTGCTGACATGTGGTTCTAACGCAACAGAGCCAATTGATTTACGCTACAATTGATTTACTCAAATAAACTTTTGATGAAAGCGTAATTTTACGTGATGATCTAAGATCATGTGATTTAACCCTATCTGTGAAGATATAAGATCCAAGTTAGAGAAGAACGTGATCACTCTGCTGGTCCATCTTGATCACTCAAAGGCGTTCGATACGGTTCACCATTCTCTTCTTTGCCATAAACTAAGAAACTTGTTTTACTTTTCCACAACTGCAATAAAATTATTATCCTCATAATTGAGTTATAGCATTCAATCGGTACATTCTGGCCAGGAGAAAGCCAATAATTGTGCTGTAAGCAGAGAAGTACCGCAAGGCTCGATTTTAGGTCCATTATCGTACACGATATACTGAAACGATTTACCATCTCAAGTTAAATATTGCAATATTCACATGTTTGCTGACGATGTACAACTTTATATCAGTTGCCTACCATCGGAAATTAATAATTTTATACGTAAAATGAATGACGATGTCGATAGTGTTTACAAATAGGCTTCTGCAAATGGGCTATACATTAATGCTAGCAAATCAAAATGTATTGTTATCGCAAAACCTAAAAACGTTGTATATCCTTTGCCTTATTTAATTGTTAGGGACTCGTAAATTAAATATGTTCAACAAGCACAAAATCTTGGTATTATGTTTAACGAACAACTTGATTGGTCAAGTCATATAAATGCAATATGTGGAAAAATACAGATCTTGTTGAGAAACCTTTGGAAGACGCAATATTTTACAAAGATAAAGACATATATACTCCCCACGCTTTTGTATGGTTGTGAGAGCCATTTTCTGGCTTGGATTCAATTAGTAAACAAAAGGTTAATGTGCCATTTAACAACATTGTAAAATATATACGAGTATATAAACGCAGACCATATAGCCACATAACGCACCTCTCAAAGCTGACCTTTTAATGTATCGTTAGATAACTAATAAAATGTCGAATTCTTGTTCTTCTTCATAAGATGATATATACCAAACAGCCTAAATACCTTTACGATGGAATTGAGTTTTCTAGACTAAATACGATAAAGTATCGTAAACTGATATCCAAAAGACACTACTTTGTCAATGTGATAACATTTTGGAACCAACTTCCTCCTTCTATTCAAATTTTAGGCGATGCAAGGAACGCAATTTTTTGCCACTTTCAATAAATTATGGAGATGATTAAGTGTGTAAATAAATACATATATAATTACGTAATTTTTGATTCTTCTTCGCTCAGATAATCACTCTAATTCCATTTGTCAGCGTCAATGCCGCCGTCATTTTTGAGACAATATCGCTTTGTTTCAACGCCGATAGCAATTTATCATATTATAAGAAAATGGCGGCGACCTTGACTATTTACCGATTATGTCAACAAATCAAATACACTTCTCTAAATATTTCAATCAGCTGTGTGGATTGATTGTTATTTTAACAAAATATTTTAAAACTTAAAAATGTTGTTTGTGTGTGAAATAAGTTCAGACACTTTATGTGGGCGTGTGTTTTGTTTCTGTTTTCAATTTTTATGTATTTCACGCGACTACTCTTTTTTTGGTTCTCTTAAGTCGGGTTAGTGTATTTGTTGTTTTGCTCATTTTCATATATTCATTCCTCCCTTACAAGGTGTTAAAGGTGGAACTGTTCCTGGCATTATGATTTATGTTAAGTCTTCATTTACTTCCATAGAGAGCACAATTTCAAGGTTTTCTATTCGCGTAGAAGACACATTTTGAGGTATTTACACTTCTGCCTCCATTAATTTATTAAAAACATTTTTTATCGGACCTCCCAGAACATCTCCCTCAGGGTATAATTGTTTTTGAAATTGCAGCAGATTTGCAACAGCTTCCTTTAACGGGCTAAAAATTAACTGCCTAAATATCCCTCCGCCCGTTGCATTATATTCAGTTTTGTTGGCAACCATTTTCTTCTTAAATTTAAACTTCAAGTCTCGCCAAACCTATTAACATATTAATTTTTTATTGAACTTTTTAAGCTTATTATTTCACACCTTTTGCCATCCATCCCCAGATCTTATCGGCGGGCCAAGAGAATTTAATGACTTATCAACATCTTCCTACAGTTCTTTAAAATTACTGGGAACAGTGCCTCTGCAAAATCTCACTGCAAGAGAAGGATTCTTCTGCAATTCCTCCACTAATTTTTCAAACTGGGTTGTAGTTGTTACTTTTAATTTTTCCATTTTTTGCTTTAAATCAACCAAAGTCGTTACCAAAAATGGCGACGACAAAATCAAAGTCGTTTAAACACAATAACGTCGTCATATTTTCTTGTAGAATGCAAAATATATTTTAACAGTCATCGATAATCTTCGATAACGACAAAAAGAACTACAATTTGAAGTAAATAACTCAATTTCTTGTCTTCTTGTTTCGACGCCGACAGTTGGAATAAGGCTGCATATTGTCCTTATCCACCCAGTACTGTAACATAAGACCCTATGTCTTGTTGTACTGTATTTAAGGATTTAAATAAATAAATTAATAAATAAAATATATACTGAAACAAAAAAAGCACAAAATTTTAAAATAGAGAAGTATTGGTGCAAATATTAAATCTGTAAGATAAGTAAACTACGTTTTTTTTTAGTTAAATAGTATCAAAAAAGTACGAATGTATCAACTTTCCCCTCACCTTCAGCAACATTGGAGCCAATATGATGGACACAACATAGGTACCGCCTTTAGTCAATATAGAGACACCTGCTAATAAGATGACGAAGAGTAAAACACTATATGTGTTAATATTGTTACGTTTTTACCTTTTTAAAAATGTGTTTTTATGAGTTTGTAGATTGTAGTTAAAATAAAATAAATTTTGTGTTTGGTTTTAATGAAAAATCTTTTATTCAACACAGTCTTGTGTACTACTGTTTGTAATCTTTTTACAGGCAATAACATTTTTATTCTTAATTACTCTGTCTGTTTACAACTTTGTAAACAACAACAATTACTTGACAGATCTTTCTTCCTAAAGATCTTCCAACCCGATCGTAGCTATAACTTAGGTTCGATCACAACCTTTTCAACCAGAGGTTATCCACACTTAAGTACCTTTACTGAGTTAGCTCCAACTAAACTGGTTTTTTACTTCACGAGTTTACTCCTTATATATTCTCTTCACACAAACTGCACTCGCTGCGTTTTTTTAATTTAAACTGATTGCTGTTCGCACCGATGTGATTTTTATATGGCTGAGTAAACAACACATCGAAAGCTCTCGAACCTCTCGATATTTCAGGTCGATATTTCCATTTCTTTCTTTTAATTTTTTTAGTTCCTTTGTAGCCATCCGTATGTAAACATCTACCTTTTTCAGTTTTAGTATTTGTTGTTGCTTGTTTATACTCTTACTAATTTTCTTTGCTGTTAGTTTGTTGTTGTTGCTGTGTTATTTTTATTTACTTTGTCTCTGCTAATAGTTGTTGTTGTAGATTTGGTTATTTGTAAACAGCACGTATAGTTAGTTGTTCTTGCAGCTTTTGTTTATTTATTTTAGCGATGTAATAAACGCTGTGATGCCCAACCTTATTAATAATAAGGCCTGCATAATAAGCATTTATTATATTTATTCACATCAATAGAATCTTCTACCACTGAAGCATTTCAAGGGGCTAAATCTAAGCATTGGCTTAGAACTTCCTATGTTAGTTAAAGTGCACTGAAGCATTATCTCAATGTATGCAATAATATGTTTTTCGCTACAAAAAGCTCTGGATCGTATGAGCCAAAAAGAAAAGTCTTACTCTTTTTATGGTATTTGGTGTAAAGATACGTGGAATATAACAAACAACTGTAACCATGACATACCAAATCTGTTAAATATAATCAAATTTTCTATATTGCTCTTCGGTCGATTTTAGTTAGCGCATAAGTATAAGAAATCGTGACACTTATTGCATGGATAGCTTTTTCATATCCAAATATTCATGAAAAATGTACTGTTGAGCTAAAATCCATATGGTTTGAAACCTAATCATTGCCGTTTGATTACTTTATTTTTATTA
The DNA here is from genome assembly GCA_023159175.1 of Wohlfahrtia magnifica. Lineage (NCBI taxonomy): Eukaryota > Metazoa > Arthropoda > Insecta > Diptera > Sarcophagidae > Wohlfahrtia > Wohlfahrtia magnifica. The sequence continues at coordinate 9,800,080 of JAKWBJ010000222.1, forward strand.
AATTATAAAAATAAATTTAAGATTGACTACTGACCATTGAGCAGTTTCAATATTAAACCATAAATCGATACAATAGCTGTGTAAAATATATACACAATATATACAAAATTAAAATACTATTAAATACTAAAGTCTTTTATTTATTTACATATTCTTTTTTGGATTTATAAATCCTTTTCAAATTTTTCCTTAATCATCGTTTATCAAAAGATTTTTTCACTTTAACGCTTATGCGGCTGCCACAAATTTCTTCCTGGGTTAATTGTGTCAATGTTGTCTGATTTAATTCAGCATGAAAATCGATACAGTAACGATAAACTTTTATTTTCTCTCTTTCTCGCCCTCTCTCTCTTTCTCTATCTATCTATCTGCAGCTACATTTTAGATTCATCCTTTCATTTTGTTTTGTATAATAAAGAATAAAAAAGGATACATTTTAACTTTGTCCTTAAAATGTTCAGCTACTTTTTTAATTTTTGTTAAGTTTTAGTATTTGAATGATTTTTAAATAATGTTCTGACACAAAAAAGAGAAAAAATAAAAATCAAAGAAAGAGTGACCGTCAGTAACATTTAAATCAGTGCCAGAAATTCATTGTGAATTTTAAAATTACAACGAAAATGAATGTCATAATAAAACTTTGTTTAGATTTTATGTCATTTTAATATTTTATAAAGACAAACAAACAGAACATAAATTCGTTACTTTAATAAAAAAGGATGGAGTCTAGGGAAAGTAAGTCGCCAAAATAATATGGAAATAAAAAATGTCTGTTTCATAACAACTACAACCGCTTGCTGAAAAAAAATTGCTTAAGAAAATCATATAAAATCCATCACATGCTTAACAAAATCTACAAAATACCTGAACTGAATTCTTCTATTAAACTTCTTTCTTAAAAACTTTTTTCATTTTACATATGTATGTATGTCTTTTTATGGTGTACATTCCGCTTTATAAAATAAATTTTAAATAAATGAATTCCAATTTGTAACCACAAACAATTTTTGCTTACAATAGCACTGTACTCAGTTGCGTTTTGTAAAAACTGTGGCAACATTGCCGTTGTTCTAAATGCAGAAATACACGAACATAATTGCAAGCGTATCTAAGTAATTGGGGGAATCCCAAAATAAGAAAATATTTTTACTATTTTAAATAAAGCTTACAATTGCTTCAGCTTAATAAGAGATCTTTATCAGGTTAGGTGTACGTGCAAAGTTTGAATTTTTTATACGGACTATTTTCAATGAATTCCAAACGTTAATAATGATTTTAACGGTTCCAAGTGCTTAAAAGGAGCAATAAATTCGATTTTAGAAGATAGTGGTGCTGTCAGAGAGCTTGGCTTTGCAATAATACCACCTGAACTGAGTGTAGTAAAAGATGAGAAAGAAAATACGACGAGAACATGTTTGGTGACTCTTTGCCGCAATACGTGCCTAGAAGTGCTATAGAAGTTTTTAAGCCACCTTGATCAAAAAGTTCCCGGAATTTATTTAGAAAATTAAAAATATTTTTTTATTCATTTCAATCTATATTGTTCCCTTCAAAGTAATCCACCTCGACTGCAATACACTAATGCCAGCGCTTAAACCAATATTCGAAGCATTTTTTATATTTGGTTTTCGGTATGTCCATCAGTGCTTCCTACGCTTTTTCCATTATTTCCTCTCAGCTGCTGAAATGCGTTCTCCGTAATGGTTTTTAACTCGATTGAACAAAAAGAAGTCAAGGGAGCCAAATCAGGTGAATCAGGTGGCTGTTGGATGGTATTTGTTGCATTTTTCGTCAAAAAGTTTCGAATAATGATGGCACTGTGCGACAGTGCGTTATTATGGTGTAAAATCCACGAGTTTTCTGCCCACAATTTAGGTCTTTTTCGGCGGATTGCTTCACGCAAATGTCTAAAAACGCCCAAGTAATACTTTTGTTATTGTCTGGCCTTCTGACAAAAAATTCATGATGTACTACATCGTTGTAATCCATGAAAACCGTGAGCATTGCCTTCTTTTTTGACAGAAAAGGACGTGGTTTTTTTGGTCTCGGCACATTTGGTGAATGCCATTCACTTGCCTGATGTCTAGATTGCGTGTCGTATAAGCCTACGTCTCGTCCCAGTAATGATCCTTTTGATGAATGTGTGATCGGATTCTGCCTCGAAAATCATGTCTTTCGTTGTTGCAAATCTAAATCCATTTCTAAAATTGAAAAAAATCGCCAACACTCATTGAGATAGATGCACTCTTGGCTGCGTGGCTTTTGCAAATGTCAAGCTATGACGCTATGATTTAGCGGGAATATCAACAATAGATGTACTCGTACCAACTTAACAAAAAAAAAGAACTAAAGATATAAAAAATTTGAATTACGTAGAGGCCTGCAGAACGCAACTCGATTTGTTTTTCGCACATAAGTTTCACGGTGAAGATGTAGGCATTAAAGTGATATTGAAAAGAATATCCACCTTCTAAGTAATAACGAAGCTAGTGCTACCAGGAACAAAATGTTGAAAGTTCGCCCATTAGCTGATATTTTAATGAAAAAATTCCGTCAGTAGGGTTTACATGAGCCTATTTCAATTGATGACTCAATAGTGTAATATTTTGGTCACAACCTTGCTAAACAGTTTACAGATCAGAAGAGAGTTCGTGCAGTTTCGCCTGAAAAACTGGGTAGCAACTACTTCCGAGGGATATTGCTATGCTTTTGATTTTTATTGTGGAAAATCCGATGAAAATTTCACTGATCACTTAGGATCAGATTCCACTGACAATTCAGGATCAAGAGTACTTAGAAAATTATTTCAGAAGATGCACACTGATCTAGCAGAGCACCAAGTACTTTGCGATAATTTTTTTAAGAGCTATAACCACCTAGTCGACCTAAGAAGAGAAGAATATCGTGCCACAGGAACCATAAGAGAAAATAGAACCAAAAAGTGTCGTCTTAAACGCACAAAAGAAATGTTGTACTATGGCAACAAGCTAAATCGCAATTGAGCCATTAGGTATTGTAAAACATCAACGAAAAAAAATAGATGTAAGTAAGTAAGTGAATTAGATCAGTTACTTGTATTTCGACAAATAGTTTATTTTCATATATACATACATATATGTCTTGATGCTCTCCGATTTTTCTAATGGATTTGATATTTTCCTCTATAAAACTACCGAAATTATTATAAAATGTACTCGTATTGTATAATTTTATGGCTTTAAGATAAATATTATAATGTTTTTCTCTGTTTACCCTCACTGTGCTCTTGCCTATTTAGGTCACAGTATCTGTGAAATGTGACACACCTTTAAGTAAATTAAAGTCTTTAAATAATTCTTTTGCCCCGCAACATCGAAAGTTTGTAATAAAAACGTATTTTTTTCTTCTTTTCTTCTTCATGTTTTTTAATAGACTTGTACGATTTTGATCGAGTATTGTCTATAGATTCAATAAATGCACTCTTTCCTACGTGAGAAATATGGTAAATATCTGTGGAATTTTTAAACACACACACACAACACAAGCACGCAAACACACACAACAAAACTACAGTAACAAATACAACTACATTTTCAAGCAGCTCGTGTGGAAAATAATGGGTCTGTCATTAAATGCCTCTTATTTTAAGTTTAAATGAAACAAAGTCTGTAGGAGATATCATTACAATTTTTAATTTGTTCGAAAGGCCCATCGATGCTATTGTACATGAATTGTAACATCGTGCAAATGTTCTCAGAGGATGCGTTAATCCACAATGTTGAATATTCCAAGATCTAGCGCATAATTCAGGCATTTGGCCGATGTCATACGTAATGTAGGTTAAAAGGTCTGCTATGGGGTGTGTCTTCAACTTAAGAGTACACCACAAAAAAAAGTCAAATTGAACGATCTCTGTTGCCAGTTAACACTATCTTCACGTGAGATGACATTGCTTTTAAATCACTGGTACAGAAAGTCTAATGAGATATAAGCTCTGTTGCATGTAGCGCCATCCTCTTGCAAACGTATTTCGTAACCAATACAAGTTAGAAGTAATTATAGGTCGTTGATAGTGATGACCTAACAAACGTCGTCTCAAAGAATTATAGACCGATGACGTCGCCAGCCCAAAATCTATACCAAACAGCGAATTTTTCGGAATGCATTGAAAGCTTTCTTATCTATTTATCTATGGAATCGTGCCAAATTCTATAATTATATTTGTTGACGTACCCATTCATCCTGAAAAAGGCTTCATTGCTGAAGATAATTTTTTGATAAAGAATTCAAACAAATTCCAACTGTTTTAAGATTCATTCTTCTAACACACGTATTGTCTAAAGCCATGTATCTTCAGTCACGACGCAAAAACCTACATGATGAATTCTGCGAAAGTATGAGTTCTTGTTCGGATTTTACTGTACACTCTCAGGGCACCTCGTTTCAAGGATGTTAGTGTACAATTTACTGAAACAGTGAATCTAAATTTAGCCACCAAACTGCAAATAAATGACAGCCAGGTTGTCAAAGTCCGGATGTCTCTATTGTAAGATACGTTAAATGTTTTTGTGTGTGTGTGTGTGTGAGAGAAACAGAAATAATATACGAGAATATATAATATGTTCCTTCCTTTTTCAATCTTTTTTTTGAATGGAAATGAACAAAAAAAAAAAAAGAAAACAAAACAAAAATGAAACTTCTGTGCTATCAGCATCACCAAAAGTATTTCACTTTTTTTGCACGAATTTTTCCTTTTCTCTTCTCGTTTGCTGTTGGATTTTCTTGTTTTTTTTTTTTTTTTTTGTTCCGAAAGTTGAATTTATTCAAAAGGTAAATATTCTGAAAACACGTGCTGGTTATTCATTGAATGTTTATTATGCTTAAGTTTCACTGTCATATTCTCCGCCCTCATCTCTGCTCTTCTTCGTTTCACAAATAATTTTTATTGTTATTTATTGGTTGCATTTCTCGCTTTGAATAAAACTGTCGCTTGCTTTTCTATATAAATGGATTGTTGTTTTTGTTCGTTATAATTTTATGACCGTGATTATGAATATTCAAAATATGTTGTTGCTATTGCAAGTTATTATTGTTTAAGATATTTCTGGTTTAAGGAATTTTTAAACAAACTTTTAGTTTTTTAGGTATAATTACTGGACACTGTATAATTGGACGTATGTATGTCTAATCGGTATAACACCTATTTTGTGAATGCCTCGTTCTACGGTATCTCAGTGCCCATCTCATGGGTACTATTGCGAGGACGATATGATTTGTACTTTCATGTTTGGTGATGGCATGGCTAGATCTCTCTAATGTCTGTTTTGGGGTGTCACAAAGGGCCATAGAGCTTACAAGCTTACTCTCTAGCTCTCTGGCGAACCATGTGCACTAACGGAACCTAAAGTTTTTCAACTTAAATTACATGGCAAAAAAGACCTTGAAAATGATACTATTTTTCTGATAGGAGCTGCCGAGCAGAACAAGGATATGTCTTTGAAATTTTCGTAACGCCTCCAAAATTTCGAGTTACAGGTAAAAAATCGGTTTTTCGGACCTTCAAGCTAATAACTTAGCTGAATTTCCAACGGATGTCTAAACCATAAGTCTAATTTTATTCATAACTTAATATAATTATTTAATTAATTCTTCAATAGTACGATTCCCATATAAAATAGTGCGCAGAAAAGCATCAAAATTTTTTGATAAAATTTAAAATCAATTTGATCTATATAAGGACCCAATCATGAGTGTTTTGTTAACTGAAGCATTAAGACCTACGTCTTTCCACAAGATACGGTGTAAAATCGTTTGTGTAATACCCAATTTCAAATATCGATGACAAAAGGACAAGTCTGGGTTTTTCTAAACTCTATGGATGACAACTGCAATATTTACTGTTCTTCTTAAGCAGCGAGCACGAGTTGCTGCTTCCCAGCAACCCAAAAATACTTTTTACGTTGCTGCTTCCCAGCAACCCAAAAATACTTTTTACCATTGCTGTAGGGAATTTTAATAATATTACAGCTTTGTTGAAGCACATTAACCCTAACTATACTGATAATATAGACTGTTGATAGGGGTACCCGGGTACCCGTGCGTGTCTGTAGCAGATATTGTAGTTTTAAAAGTGAAACCTCGCAAATTTTGTTTGATTACTGTATTGGAATTTCCTTTTTCAACTCTTAACGAAAATTACAGTCCGCCGTTATATAAACATCGTTAAGTCGAAATCGATTTCATAGAGACTATTCGTAACACATTCTGATAATACATTTACAAGATCATCAAGTAAACACACAGGAAAAGCCGATTCTTTCCCCGGTATATGAAGATGTGACAGTGTTGTTTCTTTTTAAAGGCCGACCCAGTTTTACTAAATATAGTATATTCCCTCTTTTGTGTAACAAAGCTAACCATTTAAATCAAATCATTTTCATAATTGTTGCAGATAATATAGAATGTGGCGAAAGATAATTTTTACGTCACATCCTCTGACTAGGGGAATAAGTTTCGTCGGCCATTTTCCGCCTATGAAGGTACATTTCGATATAGTTTCAACCAAAACGGAACTCTGAACAAAAGGATGAAGACTGTGTACTTTCTAATACGAACGTATTATAAACGAGGACAGCAAGCTTTTAAAAATAGAAAAGAAGAGATAAATGATTTTAAATGGTGTCCAAATATATCACCAAACGAAAAACCAGTAGATGCCCATTGGCACTAACATAACTAATTTTGGTGTATTTTATGTATACTTTAGCCCCAAACCAAGCGCAAACAAATCGCAGCTCTTTTCGAGAATATTTGACATCACTTGGCGTGGAATTTACAACAACAACAAAAAATTAATGGAAGGGCCAATCATAACAATATGGACAATATGTCCGGGCGGGTGTAGAGCGTTATGATAAACAAAACCATCTCTCTTCTAAGCGGGATAAAACTAGCCGTTGAAGATAATTCGTTGCTTGTGAGTGGCTGATAATTCGAAATCTGATCACAAAACAAGTTAACTATGCGATGGCTGTAAATATATATATGCGTGCAACACGCATTGCTTCTGAAAAAAATACTACCATTTTGACTTTTTACCGTACAAAAAAAATTAGGGTACGATCTATTTGACTTTAGATGGCCATACAGCTGTGATGTGCAAAAGTAAAACTGTAGTTGTGTTAGTGAGAACATGGAAATTAATGTCTCAGAGAGAGTAAGTTGATGTTTTAAAAAAATTTAAAAAAATCAACATGCATTCGCTATATATGTGCATTCGTCGCTGTTTCAGTGGCAACTTAAAGCAAGATCTTATAATTATTGTTCGTTGACATTCATTGCTGTCTTATTGATGACTAAAAGCAAGAGCCTAAGAATACGTGTGAATTGAAAAAAAGCTCTTGACTGCTTTACAGTCAACCAACAAATTTGGAGATCTAAGGATAAAAAAAAAAACATTACAAAAATGTTTAACTGAAGGAACTTGCGGAACCCTTTATTTCCCGATGATACTTACAAGTATCATTACTTATTTTTGTGCTTTACTTATTATGCAGGTATATTCAGTTCAATAAAGTACCTTATTTTCATCCAATAATAATAAAAAATTTTGTTTTTTTTCACTCTTGTTGCTCATAGGTTTAGTTATCCTTTAACAGATCTAGTGTTTAGAGGTGATTTTGGATTACGCGTTTTCCCTTAAATTTAAATATTGTTCAAAATTTAAAAAGTACAGACTTGAAATTTTTATTGCACTACATATACAAATACTATACATACAAACGGTTATAAAACACAAAAGTTAAATAGAATCAAGATCTATTGACCCTCGATAATTCTGAGAACTAAGGCTGTATTATATTCTTCCCCGCCTGGCAAAAATGTGAAACTTATCTTTTGAGCTTTAATTACGTCAAGAGCAAAGGTTTTATACAAAAGTTATAGTTTTTTCATGGTAAAGGGTTTTGGACAATAAGGGGTTAATAAAAATTTCACTTTAATGAACGCTCGGGTACTGGGGTACGCGTGTTAGGAGGTTTAGGGTAGCTACAGGTTGGCCTATGACAACTATTAAAATGGCGGTCTATTGAAAATGAGACGTTTTATTTGAATATCTGTTCGTAGTCGTCTATGCCAAAACTGATTGTCATACTTGTCAAATGTTTTTGTGTGTTTCAATATGTCCAGAGAACTTAATTAAAAAGTTACAATTCCAGAAACAAAAATTCCAATTATGCTGTTTATAGTTTGTTTTATTTTCATTGTTTATTATTCACTTTAACTTATAATATCAATATATAATTTTTTTTTAATAATAAATAAATTTTTATGCATTTGATTGTAAAAAAGTGCGTTTCTATTTTTACTCCCATCGTTTTTTTTTTTCTATACTTTTGGCATGAAAATGTGATTGTTTAGTTTATTATATAATTTTCTATTTTTAGTTTTATTTCTTTTTAATGTTTCTTTATGCCACTGAGGCAGATTGGCTTCGTTTACATTTCAACCGTGCAATGAATGCATCAACATAGCGGCACCATAAGCACGTTAACATAAAAGTCTGGCAAAAGACTTGCTACATACAAACACAAGCACAGAGAGTGTAATGCTATACACATGCATTAAATGTTCTTTTGTTAAAGTGACTGGGGCATGTTGTAAGTTAAGCGACTATTTTGAAAAGGATGACTAAATATGACATACAACCGACTGACTGACTAACTGTTTAGCCTTTTATTGCAGCAGCCTATTACAGCAACCTACTGTTGGTACTGCGACTACTGCCATCACCATCACTACTTTTCTTATGCCACCCTCCATGGCAAATACTCTGCTGCAAGCCTCATACTCTGTAATACGTACGACATATATAAAAAGAAAAAACGAAAAAATAAAGAAAATGTACCATATGACTAGAAGAAGAGTACAAGAGTACAACTATAAGTACTTGTATTATGTATTATTCTTATGCATACAAGTGCAGACGACTAGAATTTGTACTTGTGTGGTACTTTTCTTTTGTGTTTCGGCAAAACTTCAAAAAGGTACAACACTCATACACAATGCAAACATAAACAAACACACATGCCTGTCTGTCGACCTGCACTCACTTGCATTGTAGGCTGTAGTAGTTTAGTGCAGAGTAGTGTAGTGTTGCATGTGGCATTAAGACATTATTTGCATTATTCTATTTCTTATTATTCATCTCTCCTTATAAGCTTTTTATTTTCTCTTTTTCCCTTCTCTTTTAAACTCATTTGTACGTATTTGTGTTCGCCTGCTTTTATTGCCACTCACTAAAAAGAGTAGAAGTAGAATAAGAAGGAAAAGTACAAGACGGCGATGAGTATGTTGATGATGAAGCATGTAAGCAAAGATGTTGGTGATAAAGAAATCGTATAAGAAAATATGGATGAGAATGGTTTTGAGGAAGCTAGTGTTGTGATACAGAGACAATTTAGCATTAAACAATTTTTTTTCTTACGACTGGCTTAAGATGGCTTTCAAAGCCTACATACAGACATACATACATACATGTTTTCTTTAACCAACATATTCCTTCAAAAAGTTGAAACAGTTTTAATGCCTTTAGGATATTTTCTTCTTTTTATTCGAAAGGAATTTCTGTCATTTTTTGTTTTAGTTTAACTGTGAAAGTTATTATTGCAAGAAAAATAAATAAATAAATAAAAAATAAAGAAATAAAGTTTCTTGTAAGTGTGCCAGCCAGCATTTATTACTGGCAATGTTTTATAGCGGCCATTTGGTAACAGTAAAGTCCAGAAAATTAGTGCCACTTAAAAATTAGAAAGCTGTATATGTAGCTAATTGTAGGCTAAATATTTTCAATAATTAGCAGAGAGTTCTTACCATGAACTTTTATAGCTGTTTTGAAAAGGAAAACATTTTAGTTCACTATTATCAGTTATTTTATTCCATTCTAAATAATTTATGGAAATAGTTCGGATGGCAAAACTTATGATTTTATTGTAGCAAATGTGTTCTCAGATTTATTTCAAAAACATATGCTTTAAACTCAACAGATCACTTCTTTTAACTGTTGTGTCGGAATTGACTACATTTTTTCTTTTATATTATAATAGCTAAGCCCGGCGTGCTACGCTATCCATATCTTAATTACTACTTATATTTATAATTGTTTACTCTTTTTTATTATTTTATCCCGTTTCAGTCTCTACGCTAAAAGGTTCAGCCTTTTAGCTGTATATAGTCTTCAAGAACACATATAAGCTTAAATTTAAAAATGCAATACAAAAAAAACGGTTTGAAATTTTTTCAAATTAATTTTGTTGTTGTGAAGTACAATTGTTTGAGTTAGAAATGAAGTATTATTTTGAAATATTAAATTAATATTTACTTTGTATGGGAGGTACCACGCCCACTTATTCGATTCTGACCACTTTTTGACTGATGATTTGTATTGACTACGAAAGTATTTGGACCAAATTTTTAAGATATGGACAAATAAATATTTACTCTGTATTGGCGTGGCATCGCCTATTTTATACTATTACATAAATCTTAAAATATATGTAGTCTATAAATTCCTTTCGGGCAGATAGAGATATAATGTAAAAATTAAAAACAAAACAAAAAATATCATTTATATATAAGATGGGAGGTGCCACACTCACTTTCCTTGGGAACTTAGTTTTTTAACTTAATGTGCTATTTGATAAGAAAATAGCATGAACAATTTTGGAGGCTCTATATTTTAGAGTTTCCAAAATGTGTGTGTATCGTAATAACTACGTATTTCGTAGGGATATACTATGAACCAAGAACTCTCATATCACCCCTTATTAGCCCCTCAAAATGCAACTCTGGAAAATGTACTTTTATAAAACACACTTTAGTGGATAATGAACGTTAGTAAACAAAAAACTTTTTAAGAAAAATATCGTAAATTTATGTAATTTTAAGTGCAAAGTAAATAATTTTGATCGCTTTCTCCGACTTTAACGTCCACGAGTTCCAATTATGAAAAATTGGACGTTTTCTATATCTATCTGTGTTTTCAATAAAATCGATTCAGAAATAAATAAACTTAAAAAGATATTTATCATGTACATACTTATACCATATTTCTATGGATTTATTGAAACCCAAATCAATTCTTAACCACGGATTTACTCACTGAAAAATTTCATAAATTTTTCATTAATTTAAGTCTGGATGCAGGATAAATATTAAAACCTAAAGGATAAGTCTAGATATATTGATTGTCCTTAAATACTAAGCTCTTCGACACTAGAAACTATTAACCACCTTGAACATGTTCATGAGATTGACGCTACTGTGCAGCAAGGAAAGTAGAACACTTACAAAACACGCTGTAAAAATTGAGTCAATGGATGAAATATTATAACGTTGCGGTGTCGAGCAGGAAAAGTCCGAATGTTGTTCTAGCATTTTTACTTGTTAGAAACTACGACATGAGACAAAAATTTATTAAATTTATTTGCTAATGCAACTTAAATTGAGGTTTTTATTTTAATAGCAGAATCGGTTAATCGGTTATTTGTAAAATTTATAACCGAGAAACCTGTTTTTTAAAATTGCATTTTTTCGAATTATTAGAAAACCGGTTTTTGAATAAGTCGAATAATCCATCTCCCTAGTAATAGCAAATTAAAATTGAATTACACGTATAATATATTTTTTATACCAAATGTATTACTACTGATCTCATATTTTAGTCCTGACATTATTTTCAAATTGTTTTTATTTCAATAGTGTTATTCCAAATAAAAGTAATTAATACTGAAAAAAATTCAAAATTATTTCTGCAAATCTGGTCAAAGTGCGCAACCTCTATATGCTATCCAAGCTTCTTAAAATTTCGTATTTATATTCTTTGATATTATGTAGATTCAGAACGTAATGGAAAAAACATCTTTGGTAATAATGACACACCGTATTCAACAGACACCAGATAAAAATTAGAAATCACATTGATTTATTGCTAATACACTGGATAACAGAAACTGCAGTTTGAGAAATTTTCTTTTAAAATTTGTATGTGCAATTATGTAGTTCAGTTCATAATAGGGGTTTGAATTATAAATCAGAGTGCAAATTAAGAAGAAATGTTGTTGTGTGAACATGGCATCATAGACATTTTAGAGTCTGTAGCATAATTATATTGAAGAGCATTGATTGTAGTAATTAATTGTTGAGTTTCTCGTGAGTAGTGATTTTCTTATATGTTAGCGTATTTTTTCTAATTAATGAGATTGGTTCATTGAATGAAGTGACTTTTGAGCTTCACCAAATACATACAATCTCGATTTGAAGTGAAATAATAAAAATGCCTAAAAGAGATGAAAAAAACGATAATTGAAATAAAAAACAATTTACGCAATAACTCGTCATTTACTTGCATATATTTTTTAATTTTTAAAATGAAAGTATTAAAGTTATTTTCATATCATTGCTCCCTAAAAAATTTAATTGGAAAACATCCTTAAAACAATTGTATTTTTCTAGGCCCAACTATTGTCTGGCGACAACCAGCCTATGTGTTTGGTATTGGTAAAAAAAGGAATACACTTTGCACTCTTTAAATGCACTCTGATATTTTTTTTTTTTGGTATTTAACTACTTTAGTGAGTGTCATTGTAAATGATTTTGTAAATGTTTTTTTTTTTTCTAATATCTTAACTATGAAATAAACATACACACACATACATACTTACATATACGTGTACATACCATACTTACATTCTGTAATGATAACATTCATTATCCTTTTAAAAGTTGCGTATTATTTAATGAAAATCTCTCTTCTAAATTATTTAAATTATTATATTTATTATACACATGTTTGTGTGTATGTATGTTTCAGTGTCTAACTGTATACGGCATTTTTTTGTGTTTGTGCTCACGTTTTTATTTCTTTCTCACAAAATATACATGCATACATTTGTATGCATTAGCACTTTTTAAAAAACCGGTTTTCGGTAAAGAATAATTCAAATAACCGGTTAACCGGTTCTTTTATTTAAATACAACTGTCCCTTATTTTTGAAGCGCAGAGCTGGACCACGTCGTTTTAAAAATAAGCGGTAGCTGATGGAGAGCTTAAAATTAAAGTGGCAATCAATACTAACAATAATTCTAACAAATCTCATAAAAACTATGCCAAAACGGTGTCCGGAGGCCATTAAAAACAAAGTTTATTACACACAGTACTGAAAGTTGCTTAAGTTTCGAACAGCTACTCAAGGAGCTAATTTCGTTTTTGTTGTATTACTTGGTAGAGAATTAAAGGTTTGCTATTATAGTTATATGGTAATTTAGGTGCCTAAGATAGCAAAAATCAAATGTTTTACTTTGGATAAATCCATTAGTAATATACGAGTTCCTAATTGCTTCGATTACGAGCAGCACCGTATGTAAATTTATGCACCACGTATTTATTAGTGGGTGTGTCACTATGGTATGTTACGTACGAATTCACCTTCCAACCAAGAAGTCGTCGGTTCAATCCCAAGCCACACCATATGACAAATTTCAAGAGCGATATTACCTCACAACATTACTAGCGACTGGTATGTGTATTTACGCTGTGAAAAACTTCAGTAACTAATATATCTGCCGTTTGGAATCGGCGTTTGTTGGTTTGTGGGCTTTCAATGAGTCTAGTTGATCATTCTCCATATATAAAAATCAATATTTATTTTTAGAAGATGATAAGAGGTTATTTAAGCTCAAGTGTGCATATCTTCTTTGATCTATCTTAGTTTTAACGTTCTATGTAGGACGTTCAAGGTTGTCATATATACAAAAGAAATTAAATTTATACAAGTAGTCAAACAGCGAGCATATTTTCAATAAAAAAATATACAAACGTATACAAATTTTACTTATTTAAATTAACCGGTTATTCGTGTTAAATTAACCGGATTATTCGGTATTCGAAAAATGAAAATTTTGAAAAAACCATATTAGACAAAATAAAAAGACCGACTAAAACCGGTCGAATAATAACCGTCCGATCTCCCTAGTATGTATGCGTAAACACTCGTGTGTATAAATGGGTATTTACTCATCCTTTATGTAGCAGTTATTGTAACAGCAGTGTTATCGAAGTTGTTCTTCTCTTACTCTCGGCTTCTCTCGCTTTCTCTCGCTTTGCTTTTGTTCTCGACACAACTTTCTTTAGCTAGTGCGGTCTCCAATTTCTTTAATTTCACACAAAAAGAATAAAATAAAAAATTTAACGAAACCTCTCTCCTCTACTGGCATGCAATCGCATCTACATGTAAATTTACGTAAATTACTCTCTTTTATGTTTGTGCCTGCGAGTGTATAAGTGTTGTGTTTGTGTGTAAGAATATGTGTGCAAGTGCGTTTCGTCTATATTTGTGTTCATTTGTGTAGATACGAGTATTTACAATATGCGTCTAGTTGTATGCCTCTGAGGCTATTTTCTTATGCATTTATGATAAGGTGTTACATAAATTTTCTTTCCCCTTCTACTCTTCCATCTCCTGGCAATTGTAACTCTTTTTCTTTTTGACAGCGCCACCGCCTTGCACTAAATTCGTGTAAAATATTATTATTTTATCATTAAATTTGTAATATATTTCGTGTTAAATAATTAAAAAAGTTTTGATGTGAAAACTCGTTAAGGATACGACTTTAATGAGGAATTTAAAAACAAAAATTAACGATTTTAAAATAAAGAAAAAATCTTTTAGCAACGAGTTATAATTTTTTATACTCGGTTTCGATTCTATTTGTTGTACAATTTGCATCTTAATTTTTATCCGGCTAGGTTGTGGCTGTACAGGTGCGCTATAAAAAATCTGCATCCTTTGAATTAAATACGATGGTTTTTACGTTAATTTTATGAATAGAACTTTATTATGGTCGAATTCTTTAGCTTAATTATTGGCTACTAAATTTGTATACGATGCATCGTTCTCAAGACGTATCGCCATGAGGCTCGGACAGCTAATGATCTCTGGAACAAATATTAATATTTTTTGATTTGTAAGACGATTTCCTCATAGTGGAGACAGTAAACATTCTATTTCTTCTTTTTGTATAACTTGTAAAGAATATTATAACGAATGTAAAAGAATTTTGAAGGTTTTATGCTCATGAAATAGCAGGTATCGGGTTATATTCTGGAGATATCAATGCATGTAGAGGGTTAATAGTCAATCCCTCTCCTTCTCTTAAAAAAAAAGTAATTTGAAAAAATAAATTTCATGTAATGTGCTTGGAATGCAAAAGAATAAAAGAATTTGAGTTCACTAAAACTATAAGCACCTCAATCTACTTGATACATCAAATTTTATGAGTATTTTTGGTTATGAAAATGCTACTTGGGAGAGACTATGGCGGCGGCTAAGGAGGGCCTGACAACTACATAAGAAGTGTTCGAATGTTTCTTCATCTTTTTTGTAACATCACTACTATGGCTGTATTGTACTTCCGTTCGGCAAGCATGGCCGCTGACTACCAGGGTTGGCAACCCACTGGGTAATCCAATTAAGCCCGGGTAATATATAGTGGGTAATATATTGGAAAAGACCCGGGTAGGTTTTTTATTTAAAGTTGTTCATAGTTTATTTACAAATAAGTAGGGATTATTTACGTATTGGCAGTTATAATAATTTCGGTCCGGTTACTTTTATTTTATTTTTTTTAGCACCAAAAAGATAATGATTTAACAAATTTATCGAAATAAAAATTTACGAAACCACTGCTTGCATCTTTTACTCGCTTCCGTGACAATTTATGAATGCCGTCTCAATAAAACTTCTCGTCTTTTGAGGCGATCCCACTCTGAAGCCGATTATATAATTTTTTTTATCGAAGTGATTGTGTGACATGCTAAAAGATATTGTATTACAAGATATTGTATGAACGTAACAATTGTCGAAACAGCCAATAATCAGAAGAAGCAATGTTCGGAGAAAACGATGAGTGCGACAAGATATTTAATTTCATCGTTTTAAACAATTGTTTGTCAACTATTGCAACGTGTCGTCACACGCTCAAAAAAATCTTTGTAAAATCAATTAAAACAAGTGAGAATCAACATTTTTTAATAATGATTTTGCTTTTTTTGACAAAAATATTGAAAACAAAAACAAATATACATACATAAATATATGTATACGTCATTCTAAAATTTTGTTTAGAAATTTCCAAAGACTTTAAATTGACAATTTTTCATGTTGATTTTAAATTGTTTTTTTTTCTGTGTGCAGTAGTTGTCAAGCAAAAAATTTATTTTATCATGTCTGTCTTTCTATTCTGGTCGATTTGTTCATAATGCACGGTTGAAACGAAGTACTTGCTGCACCGATCACCGAGTTTTGGCAGCTTACAGTACACAATACCCACTTGAACTATCTAAAAGGGAGCAAAATTACTGTATCTAGAGCATGTGATATTATATTCGGGCCATGTCTACCACGAGACCCTGCAGGAATAAATTGCATTTTATCAAGAACTTTTTCTTCCAAGGTAGTAGTCACGGATGTCTATTTTTAAGAACCTTATCCGGGCTAACACTTAAGGAGGGCAAGTTCCATTCGAAGCAGATTTTTTATGATTCTATTCATGCGCCTATCCATCTTTTGATGCCCTGAAATGCATAAAAAGTGTATCGTAAACGACAGACTTACTACTTTTACAAACTAATCGAGAGGTAGAAGTGTAGTCTAGTTGCGGACGCAAATAAGGTCTCGTCCGCCGTAAGTAGTTTGATTTGACCAGGCTTTTCCAATGACGTGGATATCCGCTCAGAGGACGCTAAATCTGTCGCATTTCCTCCGGATCGGAATGGAAACGAGTAAAAACCACCACATTTCATAGAGACAACACCAGATCCAACACAACAGTTCATCTTAGATAAATCTGTATAAAGCTTGATGTCGAAAACGTGTATGTGTTCTCCCCGAATCAATTTCGGCCTGGAGGAAATTCCAAATTCAAATCAAATTAAAATTTGGGAGCACTGTAGTTAGAGGGGGCATATAGTCTATGCGGGAACTTCGCAAAAATCCGAGCATGATCATATTGCACTAGTTTACAAACTCCCAAAGATGGCGTGGTAAGACTACGCTACTAGCCACTATTGCAAGCATAAACATGTCGACTGAAAATAGATGCAGTATCGTATTAATGTTCTGAGAAGGACAAATGC
Organism: Wohlfahrtia magnifica; assembly: GCA_023159175.1. Lineage (NCBI taxonomy): Eukaryota > Metazoa > Arthropoda > Insecta > Diptera > Sarcophagidae > Wohlfahrtia > Wohlfahrtia magnifica. The sequence continues at coordinate 9,817,250 of JAKWBJ010000222.1, forward strand.
GCATTGCCTCTGGGATACCGCTCCAAGCCAATAGTCGAATGCCCATGACTTTCTCTATCACACTTTCTTGGTCTTATTATAGACGTGCAGATCCAGAGTACGATTGCGGAACTGAGACCCCAACGTCTACCAAACTTTCAGCGGCATGTATAGTATACCACCATGGATTTTCTGAATCTACGTTCCAAGTTAATTTCAAGTCCAGCATCACGATTAGATATTTTGCTTATGGTTTTGGTTAGAAATATGCAGTACCTCTGTACATATGTTCGGAAGACTGAAATCCGTGATTGTGATCATTCCAGTGAACGATGCTAGCTCGTTTTTACCTATATAAATACCCAGACCATAAATCGGGAATTAAGAAGGGGAGAAATAACTCCTTCCTGAAGAATACCCCTGCCCACTTTTCTTAATTTTTCACTAATCTCATAGAGGCAAGCATTGTCACCTTCTTTCTCAAAGCTGATAAAGTGTAAGACAGGTAGAACATCGGTAAAAGTATAAGGTGAATGAGCACTAAACAAGGCCGTAAGATGATTTAATTGCCGTAAGCAAGACATCATTATATTACGGCAGATTTTTTTTTAATCTTTAGAAAAATTCAATATCGATTAGAAGTAACAACGTTATTATAAAGAAGTCACTATGGAAAACCCTACCTTATAGGCAAACTTTTTCAAAAAGTTTTTTAAATTTTATCTTGTTAAGCATTAAACACATAACCGACAGCAAGCAGCAGACAGCAAAATGTCAAAATTAGAATACATACGTTTATTTCAAAGGCAGCACAGCAGAAGCCTAGACAACAACCTTTGTTACTGCTGCGAAACGTTAAATAATTTCTATTTTTTTCGGCAGCAAAACAAAAATTAATGATGCCAATACAATATAAAATTGTAAATAAAAAAGACGTAAAAATGGTATTTTTATTTAACCAAAAACAGCGGTATAAAGTTAAGATATTGTATCAAACAACAATTATGCTAATAATTAAAAAGTTTTAAACACATAATTTTATTAATTTTTATATTTTTGAGTAACATTTATAAAAAGCAATTTTATTTTGGTGGATTTGAAAAGCTTGAGTGTCACCACTGAAGAATATTTTTCCATAAAAAATAATTTTATGACAAATAAAACAAATGACAATGTAACCTAATTTTATTGCGGCTGTTGCTTTCAAAATATTTATAAGTCGACTGCATAGCAGTAATTGCTACCAACAACAAGCTGCTGCTTGCTGTCAATTATGTGCTTAGTGCTTTAAAGTCATTTAGCGTTGTATAGGATTTTTGATTAAACTTGCTGTTTGAGCACTGTATCAGAATTGGTTAATCTATTAGATTGGTCAGTCTATTAGACATTTTTACAGAAAGATTTTTTTACCATATTTCAAAATGTAGCGAATTAAATATTCGTTTCAAATGCAACATATTACAATCTATAATGTCATTGGTCTAAATGTTTTTTCTTTTCTTTTTTTTGCATCCTATCCTCTTTAGTTTACATCACCAATTTGTATTACTACGTTGTATAATTAAAAAAATAATAAATTAAAGAAAAATAAAACACCGAAGGGTCCTTTTATCCCCTAAACAACAAATTTATTTCATGTGCAATACATACGAATACAAATAAAACGGATTTTTTTTTAAATTGTATAAAAGCTTAACTCAATATATGGGGGGTCAAAAAGCTTCTTTTTTTATATAATAAACAGGGGCTGTGAATTCTTTATAAATAAAGTTCTTTTTAATAAATATAAAAAACTTCGTATTCTCTAAAGTATAGAAAAAAAATTTAAGGGGCGTTATTTATTCAGCAATACATCTTCATATTCATTAGTAAAGAAATATATTTTATTTATTGGCTTTTGTTTCTTAAAGTTTTTTTGCAATCTAAGGAGGTTAAATAAATACAGATTTGAATTTTCTTTATAATAAACTTTTTAATATATTTAAGCTACTTGGCAGAATTAAATAGTCTTGTACTTCTTATTTTGTTCCATTAGGTTTTTTCAAATAATTTGAGGAATTTTTTATGTTCTAACATGTATGTATGCTTTATTTTATTTAATAAGCCAGTTAATACAAAGTGTATAACAGAGTATGGATTTATTTATTTATTTATTTATTTTTTTTATTTTGCTACCTACCCTCTTTCCTTAACCTCAGTATCCGTTAAATATTATGTTAAAAAGTTTTAATGAAAGACCAGGCTAGACGGAAGCACAGCCAATAAAAAGCAACAAAACAAAAATATTCAGAATATGGTAACGAATTATTTTTTCTTTGTGAAACAAATGTAGAAAAAAGAAAAAGAGAATATTAATGGAATAGAATCTAAATTACACAGAGGAACAGCATTGCTGTCTCTATTCCTTTAAAAATGCTAAGCAGCGAATAACCAAATAAGTGCTTAACTCCTCTAGCGGAGAATATATTGTATAAACAAACAACAAATCAGAAATTGAACATTTTTTATTAGTCAGGTATGTAAAGGAATGTAATATTAATAAATTTTGTTTTTGCAGATGTTTAGTTTTCTTGCAATTGTTACCCTATTTTAGAAAATACTTTTTTAACTATTTTATGTATGAAAGCTAAATGCAGACATGGACTAGGCTTGAGGTTAGTTTGGTTCAAAGTACAGGATTCATTTTTGAATTTCTTACAGCCATGTTATATATTTTTATGAATATGACCTATCAAAATTTACAACATAAAAGATAGAAACCCACCTCTACTAAAAATTGTGCTATTGGTTGGTGTCAATCATACGAGAATTAATTAATTAATTAATTAAACTGGTCTACGGCAAAAAGCCTTTAAATAAAACTTTCAATATATCTCGCATTTTTTTAAATGTTAAAAATGTAAAACTTATATGCTAAGAATTTGTTTATAACTCTTTGGAAATAAAAGAACAACATTTCCACTAATTTTGCAAAAAAAAAATTTTCCCTAATTTTGTTCAAAGTTACGTACTTACATTCAATTTTGAATAAAATCAGCAGTATACAACCAATTTTCATGGTTTATAGCTTATTTTATTCTCAACACTTTGAGCTTTAATTCAGTCGTTTAACATGTAAAATTTCCTTTCTACAAAATTTTTGTGACTTTAAAAAAAAAAAATAAATAAAAATTTGGTCTAATTTTGCGCGAAATTTTTTTTTTCGCAACTAAGTTCTGAATAATTCAGAAATTGTTGAAAATACAAAAAAATGTGACTCAGATAGTTTATAGAAAATTTTATTCCTAAACATTTTCTGCTATTTAGTTAAAATCAGTCAACTAGTTTTCAAGTTATGATAAAATTTATTGACATAACTACCACATTTGCCACGCTCATAAAAAAATTGAGCCCGATGGAAAAACAACTAAAAACGGATTTGAATTCAGCGCATCAAAATCATTATATTCCATATGGCTTTATTAAACGGTTTTTTTTTTTTTTGTTGTGGACCAGTGTTATCAATCACGTAACCCTATTAAATATGCCATGCTTGTATCTATTTAAACAGTGCTGCCAACATTACTATGGGGCAGATATTTTTAAAACATTGAATTTTAATTAACTGCAAGAGTAGGTCGGAGAACATTGAAATTTAATGGTAGTAATGTATGCGAAAGGTTTGTGAAAAAAATAACTAAATAAAGTTATAAAAGAACTAACCACAATCATATCTATGCATGGGTCTTCAACTCTCCCAATTTTACTATGTTTTCCAGAAACTTAACGGCATATAAAAAGCGTCTGGCTTGACCCTATTAAAGATATTTTTAACAAATGCAATTAAATTGAATCGATTATTCTCGATTCAATAGCAATTTTTTCAAAAACTCTGAATAATCACCCATAATCTACTTGGTGTCAACGCCGTTTTCTATTTTTGATTTAAATTTGTATTTCAATTGGCAATATTGCCATATGTTAATGACTGTTAACATATGTTCAGTATTCTGTAAGAAAAATCGACGTTGTTATTGTGTTTCATTGTCTTTGTCTTGCGCTGCTTTGTGTTGTATGTCAAAAAGGTAGAAGAAAGCAACAGTGTTTTTAACATCTGTGTTGTATGTTTTATATTTGTTTTCTGTATAAGTAATTATACCGTTAAAATAATGGAAAAAAATTAAATAACCAATAAGTGTCAGTTTTTAGAAGTTGTTGGAAGAGCTGGAGAGAAATCCATCTCTAGCCAGAGCAATTCAGAGGGGCATTGTTACTAACAATTTAAAGAAGCAGTGGGAGAATATTTCCAAGGTTTTTAAAAAAGGGTGCCAAAAAAGAGTGCAATAGCCTTAGGTTAAAATTATTTCTAACGCTAGGTTGGTACGTAATGTGGCTGCTAGTTTTATAGTGTTTGGAACAAACGTTGTTCCCGTCCCTTTTTTGAAATAAGGCTATATTACATTCAACACAAAATGGTGCAACAAAATAAACTTGATTTTATCGTCCTAAAGCTGAACTTCTCGCCTTCCTTTCACCCCGATTATCCTAAAATCACTTTAACAGGTAGGAAGCATACATCCAGTTATTTCTTCTTCAAGTTCAAGATTGGTTTGATCAAGTACTGACTAGAGAAAACAAAATTACAACCTGATTATAGTTTACGATTTTAGGAGTGGGACACTACATCCAGTAATACCCGTCTGTTTAAACTAGGCTGCCAAAGCTTTGAAGATATTATTATTCTTTTTGGCGAAGATCTTCTACATTGGGTATATTATCAAAGTACATCGTCACACAAATGCATCATAGGGTCGATACCGCTAGAGGAGGGCTTTTGCGCATGTTGCCTACATAATCAATATTTAAACATCCTGGAATCTGTAAGAACCTTTACTGTGAAATAACTCATCTATTGACGATAATTGGCTTTCGCTTTAACAGCATCACTACCGTTGTTGAACAAAAAAGATTAGAGTAGTTTGACTTACCTGCATAACTAACTATTGCAAAAATTTTGGTGTAATTGTATATAATGTGTGTCGTTTAAGCGATATTTTTTTTCAAAATTCATAAATATCAGCATACAATTTTCTGCAATTATAGCAAGAAAGGTACTTTCAGTTTATTGGGAATAAAATATGTATTTACGAAACGATTTTAATGAATTATGCTTTGTTTTATAATTAAAAAAAAAAAAAAAAAATTTCATAATTTGTATCTCAGTATCTCCAAAAATATTGGTTATATTAAAAACTGATTTTAAAATGACTTAAAGCCGATATAATTTGGAATTTTTTAATATATGGCTTAAGGAAATCGAATAAGTCATTTCAAAGTTATCATAATATGTGTGAAATAGCCTCTTCAAAAATCTCCCATTTTAGAAAAAACAATTCTAAAAAAATGTATCCATGGAATCCAAAATGCTAATGATTTTTAAAGTTAGGCAACCATAGTGCATCAAAACCATATAGTGGTTATCATAGGTACTTTTGCTTGTTGCCTAGTGCTATATACACTATTTCTGGCGACCTAAGGAATGTCTACAGCAGTATTCAGTAAACCAAATTGAAATTATTCAAATGTATGGTCATTGACATTGTTTGGTGATCCTTAGAATGTAATCAGCACACTAGATGTCCTTTTTGTAATTATTGTCAAAGTCAACAAACTTATAAATGCAAATTTCACGAAACATTTAACAAAAGCAGTGCTGTCTTCAAAGAAACTGAGCTGGGAATTGTAAAAGTGTTCTCATAGCAGAAATTTATATTTAAAAATCCCGCCATTTACCATGTAAAAATATTAAAAAACTGGTCAGACTTTAACTAGATTATTTTCTAAGAAATGTTTCTTTTAGATATCTGCCATCATATAATATGCGTTGAGTTATGGCTAAAGAAACCATCAGTCAAGTCAGTAAGTCAGTAGTCAGTGGTGGTATTGTACATGCAATACATATGTACAGATATTTATATAATTATTGTTGGTTTTTGTTTTCGTTATTGTTATTGTATTTCTCTAGTTTTACGAGTTTCAGCAGAAAATATTAGAAAAAAAAAACTTTAACTTCATCCGATAATGTTCATGTTTACAATACTTTTTGGCAAAATTCCGAAGAAATCGTAAATGTTTTTTTTTAATATGTTTTCTCTATGTTTTTGCATTCAGTTTTCATTTTTATTTCTTTCGTTCGCTGATTTTTTTTTAATTTTTATTTTCAATTTCTTTTCTCTGCTTTGCGTTGTGATTTTAAAACGAATTATTTGCGATAAAAACTTTTGGCGCCAAATAAACGTTAAAATGTTGATGCGCGTTTTCTCTTCCCTTTTTCATGCATTTGCTGATGCTGCTCGTGTCTTGTGACTCGAGCTTTGTTTCTATACTCCTATTAGCAGCCGCTATAAATGTAGTTATTCTGGAAAGTTGCAACATTTTCTGCCATTTACTGATGCTTTTAAGAAAAAGCAAATAAAAAAGAAGAAATACCAGCAATGAAATGGCAAAAGCAAGTTCAACAATGTATTCCTGAGTGTTTTTAGTCATTTGGTGAGACAAGAAAAAAAATTTCTTTTTTCTTACTGCAGTAGTGTTTTATTTTTTAGTAACTGTCGATTAGCTAACAAACGGCATATGAACTGTTAAGAAAGAATATTATTTTTCATTTTTATTTTCGATTTTTCTTTTTGCATCCAATTTTAGCGATTTTGTTGATGGAAAACCAAGGCATATATTTTTAGAATGCTAAAGTAATGGCATGATTATTAGCCACCCAGTTAAATTTGTGGTGAGTTGGAGAAAGTCTTAAGGAAATCGAAAATTTTTTTCGTAAAATTTTGGTTTTTATGGAGTATAAAACAACACAAAACTAAACTATATTTAACGCTTTAACCACAAATATTTTGTAAAAAATAATGCAATAATAGAGGCTTATTTACAAGCCATTTTTTTTTTTAATTTGCTTTCTCATTCATAATTCAAATAAAAATTATTCCCCATATAAAATTTTAACAGCTAATCAGCTTATTTGTAAGTAATTCAGTTAGAATCACCTTTCGAAACATGTAGAAATTACAAAGTTTATCTGGCCTAACTGTCACAATAAAAATACAAAAAATAAAATTCACAAGAAAATGGAAATAATGGGTCCACCATCTAAGGTTTTTTTTTTTCAACTGGTGCTTATTTCGTGAATGGTAACACTAACCTCATGTCTGATTTGACAGATAATTAGTTTTGTCCTTCCACTGAACGAATATGGTTGTGTATACGCTTGAACAAGGCTGGGAATCTGAGCCTGCGATCGACTTACAGAAGATGCCGATTTTGACAAAAGAAATCATCTTTTCAGATGGAGCTCATTTTGATCTTGGCGGGTATGAAAACAAGCAAAATTGTCTCATTTGGGGTACAGAAAACCCGTACGCATACATTGAAGAGCCGATACACCCAAGACGAGTCACTCTTTGGTGCGGATTTTGGAACAGAGGCATAATTGGGTCATTTTACTTCGAAAATGAGTAAGGAGTGGCCGTTACAGTCAATGGCGATCGTTTTCGGTCCATGTTGAACGAATTTTTGTTCACAAAAATTGAAGAGGAGGATATTAGCAACATTTGGTTTCAACAGGACGGCGCTACGTGCCACACAGCTGAAGCTACACTCGATGCTTTGCGCCCTGTTTTTGAAAATCGCATTATCAGCCGCAGAGCTGATAACGCTTGGCCACCTCTTAGCTGCGATTTGACACCGTTGGACTATTATTTGTGGGGTGCCGTCAAAGATAAGTGTTACGCCAACAATCCAGAGGCAATTGACGCTTTAAAGGACAATATTCGTGAAGCCATTGGTGAAATACAGCTGCACAGAATCGATAATGTGCTTAAAACTTGGATCGTGTAGGCTACTGTATGGCCAGCCGAGGCAGCCATTTGAATGAAATTATTTTCCATTATTAACCGGAAGGATTGTACTTTCAAATAAAAAAAGAAATTCGGGAAAATATTCAGTAGTTTTTTTTTATAGCATTTTCAAAAAAAAAAAAATTATTTGGTCGACCCTATAGTTAAGTAGAAAAAGCTTCAATTTAAAGAATAATTTCGAAAATTAATTAATTTATAAATTAAGACATTTTGTACTTGTTTAGCAAAAGTGTCTGTCTAACATATCCTTGTTAGAAAAATGAATAAATTAATGGAAAACAAATGTTAACGAACAGCAGTGTACACAAATAACTTTCACTTTTACTTTGGGCAGCGAGAGCGAACAAACAATCAAATAATACCTCAGAACTCGCATCTCGAATATGTACCTTATTATATAGGGTGGCCCATTTAAAAGTTTTAATTTAAAAATGCAATAAAACAAAAGCGGTTTGAAATTTTGTCAAATTTATGCTTTTGTTGTGAAGTACAATTGTTTCGGTTAAAAATGATTCATATGGCTACCGCCGCTAGCATAACAGTACCCCGTTCGATTGCACAAATTTTCGAGAACTTTATCGAGTGTATTGGGAGATGTGTGCTAAGTTGCACCATCCTGTTGAAACCAAACAACGTTCACATCAATACCATGAAGAGCGACCACGAAAAAACGGCTATCGTTGTGCGATAGGTGTCGCCATTGACCGTAATGTTTCCGCCGTCCTGATTTTCAAAAAATATGAGCCAATGGTGCGCATTATCTTCTGTAAGACGACGTTTGTGTTTTCTGAGCCCAAAATACGGCAATTTTGCTAATTAACGTACCAACCAAGATGAAAATGATCTTTTATTGTCTTTGTTTTGGAAATAAATCTCCAATAAATCCCAACGTTGCTCAATTTCGTTCAGTAGAGATAATATACGGAATTTTGTAATAGAATTTCTGAAAATTTTTTTATGACATTTTTTGAAAAAAAATTGCTCTAATTTTTGGCGAAGAAAATTTTCGTCGCAACTTAATTAGGAATAACTCCGAAACTGTTGAAAATACCAAAAAAAGTTATTCTGGTGATTTATAGAATATCTTGTTCTTAAACTTTTGCTGGTACTTGCAAATCGGTTTAGTCGTTTTCAAGTTATGATCAAATATATTGACACAACTACCATATTTTGGACGAAAAATTTGCCACGCCCATAAAAAAAATTTGAGCCCTATGGAATAAGACTGAAAACGGGCATCAAAATCCTTATATTCCATATTCATTTATTTAAAGGCCAGAAAATTTTTTGTTTTTTGTAGACCAGTGTTATCAGTTCCAGATTGACAGCACTAAGAGTATACTATTCGTTTAGAACAGTATATGGTAAAGCTGTATTCGTCATATCGAATATTATGCCGATAAATATGCTATAAAAGGGTTGTGCCTTTATAGACGTCGAAGGTAGTATCAAGACTAAAACTTGATCGAGAACTATGAAAACCTAATTATATCAAACATCAAACTACTAAGGCAAATGCGCTGCAGTAGAAACCTCAACTATTAAGTTGGATAATAAGTTCATGGCGTTTATACTGTTACGAAAATCAAGTTTAAAAACACTGCCGCTTGTTACATTGCTAGAAATAAACAAAAGCCACAATAACGACTACTTGATTGCTTAAAAATAAAAATGAACTACAACAACAAAGCAGGCAGACAACGAAACAAATAAGAAACGCAACAAGACAATAAGCTCTGAAACAAACAAGATGTTTATGATCAGATCGCTGCATAAGAACTAAAGACAACGAAGTTTAAAGAAATGAAATCTACGTGAAACATCGAGAGGTTCGAAAGCTTTCGAAATATTAATCAGCCATATAAAAAGCACATCGATGAGGATAGTAGGCAGTTTATTTGGCATTTACTCAACGAGTATAGATTATTTGATATAAGCTCAGCGTAAAGAGAGTTTAGTTAGAGTATACTCGTGGAGTAAGTCGTGATCGTACTCAGATTTTGAGAGAGTTTAGTGCGGATAAACTCTAAAGTTGTAACAATGATCGGGTTGGAAGATCTTTAGGAAGGAAGATTAAACAATAATAGTTAAATTGTTGTTGCTTAATGTTAATAAAGGATTATTGAATTAAAAAAATAGCTTCGCTTTTTATCGAGGTCAAAATGTTGCAGAAACAGCCTGAGACGTTTGCAGCGTATACGGAGAAAGTGTAATAAGCAAGTCTACGGAACAAAAATGGTTTCTGCTACGCGTCTCAAATTAATTTTGAAGAAGGACGGACTAACCAAGATTATAACAAGATTCTTAATAATCTTTGTTACATTGTATTTGCTTTTTTTTTAATAAAAGTAAAAACTCCAAAAAAGCTTATTGGGTATATATTATGTTATGGAGAATTCTACATACATATCATTACTTAGGCCTGAAAAAAACACCATGAATATATAAGATATGGTTCAGACATTTATCCGAATTGGGACCATGAGAGGTGATTAAAATTTTATACAATTTAAAATGAAAAACCTTTATTAAATTTGTAAGTGCTAATTGCATGCTCACAAGAGACCTAGAATTACATTGCCCGCTGTTTGAATAACTAATACGAATTACGTTGTTCACATGTCACATTTGTAATTCGGTTCGGTGGTTCTTGATCCTTTTACAATATTTTTACTTTCATTTACAAATTTGCCATTAAATTCTATATAAAAAATGGAAAGGAAATTAAGTGAACACATTTAGCAAAGACAAATACCAGAAAAGAATCCGGGATCGCGTTGTTTTTGTAGTAATTAAAATTAAATTTCTTAAAAATTTGATTATTTGCTCTTAAAATTCTGTATTTGGCTCATAATTAAGAGCTAAATTATGAGTGGGATAGCAAACTACGGAAAAACGTTGTCATGTCATCATAGCATATGAAAAAGGGCGTATGAGTATGAGTAATATTTTTGTTTTTATTGACATTAAATATTAATCATACGCTTTTTTAGTTGTATTATGTTGTAATAATGACAAAAATTGCACACATTTTTCATTTGCAAATTCATCCATCAGTAAATGTCACAATTAGCACAAAATAAGAGAAAATAAAAATAATTTTTTTTTTAATCTAAAAAACACATATGTATGTAATAACTTTTAATCTGTAATTTTTTTTAATAAAAATTTTTTATATTAAAAAAGAAAGATTTCTTTCCCAAATACTGTAAAAAATATTGCGTCTAGAAAGCAACAAATACTGCCTTGTCTTGTAGTTTTCTTTTTTGCTTTAAAGATTTTGCTGAGTCTGTGAAATTATTTGGTTGATTTTGTAATTATTGTTTAGAATACTATTGTTTTTAAGACTCGTTATAAGCTGTTATCTTGAAAGTCTGACAAGAATTTTAAGACCATGCACTGCCACACACACACACACATTTTTAAATTTGTTGCTTAAAGCCTTTAAAATATATATTTTTTCCATAAAACATAAAAACAACAACAATTACAAAAATTTACTATCTTGACTTTGTTTTCCTTAACCACACGCAGACAGAAATAAAATACAAGATCTGTTTGCTGCTGCCACAGCTGCTTACAATGCTACTGCTGCTGTTGCAAGCTCTTGTCGAAATAATATTATTTCCTTTATTTCATCAGGCTGTAAAGTTATAACAACAGCAACAACAACAAAGATACTAAGATTAAGAAGTTGTAGAAGAACAATAAAAATTTGCTTATCAGTTTCTAAAATAAAATGAATTGTGTTTTCGTGTAGCAACTTGAGAGACACTGTTGCTTCTTTGAAGGTTTTAAAACATATTTTTGAAAATAAATTTTTAAAAGAAAATCTCTAAAATTCTAAAGGGAAATGGTGTTAAAAATAAAATATTTTTAATTTTTGAAAATTTCTTTATATGGGATTACACATGAGCTCAGCCCAAATGTTAACTTTGTTACATCTTTTGTAATGGCATTAGAGCAGTGAGTGTGGTATTTAGTTTCAGGCAAAAGTTTAAAATAATTTACCAAGATTTTACTGCTATAAGTGAATATTAGAATATAAAATAATAAAATGAAATTATTTTAAAGCAATTTCGCTCTCTCACTTTAAATTTTAGTCAAGTAGTGAATTAAAGACTTAACATAGTCCCCTAAAAAGTAATCCAGAGGCGTTAAAGAGCACACGAACGAGGTGGCTAGTGAAGAGCATCTTTTTTATAAAGAAAGTTGTCAACAAATGAATTTTGCAATAAATCTATGGTTAAGCGTGCTCTATGGCAAGTTGAGCCTTTTTATAAGAATCAAATATCGATTAGAAGTTTATTTTTGCAAACAAAAATTTTGTCAGCATGGCTCAATATCGCTCGCCATTCAATGCAACAGCAGGTCCTTGTTTGTTTCGAAAAACAAAACAAAAAAAAAAAAACAAACAAAAAATTGGACTGATGATGCCGCCTGCCGTAATTATAGATAGTTCTCATGCAGCTTAAAAACTATCTTATACAATGGAGTGTAGTTTTTGGAAAAAAGCCTTGTCTATAAGCCGTGTCTATTCAAAAACTAATAAGTTTTTTTAAATTTTTTTATTCAAAGATTTATTTGGTGGTTCATTGCCTGAGATGGAATAAACAAATCTTCAAGGTCTGATCAGAGACCCACTTCTGTGAATCGAGCCAAATACTAAAGAACTTATGATCATGTAAACTTATGCTTACCGGAGGCCAGACAATGAAGTTCTAAATTACAATTTAAATTTTCCTTCTTCGCAGATATTATGTTCAGATTTAAGAGCTGTACGTAAGTAGCTTACAACTGACAAAAAGCATGTAAAAATCTTGACTCAAACCATCTTTTTTAGAAAGCTTACGTCAATCATAAACTAATATTTAACAATTTTAGTTCAGTTACGTTACCTACTTAAGAAATTAACATATTCTTCGAATTTGTTTATGGTCTTAATATTTGTAAAATAAATAAATGGATCAAATTTGAACGCCATATTCATTATTGATATAATTTCATGATTTTAAGGAAAACACAATTACTAGCAATGAAGACCGAGCACAGTCGCATGAGACCCAAATCTTTGGTCGCCTTTTTAATCTACAGTTTGTTCTGCAGATCTGCTGCTTTCTTAATGAAAACACCATTAAGAGAAATCTGCAGAGATCAAAGCAGACGATAATCTGATGGCGCCAGATCTGTGCCATGCCCTGTCAGTTTTTTCTGGGCCATCAAAGATGTCTGTCTTCTGACATTGTCATGATGGAACACAACATCATTTCTGTAGATAAATTCAGACCGCTTTAATTGAACTGCTTGCTTCAATTTCATTAGCTACTGACATTAGAGATAGGAATTAATAGTTTGAGCAGGCTTAAGAACACAAATCATAACTTTTCGCGGTATCAATACTGGCTTTACCAACGTCTGTGTGGTGTCTCCTTGCTTCGTTGATGAACTTTCTTTCAGATTATTGTGCATGCAATAAATATTACCAGAGATATTACCATCGGCCTTGTAACCGAAGTTTTTCGAACACCAATATTTTTGACTGTCAAGATTATTTTTAAAACCAAGATTGTTTTCTATAAATGTCAAGAATTTTGCAATGTTGAATCTGACAACCCTACTATGTATACACTTCCGTTTAAGTCTACCAAGAACCCAATATTCGCTTACTATCTATACCGCTCGTTAATAATTTGCATTCACTTCATCTTGATAAATAATAATCACTCGAGTCTTCCCACCTTCCCTCTTCGGACAACCAACAATATATAAACAGCTGTCAATTAAACAAAAAGGGATCAGTGAATACTTAGATATTTACCTAATACTGAGAGGACATATTTAAAAGGAAATTTTCTGATTGGTCAATGAACCAAAAGGGGATCAGTATTTTCTTAAATATTTTAGTTTAATATTGAAATTGTATATCAGACTGGTTGCAGCTGCGATACAGAGCAGAAGTTTTTGATTTGGTTGAGGAGTAAGGCATAAATTTAAATTTATATAATTTGTCATTAATTGAATTTTTTATTCAGAAATTTAAGCACAATAAACAGTAAAGTTGAATTTAAAAGCTGTTGTGTTTCATTGCTGCTGCTGAATTTTTCAACTCCGCTGTTTCTAATGTCTGCAGTCATAGTCTTTAAAAATGCACATCCATGTTTGCCATCCTCTGCAAATGCGGCTTCAATCCACAATGACCCGTAAGAAAACCTTTAGGACTTTCATGGTCTGGCCTGAAACACTTCAGAACACCCGAATTATGAACTGAACACTGGCTTAGAGCGCCCTTTGTGCGCTTAAGTGTTCCAAGCCTTGATTAGATTGAAAGTATTAGTGAGAATTGTAGATGTGGAATGCTGTTAGACCAGTCAAGATTTTCATTTCGGTTGTTGGATATGTTTTTATTGCCCCAGTAACACCGAAGTAGGTAAGACTCTGTGCCTTGCACAATTTAAATTTAGTCGTACCTGTCTCCACCAAGCTATCATATTTTCACATAAGTGGTAGTGAAATTACTTATTTTTTTTTAATTTTTAGTAAAAATTTGATTGCATGATTTATTAAATATTAATTATGTTTTTCTCGCCACAATGATCTTTCGTTTTTTATGTGATATGCGAAAAATCACCTAACGTGGGCTATAGAATATTTAAATACAGCATTTCATTATAAGACGTGTGTTGGCCAAGTGTAATGGCAAACCCTTTTTTATCATCTTAACTTGATTAGAAAACATCTGAAACTATTTTATTGTATTATAATATTATTGTTTACATGGCAACACATTTTCTGAGAATATTAAAAATTAAAACTCTTTTACAGTTTTAATCAAAAAGAGCCAATCAATTTTTCGCTCTGAAATTTTTGTACATTTTTACGTCAAAGAGTATTTAAATGGGCATAAGGCGAAATGGGTTGAGACAATTACGGATATTTGTAATAATTACTTACTTCTAATTATGTGAATAAATTTAGCATACCTGCAAGGAAAAGGAAACATTTTTGATTAAAGATAATTTATTAAAATATTTTATTTTATTTTATTTAATTAAAAATTTTAAAAATAATACATCAGTCAGCACGGAAATGGACGTTAGAGCCAAACTAAAATGATTAAAAAAAAAATTACATGTTTCTACACTAAATTGACTAAAATCGTTATTCGAATGTTGTTTCCTAACACTGCTTACGCTACGGTTACATCTGGGAAACATTTGACTCAATATTGTTTTTTCGTATTTAACCAGAATTTGAGTGAAACAACCGAAATTTTGCATTGTAGTCACACTATGCACATTTATTTGACCATTTTTGTTCAATCAATGTTCGCCCTACGATCACACTTGAGAAATATTTGACACGAAATAGATATTTGATCACTGTCAAAGAAATGTTTTCAAAAATATTACAAAAGAGCTAAATGAAGCATGAATTCTTTTTGTTTTGAATTGTGGAGAATTTACTTATTTATTAAACTTTATAAAATATTTTTTTCTCCGTCACTCCTTTAGTGAGCATATTGGCATTCCACAAAGCATCCATTGCTTTGTTTTTTCAAGCTAAGTAGATGATAGCTTCCTCCATATAATTTCTTTATTTTTGTGTAGCGGTGAAGATCCTTGCTAATTGGTGTTGATCTTTACTTTAGCATTGTAATTTTTTCCCAGTATGTGGCGTATTTTTCCTTATCATTCGTCTGATGTTTGTCATCAATGACAGGGGTATTTGAAAAGGGTCAGGGAGGTTTTTTTTAGATGAAGTTGTCTGGAGGGAAGAAGTTGAAGCCTTTTTTTATTATTAAACATTCGAAACCATAATTAAATTTTTTTCGTAATATCCTCTGCTGGGGATCGAACCTGGATTGTTTGTGTTGTTATGCAAGCGCTCTAACCACTACACCACGCCACAAAATAAAATATTACTTCAGTTTTATTTTAATTTTTTGGGTTTTTTAAATCACTTTTATTAAGTTTTAGTCACTTTTATTTATAAATTTATTTTAAACAACTGTTTATGTCTTATTGCTTTATTTGGAAAGCGTTAAAATGGTGTACATGTATTAAAAGGGTAGAAAAGTTCAATATATTATTAAAGTCCAAAATTGGTTGAAAATATTAAATAAATAACTGTTTTTTAACCATTTATCGGAATAAACAATGTTATTTATGTTATATAATCCATATTTATTAAAACAAACTACGGGTCATTTGTTACATCTTGCTTTTATAGTTCGACTTAGTAAAAGATAACTTTAGCGACTTTAGTGACTTTTTAAATCATTTTTGTTATTAGAGCCTATTGTAAAATAAAGTTAAGTTTTAAAAGATATGACAATGTCAGAGCACATACCAAATACGTTGTGGCAACGACATTAATTAAGTACCGAGAAGAATTGAACAAGGAGATGCAAGATCCTATAAATGCCAACTAATATTGAAATGGATAATTCTGCGCTACAATATGTATTGAATTTGACATAATATCTTATGTGCACATAAAGGCTCCGCCAAACAAATTTTTTTTATTTTGAAAATGTTATAAAACAACTACTGAATATTTTCTCATTTTTTTTTTTTTTATTTGAAAGTACAATCCTTCCGGTTAATAATGGAAAATAATTTCATTCAAATGGCTGCCTCGACTGGCCATGCAGTAGAATAAACGATCGGTCCAATTTTTAAGCACATTATCGATTGTGTGCAGCTGTATTTTACCAATGGCTTCACGAATATTGTCCTTAAAAGCGTCAATTGTCTCTGGCTTGTTGGCGTAACACTTATCTTTGACTGCACCCCACAAATAATAGTCCAACGGTGTCAAATCGCAGCTCCGAGGTGGCCAAATGATATCAGCTTTGCAGCTGATAATGCGATTTTCAAAAACAGGGCGCAAAACATCGAGTGTAGCTTCGACTGTGTGGCACGTAGCGCCGTACTCTTGAAACAAAATGTTGCTAATATCCTCCTCTTCAATTTTTGTGAACAAAAATTCGTTCAACATGGCCCGATAACGATCGCCATTGACTGTAATGGCCACTCCTTGCTCATTTTCGAAGAAAAATGGCCCAATTATGCCTCCGGACCAAAATACGCACCAAACAGTCACTCGTCTTGGGTGTATCGGCTTTTCAATGTATGCGTGCGAGTTTTCTGTGCCCCAAATGCGACAATTTTGCTTGTTTATATACCTGCCAAGGTCAAAATGAGCTTCATCTGAAAAGATGATTTTTTAGGCAGAATCGGCATCTTCTGTATTTCGATCGCAGGCCCACTTAGCGAAGCGTATACACAACCATATTCGTTCAGCGGAAGGATAAAACTAATTATCTGTCAAATCAGACATGAGCTAAGTGTTACCATTCACGAAATAAGCACTAGTTGAAAAAAAAACGTTAGATGGCAGACCCTCTAGTATTTTTTTATATTGTATATTACGCTATATCCCATAAATCTAATAATTTTAATGTATTCTTTTTAAATATTAATAAAATATTTTACGTTTACTTTAAGTATATAAATATTATTTTACAAAAGGTGTAGAATGCTCTCTTTATAGAAATATTTTTTTAAAACATGAAATTGCAATTTCAAAAATTTTTTTTCAAGATTTTTGACAACAATTTTATATGCAACTTTGAGTGAATCAAAATTTCACTAGTTAACGAATTCAAAAAAATATACACATATTTTTGTAAAAAGAATATTATTCTCTTAATTTTGCACTTTTTCGTTCAGAATTTTAAGTTATTTGAGAACAAATCTCGTAGATTTTTAGTAATCACAGCAAGTCATAAACTCTGTATGAAAAAGAAATGATTTGCTTTAAACAAATTATTTGTTAACTTTAAATGATATACCACTTCTGTTTTCAGAATTGGCTGGTTTAGTTCTCCTAATAGATATGACAGGCTTGTACAGCTTTTATTTTCCTCTGTTTGATCTTGCAAAAAATATATAAGACCAAATAAATTTTTAACCAGAAATGAGGAAAATATTTGATACTGTGTAATCACATTTAAAACATTTTTGTTTGACGGAAAATAAGTTTATTTTCCCAATATCAGCTGCTTTTTTATGTTCCCTTCAAAATTATTTTGTGGTCACAATCCGGTAAAGAATTATTTTATGTTTTTCATCAAATATTTGCCAGATTTGACCGTAGCTTTACACTCGCATATAAGCACAATCGCTGTGCCGCTGTGGTATGGTAGGTATACAACAGCGGTAATACCTCATAACATTAGCTAGTAACTAGATATGAGTATTACCACTATTGAAAACTTATCTAAAGCATTTGCCGTTCGTATCCGGTATTAAATTGCAGGTTCATTTCAATGAGTCTAAAAATAGAATCGGGTGCAGGTCATTGACTGAGACAAGTCCCCATGTTCCTTCATTGAATGTTATGGGAATTAATATATATATATACTTAAATTGCTTGCACCACAGATAACTGATTTTGATCTACTGGTCTACTAAGTCATAGGAACAGTTTACAAAAGTTTAACAAAACTAGAATGTAATATATATACAGTCAGAGCCAAAAATATTATACACCTCCATGAAGTGCTTTTTCCAATAGTATTATTCTATTCATAACCAAACGTGTTATTTAAAAAATCCAAATATAGCACGATTTCCATACAAAAAACAATGTCAAAACGTCCCTAAACTTAGAAAATTTAAAATGAATTGTATACAAATATGTTTGCCTAGTAAATATACAGAGTTTGCTTAAGTTTACTTAAGTAAAGAATTTAAGAGGTCTGTTTCTCTTCTTTCAAAATCTGCCAAAAGCTTAAAATTGGTGATATATTTAGTTAAGTTATTAACTTATAAATGCTTGATTTTTTCTACCTGTAGCTCTATATTTTGAAGGTGTTTTGAAAATTCCAATACAGATTAATTTTGTACCACGTACCAGGAAAATGGTATTAGGTCCAGGTATTTCTACTTCATTCTTTCCTGTCGCATATGTTTTTGTCTTGTACACTTTTTTTGACGCGTAAAATATATTTTTTTTTTTTCGTTTTTGTTCTATAACTTTAGTTTTAAAATTTTTTTGGTTGTTTATATGAACGTGTAAAGCATAAAGTACTGTTTTAAATAAACATAAAATGTTTAAATTAAAAACTAATTTCCAGACAATGAGGCTGTAATACTATTTTTGACAATGATTGTGGCTCTAACAGCCAAAAGAAAATTCAATTCTGGTTTCAAATGTTTAATAAAGAGACTTCAACTTGCCTCCAGGCAATTACACCTTAAAAATAAAGAAGTCCCATTTGACTTTCAAATTACCTCTGGTGATGATCACAAATATTAGACGAATGATCAGAAAAAAACTCCACCTACTGGGAAAAACCTACTATGCTAAAGTAAAGATCTCTACCAATTAGCAAAGATATTCACCGATACACAAACATATGTATGGGCTAGAGTGGATTAATCATCTATTTAGCTTGAAAAATCAACTTGATTAATAAAACCGAAACAAAGCAATGAATGCTTTGTGGAAAGCTAATATGCTCCCTACAAGAGTGATAGAAAAAAAAAACAGCCATATCTAAAGCAGAGCACTAAGCGTTGTCTAGCTGTCAAAAGTTTACATGACCATACAAACCATAATAACGCGGTGTCAAAACTTTGCAATTGGCTGGAACAATTTTGAAAACACATTAGCAAGTGAAGTTAGCCGCGTAGAAGTAAAAGAAAAGAAAGAAAAAAGTAGTGCCATTCTAGCTGTTTTCTTGTCAGATCTAACAATTTACTATTTAATTTTAATCAGTCTATAAAGCCCACCACCAAACAGTAGTGTGTGTGGATGTGATGGTATTTCGACAAAAGCTTGTGTATTATTCTCGCGACAACTTTGGTTATGGGCTTCAATAGATAATACGATTTTAAACCATTAATTTGATAAAAACTTTTAACAACTTGCAAGCGTTGCTTTGGCGTAAGTTTATCCATAGAGAAATGTCAAAGCAAACTACATAAAAAGCAACTATCAGCTGTAAGATCCTATATTTGTGAATCTAAGAGGGTTCTAGAAATAAATTTCATAGTGTTGTAATCAATTAATCATTACAAGCACTACAAAAGTGGTGATTTACATTTTACCTTTAGCTACCTATAGTTTAAAAAATAAATCATTGAACATTTTTTATTTTTCCTATTTTTGAAATTAAAGAATTTTTCTACATTTTTTTTATTATCCAACAAAATCTTACTTTCACGTATTTTGATTCCAACATCATTTAGTTTCAACATTAGAAAACACAATTTTGCTTTATGAGCTTCATAACAAAGATTATATCACCCAAACTGTTCTTTTGTATACTGGCAACTTAACAGCAACAGCACAACGTTGTTAAGATGTGGTTGCACATGCAACATAAAATTTATGTTTAATTTTTTACTCCTTTCCTTTTTGTACCGCAAATACATGCAAACACTTATTTTATGGTATTTAAAGTTTAAAAGTCAACGCATAAGTGAAAGAATTGCTTAAAATAAGAAAAAGAAATTGCACACTTTTTGGTGGATCAATTAAAATGTGAAAAAGTAGCACAGAAATAAAAAAAAAATTAGAATTAATTATGTGCCTCGATATATGACTTTATATGGCATACTTAACCTTATATGGTTTACTTAAAAAAACAAAACAAATACAGGATAGTTGGTTTTAATTTGTTAACGAAGGATTTATTGATTTTAAGTGGAAATATTTTCGGCAATTAGGGAACAAAAAGGCGATTGGGAAACAGAAATAGTTCATGGATAATATTTACTTTACTTCGCTGTTTACTTAACAATATATTCTACTGTTTTACTTTATAAAAATATGCGTTATACCCTGACCTTTCTATCATAGACACCACGGTGCTCGAACATTCTTTAGGGTAAAATTTTTCTTAAACAACACAAAATACAGATTTAAGATTGGTCAGGTTCATTCCGGTAAATATTTTTTTAAGTTTCTTGTCACTCTTAGCCCTCTTGACATTTTTGGGTTGGCATACAGGTACCTAAAGTCAAATAGTCCTTACCATACTGTTAAGAGTATTTTTGTACTCGTATGTATGAAAAAAGTAAAAATAATAGTATTTTTTTGAGGAGCTACTATTTTGTTATGCGTGTTGCATCTTGGCCCGGCAGAGGTAACAACAACCCTTTAGTGGCAACCATACCTAAACTGTAACTTCCTGGCATAAGCTCTAAAGCTGCCAGTAGTGCGATTCAGTAACTTTTAACGATACTACAATCGCAAAAGATGTCGATATTTTTCGTCGTTTGCAGTTTATATGATTCATATATGATTCACATTCATTATATGATTCACTACGTATACTTTATCGATAATCGTCAAATCTATTTTTCGACTGGCAACTCGGTCAAACAAACGAAAATACAAAGAAGAATTGAGAAAAAATAAATTAATTTTCAAGTATAGAAGCATGTTTTAGCAATTATGCATAAGATATATTGAATAATATGTTCATTTTTTAAACTATTTGTGTCTACAATTTCTTTTATGCTTTACGGCTGCCAATGTTGCCTAAAAAATTAGCGCCGCAGCCTAGAACAAATTCAACTTTATGACAAATTTAACGATTTCTCGATTAAACATACAACACAAAAATTTTTGTCGTTTTCTTGCGACAAACCTATATCGAATATCGTAAATAAAAGTTACTGAATACCAGAATCGACAACTCTATCGTTTACTGTTAAAAACAATACGATTATCGTAAAAAACAGTTATTGAATCGGACTACAGAACGTTAGTGTATCGTGTTATTCGATTATGATAAACTTCTTTCGTTCTTCATTTCTTATTGCCAACTCCATGAGAAGTTAAATCAAGAATCGTCGAAGAGAGCATCGATTTTTTTACTTGTGTTATGAGGCTGAATAATACACAAAACGCTCACAATGCAGCCAAATCTATCACAATGGCCATCTATTTGTTTTGTCTTTAGTGCTGTTTTTGGACATCCTCTGGTCCATAATATTTACTCCGACTTTTGTTTTATTCCGAAAGTAATTTATCTCCTTCTTTCCATTATTAAAAACTGGTTGCCTTCGAGTATAATGCATTGTTGGTAAAAAGTACTCATTTTCATCTTCTTGGTTATGAGAAAGAAAAAATTTCCGTTTTTGTTGAAACCATATCGGTGTATACCTATATCATCCGTTGGACTTGGCCGTATGCCTTGTTTTGTCGCAGAGACAGAAAACAACATTTTCTTATGCATTTTCATGTCACTGATCAACGGTAAATGATTGGATTCAAAGGATAGATATTGGCTGTATATGAAATATTTAGTAAAACTGGTTCGACCATTAAGTAGTAACAACTGTTTGTCCACTGTTACATTTTCATTTCGATAATAACTTGCTGATTGTTATCGACATAACAGGTCAGTGAATAAGTCCGTAGGATAAGTAAGAAAACAACGAAATTTTGACAAAACTCGATTTTTTTTATTCAACATGTCTTCGAGGGCGATACAACGAGTATAGCGATTTGCCAACTTTCCAATACCACTTTTATAGTACGATTTCTCTATCTCGTCAAAATATGCCCCAGTTTTAGCAATTACTTCATCCTTGGACTGAAATTATTTTTCAGCAAGCATTCTCTTGAGATCTGAAAACAAGAAAATGTCGTTGGAGGCTAAACTTGTAGAATCCGGTGGGTGGGTAAGCAATTCAAAGCCATGGGTGCTTTGAATTTTGGCATGGGTGCTCACGCGGCACCCATTTTGAACAAAACTTTTGCTTACCAAAATGTTCATGTAAAATGGTAAATACACCACCATCTTATATCTTTACAATGTCAATTTGCGATCGTTCAAAATTTGATATTTTCTGAAATAACAGGCTCATTTGTGCTGGTACAACCAGTTTTAAGTCACTTATCTACCATTTGTTTCGATGGAGCGGAGTTCGTATAATGTTTAGCAAGCCATTGTTTAATTTCCACTGCTTTTTTTTCGTCAACAAGCAATGCTTTATCAAAATTCGAAATTCACTTTTTTCCATTTTTTTCAATAACAAAAATAGCTTCACACATAATGTTATAACTCACTAACCAATAGTCAGATTGCTGTCAAATTTATACACGTATCGTTTGAAGGTTAGTACTAAATAAAACTCATGTGGACAAAATTCTAGTAACGCCATCTATTTGTCATCCTAAGAACTCATTTGTGTGTCGACTTCCCTAACTGGAAGCCGACTGACCATAGGCAGGGATGTAAACAAATTATCTGTTATCATACTTGTATTACATGTAAAAATCAACCAGAGCTAAAACAAAATTTTCGTCTACATTTTCCTGTCATTGACCAATGGTAAATGATTCGATTCAAAATTTTTAGTAAAACTGGTTAAATGGGAATAACTGTTCGTCCAATGTGTAACATTTTTATCTGGATAATAGCCTGTAGTTTGCTGTCGACATACTTCAAACATCGGAGATTGGATCGCTTTATCGGTTTGTATATGTGCTGATCTTGTAAAAGCATAATCAGAACGTATTACGCGTAGGACGATATTTACTTAAGTGAATGACAAATTAGCTATGCTTTCTATAATGGAAGACAGTAATTTCCCAAAAGATCTGAAGGAGAATAATCCCTGGTACCATTCATACCCAACAACGCATCAAGTTCTTCCATAAACAAAATTATCGAAATTTCAGGTCAGGTATCACGTGTCTACGTGTTAAACGTTCTGGTTTGGCCAGCCACCATCGACGTTTAAAAAGATCTATTTCTCTTCTTTCCATATCCGGCCAAAAAACTTAAAGTCGATTAATATTCAACTAAATAATTAACAGCAGTAGCTTTTGAAGGTTAAAGTGAAAATTGTCATAAGAGATTATTGTTGTATTCCATAACTCCTCTCATAAAAGTAGTATCACTTCCCAGGTATTTCAATTTCATTCTTTTTTGTCGCACAGTGTGCATAATTTATTAAGTAACTGGTATTTCATTAAATTAATTCAAATAAAATAACGAGCATATTAGATGAAGAAATAAGTATGCATATGATAAATGCAACCAATAAATTATTAATTTCAATTTTTTTAAGAGGGATAATGCTTTAAACACATAGACGACGGCAAGCTACCGACTACAAACTACAAAACCTAAAATACACACGTTTATATGAATACGATTATTTTAACAGCAACACAGCTACACAGCTATACGATTGCTTTTGCTACTGTAACCAACATTGACGTAATTCCATTTTGTTGGTTTCAAAATTTTAAAATATTTAAATAAAATATATAAAATTAAAATACTAAAAAGTACTGATAATCATAAAGCTTAAAAAATAAGGGTATTTGTTCTTACGTTATAATAATCTTATATATAAAAATGAATGTGTATATGTATGGATGTTTGTTAACTTGTGCCTTATAGGCAGCTAAATGGCAGAATCGATTTTCTTCAAATATTTACATTATCTACCTGTATGTCTGGAAACAACTATAGGCTGTATAAATTTCAAAAATCCTAGCTGGTCGGTGCCACTAGAATACAAAGTTTGTCTATATCTTCAAAGCAATAACAAAACTGCCTACAATATTTTATCGCGGGTGTCAAGTTTTAATGTTAAAGAATTTTTGAGTAATGTTGTTTTGAGTGATAATAGTAGGGGTATTATATTTCAGAGTGATGAAGTAAAAAGGTTTAACAAAAAGAGTGAGAAATTCCGACGTAAAATCTTGTTACCCATAATGGAGCAAGTATGTTGATAGGTATTGGCGCCTGGGATTGGCATTTAAGGTGTGTTTTTTTAAACAATTATGAATCATTTCAAATATTCGAATCTTATCAAAGATAATTCGAGATAAGCTATGAACAAAATGGGTCTTTTTCGAAGCTGGTACTTCAAATAAGGCAATAAACCAAGGCATACAGCAAGCATTGTTAAGGAATGGTTTGTATACAATGTTCACAAAAAGCTTTATTCTATTTATTAGTCACCTAACACAGGCTTCAAGAAAAATTATTTGATAGATTAAACCACCGAGTACAAAATGCTCATTAAAAAACAAACAGAGCTTAAAGACAGCTTTTGCTAAAGAATGACACAATAATTCCAGTGGAACTAAAACAAACAAAAAATGTTATTCTAAGTGAAAATCAGATTTAGCGAATAAAAGCCATATTCAAAAAATTTTAACAATTTTTTTGAGGGAAAATAAGATACCGAATTCTGTAGAGTATGCACACTTTTCTGTGTGCACAAAATTGAATTTATTATTTTTCTTTTAATTTAAAGAATATGTTATACAAAAATGGTATATTTTTGTTTGAGTATGTATACTTTTCTGTGCGACTGTACACCTTATACATATATACAAATGAATGTGTGTTAGGTTGAAGCCAGAAAAAGCGGAATATATTATCTTAAAATTTTTACAGCGTCTTTCTGGAAGTAACTACAGGCGATCTTAAATGTTTTAACTTGAACCGGATGGGGCTAAAATGAAGGAAAAGAGTTCAAAATTATAACTAAGATAATAGTTAATGAAAATAATAAAGATAGTGGTAGCGAAGCAGGCCGGATTTTAGCTAGTAAAAATATAAAGAAAAATATGCGCATTGAGAGAAGTTGCTGCAATTGTAATATTAAGTTTTTTATCAAAACGTCAATTTTCTTTAATCAGCTGCTGATTATGATTCTGCTAACGGCAAGTAGCCTGCCGTTGTCTATGTGTTTGTAGCATAACAAAAGAAGAGTTCACTTTCAAAAAATATAATAAAACTGAATGAAAAATGTTTTTACTAAAAATTTGTCATTTTTTAAATGAATAATAATTAATTTTTTTATTATTTCATTAATCTTTTTTGCAATAATTTTCTTTTAAATTCTTTTGTTAACTCTTAATAGACCTCGAAGGAAAAGTAATGGGGTCAAGGTTTCCATTTTAATACAACAATTTTATTTATTTCCATGACAGTAAATTAACGTCATTTGTGTTTAATTACATTAAAAACACTTACAGGAGCCTGATTGGCGGAATGCTTTACTTAATCTTTTGTCTTACAGTGGGACAAGGTAGTTTTTTCTTGCGTAGGAAAGTGGATCTCGAAAAATTATAATTATGGTATAACACAAAAAAAAAACGGTTTAAATCCATTAGTTGAAACAAATAGTTGAGCTGATTGTAGCTCAGGTAAAAGGTGCTGGTTTAAGCTGTGTTTGCACGGTATGACACAATTTTTATTGCGCGGTATAGCCGCAGAACAAAATAAATGCACTTATTTATTTTAGGAAAATAAAAAATTTAAATATTGTTACGGCCCATATTTCTTTGATAAGGACGGCGCAACCATTACGGTCAATGGAGACACCTATCACACCATGACAACCGATTAATTTGCGCCAGCTCCTCATGGTATTGATGTGAACGACTTGCAACTTACCGCACATCTCATGTAATAATTGATTTATTGCGTCAAGCGTTTGATGGCCATTTAATGGTGATGTCAGCTGGCCGCCAAGAAGCTGCGATTAATACGATTGGACTATTTTCTGTGTGGCGCCGTTAAAGATAAGTGTTATGCCGACAAACCAGAGACGATTAAGCATTTGAAGGCCAACATTCGAGATGCCATTGCCGACATATGACTCCATACACTTGAAAAAATTGTCGAATATTGGTGCGTCAGCCATATAAATGAAATAATAAATCGAAACAATTCTACTTGACAACAACCAAATACATTTGGCAAAATTTCAAACCGTTTTGGGTTTATTGCATTTTTAAATTTAAACTTTGAATACCCCACCCAATATTCTCTAAACAATTAAATACTATCGTGTTTGATAACTTTGTCTTAAATGTTGAGTTGGTTTATTATTATATACACTCAGGACTCGTTTAAAGCGATCAATTCTTTCCACGAAAATCCTGGTAATAATTCCAATTCGTATAAGAGGAACATATAAAAACTACTGATTAGTTCATGAATTTGAAAAAAACGCTTAAATTAAAATCAAGCGTTAAAAGTAAGGAAGAAAGATAAAAATAATTTTATAATATATTATACCACAGAGTCGATAAATACATATCTACACCGTTTTTGAATTGTTTCCATATCACTTTCATCATAAGAGGAAGCAATTAATCCGTTGTCATCCTTTTGTAGTTCATTATTTTCATCACCACAAATATTCTCATTATGAATATAAAGAACGGACACCGAGCTTTCAGGAACTTCATTTTTTTTCTCGTACAAAATAATTTGTCATCAGACTTTGTGAGTTTGAATTCTTCAGTTGTTTATATAGTTTCTGATATCCAGATAATAGATTGTTAAGTCCACGTTGAAGGTTCACCACTCGTTTCGTATATGGAACAACATTGAAAATTTTGTTTTGTGCAGCATCAACTTTGTTAAGAACTTCACAAGTTTTTTGTTAAGTAAGTGGTTCAACTATTTCCTCAGAATCATTTTGCAATGATTGTCGCATACTTCTACTAGCGCTACTTCTCTGCCACATTCAGTAATGAAATGATAACAATCTCGCCAAAAATATCAGTGTTTGAAGTTTGAATTCGCATAAAACGAACTTTGGGTATGAACTTGTATTGTACAAAACGAGGTTTGAGTGTAATATAGAAATAGGTATTTTTCCTCGAGTAAAAGGCTATTATACGGCTGATGAAATAGCAAAAGCTGAAAAGACTTACTATTAAACTATACAAGTTTGGCATTACCCTGATTAAGTACTATATGGTCTTTCATTGAGCACTTTCTATCTTTATATATAAGTAAACCAAACCGTATTTGTTAGTCTAGCGCATATTAATATTGTTACGTTCTTACCTTTTAAAACGGTTATTAAATGACTTCGTAGATTGCAGTAAAAATAAAAATAAATTTTTATTTGATTTTAATACAATAATTCTTTAATTACACAGTTTTGGGTACCACTACTTGTGAAGTTTACAAGCAGTACCCTCTCTGTTTACCGATATGTAAACGACAAAAATTACCGATCGTTGTTACAAGTCAGGTTCGATCGCAACCTTTTCAACCAGAGTTTATCCACACTAAACTCTTTTTACACTGAGTCAACTTCAATTAAACTGGTCTTTACAACTTGAGTACGATCATGACTCACTTCACGAGATTACCCCTTATAAACTGACTGCTGTCAGCATCAATGTGCTTAATGGTTATATGGCTGAATAAACAATACTTCAAAAGCTCTCGGACCGCTTGATATTTCTTCTCGATATTTTTCCCTTTTATTTCTTTTTAGTTTTTTTTTTTTTTTTTAAAGCAGTTTAATCATAAACAACTTTTTTTATTTCAGTACGTGTTGTTGTGTTTCTTATTTGTTCAGTTTTCTGCTTGCTTTGCTGTTGTAGTTTAATTTTATTTGTAAACAAGCACGTAGTTATCTTTTTACCTTTTGTTTATTTATTTCACTGCGTACATTTGATGGTCGAGGGGCGTTGTTAGTGTAGAGTTTATTTATAAGGGAGTACGGTCTGAACATGTCGTCTCCAAGTTTAAGATTGCGTCGACTGCCCTGTGGGTTTCAAGAGGGATTCCAATAAAGAGTTGCATAAATTCTACGTTTGGGTTAAATAAATGTATTTTGGTGTAACAGTTAACTCGTAATTATTTTCAGATTTTCCGATTGATGTTATTATGCTACCAAGATAGTTAAACTCTATTACTTCTTCCAGTGATGTTTTCTTCATGGTTATAGGTGTTGTATTTTTGGTGTTTATGAACATGGCCCAAGACCAGCACTTTCCTCTTACTCTTGTAATCGATTGAGTATTTACTGCATGCTGAACTGCCGAGTTTAAACATGTATGTCACGGGAAGATCAATTATTAGACTTTTTCAAAAACGGGTTTTGGAATGAAAACCGATTTAAAAAACTGTTTTTGGTTAATAATTATTTTAGTAATCGGTTAACCGGTTCTTTTATTTAAATAAAACTGTTTTTGAATCTTGGACCACGTCATTTTAAAAATAAGCAGAAACTGACGGAGAGCTTAAAATTAAAGTGGCAATCAGCACTGACAATAATTCTAACAAAGCACATAAAAACTATGCCAAAACGGTGTGCGGAGGCCATAAAAACAATGTTTATTACACAAAGTACAGAAAGTTGCTTAAGTTTCGAACAACTATTCAAGGAGCTATTTCTTTTTTGTTGTATAACTTGGTAGAGAATGGAATTAAAGGTTTGTTTTTATAGATGTACATAATTTAGGTGCCTAAGATAATAGAAATTCAAGGTTTTACTTTGAACAAATCTATACGAGCCCTTAATTGCCTCGACAAGAAAAGTTGCTTAGATTTCGGGCAACACGTTTATGCACCACGTATTTAATAGTGCGTGTGTCACTGTGGTATGTTAGGTAAGAAACAAACCTTCCAGCCAAGAGGTCGTCGATTCAATCCCAGGCCACACCATCGGACAATTTTCAACAGCGATATCGCCCCACAACATTACTAGCGACTGGTTATGTGTACTTACGCTGTGAAAAACTTCACTAACTAATATATCTGCCGTTCGGAGCCGGCGTTTGTGGGTCGCTTTCAATAAGCCTAATTGATCATTCTCCATATATAAAAATCAATACTTATTTAAAAAAGATGAAAAAAAGTTATTGTTGCTCAAGGGCGCATATCTTTTTCGATCTTCTTTGGTTTTCACGTTCTTTGTGAGACGTTCAAGGTTGTCATATATACAAAAAAATAAAAAAAATAAAATCACTATAAATATATACAAACGTATAAAAACTATACTTTTTTAAATTAACCGGTTATTCGTGTTAAATTAACCGGTTTATTCGGTGTTCGAAAAATAATGATTTTGAAAAAACCGTATTCGACAAAACCAAAAAGGCCGGTTAAAACCGGTCGAATAATAACCGTCCGATCTCGCTAGTATGTCATCAGTGTAGTTAAGATCCTCCAGCCGGTCATTAAAACTTTAGATAATGCGGACGGATTTACGAGTCATAGCTATCAGAATTGTGAACAAAACAATGATGAAAAGAAGAGTAGACAAGGCACATCTTTTTCCAATACCAGAAAGAATTTTAATTTTTATAGATGATAGGAAACCTTACACTTATCTTCGGTGCAATATTAAATTAAAGAAAATTTCATAAACTGCACAAAATTAAATCCGTAAATAAATACGTAAAGAAAATATTTTTTCGTTAACCTACACATCCTCTTCTGATAGCTTGCCATGAATGTTTTAAACAACAAATATTAAATAATATTTCGAGGTCATACCTTTAGAACTTTCACGTTAAATTATTTTCTTAGCTTTTCCATCTCTGGAATTCTTCTATTTTTATGTTTAATTTCTTTTCTGCCTCTAAATCTTATTATCAAATAATAACATTTACTTAATTCTCTTTTATATGATAGAAATTACAAAAAAAAATCTGATCACATTAAATGCTTCACTGTATCAACCAACGCTTATACGGTGGTATTGCGCACACAAAAAAGGTGATTATAATGGCTGATACTGATAATAAGTATTAAAAAGAGTAAAGAGGAATGAAAGGAAAATAATATGAAAATCACATAAAATAATAATAAAGAAATTAAGAAAAATTGCCAAAAAGATGTGAAAAAGAAAAGAAAATTAAGCAATATTGCTACCTACCCATTTAAGCAAAATCTCATGATACAAAAAAGAATTAAGGAGACGAAGAAAATCAAAAAAGGAAAAAAACGATATTAAATTACAGTTTCACACAAAAAACAGTAAAAAAAAATTTAAAAAATAATCCCAATGACCGATATAGCAGACAAGACACCACAATAACAGCCACGAAACCAACACCCACATAGCTTCACACACACGCAGACACAAAAACAGACACTTACATGCCCTCAAAAGAAAAAGCAAATACGACCACAATCACTCATTCACTCCATATGCAAAATAACAACAAACACATACACAGATATTCTTGTATAACAGTTGTTGGTAGTGAATGAAAAGGAATACCGGAAAACAGGACAAGACTACGAAAATGTTACTATGGTCACACAAATACTCTTATGAAGGCATCCATGCCATGCCGTCATCAGTTAAATCCTCGATCGAAATGAAAAGGACGTTTTAAAAATGAGAGAAAAAACAAAAACAAAAACAAAAACAAAACAAGGCCAGACATAAACATTACACAGTCCGTCACTGAAAAAGAGCAAAAAAACAAGTGAAGGGAACACAACAGACAACAATGGTCAGCAACATATGAGCTCTTCAATCACTAGAAGAGCTAAATAAGCTAGAAGAGAGAAAGAGAAACGAAGAGGTGAAGAAGCACAGACAAACAAGGATATGAAATATAGAAATTGTAACAGAAACGGGTTAAAAACACGCGCACGTAAACAGCTGCATTATGCAAACTAGAGTTACAGTAGGGACGAATTATTTAAGTGCATGTTATCGAACCATAACTAATGAAAACTTAAGGCTTGGAAATTTAAAAAGGAAAGCTCTCTCTGATTGATAAAGTAAAAACTAAAGCAATCTTTATAGCCCGTAAGAAATCAAGTTTTAGCCACTCATTATCAAGTCACTAATTTAAGTATTAAGGCTACAATCGGATGTTTAGACCCTATGTTTGGACTCTATCTTTCACATATTTCTACAAATAATAATCCAGTAGTGTTAATTGAATAATGATTTTTGAGAAGTTATGCTATCATGAAATTTGATTTGCTACATGTGGCACCGTCCTGTACAGATCTCATGTTAGTGATATTTTAGGCATCAAAAATAGGCCACAATTTAGCTGTTGACATCCCTTGCTAGGCATAATGACGTCACTAAATTACATTGCATTCTATTCTTTTTCGTTCCATATCATCTCAATATTTTAAAAACGTTTTATAATTAGCTAAGTTATTAACTAATAAGTGCTTGAAGGTACGAGAAATCGGTTTTTTTGGTCTTAACTCAGAATTTTGGAGGTATTTTGATAATTTTGAAAACAGATTCTGATTGTACTTGATAGCATCTTAAAAAAATAGTATCACTTCCGGGTATTTTAAGTTCATTCTTTTTTTTTTTGGCATAGTCTTTGTCTTGTACACTTTTTTCGACGCGTAAGAAATTGGGTACCCCTCGTTGTAGTCGTATAACTTAAGTTATTGTAAGAACTTTGTTGTTGTTTTTTGGGATTTTGTAAAGCCGTACATACATTCTTAAAAAACATAAAATGTTTAAATTGATCGGAAAAACCTAATTCTGGCGGATGAGGGTGTACACTTTTTATTTGACGCTGCCTGTTTGTAATTATAACTAAGCGCTATAACATTATCCGATGAAGCTAATTTTTGGCTCAACAAATTTTTAAAAAATAAAAATTGTGCATATAGAGTGAAACCAATCAACAACAGAGCTTACAGACTCCATTACATCCAGAAAAATACATCCTTTAATGCGTTTACATGCTGGTGGCATCATTGGACTTTATTAATTCAAAATTGAGATGAAGCGAAGACTTCATTGCAGTCAATGGAGATTGTTCTGCAGCATGATTAATTGTGTTTTGTTTGCAAATATGGATGATCTTCATTCGAGCGAGATGTGGTTTCAACAGGATGGCAATACATGTGATATGGCGACCGCAACCATTGACTTAATAAAATCAAACCTAAGGGTTGCCAGATGGCCCTGATTTTGCAAGATTTTTATGGTTTACCAAAATTTTTTAAAACAAACACTTAACTGCACAAATGGCGACAAATTTCAATACTGCGTTAATTTTGGGACACCCTTTATTAATTTTACCTTTTTTAAAAGGAAATAAAAACATCTATAAAAAAGGTGGGCCGCGCAGGTACAGAGTTCTGTCGTATTCCCTACCGCGTCTGCACGGCGTTGAGCTGGGGCTGGGGGATAGCGCTAAGTATCTGGGGATAGTCCTGGACTCCAAGCTATCCTGGCTCCAAAATACACGTGCGAGGGTGGCGATGGCGGCTAGGGCGAATTTACTGCTGAACTGGCTACCAGCGGACCTGATGGCTAGGCAGATGGCGGGCATGTCTGCGATAAGGTTAAGAATGGCAGGGGCATGGTCGGACAGGGTCTACGAGCATGCGGCCATCTTTAGGTATTTGTATACAATCCCTGAGGGGATAGATTACCGCACACCCAAGCCCTTCCTGGATAAATTGTTCTCCATGTGCATCTCACCAGAACCGGTAATTGGACACGGTATTGTTGAGATTTACACGGATGGATCAAAATCCTCGGAAGGGGTTGGGGGCGGCATCTTTATTCCTGTATAGGGCAGCGGACTGGTTGATGTACTACGGGGTATATGACATCCGGTTCTGTACGGACAGTGAGGCTGCGATCAGGGCGCTCTCCGGTGTCTACTCGACATCGCGACTGGTGTGTGAATGCCGGGCATCTCCCAACGAGATGGCGAGACATTCAGACCTGGAGATTATCTGGGTAAGGGGTCACTCGGACACCCGGGGGAACTGTGTGGCAGACGGACTTGCGAGGGCTGACTCTCTCCTCAGAAATGAGGAGATTGACCACTCAGTTGGAATGCAATTTTCCTCCTGTAGACTTATGGTCATGCGGTACATGTTGGGCAGGGCACAGTTACGGTGGTATGATGAACCCACGTGCTCTGTATAGAGGCAAATCTGGCCCCTATATGATCGGCCTCATTCGGAGTCTATTATAGGGATGCTGCGACTTAGGCTGCGAACTCTTGTGGCTGTGATTATTGGGAATTGGGTAGCTGGTGTGCACGCTAGGACATTGGGTCTGCCGCTCAATGACTTTTGTAGGGGTTGTCAGGGTGAGAAGGAAGAGGAGACTGTCGAGCACTTCCTATGCCAGTGCCCGAGTCTTTCGGACATTAGAGCTGCTTTCGTTGGCAGTCCGTTTCTGGATGGCTTGTCAGATCTGGCCGGCAGGATCTCTTCTTTTGAACATGCGTCTCGTTGTTTCGGATCGAACCGGGACGCGGTTGTTCATTTTCTGGATTACTGATAGATATCACAGTGGGATCACAATTGGAACCAGGTAGGCTGGACGTGTCTGGCTTTTTAAATTTAAAAATGCAATAAAACAAAAATGGTTTGAAATTTTACACATTTTGTTGTTGTTGTAAAATACAATTGTTCTGATTAGAAATGGAATAGTTATTGATTCACATGGCTGCCGCGGCTTTTTCTAGTGTATGGGGTGGTATCTCGGCAATGGCATAACCAATGTCGGCCTTCAAATGCTCATTTGTCTCTGGTTTGCGGCATAACACTTGTGTTTAACGGCGCCACACAGAAAATTGTCCAACGGCATCAAGTCGCAGCTTCTTGGCAGCCAACTGACATCGCAATTTCGGTCAATTAAACGGCCATCAAACGTTTGACGCAATAGATGGATTGTCGCATGAGATGTGTGGCAAGTTAAACTATCCTGTTGAAACAAAACATCGCTCACATCAATACTATGAAGAGCGAGTACAAAAAATAAATCTATTATGATGGTGCGATAGGTGTTTCCATTGACCGTAATGGTTGCGCCGTCCTTATTTTCAAAGAAATATGGTCCATAGTTAAGGATAACTGTTTAAGAATACCATGCAACCCTCCCAATCTGAATGAGACAAAAGAGGCGATTGGTAAATTGAAAAATAATAAGGCGGCTGGCGAAGATGGACTACCAGCGGAAATTCTACGGGTTGACATCCAAACCACAGCTGAACTTCTCCTCCTCACATCACATCAGTATGGGAAGAGGAGAGGCTGCCTCCTACGTAGAAGAAAGGCCATCACTGTAAAGTTACCAAAAAGTGGCGACTTAAAAGACTGTAATAATTGGAGAGGAATTACTCTACTTTACACCATATATATGATATTTGCAGTCATAATACAGGGCAGGCTTCAGAACAGATTAGGCATCATACTGCAAGACGAACAACCTGACTTCAGACCGAATAGAGGTTGAATAGATCAGGCCAATAGTACTCGGAATGGGTGTATTTGCTTCTGTAAGACCACCAAGATGAAAAGGAGCTTCATTTTTTGTGTTTGTTTTGGAAATAAATTTCCAATATTTCCCAACGTTCAGTGGAAATAATATACTGAACTTTGTGACAGAATATGATGACATACATATGTACTGCCAGATTCGAAATAACCGCTGGCTCAAATTTAAACTGATAGATGGTGGCCTACCCGATATAAAAAAATTAAATATAAATAAAACTAAAAAACAATTTTAAATTTATTTATTTATTATTTTTTTTTTTTGAAAAATGTGCGTTTTGTTTTTCTCGAATTTAGAGTTTCTTGGAATTTAGAAGTTGACAGCGCTGGTATTTCAGAATGTTATCTAATATTTTTTAATAAGAGAAGTAACTTACTTTTCTGATAATTATGTGTATCATTTGTAAGTCTATAATTATGTTCTGTGGAAAATTTATTGCTTGGAATTAAGGAATTAGCGAATGAAACTTTAATCATAAGCTTAAAATTATCATAACTAATGATAAGTTATCATAATTTTCGATAAGCTTAAAATTCATACTGATAGCAATACTTCTGCACTGATATGTAAGCTAATAAAAAATGGAATACAACTTTAGGAAGCGAGCACCTGCTTTATTATACATTTCAAAACTTTTCGAAAAATATGCTGAAGGTAACTTTGCAAGTTTTTGATGACAATAAGACAGCTACATAACACATTTCTTCGAAAAATTAATTAAGTTTTTTATTTTTTTGATACCAAAACTAAACGTTCTAAAAATTGTTTATTTTTTCCAACATTCACCTTTGCCGTAGACCAAAACCTTTTATAGTTTATTGGTTAGAAAACCGCTTAAATTATTTATTTAAAAATATTTTTTCCTCCATTTAGCGTTATGTAGCAGGATTAAAGTCAATAGTCTATAAACACTGCCCTTTAAATAGACTTCTGTAAAATTTATTTTTCTAATTCCAACACAATGCGTTAATGCATTTCTTCAGGTACAAGCATTGAGCTATTTTTTTTTTTAGCAAGATCTAGTCTTAAAGATTTCTTTTACGAACTTAAGTTATCTTACTCTGTTTGAAATAAATTTGAGTAAACAATCTGCTGCTTTACTAATTTCCCCAACTGTAACTTATTTGACTATTTGCGTAATGTAGACTTAAATAGCATCAGCTGTATTTAAAACCAGGTAATAAAGGATACTATACAACATGCACACATAAGTACACACCATCCACTGATATAGGAGCTGACCAGGTCGCATCAACAAATAAAAACAAATCCATGACAGAAATAAACAAACAGCAGCAACCATATTTCCGTTGAATATTAAAGGAACTTTCAGTTAAGAGAATAGAGTATTAAAAAGTACTATTGCACACTTTTCACATGGACGGACATTTATTTGATTGTGTCTTATCAGAAGTGTTTTTGTCATTTTATTTGTTAAAAACTACACGCGCATATCACACATAACGCACTCCCGCATATGAAATGCTGGCTGGCAAGAGGTATTGTTAATACGACAATTGTTTTTTTGTTCTTTTTTTAAGAAAAAAATCTGATGCAGAGAGAAATAGTATTGGCAGTAACCGGTATACGGTTAGTCAGATAAATTTTTAAGTTAAAAATTAACAAAAAATTAATTTAAATCCATTAGCAGTGTACACAAAAAATAGTTCTATAACTGACCCTAACGTTTAAGCAAATTTCACATTAAAAAAATATTTACAAATTAGTGAGGACAAGAGTCTTTGCTGGGAATAGAACATAATACCCGCGAACTGCCAAAAGTAAAATTTCTGTTAATGCTTAACAAATTTCTTATCCTTTAATGAGAAATTGTGGTTCCTGCCCGATAATATAACACTACCGATCAGAAAGTAAACAATCGCAGAGAGAAACTGTTGACTCGAAACAAAGGTGCAGTAAAAGCTTAGATAAGTCATAATCATTAAGCAAGTAGGGGGTACAACAACCAGATAGTGTGGCTCTAAATGCTATTAAGCTTTTAGAAGTGAGATTATCCCATAAAATACACGGCTTACTGAAAGTTAGTCTGCACCTAAAGATAACGTTATGATGTTGCTATGCGGGTGCTTAAAACTTAGTTCATGCTTTCTCTACAAAACATGCTGGTAGATGGATCATTGGTGTAAGCCGCTGGCAAAAAATTAAAGACACCCGTTTTCATTTTTTGAATACATAGATCTGGAAATTTACTAAATATATCGCGTTTTTTAGAATCACACAGCAAATCTACTTTTGTGCCAAGTTTACACAACAACGTGTTTCGCAATCTATTCTCTCGACTTACAAAATTCTTCAGTAAAAATTTCATAACGAATCACCTAAATTGTGAGTAATTCAGTTTCAATTACCATGTGAATGACAAAAAATCAATGTGATATCTTATTTTTATCTGGTTCTTGCCAATGCTTAATTTGTCTTTTTAATTTTTTAATCTTTCTACCACTTTTAATACATAATTTACCCGAAAATAAACAAAAATTAACAAAAACGACGGAGAACCATCGAAATGATTTTCGAAGGTACCATGTGAATATGGTAGTTCGTAGAAGTAAATCAAAAAGCGTGAACAAAGTAATTCGAAGTCTCGTGTCAACAGGCAATTCTTTATTCTGCCTTCTTCAATATCCATACATATACCGCAACTGAACTAAGGTTGCCACTTTTAAAACAAAAAATAATTTTGTAAGCTATCCTCTTAACTGATTGAAGACTCGTTTCATACAGACTGAAGCAGCTTTTATTAAATTTTTTCAAAATAGTAAATCTACTTCATACCAAGCTGTTAATTACAAACATGTATACATTTCGCAATAATTAAACCAATTCCAGTTGGATAATATATGCCATTAGATAACATGTTTGTTAACACTGTGCTACTTCAATAGCTTAAATATGGAAACAAAAGTTCAGAATGATTTTCGTATGAAATTTTTCGAAATAAAGTATTCAAAAAGCATATTGTGCAAGAATTTGATGTTTTTTTCGATTTTTTTTTTCTTTTTTGTTTTTAAATAATGCACTTACAACTGCAATAACACTTAAATAAAGATACCGAAATGCATACAGATACTCAATTGTACACGTTTCGGTTAATGTGTTTTCAATATTTAACAGGTTTCTCTTACAATCATATCTCATTGCAACGAGAATTTAAAATATATTTTTGAGTTATTATTGCCAAACAATAGTTGCATTTTATTTTTTCGTTTGTTGCTGACAATATGAAAAAAAAAATGTAAATCAACGTGTGACCAAGAATAAAAATAAATGAAAATTTAATGTAGTGATCATTGAGTTACTAGCATGGCTAGCTGACTACCATATTGGCAATTTCTGAAATTAGGTCCTTTATTTCACTTCAACCTTTTCTTGCTTGTTGTACCTCCATACCACCTTGTTCAAAAAGTTCCCGGAATTTATGCAGAAAATTAAAAATACATGTTTATTCATCTAAATCTGTATTGTCCACTTTAAAGTAATCGCCATCGTCTTCAACACACTTATGCCAGCACTTGATCCAATCTTCGAAGCATTTTTTATATTCGGTTTTCGGTATGTCCATCAGCGCTTCCTGCGATTTTTCCATTATTTTCTCTTGGCTGCTGAAACACGTTCACCGTAATGGTTTTTTAACTCAATTGAACAGATAAAAGTCACAGGGAGCCAAATCAGGTGAATTCAGTGGCTGTTGTATTTTTCGTCAAAAAAAAAAAAAAAATCTAAAAATGATGGCATTGTGTGACGGTGCGTTATCATGGTGAAAAATTAACGAGTTTTCTGCCCACAATTCTTGTCTCTTTCTGCGAATTTCTTCACGCAAACGTCTCATTACGCTTTGATAATACTCTTTGTTTACTGTCTGGCCTTCTGACAAAAATTCATGCTGAACTACACCGTTGTAATCCATGAAAACCGGGAACATGACTTGTCTGATGTCTGGATTGCGTGTTGTACTTATAAACCCACGTCTCATCTCATAGGCAAATCCTCCGCTATCTCTCTGATGGTTAATTTGCGGTATTGACCAACATTTCTTT
The DNA here is from genome assembly GCA_023159175.1 of Wohlfahrtia magnifica. Taxonomy (NCBI): domain Eukaryota; kingdom Metazoa; phylum Arthropoda; class Insecta; order Diptera; family Sarcophagidae; genus Wohlfahrtia; species Wohlfahrtia magnifica. Next base: position 9,856,238 of record JAKWBJ010000222.1, read on the forward strand.
TACTTAATTAATGTTTTCGTAGGTTTTCGATGTTGATGGTCTGCCTCTGCGTTCATCATCTTCGATTGACTCACGATCGACTTTAGAGAGTCGTTGCTGATACACTTTTCAAACGTTTCCAACGTTCGGACACCATTACAAGTTCGTTGTTGCAAATTTAAATCCATTTATAGAGTTGTAAAAAATCGCCAGCACAGAGGGGGATAGATGTACTCTTGACAAAGCAATACGTACTTTGACGCTAAGATTTAGCGTGAATATCAACAACAAATGTACCAACTTAATCGGAACGATAACTCCACACAGGGGTTATTCCGCTGTGTATAGCTAGTGTATGCGGCTCGTACTCCTATTACCTTGCTGATTCCATCCATTCCTGGTGACAGAGAACCAAGAGGTCTTTTTAATGTGTGTTCAACCCATCACCGTTTTCTGTTCAATATTCTTAATTATGATGATACGTGCCCAGAGAGTGGTACGTTCAATACAATGCCGGGCCAGAAAAGTTTTAACATTCGTCCCAAATAAAGGGTCCGCCATCTAACGTTTTTTTTCAACTATTGCTTATTTCATGAATGGTAACATTTAGCTCATGTCTGATTTGACGGATAATTAATTTTATCCTCCGCAGAACGAATATGGATGTGTATACGCTTTTTTCGCTTCGCTAAGTGGGTCTGCGATCGACTTACAGAAGATGCCGATTTTGCCAAAAAAAAACTATCTTTTGATGAAGCTTATTTTGATCTTGGCGGGTATGTAAACAAGCAAAATTGTCCATTTGTGGCACAGAAAACCCGATACACCCAAGACGAGTCACTGTTTGCTGCGGATTTTGGTCCAGAGGCATAATTAGACCATTTTTTTTCGAAAATGAGCAAGGAGTGGCCGTTACAGTCAATGAGGATCGTTATCGGGCCATGTTGAACTAAAACTAAAATTGAAGAGGAGGATATTAGCAACATTTGGTTTCAACAGGACGGCGCTACGTGCCACACACGTTGGACTATTATTTGTGGGGTGCCGTCAAAGATAAGTGTTACGCCAACAAGCCAGAGATAATTGACGCTTTAAAGGACAATATTCGTGAAGCCATTGGTGAAATACGATAATGTGCTTAAGAATTGAACCGATCGTGTAGGCTACTGCATGGCCAGCCGAGGCAGCCATTTGAATGAAATTATTTTCCTTTATTAACCGGAACGATTGTACTTTCAAATAAAAAAAGAAATTTGAGAAAATATTCGGTAGGTTTTTTTATAGCACTTTCAAAAAAAAATAAAAATTATTTGGTGGACCTTTTATTTTTTAATTAATACTTATAAGGTGTTCACTTCTTTAGCAGTCATTATCATTTGTTTCACACACATATAGAAGAACGGATATCAAACATGAATTAAAGATATAAATTTTTGTGCGGGTGATTATGGTGATTATGCGGGGAATTATGGAATTATGGTGATTTTCATATGGTTTTGAGTTGGTCGAAAGCTTAGCGAGCTCTTATGGTGCACTTTGAGGCAACACCAGTCGAGTCTTCAGCCGATGTATACCAAAAATGGTACACTTGATGAAGGTGGATAATTTGATGAAATATCTCTTATTATCTTCGTCTCATGTATGTTTATTCTGAGACCAGCCTTTGCAGTCTCTGTCTCTATCATATTGAGGTTTTCGACAGTATCGAACTGAGTATGCGTTAGAAGCCATATGTGATCTGCAATCAAAATCAGCAATACCTTTACCAAGCCATGTTAAGTCTTTATTGCTGATGATTGCGTTTCTTATAATAATATCCAATACTACGTAAAAAAGTGACGACAGTAGGATGCAGCTTTCTTGTACACCGGCTTTAACCTTACAAAATTTTGGTGAGGTATACGACAGCTTGCATTTCTGTTTAACTCTTGCATGACTTCTATTTATTTTCCTGGTACTCCTTTCTAAGTGATAAAGTGAGCACATGGAAATTACTCCCTCAGAGATAGTAAAGTTAATGTTTTAAAAAAATAAAAAAAAACTCAACTTGCATTCGACACGCATGAGCATTCGTCTGTTTGAGAGACAAATAAAAACAAGATCGTAAGAAACTTTTTAAATTATTGTTTTGTATCTAAAAAAATTTGCGTACATTCTCCACACAAGTGCATTCGTCGATGTCTTATTGACGACTAAAAACAAGAGCGTAATAATACGTGTGAATTGAACGGGAACAATTGTCCTATGAAAAGATCATGTCTGCTATAAATACAATCTGATCGCAATGAAACTCATTGGCGAGGCAGCAATGTTTTCTGTACGATTTTTACCAATTTGTAAACTTTTTTTTAAATACTGTTGCAAAGTAATGCCAGCCTGCGAAAAATTATGTAATTTTTTCATAAAATAATAATTTTCGAACTATTTTTAAAACCCAAGACTAACTTCATTTATAACTAAATACAGTCTGTACGGTTCCTATATAAATTAGTGGAAGAACTCATCTAAACTTGAGAAATGTGGAGAAATTGGATGAAGAACGTGTTTGTTTGAGAAATACACACACGTTACTTATGTTCATCATACTAACTGTTGTTCCCTTCCAGTCTATAGTTCGGTCAGCAAATTTGCTACCTTCGTAATTAACACCAGCAGATCTGAAACCGTAATGGTGGATATGTCACCCATTAAAACCCTATGTCTACCTAAGCATTTTTATCTAAGCCTATCAAGAACTCCACCATTCGCACAATATATGTTCTGCTGTGTCTGATCTCTGTCAGCACAGTCTACAAACATCCATATATGTGACCGTCGTTCTCTTCAGATGCGCTCTTAGTCCACAGTGACCCATAAGAAACTCTCTTATTAGGAGTTTCAAATGCGGGCTGCTATACTTGAGAAACTTAGCGCGTCTTCCAAATTGTAGACTAATCACCACCCTAGAGTGACGACATCCCTTTTGAGCATTCCAGTGTTCCAAACATCTGGCAATTTAACAATCATTGATTAGATTGAGGGTGGTAGTAAGTCATGTCGCACAGTAAGGATCCGAACCAACATAGGGAGTTACAAAACCTTTTCTAGCCCATGCAGCCGCTATTTCATTACAATCCACCTCACAATGTCCAAGTATCCGAAACGGCTGGACCTTTTTCTCAGCGAAATCACTTGAAATGGTCAATTTTTGACCAGTCTAAAAGTTGTACGATTCCTGCCCAGTGCTCTTAAGGATAATATAATTATGGGCTTACTTTTAAGCGCACTGCCCATGTTGATCTCCGTTATATGACAATGTCCATGATCTTAGCCTGGTTAACTCAGCGATTTCTCTAGAGGAATCAGCTAGTTTCGGCTGGGTCCACTCATTTCAAAGCCATCGTTATACTAGTTTAGATCAAACTCATTACGAATTCCGGTTCGGAAAAGAATCGATTTATACGCATGACTTCCAGGACGGAAAATGGTTCTCCGATCACCCTGCATACAATGGACACAATTCCAGGCGCATTTGGAAACCCCCTTGGGGAAATCTATGCCGCCGAACATGTCGCCTCTGTCATTACAGTGATATTATGAATGCAACTTAAATGATATTTTTTTTCCGTCCCTTCACTAGGAAGCATATTGGCTTTCCAATATGATTTGTTTCAGTTTCATTAATCAAGTTGATTCAAGCTAAGTAGATGATTAATCCACTTTAGCCCCCTCCATATGATTGTGTAGAGGTGAATATCCCTGCTAATTGCTGGTGATCTTTACTTTAGCATTGGAAGTTTTTCCGAGTATGTGGCGTTTTTTTCCTGATTATTCGTCTGATGTTTGTCATCATCGCAAGAGGTAAGCTGTAAGGTCAGAGAGGTTACTTCTTTATTTGTTAGATAGAGTTGTCTGAAGAGAGGTTTATTAAACACTCGAAACAAGAAATTAAATTGTTTTATTTTTTTAATTCCCAGTTTTTTTTTTTTTTTTTTTTTTTGTATCAGGCTTTTTGTTATCTTTACCCAACTTTTTTTAAAAATATATTGAAAGAAACTTTCAAGAATGTATGATCTTTATTTACTATTCACTCCATTCATTCTTGAATCTTCGTACAGTGACCTCTATTGTTCGTTAACAGCATATGTTACTTCTAAAACTTTCTAAATAATAGAATATAATATTTGCTTTCAATGGTATTTGAGTGCAGTAGTACATGTGTGTGTAGTATTCAGCTATAGCTACCGTTATTCTTGTGTGCAATAGTTAAAGCACACACCATGTGGATTAACCACACACAATGTGGTTTAACTATGTTTTTGCAATGTGACACATAGTCATTACGCTTTATAAAAGCATAACACAGCATTGTTGTCATAGTTTAAATACACAGAAGCTTGTAGACCAGCGTCCGGCACACTAATATTAATGCATATTACAATTGTGGTAGTAATTGAGAGTATCTCACTCAGGCCATTTTGCACTCAATTTTTCCATTTGTTTTCTCTTTAGTTCTCTTTGTTAATTTTTTGCTTATCTTTTGCCCAAGCGTGTGAGTACATACGTGTGAAAACAGAAGAGCAGAGCTGCTCTTTGCGGGAACTCTGTTGTAGACTCATGATAGCGATATATTAGGAACTTTTTCTTAGAACTTCTCTTTTACAAATAATTCAATGATATTCGACAAATTTCTTTTTTTATTTAATAAAAAAAATTATTATTTTTTGTCAAAACTATTTCTTAACTTTTAGTGCACCGAACAGAGAACGTTATCTGTAATCAATTAACAGATAACGCAATAATTACGAAATTACGTTGAAATCTGACTGAAAATTTTGGTAAAAAAGTAATATTTTCGAATATGGCCCTTTTTTTGGTGCAATATTTTATTTTATTTTTTTATTTTTTTTGCTTTTTATCATAACTCTGAATATATAACATAGAAAAAATCTATTTTAATTGAATAAAATATTTAATTTTTTAAAAATTTTCTTACTTTCAGTATGTCCAACCGAATTAAAAAAAAAAGAAAATAAAATCGACGCTCCATATACAAATCAAATTGAACAAGTTTTGGCTGGTATTACAACTGAAGTATGGCATTAATCTTTCTATTGCCAAGTTGTTGTTGCTGTTGTTGCTGTTGTTGTTTTCATCGGTTACCTAAAAACAATAAATGTTTTATAGCTGTTGTGATTGTTTCTGTTGTTGGTATAAAAACTATTTAAATATTCGAAAATTGTATGACATTTTCACCTGGTAACGTAAGTTGCAATACATGAATGTGTTGTGTTGCATTGTGTTGTATAGCTAAAGTTTTCAATCAAATAGATCCATGTATTGTTTTTGCAACAATAACAACAGTAAGAAGTGTTTTATTTCTATACCTTTGTTTTTTTATTTTTATAAAAAAAAATGTTTTTGTGTTTCATACTTTACATTGATTCATGATTCATTAACATGTAGACGGTGTATGCGAGTATAAATACTCTGCTGTTGCTACCAACTAATGCAGCCGCTACTGTTGCACGTAGCCATAGTAAATACTCATAAATCTTTTGCCACAAAATTTTATATACTACTTGTAGTTTAAGGAGCTTAAGTTTGTTGCTGCTGTGTTTTTTGTATTTTTTTTTTTTCACTTAAGGTTTTTCCATCGCATCATAAAATAGTATTTTTGGAGTTATAACACTTTCAAACGACTAATAGTATTAGAAGGTATTTGATTTTATTGCCATTGCCTTAAAAGTGCAAAAAATTTTTAATTTATGATACAAAATTATAAAATCAAGTGTCAAGATAATTTTTCTTGATGACATTCAAACTCTCAATTTGGCATCACGATATAAGCCGACTTTGTCATTATTCCTATGATTTATTTAACAAAATTAGTTAAGTCAATAAAGGAATTTATAACAAACTAACTTCCACAGTAAAGTAATTTAATCATTATCGCATAAATTAATTAGATGACTCTGGAATTGGCTTCTAAAATGTATATCATTTACAAAAAATAGGCAAACAATCTGGAAAAATAATTACAGATTTCCAGACTTCTAAAACTAATGGGTAAATATGATTACGAAAATGAAAACCCTGAAGAGAAGAAAACTATGTGTCGGGGCTTACCATCGATGCCATAATTTACTTACTAATTTAAGAGTACTGTCGCCTGCATGCGTAACGGAGTTGCCAACTCGATTTTTTTTTTACATAATTTGGTTTTACATTTGAGTTTACCGTACATAAATCGAAATTTGTAGCAGCTGCAAGAACATTCAAAATTGATAATGAAATACTATAAAAGGTGGCGAATTTCAGTTGGTGGGTTCACTTATCATTTGGCTGTCAATAAGTAAAGTCTGTTTAGGCGCAAATAAAAAGTGTTGTAAAAGTGAATTTGCTGTATTAAGGCATAGTGTGTTAAAGTTACAGTGGAATTAATAAAAAAGAGACAAACGGTAAAACAACAAGTAGTACTTTATTTTGTTTTAGCGCAATATAAACGAGCTCAAACTTTTTAAAAGGGTTAAAACGTAACAATATAATAAATAAGCTCTGCAACATGTGAAATGTTTTCTCGGAAAATATTAAGAAATAAAAAGCGAAGTTAGATGGGGTTGCTTTTTTTGGGTTTACACGATGAATGAAAACCTCTTCTATATCTAATTGAATTAATTTCAGATTTACCATGTCTCTAGAACTTAAAGAAATAATGCGGTTCCCTAGTCGTCAGTAATCTCAGCAGGAATATGAGGCTCCTAAATTTAAGTAAATTCCTAAAAGTCACATGAAAAATTCGATAAGAAAAGTGGGAAATTGACCCACGTGGATCTATCTGATAAACATAACTTGCAAGGTTATTACAGGCATGGTTGGCAACCCACTGTGTAACCCAACCGGGTTTTATTGGGTATTATATAAAAAAAAACCCCGGTGGGTTTTTTTCATTTAAAGGTTTTCGTATTGAAGTGCAAACTAATACGGTCCGTTTTTTTTTAACTTAAATAAAACTAATCAATTAACAAATTCATCAAAATAAAAATCTCTCAAATCACTGCTTACATTTCTCTCTCACCCCCTGACAGATTTTTGCATTCCGTCTCAGAAAAACTTGTCGTCTTTTTATTTCATCCAACTTTGAAGCCGATTTTATATTGTTACGTTTTTACCTTTTTAAAAACGTGTATTTATGAGTTCGTAGATTGTAGTTAAAATAAAATCAATCTTGTGTTTAGTTTTTAATTAAAATCATATGTTAACGCAGTTTTGTGCACCACTGCTTGTAACCTTTTTAAAAGCAACAACAATTTTCTATTCTTAATTACTCCGTCCGTTTACAACTTTGTAAACAACAACAATTACTCGACAGATCTTTCCACCTAAAGATCTTCCAACCCGATCGTAGTTATAACTTAAGTTTGATCACAACCTTTTCAACCAGAAGTTATTCACACTTTATTCTCTTTACTGAGTTAGCGCCAACTAAACTGGTTTTTTACTTCACGATTCACTTAAAGTGTTTACCCTTATAAACTCTCTCCACACAGAGTTGAAACCAACAAATTCTCTTCACATAAACTATAAATAAACTGAACTGTTGTTCGCATCGATGTGCTTTTTATATGGCTGAGTAAACAACACATCGAAAGATCTCGATATTTCAGGTAGATTCTATTTCTTTCTTTTACTTTGTATATAGTTCTTATGTAGCCATGCGAATGTAAAAATCTACATCTTTCAGCTCTTAGTATTTGTTGTTGCTTGTTATTGTCTGTTACTTGTTTTCTTTGCTGTTACTTTTTGTTGTTGCTGTGTTACTTTTATTTACTTTTTCTCTGTTCATATTTGTTGTTGTCGATTTTGGTTATTTTTTGACATGCCAAAAGACATTGCATCTGTCGGTGCAGCCAATAATCAGAAGGAGGAATGTTCGGAGAATGCGGCGGGTGCACCATTTGATAGTTTGGTAACTTTTGCAATGCCAGGTTGATATTTACCAAAGAAATGACTTAATCATATCTGCGTTTGTATATGTTCTCATAATGTACCGTTCAGACGAAGTAAGTGCAGTCTACTCCAATCACTATTTTGTTCCGCTCATGGTACACAATGCCTTCTTTACCCAGTAATTGCAGTCTGCTCTGATCACCGAGTGTTTGCAGCTCATAGTATACAATTCTGCCATGATCCCACTAAGAGAACAAAATTTCTTTATAAATTCTAAGACAACATAAATGTATCGGGTGGGTCATTTAAAAGTTCAAATTTGAAAATGCTATAAAACATAAATGGTTTGAAACTTTGCCAAATTTATATTTTTGTTCTGAAGTGCAGAAGTGAAGTAGAGACGTGCAAATTTATTATGGAAAAATATTCAGTACACCAACGTGTTTTAATCGTTAAAACATTTTGTCATTGATTTTCATGAAAAAATCATAATGAGTGACGAGGCACATTTTCATTTGAATGGTTATGTGAATAAACAGAATAGTCGGTTCTGGGCAATAGAAAACCCTCAAATCATTCATCAGTCACCTTTGCATCCATTAAAAGTGACAGTCTGGTGCGCAATTTGATCAGAAATTCTTTGAAACTGAAAACGGCGTAACGCTAACTGTCGTGATATGATTGAAAACTTTTCAACGCCACAACTGCATGCTTTTGGTTTGACTAACATGTGGTTTCAACAAGACGGTGCAACATCACATACAGCCAAGATACAATGGAATTACTGCGAGATCTCTTTCTAAAACAAATTATTGCAAGGCATGGTGATGTTGATTGGCCTTTACGGTCGCCTGATTTGACTGCTTCAGACTTCGTTTTGTGGGGATATCTGAAAAGCAAGGTTTATGCAAATCAACCAGAAACGTTGGAGCATGAGAATGTGTGAGAATGTAATGAAATATGTGCTCAAAAGGGCTCACATTTGTGAGGCTAACAGAGGCCTCACAAATTGATATTGTATACCGTATATAATTGCCGACATTTAATAAAACATTTATCAATATAAGATTCATTCTCTTTCACATACAGGGCGGACACATGTAGAATTGTTCCGGCTAGAAATGAAATATTATTTCATGGCTGCCGCAGCTGGCCCCACAGTTCGATCAGCCCAATATTTGAAATTTTTTTCGAGTATATGGTGTCGTATCTTGAATGTTGGCCTTCAAGTGTTCAATTGTCTCTGGTTTTTCGGCATAACACTTGTCTTTAATGGAGCCACACATCAAACGTTTGACGCAATAAATCGATTGTGTATTGAGATGTGTGGCAACTTGAACCGTCCTGTTGAAACCAAACATCGTTCACATCAATACCATGAAGAGCGGACACTAAAAAGATGGTTATTATGGTGGGAAAGGTGTCTTCATTAACCGTAATGGTTACGCTGTCTGCTTTTTCAAAGAAATATAGGCCACTTGCTCAAGCCTAAATCGATTCATTTCATGCAGAAGTGTAATATATTGAATTTTGGGACAGAAAAGAATAACATAAGCATTACCAGATTCGAATGAACCGCTGGTTCAAATATAAACCCATCCGACATAAGAGTAAGTGCACATTTTGACAACACACTTTGCATTTTTTAGTTTCGGGAGCATGTATACAATCTTAAAATAAATTAATACGATACCATTGAATGGGCTTTTATTTTAGAACTTAGTTTTGAAATTTTTAAATATGATTCCAGGCCCCTTGTTTTCTTAATTTATTATAAAATTGAAATTAAAACAGAATTTTCAGTAACAAACAACAAACGCCGACGATAATTCATTAATATGCAGTAAAAAATCAGATAAAAGCAGAAAAAAAAACAAAGCAAATAATCCATAATAAAATTTATTCATTAAAGCGAATATAACGGCAGCATATGCCTTCAATAAAATGCATAATAAACAGCTGCCAATATACGAAAGATAAGATTCCTGTAACTAGGCTGCATTTGACGAGTTCTACGTTGCCAAGCAAGGAATTGCAAAAGATGAAGAAAAGAGGTGTTTTTCCAAGTGAACGTGTGTATGTGTGTGTGTGTCTGCTTGGATGCTATTTATTATGGCAGTCTTCTACTTAATTATGGGCGAGTGTGGCGCTGATGACATTACACTTTGAGTTAAAAGGAGAGGGTTACAGTATCAGTATAAAATAAAAGGAAGTTCCTTACTAAGAAAAGAAGGTTTAAAAAAGCAATTACTGTTTCCATTCTTCTTTCCCCTAATGAGAAACAAGTTTTTTTGTTCAAAAACTTGGTTTTATTCATATACTGCGGACTGTTGCCACAATTTATTTTTATTTATTTATTTATTTTTTTTTTTTTTTTTTTTGAGTTACCTTTGGTGCCATAAAATTCGAGCGAAAGGTGTAAAATTTTTTACGCATAATTTCGTTTACACCTACATTTACTTGTCTGCACTTTCGTGTGCCTTTTCCTCTACATTCTTTTTACGATTAAAGGTGAAAATCACATGTAAACCTGTGTGCTAAAGGACATGAAGACAAGAGTGTTCGATAAAATAAAAATTTAATTTTAAGAAAATTCTTTAAGATTTGCAAATTATGTTGAAAATATTTGAAAAAAATAATATTTCTAATCTCCCAAACTGCTCTTTTTAAAATTAAATCATACAAATAAAAATTTTTTAAAGTTAATTTTCGGTACACCCTTATACCACACTTAAGTGTTAAAAAACTACCTTTTTCCCTTCCACTACACACTATTTGCAGTACATGAGCTTGTGTTGCTACAGTACTCAAGTATCTCTTGGTATTTCAGTCACAAGACTAACAGTAACAGCAGCATACAGAATAACTGCAAAACGATTGCTTGCCATTTGTGGCAAATGCATCAGCAACCGCAAAAAGTTATTATTATTTTTTTATAATTTAAAAAGCTAAAGTAAAATAAGCGATCGAAGAAATATCCTTGAAAATATGTTTTCTTTAATTTATTTAAAGTGCTCGTTTGTTCTTGAAATACTGTTTAAAAATGGCATTGGTCTACAAATTTAGAAAACAAACAAATTAACTGAGGAAACGAAGCATGTTTTTTAACTAATCTGTGTGCGCTGATTTCGAATTTGGCACAAAATGTTTTTTATAGCATGCTGGCAATACTGTAGAACAGTCAACACTGACACTACAATTTCACAATTATTAATTTGACAGAAGCCCGCATTCAGTCTAAATCAGGCATGTGCAAAAGTAAAAATGTAGTTGTGTTAGTGAGAACATGAAAATTACTCTCTCAGAGAAGTAAAGTTGATGTTTTTAAAATATTAAAAAAAAAAAATTAACATGCATCCGCCGCATATATATATTTGACGCTGTTTCAGTGAAATGACACTTATCTCTTCCTTTAAAGCAATTTTTTATTGCCAAAAGTCATCATCTACTTCAAACGTCTTTGCATTTTCCTTATAAAAACAAATAGGTGGTCCACAACCTAATAGGATCGGAAAAAAGGGGAATGTTAACCTCGTTTAAAATATAGTATAGTTATATAGATTCTCGGTCAACACCGGATGAATAAAGATAGTTCTATATAAGATTGTAAAGGGTCCGCCAAATAATTTTATTATTTTTTTTATTTTTTTTTAAATGCTATAAAAAAACTACTGAATATTTTCTCAAATTTATTTTTTTATTTGAAATACAATCGTTCCGGTTAATAATGGAATATAATTTCATTCATACACGATCGGTCCAATTTTTAAGCACATTATCGATTGTGTGCAGCTGTATTTTACCAATGGCTACACGAATATTGTCCTTTAAAGCGTCAATTGTCTCTGGCTTGTTGGCGTAACACTTATCTTTGACGGAACTCCACAAATAATAGTCCAACGGTGTCAAATCGCAGCTTCGAGGTGGCCAAACGACATCAGCTCTGCGGCTGATAACGCGATCTTCAAAAACAGGCCGCAAAACATCGAGTGTAGCTTCGGCTATGTGGCACGTAGTGCTATCCTGTTAAAACTAAATGTTGCTAATATCTTCCTCTTCAATTTTCGTGAACAAAAATTTATTCAACATGGCCCGATAACGATCGCCATTGACTGTAACGGCAACTTCTTGCTCATTTTCGATGAAAAATGGCCCAATTATGCCTCTGGACCGAAATTCGCACCAAACAGTGACTCGTCTTGAGAGTATCTACTTTTCAATGTATGCGTGCGGGTTTTCTGTGCCCCAATTTTGCTTGTTTACATACCCGCTAAGATCAAAATGAGCTTCATCTGAAAAAATGATTTTTTTGGCTAAATCGGCATCTTCTGTAAGTCGACTGCAGACCAACTTAGCGAAGCGAAAACGCATTGGATGGTCAGTTCTCGTTCATCGGAAGGATAAAACTAATTATCTGTCAAATTTGACATGAGCTAAGTGTTACCATTCACGAAATAAGCACTTGTTGAAAAAAACCGTTAGATGGCGGACCCGTTAGAAAAAATTGTTGCTAAATTTTGATTTTGGCTAATATTGTATCTTACATTTATGAGAGTTGTGTAGAACCCAAAAGAAGGTAGAATCTGGTCTCAATGGTGCATTAATTGAAAGTTCGCAACCAATTTTCAGCGAATCAAAAATGTCCATTGGCATTGTAATAATCTAACGTTGATTAAGATTTTTGAAATTTAATATCCTCATCATTTTCTAGTTTTTTATCCCCCGGACTGATTCATTTAAACAATATAAATTTGTACACTAGCGACGATTTAAAAAACTCCATTGGCCAGAAATGTTAATTAAAATCTCATCTTTTAAACAAGTGCTCCATTTGCACAATCGAATGATTTTTGTCCTATTTATGGGAAAAATTTTATCTGAATAATAAACACAGCAAAGGCGATTAAGTTCACAATAGTAAAAAAAACAGAAAAAAGTACATTTCATTACTCAGGCAGCAACACTTTTCGAGACGTTAAAACAAATCTATAATCAAAATAATTCTTGTTTATTTGCTTATGTCATTTCCTTTCTGAAAAAACAATGTTACACTTCTGTTCCTTGTCGCTAAACATCGTTTAAAATGAAGAAATATCAAGGATTGCAAAAAGGCAACATTTTAAGAGATAAACACAAAACCGTTCCTTTGTATTATTTTTTTTTTATTGAATACAAAAAAAGGAACGGCAACAAAAAGCGATATTTTCACTTTTCTGTCAAACTCATATGAAAAAGAATATGAATTTACTTATGAATATAAGCATGTAAGCAATGCAGAAACTATTGTTTCTGTGATGCTACAATTTTATTGTTTTTCCATGACTGACTTTACAATGTTTGAAGCATTTTTGCTCTATTGCCCTTTTTTGTGCAAATGTCAGAAAAGGCTCAAAAAAGCTAAATGAATTTTCGAAAAAAGCTAAAAAGAAGCTAAAAGCTAAATGAAAAATTTCGAAGCTAAATTGAACACACAAAAGCTAAATTTAGCTTAAAAAAAGCTAATATGGTCACACTGCTTATTGACGACTTAAACAAGTGTGAACAATTGTTCTATGAAATGAACAATCATTGTCCTAGATCTTCATAACAGTAGCGTTTAAGCATGTCAGAGAGATCGTGTGTTACTTATTTAAGCTATTTTTGCTTTCTCTCTGATGAATATTTGGTTGGATATTTATATTATTTTGGTTTTGCTGTCAAAAACGTGGACAAACCTTGGACATCGACAATGTTCTGCAATAGCTGCAGAGCTGTTTATACAAGTGGTCAAGTTTCAAGAAGATCAATTTCGGTTTTTCAGTTCAACTACTCTGGAGAGAGTAAAGTAACCACCAAACCGGTTGTTACTTCTGTTTAACAAAAATTGATGGATTCAATATGAAAAATCGGAAAATTATTACTTACGCGAATGTCCCATCGGTTTCCAAATCAAATTAACGTCCACCAAATGACCCATAACCAGTTATTCCCAGTTCTATTTACGAGCAGTGAGTCCGAAACATTGTTCAACAGCAGTGGTAGTTTGTATAAGACTAATGATGAACGCCATTTAATGACTCAAGCTGAGCTAATTAATCTAATTGGGACTTACATTTAACGAATTAATTCCATGAAATTATTAACGTAACGTCACGAACACTACTGAACAGCGAAACGGTTGAGAACATAGATGAGGCAAACAGTTCAAGAATACCATGCAACCCTCTTAATCCGAATGAGATAAAAGAGGCAATTGGTAAATTGAAAATTAATGAGGCGGCAGGCGAAATTCTACGGGTGGACATCCAAACCACAGCCGAAATTCTACTGCTTCACATCACATCAGTATGGGAGGATGAGAGCCTCCCTCCTATGTGGAAAAAGGGCACCATTGTAAAGTTACCAAAAAGTGGCGACTTGAAACCTGTTTCAATTGGAGAGAAATTACTCTACTAAACATCATATATAAGATACTTGCAGTCATAATACAGGGGAGGCTTCAGAGCAGAAAAGACAACATACTGCGAGACGAACAAGCTGACTTCAGACCGAATAGAAGCTGGGTAGATCAGGCCAACACTTTACGAATAATCAATGAACAGTCCATAGAATGGCGTACCCCCTTGTATCTACTATTCGTCGAGAAAGCGTTCGATACCTTCAGGCGAACGGCTATATGGAAAGCACTAAGAACCAAAGGAGTACCCCAGAAGATAATTCGAGTAATTAGAGCGATGTATGAGGATGCAGAACTTTTAGTTCTTCACAGCGGAAGCATCAGCTAACCATTCCACACCAATGCTGGCTGTTAAACAAAGATGCCCGCTATCACCTCAGCTATTCACCATTGTGCTGGATGACATAATGAGCAAAGTCTGTTCGAAAAGAAGAGGGATCACATGTAGTCTCTCACGCCAACTCCAAGACTTGGACTATGCAGATGATATTTGTCTATTCTCGCATAAGATTTCCAATATATAGTCGAAACTGGAGGACCTAGAAAGATTGGCTCTTATTGTTGGCCTAGGCCATGAGAATAAACAATACGAGCACGGAAAACATCATGATACAGGGTCAACCAGTCGAGTATGTAGATAGCTTCTGCTATCGAGGAAGTACAATGACTACAAACGTAGACAACAGGCTCAATAAAGCGAGAGCGGCATTTAGACGACTTCAGTCAGTATGAAGAAGCTCACATATATCCAGACGGACTGAGCTCAGAATATTCAACTCATGGCAGTGAAACCTGGCTTGTATCGTATACCATAACACAGAAACTCCAGGTATTTATTAACAAATGCCTCAGAATCATATTCAGAATATTCTGGTCTAACGCCATAAGTAACACAGAACTGTGGAGCATGACTAATGGGAACCCATACTGAAAGAGATAAGAAAAATAAAGTGGAATCGAGTGGAAGAAAGAAGAAGAAGGCTCAAGAAATCGTGGTAGACCAAAAAAAAAAACACCTGGAGACGTACAATTATCCAAGAACTGAGACAGAACAAACTAACATGGGAGAAGGCAAAGTCAACAGCAGTAAACCGTTTTAGATGGAGATGCTTTGTGGAAGCCATATGCTCCCAAGAGAAGTAACGGGAGGAAAAGAAAAAAAAAACATTTAACGAAGCAAGACGAAGAATTACTAGCTTTACGCATGCAGCAGTGGAAGCATCTTGCAGTTGGAACAAAAGTAGATGTTTACAAGTGGCTGCATATTTTGAAAAGAAACGCCCTATTCTACACTGTACTGATGTTGATGGTTTATTTAAAAAAAAAATTAATGACAAAAATGAATGGAGATTATTAATTGATGGCTCTTCTGCATAATGGGAATGGTAACTATCCATACCAATTGCTCATGCCATTAATACAAACGAAAATTACGAATCAATGACTGAAATTTTGACATTACTCAAGTACAACAATAATAAATGGAAGAACTGTGGTGACCTTAAGGTGTGTGATTCAAATTGATTTGTATATATAGTTTAGACCATCGTAGATAACTGTAAATTAATCTGTTTCAGGTCGTTCGTTTGTTGACTGGTATGCAAGGAGGTTTCACAAAATATTGTTGTTTCCTTTGTCTGTGGGATAGTCTCGCTAAATGTTATCATTAGGTCAGAACAAAGTGGCCAAAAGAACTGAGTATTCAGGAAAGGAAAACAAAACGTTTGAAATATATCATTAATTTATCCAAATGATGTCCTTCTTCTGCCGCTGCACATAAAATTGGGCCTTTTCAAGAATTTTGTCAAGGCTGTTTAGCAAGCTTTTGAATGATGACAATATGACACATTGTTTCTTAGAGAATATGTTGTCTGGAAATATTTAAAGAGTATCGTGAATAGTTTTCTTGAAAGCAATAAAAGTGTAAACTACAGACAAATTGTTGCTGAATTATTGAAAAATTATCACGAATTAGGTGCAGGAATGTCACTCAAAATTCATTTTCTTCATTCGCATTTAGTTTTTTCCCACAAAACCAAAATTTAATGAAAATTTAAAGGAATTATCAAGGACTTTGGCACAAAAGAATGCTGGAAGACTATTGCTGGACCAACAAAATACAAACGACGTTCAAATAACGCCAATCATTTTTATTAGATATATATATACAAAGTGGATATTAATCTCGCCTAAGCTATGCAATCCGTTAGCAATGCGAGTAGTTAGGGTAGGCCTTTGGCAGCTTTTATCTTATACGTAGAAGCGTCGTTTATGTCCGATATCTTTAGCGAATTGTCAGAAAGTTGTGCAATTGAGAAATGATTGGTTTTGCCCAAAACAACTGTGCTTATTAAGAATTATCGCCTGATGCTTACTTATCACAATGTAGAACATCTACAACAACATTGTCGACAGTTGTTTGATCTACTGAAAACCATAAAGATTGATATTTTATGCAATTGCGTATGTCCTCTAAAAATGTTTGGTGAATAAATATAAATTTTGAACACTAACGCTTTCTTATCGCACTCTATGGTTTGTGTATTCTTTCAAAAATTTTTTAAATCATGGTAACCTTAATTGAGATATATATAGATGGCTTAGTTAATCTTAATTGAGAGATAGTTCATTAATTCTTGGCTAGGATTTATAGCACAAATTTTGTTTTCGCTTTAAAATTATTTTAGAGCACAAAAACTCCATATATGCGCTAAAAAAGTTTCAAATGCTGTTTAAATACGAAAAAAATTTCGAAAAAATGAAAAAAATGGTGTTATGAGCAAAATATGCAAAAATATGCACTTACAAATCGATGTCAAATTTCATAAAAATTCACGAAACGGATAAATATCTTGCATCCGACATGATCGATTGCAGGAGAGAAAACATGGAATTGCATTTTTTTGGTTTTTTTGATCATAAGACAGGTCAAGGAACACCAACTCTTCGAATAATCACTACACCAAATATACTGTTACGTTTTAACCTTTTTAAAGCCTTTGAGTTCTTTCAAATTGCTCGAAATAAAACAAAATGCGGCGAATTTAATATTTTACTTGATAATTTTTTATTTAACTTCCACTTATAAAATTATAACTATACAGCCTCCAACTTATTTAATATCCGCGTAATACACCAGTTTACTCAATGTACGTTTCTTAGTAACTTTACATTATGACTGCCAAACTATAACTGAACTAACGGAAGCATAAGGCGCCGCCTTTTATATACAAATGAAATAACTTCCGAATGTTCTCTTTCTTACTACAAAATTCGATTCATTTCCGTTAATTTCAAATGTAACACCCAAAATCGGTACGGTAGCACCGTTTTATTGGAGATTATATTTAAAGGAGCCCGTAGTTTTCGTAATTTATTTACAACAAAAATATGTATAATTTTTGTATTGGGAGTACAAATTAATAAGGTCCGTTATTTTAAGCTCAAAAATGCAAATTAAGTAAGAAATTAATCAAAATAAAATTTTGTCAAATCACTATTTATATACTTTCCCCAAATCTGAGCCAAATTCCAAATCCCGCTTCAGAAAAACTTATCATCTTTTGAGGCGATCCATCTTTGAAGCCGATTTTACATTTCTTGAAAGGAAGTAATTCGGTGAAATGGTAGAAGATAAAACAACCAATAGTCAGAGGAATCAATCAGTGGAGAATAAGGTGGATACAGCATTTGGGCGTTTCTGACAATCGTTTGACAACTTTTGTGTTATGACGCCGAGCGTTGTCATGTAAAAGAATAACTTAATCACGTTTTTGTATTCCGGCCACTTTACTCATGTTGCACGGTTCAAACGAAATAATTGCAGTCACCTATAGCAGCCCATTGTACCTAACACCTCCTTGATCCGACCAAAATTCCATTGTAGATATTAAAAGAACTTAATTTTATGAACAAATAAAAAATATTGTCGTACTGAACGAAGTTAGGAAGCAGTTATAAAACCCAATAAAACTCATCAAAAAATCCAATAAAACCCAATGGGCTGGGTTTTTTTTAAGCCAGGGTTTTTGCCAACCTTGGCCTTGACACAAACTAATGGACTAAAATCGCACAATACAATTTGAAATACACTGCTGTTTTTGTATCTTCCTTATGCACTCTTTATTTTCGTAACAATACAAAGGCCGATGTTTCTAGGCAACGACGGGATCTACCCTACAGTAGATCCATCACCTGCTTAGCTGAAAGACAAAAATAATTACAAAAAATAAAGCACGGCAAAGATAAGAAAAGAATAAGAAAAAATTAAAACAATCAATCTGGTCAATTAGTTTGTTAAAGAATCTTCGGATAAAACTTTTGTTATGTACTATATATCAGTTATGCACTCTTTTAAGCAATTGTTAAGATGCGGAGTTAACAAAATAAACTGACTGATTCTAAACAAAAGCAATAGAGTTTTTGTTAATTGAAGAAGGTAGTTTAATTACACAGTTTATATGCAATTAAATTTATAATTGCTTTCGTGTAGTATTTTTTAGGCGAAGAAAAAAATTTCATCTTCTAACACTATAACTTACAAATCTTAAAAAAAACGTTGCATGCTTTTATTCGTTTTTAAATACACTTCTCCACCACAAGTTGCGCATTTTATATATACATACTCGTATATGTATACATACATATGCCTCCTTCTTCCAATATTAAAAAAGTATAATTTTTAAGCCAACCTGCTGCATGGAAATGTTTGATTAATTTTCGTACTTTTTTTGGCCACAGAAATTTTTAAAACTTTATGAGTGTGTAGAGGAAAGTATTTTTGTAATGAAATTATGCAAATTAGTTTGACTTCTGGTATTAAAGCAGTCTATTTTTCATTTGTTTTTTTTTAATTTTCCTTAAGTTAAAATTAAATTATAGTATAGATGCTTTAAAGTAACATTGAAAGAAAGAAATAAAAAATACCTCAGGACTATTAAAATGTTCTCCATTAAGTTCATTCCTGTAAACTACGTGAGTGTGCATGTGTGCATGTGCATGTTTAATTTAAATGTAATAAAAACAGCTTTTTGACTTTTGGAGTCTGTAATGAATGCACCAGATATCTTTTATGACTTTGAGATATTTAAAAGAAGAAAAATGAAAAATATTCATTATTGCACGCACACACACACACAATCACACACATACATTTAGTCAGTGGAAATTAATCCCAAAGTGTGAAAAATAATTTTCAAAAACACGCACTTGCATGCCATGAAAATAACAAGGGAAAAACTGCAGCAAACACTTTTCGTCATTGAAATGAAACACAATTTGAAATGTTATTAAAAGCAATGAAACAAAATGAAAATAAAACAAGACACTTACGGTAAGAGTTTCTCATACTTGGGGGAGAAAGTGTATAAGAGCATTGAATATAAGGAATGGAATAAAATAAATAAAAGCCATCAGAAATAACAGCTAACCGCAATCAGATAAAAATATTTTATGCTTACAATTACACATGTACTATAGACATACATATACGAGTATGCATATAAATCCTGACAATTACATCCTTTTACATACGCACATTCACTCCTTCACACCAACATACGTACATAGTTGGGTGAAGCGGGTGTTCTCCCCCCACATTTGCGTCAGTTTTGTATGAAAAACATCAATTGTTTTATTTTGAGCAGACAATACTCACTCTTACATCGACGACATTCATGGAGTTATACGAGTATACACGCACCGTGTGAGTACTCAGTAAAAGAGCCAACAATAGCAGTATATAATAATAAAAACAACAACAAAAACAATAATATAATAACAATCATATTACAAACACTCACTGTCATGGTCTTAAGTTTATCGACATGATGCCAATGCACATGCAATAATAAAACTGTAAAACACTCTCTTGCACATACAAACGCACACATGCAAACACTCACACGCATAAACACTGTTAGTCTTTACCCTCCTACACACACTTACACACACATATGCAAGTAGATCGTAAATATTATTACAGTAATAGTTATGTGAGTGTATGTGTGTGCGTGCAATGTTCCTCTGTTTCTTTTCTATACAGTCAAGGACAAGTGTCAGCGTACATACGAGGCATGAGATGAAATAAAACTTTTTAAACATTTTACTTACATATGTATGTATATTGAAAGAGATAGAGAGAAAGGCAGAATAAGGCAGAATTACAAAATATTTTCCTAAAAAAACCATCAATTTTTTTTATACAAAATAAAACTTTTCAGTTTGAGCTGACGTAATGGGATTTATATAAAAATACGAGGGCCATTAAAAGATATTTTTTCTTTGGATTAACATGTCCTGACATACTCGTACAAATATAATTTTCTTAGTTACTTTTAGAAACCATATCACAGCTCTGATACTACTCGCTTAAGACATATATTTTTTTCTTTCTTGATACCCGTAATTTCATCAATTAGGTAGTATAGATAGGTGTATAGATAGATATCTATGGTATAATGAATTTTTCAAAATTTTTGCCTTACCTACTAGTTAAAGTTTACAGTGTTTCGATTTTCAATGGGTAACTAAAAATTTAAATTCACATATGTCTTATTAAAATGTCAACTAATTTTAAAAAATTTTCTAAAAAAAAAACATCTTATAAACATATACAAATGAATGAGTGTCTGTATGTTTGCAGGCAGAACTATAGAAAATCTTAAATATTTGAACTTGAGTGGAATGCGATAAAATGGGGAAAAGGTGTAAAAAAATTTAGTTTTAGTTAGAAATAATACAAAATGACGAATATGTTAGACAAATATTGCCATATAGGTATATGTGGTATCTATATAGGTATATAGGTATCTCGTATAGGTCATGATCGCTATTTTAAGATTTTAAAATATAAACTGTTAGAAAAACTAGAAAAATGCAAAGTTTTATTCTTCAAAAAACTTTTAGTTTTTGAGTTCAGAATTGCAAATAAAATAAAGGAAGTTGTTGTACTGTTCGTAACTGTGAATAATAATATTAACAGCACGCATTATCGTTAAGTCCACAATACATAGTTGATATTCACTTATTTCGCACACAGCTTCGATCCCATAGAGCGAATGGAAAAGACTAAAAGGAATCGTCGCAGATAAATAACATTTCGCGCAGCCATTTATTGAGTCTAAGTATAGATATAAGCGAAATTTTGACAAAGTAGGACAACGGACACAACCACCACCTGCATATATTTAAACAAAAAATACTGTTTTATTGCATTTATTTCTTAAATTTTTTAATAAAAAAAAAGTTTTTCTGTACTACAGAGTTGTGTTGGTTACTAATATAAATAAATAAATTCAAATTAGCAAAAAGTGTATAACGCATGCAATTTTTTGGATTTAAAAATATTAACAATGTATTTCAATCAGGCAAAAAATCGATGTTGTACTTCATATCTTAAATTTAAAAAATAATTTTATATCATGTTCACTCATAAGATTTAATTACCAAATAAGCGATTTTACGCTATTAAAGCCTTAATTGAACTCAATTTACTATACATTAGTAGAATTACTAAATTGCTCAATTAGTACGTAATTGAGTCAAATTTCAAATGCAACCCTGTGGAAGTTATGCAGAATGACGAGTGGAAACTCTGTATGAAGTATGTTCATTGAGAAGTTACAACCATATACAGTGTGCAAAACCCCAATTCAGCCAAATTATCAAATGACATTTATATAAATCACTAATTTTTAACAAAATAATATTTTTTTTATATGACTGTAAACATTGAAGTTTTATTACTCAAAACAAAAAAAAAAAACGGCATTTGAATTATATATATTTTTTTAGAAAAATAATGAAATTTAATTTTTGGGATTGTATGAATGCAGATTTCACACACTGTAAAATATAATATAATATATACATTGCCAAATGAAAAAAAGTAAACAAAAGTTTTGTGTAAGTAATGTGATTTTTTATTTTAACTTTTATAGTCATTTTAAGTTAAAATTTTATTATTTATTTTATTTCTTTGTTTCAAATTCCCTTATTTAAGTTTTTACGAATAAAATATGCCTTAGAATTTTCTCCTCTCAAACGCTAATTGAACAAACTTAACTTAGTTTGAACAAACAAACTAAATGTGAACATCAAAATTGAAAGCTCAATTTAGATATTAATATCAATCTTACGTTTTGGAGCAGCCTATACGATTTGACTCCTCTAAACTATTTTTTGTGGAGATAGGTAAAGTCTCTCGTATACAAAGCTCGAACACCTACGACGTAACCGCGGGCAACATAATCTTGAAATTATATTTAAAAATTAAATAGCAGGCATTAATTTGTCGCCTCTAATAAATATTTCATTAACTTTTGCAAAATTTCCAGTGTTTCCAAACCGTTAAAAAATCAGTCATTACCCAGCAAAATTTTTATCACATATATCTTCTACCCGAGACCACATACAATGTAAGTAGGACCTATCCTATGCCTATATATAATTCCTCTTTACATTTCCACAGCATTGGTCAAGGCCGCCCGGGTCGGACGACACAGCCATTGTAAGCGAAAGTTAGAAGGGTGTTAATTATCAAATTTTTATTTTTTTATTTTATTTATTTATCAAAAGTTCAATAATGAAAATCCAGTTTAAAGGCCACAATCGCTTCCATATTCACTACTCCACGCACCACACACGGTCAGTCCACTTACACTTTGAAAGTCACTCTTTTAATTTTAATTCGGAAAAATTAAAAATAACACTTCGAAAAATAAGAGCAAAAAACAAACAAAATTCATAATCGAAACTACAATAACAATATGATGCATCCAAATTGGATGGCTTCTGCACTTCTAATGTACATTTAATTTTACAAAGTATTCGAAATGAGACTCATCCAATTCGGATGCTTGTTGCGTGAGCTTAAAAATTTGACTTCAATTTTTCCTACTGACATAATAGTACACAATATGACCATTATATGTCATCAAAATATAACTAAAAATTTTATTTTTGAAGAGTGGGCTCACATTATCAAGTTAGCACGTACGAATGTGTGATATTTTATTATTGAAGCAGAAATATCACTCATATGCACGTACTTAAGTACTCTTTTGCCAGGTGCCCCGCTTGACGATTTTTTCGACTAACACAGTGTAATAATGAACTCCAATTAATTTTAAATTGAGCCGCGTAAGTGAATTGGTTTCTTTTTATTAAATTCAATATTTACTTTACATTCTAAGTAAGTAAATAATCATACGATTGGACACATTCAGGTGGTATACAGTCACTAAAACAGTAGGTTTTGGCGCTTGTAAGTTCATTAACTAAACTTTCCAGAGCGTTATATCATTCCGATATTTTAGAATCATGCTACACGAATGAAACATAAATACATAATTCCTGAGACATCCCAACTAAAACAAGGGGGTTTTCTCTCAATCAATGAGCTACACCTGATTCTGTTTTAAGATTCACTGAAATGAACTTAACTAACGCGTTGTTACGAGGTGATAATGATTCTCAAACGATCTGACCTGGTGTTGAACCGAGAACCTCTTTGTTGGTAGGTGGATATCTTACCTGCCACGCCATAGCGTAACATCAATCCTTAAAAAGTTTGAAACTGAAACCAAGCTTGATAGCCGTTTGCTAGGAATTCACGATAATTAATAAGAGTATGACTAATCCCCACCTTTTGTAGATGGTTAAGTAGATGATTAATCTACTATAGCCTACTCCATATGATTGCTCAGTGGTGAATATTCTTGCTAATTAGTGGTGATCTTCACCTTAGAATTATAACTTTTTCCTGGTAAGTGTTGAATTTTTTTTCTCCTAATCATTCGTCTGAAGTTGTTCATTATCGCTAGAGGTAGGTTGAAAGGTCACTGGATGTTCTTTAGATGGATTTGTCTAGATGGAAGTTCATTACACATTCGAAACCATAATTAAATTTCTCTTCGTCATGTCTTTTGTTGGGGACTCAAACCTGGGTCGTTTGTGTTGTTATGCGTGCGCTCTAATCACTACACCACGCCACCCCTTTTTTTGAGGTATTTACGGTCCAACAATTTGCTGGCTCGTCGTTGGTACGGTTATGGCTCTACAGGTGACCTCATCATGATACCCTCTGAGAGATGGATAAACTAATTTGTACATTTTTGTTATGAGACACTTGTATGGAAATTTATCATTGTTGGTGTCGATTTATATCGAAATTTCTCAGAGATCACACTAAAAGTGCACTTTTAAATGAAATCTTATCCGACAAAGTCAGCATTAATTCAAGGAAGATCAAGGATCTATTATATCTTCACATTTTTCCAACATTTGCCCATTGAGGCAAAATGGCGTAATATGAATAACATACTCACAAGCAGGGTTAGCAAAAAACCGGGTTTTTTAATAAAATCTAACGTTGTATACTATAGGCCGCTAAAGCCGACGGCAGTTACTTCGGTTAAGCCGTGCGTTATGAGAAAAGAGGCCCAGACACAAACACAGACATGATTAACTTATTCTGTTGCATGACAATGTTCGCAAAAAATGCCAAACGATTGTCAAGTTTGGTATATTTTGCGGGCAAATGCCGCACCCGCCGTATTCTTCTAACATTGGGTCCCATGACAGTTAGGTGTTTCAACGAAAACAATATCTTTTATTATGATTCGGCACTTCTTTTCAAGAAATTTAAAATCGGCTTCAAAATTGCATCGCTTCATAAGACGAGAAATTTTTCTGGTCCGAATTAGAGGTGGTGAAAAGATGTAAGCAGTGATTTCATACATTACTAGTTTGATTAATTTGTTAATACATTATTATTTTTTTGAGCTAAAAAAAGGACAGAATTTCTTTGTACTCCTAATATATAAAATATATTTATTTTTGTTCCAAATAAACTACAAAGTACTTTAAATAAGAATTCCCAACTGGGTTTTTTTAAATATAATGCTCAATAAAACCCGGGTGGGTTAAAATGGGTTGCCAACCCTACTCACAAGTGACCTGGTAAAGCAATTTAATTGAGGCCGTGTGAATTTACGAATATGTATCAATGAAACAAAGGAAAGACAAAAATCAAACACGATATTATGTATTTAAGACTTCTATTACAACCCTCGTTCTTTTTGAAGTTATTTGTAAAAGTTGTAAACACTCCTTAACGATTTTTCTCAACATTCAATTAATTTTTGATTATTTCAGGGAACTTCCTTAGGAAATTAAAATTTTAACTTCAAATTAAATAAATTGTGTCCTTAAATTTATTTTACAAAGTGTCTGTCAGTAAACGTATGCAGTGTTCAACAGCAACAACATTTATGGGAATTTGGAGAAAAAAATGGATAAAAAAAAAGGATTTGCCCCCAGTGGACATGTTCTTCATGTGAAGCATTTAATGAACAACTTGTACAACAATCCAATACATCAAATTCGAAATATCGAAAGCGACACATATGCTTCATCATCATCAGCATCGACATCGACATACACATCGTCATCAGCATATGAAGATACCGCCTTAACCGAAATAAATAAAAGCAAAAACTATAAATGTTGCATGATGATGTTGCACGATGCTGTTTCTGAAATTTATGTAAATTTAATTTGCTGTAAAAAGATGATAATTATTGATTGCACTCACAAGATTTAATGCAACAATATGCCACAGCAGTACTGTTGCAAGTGAAATGGCAATGGAATTCTTGCTGTGACTATAGCTGTGGCTATGGCAGTGGTAATAGTAGTGGCGGCAATTGTTTGATGGTAAATTCAATTTTACATTTCAATTCTTAATTTTTACAAATGAATCTGTGTGTGTATGTGTGTGTGTGTACAATGCACACGAAGCTTATGTGTGTAAATGTATGTGGCTTTCTTGTAATTTCTCAATTATGCCACATGCATTTATTATTATTATTATTGTTGTTGTTGCCATTGTATCATCACATTTAATCTTTCGGTTTGCTATCGCAATTACAAAAATTCGGATTGTTTTTCACTTTTTTTGTTTGTTTTTGTTTTTGTTTTTTCAGTGCTGATGCCATTGTGTTAATATTTCAGATAAAATATTTCGAGTGGGTCTACATTAATCTGCGGTAGCATCAACATTGCAACATCGGTGATGTTAATAATGCGGTAGATTAATTGCTTGCCACTTCTGACTAACACACTGACATATAAATGCTGCATGCAAATAGCAATACAACGCAGAATGCAGCAAAGAAATCTGACAGGATCTTGACAGCAAAAAATATCTTTAAAAAAATTTTCAATTTTTTTGGTTAAATCAGGTTTTAAGTGGATACTTTTCGGTTGTAATGCAGGCCGTTAAATGTTTTTAATTTATTTTTAATTGACCAGCTTAATATGTTGAGCTCTTTTGGTTATTAAGAGCAAATACACCCGAGGGAATTAAAGTTAATTGTGTACGATTTTCTTTTTTATTCAATTTTCATTAAAGGATTTTATTTACAGGCATGCAGCTCAACAGGTTTATTTTTAAGACTTAAAGAATTTGTATTATAGAGAGGTTGTTAAATATTTGAAACGAAATGCTAAAAATGTTGAAGGAAATTTAAATATTTTGACAGGTTGAGCCAGGGAAAATTTTAAATTATAACCATTGGAGTTTTAACGCGAAAACACTTTTTCTGCTGATGCTATGCACTTTAGCAAATAAAAATTATAATTTTGAAACAGTTTGCAAAAAATTCATAAGCAATAAGAAGTTAATTTCTTACTACAATACTCACCAACAACTAACAACCATTAATGTAACTTTGATTAATATTCCCAATTCACTTAAGATGGGCAGTACTTCTAAGGGAAGGTATAACTAAGCTGGAGAATTCGGTTTATATTGTGTCAGCGTGCTCGTGGAGACTAGATTTAAAACAATATTGACTGCTTATAACACTTTCGGACACAACTTCAAACAAGTCTTTACCTTCTTCCGAAAACTCTGTAGTTAGTCTATAATAGTTTTCTCAAGAAACGCGAATAATTAATTACAGCAAACAAAACAAGTGCTGTTTTACTACCTTCGGAAAGCAAACATGAAAGAAGAAGCGATCTCTTAGAATTCAAAACTTCTAGAATTACTTCTTGGGATCTTTTTGAGATGTAATAGAGCTTAAAAAATTTACCGTAAGTCTGAAATTGTAGACGATGCAGTAAAAAGTCATCATATCCAAAGTATTTTTGCTGTGAAACATCGCTGTAGAGGGGCTGTTGGGGAGTCTGCAGCGATGTGGTTTTAGGGTCTTTGGTTAGGCGGATGACCTAGCCATTTTTGTGTCGGGTATCGATCTACATACCCGTTCATCGAGGTGTAGTCAAACGCCTAAACTTGTTATGGAATGGTGCTTGTAGTCAACCCAGTCTAAGCGTCAACCACCAAAAAAACGGAGTTGATGCTCTTTACCAGACTATACAAGATACCTGCATTTAATATGCCGAGACTTGGTAGTATTCAACTCTCTCTGTCCACAAAGGTAATGTACTTAGTACCAAGCTTACCTGGAGGGAGAATGTAATGGATATTGTGAAAAATACTAACATAGCGCTTACACTTCTAAAAGGACTGTAGGCAGAATATGGAGGGCTTAAACCTGCTATCACCTACTGGCTTTATAAGGACGTAGTAGAACCGACTCTACTTTATGATGCTCATATTTGGTGGACTGTGTGTAAATATCAGTGTTACTGTAAGGTGATAGATAGTGTGTATATTTAGCAATTAAGAAATTTTCAAGAAGAATCCAAGAAAATACGCCATAGATAAGGGACGAGCATAGAACTGAATTTTACTTTTCTTTTGATAGAGAGAATTGGTCTCAGAAATAATTCACTATCACTTGAAAGCTCTCTCGCTTAAATGACAAGTGCACGACGAAACCTAAGTAGACACATATCCACTGCTAAGTCATTATACGAGGTGTACATCACGTACGCGGATAAACAATAAAGTTACTGACGCAAACGGCATCTCAGTTGGTTTCTTTTTTTAAGTACAGAACCGAATACGCAATAAAGTCGTGTAAGTGTTGTGAAATTGTAACGTTACTGAGAAAAGTATATTTAACAGAGTGTAAGAAAGCGATTGCCAAAGTAATTGCCCAAACCGAGTGAACCGAACTATTTATTTGGCTTCAACAACCCTGTGCAAAGAACAGGCAGGTTTTAGAAGAGGCAGACCATGCGCAGAGCACCATTCACCATTCACCATTTTGATAGTAAATTTTCACAATTAAAATTCTTTGTTCAAGAATGTAGCGTTCCATAGTCAAAATTTCCAATTTTTTACTAAATATGTGTTGACAGCTTAATTCTTTAAATTTGACCATTTGACGGCCAATTTATTTCCAGACCTCAAATTTGCCCTCCCTGTAGAAAGAGCTGTTCAGGAATGGAAAACGAGGGTTATTGAAAAATCAAGCTTCCGAAAAACAACGTGGCAAATAACAATTTGTGGCGTGCGTCAGAAACCAAATTAAAATTTTACGAATAATGCTCTTAAAGATCTTAATTGTCTTCCTAAATTATCCTGGTTAATTTCATAGAAAGAAAATAAAACTGCAATTAAATGCTTAAAAAGTCTTTAAATTCAAGAAGACTTTTTTGAATGACTAGAGGGCTGGACTATAGTCGTCCTTAAAAGACTAATAATCTTTTCTGAGAAACCTTTACCGCTTCTCAGCTTGGTGAACCATCAATAAACTGAGTGCAAATAACCTTTAAACAAAATTCAAAAAGCCATCAATTTAAATAATTTCCTAACCTACTTTTTATATTCCACTCTTTCTAGACTTCATATATCATTTTTTAACGTTGTGCATCAATAAATATTTTCATGGAAAATTTTAAATTAAAACACATTAGAAGGCAAAAAATAAAAAATAAAAAAATCTGCGGTTCATACGAGTATAAGTTAAGTTGTTCCCTCTTATACAAGAACCTTTAAAAACAGAACTAAAATATATAAACGAAAATTATAGTCAAATGCATTTGCACTGCACCACCTACAATTTGCATTAATTTTACAATGCCATTGCACAAAAACCAAAAAGGATCTTAAAAAAAGGAACGTATACTAAACAAGATAGTGAAGATAGTTTAGGGGCTTAAAGTGAGGGAGACCGGAGAGTTGTAAAAGAAGTGCGCAATATAATAATAGAATTTTTTTTTCTTTAATGCCTGCATGTGTATGTCGGGAACTACAATACCATCTTCAAGTCTAAATATAGAACCCATGGAGCATATAAAATAGAAGGAAAAAATGAATATGCAACCCACCAGACTGACGAGACAAGAGCAAGCAGGGAAAGGGAAAAGTGCAGAACACGCGCAAGCTTTAGTTTTACAGCTTCAGTAACGGAAGAGTGTGTAAAAGGCAATAATAACAGCCATAATAAAATCAAGATAAAACAAAAAAAAAAAACTAAAAGCAAAGGAAACGGGCCAAATGACACAACATCAGACTGACAGTGCATAGAAACCCACCAACCACCCAGCGAAATAACCAACCAAACGACAGTTGTTGAGACTCAAAGTTCAAAACTAACTAACACGTGTACGTAGACGTACTGAGAGTGTAATGAAATATGAAAAACAATCAAATGAGGGGTGTTTGGACAAAAAAAATAAAAAAAAAATAAAAATAAAATAAAATAAAATTATAATTCATGCCACCTTCTATTCACCCTCCTCATCGTGACGTTGTTTTTTGTAACATTTTCATATTTGTTTTTTTACTACACAGAGTGTAACCACCACCACCCACTTTTAACATGGCCATATTGCACTTGCATTCTTCATTCATTTGTTTGCTTTCGTAGACCTTAAAAACATGGCTTGTACTTGCTTACTCACACACACGTACGCACACACTGTCTGAAGGACAGACAAAGAATCAAACAGACAGTACAAGTATGATATGAAAGAACAACAACAATGCACACAAATAAAGTCTCTCGTCAGACAAGTTAACAACAACAACAACAGCAGAAGCAGCAGCAACAACAATACAAATGAGTCTTTAACAGAGAAAATTCTAATCTTTGCATGTGTGTGTGTTTTTCATTTTGGCCTAAATAAAAACTAAAGTAAGCTAAACCAACAAAAACAAATAAAAATTTGGAAAAAAAAGGAAACAAAAACAAGAAATTCGTTTTGAAACACAAATTTTAGCTCGAAACACAACAGCAATAACAGTGGCAACAGACAGAAATAACATTTTCAATAACAACACACACCCTCCCTCTCCCTATCTCTCTTCTCTCTCTCTCTCTCTCTCTCTCTCTCTGAGATAAATAAATAGTTTTAGTTTTGTTGTTGTCTAGCATTTTACCGCCTTTTTCTAAAAGTCTTCTCCCCTTGCTTTAGATATTAAAAAAAAAGTTTTTTACTTTTCCATTCTACTCCATATTAAAGAGGAAGAAGAAGGAGGGAATACCGATAAAAGCACCAAAAACTATTCGATTTTATTTTAAGTAACAACACTCATTTAGTTATCCATCCATATCCACATGGTTTTGTTATTAGATAAAATTAAGCGAGGGTAGTCAGAAAAGCTGCTGGCTTATAATAATATTCATATATAGGGCGGTCCAGCCATAATGCACGATGTTAATTGTGAGTCACTCCTGAAGTTTTTTGCCCAACTTAATTTGACATTTCTTTGTATCAGTGTTCAGAGGCACACAAGGAAGCAGCGCGTTCAGATTGTCGGAACTTTTACAATAATGGAAAATCAAATCGAAATGTATTACGGGCACTTTGTAATTTTTTGGTCATCATAATCGACCAAATGTGCCCACCCACAATCTGGAGAATAGTGTGTTAATTTTAGCAAACCGGGTCTGTAGGAAATGTGGAAACACTTGCGCATGCTCGTTTATTTCGTTCTGCGGAAAATATTACTGTTTTTCGGAATAGTGTGCCAGAAGAGCCGTCGACCTCGGCTCGTCGTCGTGTCCAACAATTGAATATCTCACGAACATCGGTGACGCAAATTTTAAATAAAAATTTAAATTTTCACGCTTATAAGGTTCAATTGACTCAAGCGCTGAAGACTTCTGACCATTTCAAGCATCGTCAAAACGCCGAATGGTTAGTTGAACAGACAGAAGTGAATGGTGACTTTACAAGGAAAATTTTCTTTATCAACGAGGCACACTTTCATCTTAGTGGCTTCGTTAAGAAGCAGAATTGCCACATTTGAGTTAACGAGTAATTGTTGAAAAGCCGATGTATCCACAAAGGAATTACTGTTTGGTCATTAACCCGTACTTCTTCGAAAATGAGATCTGCCAAGCGAACTTCTTGTGGCCAGAAATTGAGGATATGGCCTGGACGATATGTGGTTTTAACAGAGTGGTGCCATTTGCCACACCGCTAACGAAACAATGGTTCTTTTTTCTCGAGATATTCATTGGTCGTGTTATCTCACGTCGTGGCGATGTTAACTGCCTGCCACTATTAAGCGATTTGACATCGTTGGACTTTTTCCCCAGGGTATATTTAAAAGAAAAAGTGTACGTCAATAATCCAAGAACAATTCAAGAGCTAACGGATGAAATATTTCGGACCGACAGAGAAGTGGCGAGCATTTGGCCGATATTTTGTGTCACACATAATTGCCATAGATCCTTCTATCATAATGAAAAATATTAAGATAATTCTCTGAAAACTTCTTCTTTTATTTACAATTAACATCATGCGTTTTGGTTGGAGCATCCTTTACTTTTGTTATTATTTATTTCTGGGTGAGACTTCAACCTTCTCTCCAGATAAATCCATCCAAAAAAGCTCCCCTAACAATTCAGCTTACCTCTGGCAATGATGACAAACATCAAAGGAGTGATCAGGAAAAAACGCCACCTAGTGGAAAAAAATGTTAATGCTAAGTAAGGATCACTACCACCACTTAGCAAGCCACCGGTGACCAGTCCGGGGCTGTTGTGGAGCCGAAACTTGTGGCGGCACGTGTTTGTATTTAAATTCACGTGTCACTAAGCCCGACCAGAGGTATTCTGGTGCCACGGGAATCGGGAGTCTCAGGGATTCCGATCTCTGCCCGATTTTTGGGTAAGCCCCCTTGTGGGAGCTTCGTGGTGGCTGTGGTTTAGACCTAAAGCGTAGGCAGAGTGTGAGCTCGGTGTGATGTTGCATCTCCTCAATCGGGTGCTGTGACCCATATCACGGCAAGAGTTTAAATAGTCTCCGATTCCCCACCAGGGTGTGAAGGTTATGAGTGTCCTAACAATACGCCTTCGAATTGCTACTCACTTGTGATATTCACTTGTAGGTATCATAGGTGAGGGCGTTGGTGGACGCTTCGTACTCACTCGTGCCACTGGGGCATCGTGGGGTATGCCACACGGCGAAGACTAAAGTACACCCAGATGACACCTGACCTGATCACTTAGCAAGCATCTTCACCACTACACAAAATCATATGGAGGCAGGCTACAGTAGACTAATCATCTATTTAGTTTGAAAATCAACTTTATTAATGAAACTGAAACAAGGCAATGGATGCTTTCTGGAAAGCCATATGCCACCTTGGGGATTTACGGAGAGAAAAAATATATTTCTATAACTCTAGGTTGCAACGAAATATGGCTTAAAATAAATGATTAATTTGGTCTTACGCACCTCAAGTTGCAATGGCTTTCTCCGGAAGTATTCAGAGATAAAATTGTTTTAGCCGAATCGAAGAATGACTGCGAAGTTATATTAAAATGAATAGTATTCCATGCCTGATAACTAAAAGACACTAAATCAATCGCTCTGATAGTTTTCAATGGCGACATAATCTCTTAACATTGGCTAGTGATTGGTTATGAATGTTGCGCCATGAGAAACTTCTTTACATTCTGGAATTGAATCTCGAGGCTTTGTATGCTATTATGATCTACCCCATTTGGCCCAATCAGTGCTCTCAACTTCTAAGTAGTAAAGTCGAAATATAGTATCTTCTCAACTGCATTCGATCACTGGCACGACTGCAACGACATCTTGTTGAACTGATGATATTGGTTCCATATCATGAGGGCTTTCGATGGAATAATATTACTGATAGGAGCGCTACTAAGGGGTCCTCTATGGCTCTCATGTGTGGGAACGTACTGCACCTCTGGTTGCGCTAACGGTTTTGATAGCCAGACTTAAAATAAGCAAGATGAAATCAATATCACCACTTGTAGAATATAAAGAAGACTAAGTTCCTTCTTAAGTTTGGAAGAAAATCGATTGGGCTTCTTGCGGGACATGACAAAGAAAAATTTAATTGTGGTTTCGAATGTTTAATAAAGATGCTTCAAATTTCCTCCAGAAAACTCCAACTAAAAAATACAATGCTAAAGTAAAGATCACCACCAATTATCAAGGATCTTCACCACTACGCAAAATCATATGTAGGAAGCTACAGTGGCTTAATCATCTACTCTGCTTGAAAAATCAAATTGATTAAATAAACTGAAACAAAAGAATGGATATTTTGTGGAAAGCCAATATGCTCCTTAGAGAAGTAACGGAGGAAAAAAATCTAAATTGAATTATCATATCTACAGGGGTTTTATGGCAGTAGATTACGCTTCTAAACAGTAGATATGTTTTAATTAAACGTAGTATGACACATATGCTATAGGTTTTGAAAAAAGATGCACAAAATAGGATCTTAAATTTGATCTTCGCTTAATTTTAAGTGTCTTGTTACCTACTTTATTTCTTTATTTCTTTATTTATTTATGTTTTTTAACTACAATTCTTTTATGTAGTTTTTTCGTATAATTTAACACTTAAGCATTGACATAAACAACCATTAACGGCAACGACATGAAATTTTATTTCTTTTGGTAATAAACGATTATTTTTTTCGACACAAAAGTACACATTTGGACACACACGAACGCTGTGGTGCATATCGGATAACCCATGTACTTTAGATTACTTAACAATTCCCCGTACATTTCAATAAATCCGAATACCTCTTCACAGGCACACATACTCATATGAGCATACAATAACTAACACACATATGAACACCTAATATTTATCGATATAAAATGTCATCATATTCTGGAATAAACTTACAACAGAACAGAAAAAATTCTCTCTCTTTTTCATTCTTTTCAATACATACGCTTAAGCTACTTTTGTATTCTCTTTAGAGATATAGCAATAGTATACCATAGATAGGTGTGTGTGTGTACAGGTATTTGTATAATTTTATCTCTTAATGTAAAAGTGGCCTTAATGTGTATATGTAGTGTGTGTTTGAGAGCGTATGTATGTGTGTTTAGATATTTGTTTGAAACTTGTTACTCAACTAAACACTTTAGTTATTTGAGGGAGAGAAAGATAAGTGGCTTCATTCGTTCGTTAGCATTGGAAGTTTTAATTGGCTTTCAAAAATTGTTCTTAATTGTTTAGGGAATAGTGCGTTTAGGTTTTTCGTTTGTCATTTCAACGTGAAAATATTTCTAAAAAATTTTTAAGTGTGATATGGAATAGAAGAGATACCATATTTCCAAAATGTTTTTACGATTTTCTTTTTAAATGGTAGTCATATGGAGTAAGCTATACAACCACACTGGCCACTTGTAGTTGGACTAAGTAAATGCTATGCTAATACTATTGACTGAGGCAGTTGGGACTGTAGTAAGCGGTTACCGTTCTACTATAACATGTTAACGGGTGTCCACCACCTATCCAGCATGAGGTCCAGATAATAATATACCACTTAAGTATAACAAAGCTGCAGGAGCCGATGAACTACCAGCTGTGCTTTATAAGTTCAACAGAGACGAACTGATAGGAAGGATGCACCAACTGGCCTGCACAATCTGGATAGAAAAACGCATGCCTGATGATTGGAACCCCAGTGTATATAAAGGAAAATGAGTACATTTGTGCCAACTACCGCGCATACAAAGTATTGTCGAGTGTAGTGTGAACGATTGAAGCCCAAGCTTGCCAACTAAACCAACCCGAATATGTCAACAATCACCAAGTGTTAAATACTGAGAAAGAGTCACAAAAAGCAGATCGAAATTTATCATCTTATCGACTATAAGTCTGCATTCGAGACTCCGACAAGAGACAAGCTGTTTGAGACCATGTCTGCGTATGGGATACCAGCAAAGTTTGTACACCTTTGTGGAATGGCACTGACTGACAGACAGGGTGACAGTCTATCGTATAACTTATTCAATATCTTGATGAAAAAAATTCTGAAAACCGTAAGTGTTTATAAAACAAACATAACTAATATCAAAAGCCCACATCCTTCTCGCTAGTGCAAGTGATATTGATATTATTGGGAGCACAGGATGAGATGTAACTGGAGATTTTTCAAGAATCTAAGTAAAGTCGTCGAAATTGGATCCAGTGGTTAATGAGAAGACGACAAAATAGTGCAAGCAACTGCTAGAAAAGCGCCACGAAAGAGGAATGCGAAATAGTCACGGTTGACAATTGCAAGGTCGTGGTAATGGACGAATTTATATACCTCAGATCCGTAGTAAGTCGGAGTTATATTATATCGAAGAGTAGAAGAAAGGTCACGCTGACAAATAGAAGCTGTTTTAGTATCGGTCAACAACTTAAGAATAGAATCAAATCCCGAAGAACGAAGATTACGCTTTACAATACGCTTATCCTACCTGTGCTCTTATATGGCGCAGAGACGTGTATGCTTACAAAAGCGGATTAGGAAATATTGGGTGTATTTAAGAGAAAGATCCTTCGAGAAATGTATGATCTTATCTGGGTGAATGGAAAATAAAGAGTAGAACGAGCTGCGAGCTGTAATAGTTGTATTCTGAAGTTAATATAGTCAAGCGCATTAGAGCACAGCGCTTGCGCTGGCTGAAATATGTCAGCCGAATGGAGATGAATGCTATATCCCGCAGAGTGTTAGATGATAACTACGACAGTAGGCGTAGACAGAGAACACCAAGCCTCCGATGGAAGAACCAAGTGGAAGAACCTTTGTTTTAAAAACTGTAAACTGCAGGCCAGTACTGACACAACAGGTTATAGAACCGAATTAAGTATGTACTTATGTATCTTTATAAAAGGAAGAAAAGTTATCATATTTTTCTGTAGTTGATCCAAGCTTATGAAGCAAGGATCGGTTCACATTTGTTTCAAGCCCGAGATTTCCCATCGTAAGGTTAAGCAACTTGCTATGTTTTGACTTGAATGGATTTTAATTAAAGTGTCATCCAAATACGAGAGATAGGTTTTTCTTATGGATTTTGCTTAATAAAAATTATTAGGTTTTTACCTTTTTAAGAACGTTTATTTATGTGTTCGTAGATTGTAGTTAAATTAAATCCTGATTTAATTTTAATTAAAATCCTTTATTTACACAGTTTTGTGCACCACTGCTTGTAACCTTTTTACAAGCAATAACAAGCAATAACTCTTTATGTTTACAACTTTGTAAACAACAACGATTAATCGACAGACCTTTCTACCTAAAGATCTTCCAAACAGATCGTAGTTACAACTTAGGTTCGATCACAGCCTCTTCAACCATAGTTTAACCCAACTAAACTCTCTTACACTGAGTTCAAACACATAAACTCTACTCGCTGAGTTTACACCAAATAAGCTGATTGTTGTTCACAACAATACAAAAGCTCTCGAACCTCTTGATATGTCAGGTAGATTCCATTTCTTCCTTTTATTTTCTTTTTAGTTCCTATGAAGGCATTATAATGTAAACATTTATTTTAGCTTTTGTTGTTGTTTGTTACTGTCTGTTATTTATTTTCTTTTCTCTCTGTTTTGTTGTTGCCGTTTGTTTTTATTTTCAAGTAAGCGCGTACATAGTTGCTTTTGCGTCCTTTGTTTATTTATTTCTAGCAAAGTTAGAAACGACAGAGATGTTTAGCCTTATTTTCGTAACAATATTATCAATATTAGCCCCCTCTCTTTATGCATTGCTCTTACTGCAGTGTTAAGCATTAAATACATAACCAACAGCAAGTAGCATGAAAGCAAGCAGCAAGACGTTGTTGGCAGCATTTGCTGCTATGCTATCGGCTTCATAAATATTTTAAAAGCAGCAGCAGCAATAAAATTATGTTTCATTGTAATATGTTGTAACGGGTCCGCCATCTAACGTTTTTTTCTTCAACTTGTGCTTATTTCGTGAATGGAACCACTTAGCTCATGTCTGATTTGACAGATAATTAGTTTTATCCTTCCGCTGAACGGTTGTGTATAAGCCTTTTTCGCCTCGCTAAGTGGGCCTGCCATCGACTTACAGAAGATGCCGATTTTGCCAAAACAATCCTCTTTCCAGATGAAGCTCATTTTGATATTGGCGGGCATGTAAACAAGCAAAATTGTCGCATTTGGGGCACAGAAAACCTGCACGCCTACATTGAAAAGCCGATACACCCAAGACGAGTCACTGTGTGGTGCGGATTATGGTCCAGAGGCGTAATTCGAAAATGAGCAAGGAGTGGCCGTTACAGTCAATGGCGATCGTTATCGGGCCATATTGAACAAATTTTTGTTCATAAAAACTGAAGAGGAGGATATTAGCAGCATTTGGTGTCAACAGGACGGCGCTACGTGCCACACAGCCGAAGCTACACTCGATGTTTTGCGCCCTATTTAAAAAAAAAATTTATTTGGCAGACCCTATATTTGTTACACAAATATTTGGTATGGAAATATATTTATCAATGGTGACACTCAAGCTTTTAAAATCCACCAAAATAAAATCGCTTTTTTTAAATATTTATGAAATTGTGTGTTTAAAACTTTTTAATTATTAACATAAAAGTTTTTTCATACAATATTTTAATTTTATACTGTTGTTTTTTGATAAATAAAAAAAATATTTTTCTGATTTTTTAATATAAAATTTTATATTGTATTGGTTATTTTATGTTTAGCAGCAGCACCGAAAGTTGTCTAGGCTTTTGCTGTGCTGCCTTTCAAATAACTGTTTTCATATAAACGTATGTTTTCTAAAATTGACATTTTCCTGTCTGTTGCTTGCTGTCGGTTATGTGTTTAATGCTTTATTTAAAATGTTCATACGAAGCTTGTAATAAATCATAAAATGTAATTGTTTTTACATTAAAAAAATATATTTTTTGGAAAATTTATAGAGAATATTTTCATAAGTTAATAAAACATTTTTAAAGTAAAAGTATTACCTTTTCGATTTTATTTTCTTTTGTTTTACGAAAAAACTCATTTTTCGTTTTAAGCTTAAGAGTGTCGACACAGGTGTGTTAAAGTGTCAATAAATTAATAGAAAACAAATTTAAGAAAACAGGTAAGGATATAAAAAAAATAGTTTTATCGAAATGAAAACTTTTATCTTGAGACTTATATCTTGTATACGAGAATTCTTTTTTTTACAACAAAATATTATAAAAATGAAAAAAAATTAAAGAAAATATAGAACGGTTTTCATAGAAAAATTTTAACAAAAAGAAATTATGAAGAAGCATATTTGTTAATTTTAAAATCTTTCTTGAAATTTTTTTTCAACAACCTTTAAAATCGAGCAAAATCTGCCCAACTTTTTTAGCTGAAAAATATATCGGTTGGGCCATTTAAAAGTTTAAATTTAAAAATGCAATAAAATAAAAACAGTTTGAAATTATGCCACAAATATTTTTTTGTTCTGAAGTACAATGAAATATTATTTCATTCATATGGCCGCCTCGGCGGACCCTTACACTTTCGAGGGTATGGGGTCGTATCTCGGCATTGGCATCACGATTGTTAGCTTT
The DNA here is from genome assembly GCA_023159175.1 of Wohlfahrtia magnifica. Classification (NCBI taxonomy): domain Eukaryota; kingdom Metazoa; phylum Arthropoda; class Insecta; order Diptera; family Sarcophagidae; genus Wohlfahrtia; species Wohlfahrtia magnifica. The sequence continues at coordinate 9,895,310 of JAKWBJ010000222.1, forward strand.
CAAATGCTCAATTGCCTCTGGTTTGTCGTCATAACACTTGCCTTTAGCGGCGCCCTACAGTAAATAGTCCAACGGTGTCAAATCGCAGCTTAACACTTAACACTTGCCTTTAGCGGCGCCCTACAGTAAATAGTCCAACGGTGTCAAATCGCAGCTTCTTGGCGGTCAACTAACATCACCATTTCGGCTAGTTAAACGGCCGTCAAACGCTTGACGTAATAAATCGATTGTACCAGCACTCATGCAGTGCATTGTGCTCAATGCACTGCATGAGTGCTGGTCTCAAGAGAAAAAAAATAAAGTTAAGTTGCACCATTATGTTGAAACCAAACATCATTCACATCAATACCATGAAGACAGGGCACAAAAACAAAAAGATTATCATGATGTGATAACTGTTTTCATTGACCGTAATGGTTGCGCTGTCCTCATTTTCAAAGAAATATGGGCCAATGATGCCTCCATACCACAACACGCACTGTAAGACCACGTTTGGGTTTTCTGAGCCACAAATACGGCAACTTTACTTATAAAATAACCCACCAAGATCAAAATGAGCTTCGTCCGAAGATATGATTTTTCCAATTTTTTAAATTGGTTTTCTTTAGATTTTTTTGCAATTTCCCACCAATTGTCTTGGTTTTGGAAATAAATTTCCATTGTTCAAGCGTAAACCGATTCATTTCGTTTACTGGAGATAATATACTGAATTTTGTGACAGAATAAAATGACATAAGTATTGCCAGATTCAAATTAACCGCTGGTTCAAATTTAAGCCGATAGGTGGCCCCAAAAGGAAAAACCAACTCATAAATTTAATAATTGTACGTTAAATTGAAAACACTTTGAAAGCCAAAATGACTTGCACAAGCCAAACTCGGACAGTAATTTTTATGGGTTAATAACTACAACTCTGTAATTTCAATGCTGCCAACGTCGCTGATATAATTTACATATTTAAGGAAAACCCTTTAGTTCAGTTTTCAAAAATTATACAGAATAAACAGAGCTAAAATCAAGAAGATATCTAAGTAAGAAAGCTTATTATTGAGCATGCAAGAAAAGGAAAAAGTGTTCGCGAAATTTCAAAAATTGTTGGCAGAAATCATTCAACTGCGCACAACATAATAAAACGTTTCACAGTCGATAAGGCGATGCAAGATAGACCAAAACATGCCCACAGCAAACTATTTTCTGTGGCAGAAGAACGTTTTTTTGTTAGAAAAATAAAAGCAAATGCCTTCGTAAGTGCTTTAAAACTTGCTGCTATTGCTGAAAGTGATCTTGGTAAAAAAGTAAGCTTTGCAGAGAAACATACTTTACAGAGTTGGTCTTAGCGGAAGAAGAGCTACACAAAGACCTTAAATTTGCAAAAGAGTACCAAAATAAGGGTTTTCTTTTTGGAGAAATGTTAATGTTATGTTTACCGACGAAAGTAAATTTAACGTATTTGGATCGGATGGTAAGCCAATAGTATGGAGGGGGAAAAAATAAGGAACTACGTTTGAACAACTTGAAACCGACAGTAGACCAGGGGGGTGTTTCAGTGCTTGTCTGTTTCTCATTTTTTGCAGCAGTTCCAGTATTTTTATTGACGCTATTGTGGATGAAAATATTTATTTAAATATTTTAAAAGAACATTTGCCAAAAAATGTGGTTAAGCTTGCTTCGGATACTTGGTACTTTTACCCAGATAAGGACCCTAAACCCAAGGCCCACAAAGTAATATCTTGGCTGCTATATAATGTGCCACACGTCATGAAAACATCACCCCAAAGCCCTGACATAAATCCTTTTAAAAATCTGTGGAATTATCTCAATAAAAAAATTCAGCATCAGTCGGTTTCCAGCAAATCTGAGCTAAGAAGGGTTTTATTAGAAGGATAGGAAAAAATACCAGCTGCTTACTGGCAAAAATCGAGTCTATTCCTAATAGGCTCCAAATGGTTATAAAAAGAAAGGTCTGCAATTTCTAACAATAAGTAATATACTCAAACATTTATGTAGCCGTCCGAGCTTCGCTTATTTTACTTTTTTTTAACAAATTGATGTCTTTTTAGCTTATTTCTACTTTCAACTACTGAATTTTAATTTTGTTTTCTATACTTAACAGCTTAGTATATACGAGGGCGGATTGACATTGAAGCTACCTAGCGCTAGATGGCAGCACAAACACAAAAACTTTTTCTTTCTTAGAAATTGCGATCTGTCAGACGTCAGCTGTTAAAAGTTTAGCCAAATTCATCGATTAGTTTATTTGTTTTAGTCGTTTGACGTAAGCATATTTTGCGTTTCTTGGAAAATGGAAAAAAGTGAATTTCGTGTAGTGATTAAGCACTATAATTTGAAAGGTAAAACGGCGAAAGAGACAAACGAAAAGCTTGATAAACATTACGGCAAATCTGCTCCGTCAGATTATATGCTAAAATATTGGATTGCTGAACTTAAACGGGGCCGAACAAGCACTGCAACAATACCACCAACAGGAAGGCCAAAAGAGGTGGTTACTGAAGAAAATATCAAGAAAATCCTCGATATCGTTATGAATGATCACCGGGTCAAAATACGTGAGATTGCTGAAATGGTAAACATATCATATGAACGTGTGTTCAGCATTTTGCATGAACATTTGCATATGAAAAAGCTATCGGCAAAATGGGTGCCACGTTTGCTCAGTGTTGATCAAAAACGAGCTCGACAGATCTATTCACAGCGGTGTTTGGACATGATAAAGCATAATCCTGCTGATTTTTAGCGTAGATTAATAACTGTTGATGAAATGTGGCTCCACCACTATACACCTGAAACCAAAAATCAATCGAAGCAATGGGTGGAAGCTGGTGGAAGTGCTCCGAAGAAGGCGAAGACAGCGAAATCGGCTGGCAAGGTTATGGCCACTGTATTTTGGGATGCACACGGAATATTGCTCATCGATTATCTTGAAAAGGGATCCACAACCACAGGAGAGTATTATCGTGCATTATTGGATCAATCGGTTGATGCAACCAAGGAAAAACGACCTCATTTAAACACGAAAAAAGTGTTCTTTCTTCAAGCAACGCACTGGTTCACACAGCATTAGATATGATGCTAAAACCTAGGGAAATCCACTTCGAATTGGTTGATCATCCACCCTAAAGTCCAAATTCCTGTTAGTTCCTGTTTCCAAACTTGAAAAAATGGCTCGCAGGAAAAAGATTCATCTCAAACGAAGAAGTGAATACCGAAACTAATGCGCATTTTGACGAGTTCCCAAAATCGTATTATTCAGATGGTATAAAAAAGTTGGAAATTCGTCTTACTAAGTGTAATGAGCTAAAAGGAGACTCTGTTGAGAAATGAATGGTTTTTGAAAAAAAAAAAATGTTTTTTTTTTTCCTACTTAGGTAGCTTCAATATCAATCCGCCCTCGTATCTATATATAATAAGAAATCAAACATAAGCTTTGCTTAACTATTTTTTATTAAATTGATTTTTATCAACAAAATCGGTTTTGTATAGTGTCCAAATTTGGCTTGTAGCCACACTATTGTCAAACTAAAAAGTGTTATTTAATCTAAAGTATTCTGTTTGTCAAACGTATACAGCATTTTCCTCCTTCACCGCTGTGTCCATAGTTTTTTCGGACTATTAAAATTATCTATTCCATCTTACTTGGATTTTCGTAGTGTCAACCGGTATAGCAATTTGAGTGCCTACATACATAGATCGCAATAATTAATATGCTTTTAAGATATTTGTAAAATCGCCGTTTTGTTTAAGACCATTTTTCAATTTATCCGTTCTTACAGTATTACAAAGGAAAAAAAAAACACTTCTTTAATCGCTTCTAGTTTGACCCTCGTATATTTTTTATGCACAAACAAGACACAACAATTTGTTTTAAGTGTCAGTTACTTTTTTTTTTGATTTTTTTTTTTGTTGTTAAAAGAAAACAATAACAGATAAAAATTATGACTCGCAAAGATAAGGATATAAATTGAGTTGCTCCCATAAAATATAAAAAAATATGGAAGAAAATATTTATACAGGGATGACGAAGAAATAGCCAAACAAGTGATATTATCGATTTTAAATTTAAAAATTATTTACTTAAATTTACTTGAAATTAATTTTTTTTTCCAGGGAGAGCGGGCGGTTACTATTCGACCGATTTTAATTATTTTTTTTATTTGTCGAATACGGTTTTTTCAAAATCTTCATTTTTCGAATACCGAATAAACCGGTTAATTTAACAAGAATAACCGGTTAATTTAAATAAGTATAATTTTTATACGTTTTTTTTTATTGAAAATTTGCTTATCGTTTAACTATTTGTAAAAATATAATTATTTGTGTATATATGAAAACCTTGAACGTCTCACAAAGAACGAGAAAACCAAAGTAGATCGAAAAAGGTATGCACTCTTGAGCAAAAATGACCTTTTCTCATCGTCTGTAAATAAATATTGATTTTTGTATTGGAGAATTATCAACTAGACTCATTGAAAGCCCACAAACGCCGGTTCAGAACGGCAGATATATTAGTTAGTGAAGTTTTTCACAGCGAAAAACACATAACCAGACTCTGGTAATATTGTGGCGTGATATCACTGTTAAAAATAGTCAGATGGTGTGGCCTGGGATTGAACTTGTTGGTTGGAAGGTGGGTTCTTACTTAACATGCCACAGTGACACGCATACTATTAAATACCTGGTGCATACATTTGCATCCATTGTCATTGAAAATCTACCGCATTTACTTGATTGTATTTGTAAATTTTTTACAATCTCACTTTTTACATCCATATATATTTTTATATCAAATTGATTGACCATTGACTGCTAATTTCGCTACAGTAATAGTTAAGTATTTTAAAAGTGAAGACAAGTGTAATGTAAGCTGAACTTTAATTCCTTTTGACGTGGATTCTCTCAGATTTTTAAGATTACACAGGGCAAGCTCATTGGCAGAGATGTAAGAGAAAAATTAATTTGAGTCAGGCCAGATGTTTGGCTTAAGACAGGCGTTGATGGAAGAATTCGTTATGGCCTTATGGCCCCTTGGGATCTATAAATGACCTAACAGCTTAGAAGCTTAGTATTGTAATTAAATAATTAAAATTTCTAACTTTTTTCTTTAAAATACCTTATATTTGAGATACGTTTTAAAACACATTTTTTTATTATTTTTGCCCAATACTACAGGGTGTTCGCCGGGAAGGTATACTATTTTGTTTGCTTATAATTTTTGATTATCTGAAAGAGAATGGATCTTATATTGATTAATGTTTTATTTAATGTCGGCAATTATGTATGGAATACAATATCAGATAAATGCCCGCCTCTGTTAGCCTCACAAATGCGGGCCCTTTTGAGCACATTTTGCATTACATTCTCACATATTTCACGAAGTATTTCATTAATTTCATCACGAATATTTTGCTTGAGTTGCTGCAGCGTTCCGGGTTTGTTTGTATAAACCTTGCTTTTCAGATATTCCCACAAAAAGAAGTCTGGAGCAGTCTAATCTGGCTACCGTGGAGGCCAATCAACATCACCATTCCTTCAAATAATTTTTTGTGGAAAGAGGTCTCGCAGTAATTCCATTGTAATCCTGGCTGTATGCGATGTGGCACCGTCTTGTTGAAACGATATGTTAGTCAAGCCCAAAGCATGCAACTGTGGCGTTGAAAAGTTTTCAGTCATATCACGATATCGCTCTCCATTTAAAGTTACCGTTACGCCGTTTTTAGTTCCAAAGAAGTAAGCTCCAATGAGACCTCCTGACCAAATCGCACACCATACTGTCACTTTTAATGGATGCAAAGGTGACTGGTGTATAATTTGAGGGTTTTCCATTGCCCAGAACCGAATATTCTGGTTTCTTACATAACCATTCAAATGAAAATGTGGCTCACGTAACTTCTCACGTAACTTTCTCGTCGTCACAGTAATCGTTGATTGATTTTGATAAAATGTTTAACGATTAAAACACGTTGATTTACTGAACATTTTTCCATAATAAATTTGCCACGTCTTTACTTTACGACTGCCAAATATGAACTGTCAAGACTAATGTTTACCAAAATGGCGGCAAAACAAAGTAGTATACCTTCCCGGCGGACACCCTGTATATGGAATAACGTAATTTTCACAGCAGTTCACAGTTTAGTGTTATTGTTTACTGTTATTCCTTACAAAGAATTGCAAATAGAAAAGAGCTAACTTAGCGCGTTTAAAAAAGCATTAAAGAAAAAAATTCAACTTTTGATAGTTAAAACGCGCTAGATATAGTGCGAAAGGCGCTAAATTGGCAATACTGTAGAGAGCACAGTTGGCAAGTAGCAAAGAAGACGCTGATGCGAACAAATCGAATATTAGCAACTTAATTAATTTTAAGTGAATTCATATGAATAAATAATTAATAATTTAAGTTTGAATTAAAGTGTCTGAGTTTTATTTCCAACCAAGGAATAATCAAATCCTACATGCGTTATAATAAACTTTTAATTTTTAATTAACCGCTTCTCATAATTTTAATTGTTGCAATCAATTATTTAAATCCAATTATAATTACTCGCTTTTTCCTTTACTTTTACAAAAAAATTATAACAATAAAATATCGCTTAAGCCTTCTAATAATCCCCAAGTCTGTATTTTTTTTATTATCTTTCGTATAAATATGCCGACAAGTGTTTCTCTTCTTTTCCTCTACTTTCAGAAAGAAGAAAGAAGGAAAACTATTTATAAAAGAGAAATAAGGCTTTTGTGGGAGAAAGCGATGTAAAGTATTGCAGATATAAATATTAATTTAACCACTTATTGAAAGTGTATAAGAATTAAGGCCTCCAACCCTTCCCTATTTAAAATAAAAAATGTCTGCTATGATAATTATACTTTTTTAAAAGATACTTTATAAACAGACAAAAGAATATGTATAAAATTATGGATACTTTGAGAAATATCTTCTCTCGTTAGCAGTTTATTTAGCAGAATGAGTTGGCTAACCTTAGACAGAAAATGCGTAATGACTATAAAATTTAATAACTCCGTCAATTTCCAACGGATTTTTAAACCGTAAGTCTCGTTCTATGCAGAACCTAATATAATTCGTTAATTAATTCATCAATTGTACGGTTCCTATATAAAATAGTGCCCAAAAACGGATCTAAATATAGTAAAAATAGGATGCAAAATGTATTTGCTTGGGAAACACACCTAGATTCCTGAAGGCTACTTAAACGAAATATATATCATTCAAAAGATCTGTAGCACTTCTTTCCAAATCCGTAAATAAATCCAAAATCGGGTAATATTGTACGAGAATGAAGGTTCGAAAACCGGTTTTTTACCCCTAACTCAAGATTATGGACGTATTCATGAAATTTCAAAAACAGATCCTTGTTCTGCTCGACAGCACCTATCAGAAAAAAAGTATCATTTGCCAGATATTTTTTTGTCGCACAGTGTAATAACTACTTTTAAGTGTACAGGGTGACCGCCGGGAAGTTATACTACTTTGTTTTGCCGACATTTTGGTAAACATTAGTCTTGACAGTTCATATTTGGCAGTCGTGAAGTCGTGAAGTAGAGGCGTGGCAAATTTATTATGGAAAAATATTCAGTAAACCAACGTATTTTAATCGTTAAAACATTTTATCAGAATCAATCATCGATTTTCATGAAGAAATCATAATGAGTGAAGAGGCAGATTTTCATTTGAATGGTTATGTGAATAAACAGAATAGTTGGTTCTGGGCAATGGAAAACCCTGAAATCATTCATCAGTCACCTTTTCGTCCATTAAAAGTGACAGTCTGGTGTGCGATTTGATCAGAAGGAATCATTGGTCATTGCTTCTGTTAAAGTGAAAACGGCGTAACGGTAACAGTCGTGATATGATTGAAAACTTTTTAATGCCACAACTGCATGCTTTAGGCTTGACTAACCTGTGGTTTCAGCAAGACGGTACCCCATCGCATACAGCCAGGATTACAATGGAATTACTGCGAGACCTCTTTCCACAACAAATTATGTCAAGGAATGGTTATGTTTTTGTGGGGTTATCTGAAAATCGGGGTTTATGCAAACACACCTGAAACACTGCAGCAACTCAAACAAAATATTTTTGATGAAATTAAAGAAATACCACGTGAAATGTGTGAGAATTTAAGGAAAATAAATAAATAAAACATTTATCAATATAAGAACCATTCTCTTTCATATGATCAAAAATTAAAGACATAGAAAGTAGTACACCTTTCCGGCAGACACCCTGTATAAGTGTAGATAACAATCCTCGCTTGTTAATACAGCTCGTTTTAGAAATAAAATTAAATAAACATTGTACGTGTCGTATATATGTCGGTCGGTCTCATAAGCAATTAAAAAAATCCTATTAAGTGATGCTATTTATTTTCTATTAAATGAATGTATCGACTAGCAATATACTGACTGCGAACTTTCCAAGCATATTAACTCTGATATTTGTTTCAGTGCCTTAGGTTCAGTGGTATTTCCAAACTAAAAATTTGAGAAATCAAGTGATTCTTACAGTCTAATTTTCTGTAGCGATGGCGAGGAGTCAACAAGAATCGTTCTCGAGAAAAACTTCCGGTTAACTGAGGTACTGAATGAGACAGACCATTGTAGTCACATAAAGATAATTTTTGATATAGATTGTTAGGTTATTAGTGTTGATTTGGTTCATATTACTTTTGAAATGAGGATGCCTACAGTGAATGGTGTTCGTCATCGACTTCTGCCCCATGCATTTTGTATACTAAAAATTTTAAAACAAAAATCATCGTGAACTGCACCTCACGAAACCAACTTTTAAGTGAAAAGTAATATTGGTGATTTATTTTTTTATTTTTTGCAAAATAGACCAGTTTCTTAATATCTAAGAATGTGTAATTAAAGTGTCTTGCTTATTTTCATAGGTGGTACATTATCTTGATGTCTGTAGCAATTTGAGATCAACAATAAAAAATCATCAAAAGTTTTTAAAAATATGACCATAAATTTAACTGACAGGATAAGTCAAGTGGTGTAACAATTACTCATGCTGGTCATTTATAAGGCATTATCAAACACATTTTTTTTTTATTTTAAACTAAAACTTGGGCGAACTTTAAAAAATACTTCAAATCAGAGATGAGCCATAAATCGCTTTTCGCTATTCATACTCCCACATCATTCAAATTCAACTACTCATACTCACTCATACTCAAAATAACGTATTCATACTCATAACACTCATTAACTTCTTAGAAAATACTCATGCTGTAATATACATAAATTATTCAAATCATTCAACTCCTTTGGGTAGTTCTCATCAAAAAATAATAATAAAAAATACCGCAGCGAGGGCGAATCATACTCATATTTCATCGTCTATGCACAGTGAGTTCAGATGAGTACGAACGAATAGCGTCATAAATGTTGATAACTATAAGTATGATGAGTACTTCAAGCTTTAGAGCGACGATATCCAAAAGTAAAAATGTAGTTGTGTCAGTGAGAATTAAGCTTAAAGAATAGTTAGCACTATTCGTATCGGAATGAATTTATTTTTATTAAAAAAGTAAAAATCTTAATATTTTGTGAAAAATTTATAAATAATACAGTTAAAAAAAACCAAATCATCAGCATACATCCGCACGCATGTTCACTCGTCGCTGTTTTATTAACGACTAAATGAAGAGAGTAAGAATACGTGTAAATTGAGCGTAAACAAAAGTTCTTTGAAATGTGCACTGATGTGCATAAGTAAAAATGTCATTATGTTAATGAGAACATGGAAATTACTCTCCCAGAGAGAGTACAGTTGATGTTTTAAATTTTTTTTTTTTAAATCAACATGCATCCGCCTAACATGTGCTTTGCTGTTTGTTATTTTTGTCGCTTTTTTAGTGAGCAAGATCTTAAGTAACTTTCTGAATTATTATTCTGTGCCTAAAAAAATTTGCGTACATTCTCCACGCATGTCAATTCATCGCTCTTTTTTTGATGACTAAAAACGAGTGCGTAAGCATACGTGTGAATTGAATGTGAACAATTGTTCTATGAATGTCTACGAGTAGCCATTGTACTAAATATGAATGCATATGAGTATAAGAATTTTTGAATCATGATTCAAGTATACTCATGTTTTCAGTACTCATTGCTGATCTCTGCTCTATATTGAGTGATATTATACATACAATATGTAGTAGAACACCTGTACTTTTTTAAAGTTTGTGCACCTCTGCCGACAACCACAACAGCTAAACTTTATCAGCTTTAACCACGAACGAAAAAAGAAAAACTTTTCGAGATTTTTTCTTTAATTTTTTTTTTTTTTTTGTGATAAATGTTTCTATAACAAGAAGTGAATAGAATAATAATATTTTACTTTAACCGCCTACCAAGTCTGATAATAACAACAACAACAACTACAGTAACTATATTACTTAGCAAGTTTACTTTTTAGTATTTTAAGGCATAATTTCTAAGAAATTCTACTTTATTCTCGTGCCCTTTTGCTATCACTTTTTCTCACCCAGTTTATTACAACTTTATAACAAAAATGATTTTTTTCCCAACTTTAAAAAAAAAGCATTTGGCCACGACTAAATAAATTGGACGGTTTCATTCTGCTTCTTTTTCTTTAATAATTTTTAAATTCGTGTGAAACAGCCGAAAAGAAGAGATAGACAGACTAAAGTGGCAAAATGCAGACTAAGACGTCCAAAGACCGTAACCAAAAAAAAAAAATCAAATAAAAGTCGTTTGCAAAAATAGACCAAAAGCGAAATAGGAATTCATAGAGAAAAACATGAAAAACAGCAATGGCAGTTAAAGTCGTAAAAAGAAAGCAAAGGGATATGTTTGCCTTACACTCGTAGTTAGTAGAATTTCCCAGTAGATACAACAACAAAAACAAAAATATAAGAATAATAAAAAAAAAACGTAAAGAAAACCCATCTATTGAGTCTCATATCTATGACGGTGTGCCCATTACTTTTGTAATGTGGCGTCAAAGAGTCGGCTGAGATTTATATGCACAAACGAACGAATGAATAACCAATTCCTTTTACTGGCTGGTTTGCTGAATGACTTAGTAACTGACAGACATCCAGACTAAGAACAGTCACTAAACTGAACACTGTTTCATACGCTTTGTGTCTGTATTAGTGTGTGTGTGTGTGTGTGTTTGTAATGTAAAGAAAATACCAACTCGTATATGCTTTAGGATGCAGAAACAATTGAAGTCATTATACCAATAATTCAGTTTACAACGCCTACGAAATGTCCTACGCAAGACGTAAAAGATTCCCATTCATATTTATTTTTGCTTAGTAAACGTTGTGTCATTTAACAATTGCTTTGCTTTTCAGCTATTACAGTTTGTTCAACAACACAAAAGTCAAACTATTTTCAATGTCTAAGACTCTCAATAAACGATTGGTAATTTAAGCAATAGTTTTTCTATTTGTTTCTCATTTCAAAAATCTGCTACCAAGCGCTGGACCGTCTGGTGCCCGAATGTGAGAAGGAGCTATTAGTCTCCGATTCCATTGACACCGAGAACTTAGAAGAATTAGATTCTATTCCAGCTAATAAGGACGAGAGACTTGGCTAATTAAGTATAAAACACTCTCACTTAAGAACACAGGTATATAGAACGAGGTGTGCTTGCAATGGGTGTTTTCATTACTTTGAGTTGGAAATACCGCTCTGTTGAGACTGCGCTTCATTCGATTGTGGGTGATACTCGAGCACAGGGAGGAAGCTCTATTGGTATTCCTGGATATAGAGGAATCCTTTAACAATGAGACACCGAATGTGAAATTTGACCATCAGCACTCTGCTCGAGAGACTTGATTCTAACCGATTCAAGACTGTTGCGTAAGCGGATGATGTTGCTGTGGCTGTGTTGGGATAATTCCTCGACAAAATGTCGCAGCGCATTTAAACATCTTTGGGCCTTCTTAGTCGGTGAAGTACTGATAGTGGGCTGAACGTTACCCCGGGAAAGACGAAATTGGTACTGTTCACACGCAGGTACAAGGTTCTGTCGTTTTCCATACCGCGTCTTCACGTGGCTGAACTGAAGCTGTTTGATAGTGCGAAGAATCTGGTGGTAATCCTGCAATCCAAGCTATGCTGGCTCCATAATACACATGCCAGAGAGGCGGGTCTAAATCCGAGGAATTCCAATTTGATTTTTGACACGGTGGCTGATGCGATTATGTGGTGGAGGTCTATTGAGAAGTCCACATATCGTAGGATATTTGAAAAGAGATCTGATGATTACAGTTGCGATCAGGTTCACGCCTTCGAAGGCCTTGTCTGTACTACTAAACTGGCATCCAGTGGACCTAATGGCTATGCAGATGGCAATCATTTCTGCGGTAAGGTTGAAGATGGCAAGAGCAGGGTCTGACAGGTATTATGGACATGCGGCCATCTTTAGGTATTTTGATACGATCCCTGATGTGATAGATTCTTCTTTCGGAGAAATTACCGACTGTGTTGAGGTATACACGGACGAATCGAAATCCTTGGAAGGGGTTGGGGGTGGTATCGTTATTCCTGTATACAGAGTGAGAATATCTTTAAACTGCCAGGCTACTGCAGTATCATACAGGGCAGCGAACTGGTTGATGTACTATAGGGTATATGATTGTGATATCCGGATCTGTACGGACAGTCAGGCTGCGATCAGGGCGCTCTCCGGCGTCGACATCGCGACTGGTGTGTGAATGCCGGACATCTCTGAAAGAAATGGTGAGACATTCAGACCTAGAGATAATCTAGGTAAAAGACCACTCTGACACACGGGGGAACTGTGTGGCAGACTAACGGGCTATGGTGGGCTCTCTGCTCTGAAACGAGGAGATTGATTACTTATTAGGGATGCCACTTTTCTGCGTGAACCAATAAACTCACGTGCTCTGTATTAAGACAAATTTGGCCTATGTACGATCGGGCTCGCTCCGATTCTATCATGGGGATGCCGCTACATAGGCTAAGAATCACGGTGGCTATCATTACTGGGCACTGGGTGGCTGGTGCGCACGCTAGGGGATTGATTCTACTGTTGTCAGGATGAAAAAGAGGAAGAGACTGTCGAGCAGCTCTTGTGCAAGTGTCCAAATTTTTTGGATACCAGGTCTGCTTTCCTTGGCAGTCCGTTTCTGCATACCATGACGGACCTGATTGATGTAAGCATCAGTAGGGTCTCTTCTTTTGTGCATGCGTCTGGTCTGCTCGGCTCGGACTGGGATGCATATATGTATGTGAGACCATTTGGACTTCTAATATGGGCATCACAGTGGGATCAATATTAAATCCAAGTGAGCTGGACCGGTGTCTGGCTACCAACTTAGCCCATTTTTGGTTAAATTTGTACGTAGATAAGCAGAATTATCGCATTTGGAGTGAGGATAATCCACAAGCTTCTGTCGAAAGAATATACTGACGTAGTCATTGGTTCATATGTCTTCAAAAACGCTAATGGTCAGAAGTTTACAGTCAATGGTGAACGGTATAAGGACATGATTAGAAATTTATCTCGTACCTCGATTAACTGTCATTAATCTTGCTGACACAGCGAGCGCTACAATTTCTTTACTCAAAGAAATTTTTGATGAAAAAGTAATTTAACGTAATCTTCTGATGAATTGACCACCTAGATCGTGTAAATGGGAAACGACGACGGATCAATGTTTCCCCGTTGTCTAATATTCTTTAGTCGAATTCATAGTATGGAAGCTTTTTGACTTTTGACAGTGTAGCTGGATCAGCCCGTCAAGCTAATTTCTCTTACCTATAAGTTCTGGCTCATTACCATGCGTTAAGAGTTAAGATTTGTTACGATTGTCAATTCTACGTGATACAGATTTAAAGCTGATGATGCAAGAAGTCACTTAGATAAGCAAAACACAGTTAGCATTCCGGACCTTTTGCTAGAAAGAGTTGTTGAACATACAGCGATAATGAGATCCACATTTAAATTATTTGCGAATGCCATCCTTTCACTCGGTTCTAAGTTCTAAAAGCTTAATAGGACTCCATGTATGCACAAACAAATCCCAGCAAGGAACATGGTGGACCATCTTAATACCAGTAAGATACAGTCATTTTGTAACAATAAACGGTGAGCTCTTAGTAATCATCCGAAAATACTATAAAATTTACTGAAATTGAGTCAATAGACAAAAACTGTTTGCTTTAGAAGCTTAACGATAGAGTGGAAAATAAAATGGGGAAACAGTTTGTCAATCCAATTGCTTGTTTGACAGTCAATAACGTTTTATCCTTGATTTATGTCAATAATTATCGATTATTTATCCATATTTTATTAATCCTTAATCTCAATAATGTGCCGTTTAATATTTTTAAGGTGCCTTATAGTGGGTATTTGCTAACCATTTGAATCTCCCTTTTGGAAAAATTTGACAAGCAGGCGTTTTTGTTAAAAGTTAAATTAATAAACACGAGTGCAGATTAAACTGGTGGTAGCGCTACTAAAATTGGCAAAAAAAAAATAGAACTTGAATGCACCAGCTATTGACGCAACCACAACCGCTGACACTCTTTAACAATAACTGGGGTTTCTGCTACTACTACTGCAGACCTACTTGGAAAATTACTTATTCTGAGAACTTTCCGCACACAAGCGTATTATCACTGAAAAACGTTTATTGTTTAAAAGAATTAGGGAGATATTGGCGATAGGATAACATTAATTTCCTAAAAAAAAAGTTTTTAAAATTAATTAATTTTTTGTTCAGCATTTAAATTCTTGTAGTAGCTAAGGATAGAACATTCTTAGAGCTCCATCCCACCAAGTGAATACATCATATTATGTATTGAAATTGGAACGTACTGGTACCATAATTGTCCACAACCGAAATTGAATGGCCACTTTAAGAAAGTGTTTATTGCTGAACAGGCATAAACTGAACAAATTTATTAAAACACCACGAATGTCAAAGAGAAATCAGCGCAGTGGTTTCTTTGGAATAAGGTGCACCAAAAAGGGCAAAATCGCATGGAAGGAAACTAAATAAACAAATTTTTCGTGGACATATGTACACGCAATAAGATAGAAATTAAAGATAGGATTGATTTTTTAGTCATCCACATGGTAATTGAAACGGAATTACTCACAATTTGGGTAATTCGCTTTACAAAATTTGTGTAAGGTTTCGGAAGCTCGCCTCATAACTGGGGGTTAGGTTAAGAAACATTAAAAAGCAGCGAACCTGAAAATCTGTAAACTCATGGGTTTTGTAAACTCAACGAGTTAGCTTAAGCCGTTCGCAAACTATGACTAATGTAATACACATCAGTCGACACCATGAGGTGCGATGAATATTTGGGAATATTTTGGAATATTTTTTATGCGAATTCGTTTTATGTGAATACAAATTTATGTGGTTGTAAAATTTTAGTTTTTTCAAGTGAACCCTGTATCATTACACGAAGTGTGGAAAAAATTTTAAATTTTCGATTGTATTTTTATGGCATCAAAAATACGATTGCGTTGGTAGCAACACTGGTGAGCAAATATCGAAATATCGAATAAAGAGTTGAACTTGTTACCTCAAAGCAAATACATGAACTTCTTAACGAAGTTAATTCGTTTTAGAGCAAGATTTTCAATGTAAGTCCAGATAGGGAACGAGCTTAGCTTCAGCGTAGTCTTAACGATCTATTTTCTGGATATCAGAAGCTGTATAAACATCTGAAAAATTCAGCATCGCAAAGTCTGATAGCAAATTATTTTGCACAAGAAGAAAGATGTGAGTCTGTTAATAAGAATATTTCTGGAGATGAATATAAAAATCTGCCAAATGGTGATAATAAATTATATATTTCCTCTAGTGATACAACCGAAATGCAACCACATATTTTAAAATCAAATAATAATAATAAATACTTTAGTTTATAACTTTTTTGCTTGTTTTTTATTCTTTCGTAGACTTATTTTTATGCGATTTTGCTTTACTTTTAATGCTTTGATTTTAATTTATACGTTTTTTTTTTAATTCAGGGACGAATCTGTAATTTTTATACAGACTTAATGTATCGAATTTATGCGAATGATCGAGAAATGAATTAATCGCATAAAACGACATCTGAGTGTATACCAGCCAGTTGGAAGGTCCCTGGTACCAAGCAGCCTAGACCAATCTTTTACAAAATATATTAAAATGTAAATGTAAATATATTGGAAGCTTCTAATCAGTTTGGAGTATATAATGGTTTAATCGATCGCAATTTTTTACATTTTGACTACAATTTTGCATAGAAAGATGACTTGAAATTTCTATTGCTAAGACTGACTCATGAAAAAGTCATATTTTTAAGCTTTTTCTACAAATACATTTTCCAAGTAATAAAGAAAACACCAGTTTGCTAAAAATTTTATGATATTTTCATGATTTGCATTACGAAAAAGTTTAATAACTCCGTCAATTTCCAACGGATTTCTGAGCTGTATGACTAATTTTATTCACAACTTAATATAAATTCTTAATTAATTTCTAAATGGTACAGACCTTTTATAAAATAGTGCATAAAAACGCACATAAACTTGAAAAATTTGGAAAAAAATTGAATGTTGGCTAGTGAAATACGCATAGATCTCTGAAGGCTATTTAAGCGTGGTATATATCGTTTAAAAGGTTTGAATCTCTTGTTTCAAAATCCGTAAACAAACTTAAAATCGGGTAATATTTAGCTAAGTTACTAGCTTATAAGTGCATGTAGGTCCGAAAATGCGTTTTTTTATCCGTAATTCGAGATATTTGAGGTCTTTTGAAAATTCCAAAAACAGATTCTTGTTCTACCCGACAGCACCTAACAGAAGAGTAGTATGACTTCGTAGGTATTTCAACTCGTTCTTTTTTGTCGCACCGTGTTATTAATTATTTTATCTATTTTAACAGAAAAATATCAAAAATTTAAAAATTGTTCTTCAATTTAAGCTTTTTAAACAAAAACAAGAATTGTATTTGTTAAGAGATCATGTTCCATAAGTTTCTTTAATACTAATATAATATTTAATTTGGCACAATTTATATAAGTTCACATTAATTCACTAAAAAAATTAAAGCACAAAAGTTTTCGCACACTCTGTGAATATTTAAAATTGGTGCTCCCCGCATACACTAATTTTCTATCAAATGAGTTGAACATTAAAATCTTTTAATGCTTTTGTCATTACTATTCAACAATCGTCCCTCCAGTAGCAGAAAAGAGTTTTTGAGAATTTTTAGTTAATATGTCGGTAGATGTACTCAGTCGCTTAGTAATGTGTGATTGAATGAGATCCACAAATAAAT
Source organism: Wohlfahrtia magnifica (assembly GCA_023159175.1). NCBI lineage: Eukaryota > Metazoa > Arthropoda > Insecta > Diptera > Sarcophagidae > Wohlfahrtia > Wohlfahrtia magnifica. Next base: position 9,912,634 of record JAKWBJ010000222.1, read on the forward strand.
AGTTTTCTTTTTAATTTTGGCGATATAATACGTTTTTTAAACCTTTTTTTGTGAACTACTAATATAACCATTGATCAAAACCAGGTTTACTATACCATAGAAAACACAAAGCTACCAGATCATATTAAACTCCAACTTACTTAAAACCATAGTATGTAAAAACTCGGTTCGTGAGCAGAATTTTCTTGGTTTGCTCGTTTTATGACTCGTGGCTCGGTAGTTTTATTTTTTAATTCATGAGCACGAATCATATTTTTGCTCGGCTCTGAGCATAAATTTAAAATTTTTTAAATTAAATTTAAATTTTTTTTTTTTTAATTTTTTTGTACGAGTTTTGTTTTTAAATCGTGAGCACGAATTTTATACTGCGAATATATTAAAAATGAGCAGGCTATTTGTATAAGATTAAATGCGTAATACCAGTGTATTCGTATGTGTGTATGTAAGCATATATTGTTTACAGCGACCAATAAGTATCAACGCACTTATATGGTATGCATGTTTTATATTACACAAAAAAAAAATTTATTAAAAAGAATTTCTTGTTTTCAACTCGTTTTAATGCTTTACAACTTGGTTTGCGTTCCGAATTTTATTTTTAAATTCTTTTGTTTATAATTTTTCTCGTATTTTAAATTCTCGTAAATTTCGGCTCTCAAGAAGAATCGTTCTACACGAACGAATCAATTCGAGCAATCGAAATGACCAACGATGTATTCTACGGTTAATTCAAAATCATTAAGTCAAACTATTTTATTAATTATTTCTTCTTTTACGAAACTGCTTCTTCCCTTACTTACTAATGACAACATTCATTCTATTTAATGCATATGTGTTTGCCGTTGTTGTAATATTACATTATTTATTTATGCATATGTTTGTGTTTACACATGTCTGAATGTACATGTGTTTGTCTATATGTTGTACTCCTTTAAATATATGAAGAAAATAATAAAACAAAAAGAAAAGGAAAATAACTTACAATTACTTTCAGAGGGTATTGTGTTTAAATGCAATTGCTTTGTTTTATATATACACACACACATAAAACTTACGATAAGAAGAAGAAGAAAAATAAAACAAAAATCAAAAGAAATGCACGCATATTTGCATTTATACTCAACTCTATGCCCACACGCATACATGCATACACAAGCTTATACACGCATAAAAATAAATATCTCATACCGCTAAAGTGGGAGAAAAGAATTAAACGACACCACCATATGCAAAAGCTATAACCCAGCCAGTATTTTATAAAGTTTTTCATCAAATTCGAGTCAATTTTGACTCCTCTGGGCGATAAAAAAGCTAAATAGAATATGCGCTCATTTTCTGATCAAAAAAGATACTTTTGTTGGGAGAAAATTGTTCCTGGCCGCGACTCTTGATGACCCATTTGTGAGTCATTTTCGTTGTTAGTTTAGATTCATTTTCGCCCCCTTTTCCAGTAGCATTTAATATTTACATTTTGAACTTCTGGATGATAAATTTGCGATCGCTATACAATTTGTTATTGTACTACAGTGACGCCTTCCGCATTGCTGGATGCCTTTGTGTTGCATCTGATTTTTTCTGACGTGGATAGATGAAGAAAGTTTTAACTGTTACCGGTCTCTACACATGCAAATTTTCATACTTTTTTTAAGTGATGGTTTGTATTGACTGCCAAGTTATTTAAGCCATATTTATGGATATACAAAAATTATTATTTAACTTGTATGGGAGGTACCACGCCCACTTATCCGATTCCATCCACATTTTAACTGATAGTTTGTACTATCTAAGAAGTCATTTAGACAAAATTCAGGACCTTACACTCTAATCGTTCTCTAGATATATAAGTACTGAATATTTTCTCAAATTTCTTTTTTTATTTGAAAGTACAATCCTTCCGGTTAATAATGGAAAATAATTTCACTCAAATGGCTGCCTCGGTTGGCCATGCAGTAGCCTACACGATTGGTCCAATTTTTAAGCACATTATCGATTGTGTTCAGCTGTATTTCACCAATGGCCTCACGAATATTGTCCTTTAAAGCGTCAATTGTATCTGGCTTGTTGGCGTAACACTTATCTTTGACGGCACCCCACAAATAATAGTCCAACGGTGTCAAATCGCAGCTCCGAGTTGGCCAAATGACATCAACTCTGCGGCTGATAATGCGATCTTCAAAAACAGGGCGCAAAACAGGGAGTGTAGTATCGGCGGTGTGGCACGTAGCGCCGTCGTGTGGAAACCAAATGTTGCTAATATCCTCCTCCTCAATTATTTGAACAAAAATTTGTTCAACATGGCCCGATAACGATCACCATTGACTGTAGCGGCCACTCCTTGCTCATTTTCGAAGAAAAATGGTCCCATTATGCCTCTGAACCCAAATCCGCATCAAACAGTGACTCGTCTTGGGTGTATCGGCTTTTCAATGTATGCGTGCGGGTTTTCTGTGCCCCAAATGCGACAATTTTGCTTGTTTACAAGATCAAAATGAGCTTCATCTGAAAAGATGATTTTTGATTCTGAAACATTACTATGATTTTCAAAGTAATGTCGCAATATTTCCCAGCGTTGTTCAAGCGTATGCACGACCATATATGTTCAGCGGAAGGATAAAACTAATTATCTGTCAAATCAGACATGAGCTAAGTGTTACCATTCACGAAATAAGCACTAGTTAAAGAAAAAAACGTTAGATGGCGGACCCTTTACAAAATCGCACCACTTAATCAATTGCGTCCATATTTCGATTGATGATGTGTATTAACTACTAAGTTATTTAGACTAATTCAGAACCTTCCACTATTACCGTTCAAAATGTAAACAAAAAACAATATTTACTTTGTATGGGAGGTGCTACCTTTACTTTTCTACTTCGGCAAAATTTTTGACTGATAATTTGCAATGATTACAGAGTTATTTGGGCCAAATTCAGAAATTCTTACTATTGCCGTTTTAAAGATAAAGACATGTAAATACAAATTTATATTGACGTAGCAATGCCCAGTTGAACAATAGTGAAGCCACACACCAAATGAAAACTTTCTATATACACTTTCTCATATTCACACAAAGTTTAAATGCAGTAACAAATATCGTTTTCAAGGAAAACTTATGCAATATAAATGGGTTTACCATAACGTCAACAACCAATAAATCCAACGTGAACCAAAGAATCTACAAAAACCGCATATACATAAAAACCTTGGTATTGAATTCACCTTTCGTTTAAGGTTAGCGCATTTCAGAGAACATCAGTTACGACGCATGTTATGGTCATTTTTTGTTTATATGTAGAGCGTAACATTTGCGATTCGTTTATTAATCGTGTAAGTGATTAATCACTTTTTAATCACCAAAAGGACTCGAAAAAGACTCAGAAAGTTGATTTATTGATGAACGATCTTTCAGTTGCTAGCTGGTACGAATACGAATCTGAATACGTATGTATTTACATACAGAAAAGACACACATACACACATGCATATCAGCTTTATTTATTCGTATAAAAAATAAATAAAATTCTATTGTAATGATGAAAGTTTTAAATTATTTCAAGACATACTCTTCCTCTCTCTCTCTCTCTCCCTCTCTATGTCTCTTTGCTTGCCCTCATCATTATTTTTGTTTTTTAACTTCGTTTTTATGTATGTATGTATGCGTATGAAGCCTTTACTTTTTTAACTCTTACACTAACTAAATAAAAACTTACAAGCTCTTATACATATAAGAAACAACAACAATTACACATCAACTCTTCTTCTTGTTTGTTCCAGACTTCCACCCCCTTTTCTGTTCGTCTCTACAGTTATTGTTTTTTTTTTTTAAGTAATTGAAGGGTTAAGGTGCTACTGAGTATAATCGTTATAAACTTGTTATTATTATTCTGGTTTGTGTTGTTGCTATACAAAAACTTTTGTTGTTGTGTTATTTACTCTCGCTCTCCCTGTATGGGATTTTATATTTTGTTTTCCTCACTGTTATGCCTTTGCTTGCAAATTTTTTAAAAGGGATTAGAGAGCGAGCAGAAGCAAAAATAAAAATAGAAAAACAATAAAAAAAATAACAACAACAATAAAAGGAACATTGATTACCCTACAAGGAGGCATTTAACATTTTATATTAATTTGCGTAAGTGATGATGGAACATATAGAAGTAAAATAAAACGACGACAAAAACAACAGCAAATAAGGATAAGAAAAAAAGAAAAACATTTAAAACAAAAACGAAAACGAAAAGAAACAGAAAAAGTATTGAAACACACACATACAGTCTTTTAACTGCATCAGCCAGCATCTACGAAAATAAGAGGCAGCAGCTGTAAATCATTCATTTTGAAAATTATAGGCATTTTATGTTGAATCCTTTTCTTATGCTCAATCTCTCTCTCTCTCTCACTCTATCTCTATCTGTTTTTGTGCGTGTATGTGTGTGCATGTTATTTTTGTTTTTCTTTTTTATTTCTTTTTATGCTTCTCTGCCTTTGAAACGGTGTAAAGTGTATGAGCAATTTTTATTAACAATTGAATTTCAAGTATTATTACAAAATACAAAGAGAATTGTTAGTGTGGGTGCGAGAGAGCGGGTAGAGTTTTGACTGTAAAGGAAAAGAGTTCAGAGAAGAGTTGAAATAAACAATTAAACAAATAACTCAATCTTTTTTTCTTATTCTGCTTCTCTTTAATACATTTTGTGGCCACAATGGTAATCAACGTAAAACACAATCATTTTAATTGATGCCTTTTCTTATGCTTTTTTCTTTTTTTTTTTTGTACAGAAATCTTTTAAATTTAAAGTGTAATTTAATTGAATTTTATATGGAGATATAATAATAGCTTAAGCTCTATTGACGAGAGTGAGTATATCTTAAACTAACGGAAAATCTTACGCATATGATCTTCATACATACAGTGTGAGACAGAACGTATGCAAGAAATTCTTGTGACTAAAAAATATCTCAATAACAAAAGCAAACAAACACTTTCGTATTTTATTAATTTATAAAGTTAATCATCCAAATTTACTAAAAAACAAAAATAAAAGTCAAAGAAAATTCCTACTTAACTTAGAAAAAAATCATTTTGTACGTTGAACGCAGTTTTTTGAATGCGACAAAACATAAGCACGTCTTACTCGTGAATAAATTCACTTAAAATATAAATTTTACTAATATTTAGTTTCATAGCCATTATTTTTTTGAAAGATCTTTATATATTCATGTTATGGACTCAATTAGACGCGGTAATGTTACACAAGAAATATCATTCGATGTAATTTCCACTTGCCAATAAACTTCCTCCTTATTTACGCAACTATAGCGGTATATTTTGGGATCTACAATATCTCGTAGATTTTCTTGTGGATTGAGATCTGGCACTAGACATTTCTTCCACTCATTTATCTGTTCATTTTGGATTGTTGTCCTGTTGATATCTCCAATCAAGGGTTATTTTTACCTCTACATGCGGTATCAGTTTGTATCCCAGGATATCCTGGATCCACTACATTCTTTATATTCCGTGGCCAGAAATACATTTCCAGAATAAACCATTTCCTTCTTTATGTTTTACCGTATCTTTGGTATACCAAGGATTAAGGCGTTACGCTTTTTATTCATCTTAGCAGTCTAAATTCATAAGAACGTGTCATATTAAACTAAAGATTCAGCGGATAAGAGTACGGTATTCCATCAAAAGTGTATGTAGTACCTTAATTTACTTGCTCCTTAGAATCTATTTTATTTTGACAGCATTTTTTCTTACTCTTAATTATTATGCTCTGGTGTTGCCGTATTTTTACTGAATTTTATGCATTTTATAAACAAAAAACATATGTTTTTGATTTGGAGCGAAAAAAAAAACAAAAAAAAAAAAAAGAAAAACCAACATCAAAACAAAAAGGTCAATCGATAGTATTTGAAGTTGCGGCTGTCGATTTTATTATGGGCAATATTTGTTTTTGACTTGTTGAGTTGAGTTTTTGCTTGAAGTTGCGGACGTATTCAGTTTCATCACTCAAGCGTTGACGCCAATGTAACATAAGTAAATAAGAGCGTTAAAATTGTGTCATGAGCAGTAGAGCTAACTTAACTTTTTAACAAAGCATCACTATATAGATGTGCAACAGTGAGTAAATCGCTAGATTTCACATATAAATAGCTAAAATGACATTACTTATTTTCATTTATCTCTTTTTTCGCAGCCAACTTCACTTTCCAAAGCGTTGTCAACATTGAATTTTTTTAATTTTAAAGAATTGACGCGATGCTGCTTTGTTTGCTTAATACAATTTGTATGGTTATGAGAATATTTGACAGCGTTTTGATTCTGGTTTTGCTGTAAGCAACAGATGCGCTTTGGCTAAGTCGCTCCTTCTATAGTAATACATGTAACTTTTTGGCGGAACATTTAACGTTAAATCTTATTGTAGTGTGGGTTTAGTTCGAAGTGAGTTCGATTTAAATCAGTATACCCATAGATAGATCCCATTTGTTGCAAAGTCCTGCAACTTTAACTGGTCTGAAAAATGATTAAAGCAATTTTATTAACAGGCTATTTAATTCCGGCTACACAGAAGACGGAACTACTTCTACTTACTAGAGGGCACATAACGACTGAGAAAGAATTTAATGGTGGTGGAACCACTCTACACACCAAGCCATACAACAATTACTTAAGCATAAGGCTGGATTCAAAAATTAGGTACTCCAACCATATACAGCAGCTCAGGTCAGTCGTTTACATGTTAAGAAAGGTAGCCCACACAGAATAAACGTAGACTGTTGATGGATAAGAAGTATTGGGAGATGCAATAAGGTGGAGAAAAAGAGAAAAGGCTCTTTAAGCAGTACAGCAAACGTCAAGTGCTGCAGTATTTCATTTGATCGAAAATACTACAGCGAAGGCAGATGTGGATGCAAAAGCAGAACAGCATATTGGAAAAAGGCCAGGGAGAGCGCCGCACCTTGTACGCTTGGCAAGTAAGATGGATGGTCGAAATCAAATTCAGATGGACAGCCAGACTTCATACTTAACCGGAAAGCTGGCTTACAAAAACGGCGAAGTAGGTTAACTACTAACTTACCCAAATGCTCTCAAGGCACGGATACTTCCGAAAGTATTTACACACGGTTGGCAAATTTAGGACTTCTTATTGCCCATACGAGAATGATCAGATTGGTAATGCGGAACACATTTTTCAAGTGTGACAGGTGGATGCAACAGCAATGAGAACTGGAAACTAGAATAGGACAAATAATTGTCGAGTGCTAGATAAAGAAGAAAGCTGGAATGCTGTAGGGAGACGGCTGAGAAAGAAAGATCTGGTTGCTGCAGACTAAACTGTAGCAAAAAAAAAAGTGGTGACATGGACATGGGCAGAGATACGTGTGAGGTTAATGTAACCATCCCCGAAGTATCCTACATACCCAATGCGACGGAATTTGATGGTCCGAGGGGATTTTCCTTTTTTCCTCGAAAAAAAGCTATTTAACTCGATTTACATAAAATATTTTTTAGTTTAATCCAACAGCGTGGTTAGTTTGAATTTAGTCAGTCTCTTATTATCGTCAGTTTCTGTACGAGGGTAGCAGGGTAGCAGGTGCGTCTAAGTGTCTTAGTTTTATCTATTTACCTAGACTTTATTAGCATTATTCAGTTACACTCTTTAAATAAGACTTGTCTACTTACTCGTATATACAAACGTAAGTATAAACTCATACATATGCATGTAAAATACTTACATAAGAATAGACAAAAGTTAGATTCATACCTGCAAAGAAATAAAAAATTAATTTATTACTTAAACGGAATGCAAATAGTTATTCTATTCGAAAAGGTAAGAATTAAACACCTTAAGAACTACAACAATTTTGGAAAAATACCATAAAGTCAATATTAAAAATAAAGTAAAAATATTCAAACTTCATATAAATTAAGAAATCGGTTTCTAAATGTAGAATTGTGTTAATAAAAAAATAATTGAGGCAATTGGTGAATAACTTTAAAATGGTGTATCTTCTACACATGCTTTATGTCAACAGCTGATAATAACTAAATGTTAAAATAATTCGTCATTATTTTTTATGACATTTCTATTTCAAATTTATTCAAAATGTAAATGTATGTGTGTGTATAATGCATGTGTGTGAGAATAAAAACAATAAATGACTTATTAAAGACGGAATTGGTACTATTCACGCGCAGGTACAATGTTCCGTCGTTTTCCCTACCGCGTCTGCACGGCGTTGAGCTGGAGCTGTCGGATGGCACGAAGAATCTGGAGATAATCCTGGATTTCAAAATAATCGTGCGAGGGCGGCGATGGCGGCGAGGGCGAATGTTGCGCTGTACGCCTGTCGTAGGGCCGCTGGAAAGTCCTGGGGTCTAAATCCTAGGAGTTCCAATTGGATATTCAACACGGTGGTTAAGCCTATACTTATGTATGGTGTGGTCGTATGGTAGAGGACTCTGGAGAAATCCACATATTACAGGATCTTTGATAGGGTTCTGCGGAGGGCAGCACTGATGATTAGAGGTGTGCTCAAGTCCACTCCTTCGAGGTCCTCGTTTTTACTGCTGAACTGGCTTCTAGAGGACCTAATGGCTAGGCAGATGTCAGGCATTCTGCGATAAAGTTGAGGATGGCAGGGGCATGGTTGGACAGGGTCTACGGGGCCATCTTTAGGTATTTGGATACGATCCCTGAGGGGATAGATTACTGCACACCCAACCCCTTCCTGGATAGAATTTTATCTGTGTGCATCTTACCAGAACCGGTAATTGGACGCGGTACTGTTGAGATTTATATGGATGGATCAAAATCCCTGGAAGGGGTTGGGGGCGGCATCTCTATTCCTGTATACGGAGTGAGGGAATCCTTTAAACTGTCGGATCACTGCAGTGTCTTAGAGGCGGAGGTCTCGGCGATAAAGAGGATAGCGGACTGGTTGATGTACTACGGGGTATATGACAGTGATATCCGGATCTGTACGGAAAGTCAAGCTGCGATCAGGGCGCTCTCCGGTGTCTACTCGGCATAGTGACTGGTGTGTGAATGCCGGGCATCTCTCAACGAGATGGCGAGACCTTCAGACCTGGTTATTATCTGGGTAAGGGGTCACTCGGACACCCGGGGGAACTGTGTGGCAGACGGCTTTGCGAGGGCTGGCTCTCTCCTCAGAAATGAGCAGATTGACCACTCAGTTGGGATGCCATTCTCCTCCTGCAGACTTATGGTCATGCGATACATGTTGGGCAGGGCACAGCTACGGTGGTATGATGAACCCACGTGCTCTGCATCGAGGCAAATCTGGGATGCCGCGACTTAGGCTTCGAACTCTTGTGGCTGTGATTATTGGGCACTGGGTGGCTAGTGTGCACGCTAGTATATTGGGTCTGCCGTTCAATGTCTATTGTAGGGGTTGTCAGTTTGAGGAGGAGAGGAGACTGCCGAGCACTTCCTATGCCAATGCCCGATTCTTTCGGACATTAGGACTGCTTTCCTTGGCAGTCCGTTTCTGGATGGCTTGTCGGATCTGGCCGGTGTGAATATCAGCAAGATGTCTTCTTTTGTACATGCGTCTGGTTGGTTCGGATCGCACCGGGACGCGGACATGTAGGTTGTTCATTTTCTGGATTACTGGTGGGTATCACAGTGGGATCAATACTGGACCCAGGTGGGCTGGACGTGTCTGGCTACCCATCGTAACTAACTAACTAATGGCGTTCGGAGCCAGCGTTAAATTGTAGGTCCCCTTCAAGAAGTCTAAAAATAGAATCGGGTGCCACTCATTGATTGAGAGAAGTCTCTCGCGGGAATTATGTTATATAGTCAATTTGCTTACTACTGTATTGCATTATTTTAACACAACGTTAATGTCTGTTTACAGTGTTGTATTCGTTTTCAAAATGAGACCACCTTATTAAATCTACCTTGCTTTGTGTTTTTACTAATCTACTGTGAGCGTCAAAACAAAACTGTACAACCATATTCTTAAAAATGAAGTCTTTATTTCAGCCTTTGTAAATACGATGAATTGAAATATTTCACATTTTTTAAGAGTGTTTTTACGGCCTTATAAAATCCATAAAAAACAACACCAACCAAACAACACCACTTTATGTTATACGAGTACAACAAAAACGAAAGTTACTGTACATTTTACGCGTCAGAAAATGACTGTACGAGAAGAAACAAACTATAAAAAAACAGAATGAAGTAGAAACACCTGGGAAGTGATACCATTTTTGAAAGATACTGTCGAGTACAAAAAGAATCCGCTTTTATAATTTTCAAAATACCTCAAAAATCCTGAGTAACGATAAAAAAAACCAATTTTTCATACTTTCAAACACTTATAAGCTAATAACTTACCTAAATTTTAAGCGATTTTAAGATATTGTTACGTTTTTACCTTTTTAAAAACGTGTTTTTATGAGTTCGTAGATTGTAGTTAAAACAAAATAAATTTTGTGTTTGGTTTTAATTAAAAATTCTTTATTCAACACAGTTATGTGCACCACTGCTTGTAATCTTTTTACAGGAAAAACAATTTTTATTCTTAATTACTCCGTCTGTTTACAACTTTGTAAACAACAACAATTACTCGACAGATCTTTCTTCCTAAAGATCTTCCAACCCGATCGTAGTTATAACTGAGGTTCGATCACAACCTTTTCAACCAGAGGTTATCCACACTTAACTCTCTTTCCTGAGTTAGCTCCAACTAAACTGGTTTTTTACTTCACGATTCACTTCATGAGTTTACTCTTTATAAACTCTCTCTCACCAATAACACTTTCGCTGAGTTAACTTTACTTAAAAACTGCACTCGCTGAGTTGAAGACACATAAACTGATTGCTGTCGATGTGCTTTTTATATGGCTGAGTAAACAACACATCGAAAGCTCTCGAACCTCTCGATATTTCAGGTAGATTCCATTTCTTTCTTTTAATTTCTTTTTAGTTCTTTTGTAGCCATGCGTATGTAAACATCTACCTCTTTCAGCTCTTAGTATTTGTTGTTTGCTGCTTAATTATTGTTGTTGCCATATTATTTTTATTTACTTTATCTCTGCTAATGGTTGTTGTTGTAGATTTGGTTATTTGTAAACAGCACGTATAGCTGTTCTTGCAGCTTTTGTTTATTTATTTTAGCGATGTAATAAACGCTGTGGTGCCCAACCTTATTTTCGTAACAATATGTGAAGACATGAAAAGAAGAAGAATAGACCTTTATAATGGTATATACTTTACTTAAGTCAACTTGGGAAATCTGTGTACATTGCTTAAACAAAAGAATTTTTCATCCAATTTATTTAAAATTGTTCAAGTTTAGAAATGCTTTTAAATGCTTTTTTATAAGTGGACCGTATTATTTATGAATTCACTAGAGAAGTACGTTTAATTAGGAATACAATGGTAGAAGGTGTCATTTGACTCATTTTAATATTAAACTGCTAACATTTTTTTGTTAATGACGTTTATGAATTGAAAATTCGTGACTTTTATTAAAAACTAGCTCAGACTCAGTGTGCTTCGCAACCCCGATATTATTTATTATCTTAACTGCTATCATACTTTTAGTTTCTTACCCTTATTGCCAGTTTAGCGCCATAAGGTCCAAGTCCAAACATTTAAGATGGCCTATAGTTATTTCCAGAAAGACACTGTAGAAATTTAAAAATAAATGTTTCTGCTCTTTTGGCTGTATATGGTCGTCTATGTGTTTATTATTTATTTTATATATAAGATGTACAGTGATGTGAAAAATAATAAAAACACCAGCATGGCATTTTGATATTTAATCAGAGAGTACTTAAAATGAGAGAATTTCTGATAAATAATTGTTATTATTTTTATGTTATTTTTACACTTATCAATATCTTACATCTGCCATCAATTCACAAAAAGGTTAAAATTTGCCGATAAGAAGTTTTCCCATATACAGGGCTAATTTTCAACATTTGTTCGGTGTATGCCAAACTCTCTAACAAAGTTAAGTTTCCATTATATGCACCTGATGATCATTGCATCATTTCGAATAATAACATCATGAACTATATTAAAAGGAATGATTTCCCGATTTTATCTAAAAGAAAAAAACGTAACTACCACATTGTGGAAAATGTCTTTCCGTGGCCATTATATTTTCATTGCAATTATATATTCATTTTGTGATATTTTTGAACTGGATAAAAAATTGTTATAAGTTATTGTGTTGTTGTTTTTTGTCACAAAAAAAAATTATTGTATTTTAATAATAAATTTTTTCATACTAAAATTAAATTAAAATTTGTTACGTCAAATGGCCTCTATACGCATTTCTAGGTATGCCAACTTTCACGTCCTTCTACTGTTAAAAGCAGCAGTCATACGCATTAAGGAGCCTCATATTACCTGACCTCGCAAAGAAAATATGGTGTGTTTTTATAGAGGTATACAATTTTAAGTTGGCAACACTTTTTTAGCTGGCGGCCATTTTGTCAGCTGTCGAGTGAATTATGTTTAGTTAAGTTTTTGCATTTCATTTCATGAAGACTACTGCCTGAATAACGCTTCCAAATTGTGCAAAATTTATTTTGAAAATCATGGTTCTGTTCGATATACGTATAATGACGATCAAAAGAGAATTTTGTTTAGCAACGAAGCTGACTTTTGTTTGAATGGATAAGTCAATAAACAAAACTGCCTTATTGGGAGTGATGACAATCCTCAAGTGTATGTTGAGACACCGTTACAACTGATTGTTTGGTGTGCTTTACGGGCTGGTGGAATCATGGATCTCTACTTTTTGAAAACGATGCTGGCCAGAATGTTACAATCAATGCTGACCGCTATAGAGTCATGATTACTGACTATTTCGTTCATCAATTCAACAACCATGATGTGTAGAAGCTTTGGTTTTAAGAAGACGGTGCAACATGTCACACAGTTCATGACACAATTTATTTATTGAAGGCAACGCTTGGTAACCGCATAGTTTCACGTTTCGAACCCGTAAATTGGCCTCAAGATCGTGCATTTTAACGCCGCTAGACTAGTTTCTGTGGTTATACGTTAAGTCGCTAGTGTACGCCGATAATCTCGAAACGATTGACTACTTGGAGGACAACATTCGCCGCGTTATTGCCAATATACGGATACTAATGGAACCCCGGATTAGACTACGTCTGAACCAGCGGTGGCGGTCATATGTCAGAAACCATATTTAAATTATAAGGCCAGAAGATTATCTTTCCAATAAAGTAAATTGCATGTCATTTAAAAAGTTCATTTTTGTTCTATTAAATTTCAAAGTTCTATACCTCTATAAAAAACACCCTTTATTTAAAAGGATCTTACAATTCTGAATTCAATAACATAATATAACAACTGCTCTTAACGTAATGAATTGACAATAAAAGCCAATCGAAATTACAAATTAAATTCAATTGGAAACTTAAATAAACACCCGCACAATACAATAACGTTTTGTATTTACTTGTATTGCATTTCTTTTTACAATAATTTGATTAAAAAATAACAAAAAATTTATTTTATTTTTATTTTATTTTTTATTTTTTTTTTTTTCATTTAGTTTTTGTGTCCCCTATTGCAAATAACAAATATTTGTTGACTTGTTAAGCTCAGCAAACAGTCGAAAGACAAGGCCTGCTTCTTATGATTGTTTTAAGGTTCTGATAAGGCTAGAAATACAAAATATTTATAAACACAAACACACACTCAAACGCATTGTAAATCATGCACTTTTAATAAAGAGTTTATATTTCAAATTAAATGGAAGGATAGAGAAAGAGAAAGAGAGAGAGTTAGAGCGTTAAGAAATCTGAAGAAAGTTTTTGTTATTGTGCTTTTTTCTTTTTTCGACGAAAAGAGTAAATAGTATACGTTTATGTTTGTAAGTATGCCTCTGACTGTGTATTTATTTACGTCATGTCTTTTTGTTAGTAACCAAATTGAAACAACAACAACAACATCAAAAACAATATGAACAACCAAATAACATAATGTTCCATTTTTTTAAGTTTTTTTGAAGTATAATACAAATACATACATACCACCACCATTATTTCTAGGCATATGTGTTTACATCTATAAAACAAACACACAAACATAGACACACACTCATTTACAATAATATTTTCTTTTGGGAATTAAAGTGCTGCAAAGAGAATAAAGGTATGAGAGAGAGAAAGAACATCGACTGATTATAGTTGTGTGTTTTGTGTGTAAATAACCCGTATAAATAATACCCTGAATACAAACGGATAAACGTAACAACCTACAATAACAAAAACAACAATTACAACATACCTACTACAACTACCACTACTTCTCTACACTCTCTTTATAGCTCTTTTGCTTTGGCTTTCATTATGTTTTTTTTTGTATTTCTTTTGTGTCTATGTAATATATGCGTGCGTGTGTGTGTGTGTGTGTGTGTGTATGTGCCTGTGTATTTAATTAAAAACATTTCACGTAATGAATTCATTTTATACGTTTTTATAGTATTTCTTTGTTGTTGTTAATGTTGCCGCCGCTATATTGTTATTATTGTTGCTGTTGTTGTAGCTGTTCTCTTTGTACACTACATTAAGCTGCATTAAAAGGATGCTTTTGATTTGTGACTGACGTTTGTTATAATTTTTTATTTTTTATTTTTTATGTAATTTTTTTCTATTTTTGTGTCTGTGTCTTTTGATGGAACGTAATGAGAGTATGAGTGTTAAAGAGAGAGCAAGATAATAAAAAAATAATGCTGCTGTAACCTAGACCTAAATTTTTGTGTGGTCAACGCTTCGTCCCTTCTGATCTAAATATTAATAAAAGTGATTAAAATTAAACTGACATATAATCTAGTCTGTTGCAATAAAATTTCTATTAAAAGGAACTGCAAAATATTTCAAGGAAATTATAAACAAAAAAGAAAATTTTAATTTTAATTTTTTGTTTGTTGTCTTTTCTTTACTCCACTTAAGAGTAATGGCATCCTTCTTGTGTTTCAGTTTGTATGTAATTATTTGTCTTATAATTTGTCTTTAACTAAGCAGGTCGAAGATGAAAAATGGTGCGCCCATCTGTCGATGCCTATCAGCAATGTCTTCTATGTATTTTGTATAGTAGTGGTGCAGATGCCTACGTTTTCTTTTCCTTTTTCCCCAAGAGTGGCCATTACCTGAACTTCCTATAATGTTTTTGTACACAACGTTGTCTTTTTTCTTTTTACAGTGGTGGTCAGGTGGCTACTTTTATTTAACTAAAATGTGCAAATTTGATAAAGAAAATGTTCTTTTCAATCGCTAGGCTTCTTAACTTGGCTGCTATGGTTTTTATTTTTTGAAAGCACTTAACTTCTACATCGCGCCATCTCCTGTTTGAAAAATAACCAAAAAATTAAAATAAACATTGGAAAAGGACTTAATTTTTTTATTCATAAAAAAAATATTGTTGAAAATTTGGCAAATGTCGTCGACTTAGTTTTGACGTCATATCAAAATCACACCTCCTTTTACCACCTCTCCACAGAACTAAACATATCATAACCTAACTCTTAATCTTAAGTTGAGTCTTTTCATTTCACAAGAAATGAAAAGGCAAGCTAAAGCATTCCTGTAAGAACTCACTAAACCACAAAAAGTGCGTAGATCCCATAGTATTAATTTAAACCTTTTTTGAATTTGGAAACAAAACTCACTTCTTCATCTTTTTTATCACATCAATGACTTTCAAAAACTAATTTTTCAAAAATACAATTTCATTAATTCATAAACATGAAAGTGTTTACTGGGGAGATCGATTCTACAACTTTTTTCAAAAACCAGTTAGTAAAATTAGCGATTTAAAAAAACCGGTTTTTGGATAATAATTATTTAAATAACCGGTTAACCGTTTCTTTTATTAAGCGCAGAGATGGACCACGTCGTTTTAAAAAATAAGCAGAAATTAACGGAGAGCTTAAAATTAAAATGGCAATCAATACTAACAATAAACGGTGCGCGGAGGCCATAAAAACAAAGTTTATTACATAAAGTCCTGAAAGCTACTTAAGTTTCGAAAAGCTACTCAAAGAGTTAATTTCGTTTTTGTTGTATAACTTGGTAGAGAATGGGATTAAAGGTTTGTTATTATAGTTACATGGTAATTTAGATGCCTTAGATAACAAAAATTAAATGTTTCACTTTGAATAAATCTATTAGTATTATACGAGTTCTTGACTGCCTTGACAAGAAATGTTTGCTTAGATGTCGAGCGACACTGTATGTAAATTTATGCACCACTTATTCAATAGTGTGTATGTCACTGTGATATGTTAGGTAAAAACCCACCTTCCAACCAAGTAGTCGTCGGTTCAATCCCAGGCTACACCATTTGACGATTTTCAACAGCGATATCACCTCACAACATTACTAGCGACTAGTTATGTGTATTTACGCTGTGAAAAACTTAACTAATTAATACATCTGCGTTTGTGCGTTTGTGGGCTTTCAATGAGCTTAGTTGATCATTCCTCATATATAAAAATCAATATTTATTTACAGAAGATGAGAAAAAGTTATTTGTGGATCTACCTTGGTTTTCACGTTCTTTGTGAGACGTTCAAGGTTGTCATATATACAAATATAATTAAATTTATATAAATATTTTCAATAGAAAAATATACAAACGTATAAAAATTATACTTATTTAAATTAACCGGTTTTTAGTGTTAAATTAACCGATCTATTCGGTATTCGAAAATGAAGATTTTGATAAAACCGTATTCGACAATATCAAAAAAAAAAAAAAAAAAACAGTTAAAACCGGTCGATAATAACCGTCCGATCTCCCTAGTAATTGAACAGCAGACCCTGATGATTTGTGAATTTTCATAGATATGATGACGGAGTGGCAAATATAAAAGGTCTTTTCCGATCGATTGGTCTAAAAAAACCACAAGCATCTTATAGAAAAATTAGAGTATTAAAAAAAGCATTATGAAAAACTTATTGATTTGAAAATACAAAACACTTTACTTGCTGCCTAATTTTTAAATTCTAATTACACATAAGTTTGCAATAAATCATGGCAATTACCCTTAATTTAATAAAATTATAGCAAAAAAGTTATATCTCTATGGTATTCTAAAGCAAATAAAACCAATTTGTATATTTGATTATTTCACCCAGATGGGCCACCTTTAGAGCCAATGCCATAACATGACGGCCATAACTTTTCGCAAAACGTATTTTCCACAAAACCATATATTTCAGGGGGAAGTTGCAGTCTCTAACTTGAAAAAATTTCTTCCCTATATATAAGGACCACCCTAATGTTCATGTAATTTGGGCACTTAGCGTATAAGTATTATTTTCTAAGGAAGAATATATAAGCGTATATATTGCTCATACGCACATGGTTACTTTTTAGAAAATAACTTTTGAAAGCAATTAACTTATATATGTATTTGGAATAATAAATATTTGCAATAATTTTTGAATATTACACGTACTGATTTTATACCGTGTTAATTGCATCAATTAATTTTTTAACTCAGCTAACAAATTTGTTGATCACAATTAAGAGAGAGCAATTAAGCTTATTTAGTAAGCATTTGTCAGCTAAAAATGCTAAGACAGATTTTGTCCTAGAAAAATTTAATTTGTGAATTTGGAACAAAATAATAATATTTTGGCTTTCAAAAATATGCATGATTTAAAGAAAAGATTCAGATTCTCTAGGCAAAATTTATATTTAAATAATTTCCATCTTGCTAAGATACATATACGTGTGCGAAATCCGCACTCATACGACCCCAAAAACTTAAAATAACGGAAAGGAAAATATAATTCAAGTGCAGCTTTTTATTTGTTTTAAGTCAAAAAATTTCTTCAAAAATGTTTTTTTTTTCTTTTTTTTTAAATTTGTATGAATATGCACTTTGCATACTGTTTGTAGTTCTCACTTCCTACTGAACAAACTTCATACAGAAATGCAGTTCCTTCCTCTTTATACCTTACACAGGGATGCAATTTCAATTTGACTCAATTGAGCAATTGAACTCTAATTACGCGGTATATTAATGTGTTCAATTGCGGAATTAATTGCTTAAAATCCCTTATTTTGCAATTAAAGCTTATGTGTTTATATGGTATTTGTTTTTTAAATGAATTATTTATATTAATGTTACGAAAATGAAAATGCTAAACATACAATTCACCACGTCAGAGCTTATTATGAGCTTTTAGCTAAAAAAATGTATTGGCTTGTGTCAAGGCTTAAAAACTTCTAAAATTATCTGCACTAATTAAAAGTGCTACCAAGTGCAGGGATTAGTTACTTTTTGTGTTATTTTAGAACACTTGAAGTACTAGAATTGTGGCTGGTGAGTTAGTTAGTTTTAAATTGGCTGTCAAGAAGAAGTAAAGTCTGTGTAAGGCGCAAATAAAAAATATTTTAAAAGCGAATTTGGTCTGTTAAAGTACAGTGGAATTATTAAGAAAGAGAGAGTTTTATTTTATTTTAGCGCAATATAAACGAACTCAAACGTTTTAAAAAGGTTAAAACGTAACACTATTGTAGTGTCCGCCATCATAATAATTGTCAACTATTCTGAAATAAATAATTTTTATTAAAGAAGCCATACTATGGCAAATAAAGTCAAAATCTTCATTATATGAAGATTCGAATTCAAAGCATATAACGTTTTGAATATTTTTGAAGACGGCTTGGTAATGAGTGAAGACAAAGAAAATATTTTACATGGAAGTCAGTCCGGTAATCATGAAACTATAATAGACAGATGTACATTCATACCTCATTTTAAACAATCAATACATTCCACGAAAGTCTGCATAAAAAGAATTCGCAAACTACTGAATTCGAAAAAACGCATAAATTTAAATTAATGCATTAAGGGTCAAGCAAAATCGCATAAAAATGTCAACAAAATTTTGTTATTTCCGAAAACAATAAAAAACAAACAATAAAGTTAATAATTATTCAATAAAGGAAAGTAAGATACAAATAATTTGTTAATAATATTTTATAGCGTTACGAAAATGAAAATGCCTAAAAAGAAAACGCACCATATCAGCGATTATATTATGTAACTTTATTCTATTGGCTTGTGTCAAGGTTGTAAATGTGTTACACTGGTAATGCCGTACTAATTTATGTATTTGACGGCATTGCCAATTCGACCAACTTAGGGCAATACAATCATACATGATTAAAATTAACGGACATAAAGAAGGATGTGACAGCGTTTGCGACATTTCCGGAAATTTCCCAACTTTAGGCCTAAGTCGACAACTTATCATTTTGCAGTCATAAAGTAAAGTCGCGTTTAGGCGTAAATGAAAGTGTTGTATAAACGAATATTAAATATAAGATAAATAAGTTGCCGTATTAAGATAAACTGCATCAAGATACAGTGAGGAAACAGAAACTATAAGACAACAACAAGGTGGTGTTTATTTTATTTTGACGCAATTAAAAATAACTCAAACATTTTAAAAAGGTTAAGACGTAACATTACATACATCACTATCATTAACTATGTACGTGTCAACACCATAATGCAATTGATATCATGTTACTCTGGTCACTAGTGGAGGCCTAATTTTTAACACCATTTGGCAGATTATCATTTTCATCACCAAAAATATTATCGTTATTCTGATATCTAGAAAATAGTTCGTTAAGACCACACTGAAGCTTTTCTCGTTTCCTATCTGGATCCTCATTGAAAATTTCGTTTTAGGAAGCATTAACACAACATTCGTTTTGAAGTAACAGATTTAACTATTTCTTCACAACGATCAAACAAGCCGTAGTTTAACTAATAATATCGACATCGGATAATAGCAATTCTGTAAGTAGTTATGCTTAATCATGATTTAGAAAATGAAATCCCTTGCCTGCAATTTGGCAAGTCAAGTTTTAAATTTCATCCGATAATGTCGATATTTCGTCACCAGTGTTGCTACCAACACAATCTTGGTAAGCAGCTTACTAGCACGCAATATTAGGTTAAGAGTCATATTTTTGATGCCGCAGAATAACTAATTACTAAGGAGTTTTTCTTTAAGTTAATAGATCGATCGAGTAAAGTTGAGGCAACGTAAGAAAAGAAAAGAAAGAACTATTTTATAGAAACATTTTATGGAATTTCAGTTTTTTTCTTAAGAAATTATTTAAAAACATGTTTAGATTTTTTAGTAATTAAATTTAAAAGAATAATAAAATAAACAAAAAATGTTTACGTGTTTTTGCTTAAATATTTGTCTGAATGGGTTCACACCTTAATAGGTTGTACGATAGTTTGGTTTGAATGGAGCATTTTTTATAACTTGATTGTAAGAACTTTCGCATTCTTCTTATAATCACTGTACTAACGATGCTGATGATGAGAGGTCCAGTAATCTTCTTGCCGTTATTCTAGTCATTTCTTTAACCAAGAGCCAGAGCTCCGGAATTCTTCTTGCATTTGATATTAACCGTAGCTTCGTCGAGTGCAAAATCACTCGCATTCTTTTTGTCATGGATTATAAGAGGTACCAAATTTTCCTTACAATCGTTCTGACAAAAGTCACCTAATTCAGACGCTACTGACAGCACAGCATTCATACATTACCAGACTTATGCTAATCGTTCTAGTACTTGATTGCAATCATTCCAGACAATTTGGCACCTGATTGTAACCGTATTTCAAACAATGCTGTATTTGATAATAACCGCACCAGACAACCTTAGATATGATTGTATCCATACTGTACCGAATACTGACCGATCCAGATCATGCAGCATTGCCGAACTTCAATCTTAAGTTGTTTTGTATATTAAGATAGATAACACGGTGCGACAAAAAAAATACCTGCTGAATGATACAGCTTTTTGGATAGGCACTGCCGAGCAGAACAGGGATCTGTTTTTGAAATTTTCGAAATACCTCCAAAATCTCTAGTTACGTGTAAAATAGCGGTTCTTCGAACTTTCGTGCACTTACTAGCTAATAACTTAGTTGAATATTACCCGATTTAAAAGTTTCTATTCGGATTTGGAAAAAAGAGAGCAAACCTTTAAAATGATATATATGCTGCTTAAGTAGCCTTCAATAAACTGGGTGTATGAGACTTACGGCTTAGAGGTCCGTTGGAAATTCACGGAGTTATTATGCTTTTTCATAATACAACTCAAAATCAGCTAATCGTGTTTTGTTTTTGTTCAAAGAAAGCAGTGCTGCCTACCCCTTTTCGAGTTTAACATTTAAGCCACAGCCATCACGCATACTCCCAGAAGCGTCACACACAAGTTTCTATAATGTCACATGCTAAATCTGGAATAGGTAACTTCTATCGATCAAAAAAGCATAAACGTGAAGTGTAATAAGTGACTAAAGTACCCTAAACCTATTGTAACTCATCGCTTAGGTCGACTTAAACTGACTTTTTCTTATAATTTCTTTATTGATTTTTTATTAATTTCTTCACGGCGTTTTTTGTGTGTTGTTGGAATTGTTGTTGTAATACATAACGTTTTACTTACTTACTGTGTACGTACATATTTATTATTTTCAGTAAAAATTTATTCCTTTTTTTTGCAAATCAATTTCAGTATAATTTAAAGCAACTCCTATAAGTGCAATAGTTTTTTTTTGTTTTTTTTTTCTTTTACTCAACATTTTCAACTTTCCAGCCCTGCATTTTCTTTAGTATAGTCAGACTGCATTAAAGTTGTAAAATACATATACAAGAGTACCAGCAGTCTTTAAGTTAATTTGTATGTGTTGTATATTCGTAAGTACCCTGTCAGAATCTGAGTTAACTTAAAACTAACTTTAAGATAACTATTTCTAACCAGTGCTGACTGACACTTGGATTACTTTTCCATGGCAGCAACTAACTATTTTATCATTGCGATGTCCTAGGAGGTAGTCAATTGGTTAAGTTTTATCGTCAAATATTTGACAAATGTGAACAAAAGCTTAAGCCGTTCACTGAAGTTGAGGGCGTAAACAGCTAGACGAATACAGTGACCGACAGCCGCATGAAGCTGAATGAAGCGGATATCTAAGAATATACTTAAACAAATTTTAATTCAGGAATTAAGTAGATTCTACAGTGTATTTGTGAAAGGAACTACAGACAGATACAAATAAAAAATAATAAAATATGTATGTATGCATACGAAACTTTATTCTATTACGACGGCTTCTTGGTTGCACTTTTCTCTTAATGAATTTTAGCGTCTTTTAAACGAAAAGTGTATAACAAAATGGTGAAAACCCGAATAAAGAACAAACAATTAACCAAAATTCAAAAAAAAGTACTGTAAACTTTGATTAATTAGTTGAAAGCTTAAAGTTGGTAAACAAAAGCTCATTCAAAGTTGGTTATTTTTGTAGTTAGAGTTAGCTACCCATTATCCGACAGGGTATGTATGTGTGTATGTGTTTGTGTTTAAAAAATAATAGAAGTATAAGCACGAAAAGCGAATGTTTATTTAGAAATTGCAATTAAGACCAATTCAAATGGAGTGTTGAAATTGTTGGCAAAAAAAGCTTATAATTGTTTGTATGTGTATGTGTGTGTGTTTGTATTACAAACTAGACATAAAACAACAATAACAAGAAAAATACGAGTATAAAAAAAGTTAGAAGAGTAGGTCATAAAAAATTAGTGCACGCTTGCCTTTTTCCCTCTTGCGCAGATCTGTTCGTTCTTTTTTTTCTTTCTTGTGCAGCCATAAACATCTTGTTTTGTGCTGGCCTGTAATCATTGTTGAGTCAATAATACAGTCAAACGCCTCAAAGAGACTCTCTCTTTTTTCTCTCCCCCCTTGTTCATTGGCGTTCATTATTAATTACTGGACCCAACTGAGCAGCTTTTTGTAAAAAAAAAATACAGCAGCTAGTCGTTCTCTACGCTGACTAAAGGCAGCAGTGGTAGTTTATGTGGAATTGCAGAGATTGGTTATGTTTCTGGTGTTTTGTTTGCAACTAAGATATGATTGAATTAAATTGTTTGGTGCATTACAATAATTAAGCTATTGAAGCAGTTTTAAGTTCCGTTCCCTGTTCTATATTAATTAAACATTTATTTTTATTAATAAGTTTTCTTAAAAACTTTGAGAATTTTAGAAACCAGCGTTTCTTATGTGTGTAGGGATAGTAAAGTATAAAAAAATAAAATTAATTTTTTAATATACAATTGTGTTTTGGCTATTAGAACTGAAATTAATATAGTTTAAGCCAAGCAAGTTGATATCCTACCAAAAAATATATTGAATTTTATTATTTTTTAATATAAGCTTGACATTTGAGTTTTTGATATCAGAATTGTAACATATTTCCTCACTGCAGTATTAACTTAACCCAACCAAGTTTTTACTTAATTTAACTTAAGACGGCTTGAAAATTATTGATGATGGTCTCAAAGTTGTCCAAAATATAGTTGAAAGCTGGAACCAACCATCTATGTGCTACTTGTGGATCACATTTTTTTAATTGTTAGTATTTGTATACGAAAAGACTAATTAGAAAACAAAGCATGTGACAAGTAGGTAATAAATATTTTTAAATTGGATGCTACGATTTTGCAAATAATGAAAAAAACTCTATACATTCTGCTGTTGGTCCAACTAGGAACTACTAACTCAAGCAGCACATAATCTAAGGTGTGCTGCAAAATGATAAGGTCACCTAAATATTTGCTCAATTTCTGAAATGTTACGTATGGTTATCTTATTAGAAAAAAATTCTACATTCAAATAAGTGAATAATAAGCCGTTTTTGCTTTTAGAGATGTACCGTTATATTATGTTCATTTAAATTTATGTAAATAAGTGCAAAATTCAATGCATCAATGATAAGGTCAGTGATTCATTTATCCAAACTTTTGTTTAAACTAAGCATTACCCAATTATTTTTAATTTATGCAGTTCCCATTTCCTTCTATTGTCTTAAAAATGCGGGATGGTATCGCACTTACTAAATTGTCCAGAACGTTGGAGCGGATTTCGCGCCAGCTGTGTCAGATTGCCACGATTTGCTGACGTTAATTGCTACGTTATCTTGCTGAAAGGTGAAGGTTTTGCCAGTATTTTGGGCCAAATAAGGCAGCAAACGTTCAGACAGAATGCCCTGCTACTCTAAACTATCCATTCGAGTGGAAGGAAATTAGAGTTCTAGGGTACCATGTAAGCTAAAGCCAGCCCAAACCATCAAACTGCCACTGCCGAAATTTCGTTTGGAAAAAAACAAGGGCTCCTTCCTTAAATCTGAAATTGAAACCATCTCGTCCATCCTATTAATTAGTGAATAACCTAAAGCAGTTTTTTGTCAATTGGGTATAGTTTCGAAATCAACAGCCTTATCCACAACCGCCATTAATAAATTCAGACTTTACAAATGAACTGCAAGTGTTTACAAACCATTGCCTAGGAAAATTAGAGGGTATATGGTGGTTGGAAACTGTCGTGAGTTCAGAGCATCTTAGCAGGTTCGGTGAGGAGTTAGTGTCAGTTCAAACTTACGAAAATCAGCAGTTGAGTTTCTAAAGAAACGTTGGAGTGTCATCTGCAGGCAGCCAATAACTCTGTGGTGTAGGCCGTTAAATACGGAAATTGAAGCATCTATCCAAAGCTTAAGGGAAAATTGGCGTTGGCGAGTAACAGACAGAGCTGAAAAAAGTTGTGTAGGTGGTCATTTCTCCAACTAAGAGCCGTATTTAGGATAGTATGTTGGATAGTTCTGTCTGAATAATGTTACATCCAAAGAGACATTGGTTGCAAAATAAATGAAGTGGCTTAGAAATATTTTGCATCGGACTACTTTTAAAAATATTGGTTAACTAATATATACTATTTCAGAACTGCGTATGCTAATAAAGAAGCATATATCAGTATAGAGTTCTTTGCTACTCGCAACGGAGCTTAAATAATAAAAATTTGTTAAATATATCCAAACGCTATGTCGACTTACATGAACTCTAAAATAACCAAAAACGGAGAAATATTCGATTCAATATAGTTTGATAACAACAGCGCTTAACCATTTAATGGCCCTTAAGGCTCTTTAAGTCGTACATGATTACAAAATACGATTTAAATCATAAACTATTAATGCCGCTAATAATACGACCAATAAACATACAATATATTGATACTTAACAACAACAACGATACTAGGACGAAACAGAAAAGAAGCAACAATAATCAAAGAACTGCTTGTATAACACACCACTAAACAAACACAAATTGTTTTACAGCTCCGTTCTTAAAAATAGCAGTGATATTAGTAAAAGAAAAACTTAACATTTTTAAAATAAGAAATTTACCACGAACTCTTTATATTTTTCACAAATTAAAAAAAGTAATAATAATATTCTAGAAAAATTAAGGCATTGGCAGATATTTCAAATTTTTGTTACGTTTTTTTGCATTTGTTTTTCTCTATATATTCAAACTTAATGTCTGAAAAAATACGTTCCTTAGCTTAGCTTAGTTTATACGATTTTTGTGCTTGCTTCAAAGAGCCGTTCACTATGCTCGTCAGTCTTATTTGTATGGTTTTCTGGAAAAAATCCAAATGGGAATGTAAAAACTGAATTTCGAGGAACATATTTACTGTATGAAGTTCCTTTATAAATCAGCAACAGTAACTTGGTCATTTTCACTTTTTATTGCCTAAAAATTTGTGAGAAACAAGCTTAGAGTTTCTAAGAGACTACAGAATTTCAAATCATTCGAAATTTTATTAATTTTAGGACCAACAAATATATTTCTTCTTTTAATTTAGATTCAGAAAGATTCGATATACACTGTAGTGAAACACCTGCTGTAGTAGAATACTTTTGAATGAGTTCATAGGACATCATTTCTTCAGCGGTTAGTAGATTTTTTCCAGATCATTGGTTTACCAAATTTAAGAGTCTATTTTTACCGGAATACTAGGACATAAGGAGCAGTCTGCAATTTGTGCAAATCACATGGGGAATCGATTTTTTATCTTGATGCGACACCGGAAAAACAGAATAATGAAAATAGGCACTTTAAACACTTTTTTTGTAATAGGAAGTGATTGCTTGGCATTAACAACTTTACCTTAAAATCGATTTGGGTTAAGTTTACATACTGTAGGCGACATATAATTTAATCAACAAAATTTTAGTTTCATAAAGCGTGTTTTTTATAGAGGTATAGAACTTTAAGTTGGCATTACTTTTCAAGATGGCGACCTATTTAACAGTTGTTAAGTGATTTGTTTTTAGTTTGGCTTAGCAATTCATCATGAACAACGCTTGCAAATAGTGTAATTTTCATTTTTCCTAAATGATTTTTTTTTCAATTTTCAATTTTTCCAATTTTCATAAGCGAATTTTGTTTAGCGATTAAGCGCACTTCTGGTTGAATGACTACGTCAACAAACAAAACTGCCGCATTTGGAGTGAAGGTAATCCTCAAGTGTATGTGGAACCACCGTTACATCCAGAAAAAACTGATTATTTGGTGCGCTTTATGGGCTGGTGGAATCATTGGTCCGTACTTATTCAAAAACGATGGTGGCCAGAACTTTACAGTCAATGGCGATCGGTGCAACATGTCACACAGCTCGTGCCACAATAGATTTGTTGAAAGACACGTTTGGTGACGGCCTAATTTCACGTTTTGGACCTGTGGATTGGCCTCCAAAATCATGTGATTTAACACCACTAGACTACTTTCTGTGTGGCTATGTAAAGTCATTGCTCTATGCGGTAAAGCCACAAAGCCAGCCGTGGTGGTCATATGCCAAATATTACATTTAAAATATAATGCCACAAGATTATCTTTCGGTTAAATAAAATTCATGTCAATCGAATGATCTATCGTTGTTTTATTGCAACTTAAAATTCTATACCTCTATAAAAAACACCCTTTGCAATTACATAACTAAGTATTATGTATACTTTGATAAAGTAGACTACAATAGACCGAATAACAAAATACATCTCTGAAAGTATTAAGGAATTATTTTAAGTATTCTATGTATCAAGTAATCGATTCGAATTCGAATCTACTTAACGCTTTTAACGTTTGAGTTCTTTTAAATTGGGTAGAATAAAATAACTGTAACGTAATTAGTGTTTTACTTTATACAGTCGTTTTTTTTCACTTCCACTTTATACAATTATAACTCTACAATAGCCAACTTGTTTAATATCCGTTTAAAACACCAATTCACTCAATACTCAACCCTTAGTATGACTTTATACTATGACTGAGAAACTGTAACTGACTAATGTAGGCAAAACAGCGTTCTTAATATAACTGACTGCCATCAGTTGTTCTAGTAAAGTCTTAAACCTTCTCAAATCTTCTATTCAATCCTTTAATACAAATGCAACACGCAAAAATTGACTTTATAACACCATTCAATAAGTAATTGACAGCCTTGACGCAAACCAATATAATTCCACAAAATAAAGTTTGTAGCTCTAAATGTACTAAGTTGGTATATCTTTTTTGAAAATTAAAAACTTGTCTATAAAAAAAACTGTGACTTCGTCTACGTGGACAAACAAAAAGCGATAATTAACTACCATTGATAGTCCTGCTTAAAATATAGGTTTCATTCCATGTAGAAAAAAAAAATATTTCGTGTAAATTTGTGTTGTCAGATAAAATGTCCTTGAGGAAATCTATAACGTGCAACATTTTATTTGTTTCTTGCGTTGTTGTTACTTTCGTCATACATATAACGACCTTCTTATAAATGCAATGTTCTACCAAATAAGCCGAATATTTTCTTTTTATTTTCATTTTATTTAAATTGAATTCACACAGTATCGTTAATTAATGGCATTTTATTTCCTGCAAAAAATGTTACACTTCGTTTGTCCTTTGCCTTTAAGCGTCGTCAAAAATCAAGAAATATTAAAGATTTTTATAGACAACATTTGTAAAAAAACCGCTTCCTATCTTTCTATTATATTCTCTTAAATTCTGTTAACCAGTAGCACAAAAAAGGGAGGGCAACAAAGTGCAACATTTATTTTTTTTTTTTTAATAAAAAACGCTTTAACAATTTGTATTCAAATCTTAAAAACTACACTAATTGTTCCATTATGGTAATTTAATCCAGTATAATGTTCGCCGTATATTCAGACTGATCCTTTAGCATCGTCAAATACTTGGATTTTGTTGTTACGATTTCCTCTCGAGTCAAGGGAACATTCAGGTCTTTATAGTTTCTAAATTTTTTTTATAAGCCAATAAACCATGATTTGGAGCTGAGGCAGTGTCCTATAATTGTAATCCATAGCACTAGATTGGTTTTAAATTTGTACTATAAAGTTGGAGCTGGCATTTAAAGCTAAAGACAGAGTTGGTATTGCTAAGCCAATTTATTTTGATCTTCTTTAATTTCATTTGCGTCAACTTAGCAAATTTATGCTTGTTAATCTGTGTCTTATATTTAATTATATATATATTTAATAAGATCTCCAGCTGTGTTATACGATCTTGCAAATACCTAGTTTCTTCTTCATATTGTTACGAAAATAAAAATGCCTAAAAAGACAATACACCACCTCAGGGACTATATTGGGGAACTTTACTATATTGGTTTGTGTGAAGGTTGTGAATGTATATGGTAATGCCGTACTGATGTGTGCATTTGACGACATTGCCATACCGATTTTTGGATTTGACGGCGTTGCAGTATTAATATGTGTATTTGACAACATTGCCAATTCGAACGTCTTTGAGTAACACAATCATTCATGTTTAAAATTAACGGACATTAAATGGAGGATTTGAGAGCATTTGAGGCGTGTCCGAGTCTTTCGAAGCTGTAGGCAGTTAGGTATATAAAGAGTCTGCTTTGCCTATGTTGATATAGTTTTCCTTCGGTAGTCATAAAGTAGAATAGTGCTTAGGCGTAAATAAAAGTATCTATTGTATAAACGAATATTAAGTGCAAAATAAATTGAGGAAATAAAACCGTAAAGCAGCAACAAGGTGGTGTTTATTTTATTTTGACACAAATAAAAAGAATTCAAACGTTTTAAAAAGTTTAATACCTGACAATGTGTTAAGACAGCTGTATCATCGACGAATGTTGAGGTATGGGTACAACTGCATGTTGGTATATCAGAGGTATACATCAGATATAACATCGATTCTAAGATACTCCTTTGGGTTATTCCATTCTCATTCACTTAAGTTAACTTCTTCCTTAACCTTAAGCATACGTTCAGTTAGATACTCTCGCATGAGGTTTCAAGATATTTAATTGCAGGCTTAGTCTCATTTTATGTATCAAGCCTTAATCCTATACTTTACCGAAAGCCTGTAAAATCTCGATAAAGAGAGATGATTAATATATTTTTTCCTTAAAAGCTCTTTTTTTATAAATTGATGATTTGAAATATGCTCGTCTTCAGAAAGTAATGAATGTAGTTTATCAATTAATGGCTTTTCCTACAGCTTGGATATATAAGATAACTAGCTTATAGCCAGTACGACTTCACCTTTATGTAGTCCTTCCAAGTTTCGAGATCAAAGAGATAAGTGTATTTTTCATGCTCGTGTATAATATTCTAGACACAAACATCATTACATATAAAGAGAATTTACCTATTCGTCAATAAAATGATCATGGAGATGCCGTGTACCATGATCATTTTATTGCTGATTTTATCACCTACGGGTGCCTTCTTAAGATTTAGATTGCCGATAACCCTTTCAATATCATGCAACTCAAAACTCTATGATGAGGCTGTTGTAAGCCATATTACTGAAACTGGCAATTCTACAACTTCGTCTGCAATATTCGTGGTAAAAACCTACTTCATATGTTCCACATACGTTAACCTTTTCAAAATTATCTCCCAATCAGTCTCCACTCGACCTTCGCAACGGAGATCTGCTTATAACTGGGCTCTTGATGTTTCTGGCTGCTCGTCATAGAAAATAATCTGAATCTGCGGTCACATTTAAATTTTCAAGGTAATTATTTAAGCAAGCAGTCCTCCTCGATTCTAGCAGATTTTTAATTTTTTGACCACTCCTTTAAATTGTTCTTAAGCTGGAGAGATCAACGCTGTTGCCCTAATTTAGCGGGAGGGCAAATAACCCAAATAAACATAAATTTTTTTATTTAAATTTTTATAATTTTACAGCTTTCACAGTCAATTTTTTAAAAAACTGCTATGCTTCTATTTTTTTGAACATAACTGTATTGGTCTTGCTACCACTTCTAAGCAAATACTCACTCTTGCCGCTTACGTATAAAGTTTATTTGGGTGTTCGTGGCTGTATGTGTATAAATATATTTGCACGAGAATATGTGTATGTTGTATATGTTATATTGGTGTATTTGTGCATGTATGCGCTGGTGTTAATCATTTGCCATATTGTAGTTGTAATCAGGATAATTTACACAACAATGCTTAAAGCTTTAGGCACAATTTACTGAAGCATAATTTACCTTTTTAACTCTCTATCCCTCCTTCTCTTTATTGTTTGCTGTTGCTGCTTTTGTAATAAGTGAGTGAAATGAGGTTTTTATTAGTTTAGTTTCGTGTTTTTATATTATTCTCGCTGTTGTTCTTTATGCCTTATTTGTTTGTTGTTTATTTATGACGGTCTGGTGCTGTTGTTTTTTTATTAGAAAACCGCCACAAAACAAGCCAAAAAAATAGGAAAATTCTAATAAAATATATAGGGGAACACATTTTTTTTTTATCAACATGTTAAATACAAACAACAACAATAAAAGAAAAAAGAATAAAACCCTCTAGACCTCCAAAATATATAAAATAAAATCAAGAGGAGAAAAAACTACAACTAGACGCTTTAGTAAACACAGCACTAAGGAAAACATAAAGAAAAACAAAAAACTAAGGTGACCGAATGTTTATTAGGTACAGAGAACAAAATACTGTTTTAGATTTTCAGAAACAAATAAATTTAACAAAAGTTGAATTTTTACCAAGTTTTGTGTTAAAACTTATTATCCAATTTACAAATTTTTCTTTTTCAATATGAACATATTATTTCAATCCATTAGTAGACCTTGGACATGAAAAAGCGATTTTAGTCGACGACAAAACCACGTTAAAATTCTAATCGAATCAATAAATTTGATAGCTTACACTCGACCGTAGTAAGTGCAACGGTGTGACCACTTCAAATGAGTAATAGAGACACATCCAGCTTTTGTATCGCTTTGCAACTGTAAACGAGAGACTAAAAAGGAAGCTGAAATAAAATTTAATTGGCTCTGTTGGTATTCAATGGCATGAATAAACGTCATGAGCGACTTCTGTCTAGAGTTTTTGTACAGATTTAATATTAATTTAAAGAGCATATAACCACATCTAGCGAAGAAGATAGTACTGTTCTCTACACAACGCACAAATGAACACTGAATTTGTGCCAAAGTTATAGATAAGGGTTTAATTTTTAATATTTTTTTGTGTTGCCTTTAAAAATATTATCTTTTGAGCGAAAATAAATTTTAAAAAAAAATTTATGTTGGAACATAAAAAACATCTTTTTTGACGAAAAAATCTCTCTAAAGAATCACGCAATTATCACACTTCCTTGACAGAGTAAAGAAACACAACCCATACTGTAACTGTAATGAATAAATAAAGATCTGAAATGCTTAAAACTTGTTTATTTTTAATGACTTTAATTTTTTTCTTTTCAGGCTATTAACCAATTTAATAAAATTTTATAATGTCATCATACTCAACACAGGAACCCGGTAGCGAATTTTGACGACATTGTCACTATGATATTTTTACCGATGAATCGTCATCATAATATCAGTATCAAGTCGAAATTTGTATGAAAGTACCATAAATTAAAAATTTCATTGCTGAGTCCTTATGACAATGATACAAACAAAAGGAGTTATGTTATGTCATTGAATGTCATCATACTAAAAAAAAGTTTAAATTTACCGACATTGTCTATTATGAGTCGACTTTAAGCTAAAATTTAGCGACACTGTCTGTTATAAGTAGACTTTATGTTGTAATTTACAGACATTATTTGTTATGAACCCACTACATGCTGAAGGATGTAGGATTTTGTCAACTACACCTCCCCGTTAACGAATAAAGCACAATGATTTTGATAATATTTTCTGTTAGAAATCACTAATAAGCAAACGCCTGCATGACAAAATCAACTTCTGTCATCTATGAAAATTTAGACAATTACTTTAAAAACTTATATATGATATCAAAGAAAATTCTCTCTAAGTCATCGATGTTTTACCATTGTCAGCGTTTGTCACGGTGATTTAATATGACATTTGCCAATGCGCACGTATAAAAAAATTTAATTTGGATATTTCTGGTTAGAAGATCGGTTGTTATAACGCAAAGAAAATACCATAAGTACCATTTCAATGACCAGAATGCACTATATAATGAACCACAATGAACTGTGAATCTACCTTGTCGCATTGAAGAAGATTTGTAACCAATACGAAAAAGTGTCCACACGGATCCATCTGACTTTACTTATCGACGTGCTACTAACTTGTGAATCTTCAGAATAGCCCTATTAGATTACACAGCTAAAAGTTGATCTGGGGATGTTGCCATATAAAAATTAATTGGCTTAACCCATCAATAGCCAAAACCAAAACTTCAATGAAAAATTTGAAAATTTTTTTTATTTTTATATTCCTAGTGATGCAAAAAAAGCAAAGAAATAAAAATGAATGGGTACAATATGAATAAAATTTTAATTACTTTTAAACAATGTCATAGTACACATAAGACATTACAATATATGATTTGGGAACTTTTAAAGTCACAATAAATAATCATAATATGGAAAACGGAGGCCCTTTGTTTGATATTTGTTTGGGAATGCATAGGAAAAACTAAATGCCATATATCCACCGAAACCACTGAGCCGATTTTGTGCAAACTTCACATAAACCATCTACAGACTATCCCAAACGTATCCTGAAATTATGGTTGAAATGGGTCGTACCGTTGACGCAGTTAATGGTGACATCAAAGTGAGTGTACACTGTTTTTGTACGAGTATTTAATGACTTAATAAATTATTGAAAAAAAAGAATTTATATTTTATTTCACTACTAAAAAAACAATATTTTATTAACTATTCACAAGATATATTTACAATTTTCCGATAACTAGGTGTTACCAAATCGGCAAGGCTGCTAAGAATGGGTTTAGAAAGTTTGACCAGGGATGCATCCTGCGGCTGCAATATGCCAATCAGTTAGTAGAAGTTGGCCTACTCTGTACAGTAGTTTGCGAAAAAAGTACATCATATCACAATTGATCGAATGATATAAAAATTATTAAGTTGAATTAGTTTCGGTCGATGCAAGGATTCGGCGGCGCAATCTATAATCAAGAAGACTTAAGTCTAAGTCCCAAGAGGCTTGCTAGTGAATTCATATACTATAGAGGAATCAAATCAACCCATATATTATATATATATATATATATATATATATATATATATATATATATATATATATATATATATATATATATATTAATTCCATGAAGGTACATGGGGACTTCTCTCAGTCAATGAGCTGCACCCGATTATGTTTTTAGACTCATTGAAAAGGATCTATAGTTTAACTCCGGCTCCGAACGGCAAATGCAATAGTAGTAATACTCATAATCAGTTACTAGTTAATGTTATGAGGTGATACCGCTGTCGAAAAACGTTTTCTTTTTTAAGATGGTTTGGCCTGATATTGATAGGCGGGTATCTTATCTACCATACCACTTCTGCACACAATCAACTCTTCCTCAATTAAAAATGATGGTATGTCGTCGCTTACGTCGTTTCTTATGGTTCTCCTATAGCTGTGCTCTTATTAACGAGTGTTACGTCTATATTCTCATCATGATTCTTATCTTGGACCAACTTAATTTGATTAAGTCTATTGAACCCTTCTCGTCTGGTTGTCTGTTTTACGACATAGAAGCTTTGTGCTCCTGTTCACTGTTTTTCTTTTCTTTTTGATCAAAGAGCCAATAGACTCGAGAAGCTCATATGCATCTTGATTTCAATGTTGCAATTTCGCTCTTGTTGTTTCGAACGGTTTCGGATTATCCAAGCCTGATGCATTCTGATAGTGAAGTGTTTAGTTCAATTATTACCTCATACATTATCTACACTACTTGAAGAATCGATTGACACACTCTTGCCTCTGGGTTGCAAATATAGATCACAGGCCGCGTATGGAAATTTATCCCACATCAATCCACTCAGGAAGACGCTTGACCATTATCAGATTTGTACCTGCTAGCTGCCTGATAGATTTGTCCCCGGTAAGCGATTAGAGTCCGTCGTCCGTGTATATCCATTCAGACGGTCGAGAATACATTGAGGAAGTGATCTATAGCTTCCGTTATTCAGTTAATTGAAAGCCATTAGGCGTTCTATAGCTAGTGCCGTCTTTATGTAATAAAAATATCCTCTGGGTAGATGTTAAGTAGGATTTCTAAAGCCTTATTGAAGTAGTTTTTATTGCCATTGTTGTCTAGGAATCAATAAGTTAGTTTGTAACCGAATTTTACATTTATTTTAAGCTGAAGTCCATTAGATTATAGCTAAATAACTTAGAATAGGGCTAACTACGATTCTACAGGGCTAGTCAGTCATTCTAGAATATATATCCCATTTTAAACCTATATTCACACTATAGTGTCTAACAACGATATGCTTTGTTTGGTTTTCTTCCTTGTGCGGTATTTCCATTTACGTAGAATAGTGCCAATAGGTCATCAGTATAGCAACTCTTAGCTTAAAAATAATAAAGCTAATGGTCAATATTCTAGCACACAAGCTGTCTAACCATCCAATCCAAAACAAATATTTATTATTTTTCGAAAATTGAACATTTTTTCAGTTTTCAGTCATATCATCACAATTTAGATGGCCACCTTAAATGGTCTAAATGAACCATAAAACAGACTAAAAAGAAAAAACTACTGTGTCTGAAAGCAGAAACACATATAGCAACTGTTTGTTTCTACAGAGATATATAGATTTACATATATATACGTGTATGGGTATCATTTTTCAATGTACGTATGTGTGTGTGTCTCTAAACTGCACACATTTACATACTTTTGCCACATTAACATTCAAAATAGGCGAAATTGCCTTTAAATAGTTTCGAGAGAGAAAAACAAAAACACAAACAAGCAAAAGAAAAAAAGGACACCGAAACAGAAGAAAGAGATGGCAGATATAAAAGGAAAGCGAAGTCATTTCTACACACATACGGTGTCTGTGAAAATTTTAGGCCAAAAAACAACAACTATAACTACCATATGATATGATTTTTTTTAAGCAGACAGATATAAAAACAAAAACAACATGTATAATCGTAAATATTATACAAAGTAGGAGTATTTCAATAAGTGATAGTGGTGTGGGTAAGACGATGGTGGCGGTAATGCATGATCTAAAAATATAGGCTAAATTAACCGGCAACAATTTTCTGTAATGATTTCCTTTTTGTACAGAAAAGGATAACGCAACGTGTGCATGTTAATGTTGCAAATGATCATTTTCAGACTAACATGTGAATAAGAGTGTATGTGTGTGTGTTTTTTTCCTAAAAAGCAAAAAAAAACACTTAAAATTATTGTAACGAAACGCGAACAAACGTTAAACACAAAAACTTAAAATTCAATTCAATTCCCTAAATCCCTGCAAATGAGACAACAGCGACGAGACGACGGTATCGTTTGTGTAGTTTTTTATACAAATTTTGTAACAACTTTGTCTATTCGAAACCCTGTAAGGTAAGTTTTAGACAAATTGCTATTTGGCTAAAAGAGAATTTTGCAGGGATTTTTATTTTTGCGGTTTTCTTCTTTGTTTTATAAAAATCATTAATTTTGTTTTTAATTAATTGTTTTTTAACCAAAAATTTTGAATTTTTTTTTTTTGACTTTAAAAAATTTGTGTCAAAGATTATGAATTTTAGCCGGTATGAACCAATCAATTTCCGAAGTTCTGAAACTTCTCATTATGGGCGGTTAACTATGTAATGTATGATTCATTTCAGCTAATTTGTAATGTGGCTTGGTATTTGCACGAGAGTTGGCAAAAACCCGGTTTTATATAATCACA
This sequence comes from Wohlfahrtia magnifica, assembly GCA_023159175.1. Classification (NCBI taxonomy): domain Eukaryota; kingdom Metazoa; phylum Arthropoda; class Insecta; order Diptera; family Sarcophagidae; genus Wohlfahrtia; species Wohlfahrtia magnifica. Next base: position 9,948,762 of record JAKWBJ010000222.1, read on the forward strand.
TTGTTTAAGTGGATATTTATAGTGAAATTTAGCACTCTCAGTGGGATCAAGGCATTATTGTGTACTATGAGCTACAAAAGCTCGGTGATCGAAGCAGACTGCAATTACTTCATTTGAATCATGCATTATGAGAAAGACGGCCGGAATATAGAGACAAAAATTAATAATTCCTTTTTTCAAAACAAATATTAGAAATGATCAAATGCCGCATCCGCCGTATTTTCCGAACATTGCTCACATCTCTTATACGGTCTTTCTTTACACGACATTTCGCTATAACGGCCTGCTTTAATTATGGAATACATTCGCTTTAAGCGCAAATTACTTCGTTCTACGACTAAAGAAACCGTAGATTCTCCGACTTTTGCAAACGTAACGCATATTCATCTCGTTTAAAGGCATTTCTATTTACGAATTTATCTAGATTTTCAGAATTTATCTAGGCCGTATAAGGAGGTATGGTGTGCCGCTGTGGGATGCTAGGTAAGATACCCGCCTACCAACCAGAAAGTCGGCGGTTCAATACCAGGCCAGACCATTTTAAAAAGGAAAAAAGTTTATCGACAGCGGTATCACCTCATGTTATGAGCATAAATACTATTGAAAACTTCTCTGAATGTATTTGCCGTTCGGAGCCGGCATTAAACTGCAGGTGCCTTTCAATGAGTTTAAAAATAGAATCGGGTGCAGCTCATCGACTGAGAGAAGTCCCCATGTTCCTTCATGGAATGTTATGGGAATTAATGTAATATATAAGGAGGTATGGGTTTATCTTTTAGCATGACACCGAATCACTGCGCTTGAACAAATACAAAATCGGCTTCAGAGCTGGAGTGCCTTAAAACACCAGAATTTTTTCAGAGATGGGACTTGAAAATTTTTTCAGAGGTGGAGAATAGATCTAAGAAGTGATTTGATAAATTTGTTATTTGATTATCTTTTTTAAGCTTAATTACACTTATTTTTGTTGCAAATAAGCTACGAAAAACGTTAAATAAAAAAACCCACTTACGCAGACATTCCAAAATGGGCCATTTTTAGATAAGTATGAAAATTATATAAAAATTAAATAGGATAACAACTAACGGCTTCTAATTAATAATTCTTCTTACTTTCATTATATACTGTAGCGATTATTATAAATGCAACTCTGCGTTTCGTAATCCGAAATTGCATTCTATTCTTTATAAGAAGAAGCATACTTAATATCATCACTTGTTTATCATATTTTTGATCATAATATTTTATTAATTATAAAAAGTGAACATTTTGTGCAAGCAAAAATTGCAACGTGCTGTTAAGTAAGCAAATCCTATCATTTATTTACAAAATAGTTTGATTGTGAAAGTTTTTTGTATTTTTCAAGAAACAGTTATCAACCGATAACAAAGTGGCAATAATAAAAGCTTTGGAGGAAGGAATGTGGATGACCGAAGTTGGAGTCCTGTTCGGAGCACACAAATCAACTGTTAGTCGAATTTTCTCAAAATTTCACTCTTCTGGAAGTGTAGACAGAAAACCAGAAAGTTATAGTCAACAAATTAATACTGCTCGTCAGGACCGATACATGCTAAGGTCCATTTAGAATATATACCGCTAGAAGCAGATTAAGTGAAGTCAATCTATTTGCCGGATCTCCTTGTGATAAGCTGCTAATAAGCAGAGTTAATAAGAGAAGTTATCTTGACTTTGCAGAGCGTCATTTGAACTGGACAACAGAGGATTTGGCTAAAGTTCTTTGTAGCTATGAACGCAAATTTAATTTATTCGGCTTCAGCACACTGCAACATGTTGGGTGTTCATCAATGCAAATTATACAAATTACATTAATTGCATTTTTTATGCTCGACACTGTACATATAAAAAACAAATTACATTGATTTGATTAAGTGCTTAAAATAATGCCTCCTATCCTTATGTTAATTTTACTTACCAATGGACAGAAAAATGTAGCAAATTCGCCAAGATTTCATAAATTAATTAATTAAGACCATCATTGCTTGATGGAATGCCAGTAAATATTGATATTGTTACGTTTTTACATCTTTAAAAACGTGTATTTATGAGCTCGTGGATTGCAGTTAAAATACAATAAATCTTGTGTTTAGTTTTTAATTAAAATCCTTTATTCAACACAATTTTGTGCACCACTGCTTGTAATATTTTTACAGTCAATAACTATTTTCTATTCTTAATTACTCTGTCTGTTTACAATCTCGTAAACAACAACAATTACTGACAGATCTTTCTACCTAAAGGTCTGCAAATCCGATCGTAGTTATAACGTAGACTCGATCACAACTTAAATTCTCTTCGACCAGAGATTAACCACTCTTAACTCTCTTTACGCTGACTTCATACCAACAAGGCTCGTTCGGTGAGTTAACTTTACTTAAACCGCACTCGCTGAGTTTACGACACATAAACTGTTTATTTCGTATCGAGGTGCTTTTTATATGGCTGAGTAAACAATACATCGAAAGCTCTCGAACCTCTCGATATTCCAGGTAGATTCCATTTCTTTCTTTTAATTTCTTTTTAGTTCTTTTGTAGCCATGCTCTTAGTATTTGTTGTTACTTGTTTTCTTTGCTGCTTAATTATTGTTCTTGTCGCGTTATTTTTATCTGCTAATGTATGTTGTTGTAGATTTGGCTATTTGTAAACAGCACGTATAGTTGTTCTTGCAGCTCTTGTTTATTTATTTTAGCGATGTAATAAGCGCTGGGGTGCCCAACCTTATTTTTGTAACAATATATTGTGAGATCTTGTTCGTAATGTTGCGGAAAGACTAAGACTCAATTGCTTTAGTTTTTCTCTTTTTTTTTTTTTTTTGTTGAAATCAAGTATACTAGTGGTGTTATTGTTTTGACAGCAGCTATATATTCTTTCAATTTAAACGCAAATCAAAATAATTTAAGTGACTAAAGCACCTCATAAAGTTAAACCTTTCATGCATATGTTGTCTATATACAACATCACTATTTGAGAGCACCTTTCAGATGTCTAACGATATTATATTTTTAAACGAAGTAATATAAAATAAAATTCTATGCCTTAATATTGGTTTTTCTCCTAATTTAGCTGAAGTAAAAAAATTTTGTATTTCTTGTTGTAATTTTTTTTCGGTCAAGTCTGCTGATTTATTCGATTTTTATTTTGTGAAAAAATAAGTTGAAATGAAATTTTTTTCCAGTTATAATAGCTTACAACCAAATGAAATACATAAAAATATATATAAAGATTTTAATCAGACGATTTTTTTGGACTATATTGTAACTGCTTTAATTTTTTTTTTTTTAAGTTCTTAAGACTTAGTATTCCTTTCCATCCCTCAAATTACTTTTTTGTACATTTCATCCACTAAAAACGACAAAAGTGTTTAACAGCGAGTGAAATGAACGTTTTCTCTCAGTAGATCCAGAAGGCTATCAATTAGTGCCAGCTCAGGTCTATTTAATTTGCGTTGTGCTCTTTTTGGCTAATATTGAGGATGACTTGTTTTGCATGACCTATGCTGAAACATCTTAATCTGTACAGTGTGAATGTTCAGTCATCTTGACTAAAAGAATGAGATTTGCTGTGCTGCCTCCGAATATGGTATAATATGGTGAACTTATTTGGCTGCACAAATAATTCTATGTGTCGTGGTAAAAATTATTTAGGTGGCCCTAAACAACGCTAACAAGAGTAATGGAACAAACCTTTTAGTTTGATTGAATTGATTTTGTTGCTAAGACAAAACCTGAAAAACCATTGATAAAAATTTCTGCTGACGAAGCGAGCATTACTGATAATATTTTAGAAGAGTATTGATCAAAGAATTGTAAAACTAAGTTATAGACCTGGGGAAATGGACATTACAATTTCTGATTCTAGAATTAAGGTGGAGTTTCAAAAAATTGACCAAAGCACTTAAAAAGGAGAAAAGTGTCGAATAATCCTATGGAAGATGTTGTTGAAGTATAAATCCCTTCAAATACTTAAAATATTGTAACGTTTTTACCTTTTTAAAAATGTTTGAGTTCTTTTCAATTGCGTCAAAATAAACTATACACCACGTTGTTGTTCTTTTACAGTATTTATTTCCACAGTTTACAGTATACAAATATAACTATACAGTCTTCAATTCATTTATCTTGCACTTAATATTCGTTTATACAACATTATTATTTACGCCCAAAACACAACGTTACTTTATGACTGCAAAACGATAACTATGTCGACGTAGGCAAAGCAGCCTCCTTATAAACCTATTTGCCTACAAATTAGAAAGTTCCGGAAATGTCCCAAACGCTCTCACATCCTCTATTTTATGTCCATTTATTTAAAACATGTAAAATTGTGTTACCCAAAGATGGTCGATTTGGCAATGCCGTCAAACACAAGAATCAGAACGGCAATACTGTCAAATACACAAATCAGTACAGCGTAACACATTATCAACCTTAACACAATCCAATAGACAAAATCCCACAATACAGTCCATGATGTGGTGTACTTTCTTTTTTGGCATTTTTTTTTTTTTTTTTTTTTTGTAATAATATTATTGATTATTAATTTATTATTTTCTTATAATAAAAAAATAATATTATTTCTCCGTTTATGCGCCATATTGTCTCTGTACAATATATTTTAAAAACTACGTTTGGAATGTAAGTTGAACTTTTTGTCGTTTTTTAACTTATTTGACCCCAATGTAGTTGGAAACAAAGTTAAAAAAAACTATAGCTGCCTTAACAAAGCTTGGTGCAAGAGAGGGTTGTAATGGGTTGATATAACTAAAATATTCCAATCGTATTAATACTTTTGTAATATAGTGTACAACAAACATCAGCACAAATAAAATATATGGCCACTATATATGGATGTTTAGGAAGAATATCTTTGTCCTAAGCCTATCAAACAAAAATGATCAAGTAAATGCAAAATTTTCTTCTTATAAGACCAATAACGGAATGTTAGTTTGACATTTTCTTTACCGCTATTAATTCCAAAAGTTAAATTCCACAAGTTTTTAGCAACTCTTGCATTAGAGAATAGATAATATTCTTCAATATAAAAATTATATATTATTTTAATTGCATATGCTACAATTTGTATGTTCCTAACTATCGTAGTGGAGTATAAACCAAAATCCCCATTAATTTCACAGAAAAAAAATTCGTTCGTATTTCTGTATTTTCCCAATTGACTGGACATTGAAAATTTGCAATTTTAATTTTGATTTAATATTTCAACATTAATGCAACATTTTTATCCATATTACATGCTACAGGCAATAAATGCATGATTGACATAAAATTCAAAATTTGCGGAATTTATGGAAATTTTGTTGCCAAAAATAAAAAAAAATAATCCAAAAAACTAAAGGAAATTCTAACAAATTTTTACATTGAAATGAAAATAGAAGACAAAAAACAACAATATCACTAAGCTTATTTGTTGTAACAATTTGTAGCAACAATTTTATTAACAGCAACACAACAAATAGCAGCGATAACACTGCTATCGTTATCAATATAATGTTACACATTGAAAACAATTTTGCATTTTGATATCTTTCTTTCTCTCTCTTGCACTCTTTCTTTTTATACTTTGAAATGTTGTCGTGCATTTTGTAATATTTGCAACCACTATTTACCCTCACACATACAAGCACACGCTAAAACGTGTATTTTTCACTAAATAAATACTTGTTTAGCAAAGCCATAGAGAAAGCGAGAGAGACAGAGAGAGAGAGAGAGAGAGTAAAAGAGAAAAACGATAATAACGGGGTTTGGTAAAAAAACTATGTTTTTGTTGCATATCCTTTAGGCGAAGAAAAACGCTCAATTAGTTTTCCACCAGCCGTCCACCAGAAACAAAACTACTTCATAATGAATAACCGCCAAAAATTGCAACCAAAGAAAGTTTTTTTTTGTTTTTCGTTGGATAATTCTCCATAGGCACGATACAGGGCATTGTATTACTGTGGGTGTGTTGATGTATGCTTACATACATATACATATGCATGTGTTTACATTTGTTTATGTACGTGTTGTTGCTTATTTCTTCTCTCCTTCCATATTTACTTTGGCAAATTTTATGTGAAAAATACAGATTTTTTGTTATTTTTAATGTTTACTTTTTTTAGTAGATAGTGAGTGAGCTTTAAACGATTATTTTTAAAGTCGACATAAAAATAAAATTTTCATTTTTTTACTTGTATGTATGTACTTATGAATATATGTGTTTCACTTTTTGTTTTATTTGTTTGTTTTAAAAAAGATTTATGGGATTAAATTTTAAAGGATTAAGTAACAATGACGTCGTTGCGATATGTTACTGTTGGTATTACAGTGAGAGAAAAAAATTTAACAATTTCTGTATATAAAATGTAAAATTTGAATTTGTCGCCCCTTGTTTAGTCAAGTGACAGCTGACAGTTGAGAATTAAAAAAAAATGAAGAGTTACGAGGTGCAAGATAAATTATATGAGCACATATAAAAATTGGTCGGAATAGTGCTTTCGTCAACTCTAGAGATTAACTGAAAAAAAATTTCGGGAAAATCCCTCCAGTTTGTGGTTCAACAATAAGATGGTATTTGAATTGAAAGTTGTTTATTTAGTCCACGAAAATTATTATAAAAAACTGTTACTTACGTATTCACCCCTATCATGAATAATTTTTCCCTCGATATGTTTTCCCATTTCCCACAATAGCAATCATAAATAATTTTCCCATGAAATTTTTTCCCCTTTTCTGAGTATTCAGTGGGGAATGATAGCCCTGTAAGAAATCCCCTGATCGTGAATAGTATTTTCTAGCGAGATCGGATGGTTATTATTCGACCGGTTTTAACCGGTCTTTTTGGTTTTGTTGAATACGGTTTCTTTAGAATCTTAATTTTTCAAATACCGAATAAGCCGGTTGATTTAACGCGAATATCCGGTTAACTTAAACAAATATAATTTTGTTGTTTGTATATTTTTTATTTAGAATATGCTCATCGTTGAGCTATTTGTATAAATTTAATTATTTTTGTATATATGACAACCTTGAACATCTCACAAAGAAAGTGAAAACCAAGGCAGATCGATAAAGATATGCACTCTTGAGCAACAATAAGCGTTTTCTCATCTTCTCATCTTCTGTGAATAAATATTGACTTTTAGTAGACTCATTGAAAGCCTAGAAATCCACAAACGTCGGTTCCGAACGGCAGATATATTAGTTAGTGAAGTTTTTCACAGCGTAAATACACATAACCAGTTGCTAGTCATGTGGGGCGATATCGCTGTTGAAAGTTGTCAGACGGTGTGGCCTGGGATTGAACCGACGACTTCTTGATTGGAAGGTGAGTGCTTACCCAACATACCACAGTGACACACACACTATTAAATACGTGGTGCATAAATTTACATACAGTGCTGCTCGAAACTTAAGCAAATTTTCCTGTCGGGACAATTAAGGACTCGTAGGATAAAAGATTTATTCAAAGTAAAACATTTAATATTTGTTATCTTAGGCACTTAAATTATAACGGGTCCGCCATCTAACGTTTTTTAACTATTGCTTATTTCGTGAATGGTAACACTTAGCTCATGTCTGATTTGACAGATAATTAGTTTTATCCTTCCGCTGAACAAATATGGTTGTGTATACGTTTTTTTCGCTTCGCTAAGTAGGCTTGCGATCGACTTACAGAAGATGCCGATTTTGCTAAAAAAAATCATCGTTTCAAATGAAGCTCATTTTGATCTTGGCGGGTATGTAGCAAGCAAAATTGTCGCACTTGGGGCACAGAAAACCCGCACGCATACATTGAAAGGCCGATACACCCAAGACGAGTCCCTGCTTGGTGCGGATTTTGGTCCAGAGGCATAATTCGAAACTGAGCAAGGAGTGGCCGTTACAGTCAATGGCGATCATTATTGGGCCATGTTGAACGAATTTTTGTTCACACAAATTGAAGAGGAGGATATTAGCAACATTTGGTTTCAACAGGATGACGCTACGTGCCACACAGCCGAAGCTTTACTCGATGTTTTGCACCCTGTTAAAAAAAAAATTATTTGGCGGACCTTATATCTATAGAAACAAACCCTTAATTCCATTCTCTTCCAAGTAGTACAACAACAACGAAATTAGCTCCTTGAGTAGCTGTTCGAAACTTAAGCAACTTTCAGTACTTTGTGTAATAAACTTTGTTTTTTATGGGCTCCGCGCACCGTTTTGGCATAGTTTTTATGAGAATTGTTAGAATTATTGTTGGCATTGATCGCCACTTTAATTTTGGGCTCTCCGTTAGCTTCTTCTTATTTTTAAAACGACGTGGTCCAAATCTGCGCTTCAAGAATTAAGAACAATTTTATTTCAATAAAAGAACTGGTGAACCGGTTATTTCAATTATTATTAACCAAAAACCGCTTATTTAAAAAGTGATACTTTTCGAATTATTCGAAAACCGGTTTTTGAAAAAAGTCGAATAATAGATCTCCCTAGTATTTTCCCTCGAAATTTGTTCCCTTTTCCTATTAATTTGTTTACATCATTTTTGCTGGGGAGTTGCATTTATCGTTTAAGTATTTATTTCTTTTATTGGATAATTAAAGTTTTTTCAACTTATTTTAGGACTAGAGGTGTCAATAAAGTGCAAAACAATATAATTCACTATAAAACGCAGAGTAAAAGATTTATTTCCTGTAGTTTAGGCTGAATTTTAAAATTCGCTCACAAAAAAAGAATATCGACAACAAGGGAATCGACGACCTCCTCCGAGCCACCAGATTCTTCGCCACTACAGAATATGGCATTAAATCTATCCTCACCTTACTCTTCATCGGTTCCACTTAGTTTTTTGTTTTATTGATTTTTAATTTTATTTCATAGAAATTGATCGATGGGTATGTCATCGGTATAGATATACACTTTTTTTATCTTTCTATTCTCTTTGGCGTTTCAACCATTTTTATATTGTTACTGTTTGCCCATAATCACCAATTTCTCTCCGCCAGTCTTGCTGAAGAAAAGTTTGTTTTGTTTATTCTCTTACAGCTTTTGTTTGTGCAATTGCATGATAATTGCTTTGCAGAAGTTTGTTTTAATTTTAATTATTTTTATTCAATTTTTTTTTAATAATTATCATATCTGTGTAAAGATTTTAATTTTCAATAAAAACTCACACATTTTTCTTTATTTATTTTTGTTAACACTCAACGTAAAATGATAGCTTTTAAAAAGGTAACAAAAAATTCATGGGATGTTCATAATAGCAATTTTCCCTTCGAGGTGAATTAAAATTTCATGGGATTAGAAATTTCCCACGTTATTCATGATAGTGGTGATTATGTGAAACCGCTTTATATAAGGAAAAACGATAAATCATTTATTTTCTGGCGGTATCACATAATGAGCGTGTACGTATCACAAAAAATTTTGAGTCAATCATGTTGGTGATAGCCCCTGAGTGACATCCGCAGTCTGCCAGTGATGCATAAACCCTTGCTCCTTTCAATATAGTTCCAAATGTTATCGTTCACAATATTACAACAATCAACAGGGGCATAAAATGGGGACGGTGGTGTAGTGGTTATAGCTCAGGCATACAACACAAGCGACGCAGGTTCAAATAGCAGCAGAGAACATGACGGAAAAAAATTTAATTGGGCTTTTGAGAGTTCAGTACAGAGACTTCAACCTCCCTCCAGACAAATCCATCTAAAAAAGGTCCTGCCTTTCCAGCTTACCTCTGTGATGATGACAAACATCAGTTTAATGATCAGCAGAAAACGCCACCTACTGGAAAAAAATTACAATGCTAAGTAAGGGTCACCACAACCACCACTAACACACCGGCGACCAGTCGTGGGCCGTTGTAGGGCCGAAACTGGAGGCGGTACGTGTTTGTGTTTACACTAACGTGTCACTAAGCCTGACCAGAGTTATGCTGGGGCCATGGGAATACGGAGCCCCAGGGTTTCCGATTTCTGCCCGATTGCTGGTTAGGCCCCTTTGTGGGAGCTTCGTGGTGGCTGTAACGCAGGTAGAGCGCGAGCTCGGTGTGGTGTTGCATCTCCTCAACCGGGTTCTGTGACCCATATCACGACAGAGTTTAGATAGTCTCCGATTCCCCACCAAGATGTGAATGTTATGGGTGTCCTAACAACACGCCTTCGAATTGGTACTCACTTTTGATATTTACTTGTGGGTATCATAGGTGGGCGCGGTATTGGACGCATTGTATTCATCCGTGACATTTTGGCACCGTTGGAATGCCAGCGCGGCGAAGGCTCACGTAAGCCCAGGTAGCATCACCACTAATACTTAGGAGGGATATTCAATCACTGCACACAATCATATGGAGGCGAGCTACAGTAGATTAACCATCTAATTAGCTTGAAACTAAACTTGATTACTGAAACTGAAACAAAGTAATGGATTCCTTTTAGAATTTCAATATGCTCTCTAGAGGAGTGACGGAGAAAAAAAAACAAATATGCCAATGATAATTGCCTCTAAGAACAGACTGATAAACTTAAATTTATAGAGAAAGAAGCTGTAAAAGCTGGACTAAGGCTCAATATTGATAGATGTAAGTTAATGCTCTGCAACATCCACAAAAACACAAAATTCAGGATACATTATATTGATGTTTCTGCTATCTTGCCAGCATTCTAGCAAGACTCGTGGCAGCAACGATGATGAAATGTTTCAGATCGCTACAGCCAATAAATGTTACTGTAGTTTACGACCTGTGTGGAAGCCGACTGCTATCACAACTTGCAGTAAAAACAAGGTTTGAATACTCCTACCTAAAATCAGTCATATTCTTAAAATATAATATTACGCCACCGCTATTCAGGTATTCATCAATCGTTACCTTCGAAGAATGATGAAAATATTTTGGCCAACGAGTTGGTTTTTCTTTAAAAGTCAGCATCAACTTGTTGATGTTGAATAATCGATTGAACAAACTCTCTTCGCTGCGCATGTTCATTAGACTTTATTTATTGAGTTAACACTAGAAAAACAGATGGGTTATTTGACCCATTTGCATATTTGGCTGCTTGTATATCAATTATCAGTTACATTTCTAAATTTTTTGAAATTCATGACAAATCGACTCATGCAGCAACTATGCTTGTGAGCGTGTCCTATGATTCCTAGAAGGCAAAAGAGGTTCAACAAAAATCGTTTATTTCTCCTGGTAACTTAAACGATAAGGCGCATTTTATTTTGATGTCTTCGTTTATCACCAAATTTCAGACATCTGGAGGTTGGAGAACAAATTCATCCTGTTTCTGTTTGGTATATACTTTAATCCGGAGAGTGGTTGTGTTACTAGTGCTTGCACAACATGATAACAGAATTCATTTCGGTAAATATGTATCCAATAACTGTAACATCCAATTTCGGGTTTTAAGCAGACAGTGCCATATGCTAAGCAAACCGTGAAACCACTCAACTGACGCATCAGTAATTTCCTGGGAGTGTAAACTCTAGTTTTAGTAATCAAAATTGATCTCCTTAGTCATGTGGTATAACACTATCGGACTAAAATCATCCCATTTCTTAAACGGATGGAGACTGGTTATGAGAAACCAGATACATACCACATTGCGCGAAGACATTGATGGTCAAGGCGGAGTAAATTAAAAATAAACTGTAAAATTTTGCGAATTTCCTCTTTATTGGCATCTATTTTTAATACCATGTAACTTACAACTAAGGCAGAATATCCTTGAGAGATTTCAGAAAGCTTATATGGCTCTATTTAACTCGTCACATCTTGGCTGTACAGGGCAATAGTTGAATCAGTAATACCTAATGGAGCGCCCTTCTGATGGGAAACAGTCTCAAAACTATGTACCAGCAGGATCATGAGTCGCAGATTAGACGAGGAAACATTTAGTTTGGTAGCAAATTAAAGATGCGGAAGGGAGTATCGACTTTATCTTCGTAACTCGGGGATACTCTTTGTGATATTTACTTAGCTTTACTTCTTTACAATAACAATAGCAATGGAATATTGCGAAAATGTTCGCCTATGTAAACCGAGTAAAAAAAATAAAAGAAAATTACAAATATTTCCTCGTCTAAACTGGTACTAAGTGATTTGGTGCAAGGCAATCTGCCATCCTGAGGACAATACCCACCATGGCACATTAGGCCTTGTTAAGTTAGCTTTCTACTGAGCTTCTACTAAAGCACGATGTAACTGTTGCAGCGATTGAACTAAGCTCATCCAAGTGTTAGCCTTAACAACTCCTTGAGCATGCAAAAGCTACCGTTTGATATAATGCTCCCCTACAACATTGACATTTTTATCTTAGGCAGAGACTACTGGAAATCAGATCCCCCTCCAAATTATCTGGGAATATATACCGATGTTTTGAAATTGGATAGAAAAATGGATTGGATATGCACACCAGCATATTGATGACATGAATATATATTAACAGGCCATTCAGGACAAAATTTTGCAAGAACTCGATTTTATTATTCAACATAGCTGCCTTCAACGGCACTACAATAGGTATAGCGATTTTCAAACTTTTTGATACCACTTTTATAGTACGGCCTCGGTTTCAGCAATTACTTCATCATTGGACTTAAATTTCTTTCCAGCAAACATTCTTTTAAAATCTGAGAACGACAAAAAGTCGCTTGGGGCTAAATCTGGACAATACGGTACCAAATTATTGTATTTTGCCATCGTTTTCATCGATTTGTTATACAATTTTCCAGCTAACGCGACACCTACTTTAAATAGAGATTTCGCAACCCTAAATGTTCGTGTAAAATGGTAAAAATACTACAGTTGGCGGTCGTTCATAACCTATTTACGGGTTTTTTTATTCCGGAACAACAGCTCCATTTGGGCGTCAACTGCGCTCTGTATCTTTTGTGGTGGTACGACCACGTTTAAATTCTTCAAAATACTTCTCTACCATTTGTCTCGATGGAGCAGACTTCGAGTAAAGTTTATTAAGCCATTGTTTGGTGTCCACTGTATTTTGTTTTCTTTTATCAAAAAGCAGTGCTTTATGAAAACTTTAAATTTAATTTTTTTCATATATAATATTTACTTACAGTATTCTGTTAAACTCGAACAGCCAGCTTACCACAAAGTCCCTCGCGAACGCCATATTGACGTCTAAGCTTGTGCAATAATATCGCCTATTTCTGAGAGAAATGGCGAATTGTTTAAAGGTTACTATCACTTGGATAACTGGGCAGAAAGATTGTGTTGTGGACAAATTGGCCAGAACGATATCATACTTGACAGCCTTTGACCACGATAAGGCTGGTGATCAGAAGTAAACTCCCCTCCACTTCCTTTATATTTTAGCTTAACAACAATCAAAAATACATTTTTCAAAAAAAAAAATATCTTTTTGCTTACGAATGCAAATGTTTTTACAAATTTTTTACATTTTATGCGATTTATATAAAAAACCTGTTATTTTTAAAGTCAAATTCCGTGTAAGTATTTTTTCATTAAATTGATTTTCATTAAATTTTTGTTTTTAATTTTTAAAATTTGAAATTTAATACCAAATAAGTTTAATTTGGAACTTGTTTTTCTCGTGGTATAAGTATCGCCTATTTTAACATTAAGCCAGTAAGTTAATCATTTTATATATCTACCAGCCAGCTAGCCAACCAGTCAGCTAGCCGGCCTATATTTAACCATTTAATAATGCCAACACCCCTTTTACTCTTACACAGTTCGTTTTGTTGTAAACCACCCTCCTTTAACCTTCTTTTTCATTATTTCCCTTTTATATCTCTTACACAGTCTCGTACTTTTTCTTTCGTCTGTCTGCTATATGGTTTTTTATAGTGGCCACCCCCTGAGTTCTCTTCACTTTTATTACGAACAAACACATTACCAACCAAAATAAAGTGTCCTGTCATCTTAATTTCATATGAATACGCGTCCAACAACGTTATTTTAATGTTTATAAGTGTGTTTCTTTTTTCTTTTTTTTTAATACAAATTCTTTTATACTTTCTTTCTCTTTATCTTCTTTGTTTTGTTTTCTTTTCCTTTCCTTCATATAAATTATTTTTTTATTGGCTTGTTAACTTGGCTTTAAGCTTTCTATACAATTTAGTTGGCTGCATTGTGAGAAAGTGAGTGTGAGCAGCACTAAATATGTATCGATATTTTCATAGGAACTAATACATACAATTGTGTTCATAAAAATAAGAGTACGATGCGCAAAAGTACTTTATTTTTGAACAAAACACTAAATTATTTTATATTTCTTTTGTATAGTTTTTGACAAAGTATTTATTTAATAATTTTTAATTTTTTTTTATACATAGACTCACATGGATAATCAGGCAACTCATTCCAAAGACTTTTTTTGCTCAGAAATGCTGATTTTTCGAAAAAAAAAAATCGAAAATACGGCAACTTTATTTGTTTTAGTAAAATTTAAAATTCTTGAAAACACTTCCTACATATATTAAAACGACACAACTGTTAATAAGTCAGCGCTACTGCTTAAGAGAAAAAAAGTTAAATTTATTCAAAACTAAGTACAGTGACTGAACGCATAATCGGACTATAATTTTTCTCATAGGTAAGTCCTTTAAAAGTAAGAAGAATAATAAGTATGTAATTTTTTCGGAGTTTTATTTATATTTCAGACATGTAACATATCTTTATGGATAAAAAGAAAAATAGCAATTTATCCAAGTTATCCAATATAAACTGTAACTGTAACGAAGTAATTGCAGTGTGTACCATGGTTTCAGCAGCTCGTAGTACATACAGTCTTGTTAAAATTGCAGTATAAATAAATAAACATGGTAATAGTAAATACTAACAAATAAAATGTATTGTAGAATCAAAAACAGAATAAACAGTAAAGCCCGGTGGGCTTATTATTATTTTTTTAAACCAGGTTCTTGCCAAGCTAATTCATCCCAAAAATATTTAAATACATAAAGTTGTGGTTCCGGGCGGATATTTCTTTTTTTCCCCCCTTACTCCTCTTGGGAGCATATAGCTTTCACAAAGCATCTGCATCTAACACGGTTTACAGCTGTTGACCATGTTAGGTTCTGTCTCAGTTCTTGGATAATTGTGCGTCTCCAGGTGTTTTTTGGTCGACCACGATTTCTTGAGCCTTGAGGATTCCACTCGAGTGATATTCTAGTAATACTTTCTGGATTTTTTTTTCTGATAGTGTGACCGATCCAACCCCACTTTCTTTTCCTTATCTGTTTCAGTATGGGTTCCTCATTAGTCATGCTCCACAGTTCTGTGTTAGTTATGGTATTAGGCAAGAGTTCTGTGTGATGTTATTCTATACAAGCCAGGTTTCACTGCCATTTAACAGTACCGATTTAACACATGAGTTGAATATTCTGAGCTTAGTTTGTCTGGATATATGTGAGTTTTATTGAGCCTGTTATCTACTTCTGTTTCTGCGCCACCGCTTGTATTCATTGTACTTCCTAGATAGTAGAAGCTATCTACATACGCGACTGGTTGACCATGTAACATGTTGTTTTCCATGCTCATATTGTTTATTCTCATGGCCTTGGTTTTCTTGATGTTTATCTCAAGCCCAACACTATGAGCCAATCTTTCGAGGCTCTCCAGTTTCGACTGCATATTGGAAATCTTATGCGAGAGTAAGCAAATGTCATCCGCATAGTCCAGGTCTTCGAGTTGACGTGAGAGACTCGATGTGATTCCTCTTCTTTTCGAACAGACTTTACTCATTATGTCATCCAGCTCGACGGTGAGGTGATAGTGGGCATCCTTGTTTAACTCCAGTAGTGGTGTGGAATGGTTGGCTGATGTTTTCGAATTATCTTCTCGGGTACTCTTTGGTTCTTAGTGCTTTCCATATAACCGTTCGCCTGATGGTGTCAAACGTTTTATTGAAATGGTCGAATAAGAGATACAGGGGGGGGGGGGGGGGGTAAGCCAATCTATGAACTGTTCAATGATTATTCGTATGCCTGATCTACGCAGCTTTTATTCGGTCTGAAGCCAGCTTGTTCGTCTCGCAGTATGTTGTATATTCTGCTATGAAGTTATTAGTGTACCATTTTTATCAATAACGGCTTGGTTCCTATTACACTTTTGATTAGTGAGATATTTAATCCTCTGGTGTAGTTTTCTCATATTATTCTGACCAGCTGCTTCTTCTGCCGCTGTTGCCATTCGTTCCAGGAACTTTACTTGTTTTGCCACCTGATGGAATTGCTGCCTCAAGGTATTGTTGCTATTCAGCTGTAGCTTTTAGTTCCCTTCTTTGAGAAACCAGGTTCCAAGTGTAATCTGATATCCGAACACTTCTATTTGGTTGAACTACACCTAGTGTTTCTTCTGCGACTTGATTATATATTGCTTTGATATCTTCCCATGAGTGACGTTGGTTTGTTGGTAGCCGTACACAGATTGCCAAGATTAATGCGTGCGTGGTTGCATCATTCTGGAGGTTTTTAGGTAGAGCCGTTTTCGCCTTGTGTGCCTGATGTGGTTTCTTTGACATTTCGATTTAATCTTGATTTCACCTGTGATAAGCTCGTGGCCACTGTCAATGTCAGCTCCTCTCCTATTTCTGACATCCTATAAAGAGCTTCTCCATCTTCTGCTCACGCATATGTGGTCTATCTGATTGCGCGCATTGCCGCTCGAGGATGTCCAGGTATACTTGTGTATTTCCTTATGCGGGAAGACGGAGCCACCTATGACTAGTTGAAATGTCTGGTACGATTCTATTAGTCGCTCTCCATGCTTATTCTTGACTCCACAACATTGTGTTCCCATAGTGGACCGGATATTCGCGTTAAAGTCGCCCATGAGTGGATATTAGTTGTGTGTAGAAAATATCTTTATTATATTCTTCTTTCCACTGCACAATGATTACATGTCGTCCTACTCTAGCCTTGAAGCGAGCCATTATCACACGCTCCGATACTGGTTTCCATGTTTGAAGGAAGTTCTTTAATCACTTTGATATTTTTAAGCCAACTCTACTTTCTCCGCTAATTGTTCTTCTACTGTAGAGTACGGTATTACCATTTGCAGTGACAGATTCGCCCTTGCCATTCCACCTCATTTCGCTTATCCCTAAGACTTCGATTTCATACGCCAACATTTGATCTTCAAGTTGTGCAAGCATTGATGCTTCACGAAGAGTTCGGACATTCCATTGCAAAACGCGCGTCCTGTTTCGTGTGCCGAAAGTCGTCGTATTTTCCTGTCCATTATTATTTTGCCATGTTTCAGTTTCGTTAATCATTTTAGTTACAAGCTAAGCAGATGATTAGTCTACTGTAGCCCATTCCAGAATGAAGGGGCTGTCATCTTATTGCCGCCTAGAAACGACGCCTCTATTGTGTTGTATTATATTTCTTAAAGTTTTGAAAAGTTACGGACCAACGAACGTTTTGTGACACCTGACGTCTGCTTAAGATCGTTAGCTTGATAGAATTCGCTATTATTTGTTATACTCAATTTGCCTGCATTTTACTTTACATTTCCTGTTCGAATATTGAAATTAAAAAAATATATTTTATTTTTATATTATTTTGTATGTTATACGAGTAAACATTAGTTAATACTGAATTGTTTTGTTAATAAAAGTATGATAATCGTATTTAAAATGGCAAGATTTTTTAACTTGAAGTTTTTTTTAAATTATGTTGAATAAAGCCCCAAGTATGCAATAAAAACAAACAACAAATAAAGTTGTAACTGTAATCTAAAATTTTATAAAATAAACCAAAATGAACGATTTTGCATTCAACGATCAAGTTGGTTTCACAAATATTCAATAACATTTAAATCGGGACTTTGGGAAGACGTTTTCAATACCTTTGGTAAGTTGTAAGACAGCCAATGTTCTTTTTCAGCTTTGGGTCATTGGCCTAATAAAATTACAAATTATCAACAATACAAAATATGCGTGTACTTTCGTTCATATTTTACTCAAAATGTCTTGATAAATCGATAACAACAAATCAATATAAATGTATGGAAAATTGTGACTCGATCTGCGTAATATTTCCTCTATCCCAATTAGCAGTCCAAACTGGGGTAATGGTGTATAATAACCCCAATAATTGTATTCTTCCAAAATTCACAATATCTATGCCGTAAGACCCAAATGTTGACCTAAGCCAACGTTGTGTAAACGTAAATAGGAATTGTATGCAGGTGGCGTTGGTTGAATCGGAATGCATTATCATTGTTTTCAAATCGAAGATATATGAGTATCGCTGGAACTATAAAAATATATTTTAATTATTACGAGTGAAGTGGCTAAGACCACTTGATCGGTTTAGTACAGCAAACTAAAGTTTTTTTTTTTGGGGAATCGAACACATCACACTTAAACTAGCAGACTAGCAAATGTACAACAGAAATTACAATCATCGGTAAGGTAAAAAGTCTATATATGGTCAGTTGCTATTGCAGTGCTCTTATATTGAACACAGTTGTAATAGTTGATACGTACATGTACATGTGTTTGTCGTTGTTATTATTTTGTAGGTTATAGTGAATATTTTAACTGGATGTTATCGGATCTCCGTAAAATCCTTCACATTTATGTAATATTGAGTATGTACGTGTAAGTATTTCAATAGGAATATGTTGGATGGTCAAATGTATTAACATATATTGGTGATTGTTTTATATACAGACACACATACACACCCATATATACATTCTTTTGTTACACATTAGGTTAGTACATAACATAGAGGCAATCAGAATTAAGGCAATAGGTCTGCCTTCTGGTAGAAGTTAGAACTACTTGCACTACACATGACAAAAAAGGAGATGAAATTTGATTTAAAACTCATCCTGACATGAGAATCTATAAAATATTTTCTTAAAATTATTTCATATTTAAGGTTACTATCTAGAGGGATCGGGGGGTTATTATTCAACTGGTCTTACGGTTTTTTCAAAAAATTCATTTTTCGAACACCGAATAAACCGGTTAATTTAACACTAATAACCGGTTAATTTAAATAAGTATAATTTTTATACGTTTGTATATGTTATTTATTGAAATTATGTTCATCGTCTAACTATTTTTTGTATAAATTTAATAATTTTTGTGTAAATGACAATCTTAATTAAACGTCTCACAAAGAACATGAAAACCAAGGTAGATCGAAAAATATATGCAAAAATAACTTTTTCTCATCTTCTGTAAATATGTATTAATTTTTATATATGTGAGAATGATCAACTAGACTCACTGCAAGCTCACAAACTCACAAACGCCGCTTCAGAACGGCAGTTATATTAGGTGGTGAAGTTTTTCACAGCGTAAATACATATATCCAGTCGCTAATAATGTTGTGAGCTGCTATCGCTGTAGAAAATTGTCAGATAGTGTAACCTGAGACTGAATCGACGATTTCTTGGTTGGAAGGTGGGTTCTTCCGTAACATACCACATTGACACACGCACTATTAAATACGTGGTGCATAAATTTACATACAGTGCTGCCCAAAACTTAAGCAAACTTTCCTGTTGAGACAATTAAGGAGTCGTATATTACTAATTGAATTATTCAAAGTAAAAGATTTAATTCTCTACCAAGTAATACAACAAAAACGAAATTAGTTCCTTGAATAGCTGCTCGAAACTTAAGCATTTTTCAGTACTTTGTGTAATAAAATTTGTTTTTATGGCCTCTGCACACCGTTGTGGCATAGTTTTTATGAGATTTGTTAGAATTATTTTTAGTAGTGATTACCACTATAACTTTGAGCTCTCCGGTAGCTTCTGCTTATTTTTAAAACGCTCTGCGCTTCAAGAATTAGGAACAATTTTATTTAAATAAAAGAATCGGTTAACCGGTTATTTGAATTATTATTAATCGAAAACCGGTTTTTTAAGTGCTACTTTTCGAATTATACGAAAACCGGTTTTTAAAAAAATTCGAATAATCGGTCACTCTATTACTAACACAGGGAAGCCTGCATAAATACTGCATCCAAAGAGTATTTATGAGTCTTACATGACAAAGTGTGGAATAACTTTACAAAGAGTGGTTATGATCATTTAAAATAAGGTTTGAACAGATGTTTTTTTCATATCGATTTTTAAAAGTTTTGTTTCTCAACATATGGAGCCGCAATAGAAGCTAGCAAACTTATCTGCTAGTGGAGAGATTGTGTATTCGGTTTCTATGTTGCACTGCACCGAATATTGACCAAAATTGTTTCTTTTGTTTCAATTCTTTTGCCATTTCTACAAATCTGAAAATAGTCGTCAGAAGCTAAATATGAATATTGTAGTTGCAGCTTATCTAAACACAATTCCCATTAGTTTTTTTTTGTGAAAGTGACTACAAATGTACTTTACAAAGTACGAAGAAGAGTCTATAAATCCCTGATTTATGGTGATAGAAAAACAATCAAGAAAATTCATGATATGATGTTCTCCGATCGCAGATTGAAAGTGCAAGACATTGTTTAAATCACAGACCTCTCATATAGCTCAGTGGTTGCAAGGTTTAATGATCACTTAAGTATGAGTTGGATGCCTCGATTGCTTACAATGGACTGCAATCGTGTGACAGCTGGAGAGGATCGTCCAGCGTTGTTTAACGACAATATGGAACCTTTTTTAGCAGCGTTTTGTTACCGTAGACGGAATGTGAATCCACTACAGCACCATGTACCAAACAACACTCAAAGAATTGCCGCCGAATAAGGTTAAGGTGGATTTGTCCAACAATAAAGTAATGGCGACGGTTTTTTAGATGTACGCTGTATAATCCACATTCACTACCTTCAAAAGGGAAAAAGGCAATGAAAAGGTCACGGATTCAAAAAGTCACAGACCGAGGCAATGATCTGGTCTTGTATTTCCAATATCTTACGCTAAACAGAGGCATATTTATCATGAAAGAAAGCCATTAAATCAAAATTAAGACACACAAATTAGCACACTTAGCAGTCTGCAAAAACACCAAAAATTGTTCCCGTTTTTATCACAAACAAAAGAATATCAAATATTATATAGTTCACGCTGTGACGTTAAGCCGCTGACGATCAATTGTAGTATTTTGTATAAGTGCCGCTGACCGCTGAACCAATGTTAAGTATTGGAATTAATAATTATTAAGCCAAAAATTACTATAAAAATATATGCTGCCCTTAGGGCAGCTGAGCTAATTCACTATTTTGTCGCTGGTGGGGAGAGTGTGATCATCTATGTTCGCAGTCAAGCTGCTGTTAAAGCGCTAACTGGGACCTTCACCTCGCTTCTGGATGTGAGCGGCGTCAAGAGGTGCTGGGTTCTTGGACACTGCGGCGTGTTGGGGAACGAGATTGCTTATGAGCTGCCGAGAGCGAGCACAGCAAAGTGTGTAGAACTTCAGGATGTATTAGTCGGACATCTGTCAAACCACCGCAAGGGTTGTTCGTTGACATAGTAGAAAAATAATTCCGTTGCAGTGTAGAAGAATCATGAAGGGTCAGGGGAGACCATAATGGACTTAAATCTAAGAGGAGAAGCTCTTAGAATTCTAAAAGGTTTATTGACTAGGCACCGCGCTCTAAGTGCAAGGGCAAGACCATGGGAACCAAGCAAATCTAATTTTTACCGAGGCAATGAAGGAGGCCAGAGATTTTGGGACATATCCTTTGCCTTTGCCCGGTTCTCCAGAGTCGTAGTCTCAGGTTTTTACGCCAATGTTTTTTTAGTGGTCTTAATGAAGTAAAGTTTCTTCTTTGATATTCAGTATTCACTTCTTCTTCTCAGTGCCCTTTCCTTGTCTCATCTTTCCTTTTTTCTTCTTTATATCTGTGTGTGGGTTAGGGTGGGATGCGTAAGCACTACCGTTTTGCACCTAACCTAACCTACTATACCATCTTGATGAAAAAGTTCCAGGAATTTATTAAGAAAATTAAAAATTCAAGTTCATTCATCTAAATTTATCGGTTTTCGGTATGTCCATCAGTGCTTCCTGCGATTTCAACATTATTTTCCTTCGGCTGCTGAAACGGGTTTTTTAACTCAATTGAAGGGAACGAAGTCACAGGGTGCCAAATCAGGTGAACTCGGTGACTATTGGATGGTATTTGTTGCATTTTTTGTCCAAAAATTTCGAATAATGATGGCACTGTGCGATGCTACATTATCACGATGCAAAATCCACGAGTTTTTTGCCCACAATTCTGGTCTCTTTCGACGAAGTGTTTGACGCAAACGCCTCATAATGCCAAATAATACTTTACTGATGTACTACACCGTTGTAATGTATGAAAACCGTGAGCATTGCCTTCTTTTTTGACCAAAAACGACGTGGTTTTTTTGGTCTCGGCTCATTTGGTGAACGCCATTCACTTGCCTGATGTCTGGATTACGTATCGTATCCTTTTGTGGAATCATCAATCATGTCTTTTGCGACCTCAACACGTTCTCTTTTTTGCACGAAATCGAGATCTTTTGGCACCAACTTTGCTGCTACACAAAGGAAACCCAAATCATTAACCAAAATGTTTTGAACGGATCCATAGGCAATGTTCAAGTCCTCCGCTCCGTCTCTCTCTCTCTCTCTGATGGTAATTTGCGGTTATGACCAACATTTCTTTCACTTTACCGATGTTTTCGTCGGTTTTTGATATCGATAGTCTGCCACTGCGTTCATCATCTTCTATTGACTCACGACTACCTTTGCAACGCTCGTGTCACTGGTAAACGACCGTTTCTTTCAGATAATTTTTGTTGAAACACTTTTCCATTATTTCCAGTGTTCGAGCATCGTTAAATCCGTTTTTTACGTAAAATTTTATAGAAGTTCGTTGTGGCAAATTTAAATCCATTTTTTAAATTGTAAAAAATCGCCAACACACATAGAGATAGAAGTACACTTGGCTACGTAGCCTATTCAAATGACAAGCTATGACGCTAACATTTAGCAGGAATATCACAACAGATGTGCCAACTTAACAAAAAACATTCTCTGAACATTTTGGTCAAGGTGGTAAAAAGATGGAAAATTTTCCTCAAAGACACAGAATGGTTCCTAAACTTGAGCTTTGTCTATACAGAATTTTTCAAATAAAAGTCAAAATTATAAAAATTAAAATAAAATTTGTCATTCATTATAGACTAAAATTGAATCTGATTTTAGGCTGCATAAAAATGTAAAAAGATACTACTTAATTTATTGCAATTATTTTTCTGTTCACATTGTTTAACAATTTTAAATATTTTACAAAACCAGATATGTTACATGTCCAGTTGAGTTATATTTGAACACCCTTAATGAACATTTGTATGCAGGCAACGATGTCCTTTTTACACGTAACATTTGCTTTTTTTTAAGTTTACACACTTGAGCAACAGCCATAGACGCTACTGTTGCTGCTACTAAAGAAATAAGTTGCACATAAGATGCTGCTGCACCATGACAATAATATCTGTACTTCTGTTTTAGTATGTTTTAAAGTGTTATTGTGTCTCGTTTTGTATGCAGTTTACTTTTTCAGCAATAGCTTGCCACTGCTATTTGCATGTTTACTGCTGCTGTGTCTGTTGCATGTGTCCGTATTACGAATAACGATAAATACACAGTAACAGGAAATGATGTAAACAAACTTGTGAATGAATGGAAATGAAAAATACCTTTACAGAACACCAACTCAACAAAACAAAATTCAAAAGAAAAAATTTCCAAAGTAGACATTAATTTTGTGTTTTGTCATGCAAAAAAACTGAAGAAAAAAATGAAAAATTTTTATACCAAAACCAAACGGAATTTTTAAGCAGCAGTAATGGCTTATAAGTAGATATCACAGAGAAAGAGAGACAGAGAGAGAGTAAGAACATTGACTGATGTCGGTAGATTAACATCAACAGAAACGTGAAAGATTTTGTATTGCCAGGTTTTTAAAAGATGATTTTGTAATCAAAAAATTATCAGGAATACAGTGTAAGTGGTCAATGGCGAATGGTTATCAGTTCTAATAAAAACTTGTCTGTGATTAAATTATTTCCCCTAAAGCCTATTTTGATTTTTCTTTTCATGGCAAACTGTTAGTTTTTAGAAAAGGCTAAATAGCACCTGACTTTTATTTTAGAACAAAAAAAAAAAAAGAAAATGTTTCCAGGTAAAGCTCTGGAAAAGTGTGTCTGACTAGAAAAAAATATATAGTTTTTTTTCTGTTCTTTTACATGTAACATTTGTATTGTTACTCACTGTATTGCTCTGTTAAAAAGCCTATTAGTTTCAGAAAGATTTTATTCAATCGAATATTTCTTCTTTTTTTTCAAGTTGCTTGTTAAACAAGATAATTTACATTCTCATGTCCTTTTCATTAAAAAAAATCTCTAAATACTTACAAATGTTTTATGGAACTCAATTAGTTTGTAAAATGTTTATCTATTACGAATTGCCTTCATTATATACAAGCTTACCTGCAAAGAAAATTAGAAAAATTACTTTACTTTTTACATTAATTGCAATTACTCGTATTTGTCATTTTAAGAAATTTGAAAATAAAATTCAATTATAGTTTAAAAAATAAAGAAAACAGCTTTGGAATAAGGATGCAGGCTAAGCTTGAATTGTAATAAAAGTTTTTTTTTTTTTAAAGTATTTCTTATTTGTCCACGAGCATTTGACAATTTTGCAATGTTTTCAAGCAGAAAAAGAAAATTACTTCGGATAATCACCCTCTTTCCCTTTTTTAGATGCGTATCCTTGTCATGTTGCAAGTGAATTACAATTTCCTATTAAATATGCAAACTTTTTCCTGTCTGATACTACTCTAATGAGGTCGCAGTTGATCTGGTGCCCATTTAATTTCTAAAACATTTAATATTCAATTAAATTTTTTCAAATTCAAGTATTGAAGAGAGCTAGGCTTGGCAATTATAACATACTGGTTTAACTCGGCTTCAAAGCAAAATAGACAACATATTACCGGACGAACAAGCAGGCTCCACACCGATTAGACGCTGCGTAGATCAGGCCAACACTCTACGCATAGTCACAGAACAAACTATAGAATGGCAGTCTGCCCCTGTACCTACAGTTTATCGATTTAAAGAAGGCATTTTAACAATCAAGCAAACTGCAATATGGGAAACACTAATGGCAAAAGAAGTAACGCCGGCAAAAAACCGAATAATTAGAGCATTGTTTGAGGATGCAGAGCTTTCAGTTATTCACAACGGGAACATCAGTCAATTATTCCAATGCTTCAGTTAAACAAGAATGTCCACTATCACCTCAGCTATTCACCATCATGATGGCGGACATAATAATGTCTCTCACGCCAATTCGAAGATTTAGACTATGCGGATGACATTTGTCTACTCTTGCATAAGATCTACAATACGAAACGAAACTGGAGGACCTAGAAATATTGGCGTGCAATGTTGCACTTGAGTTATATATCAAGAGAATAAACAATACTAGCATGGAAAAACTCATTCTACAAGACCAACCAAGATAGCTTCTTTAATTTGGAAGTACTGATAACTACAAATGGCGGCATAGAAACAGACATAGACAACAGAATCAATAAAGCGAGATCAGCATTTGGACGATTGCAGTCTGTATGGAGAAGTTGACATATATGCAGTCGGACTAAGCTCAGAATATTCAACTCATGTGTTAAATGAGTACTTCTGTATGGCATTGAATACTAGCTTGCATCGAATAATATCACACAAAAGCTCCAGGTATTTATCAACAAGTGCCTCAGGATCACTTGAGAATATTCTGGCCTAACACCATAAGTAACATAGAACTGTGGAACATAACTGAAGAAGAACTTATACTGATGGAGATAAGGAATAGAAAATGGGGATGGATCGGTCACACCATTCGAAAAAAGTTCCGACACTATCACCAATATGTCACTCGGGTTGAATCTTCAAACCTCAAGAAATTGTCGTCGACCAAGCAACAAGTGGAGACGTACAACTATCCAGGGACTAAAAACAATCTAACTTGGTAAGAACCAAAATCAACTGTAAGATAGAGATGCTCTAAGAAATCCATATGCTTCCAAAAGGAGTAACGGAAAAAGCCAAAGTCGGCGTACATCGCCACCCCCATCCTCATTATTATCGTAATTATAATTTTTCTTTTTTCTTATACAGGGTCTTCCAATAAAAGGTGAATTTTAATGTGAAAAAAAATGAAAATTTTTAAGCGAAATCACCGTATATTTATTTCATTGCAAAGAGAAGGGTATGATATTAAATACGAAAATCAATATCAGCCAAATTTCC